>OZ010791.1:608774824-610191751 GCA_963932465.1 Maratus speciosus | reverse complement strand
TTAACGGAAAGTCATAAAATTGGAAGGTGGAATCGAACTGTGTTTTCCATTATTTCTTTTTTTTGATAAAGCACCTATTGAGCTTATAAGCGCTTTTGATCGCGTGACATTCAGTTTTTTAACGGAAAGTCATAAAATTGGAAAGTGGAAGCGATTTGGAATCGAACTGTGTTTTCCATTATTTTTGATAAATTACCTATTGAGCTAAAGCGCTTTTGTTCACGTGACAAAGACGTTTTCCACCCTTTCTTGCGTGTGATTATTTTTCTTTCGCGCCGGAGTTTGGTTCAAAACACTCACTTTGATACTATTTTCTGACAGATCTGTTGCGTTTGCAAAACAAGCGGGTAAGTGGGATCACAGATTGCACAGAGGGTTCCGTTTAATATTTCTTTTAAAACACTTTAATCCTTTTGCGAAATCTGCTTTAAAGCTTAAAATACACACAAATTGGAGCCCAGAGGGTTAAATATAAGACTTTCTCAAAATTGTATGATTTGTCGTTTGATGTGAGGTTTTCAGCTATAAGTAACCAAAATTTCAAGTCTTCAACTTAATTAGGGGCTCAGTTAGAAAAAAAAGCTTAAAATACACAAGTTGGAGCCCGAAGGGTTAAATAGAAGACTTTCTCAAAATTGACTAATTTGTCGTTTGATGTGAGGTATTCAGCTATAAGTATGCAAAATTTCAAGTCTTCAACGTAATTAGGGGCTCAGTTAAAAGCTTAAAATACACACAAGTTGGAGCCCAAAGGGTTAAATATAAGACTTTTTCAAAATTGACTAATTTGTCGTTTGATGTGAGGTGTTCAGCTATAAGTAACCAAAATTTCAAGTCTTCAACGTAATTAGGGGCTCAGTTAGAAAAATAAAGCTTAAAATACACAAGTTGGAGCTCGAAGGGTTAAATAGAAGACTTTTTCAAAATTGACTAATTTGTCGTTTGATGTGAGGTGTTCAGCTATGAGTATGCAAAGTTTCAAGCCTTCAACGTAATTAGGGGCTCAGTTAGAAAAATAAAGCTTAAAATACACACAAGTTGGGGCCCGAAGGGTTAAATAGAAGACTTTTTCAAAATTGACTAATTTGTCGTTTGATGTGAGGTGTTCAGCTATAAGTATGCAAAATTTCAAGTCTTCAACGTAATTAGGGGCTCAGTTAGAAAAAAAAAGCTTAAAATACACAAGTTGGAGCTCGAAGGGTTAAATAGAAGACTTTTTCAAAATTGACTAATTTGTCGTTTGATGTGAGGTGTTCAGCTATAAGTATGCAAAGTTTCAAGTCTTCAACGTAATTAGGGGCTCAGTTAGAAAAATAAAGCTTAAAATACACAAGTTGGAGCTCGAAGGGTTAAATATAAGACTTTTTCAAAATTGACTAATTTGTCGTTTAATGTGAGGTGTTCAGCTATAAGTATGCAAAGTTTCAAGTCTTCAACGTAATTAGGGGCTCAGTTAGAAAAAAAACTTAAAATACACAAGTTGGAACCGAGAGGGTTAAATATAAGATTTTTGTCAAAGTACATTATAATATTTATATTTATATGAATATATAATATATAACGATTTGTCGTTTGATGTGTGGTGTTCAGCTATAAGTATGCAAAAATTTCAAGTCTTCAACGTAATTAGGTCATCAGAAAAAAAAAAAGCTTAAAATAGTTGTTATATGCAATTTTTAATACATGAACGTCATATTTTGCCTTTCTCAGCTGTTCTGCTCAACAAGCGCAAAACGTTGGGAAGCTTGACTATGGAAGCGATCGATCTGCGTTTTTCCATTTTGTTTTTCAATAAAATAAATTACTTATTGAGTTATAAGCGATTTTGATCACGTGACATTCAGTTTTTTAACGGAAAGTCATAAAATTGGAAGCTGGAATCGAACTGTGTGTTCCATTATTTCTTTTTTTTTGATAAATTACCTATTGAGCTTATAAGCGCTTTTGATCACGTGACATTCAGTTTTTTAACGGAAAGTCATAAAATTGGAAGGTGGAATCGAACTGTGTGTTCCATTATTTCTTTTTTGATAAATTACCTATTGAGCTTATGAGCGCTTTTGATCACGTGACATTCAGTTTTTAACGGAAAGTCATAAAATTGGAAGGTGGAATCGAACTGTGTTTTCCATTATTTCTTTTTTTGATAAAGCACCTATTGAGCTTATGAGCGCTTTTGATCACGTGACATTCAGTTTTTAACGGAAAGTCATAAAATTGGAAGGTGGAATCGAACTGTGTTTTCCATTATTTCTTTTTTTTGATAAAGCACCTATTGAGCTTATAAGCGCTTTTGATCACGTGACATTCAGTTTTTTAACGGAAAGTCATAAAATTGGAAGGTGGAATCGAACTGTGTTTTCCATTATTTCTTTTTTTTTGATAAAGCACCTATTGAGCTTATAAGCGCTTTTGATCGCGTGACATTCAGTTTTTTAACGGAAAGTCATAAAATTGGAAAGTGGAAGCGATTTGGAATCGAACTGTGTTTTCCATTATTTTGATAAATTACCTATTGAGCTAAAGCGCTTTTGTTCACGTGACAAAGACGTTTTCCACCCTTTCTTGCGTGTGATTATTTTTCTTTCGCGCCGGAGTTTGGTTCAAAACACTCACTTTGATACTATTTTCTGACAGATCTGTTGCGTTTGCAAAACAAGCGGGTAAGTGGGATCACAGATTGCACAGAGGGTTCCGTTTAATATTTCTTTTAAAACACTTTAATCCTTTTGCGAAATCTGCTTTAAAGCTTAAAATACACACAAATTGGAGCCCAGAGGGTTAAATATAAGACTTTCTCAAAATTGTATGATTTGTCGTTTGATGTGAGGTTTTCAGCTATAAGTAACCAAATTTCAAGTCTTCAACTTAATTAGGGGCTCAGTTAGAAAAAAAAGCTTAAAATACACAAGTTGGAGCCCGAAGGGTTAAATAGAAGACTTTCTCAAAATTGACTAATTTGTCGTTTGATGTGAGGTATTCAGCTATAAGTATGCAAAATTTCAAGTCTTCAACGTAATTAGGGGCTCAGTTAAAAGCTTAAAATACACACAAGTTGGAGCCCAAAGGGTTAAATATAAGACTTTTTCAAAATTGACTAATTTGTCGTTTGATGTGAGGTGTTCAGCTATAAGTAACCAAAATTTCAAGTCTTCAACGTAATTAGGGGCTCAGTTAGAAAAATAAAGCTTAAAATACACAAGTTGGAGCTCGAAGGGTTAAATAGAAGACTTTTTCAAAATTGACTAATTTGTCGTTTGATGTGAGGTGTTCAGCTATGAGTATGCAAAGTTTCAAGCCTTCAACGTAATTAGGGGCTCAGTTAGAAAAATAAAGCTTAAAATACACACAAGTTGGGGCCCGAAGGGTTAAATAGAAGACTTTTTCAAAATTGACTAATTGTCGTTTGATGTGAGGTGTTCAGCTATAAGTATGCAAAATTTCAAGTCTTCAACGTAATTAGGGGCTCAGTTAGAAAAAAAAAAGCTTAAAATACACAAGTTGGAGCTCGAAGGGTTAAATAGAAGACTTTTTCAAAATTGACTAATTTGTCGTTTGATGTGAGGTGTTCAGCTATAAGTATGCAAAGTTTCAAGTCTTCAACGTAATTAGGGGCTCAGTTAGAAAAATAAAGCTTAAAATACACAAGTTGGAGCTCGAAGGGTTAAATATAAGACTTTTTCAAAATTGACTAATTTGTCGTTTAATGTGAGGTGTTCAGCTATAAGTATGCAAAGTTTCAAGTCTTCAACGTAATTAGGGGCTCAGTTAGAAAAAAAACTTAAAATACACAAGTTGGAACCGAGAGGGTTAAATATAAGATTTTTGTCAAAGTACATTATAATATTTATATTTATATGAATATATAATATATAACGATTTGTCGTTTGATGTGTGGTGTTCAGCTATAAGTATGCAAAAATTTCAAGTCTTCAACGTAATTAGGTCATCAGAAAAAAAAAAAGCTTAAAATAGTTGTTATATGCAATTTTTAATACATGAACGTCATATTTTGCCTTTCTCAGCTGTTCTGCTCAACAAGCGCAAAACGTTGGGAAGCTTGACTATGGAAGCGATCGATCTGCGTTTTTCCATTTTGTTTTTCAATAAAATAAATTACTTATTGAGTTATAAGCGATTTTGATCACGTGACATTCAGTTTTTTAACGGAAAGTCATAAAATTGGAAGCTGGAATCGAACTGTGTGTTCCATTATTTCTTTTTTTTTGATAAATTACCTATTGAGCTTATAAGCGCTTTTGATCACGTGACATTCAGTTTTTTAACGGAAAGTCATAAAATTGGAAGGTGGAATCGAACTGTGTGATCCATTATTTCTTTTTTGATAAATTACCTATTGAGCTTATGAGCGCTTTTGATCACGTGACATTCAGTTTTTTAACGGAAAGTCATAAAATTGGAAGGTGGAATCGAACTGTGTTTTCCATTATTTCTTTTTTTTGATAAAGCACCTATTGAGCTTATGAGCGCTTTTGATCACGTGACATTCAGTTTTTTAACGGAAAGTCATAAAATTGGAAGGTGGAATCGAACTGTGTTTTCCATTATTTCTTTTTTTTGATAAAGCACCTATTGAGCTTATAAGCGCTTTTGATCACGTGACATTCAGTTTTTTAACGGAAAGTCATAAAATTGGAAGGTGGAATCGAACTGTGTTTTCCATTATTTCTTTTTTTTTGATAAAGCACCTATTGAGCTTATAAGCGCTTTTGATCGCGTGACATTCAGTTTTTTAACGGAAAGTCATAAAATTGGAAAGTGGAAGCGATTTGGAATCGAACTGTGTTTTCCATTATTTTTGATAAATTACCTATTGAGCTAAAGCGCTTTTGTTCACGTGACAAAGACGTTTTCCACCCTTTCTTGCGTGTGATTATTTTTCTTTCGCGCCGGAGTTTGGTTCAAAACACTCACTTTGATACTATTTTCTGACAGATCTGTTGCGTTTGCAAAACAAGCGGGTAAGTGGGATCACAGATTGCACAGAGGGTTCCGTTTAATATTTCTTTTAAAACACTTTAATCCTTTTGCGAAATCTGCTTTAAAGCTTAAAATACACACAAATTGGAGCCCAGAGGGTTAAATATAAGACTTTCTCAAAATTGTATGATTTGTCGTTTGATGTGAGGTTTTCAGCTATAAGTAACCAAAATTTCAAGTCTTCAACTTAATTAGGGGCTCAGTTAGAAAAAAAAGCTTAAAATACACAAGTTGGAGCCCGAAGGGTTAAATAGAAGACTTTCTCAAAATTGACTAATTTGTCGTTTGATGTGAGGTATTCAGCTATAAGTATGCAAAATTTCAAGTCTTCAACGTAATTAGGGGCTCAGTTAAAAGCTTAAAATACACACAAGTTGGAGCCCAAAGGGTTAAATATAAGACTTTTTCAAAATTGACTAATTTGTCGTTTGATGTGAGGTGTTCAGCTATAAGTAACCAAAATTTCAAGTCTTCAACGTAATTAGGGGCTCAGTTAGAAAAATAAAGCTTAAAATACACAAGTTGGAGCTCGAAGGGTTAAATAGAAGACTTTTTCAAAATTGACTAATTTGTCGTTTGATGTGAGGTGTTCAGCTATGAGTATGCAAAGTTTCAAGCCTTCAACGTAATTAGGGGCTCAGTTAGAAAAATAAAGCTTAAAATACACACAAGTTGGGGCCCGAAGGGTTAAATAGAAGACTTTTTCAAAATTGACTAATTTGTCGTTTGATGTGAGGTGTTCAGCTATAAGTATGCAAAATTTCAAGTCTTCAACGTAATTAGGGGCTCAGTTAGAAAAAAAAAAGCTTAAAATACACAAGTTGGAGCTCGAAGGGTTAAATAGAAGACTTTTTCAAAATTGACTAATTTGTCGTTTGATGTGAGGTGTTCAGCTATAAGTATGCAAAGTTTCAAGTCTTCAACGTAATTAGGGGCTCAGTTAGAAAAATAAAGCTTAAAATACACAAGTTGGAGCTCGAAGGGTTAAATATAAGACTTTTTCAAAATTGACTAATTTGTCGTTTAATGTGAGGTGTTCAGCTATAAGTATGCAAAGTTTCAAGTCTTCAACGTAATTAGGGGCTCAGTTAGAAAAAAAACTTAAAATACACAAGTTGGAACCGAGAGGGTTAAATATAAGATTTTTGTCAAAGTACATTATAATATTTATATTTATATGAATATATAATATATAACGATTTGTCGTTTGATGTGTGGTGTTCAGCTATAAGTATGCAAAAATTTCAAGTCTTCAACGTAATTAGGTCATCAGAAAAAAAAAAAGCTTAAAATAGTTGTTATATGCAATTTTTAATACATGAACGTCATATTTTGCCTTTCTCAGCTGTTCTGCTCAACAAGCGCAAAACGTTGGGAAGCTTGACTATGGAAGCGATCGATCTGCGTTTTTCCATTTTGTTTTTCAATAAAATAAATTACTTATTGAGTTATAAGCGATTTTGATCACGTGACATTCAGTTTTTTAACGGAAAGTCATAAAATTGGAAGCTGGAATCGAACTGTGTGTTCCATTATTTCTTTTTTTTTGATAAATTACCTATTGAGCTTATAAGCGCTTTTGATCACGTGACATTCAGTTTTTTAACGGAAAGTCATAAAATTGGAAGGTGGAATCGAACTGTGTGTTCCATTATTTCTTTTTTGATAAATTACCTATTGAGCTTATGAGCGCTTTTGATCACGTGACATTCAGTTTTTTAACGGAAAGTCATAAAATTGGAAGGTGGAATCGAACTGTGTTTTCCATTATTTCTTTTTTTTGATAAAGCACCTATTGAGCTTATGAGCGCTTTTGATCACGTGACATTCAGTTTTTTAACGGAAAGTCATAAAATTGGAAGGTGGAATCGAACTGTGTTTTCCATTATTTCTTTTTTTTGATAAAGCACCTATTGAGCTTATAAGCGCTTTTGATCACGTGACATTCAGTTTTTTAACGGAAAGTCATAAAATTGGAAGGTGGAATCGAACTGTGTTTTCCATTATTTCTTTTTTTTTGATAAAGCACCTATTGAGCTTATAAGCGCTTTTGATCGCGTGACATTCAGTTTTTTAACGGAAAGTCATAAAATTGGAAAGTGGAAGCGATTTGGAATCGAACTGTGTTTTCCATTATTTTTGATAAATTACCTATTGAGCTAAAGCGCTTTTGTTCACGTGACAAAGACGTTTTCCACCCTTTCTTGCGTGTGATTATTTTTCTTTCGCGCCGGAGTTTGGTTCAAAACACTCACTTTGATACTATTTTCTGACAGATCTGTTGCGTTTGCAAAACAAGCGGGTAAGTGGGATCACAGATTGCACAGAGGGTTCCGTTTAATATTTCTTTTAAAACACTTTAATCCTTTTGCGAAATCTGCTTTAAAGCTTAAAATACACACAAATTGGAGCCCAGAGGGTTAAATATAAGACTTTCTCAAAATTGTATGATTTGTCGTTTGATGTGAGGTTTTCAGCTATAAGTAACCAAAATTTCAAGTCTTCAACTTAATTAGGGGCTCAGTTAGAAAAAAAAGCTTAAAATACACAAGTTGGAGCCCGAAGGGTTAAATAGAAGACTTTCTCAAAATTGACTAATTTGTCGTTTGATGTGAGGTATTCAGCTATAAGTATGCAAAATTTCAAGTCTTCAACGTAATTAGGGGCTCAGTTAAAAGCTTAAAATACACACAAGTTGGAGCCCAAAGGGTTAAATATAAGACTTTTTCAAAATTGACTAATTTGTCGTTTGATGTGAGGTGTTCAGCTATAAGTAACCAAAATTTCAAGTCTTCAACGTAATTAGGGGCTCAGTTAGAAAAATAAAGCTTAAAATACACAAGTTGGAGCTCGAAGGGTTAAATAGAAGACTTTTTCAAAATTGACTAATTTGTCGTTTGATGTGAGGTGTTCAGCTATGAGTATGCAAAGTTTCAAGCCTTCAACGTAATTAGGGGCTCAGTTAGAAAAATAAAGCTTAAAATACACACAAGTTGGGGCCCGAAGGGTTAAATAGAAGACTTTTTCAAAATTGACTAATTTGTCGTTTGATGTGAGGTGTTCAGCTATAAGTATGCAAAATTTCAAGTCTTCAACGTAATTAGGGGCTCAGTTAGAAAAAAAAAAGCTTAAAATACACAAGTTGGAGCTCGAAGGGTTAAATAGAAGACTTTTTCAAAATTGACTAATTTGTCGTTTGATGTGAGGTGTTCAGCTATAAGTATGCAAAGTTTCAAGTCTTCAACGTAATTAGGGGCTCAGTTAGAAAAATAAAGCTTAAAATACACAAGTTGGAGCTCGAAGGGTTAAATATAAGACTTTTTCAAAATTGACTAATTTGTCGTTTAATGTGAGGTGTTCAGCTATAAGTATGCAAAGTTTCAAGTCTTCAACGTAATTAGGGGCTCAGTTAGAAAAAAAACTTAAAATACACAAGTTGGAACCGAGAGGGTTAAATATAAGATTTTTGTCAAAGTACATTATAATATTTATATTTATATGAATATATAATATATAACGATTTGTCGTTTGATGTGTGGTGTTCAGCTATAAGTATGCAAAAATTTCAAGTCTTCAACGTAATTAGGTCATCAGAAAAAAAAAAAGCTTAAAATAGTTGTTATATGCAATTTTTAATACATGAACGTCATATTTTGCCTTTCTCAGCTGTTCTGCTCAACAAGCGCAAAACGTTGGGAAGCTTGACTATGGAAGCGATCGATCTGCGTTTTTCCATTTTGTTTTTCAATAAAATAAATTACCTATTGAGTTATAAGCGATTTTGATCACGTGACAAAGACGTTTTTCACCCTTCCTTGTATGGTATTCTTCTTTCGTGTGGGTTCAAAACTCCCACTTTGACACTATCTATTGCGTTTGCAAAAAGCGGAAAACACAGTTCAATTACATAGTTTCTGAACAACAACACCTGCTAGTTTCATGCATCTCCGAACAAAACTAAATTAAAACTTATGCCATAAAGTTGCCCTTTTGGATTTGAGAACAGCTTTAAATAATTGTTTTCGTTTTACCTTTTTATTTTGTTAGGATATATTTAACTAAAATGATTTTTTAATTTAGTATTAATAGTTGTATATGCAATTCTTAATACATGAACGTCATATTTTGCCTTTTTATGTAGTGAATTTCTTTTTCCTTTTTATTGGAAAAGCAATATACCCAAAGTTCGAAAAAATCTGAAGTTCGGATTTAGTAAAGTGTTGAGGATTCCGGAAAAGTGAGATCCGGCAATCAAATCATATCGATTTTTTTTTTCAAAACATGTATATTTATACAATTCTTAATTATTTAAAAATATATAAACTTTGCGAACGATTTTCACTAAATTTAAACATTGTGGGTGGTGATCATACAAAAATAAATAATAACAATGTTTACCGGTTTCACTATTTTACAGAATCTTTTTCCTTCAATAATATATTTTACATTCATCACAGAATAGCTTTTACAGAAAACTTTCTGGTTAGAAATTACAAAGTATTTTGTTAAAAAAAAAGTTGAAAAGTGTTTATGCATTCGGTTTGTCTGGCCGTCTGCTCACGCTCTAACTCCCTTAAATATGTTTGGATTTTTCTGAAACTGATAGGGGTTATTTGGGATCACCAAAGCATGTTTGGTATTGTACATGCAGTAGGTAGGATTCACCGTTCATTTACAAGGGGCGCTCAAAAGTATTCCGTTACATTAGGGTATATGGGGGTGCCGTAAATATACTCGGATTTTTCTGAAACTGATAGGGGTTATTTAGGGTCACCAAAGCATGTTTGGTATTGTACATGCAGTAGGTAGGATTCACCGTTCCTTTACAGGAGGCGCTCAAAAGTATTCCGTTACATTAGGGTATATGGGGGTGCCGTCTCGGATTTTTCTGAAACTGATAGGGGTTATTTAGGGTCACCAAAACATGTTTGGTATTGTACATGCAGTAGGTAGGATTCACCGTTCATTTACAGGAGGCGCTCAAAAGTATTCCGTTACATTAGGGTATATGGGGGTGCCGTCTCGGATTTTTCTGAAACTGATAGGGGTTATTTGGGATCACCAAAGCATGTTTGGTATTGTACATGCAGTAGGTAGGATTCACCGTTCATTTACAGGGGGCGCTCAAAAGTATTTCATTAAATCACTGTATATAATAAATTAATAAAATTGATAAAATATAATAATTAATAAAATTAATAATATAAATCACTGTATTTCACTACAATCACATTAGAACAGGACATTCATAGCATTTTTTATTCATTTACAGGGACACGTATAAGAAATCGGTTACAGTACAGTACCGTCTTTAAGTAATAAATGTTGGAGCGCACGGTTTAAAATTCGGTGTGCGTTTTTAAATTTAATTAATTTTTTGCATCTTACCCGTTATATATAAATTCCGTACCTCAAATACAGGGCTGTATAAAAGTATCCATGTACCGTTCTCCTTATGAGAGGAAATTGCTGAGGGTACATTTTTAACTAAAGTATATGTAGCTCTTAAGTGAACTAAATTTTGGCTTGCATGTAGCTAATAGATTCAAATTTATAAATCCTATACAGGGCTGCAATTCGCATAATTTTCCGATTGAGGATGGGAACAGCTGAAATTGGGCTCTGAAATGTATTATGCGTTTCCATAGGGTTGAATTAGATGTAATATTTTAATTTTTTAAACGGTGTAGTTTTGTTACATTATTCTAAATCTGTTGGAAAGTGTTTCATAATCTATGCTTCACGCATGATTTTTTTATTACTTGTTTATATATAATTTACTTCAGTTGACATATAAAAATAGTTAAATGTTATTCAAAACAATTTTAAAAACTATCGTCCACTTAATCAAAAATAGTTTAGAAAATGTTTAAAAAAAATAAGAATTACCTTTCATTGCAACATTCGTAGCACATCTGTTGTCGGGAATAGAACAGCACACACTTCCACAGGCACGGATTTTTTTTGCGAGGGGCAGGTGCCCCCACTTTGCCTTGCATGAGATCGAGAGAACAGCACACACTTCCACAGGCACGGATTTTTTTGCGCGGGGCAGGTGCCCCACTTTCCCTTGCATGAGATCGAGAGAACAGCACACACTTCCACAGGCACGGTTTTCCTTTGCGCGGGGCAGGTGCCCCCACTTTCACTGCAGTAGTTATTTAGACTGTCGATGGAGAGACTAACTTGAACCATTCACAAGTACGAGTGACACGGAAGACGGAAAAAGTTCCATTTATATAGCTTGCGTCCGTGAATTGTCAGCATAGCTTAAAAAAAAAAAAAAAAAAAAAAAAAAAAAAAAATTTTTTTTTTTTTTTTTTTTTTTTTTTTTTTTTTTTTTTTTTAGCTATGCAGACAATTCACTGACAATTCACTGACAATTCACTAACAATTCACTAAAGAAAAAAAAAAAAAAAAAAAAAAAATTATTAAAAAATTATTAAAAAATTATTTTTTTTTTTTTTTTTTTTTTTTTTTTTTTTTTTTTTAAGGGTCCACTGGTCATGGATCATTTCTTTTCATTTCAGTATCAAACCATCAACAACTTAAAAAATTTTAACTCCCATATGTGCTTTGCATATGTTAATAATATGTAATTAATAGTCTTAAGGAATATAGTAAATATTGAAATATTATTTCAAGACTTTGAATGAAATATATGAATCTTTTTCTATCTAAAATTTAAAATATGTAATATTGAACTACGTAATATACAATGGCAAATTCAAGGGAGGCTCGGAGTTCATAAATCCCCTCTGAACATCAACAAAAATATTCTAAACGTCATTTTAAAAATGAAATATACAGTAACCCTCAGTTATCAGCTGTTATTATTATAAAAATAAATCCACAAAGTGATAACACAACATGGCGGTGGGGCTGAAAACATCATTTTTAAAATGAAGCACGACATGACTTTAAATTATTGTAAAGTCGAAATCTTTGATTGTTTCAGGTAGAGGAATGTTTAAAGTGGGGGAGGGGGAGTCTGGACCCCCCGCCCCCTTTCGTTAGGGTACTTTAAAAAAATTTTCAAAGTGAGAGCAAAATCACAACATGCTTCGGGCCGAGAGCAACTACACTGTAATACGGATGCCCATAACTTAAGATATAAGATTAATCCAGATATAAGATTGGCCACAAAAGTTCAGAAACACTTTTTTTTAGAATTCACAATCCATGCATTTATGCACAAGAAAATTATTATAAGATAAATAGGGGACGAGTGTGCCCCCCCCCCCGGCATTTCCATTATTTCATTTTTTTCTCTCTCTCTCTAATGGACTGGTGGCTTCTATTATTATAAAACAGCCATTATAAATGAGGTGTTAGGTGAAGATGAAAGAGCAGCCGTAAAAAGTTAGAACTTTGATTTTCTAGTCGGCCCCACCTGTGGCCGAGAGGTTCTGCTCTCGAATCTGGTAGACGGGAGGTGCTGGGTTCGAACCCAATCGCGCCCATCGGCCTAATCGTTCGGAGTTTTCTTCGAGCCATGGATTTCCATGCGTCAATACGGATTAGGTTCCCCTAGAAAGCCCCCCGCCCCCCTCCCCTCCTTCACGAAGAGCACGACCCCCCTCGTGCCTATAACCCTAGAGTAGATAATCGGCCGTCAAAAATCGACCCGATTTTCTAGTCCAAAAAAAGGGGGGAGGGCTATTTTTCTTTTGCGGCTGCTCTTTCATCTTCACCGAACACTTGATTTATAATGGCTGTTTCATAATCACAACATGCTTCGGGCCGAGAGCAACTACACTGTAATACGGATGCCCATAACTTAAGATATAAGATTAATCCAGATATAAGATTGGCCACAAAAGTTCAGAAACACTTTTTTTTAGAATTCACAATCCATGCATTTATGCACAAGAAAATTATTATAAGATAAATAGGGGACGAGTGTGCCCCCCCCGGCATTTCCATTATTTCATTTTTTTCTCTCTCTCTCTAATGGACTGGTGGCTTCTATTATTATAAAACAGCCATTATAAATGAGGTGTTAGGTGAAGATGAAAGAGCAGCCGTAAAAAGTTAGAACTTTGATTTTCTAGTCGGCCCCACCTGTGGCCGAGAGGTTCTGCTCTCGAATCTGGTAGACGGGAGGTGCTGGGTTCGAACCCAATCGCGCCCGTCGGCCTAATCGTTCGGAGTTTTCTTCGAGCCATGGATTTCCATGCGTCAATACGGATTAGGTTCCCCTAGAAAGCCCCCCGCCCCCCTCCCCTCCTTCACGAAGAGCACGACCCCCCTCGTGCCTATAACCCTAGAGTAGATAATCGGCCGTCAAAAATCGACCCGATTTTCTAGTCCAAAAAAAGGGGGGAGGGCTATTTTTCTTTTGCGGCTGCTCTTTCATCTTCACCGAACACTTGATTTATAATGGCTGTTTCATAATAATAGAAACCACCAGTCCATCAGAAAAAAAATAACTCGGTTAAAGCGGGACTCTACTAATACTACTAGTTTCATAGGAAATCTGACAAGTCGCAGGCGATTTTTCCCACTTGCAATTTTTACGTGTAATAACACTATTAATCTTTAATTCATGGAGTACTTAATGTATGACCAGCTCCGTAGAAGTTTAAAAATTTACAGTACCAAAAATTGTAAAACTGAAATTTCTTTTAAAATTTGATCATGATGGATTCAAGAATGTTATCGTTTAATCCATGGCGTACGTAATGCAGGATCAACTCCGTGCGATTTTTTATGTCTTAAATTTTAGTCTTTGAAAAAATAATTTTCCAAATGGTCGGTGTACTTTGTTAAATTATTATTATTATTATTATTATTATTATTATTATTATAAAATGTATTAAAATATTCATACTAAGTTATACTAATTCACTATATAATATGCTATCCCCACGATAGGTATTGATTACATTTTTCAATAAATATTTAGAAAGTATTCTGGAAAAATAATTTTCATTGTATATTAAGAAAAAACGGAACACTTTATTTAATTCTCTTTTTACTTATTGTAACAACTCGTCAGTCAGTTTTGACCTTGTGAAAAACTGACTGACACGATTTACACCAAAATACAAATAACACTAATTCATATCAAAGTATACTGGAATCTCGGGTTTGTTTCAAAATCCAAGGATTAGTCCTTGAGATAGAGCTATTGCGGAAATAGTAAGAAATGCAAGCCTTTCACGGATTCAGATCATTGCACAAATTTTCATCGAAGCGTGAAAAACCACATTCCCTTTTCACAGTTTTGAAGGACACAGGTTTCTCTCTCTGAAGTACAATTTAAAGAATGGAATGCACAAAATAATTTTTTTTTTTTTTTTTTTCCTTCAACATAGTTAAATTTATATATATAAATATTATATACAAGAGTATTTCACACAGTATGAGATGAA
The DNA here is from genome assembly GCA_963932465.1 of Maratus speciosus. NCBI lineage: Eukaryota > Metazoa > Arthropoda > Arachnida > Araneae > Salticidae > Maratus > Maratus speciosus. The sequence goes on along the minus strand of OZ010791.1, from coordinate 610,177,373 downwards.
ATTTATCAGAGCCACTGAAAAAAATGTAGGTTTTTCAGTTTCCTAATGCACTTGTATTTCAGGGTTAAATATAAGTTTTATACTCAGTCAATTTTTAAGTCAGTAATTTAAGTCAACTTTTATACCGTTGTATTGGAAAAAAAAAAGTTCTTTTAAATACATTTTGCTTGAAAACTGTATCTCCATTTATTTTTGAAATATTAATTTCTTTGTAGTTTTTGAAGCCATATTGTATACGATAATCGTAAATATGGAATTCTTAAGCGGATGGGAATGACATCATTTTAGATAAAATAAAACGTGTGCTTTAAGTCTTAAAATTGAAATATGTTTTGTACTGCAGTAGAGTCCCGCTTTAACCGAGTTATTTTTTTTCTGATGGACTGGTGGTTTCTATTATTATGAAACAGCCATTATAAATCAAGTGTTCGGTGAAGATGAAAGAGCAGCCGCAAAAGAAAAATAGCCCTCCCCCCTTTTTTTGGACTAGAAAATCGGGTCGATTTTTGACGGCCGATTATCTACTCTAGGGTTATAGGCACGAGGGGGGTCGTGCTCTTCGTGAAGGAGGGGAGGGGGGCGGGGGGCTTTCTAGGGGAACCTAATCCGTATTGACGCATGGAAATCCATGGCTCGAAGAAAACTCCGAACGATTAGGCCGACGGGCGCGATTGGGTTCGAACCCAGCACCTCCCGTCTACCAGATTCGAGAGCAGAACCTCTCGGCCACAGGTGGGGCCGACTAGAAAATCAAAGTTCTAACTTTTTACGGCTGCTCTTTCATCTTCACCTAACACCTCATTTATAATGGCTGTTTTATAATAATAGAAGCCACCAGTCCATTAGAGAGAGAGAGAAAAAAATGAAATAATGGAAATGCCGGGGGGGGGGGCACACTCGTCCCCTATTTATCTTATAATAATTTTCTTGTGCATAAATGCATGGATTGTGAATTCTAAAAAAAAGTGTTTCTGAACTTTTGTGGCCAATCTTATATCTGGATTAATCTTATATCTTAAGTTATGGGCATCCGTATTACAGTGTAGTTGCTCTCGGCCCGAAGCATGTTGTGATTTTGCTCTCACTTTGAAAATTTTTTTAAAGTACCCTAACGAAAGGGGGCGGGGGGTCCAGACTCCCCCTCCCCCACTTTAAACATTCCTCTACCTGAAACAATCAAAGATTTCGACTTTACAATAATTTAAAGTCATGTCGTGCTTCATTTTAAAAATGATGTTTTCAGCCCCACCGCCATGTTGTGTTATCACTTTGTGGATTTATTTTTATAATAATAACAGCTGATAACTGAGGGTTACTGTATATTTCATTTTTAAAATGACGTTTAGAATATTTTTGTTGATGTTCAGAGGGGATTTATGAACTCCGAGCCTCCCTTGAATTTGCCATTGTATATTACGTAGTTCAATATTACATATTTTAAATTTTAGATAGAAAAAGATTCATATATTTCATTCAAAGTCTTGAAATAATATTTCAATATTTACTATATTCCTTAAGACTATTAATTACATATTATTAACATATGCAAAGCACATATGGGAGTTAAAATTTTTTAAGTTGTTGATGGTTTGATACTGAAATGAAAAGAAATGATCCATGACCAGTGGACCCTTAAAAAAAAAAAAAAAAAAAATAATTTTTTAATAATTTTTTAATAATTTTTTTTTTTTTTTTTTCTTCAGTGAATTGTTAGTGAATTGTCAGTGAATTGTCTGCATAGCTAAAAAAAAAAAAAAAAAAAAAAAAAAAAAAAAAAAAAAAAAAATATTTTTTTTTTTTTTTTTTTTTTTTTTTTAAGCTATGCAGACAATTCACGGACGCAAGCTATATAAATGGAACTTTTTCCGTCTTCCGTGTCACTCGTACTTGTGAATGGTTCAAGTTAGTCTCTCCATCGACAGTCTAAATAACTACTGCAGTGAAAGTGGGGGCACCTGCCCCGCGCAAAGAAAAACCGTGCCTGTGGAAGTGTGTGCTGTTCTCTCGATCTCATGCAAGGGAAAGTGGGGCACCTGCCCCGCGCAAAAAAATCCGTGCCTGTGGAAGTGTGTGCTGTTCTCTCGATCTCATGCAAGGCAAAGTGGGGGCACCTGCCCCTCGCAAAAAAAATCCGTGCCTGTGGAAGTGTGTGCTGTTCTATTCCCGACAACAGATGTGCTACGAATGTTGCAATGAAAGGTAATTCTTATTTTTTTTAAACATTTTCTAAACTATTTTTGATTAAGTGGACGATAGTTTTTAAAATTGTTTTGAATAACATTTAACTATTTTTATATGTCAACTGAAGTAAATTATATATAAACAAGTAATAAAAAAATCATGCGTGAAGCATAGATTATGAAACACTTTCCAACAGATTTAGAATAATGTAACAAAACTACACCGTTTAAAAAATTAAAATATTACATCTAATTCAACCCTATGGAAACGCATAATACATTTCAGAGCCCAATTTCAGCTGTTCCCATCCTCAATCGGAAAATTATGCGAATTGCAGCCCTGTATAGGATTTATAAATTTGAATCTATTAGCTACATGCAAGCCAAAATTTAGTTCACTTAAGAGCTACATATACTTTAGTTAAAAATGTACCCTCAGCAATTTCCTCTCATAAGGAGAACGGTACATGGATACTTTTATACAGCCCTGTATTTGAGGTACGGAATTTATATATAACGGGTAAGATGCAAAAAATTAATTAAATTTAAAAACGCACACCGAATTTTAAACCGTGCGCTCCAACATTTATTACTTAAAGACGGTACTGTACTGTAACCGATTTCTTATACGTGTCCCTGTAAATGAATAAAAAATGCTATGAATGTCCTGTTCTAATGTGATTGTAGTGAAATACAGTGATTTATATTATTAATTTTATTAATTATTATATTTTATCAATTTTATTAATTTATTATATACAGTGATTTAATGAAATACTTTTGAGCGCCCCCTGTAAATGAACGGTGAATCCTACCTACTGCATGTACAATACCAAACATGCTTTGGTGATCCCAAATAACCCCTATCAGTTTCAGAAAAATCCGAGACGGCACCCCCATATACCCTAATGTAACGGAATACTTTTGAGCGCCTCCTGTAAATGAACGGTGAATCCTACCTACTGCATGTACAATACCAAACATGTTTTGGTGACCCTAAATAACCCCTATCAGTTTCAGAAAAATCCGAGACGGCACCCCCATATACCCTAATGTAACGGAATACTTTTGAGCGCCTCCTGTAAAGGAACGGTGAATCCTACCTACTGCATGTACAATACCAAACATGCTTTGGTGACCCTAAATAACCCCTATCAGTTTCAGAAAAATCCGAGTATATTTACGGCACCCCCATATACCCTAATGTAACGGAATACTTTTGAGCGCCCCCTGTAAATGAACGGTGAATCCTACCTACTGCATGTACAATACCAAACATGCTTTGGTGATCCCAAATAACCCCTATCAGTTTCAGAAAAATCCAAACATATTTAAGGGAGTTAGAGCGTGAGCAGACGGCCAGACAAACCGAATGCATAAACACTTTTCAACTTTTTTTTTAACAAAATACTTTGTAATTTCTAACCAGAAAGTTTTCTGTAAAAGCTATTCTGTGATGAATGTAAAATATATTATTGAAGGAAAAAGATTCTGTAAAATAGTGAAACCGGTAAACATTGTTATTATTTATTTTTGTATGATCACCACCCACAATGTTTAAATTTAGTGAAAATCGTTCGCAAAGTTTATATATTTTTAAATAATTAAGAATTGTATAAATATACATGTTTTGAAAAAAAATCGATATGATTTGATTGCCGGATCTCACTTTTCCGGAATCCTCAACACTTTACTAAATCCGAACTTCAGATTTTTTCGAACTTTGGGTATATTGCTTTTCCAATAAAAAGGAAAAAAAAATTCACTACATAAAAAGGCAAAATATGACGTTCATGTATTAAGAATTGCATATACAACTATTAATACTAAATTAAAAAATCATTTTAGTTAAATATATCCTAACAAAATAAAAAGGTAAAACGAAAACAATTATTTAAAGCTGTTCTCAAATCCAAAAGGGCAACTTTATGGCATAAGTTTTAATTTAGTTTTGTTCGGAGATGCATGAAACTAGCAGGTGTTGTTGTTCAGAAACTATGTAATTGAACTGTGTTTTCCGCTTTTTGCAAACGCAATAGATAGTGTCAAAGTGGGAGTTTTGAACCCACACGAAAGAAGAATACCATACAAGGAAGGGTGAAAAACGTCTTTGTCACGTGATCAAAATCGCTTATAACTCAATAGGTAATTTATTTTATTGAAAAACAAAATGGAAAAACGCAGATCGATCGCTTCCATAGTCAAGCTTCCCAACGTTTTGCGCTTGTTGAGCAGAACAGCTGAGAAAGGCAAAATATGACGTTCATGTATTAAAAATTGCATATAACAACTATTTTAAGCTTTTTTTTTTTCTGATGACCTAATTACGTTGAAGACTTGAAATTTTTGCATACTTATAGCTGAACACCACACATCAAACGACAAATCGTTATATATTATATATTCATATAAATATAAATATTATAATGTACTTTGACAAAAATCTTATATTTAACCCTCTCGGTTCCAACTTGTGTATTTTAAGTTTTTTTTCTAACTGAGCCCCTAATTACGTTGAAGACTTGAAACTTTGCATACTTATAGCTGAACACCTCACATTAAACGACAAATTAGTCAATTTTGAAAAAGTCTTATATTTAACCCTTCGAGCTCCAACTTGTGTATTTTAAGCTTTATTTTTCTAACTGAGCCCCTAATTACGTTGAAGACTTGAAACTTTGCATACTTATAGCTGAACACCTCACATCAAACGACAAATTAGTCAATTTTGAAAAAGTCTTCTATTTAACCCTTCGAGCTCCAACTTGTGTATTTTAAGCTTTTTTTTTTCTAACTGAGCCCCTAATTACGTTGAAGACTTGAAATTTTGCATACTTATAGCTGAACACCTCACATCAAACGACAAATTAGTCAATTTTGAAAAAGTCTTCTATTTAACCCTTCGGGCCCCAACTTGTGTGTATTTTAAGCTTTATTTTTCTAACTGAGCCCCTAATTACGTTGAAGGCTTGAAACTTTGCATACTCATAGCTGAACACCTCACATCAAACGACAAATTAGTCAATTTTGAAAAAGTCTTCTATTTAACCCTTCGAGCTCCAACTTGTGTATTTTAAGCTTTATTTTTCTAACTGAGCCCCTAATTACGTTGAAGACTTGAAATTTTGGTTACTTATAGCTGAACACCTCACATCAAACGACAAATTAGTCAATTTTGAAAAAGTCTTATATTTAACCCTTTGGGCTCCAACTTGTGTGTATTTTAAGCTTTTAACTGAGCCCCTAATTACGTTGAAGACTTGAAATTTTGCATACTTATAGCTGAATACCTCACATCAAACGACAAATTAGTCAATTTTGAGAAAGTCTTCTATTTAACCCTTCGGGCTCCAACTTGTGTATTTTAAGCTTTTTTTTCTAACTGAGCCCCTAATTAAGTTGAAGACTTGAAATTTTGGTTACTTATAGCTGAAAACCTCACATCAAACGACAAATCATACAATTTTGAGAAAGTCTTATATTTAACCCTCTGGGCTCCAATTTGTGTGTATTTTAAGCTTTAAAGCAGATTTCGCAAAAGGATTAAAGTGTTTTAAAAGAAATATTAAACGGAACCCTCTGTGCAATCTGTGATCCCACTTACCCGCTTGTTTTGCAAACGCAACAGATCTGTCAGAAAATAGTATCAAAGTGAGTGTTTTGAACCAAACTCCGGCGCGAAAGAAAAATAATCACACGCAAGAAAGGGTGGAAAACGTCTTTGTCACGTGAACAAAAGCGCTTTAGCTCAATAGGTAATTTATCAAAAATAATGGAAAACACAGTTCGATTCCAAATCGCTTCCACTTTCCAATTTTATGACTTTCCGTTAAAAAACTGAATGTCACGCGATCAAAAGCGCTTATAAGCTCAATAGGTGCTTTATCAAAAAAAAAGAAATAATGGAAAACACAGTTCGATTCCACCTTCCAATTTTATGACTTTCCGTTAAAAAACTGAATGTCACGCGATCAAAAGCGCTTATAAGCTCAATAGGTGCTTTATCAAAAAAAAGAAATAATGGAAAACACAGTTCGATTCCACCTTCCAATTTTATGACTTTCCGTTAAAAAACTGAATGTCACGTGATCAAAAGCGCTCATAAGCTCAATAGGTGCTTTATCAAAAAAAAGAAATAATGGAAAACACAGTTCGATTCCACCTTCCAATTTTATGACTTTCCGTTAAAAAACTGAATGTCACGTGATCAAAAGCGCTCATAAGCTCAATAGGTAATTTATCAAAAAAGAAATAATGGAACACACAGTTCGATTCCACCTTCCAATTTTATGACTTTCCGTTAAAAAACTGAATGTCACGTGATCAAAAGCGCTTATAAGCTCAATAGGTAATTTATCAAAAAAAAAGAAATAATGGAACACACAGTTCGATTCCAGCTTCCAATTTTATGACTTTCCGTTAAAAAACTGAATGTCACGTGATCAAAAGCGCTTATAAGCTCAATAGGTAATTTATCAAAAAAAAGAAATAATGGAACACACAGTTCGATTCCACCTTCCAATTTTATGACTTTCCGTTAAAAAACTGAATGTCACGTGATCAAAAGCGCTCATAAGCTCAATAGGTAATTTATCGAAAAAAATTAATGGAACACACAGTTCGATTCCACCTTCCAATTTTATGGTTTTCCGTTAAAAAACTGAATGTCACGTGATCAAAAGCGCTTATAAGCTCAATAGGTAATTTATCAAAAATAATGGAAAACACAGTTCGATTCCAGCTTCCACTTTTATGACTTTCCGTTAAAAAAATGAATGTCACGTGATCAAAAGCGCTTATAAGCTCAATAGGTCATTTATCAAAAATAATGGAAAACACAGTTCGATTCCAAATCGCCTTCCACTTTTATGACTTTCCGTTAAAAAATGAATGTCACGTGATCAAAAGCGCTTATAAGCTCAATAGGTCATTTATCAAAAATAATGGAAAACACAGTTCGATTCCAGCTTCCACTTTTATGACTTTCCGTTAAAAAAATGAATGTCACGTGATCAAAAGCGCTTATAAGCTCAATAGGTCATTTATCAAAAATAATGGAAAACACAGTTCGATTCCAAATCGCCTTCCACTTTTATGACTTTCCGTTAAAAAATGAATGTCACGCGATCAAAAGTGCTTATAAGCTCAATAGGTCATTTATCAAAAATAATGGAAAACACAGTTCGATTCCAAATCGCCTTCCACTTTTATGACTTTCCGTTAAAAAATGAATGTCACGCGATCAAAAGCGCTTATAAGCTCAATAGGTGCTTTATCAAAAAAGAAATAATGAAAAACACAGTTCGATTCCAAATCGCCTTCCACTTTTATGACTTTCCGTTAAAAAATGAATGTCACGCGATCAAAAGCGCTTATAAGCTCAATAGGTGCTTTATCAAAAAAGAAATAATGAAAAACACAGTTCGATTCCAAATCGCCTTCCACTTTTATGACTTTCCGTTAAAAAAAATGAATGTGTCAAAACGTTTTTGCGCTTGTTGAGCAGACCTTTTCAGAATTGATGGATTATTGAATTTAAAAGAACTCTTTTTATTACTCTGTAAGTCATTGCGCGCGCATGATATTTTGAGAACATATGTATGGATTTCTATAAAATTTTAAATAGATGGCTCGTTTAAAATGACCTACTTTTAATTATTTGCTATGGTAAGCAGAGCTGCCAAGTCTCCGGCCTTTTAGATACAAGTATTTTAAGACAGAAAATGTTGTTTTATTTAATTAGAACAATTGGGCGATTTAAAGGAACAACATTTTCTCTAAAATAATAGTGGTGTGCCGGAGACTTGACAACTCTGGGTAAGATTTTTTGTTATGATTATTGTTATTCAATAAAAAAGAAAAAAAGTTGATTTTTTTTTTCCCACAATAAAGAAATTCTTTGAAGATCTGTTCAGTTTCTAATAGTAGTATATTAAAAGGCAAAATCTGTTTTATCAAATGTTCATGTTTATACTTAGACAGGCATTAAAAATACACTCATTCACACTTTGGATGTTTTGATTGATATTCTGTGAGAGACCCCTTCATAAAAACTATTTTTAATGGATTAAGGTTTTTGAAATGTTTTAAATTCAATTGTTTTGAAATTTAATACAGTTATAATTTAAGCAATCATTGCGAAAATTTTCTTGATTTCATTAAACAATACGCAAACGAGTAATGAATTAAATAATATATTAATTAGTAATACACATTAAAAATACTCCATACCCGCAAATGAGTAATGAATTAAATAATATATTAATGAGTAATACACATTAAAAATACTCCCAGACACTATAACTTTATAATAGTATATCAAAAACTGGTATCTCTATGTTTTAATTTCTACAGGAACTTTGTCGTGTCTTGAAGGAATTTTTTAATTTTAAGTATCTAATATAATATTTTGGCTGAAATGTATTTTCTCTCTATTCTTTAAATGTGACACTCATGGATCGGGACAAGAAATGTTGATTGTTCCAATCCAAAGCCTTTTCAGCTTATATTATCTCGAGTCTTTGAAATTTCATGCAACTTTTTTGAAAATGTTATTAAAAATTGTTTTTTGTTTTTAAAATGTCGTTTTCCATTCTCATTGCAGCGCTCCAGATTCCTTCGTATGAAAACAAAGATTTGAGAAGAGTTCCTTTGTGTGTTCCACCTCCAGTCGATGTGTGCCATTGCCGTGTGCCTTTTAGGTGTTCCACCTCCAGTGCTCCCAGACCACAAGAGTCCGAGACTCGGGAGGGCCGCTTGAATCCGGGCTAGAGTCGCTTCGAGTGCCGAGGGCTACCCCCCCCTCCCCGTGTATGGCAACATCCCCCACCTCATGCATATATAGTGAAGCTATCTATATATCGCATTTTTTTATAAATGCCCTCCCTTTATTTCCAGTTGCCGGGGTCATAAACTGCGGGGGAGCCGCTCGAATCCGGGCTGGATTCGTCCGAGTGCCGAGGGCCACTCCCCCCCTCCTCTTGGGGCGGCTCGATTCTGTTTTTCTCGTGTACCCTCTCTCGCCCCCCTCCCCGGTGACTGTTGGGCCCGTTCTCGACTGCGGACTTCCCTGAGGCTACCGAACGAGTTTTGTTCTCTCGACGGGGTCTTTAGAGGTCTCTGGCAAGGAACCCCTTATCCGGGTTACCCGGGACACTGGAGCGGAAAAGGATTCAACCCTTCTTCTAGTTCCAGACTAGGCATAGCGCCTAAACGGTACCCGATGATACGGAGACTTTGATAGATGCTCGGTGCCTTGCATGGACATTGCTTGTGTGTGTGGTGTCTGGGGCCCTGTCAGAGAGCAACGACTCCCCCCCTTCTATGGGGGGTGACAGGCGTGGAGACGCGCCTTTTCGGTGGAAGAGGCTTCCCGCTCATGCATGCTTTTGTTGCACTGCGGTCCAGGAGCGTGAATGGGCGGGAGGTGCCACGGCTGGGGAAGGGTGAGGTTTAATAAATCTGCGGCAAGTGGTCCAAAGGTGCTCACCCCCCCCTAGTGGGGCCCTGGGCCTTGTATGGAGTGGGAGAACCTCCGTGGTGTAAAGAGTCGCTTGACCCCTTTCGGCGGTTCGCAGGAGGAAAGGACGGGCCACGGTCGCTGGATAGAGAGAGAGGGGAAAAAGAAGATGGAAGGGAGCCCCGGGGGGCATTGGAGGGATCGAGAGTTTCATTAGAGACAGGGGGCCGCTCGAATCCGAGCTGGAGTCGCTCGGAGGGCCCACCCCCCTCCCCGACACCTGCATATATAGTAAAGAGATCTATATATTGCATTTTCATTTGTACCGGTTGTCCGGGGTGGGGAAGGTCTTCCGGGCTTGATTCGCTCCGAGTGCCGAGGGCCACCCGCCCTCCTCTCGCCCCAAAAAAAACCCATCTCGCTCTCCTCCCACCACGAGCGGGGTCCGAGCGGGGTCGCTTGAATCCGAGCTCGAGTCGCTTCGAGTGACGAGGGCCACCGAATTCCCCCCTCAGGGGCGGGGCTGCTCGAATCCGGGGCTAGATTCGCTCGAGTGCCGAGGACCACCGGACATACTCCCCCTCTCCGTGTGTGGCATCTGAAAAAAAGGTAGGTGACGGAAAGTCTTGGATCCAAGGGGGAGGGTCCCGAGCTCGAGTCGCTTCGAGTGCCGAGGGCCACCGAATCCCCCCCCCCGCTCCCTGGCGCCGGGGAGCGGGGGGGTCAGAAAAACTTGGGGCCGCTCGAATCCGGGCTGGATTCGCTCGAGACCACCCCCCCCCCCCCTTCTGAAAGGTAGGTGGTGAAATAAAAAAAATGTTTTTTTTTCTCTGGTGTGTGTGTTTTCTTTGACTCTGTTTTTTGTTTCAGGGCGAGAGAAAAGAATACAGTGAGTTCTTTTTCAGGGCGATGGAGAGAGAAAAAAATAAAAGTTCAGGGCGATGTTTCAGAGAGAGAAAAGTATAAAATGGGTTTCAAGGAGAGAGAGAGAAAGAATAAAGAGAAAGTTTTTCTTTTTCAGGGCGATGTTTTCTTTTTCAGGGAGAGAAAAGTATAAAATGGGTTTCAGGGAGAGAGAGAAAAAGAATAAAGAGAAAGTTTTTCTTTTTCAGGGTGATGTTTTCTTTTTCAGGGTGAGAAAAGTATAAAATGGGTTTCAGGGAGAGAGAGAAAGAATAAAGAGAAAGTTTTTCTTTTTCAGGGCGATGTTTTCTTTTTCAGGGTGAGAAAAGTATAAAGTCTTCTTTTTCAGGGATCGGGTCCTAACTGTCGAAGGTTTTACTGTGGTTTTCCTTCGACCTCGAGCGTGAATACGGGTTAGGTCCACCCCCCGCAAAAGACCCTGCCACAGAGGGCACCCCACACACAAAAGTCCCTTTTTTTTTTATTTCGGCGGGGGTGGTGGCCGTCCGCCTAACCGTCGAAGGTTTTACTGTGGTTTTCCTTCGACCTCGAGCGTGAATACGAGTTGGGATGTTTCGAAAAAGACCCTACCACAGAGGGCACCTCCCCCAAAACAAAACTGTGAAACCCATTCTATGAAAGGACCCCTATAAAAACATCGGAAAACCATATGAAACCCACTCCACGATAAACACAACTTTGAAACCCTTACACGGACAACAACCCACTCCACGATAAACACGACTTTGAAACCCTCACACGGACAACAACCCTCACACTGAAAACAACCCACTCCACGATAAACACGACTTTGAAACCCTCACACGGACAACAACCCTCACACTGAAAACAACCCACTCCACGATAAACACGACTCTGAAACCCTCACACGGACAACAACCCTCACACGGACAACAACCCACTCCACGATAAACACGACTTTGAAACCCTCACACGGACAACAACCCTCACACTGAAAACAACCCACTCCACGATAAACACGACTCTGAAACCCTCACACTCAAAACATATGAAACCCACTCCACACAACCCACTCCACGATAGTCACAACTCTGAAACCCACTCCATGATAGTCACAACTCTGAAACCCACTCCACGATAGTCACAACTCTGAAACCCACTCCACGATAGTCACAACTCTGAAACCCACTCCACGATAGTCACAACTCTGAAACCCACTCCACGATATTTACAACTCTGAAACCCACTCCATGATATTTACAACTCTGAAACCCACTCCATGATATTTACAACTCTGAAACCCACTCCATGATAGTCACAACTCTGAAACCCACTCCACGATAGTCACAACTCTGAAACCCACTCCACGATAGTCACAACTCTGAAACCCACTCCATGATATTTACAACTCTGAAACCCACTCCACGATAGTCACAACTCTGAAACCCACTCCACGATAGTCACAACTCTGAAACCCACTCCACGATATTTACAACTCTGAAACCCACTCCACGATATTTACAACTCTGAAACCCACTCCATGATATTTACAACTCTGAAACCCACTCCATGATATTTACAACTCTGAAACCCACTCCATGATATTTACAACTCTGAAACCCACTCCATGATAGTCACAACTCTGAAACCCACTCCACGATAGTCACAACTCTGAAACCCACTCCATGATATTTACAACTCTGAAACCCACTCCATGATATTTACAACTCTGAAACCCACTCCACGATAGTCACAACTCTGAAACCCACTCCACGATATTTACAACTCTGAAACCCACTCCACGATAGTCACAACTCTGAAACCCACTCCACGATATTTACAACTCTGAAACCCACTCCACGATAGTCACAACTCTGAAACCCACTCCACGATAGTCACAACTCTGAAACCCACTCCACGATAGTCACAACTCTGAAACCCACTCCACGATAGTCACAACTCTGAAACCCACTCCACACAACCCACTCCACGGCACCAGAAACCCATGACACGATCCAAACTCAGTCCAAAACAGGATTTTCCCCCCCTCGCCGACTCTTTTTAATTCTCCAACCCCCCCTAACCACTTTTAACCCAATATTTTTTCTTGTGTTTTTTCCCTATTGTGTCAGGAATCGTCATGGGTCCGGTGCTCAACATATAAATCAGTCGACTGTATGCTTTATACAAAGTGTTTGCTTTTGTTTTTTATTGAACACATACAACTTGTGTGCTTGACATCAAATATTTGCTACTAACATGACAAGAGGAATTATTTTTTATCTCGTGTTGTTTATAACTGAGACAGCTGATCGATCTGTAGACTGTAGACGCTTGCGCAGTAAAAACTTGCCTTTGATTGGTTGGCGTTTAGGGTTTATCTGTAACCAGTGAAAACGCTCTTAGGTTAAGGTTTTGGGTAGCTGAGGTTTATTAGGTCGTTAGAACGACCAGTGAAAACGCACCTTAACCGATCTCACCGGTCACTAACCGATCTCACCGGTCACTAACCGGTGGATCCTCTGGACGCAGCCTCAGAAAATAAATATAAATTTAGGAGTTGATGCAAGTGCAAGGTTTTTCTCTTTGAGCCCATTTTCTGAAAATAAAAATTATTCTAATGAAATATAACATTTTGTAATGAAAGATGAAATGCAGTGACTCAAATTCAAATCAAGCATTTATTAATAATTTAATCCCTTCTAAAGTTTTCCTTTCTGGTAGAGTTGTTTTGTTTGCAAATTAGATATTTTACAACCTAACAATCACAAAAAAAGTATTTTTTATGGAATGAAATTTTGTGAAGGTTAATTCCTAAATATCTTTTAGCCATGGCCAAAACCTTTTGCTTGAAAAATTTAAACATGAACTCAAATAATTAAAAATGAACATCTTAAACATATGTATATCAGGAAATAAAACTTAAAAAGAGTCTGTAAATAATAACAGTTATTATTTCCATTATTTAATTATGTTTAAAAAATAAACAAAATGTTTTACTTTTAAACCATTTGTAATTCAGGAATTACTGGAATTTTTTAAAATCTGCACAATTACTCCTTTGCTTTCTTTTTTTACATGCATTTTTCTTTTTCTTTTCAATGATAATAATGAACAGAATAGTAGCAAAATTCAATTTCAAAAAGCGTGCAAAATCATGTTCCGAAGATTGACGAAATCAGATCATAGATAAGGGAAGCCGAAGCTTGTTTAGGCAGACCGGTCTGAATAGCGTTTTAGTAGGAATCCTTAAATAGTGGTCGCTAAATTTCAGTTAAGAATCGCTAAGTAAACCTTATTCAATGGACAGCTGAATGCCTGCCAAAGACCGCTACCATTAGATTTTGAGGAATGGCAACTCCTGCCGACGTCATGTTTGTTTACCTCTCCTCCGTCCGTCCGTAGCATCGCTTGTGTATCTGCCAGAATGAATACGCTGTAATACCATCAAAGCATCCTGGCTGCATAATTATTGGACTTATTCAGGTATTTATTTATCTGTTTTTTACTTTATGTGATTTTAATTTTATTTGTATGACTCTTTTCATAACAATATTCTTATGCGTGTTTGCTCGTTACTCTTACTCCCTATTTTCATTTACACGTGCTACGCTGAAATGAAAGTGGATTTATAGATTAGCTTTTTGGTAAAGTTCTGAAACTATTCATAAGGGATGAGTTCCATATCCTGTGCCGGAAGATTTTTGGCGAAAAAAAATCTCGCCAAAATGCCGTTTTGGCGACATGAAAATTTTTCCAAGATTGCAGAAAAACATCATTTTTAAATCTTTATATTAATTATAAATCAATGATTTTGCGCCATTTTTAAAGATAGAAAACGATATAAAAACATGGATTTATAAATTACACAAATATTTAAAAACGAAGTTTTTGCGCCATCTTGGAAATTTTTTTCCGATACAATTACACAAATTTTAGCAGCATTCTAAATAAATGTCTTTTTGAGATTAATACTTTTTATTGTCAGGGGGCTCTGCCCCCTGAACCCCCCGTTCTTAAAACATTTTCGACAATAAAAAAAAAGAAATAAACTGGCCAGAAACTTTTTATAAATTTCAACAATATTTCAAAAACTATTATTTTTAATGCAGGTAAACTCCGCTCACAACTACCAAAAAGAAAAAAAGTATAAAAAAGATGTATAAAAAGAGAAAAAAATGTATAAAAATAATTTAAAGAATTAATAGAAAAGATGGAACATAGAAAAAATAATTTAAAGAATTAATAGAAAAGATGGAACATAGAAAAAATGTATAAAAATAATTTAAAAATTTTTACACACAAAAAAAAAACAGTAAGAATTTAATGTTTATAAAATGATCCCATTTAGGGTCTGAAACAGGTACCAACTATTCATCTGAAAAAGAACATGTTTAGATTTATTTAGAATGCTGCTAAAATTCGAGCAATTGCATCGGAAGAAATTTTCAAAGTGGCGCAAAAACTTCGTTCTTAAATCTTTATGTAATTTATAAATCCATGTTTTTACATCATTTTCTCTTTTTAAAAATGGTGTAAAATCATTGATTTATAAATAATATAAAGATTTAAAAATGATGTTTTTCCGCAATCTTGGAAAAATTAACGAGACTTTACTTATATCGACCAGCACAGAGAGTAATCCGAATGCGAGTGTCAGTGTGGCGTCGGAGCAAATTCTTATCTAACCGAATTCAAAATTTGCTGACTAACAGTTCCCGTGATACTAGTAAACCAATAAGCTTCAAGATCTCACGTCAACCAGTTGTACGGTTTTAAAAAGGCATTTCCGAAAAAAAGCAACCCTAAAGCCGTTCCAACCAGGGTTTGCCCAAGTGGGCCCGCCCGAAAAAACCCACCCGGGTTTTTTCGGGCGGGCCCACTTGAAAAAACCCATTGTGGGTTTTTTCAAATTTTCTCATGTTTTCACAACTAACATTATTTAATCTGCGGGTTTTTTCGGGCATGCATACTTGAAAAAACCCATTGTGGGTTTTTTCAAATTTTCTCATGTTTTCACAACTGTAACATTATTTAATATAAGGCATGAGAATGGGTGAAAACTGGAAAATTGGATTAGCAGTCAGTGGCTGTTAGACAGGGTTTGCCCAAGTGACCACTTGAAAAAAAAACATTGTGGGTTTTTTCAAATTTTCTCATGTTTTCACAACTGTAACATTATTTAATCTGAGGGTTTTTTCGAGCAGGACCACTTGAAAAAACCCATTGTGGGTTTTTTCAAATTTTCTCATATTTTCACAACTGTAACATTATTTAATCTAAGGAATGAGTATGGGTAAAAACTGGAAAATTGGGTTAATAGTCAGTGGCTGTTAGACAGGGTTTGCCCAAGTGGGCCCAGCCAGAAAAACACGCCCAAATTTTTACGGGCATTGAAAAAACCCATTGTGGGTTTTTTCAAATTTTCTTGTGCTTTCACAACTGTATCATTATTTAATCTAAGGTTTGAGAATGCAAAGATAAAGGCCAATTTAAATATATTTCAAAAGAACCAGATTTAAAGGAATTTCTAAGCAGAGATAAAATGACCAAAAAAGAAAAAAGAAGGAAGATTTTCATGCCTGTAATCTAAAATGTATTCAAATGCTTTAAATCTTAATGAATGCAAAAAGATTGCACTTGAACCCCATCCTGATTGTTTGCATTGTTATAGCTTTTAAGATTAATCATCCCATTTATTATCCTGCTTCAATGTTCAATGAAAGTGTTATATAGGAGTTTTCCACACAAAAATGGTTCAGATTATGGCAAAAAAGAGTGAAACAGATAAGTTTCCTCCTGGATTTTGTGAGTTTTTTCTTTACATTTAGTACCAGCTACCTCTGCTTCAATCGAACAATACTTTTCCACATTTGGTCTGGTTTGGAGCAAGTTACGTAATCATTTTGGAGTTGATAAAGCAGCAAAGCTAGTAATAAGTGTATCGCCATTTGTGATATAAATTTACAAATGTTACTGACTTCTATGACAATCTAATTTAACATTTAATACTGTTGCAATATATATGTAGCTAATTTTGCTAAAATTTTCAAATATATTATTGCGAATCCCATTTCTTTCAAAAGAAAAAAAAAAAAGTCTTCAACTGATTTCTGATTTGAAGTGAATGAAAGAAACTATATAAATTTAACATGTTTAACTTAAGGTAAGAATTATATAAAGAAATCCATTTGTGGTTCACTTAATATATGCTTAGTTCAGCAAACTAGTCCCATGAGATACAGATGTACCTTTTAAATTAATTTGATTTTTTTTTTCTTTTTATAAACTTTTTGTTAATTCATACTTAATTAATGCAAATTATGCCCAAGTTTCACTGATAAATGAAGAATTCAGGTATTATGTATATGAAAATTAGAAGCTTAAAGTGCTCTCCAAAAAAACTCAATAAAGCCCGAAAAAACCCGGGTTTTATCAGAAAAACCCGAAAAAACCCGGGTTTTAGACTAGTGGGCCCAGTGGGCTGGGTTTTTTCTAACCCTGGTTCCAACGATCCGAAATCGGACGAACAAACTTAAACCAGATCGAAACATTTATCGCCAAACAAAGCGCGCCAAAAAAATCGCCAAATCTTCCGGCACAGGTTATGGGACTCTACTCTTCCTTTCTTCGTTAATCTAAACTAGTTTCATAAAAGAATTTTATTATCGAAGTTTATAAATTATTTAAAAAAAATTACAGCTAGATATAATTTTCTATAGATTAGAATTCGCAGTGTGGAAAAAAAAAAAAAGAAAGAAACACAGCTTAAAACCTATATCAACTGTCAGTACCAGATATCCAATCATGTGACAATGAGGTTTGAATTTGAATAATGTGCATTGCATTATGAAACAATTGTAGCAGTATTGAATATGGAAAAAAGGGACTGCTTGGTGGCGATTTAATAAAATAGGGGGCACATGGCTTTCCAAAATGACACTCTTTTGTCCTGTTCATAAAGCATATTTTGAGATTGTTTATTTAGAGTTCCCTTTTATCAGTAGAATTTTATAATATTTTCCCGAGCGACTGGTGAATTTTGCGACATATTCCCGCAAACAGTCGCAGAATTTCTCAATATTTTCCTGTGACCATTCAGCAATTTTTTTTTTTTTTTCATTTCCCAATTGACAACATTTATTCTAGATTTGTCCCTGTGCCTTACTGGTGAAATTCGCAGGATGCAACTGAAAATTGTGCACATTTTTAAAATGATGGATGGACGGATTGATTTTTAATTTTTTTTTTACAGCAATTCAATCTGAGATTTTTTTTTCCCCTCTTGCGACCAATTAGCAAATTTCAGATCCCTGCCCTCTTCTTCAGTCAATTAGCAGATTTCATTAATTTTTTTCCCTCGCCTAATTGACGAAATTCATATTTTTTTCTTACAGCCAATTGACATATTTTGAATGAAATTAGCAGAAAAGGTACATCAAAAAGAGGAGTAAGGATCAACGGGCACATATGTAGTTTGAAAAGTACTGCAGGGCATATAAAGTGGTTACATCAAAAAAGGCCGCCATCACTGTGCTCGGTTCAGTGGACACCTGAATGCCTGCCAAAGACCGCTACCATTAGATTTTGAGGAATGGCAACTCCTGCTGACGTCATGTTTGTTTACCTCTCCTCCGTCCGTCCGTAGCATCGCTTGTGTATCTGCCAGAATGAATAC
Source organism: Maratus speciosus (assembly GCA_963932465.1). NCBI lineage: Eukaryota > Metazoa > Arthropoda > Arachnida > Araneae > Salticidae > Maratus > Maratus speciosus. The sequence goes on along the minus strand of OZ010791.1, from coordinate 610,159,171 downwards.
GCTGTAATACCATCAAAGCATCCTGGCTGCATAATTATTGGACTTATTCAGGTATTTATTTATCTGTTTTTTACTTTATGTGATTTTAATTTTATTTGTATGACTCTTTTCATAACAATATTCTTATGCGTGTTTGCTCGTTACTCTTACATATTTTCATTTACACGTGCTACGCTGAAATGAAAGTGGATTTATAGATTAGCTTTTTGGTAAAGTTCTGAAACTATTCATTAATAGTATTCATTTCGTTAATCTAAACTAGTTTCATAAAAGAATTTTATTATCGAAGTTTATAAATTATTTAAAAAAATTACAGCTAGATATAATTTTCTATCGATTAGAATTCGCAGTGTGGAAAAAAAAAAAAGAAAGAAACACAGCTTAAAACCTGTATCAACTGTCAGTACCAGATATCCAATCATGTGACAATGAGGTTTGAATTTGAATAATGTGCATTGCATTATGAAACAATTGTAGCAGTATTGAATATGGAAAAAAGGGACTGCTGGGTGGGGATTTAATAAAATAAGGGGCACATGGCTTTCCAAAATGGCACTCTTTTGTCCTGTTCATAAAGCATATTTTGAGATTGTTTATTTAGAGTTCCCTTTTATCAGTAGAATTTTATAATATTTTCCCGAGCGACTGGTGAATTTTGCGACATATTCCCGCAAACAGTCGAAGAATTTCTCGATATTTTCCTGTGACCATTCAGCAATTTTTTTTTTTTTTTTTCATTTCCCAATTGACAACATTTATTCTAGATTTGTCCCTGTGCCTTACTGGTGAAATTCGCAGGATGAAACTGAAAATTGTGCACATTTTTAAAATGATGGATGGATGGATTGATTTTTAATTTTTTTTTACAGCAATTCGATCTGAGATTTTTTTTCCCCCTCTTGCGACCAATTGGCAAATTTCAGATCCCCCACCCTCTTCTTCAGCCAATTAGCAGATTTCATTAATTTTTTTCCCTCGCCCAATTGACGAAATTCATATTTTTTTCTTACAGCCAATTGACATATTTTGAATGAAATTAGCAGAAAAGGTACATCAAAAAGAGCAGTAAGGATCAATGGGCACATATGTAGTTTGAAAAGTACTGCAGGGCATATAAAGTGGTTACGTCAAAAAAGGCCGCCATCACTGTGCTCGGTCAAATTGGTCTAGAGTCAACACTATGTAAAGGAAATTCTGGTGAATCGATAAATGTCATGTAGATAACTGATTTCTTCATTAGTGCAATATGATCTTTCAAAGTATAAATTTTATTTTAAGGAAAGCAATTAGAACTTTAAAATGAAGAAAAAGGAGGGGAGGGATATGAACTTTTTTGTAAGGTACTTTCAAGTTATGAATGAATAAAAACTTCACTTAGAAGTACTTACAAAAATGTTTATTTAAGGAAAATAATGCCCTTTTAAAATACTTTACACTGCTCTTTTTGGCAACAAATTATTTCAGTTGCACAATGTGTTCTTTTTTTTTTTATGCGACCAACTGATAAATTTTAAGATTTTCCTTGTCAATTGATTGACGAATTTCGGTTTTCATCATGTAAAAGGTAGACAAAATTCACAATCCCCTCATTCGACTGAAAAAAATTGTCTCCCCCCCCCTTGTGTGATTGAAAGCTAAAAAAAATTTCTTCAAATTTCAAGCAGTTTTCAGTATTTTTTTTTTTAAAATAGTGATTGACTGTATGTAGACTGTTTTGGCAGGGCTTAGCTCCTGGCAACCCTTTTTAAATATTTTGCACATTCAACAACCCTTACCATGCTTTTTGGCAACAAATTTTTTCAGTCGCATGGGACAGGCTTTTTTTTTTTTCTTGTGACTGGCTAATTTTTGAGATTAATCAATAAATGTCATGTAGATAACTGATTTCTTCATTAGTGCAATATGATTGTAGGCTTCAAAGTATAAATTTTATTTTAAGGAAAGCAATTAGAACTTTAAAATGAAGAAAAAGGAGGGGAGGGATATGAACTTTTTTGTAAGGTACTTTCAAGTTATGAATGAATAAAAACTTCACTTAGAAGTACTTACAAAAATGTTTATTTAAGGAAAATAATGCCCTTTTAAAATACTTTACACTGCTCTTTTTGGCAACAAATTATTTCAGTTGCACAATGCGTTTTTTTTTTTTTTTTTTTTTTTATGCGACCAACTGATAAATTTTAAGATTTTCTTGTCAATTGATTGACGAATTTCGGTTTTCATCATGTAAAAGGTAGACAAAATTCACAATCCCCTCATTCGACTGAAAAAAATTGTCTTCCCCCCCCCCCCCCCTTGTGTGATTGAAAGCTAAAAAAAATTTCTTCAAATTTCAAGCAGTTTTCAGTATTTTTTTTTTTTTTAAATAGTGATTGACTGTATGTAAACTGTTTTGGCAGGGCTTAGCTCCTGGCAACCCTTTTTAAATATTTTGCACATTCAACAACCCTTACCATGCTTTTTGGCAACAAATTTTTTCAGTCGCACGGGACAGGCTTTTTTTTTTTTCTTGTGACTGGCTAATTTTTGAGATTTTTCATTGAAACTGATTAATGAATTTCGTCGTTTCATCCTGTGATAGATAGAGAAAATTCACAATCCTCCCTCCCTTGTGCAACTGAAAACTAAGATTTTTTTTTTTCAAAAGTTATAAGGGATTTTCAGTGTTTTGTTAACATTAGTGCTGACTGTATGTTATTTTGGCAAGGCTTAAAGTCCGGCAGCCCTTTTTAAATATTTTTACATCCAATAACCCTTACTGCACTTTTTAATAAAAATCAGCAATTTTCATTTTTTTTTTTTTTTTTTTTTTTTTTTTTTTTTTTGCTTTCCTTTAAGTGTTTAATCTCTGAATTTTCAATGTTTTTCAATCCTAAAGTCGCTATAAATGACCCTTTTAAAGCAGTAGAGTAAACCGAATATTCAATTTTAAATAAAATACAATGCAAATTGAACAGAAAAAGCAGCCGAATCGTTATTAATAATAATAAAAATAGGGGTCATCTCCAAGCGATTACTCAAAATTGGCGATTAGCCCAAATGCAAAATATTAACATTTATCCATCTATTTTAAATAAAAAACAAAGCAAACAAGGGCAGTGCCAGAGGGGGATCCGGTGGGGCATATGCCCCCCCCCCCCCCGCCCCGTCAGGGTCAAATTTAATCGTCGCCGGGGAAAATTTTTTGACTTGAGTGTTGTCCTGCATCGGGTCGGGTAATCCGATTTTTCCTGCACACGACCCGAGTCGTGTCGAGTCAGGTGCAGGTTAATTTTTTAAAAAAAGATCTTAGGTTAGTTTATAGAAAATGCGACCCATGGAATAGCAGAGTGTTGATTTTTTTCTTCGGAAGCCGGATTGGCTTGAGCCACATGTCGGTTAAAGGCTATCGTCACAACGACCAGATGTTACCGAAAACTTTATACATTTTGTCTAGATCTCATTTATGTGCCCTTGATTGACCGCAAACTTGCGCGCCTTTAAGAAATAAGATTTCAAGAGGAGACAGGGCGTTTAAATTCATCTGCTCGCATCGATCATCTCATTAAAAAGCGTAGGGTAAGTATTTTTTATAAATGAATGAGTAAATAAAAAGAGAGTTTTGTATAATTATTCGAGCAAACTTAGTATCAAACTAAAAATTCCTTCTTTGTTAATTAATTTCAATATACAGTGAATAGAGTCTCATTTTATAGATATTAATCTGATAGAAGAGAAATGGAAGGTATAAATAAGAAAATAATTATATACATACATAACTTCACTGTAAACTACGGGAAGATGTGTATATAGCAACTACTAAAATCTTGCATTGGGTCAGTTAACCGATTTTACCCGATCGTGTTGGCCATTGGCACTAAAATTTGCTGTGGATCGGGTTGACTAGTGTTTCCATTTTTGGGTCATCTCAGGTTAGAGTTTTTGTTTCTTGGTAGTCGATTCGAGTACGCAAAATTTTTCCAAAGAAAAGTCCGCCCCACCAGTGACTGAGAGGTTCTATTCTCTCGAAGCTGGTAGACGGGAGGTGCTGGGTTCAAACCCAATCGCACTCGTCGGTCCAGTCGTTCGGAGTTTTCGTGGTTTTCTTTGAACTTTGGATTTCCATGCGTAAATACGGATTAGGTTCCCTCAGAAAGCCCCCCCCCCCCTCGGAGGGCACTCCCCCTTCGGCTATACAGTAAAATCTTCTAAGACATCGCATAGGAAAGGAAAAAAAATGCGTTATAAACAAATTCCCTTCTTAGCAGGTGTAAATGTATTATACTCTTTTCTCTTCTCACGTATTATTATATTCATTTTGCATGGATCAATAAATTTTTTCATATAAGACAGGATTCCGTCATAGGCTGGTTCTTTTTCACACGTTTTACTGTATTTTAATATTATTGCCTGGAAATCTACTATTCTTTAAAACGAATAAATTTTAATGTTTAATTGTAGAATAATGTCGATTTAAAAATATATACACTTTTTGTAAAAATTTTTGGCCTGGGCCAAATTTTACTGATTTTTGCACGGACCAGGACTGAAAATATCGGCTTATGAAGACCTGGGAAGAATGAAACCTGCCTTATCTCGGTACGAAAAAAAGAAGTTAAGGCCGACCCGACCCGAGTGCCATGAATGAAAATAACCCAGAGCCCAGCCCATGCAGACCTCTAAACTTTGGCTGTTTCAAAATAAGCATGAATTTAAAGATTTTTTTTAGCATCAACAACACTTTATGATTCAGCTGATATTAATGAACTTTTACATTCTAAGCTATTTTACAAGTTTTCCTTTAACTTACATTTTTCTTCAGAATTTTGTATTTCAGTTTTAATCTCAGATTTAAATTCTGTATCTTATCAGAAGTTAGAGAATCATGCTGCTTGGTTTCGATCAATATACATTCTAAAAAAAATACATGAGTTGAAGGTGTTTCTTCAATTGCTTTTATTATTATTATTAAAACATTATTATTATCCGTTTTTTTGCAAACGCAATAGATCTTTCAGAAAAGAGTGTCAAAGTGGGCGTTTTGAACCGAATTTCCGTGCGAAACAAGAAAAAACAATCAAGAAAGGTGGAAAAACGTGTTTGTCACGTGATCCAAATCGCTTCTAACTCAATAGGTAATTGGTGGATCCAACAATGGAAAACACAGTTAGATTCTAAATCGCTTCCCTGGTCAGGCTTTCCAATTTTATATCTTTTCGTTAAAAAATGAATTTGTAAATGTGTCAAAATGTTTTGCGCTTGTTGAGCAGAGCAGTTGAGAACAAAGAGCCTTAACGAAAAAATTATCCGAAGTTGCATTTTTGTCAAATCGCAGGGGAGGAGTGTTCCCGTAACTGTGCTGCATGCTACTTTTTTGTATCAGAAACTGATTTTTTACGTATGTCTCTTTTCCTCCAAAACATGAAAAGTTTGCGAACTGAAGCTCATTTTTTTTTTAAATTCTCCAGTCAAAACACGGAATTTTCTTCAAATAATAGAAAAATCTGTTGCAACCACAGACTCGGCAACTTGCTGCCTGTGCTTTTTACGTTTGACGAAATGTTTTCTTGAGAGTGTACGTAATAATTGCGCTTTTTCTTAAACGGCTGAAAGGCAAAATAATGAAAAAAATAATAAAACGCGGTATTTGTAAAGTGAGCATTATTGTCATAAAATTACTGTTAATTATTTAGAAAACTCTAGTTCAACTAATTAATTTCACACCATTCCTTTATGGATAAAGTATAATTCACTTACATTCAATACGATGAAAGGAAGCTATTTAATACAGCAACCTGTTAAGATAGAACGACAAAGAATTGGAAGAACTTTCCAATTTAGTCAATCTTAGCCTGTTTTAGTCGATATTGCGAAAATTTTCAGTTTAAAGCGTTATTCCATTACACTGGTTCCGTTTTAACAGGTTTTATTATAGTGCTTAAAATGTCTCTATTTTCAAGCGTCTGTCCGGCTTTTTTTATCCGACTGCCGGCCAGAACATGAACCGCGTTTCGGAAAAAATTGGTTACCTACCTTACCTGATGCGCGACTCTTTGGTTCGACTCATAACCGGAGAACTGCTCCATGCTTTGTCTTCCACACACTGCTGTATATATGCCATATATGTGCGCGTAAAATCTATAATATTAAATGGCCGCTTATTGGGAGGTTGCTGTATGGAAGAAGAGTACGAAGCAGAGTTTTTCCTTTCGGGTAATTATAGGTAAAAATTAACCTTTTTATCCACTGGCCACTGGACTGATTTTTTTCACTGGCCAGTGTTTTTTAACCACTGGCCAGTAACAAAGTTATGTACGCTCAATACAAAATTGTGCTTTTTCTAACTATCAACATTGTAATTTATTAATATCTTTCACTTACCGTTCGATATAATTACATTCAACTAAAAAAAAAAAAAAAAGAAAAACTGGCATTAACATGTAACAGAAAAATGTAACCAAGAAATTGCAAATTGCTGCTTCCAAAATAAAAGTCAAACACATATTTGAAGATTTTTAGACATACTTAATGCAGTGTATAAAAGAGACAAGAAAATTGAAATATATTTTAAGAATTATTTTATTAAAATCTTAAATATTTTATTTTTACTATTAATTGCAATGAAATAAAATCATAGCAAATTTTAAGAAAGATTACAGCAGAGGTGGAATTCCCCCCCCCCCCCTCGGCACTTACTGTGCATTTTTCTGCGACCATCTAACGAATTTCGCGATCTTTTGACGAAATCTGCGTTTTTTTTCGCGATCTTTTGACGAAATCTGCGTTTTTTTCGCGATCTTTTGATGAAATTCACGTTTTTCCCGCGATTTTTTCACGAAATTTGCGGTTTTATCCGCGATCTTTTGACGATATTTGCGGTTTTTCCGCGATCTTTTCACGGAATTTGCGTTTTTTCGCGATACTTTGAAAAATTTTGTGATTCTTTTTTGCGATCCTTTGACGAAATTTGCTTTTTTCCGCGATCCTTTGACGAAATTCGCATTTTTTTCATGGTTTTTGGGCGAAATTCGCATTTTTTCGTTATTCTTTGATGGTATTGGTGATTTTTTTCTGCGAACGATTGACGAAATTGATTTTTTTCGGCAACCATATCGAAATTAGCGATATTTTTATGTCCGAATTTTTGGACTGATGACCGATTTTTTTTTCAAATTTTCGGAACCGAATACCTTAAATTTTTGGAAAATTCGGGACAGAATCGCCCCTTCTAATTTCTTTTCTTACGTTCGGGAATCGCCGATCTGGACGGCGTAAATTCTGAACGAATTTCACCCCTTTCCTCCCTGGCATTGATGTTTCAACCATCGCGTTTGGCGAGTGGTGCCCATTGAGTTTGGCGAGTGAGGACAATAAAGCTAATCGCCACATTTTAAGAGTTACTCGACGCTTGGCGAGTGCTAATTTTGTGCTATACGGGTAATGCTCAAAAGCGTGGAAACTCTTTCTGTTGTGGATTCATCCGCCTATAAAGATTAGATGACTAGTGAGGTGTTTCAAAAATAACCTTGTTTAAGAGCTTTTGTTTTTTCCCTTTATTTATCTACAATATTCTTTGACAAGCTTCGAAATTTATGTTTCGAGCAAAAATCGTTTGGCCCTCTGCAATTTATTTCTAATTTAAATTCTAATCTAAATCTCCAATTTATCTCTAATTAATTGAGTGTTAGATATCTGCACGTTTTGGGATATACCAAATCCAGACGCGAAAATTTTATGTTTTTCATGTGATTGATCAACATATTCCACCTGTTATTTAAAAAAAGGGGTAAAAGAAACAAAGAAATATTTTATTGTTCATTTGCTCCAAAAAAATTCTGAAGTATAAATACAGTCTCGGTCCAGCCCGAATCTACAGAAAAAATGCAAGACCCGGACGTGTCCCGGGGATAATGAAGTTCAGGCCTGGACCAACTTTTCAAAAATTAAAATTTAGCCTGTGCCCGTACCGAGTTTTAAGATAAAATTAAGCCAAGCCCGAGTTTAATGAAAGAAACTTTTACCGAGTTCGGGCTTCGGAACAGGCCAGGAAACCGCTAATATATATTTTGAATTCGGCCCCCCCTGTCAGGCAAGTTCTGGCGCCGGCCCTGAATGCAAATTGAACAGAAAACAGCACTCGAATCGTTAAATAAAGTACAATGCAAATTGAACAGAAAAAGCACTCGAATCCATCTCCGGGCGATTACTCAAAATCAGCAATTAGCCCAAACGCAAAATATTAACATTTATCCATCAATTTTAAATAAAAACAATGCAAATTGAACAGAAGACAGCATTCGAATCGTTATTAATAATAATTAAAATAGGGCGCCATCTCTGGACGATTACTCAAAGTTTGCAATTAGCCCAAACGCAACATACGAACATTTATCCAAAAAAAAAAGGCAATGTATATTTATAATAGCCGTATTGTAACATTATGCACAAAAAGAAAATGGTTTTTTTCTCGATTAAATATGCAATAAAATGAGATACAAATGTAATTTTTTCCTTGTCTTGATTAAATAAATATGCAATAAAATGAGATACAAATGTAATTTTTTTCTTGATTAAATAAATATGCTATAAAATTAGATTAAATATAAGTTTCTTAATCAAATAAAAGGAAAAACAGTATGAAACAATACAACCTTGACCACGTGTAGCTGAGAATCTCGGAACAACAAACGTACGTTTGGACGGGACAATCTCCAAAATTCAAGTGACGTTTCGAGAATAATCGCAGAAGTGACGTAAAAAATTTAGGGTTACCAGAACACTACAATCGTCGGAAACCCATCGGGAGAAAAGCATCGCCAAAAAAGGCGCCAAATTCAAGATTGCAGACTCCGGGCGTATTCGCAAGTAGTCTCCTTTTTAAAAACAATTTTTTTCAGTCGCAGGCTTTTTTTTTTCTTGTGACCGACTGATAAATTTTTAGATTTTTCTTTTCTTAGATTTTTGCGATATAGTCTCGCAACCAGTCGAAGAATTTCATGTTTTCCTATGACTATTCAACGAATTTCGCAATTTTTTTTTTTCTCAATTGGCGACACTTAGAATTTTCTGGATTTGTCCCTGCCACTTGATGGTGAAATTCTTAGGATGCAACTGAAAATTGTGTGAATTTTTTCCAGGATTTTAAAAAGCCCAGCCCACTCTAGTCAAAAACCCGGGTTTTTTCAGGTTTTATTGAGCTTTTTTTATAGAACTCTTTAAACCAGGGGTGTAAAAAATTTTTGAAAATCTAGAAGCCAACTCAAAAATCTAGGAGCCAGTTACTATCGATAACAAATTTGTAAAATGAAATTACAGTATAAGTTAATAATAGTACATACAAGTTACTCTTTTTAATTAAATATATCTGACACATGACATAAAATTATAAATATTGATGTAAAAAAGTTGAAGTGCTGATGTAAAATACAAATAATAATCATTAAAAACTTCTTTAAACACCTCAAAAGTATAAATATGTAATGCACTTAAGGACTATAATTTATGTCAATACTGTTAACTTATTGGAGCTAAACAGCTCCGAAAACTGGCAATATGAGCAATTAAAATAATAAAACTTTGTAAAAAATCATCATAAAATAAAAACAATACATAGGACGCGTTTCGAGCTAAAAATATAACAGCTCGTCATCAGCTACAGTAAACACGTGTCCGTAAGCGGGCGAGGTCAAAAATGAACATTATTTTAACTGTTAACTTATTGTTTGCCCTCATTTGTTTTTAAATTTTTATGATGTTTATGATCGCTCATGTGTCTTGTTGTTTTTGATGTAAAGTACCAGCATTCAACTGCTTTTGTAGGATCAAATGCTTCTACAGAAGGTCCATTTAAATTTTGTGATGTCAAAGTAGAGCGAAACTTGTTCTTGATTCTTTTTTTTCTTTGCGCATGGAAAAAAAAAAAAAAATCCATAAATAATCAAGGTTATAAATACAAATTATTTTTCATTTCCTAAGACATATCTAGGCGCCAGTGTCGAAAATTTAGTCGCCCGGGCGACCTGGTGCCCGGTATTTTTACACTCCTTCTTTGAACTTCTAATTTTCATATCCATAATACCCATATTCTTCAGTTAAAAGTGAAACCTGGGTGTAATTTTGCATTAATTAAGTGTGAATTAACAAAAAAATATATAAAAAGAAAAAAAAAATCAAATTAACTTAAAAGGTACGTTTGTACCTCATGGGGCTAGTTTGCTGCACTAAGGATATATTAAGCCAACTACCGCTGGATTTCTTTGTGCTATTCTTACCTTAAGATAAACATGCTAATTTTATATAGTTTCTTTCATTCACTTCAAACCAAAAATCAGTTGAAGAAAACATTTATATAATATATAAAATATTTCCATTTTTTCCAATGTTTAGTACTGTATTTTCAATTCCATGTTGCTCTTGTTATAAGGATCGGTTTAAATAGAATTTTATAATGGTTTATACATCCTTTTTAATTTGAATAAATTCCTTTATATGTTCCCATTAGTTGTTGATAATTTGTGTTGGTTTATAACGGTTTTATATATATATATATATATGAGTCATTCCAAAAATAAAGCACCCTTTTGCGTCCGGACACTTTGTAAGGTTATATTTCTCATAATTTTGTTCCAAAATTAAATATAAATATTTGAAAAGATAGTTCAGAAATATTTTTCTTTAATGTAATTCTGAAATTTTGGATAAATTGCATTTATTGCCTTTTAAATAGTATTATTTAAAATTGTGTCCTGCAAAAAGCCATGTCCCAACAACAATTTTTGATTTTTAGACCATATTTTCCTCACCATATATATTTTAAAAGTTATGTCTGATGATATTCTTTAAGCCTCTGTAGTTTTAATATTATACCTACATACTTTAAATATATATTTTTAGATATTTTTTCATTTTATAAGGAAAATTCTTGTGTCCCCTAATATTTGTCCCCTGTGTTACTTCCACTTTGTTCTTAATATTATAACAAAAATTTGGAACCTAAATGTTGTTAACAACAGTCAATCAGGCACTTTTAGAGCTATCATTTATCTTAGGTAGCCATTATTTCATATGTTAAAGTTTGAAAAATATTACCTGAGCTAAAGTGATTTTTGAAAGTAGGTGTGTTTTTTATGTGTCCCCTATGTTACCATCAATTTACATCAATAATATATATATATATTAATGAATTAGGGTTTAAAGTGTACATCTCAGTTAAAAGAAAATTTTCCATAAGACTTTGCATTGTTTCTATAAAAATATAAATATATGGATAATTTTTTATTACATTTTGTTCCCCGTGTTACTAGTCCCCTGTGTTACTATGATGATGGTAACACAAGAGACAATGAAGTTACAAAATGGGTTTAATTTATTTTTTTAGCTAATTATGTGGCTAAAACTTACATATAAAGTTTTGTATGTTATTTTAACTCAAAAAATATACAGATTTTTATTATTATTAATTGAAGTTAGATTTTTTAGGAAGGTGGAAAATATCCTTATGCCGTGTTAACCTGTAACAGGTACTGCCGGTCTCACAGACCTTTAGTGATATTTATTCGATCACCCCTCTTTTTTCTTTGGAGCGATTGAATAGATTCTTGCGGTATCTTCCTCTTTTGCGACCTTGAAAAATCTCCCTTATTGGCTAAAAGTTTTCGCGCGTATTTTTTTCTTTTATTAAGGTTATTTCTGTGAAATGTGTCTGGCAGACCGCGCCGTACTCTTAACGTAGGGAATTTTTGCCGCCGTGTCGGAGAATGGCGTTGAAACTCGGACCTAGAAATATTTTGCATCCTTCTGATGCATGCTATGCGGAAACGATTCAGAGACTTTTAGATGAAGTGGGAAGCGATTTTTCTGATGAAGATGATTGTGATGAAAATTTCTGTAATGAAAGTTCACATTCTTCTGATACTGAAATTTCTGAATCCGACAACGAAGATACTTGTGATTCAAATAATAGGTGCTCTCAGTATTACTATGGCAAAAATCGTTTTAAATGGTCATCTATTGAACCAACCAGAAATGTCAAAACTCCATCTCATAACATTGTGCGCCTTCCTGCAGTACGTTCATTTGCAAAATTACCGGATATAGCAGATTTACAATCATATTGGAGTCTACTTTTTACAGATGAAATGCTGCAAAATATTATAACTTGGACTAATATAAAAATAAGAAAAATGAGGGCAAACTTTTCTGACCAAACAAGTAAACAAATCGCTGATACAAATTTGAGAGAACTGAAAGCTTTTCTAGGATTGCTTATATACACGTCTGTATTCAAATCAAATAATGAAAACATTGAGTGTATTTTTGCTACAGACGGGACTGGTCGAGATATTTTTCGAGCTGTTATGCCAATGAGAAGATTCAAATTTTTACTCCTTTGTTTAAGATTTGATAATCCTGATGACAGAGATGTTCGAAAAATAAATGACCCTGCTGCTATTATCTCTGAAGTGTTGAATTCTTTCATTTTAAATTCGCAAAAATGTTATACGATTGGTGCATATGCATGCATTGATGAAATGCTTGTTAGCTTCAGAGGTAGATGCCGTTTTAAAATGTATATGCCAAAAAAACCAGCTAAGTATGGTTTAAAAATAATGTGTCTAACTGATGCTCGAACCAACTATGTGTACAATGCATATATTTATTGCGGCAAAGATTCTGACTGTCTGGGTATGGATGACAGCTTAAAAAAATTTACGAAACCAACTCAATCAATTTTACGACTTAGTAAGCCTATTTTCAAATCAAATAGAAATATAACAGCCGATAATTGGTTTTCTTCGATCGAAGTTGTTTCAGAATTGAAAAAGAATGGCCTGACATATGTTGGAACAGTTAATAAAAATAAAAGAGATATTCCTAAAGAGTTTCTTCCTAATAAATCAAGAGAAGTCCAGTCAACTTTATATGGCTTTACAAAGGATATTACTTTGATGTCTCATGTGCCGAAAAAGGAAAAGCTGTAGTACTTTGGTCCTCAATGCACCACAGTAAAGAAATCGACCCTGAAACTCAAAAACCAGAAATTATTGCGCTCTATAATAGAACAAAAGGTGGAGTTGATTCTTTAGATGAAAAGTGTACTGTATATTCTTGTAGCAGACGAACAAGGCGATGGCCTATGGCTATTTTTTATAGGTTACTGGATATGTCAACTGTAAATGCATTCATCTTATATCAAAGTTCAAAAGATCCCATCATGAACAGAATGCAATTTCTAAAGGAACTGGCAAAAGAACTGGTTACTCCTCATATGCAAAGCAGACTTGAAACTCCGAGTATTCATTGCGAATTGCGAATGATAATAAAGCGAATTTTAGGATGCGATCAAGAAAACGAGCCTCAAGACACATCAGTAAAATGTGAAGAAAAGTTAAAGAAAAGAAAAACATGTCATTTGTGCCCTTCAACAAAAAATAGAAAAACAGCATATCTATGCATTTGCTGTCAAAAACCTGTGTGCCTTGAATGCACCCGAAAACTATGTCATGAATGTGGAAGAAGTTTTCAAAAGTAACTTCAGTGTTGCATTAAACGTGAGTATATATTTTTTCTGGCACCAATTTCACACTAACTTGTAGTTGTGTCATTTTTTATATAATTAACCGAACCTTTAATGTTTTGCTATTAATTCATTAATCATACATTTATGTAACAGAATAACATATAAAAGTAAAGTAAAATATAATATTTTTTATTCATTATGTACATAGCTCATTTCAAGTGGTTTTTGATCAAAAAATTTATAATATTGAAATAAATTCCACTATACTGCATTTATATTTTTATAAATGGTACAAATATAACTTGTATTGAAAATACACATTCTCAAAAATATATAGATCGTATTTTATTGTAAATATTTCATTTATAACATTTTTTAAAAAATCAAAATAAAGCGCGGTCTGGGAGACCTTGCCGTACTTGTAGTGTACCAAAATTTCACCGTACCTGTTACGGGTTAATTGCCTTATAGAAATGACATTGTGCAACTCTTGATTCAAAAGATCATGTATCAGGAAGTGTATCACATTTACGCTTTTTTTAATGCAACCCAAACCATATTTTTACAAGAGAGAAACAAAAAATATATATACATTTTGTGTACCATACTATTTAAAAGGTAGAAAATCCAGAAATTTAAAAATAAACTTCTGTTAAAAACTCAACTAATTTCTTTCTTCAAATCAAAGTTACCATACTCAAGATTTACTCAGGTATTTTTTGTCCTTTTGTTAAAATACCAATAAAATTAAGCCTTCTATAATACAGTAGAAGATCTTTATAACGCAATTCTCCATATAACGCAATTCTCCATATAACACACAACTTCTCAGATGTAAACAATGATTTTTGCAGTTAAAAAGCACCTGCATTTTCACATTGTAAAATATTGCTACTCTCTAGAGGACTAAATTTGATACATTGGTTCAACTTTATCTTCTAATTTAAGACCTTTTTACTGAAAAAAAGTTATTATTACAATAAACATTTTTGAAAATGTCTAATGTAAGGGATGGTTGTGTCAGTTATATTTAGATCATGTTTATAAAGTGAATTTAACAATGTCTGAACTACATTATGCAAAAATTTATAATTTGGATAACTCTTGGTAACAAGGAATGCAGTATAAAGATATTCTAATGTATTTTGATATGTTTCAGACATATTTGGCCATGTTTACAAGGTTACTTTCATAAGACAACACGGGGAGATTATTAAAAATATGGTAACACAGGAGACACTTTTCATTCAGTGTGTCTATGTTTCTAAGTGTAGTAAATAATATAGTTTAAAAAGTGTGTTGCTGATATTCAATTTCTATTCTTGAAGGTGTATACAAACTTCCCAAAGGTTTTTTACTTCATTTTTAGTGAAAAAAATTCTCAAAAGGGACCTTTATTTTTGGAATGACCCATATATATTTATTTTATTGTTATTATTTTTTAATTTTAATGGGGTTCATAATAATATTTTTGAAATTTTTAGCAAAACTTGCTACCTGTATTATTGCAAAAGTATTAATTTGAAAAGATTGTTCGATTGAAGCTGAGGTAGCTGATGATGAATGTAAACAAAAGAAAAACTGACAAAATCCAGGAGGAAACTTATCTTTTTCACTCTTTTTTCCAATAATCTGCCACTATTTTTGTGTTAAAAACTCCTGTATAATACTTTCATTGAACACTGAAGCAGGATAATAAATGGGATCATTAACCTTAAAAGCTATAATACCTGGCAAGTAATCAGGATGGTGTTCAAGTGTCATCTTTAAGCATGCATTAAGATTTAAAGCATTTTTATTTTTTTATTTATTTTTTTTTCTGTAAATTTGTTAAACATAAGCTTCAGATGAAAGTAATTGTTAAAACATTTAATTTCATATTTTGGTATTCCATTTTATTTTATTTTATTTTTTCTTTTTGCATTCTCATACCTTAGATTAAATAATGATACAGATGTGAAAACAAGAGAAAATTTGAAAAAACCCACAGTGGGTTTCTTCAAGTCGGCCCATGATTTAAATCAACCTGTTTTTTTTTTTTAAATCTTTGAATTAAATCAACTTTAAAAAAATGTATTTCAAATTTATGTCAAGATATTTTTATTCATATTAATGTAGAGTTTTCATTTTGTCCTTGTGAACATACAGATTGTTAAAATAATTTATTTATGGACAGATTTGGAAAATAAAGAAAAAAAGGATTTTATGGTTAGTAATCTGAAATACGTTTATATATGTTTTTTTATAAATGCAAGCTAATTAATAATTAACTTCTTAAGTTTTTAAAAAATATATATCTGATTTAAAATGTTTTAAATTAAAATCAAATAAATCCAACGTTGATATTCACTCTAAATTCTGTAATCGCTTAGAAACTCATAAAACTGAAAAATTAGTGTGCGTCTTTGTTTTTTCGAACATTTTAATAACAAATATAATTTTTTCAGACCCATTGAAATTTATAATATATAAATGATCATCTTTATGTGTGTGTAATACATGCTCCAGTTTCATTCAATAAATATTGTAGTATGTATTCCAGAATATTCTATATAATCTAGAATAGATATGTTTAAAAGAATACTGAAGTAGTACAAAATTCCTGTATACTCTACAAAAGTGCCAAATCCCCTTCCCCCCCCCCCCCCTTGTGTAACTGAAAGCTAAAAAAAAAAAAAAAAAAAAAAAAAATTCAAGCAATTTTCAGTTTTTTTTTTTTTTTTTTTTTTTAACAATAATGTTGGCTGTTGCCTAATTTGGCTGGGCACAGCGCCCGGCAGCCCTTTAAAAATATTTTATTTTAAAAAGAACCCCCCCCCCCCTTTAATTTTTTCTTCTAAATTTGTTAAACATAAGCTTCAGATTAAAGTAATTGTTTAAACGTTTAATTTCATATTTTCAGGGGTGGGGAATTTCTAGAAAATCTTACCAGCCAGGGATTTATTTCACCAGCCAGTAAAATGCAACGTACAGTTGAAAATTTTTATGACAAAATTTACGTAACTCAAAACTTGTTGGTTACTATTACTATAATGCATTTTCGTATTTTTTTTTCCTGTAAAATTAAGAAATACAAACAAGAGATGAAAGTTTAATATAAAATAGAACTTAGTGTCATATTTATATCGCAGTAATCAGAAAATTTGAAAAATATAGCTAACTACTAAAAAAAGAAAGTTTCCGTATATCTCTATAGTTTGTAGTTTTCAAAGATTACCTAAAAATTCACTCGCCCTGTCAAAAAATTTACTCGCCAGTGGCGAGTAAAATGATGCTTTTCCCCACCCCTGCATATTTTGATATTCCCCTTTAATTTTTTTTTTTTTTTCCATTCTCATACCTTAGATTAAATAATGATACAGATGTGAAAACAAGAGATTTTGAAAAAAAACCACAGTGGGTTTCTTCAAGTGGGCCCATGATTTAAATCAACATAGTTTTTTTAAATCTTTGAATTAAATCAACTTAAAAAAATGCATTTCAAATTTACGTCAAGATATTTTTATTCATATTAATGTAGAGTTTTCATTTTCTCCTTGTGAGCATACAAATTGTTAAAATAATTTATTTATGGACAGATTTGGAAAATAAAAAAAAAAGGATTTTATGGTTAGTAATCTGAAATATGTTTATATATGTTTTTTTATAAATGCAAACTAATTAATAACTACTTAAGTTTTTAAAATGTATATATATATCTGATTTAAAAGGTTTTTAATTAAAATCAAATTAATCCAACGTTGATATTCACTCTAAATTCTGTAATCGCTTAGAAACTCATAAAACTAAAAAATTAGTGTGTGGGTTTGTTTTTTCGAACATTTTAATAGCAAATATAATCATTTTTTTAGACCCATTGAAATTTATAATATATAGATGATCATCTTTATGTGTGTGTAACACATGCTCCAGTTTCATTAACCCCTTAACCTAAGATTTGCGTCTCAACAGCTCCACGGTTTGGCAAATCCATAGCTACCATTAACATTTAATAGAGATTTTCGCCTAGTTTAATCATGGAATTTCGACGATTAAATTAAACTATATTTACTGTGAAATTTTAGTGGTAAGAAGAATTTACATTTGGCTCGATCATCGTACGCGGGCTATGCCCGTCATTGTAGGTTAAGGGGTTAAATAAATATTGTAGTATGTATTCCAGAATGTTGTATATAATCTAGAATAGATATGTTTAAAAAAATACTTAAGTGGTACAAAATTCCTGTATACTGTGCAAAAGTGCCAAATCCCCCCCCCCCCCCCACCCTTTGTGTAAGTGAAAGCTAAGAATTTTTTTTCTTCAAACTTTAAAGCGATTTTCAGTGCTTTTTAAAAATAGTGACTGTTTCTAAAAATAGTTGACTGTAGACTGTTTTGGCAAGTCTTAGCACCTGGCAACCCTTTTTAAATATTTTGCACATCCAACAACCCTTACTGCTCTTTTTGGCAACAAATTTTTTCAGTCGCTCGCACAAGGCAGGCTTCTTTTCTTTTTTTTTTGTGACCGACTGATAAATTTTGAGATCTTTCTTTGCAAGCAATTAATGAATTTCACGGTTTTATCCTGTGACAGATAGATAAAATGGAACAGATGTCATAAGTTCCCACGGCCACCATCTTGGAATTCTTCTTGGTGTGAAAACCCCTTTTCCGCCAAGTAGTAAATGTCGCCAAGCACCGGTTTATACGCTTGTTTGGCTTAATGAAAATGAAATGTAAATAAACAAAATTCGCTAAACTGGCAATCAGTAATCGTTGTATGAGCGCTTCGCACACATTTACTGAAAAAAAATATCGCCGAATTCAGCATTTCTCGCGGCATAGCATTCTCAAAATTCAGCAGTTCTCGTTTTGTAGCAATCTCAGAATATAAAAAACTCTTAAAGCAGCAAAATATACATAAAAAACGAAACTCGCTAAAGTGGCAATCAGCAATAGTTATATGAGCACTTCGCGCACATTTACCGAAAAAAAAAACATCGTGAATTCAGCATTTCTCGTGGTATAGCATTCTCAAAATTCAACAGTTCTCGTTTTGTAGCAATTTCAAAATGTAAAAAACTCTTAAAGCAGCAAAATATACATAAAAAACGAAACTCCCTAAAGTGGAAATCAGCAATAGTTATATGAGTGCTTCGTGCACATTTACCGAAAGAAAACATCGCCGAATTCAGCATTTCTCGCGGTATAGCATTCTCAAAATTCAGCAGTTCTCGTTTTGTAGCAATCTCAAAATGTAAAAAACTCTTAAAGCAGCAAAATATACATAAAATTATCAACATACCTTAACAGACATTTTTCTTGAAACCTCCAGCACGAAATATCTCTCATAACATCGCCGTCATTTTCCAAAATAGGCTTAATACGCATTGACACGCTATAAACAAGCCTCCCTTTCTTATCAAAATTTCCTCATATTTCTTAATTACTTCAGCAAGAGTCCCCCCTGTTCGAGCCAAGGCTTCCAATACAAGAACGCCAGGCATAATGGGAGCGTCAGGGAAATGACCTTGAAAGAAATGTTCGTTAAACGTAACATTTTTTTGTCCAACAATCCGATTCTCATCAAGACTTAAGTGAATGATTTTATCAACGAGCAAGAAAGGATAACGATGGGGCAAAATTTTGGCAATTTCCTTAATATTCAAAACGATATTCTGCTCTGAAAGGGCTTCACTCATTCAAAAATTCTCCATTTTAATTTGATTATATAGCAATTTAGCAAAGATATTATTAGAGGTATGTCCAGAACGAATAGCAATCACATGCGCTAAAAAGGGAACGGACTACAGAAACTATAGTGAACGAAATACATACAATAAATTTAACATAAAAATAAAAAGACAACGATAGAACACAATATCAAAATACATACACAAAATTCTAAGCTTCTCAGGGGTTGCCAGAACACGACACGTCACAACACATACGTCACATGGGGTTTACATATCGAGTTTGTCATATCTGTAAACACTGCCAACATACCAACAAAAAAACGCCAAAAAATTCAAAACAACAGCGGCTGAGGTAAGATACGGCATTTAAGCCGATAAACTTCACAATTGCTCCCCCTACCCTTTCAACTAAAAAGTTTTATTGTCTTTTCCTTTGCCCCTTCCCTGTGCAGCTAAAAGTTGATTTTTTTTTTTTCAAAATTTCCAGCGATTTTCAGTGTTTTTTTAACAATACTGTTGACTGTATCCAATTTGAACAATTTTTTGTACTTTTCAGTTAACCAGGTGCCAGTGTTATATATGCATATAAGGGAGAGTCGAGTGTCAGTATTGTTGTTCCTGCATCTGGCTGTTCGATCAGGAGGTTCTAAGTTTGCTCCCTGATGTGGACAGCGAGGACAATTTCAAGCTTAGCCCAAAGCATCTGAAATGAGCCTGGAGTTAGTGATGAACCCAGTGCCTGCACGTAAATATATGTTATTTGCAGCCTGTTTTTTTTCTAGGAAAAAAAAAATCTATGTTTATACACCACTATTTTCTGTTAATAATTAATTTTTTTTTTCGTATTTTTATTCATTTCATTCCAATGTTTATTTATATATATCTCTGTGAATTTCATTTTAAAATAAATGCGTGCAGTAGCACTTTGAAAACTTACAATTTGTTTGTTTATTTATTAATTAACAAACTTTTAATTTTCAGATTTTAATTGTGTTTTAGCTTGTAAAATATATTTAAATTACTCTCCCTTAATGTATGCTAAGCATTGTATCATGCTACTTTTTTTCATAATTTAATTTACTTGCTCAATCCTTTGCCAAATCAGAAGATTCTAATAGAGAAATCAAGAACTCTGTTTTTTTATAATAGCCAAATGCAGGTAATAAATTGCCAAACATTGTTAACATCGCATTTTTTCATATTTCATTAGTATCATTTAAAATATAATCCTTTCACTAATTTTATTTAAAATACATAACTTAAAGACTGAAACATTTAAAATTCATGACTTTCACTTATTTCTTTAAAAAAAAAAAGGAGAAAAAAGTAATAAATTTCATAAACCTTGACGTTTAATTTCAATATCAAAAGCATTGGTTTAATTTACCACATGAAAATCTGGCAAGTTATAAAATGCTATTAGCGAGATTATCGCCTGGCTTAAGATAAGTACTAAGAATTAGGGATTGACCGAAGCAGCAATTTTGCTGAATACCAAAGCTTCGGTCGAAGTGTATGCCGAAGCTTCGGTATTCGGCAACCGAAAACTTGAAACTTTTTAATATGCATTTTTGCATATTAGCTTTTTTAATAAGCTTTAATTGAAATTAAATTCTCAATAATTTAATTCAGTTACATTTTTATTCTTAAATCTAATTACACAAAAAAATTTAATGACTTCTTTCCACTCAAAAATAATCTATTAAAGTATTAAACTATACAGGGCATTATTAAGGATAAGGATTGTGAGAAAAACAAAAGTTCATTCAAATAATAAGAAACAATGTTGTCATCAAGCTGATTTACTGATTGTCTAAGTCTAATTATAAACATATTGAATAGGAAGGAATGTTCTCAAAATACAAAAGGTATTATATCAATTTGTACATTTAACCATTTTCTGTCAAATTATTGATAGAATATTTATATTTTTATTAATATTTTAACATTGTGGTGGTGAAGATAAGAAATTTGAGCGATTTTGATATAACAGTTATAAAAGCTATAGGATAGGCATAGGGGTATACTTATTTGATGTGTGTATTTTCTTTAATATACATCTTAGATATACAAATTAATTCTGATATACTTATTTGATGTGTATATTAAAGAAAATACACAGTAAATAAATTTAATTAAAAAAAATGTAGAAGTAAATAAAATTAAATGATAAGGGAAAGATGTGCATCTCCCTTACTTTCTTTTATCTGTTGTAGACAGTTGTTTTGATTTCACACCTATGTAGACTATTTTAGGAAGGAAAAAGTTTTTAAAAAATAAAAAATGGCCTTTGACTTGTTTTTTGTAGTGCAGCTGAACTCGGAACTCATGCACATAATATTGAAACTCATTGTTTAGCCTATTCTACTATTAAGTAAAAGAAAATTCTTCTACTTCTAAGAAAATGCTTATCTGCAATTATTCGGCCGAAGCTGAATATTTGGTTTACATGCCGAATACCAAATCAACTATTCGGTATTCGATCAATCCCTACTAAGAATTCATTGCAATCATGGCAACTTTTATGTACTTTTATTCAAAAAAATATTTTTTATTATAGAAATGATCGCCATGCATATGGAAAGCAAAGGGGTCAGTCCGCTGGAGTCACGTGATGTTCGAATACACCGATGCAAGTGTACGAAAAGAGCATTATGTCACTCTAGCGGTCTGTAAAAAAAAAAAAAAAACACTTGGTATGCACTGCGGTAGCCTGTCTTTTTCATTAGCCTCGGATAAAGAACAGGGGGTCAGTCCTGCTTTGACTGTAAATAGATCTCGCACTTGAAAGTTGTAAATTGTGCGTGTTTTGAGTGTTTCTGGAATCAAGTTCTACTTAGTCAGACATAATTGAACCTCTAGTCATAGTATGTTTGTCATATGAATTGAATATTTCCAACTGAGTGAAAAAATGCCCAGGCTGGGAATCGAACCCAGATCCTTGGCTTACAAAGCCAATGCTTTACCATTTAAGCTAACTGGGCTGACAACCAGCCAACATATTTCGCTCAGAAAACTTTATTGGTAGTAACATCTGGTTTGTCATGTAGACAGCTCAAAAGAATAAACCACAGGTAAAGGAACTCCATATAAACAATGGATACGTATATGAACTATTATTTTAACACAATCAAACTGATTGGTAAAGCTATCATACGAATTGAATATTTCCAATTGAGCGAAAAAATGCCTAGGCCGTGAATTGAACCCAGATCCTTGGCTTGCAAACAAATGCCGGCCTGAGCGCAGTTGGAAATATTCAATTTGTATGATAACTTTACCAATCAGTTTGATTGTGTAAAAATAATAGTTCATAGTATGTTTGCTTTGCTTGCATAAAAACTGCTGAGCGCCTGCGTAATGTCACAAAAGGCAGGTTTTTTTTTTTTTTTTTTTTTTCTTTGTGGCGACTGATAAATTTTGAGATTTTTCTTTGCAACTGACTAATGAATTTCATGGCTTTATCCTGTGACAGATAGATACTCTCCCTTTCCATTCAACTGAAAAAAATTTTTTTTTGTTTTTTTCTTTGCCCTTGTGTGACTGAAAGCTAGGATTTTTTTTTTTTCTGTTTTTCAAAATTTCAAATGATTTTCAGTGTTTTTAACAATACTGTTACCTGTAGTTCAATTTGGCACAGCGGAGGGTACTTTTTGATACAGATACCAAACACTGGTTTTCTCATCGCCTTCTATTTCCTATATATCATAATTTCATACCACAATCATCATTTTTTATTTATAAATTCATATTTTATTTTTCATTTATTACTTCATTATAATATCTCATAATATCAGAAATAAATATGTTTCCAAAACTTAACTTACCTTTTTACTTCATTTCCGGACTTTTATCTGTCAGTTTTACATAATGTATTAATCCTGTAACGTCAATAGCTATCTCTATCTTTTTCCGTTCACGGACTCCATTTTCTTTGCAACCTATATCGGCAAAACCACATTCTAAAGTGATTACGTTTTTCCGTAACGATATTTTTCCCGCCAGATGGCGA
This sequence comes from Maratus speciosus, assembly GCA_963932465.1. Taxonomy (NCBI): domain Eukaryota; kingdom Metazoa; phylum Arthropoda; class Arachnida; order Araneae; family Salticidae; genus Maratus; species Maratus speciosus. Next base: position 610,135,986 of record OZ010791.1, on the reverse strand, counting down.
ATGGCAATATCGTATCTATTATCGAATTCATCATCGAACCTAGCTTTTGCATCGATTCGATGCCGTTTCGTGGTCTCTACTCCGAAACGTTGATTTCAATCCTAGCCATTTCATATAAATAAAGGATCCGGACATTGTTAGTTTGCATTTTTATCTTCCTTTAAATGGAAGTAACTTCTCTAGATACTGATTGTTGGCTGGTCCAACATTCTGGAAGTATTATTTAACATACTTGTTATTTTGTTTTAACTATGAGTTTATTTTTAAATAGTTTTAAATCTTAAAGTAATGTTTGTAAAGTGTATCTTCAAGCCATTTGCAAACTGCCATTGTTATGGTGTGTCTTTTTATGTACAAGAACAACTGCTGTGATAATCTTTATATTGAGTGCTTGCTGTTTCATCACCTTGTGTCATCTAAGTAAAATAAACTTTATTCGTTAATCCTATTATTATGCATCTGTTTTATTATCCTAATTAAGAGATCGTTTTTCATATATGCTCATTTAAATATTTCACTTCCAATACGTCCTATTTACCAGCATATACCTCCACTGGGTTTTTCTGTATGTTTAAATTGACTCTGTTACGTATATAAACCACTAAAGTCTATATTACGTCTAAGAATCTGGTTATGGGCGGACATAACCTAGGACGTTTATGAGCTAATCGATCTCTTAAGATAAAATGAAATATTATTTGCAATAACCCTGAACTTTTCCTGAGTTATCAAATCGAATTTTTACGTTGAATGCTGTTTATTGAATTTTTTTTTTTATATTTCAACGAATTGTTATTAGTTTCAGGACTCTTGCATATTTCAGTGAACCCTTATTAGTTACAGGACTGTTGCATATTTTAACGAAATTTTTATTAGTTACAGAATTTTTGTATATATTAATGAACTTTATTCCTGGTTTGATGATTTTTCTACAATAGACTGGTTTACTTTGCTGTTTGATGATGAATTTTTCGTTTAAATAGATTACTTTTCTTCAACTTTAAAATTTTTTTAAAGAAGTTAAAGGCACAGGTGAAGATAACGGACGAAAAGCTTTGGGGGGCGGTAGCACTTTAGGTACTTAAATTTTTTTTGGCTGTGTTTAAAATTTTTTCCATGATGGCCGCAAATACGATAGATAAACTAAGTTCAAGGAACTATGCTACTTGGTGTAGTGATATGAAGTATTTGTTGTTAGAAAAAGGCCTGTGGGAGATAATAAGTTTAAAACAGATGGTACCTGAAGTTAGTACGAGTGTTACTGCCGATATGGTTAGTCAATTTACCTCCCGTGCAAACAAGGCTCTTTCCTTGATTTACCTTAATATAGAGCCAGAATTTAAGCGATTAATTGATGATTGTCAAGAACCAATTGCAGCTTGGGATAAATTGCACAAAAATTTCCATCCAGATTCACATACTCATCATATGTCTTTGTTTAACGAGCTTATGGAAGAAAGGATAAGATATGGTGAATCTATAAATCTTTCTGCGACAAGGTTGAAGAAAATTTACCAAGAAATTAAGTCCATAGATAAAAATTTTGCTGAATGTTACTTAAGTTACCAATTCCTGCGCTTTCTACCGTTGAATTATAACACTTTAGTACAACAAATATTGGCTAAACCTGCGGATGTATTTAAGTTTGATTTGGTGGTTGATGAACTGGTGGCGGAAGAGACCAGACAAAAGTTGCGTGATCGAGATAGTGTTAAACAAGTGAACATCTCCAATACAGTGAAATTACAGAAATCTTTGAAAGAAAAACATAATTTCTGAAAGGCACAAAGAAAAAGATGTTGGAAATGCGGCAAATTGGGTCATTTACAGACCAATTGGTTTTCAAAGTCTCCAAACAACCAGTTTCGTCACAGAGATGTTTCTCCCTCTTCATATTCTCGACGTGGTTACTCTTCAAGCCAATCCAGTTCCCGTAATCGCTACTCCAAACAGTCTCCCGAGAGGTACCGCAGTGATTCGTCGTATTCTAACCTGCCGAATGATGACTCTTAACTCCATTACTAGTTCCTAGGACTCGTCTCCTAGAGGTCTTAGAGGTTCCAGAGAATGAAGCAAGACGCACAGGCATACCAGACGTTCTTCTCCATATGTTTCTAATGACAGAGGTGGTGGCTCTTGCTCGAAATTATCAAAAAGTGCATGTAAGTCAAATCTTTTTATCTCACATTCTAGTTTAACTAATGTGGTAAATGATTGTGACTGTATTTTTGATACGGGAGCGAGCCATCATTTTTGTAATAATAAAAATTTGTTTTCTAATTTTCAGGAACTAAATGATGAAATGTCGGTTGCCGTTAAAAATGTTCTATTTCTCATAAAGGGTAAAGGGGAAGTTAAACTTCGTTTTGGTCAAAGGGTTTTTACCTTATGTAACGTAATGTATTCTGATCAGTTACGTAGAAATCTTATCTCTGGTCCTCAATTAGATTTAAATGGTTTGACCTTTCAGGGTTATAATGGTGAGGTGAAAGTCCGTCGGGGGGCCGAGTACTTGTTTAGCGCGTATTTACAGGCTGTATCCAAAAATCCCAATCTCTGTTCATAAATCTGTTAAATTTGAAACTTCTGCCGTTAAACAGAATGAGAAAATGTTACATTGGCATCGCAAGTATGGTCACATAAGTCCTTCTTTAATTGCACATACAAGCCGTAAGCAAGGTGTACGTGGCTTACCAGGGCTAAAAGAGACCAATTTATTTTGCGAATCATGTAAATTTGGCAAACTGAAGAATATTTCACATAAATTTAACAAGAATATCCGCTCTAATCATCCACTTGAGCTTCTGTATGCAAATTTGTGGGGTCCATGCCATATTGAAGGTGGCGAATGTTACTTTTTGTCAATTATTGATGACTTTTCCCGCCGTGTATCGGTTTACCCGTTAAAATTGAAATCCGACACTTTTGATGTCGTGAGAAAGCATATCATAAGGGCAGAAACATACCTGAATAGGAAAGTCAAGAGCTTTCGGACTGATAACGGTGGGGAGTTTGACAATATCTCTTTTAAACATTTTTTTGATGAAAAGGGTATTCACCACGAGTTCACGAATTCGTACACGCCACAGCAGAACGGCGTTGCGGAACGTTTCATGGCTACGGCAGCAGATGGGATTAAAACATTACTAATTGACAGTAATTTAGATCTGAAATTCTGGCCAGAGGCCTTAAAATACTTTGTATACAGCTGGAATATAATTTGCCCAAAGCCTCTGGGAAAAACGCCTTTTGAGCTCTATGGTAACAGAAAGCCATCTGTCCGGCATTTAAAGTCGTTTGGTACAGAGGCTTATATTAAAGTTCCAAAGCAAAGGTCGTGGAAACTAGAAGCACGTGCCAAAAAGGGATTTTTAGTAGGGTACACATTTCGTACACGGGGGTTACAGAATTAGGATACCAGAGACAGATGATACTGTTGAATCTTTAAATGTGTATTTTAATGAATGTACGACTGGGGTAAGACGCAGTGTAGCTGTACTGGGCACCGATGATTATGCCCTCTTTCCTCCCAAAGCTGAGGTTAATCGAGATGTTGCCGTTGAAGATGAACCTGAGGCTATCCCAGGTCCTTCTGGCAGTTCTCAAGAATACCCGCTTGGGAGGGGGGAGGACAAGGATTCGGGGTCCAGTAACACTATTCAACCAACTATTCTTAAAGATGTTCATTGGCTTAGAAAACTCGTCATGCATAGAAAAAAATATCGTATAGACATCTATTACTATGAAATGGGTAAAGACGACAGGTTGCGTTCTTTAAATGAAGTAAAGAAATACTGTGAAGAAAACAACATTCTATTTAAGCCTGAAATCTTTGATTTTAAAGGGTCCAATCCGTATTCTGGTATAGTCCCCATTCCTGAAGAATCCTCTCCTTCTGATAGTGAAGATGACAATTCTAGCGAGTCTAGTTTTTTACATATATCTGCATGTCTAGCTAACAATAGTGAAACTCCCAGAAATCGGAACAGAGCTCGATCTGGTGGGAAGCAATGAAGCTCGAAATGAAGGTTATGAGAGACCGTGGAGTTTGGCATTTGGAAGAATTGCCGGTACATGTCACTCCAGTAGGTTGCCGGTGGGTTTACACAACGAAACTGGATGAATTTCGACAGATCGCCAGGCACAAGGCTAGACTTGTTGCCCAAGGGTTCAAACAAATAAAGGGAGAGTCCTACGAAGAGACTTTCAGCCCTGTTGTGAACTTTGGCGTTATCCGATTCTTTTTCTCCCTTCTTGTTTCGTGTAGCGGGTGGTCACACACTCAGTGTGACGTGACCTGCGCCTACCTGTATGCACCACTGAGTGAGGACGTGTATATGCACCAACCTCCCAGATTCTCAGAGCCTGGAAAAGAGCATTTAATTGCAAACTAGATCGCGCTTTGTAAGGTTTGCATCAAAGTGGGAGAGAGTGGTTCATGGGAATTCATAAAGCTTTACTGGAGATTGGTTTTAAGAAATTTTCATCATGTAATTGTGTTTATATTTTTAACTCTAATATTTTATTACTATTGTATGTGGATGACAAAGTGATCTTTGGAAAAACGCAACAGCTTATAGATAACATCTTAAAGAAATTAAAAGCAAGATTTAACATAAAGGAACTGGGTAGAACTAGGAAGCTATTAGGTGTTGAATTTGAAGATACTCAATCAGTTCTCATACACCAGCAAAACTACATTCAAGATGTATGTAATAGATTTAGTTCTTTTAAAATTCCAGTGTCATCATTGCCTATAAGTAAAGGTATTATTTTTTCAAGATCCAGTTGTCCAGTTTCTGATCATGACATTTAGGAAATGTCCCGTTTTCCTTACCGTAATTTATTGGGTTGTCTCTCTTTTGTTGTGAACCGTACTCAACCCGATATTTGCTATGCCGTGAACTTATTGAGCCAGTTTCAGGCCAGGTATAGTCCATTGGGATGGGTTGCTACGATTGCTAGGATATTTAAAGTCTACTATGCATTTTAAGCTGAAACTCTCGTGCAGGTCTAACGATCTCACGATCTTTACTGATGCCAACTTTGCGGCTAACCACGACGATCGGACCTCGGTCGGCAGTCAAATAGTCATGCTTGATGAAGCTCCTGTCAATTGGTGCACTTTTAAAGAAAAGTGCGTCTCGTTATCGACCATGGAGTCTGAATTCGTCGCAATGACTGAGGCTGTCAAGAACCTGGTCTGGTTTGACCGGATACATCGCGAGTGTGCACAGGAGGGATCGTACCTGTACTGGGGAGGACAGCTGAGATGAAAGCAGCAAATCAAGCAGCAATCGATTTTGTTAAATCTCCTGTAGAAAATTACAAATCCAAGCATATCGACGTCAAGCTGTTTTTTATTCAGGATTTGTTTAATAGGGAGGAATTTTTGCTTAGTCACGTGCGTAGCAGATCAAACCTGGCGGACATTTTTACCAAGCCATTATCCAAAAATGAGATCTTGAGTTTTATAAAGCTTATGTATATGATGTGAATTACTTACTAGATTTTCATATAGTTCATCTCATTTTCATATATAAATTTTGCATATGTCATATTCATATATAAATTTTGCTGGTGAATTTTGTTGAATCCTTTTCAGCTTTTTGTTGTTGCACTGTACCTAAATGTTGTTAAACTCAGTTTAAAGGATAAGTGTAAACGATTGCTATTTTGATTCCTGTTCATTTGCCAATATATACTCTTTTATGCATAACCAGCCATCTTGATCATTGTTTTTTAAAGTTTAGTTACTTAAGGGTTTGTTTTAAACTTAAAATCAACTATAGACGTATCTTAGTAAAATGGTTTCTTTTTATAAAACAGATTTAAACATTTAAAGAAATCTTATTTTAAACTGTTTGTATTTGTGTTTATACAATGAATTTTCTTATGCATATCATTAATTTGTGTTTATCTATTCTAGGCATCTAGAGCAACACCCAATCTATGTGTATGTGTGATCCCTGCTAGCGGGAGACTAAGAGTGGTATAAATGTACCCTTAATTCATTCTCAATGGATTTGTATGTTAATTTGTTGAAAGAGCCGTCATTTTTGTTGCTTGAGCCTAGATGCCTGGATCTAAAGTTCTCATAATTGCTTAAATTTTCATCTATATGAATTGTTTAAAATTGTAATAAAGATATTTTTCAGTTGTAATTATTATGATCAATTGGAAATTGTTATATCTTTAAAGTGGTACGTCATCATCATTTTTGTAATTTAAATTGTATGAGAATTTTGCACCTTTTTAAAGTTAACTTCTTTGTTAGGCTCCTGTTAATCTTCAGTCTAAGATACGTATACCCCTGTCTTTGGACAAAGAAGATCTGTTATTAGCCAACAAATTGTTTTGAAGAGTTAATTAATTTTTTCTCGTTTAGCAAATTCTCTATACATTTTTTTTTCTTAAACTTTGAAATTTAACTTAACTTGTTCTTTTATGAACTTTCATCACTTAAATTTTTTTTTCTAGTCATTTGTTAAAATTGTTGATTCATGTTCGAAGTATATTTAAAAACTTCGTTTAAAGTTTTTTGACTTCTACTTTTTGAGGTTCAAGTTTTTCAACTTCTCAATTATTGGAGTTGTTTCACGTTTTTGGGTCCAGAAATGAACTACAGTGCACTCCTGATTATCCGGGTTAATCACCGGGAGAGGTCGCACGGACAATCGGAAAACACGGATAATCCGGAAATTTTTTTTTATTAAAGAAACAATCAACATCATTACAAAAATATAAAAATTATAAAAAAAATCTGTAATGAATCTTTGCTTCTGTTGTTTGTTCATCTTTTGTCTTATATCGGCACATACACAGAGGTGCCAAGTTCTCACTAATCTTCCGTAATGCGTGGATTAATTTAACCCAGTTTAACAACGTTTCGAACCAGAAAAAATATTTGATGAATCTTTATTTATTTAATTCCAGTTTTCTACGTGGAACTTATTTAATTTCATCTCTGAAAAAAAAATTCTGGTGCGACATGTATTAAACAAGGTTAAATTAACCCACATATTACGGAGGATTAGTGGCAACTTGGCATCTACGCATACATTAAGGACTGCAGTAATGTCACCGTGATCAAATTTTCTTTGTCCCATATAGCCTAGCAAAGTTTCTACAGATTGTAGAGCAGTAGAATAGGAAATTGTATTCCCCTCATTTAGTACATTTTCTGCATCAGTACTATCATTCCTATTAGATTTAACAACACGGTTAGAAACAATGTCTTCATCTGTCAAATACTGGAAGCCGGGTTATCCTTTTGAAACCAATCTTCTAAATTTTTTTCATCGAGATTTTCGAAACCTTATAACTTCTTTGCTTGTTCAAGAATATTACTATTTTCCTATCCCTCTTGAATATCTGAAGAACATTGTTCGTCAAGCGGAAGGATCTTTCCCCATGATCGTGATAAAGTAAACGATTTTACCTTTGACTATGTTCCTGATATTCCATATACTGCATCCAATAATGAATATTGCTTCCACAAATTTGGTAGTGCTTTAACATCATGAATCAAATTTAATCCTACACGTCAAACAGGTTCCAGAGCGTTCGATTTTACATCTACGCACTTCACAATACTATCAGCTAAACCAAATAAGATTCTAATTCACATTAACATCGATTTTACATGCAAAATAAATGTAAAAATGTTTCTCTTTAACTTTTTTTGTGAGTCCGGAATGAGAATGGATAATCTGCAAGCCGGATAACCCACACACGGATAATCGAGAGTATACTGTAGATGTATTTCTTCAAGTTTACGTTCTGGAGCAATCTTAACTTTTCAAGTTTAAAATTTTTCACCTTTCTAAAAGTTAAAATTTTTTTTCTGTTCGTTAAATAGTTTTGGTGAGTTGTGTTGAATGGTGATATCTATGGATTTTTCAATCCTTTGCTCTCTGAGTTAACATTTTTATAAGTTATCTCTTTATTTAAAGAGGCAATGAGAGAGAGGCATTTGATAGAGATACCAAACACTGGTTTTCTCATCGCCTCCTATTTCCTATATATCATAATTTCATACCACAATCATCATTTGTTATTTACAAATTCATATTTTATTTTTCATTTATTACTTCATTATAATATCTCATAATATCAGAAATAAATATGTTTCCAAAACTTAATTTACCTTTTTACTTCATTTCCGGACTTTATCTATCAGTTTTACATAATGTATTAATCCTGTAACGTCAATAGCTATCTCTATCTTTTTCCGTTCACGGACTCCATTTTCTTTGCAACCTACATCGGCAAAACCACGTTCTAAAGTGATTACGTTTTTCCGTAACGATATTTTTCCCGCCAGATGGCGACTGGCAATATCGTATCTATTATCGAATCCATCATCGAACCTAGCCTTTGCATCAATTCGATGCCGTTCCGTGATTGTCCCGTTTCGTGGTCTCTGCTCCGAAACGTTGATTTCAATCCTAGCCATTTCATATAAATAAAGGATGCGGACATTGTTAGTTTGCATTTTTATCTTCCTTTAAATGGAAGTAACTTCTCTAGATACTGATTGTTGGCTGGTCCAACATTCTGGAAGTATTATTTAACATACTTGTTATTTTGTTTTAACTATGAGTTTATTTTTAAATAGTTTTAAATCTTAAAGTAATGTTTGTAAAGTGTATCTTCAAGCCATCCGCAAACCGCCATTGTTATGGTGTGTCTTTTTATGTACGAGAACAACTGCTGTGATAATCTTTATTTTGAGTGCTTGCTGTTTCATCACCTTGTGTCATCTAAGTAAAATCGTTTTTCATATATGCTCATTTAAATATTTCACTTCCAATACATCCTATTTACCAGCATATACCTCCACTGGGTTTTTCGGCATGTTTAAATTGACTCTGTTACGCATATAAACCACTAAAGGTTATATATTACTTCTAAGACTTTTCTGTTATACGGAATCCATTGTCGCCAAGCGTAATAGTTGGCACAAAATGAAAATCACGTGAATTGAAATATTTGAAAAGAAAAGAAAAAACATTGTCGATAGTAAAGTGAACCTGGCACAGATGTCATTTATGCACCGGGTACTTGACTGGCGCCAAAGTGTCATTATTTTGCTTGATATGGTAACCTGGATATAGATGATATGGTAACAAGTTTTTTCGCCAAATTGGCATCGGGAAAAAAATCGTGCCAATATGGGGCATATATGATATCTGTGCCGTGAGCCTTTTAAATATATAACATTTGAAAATTATAGACTTTTACAAACTATGGCATGTCTATATGAATATATGTATATGGTGTATGGTATATAATGGCATATATTACGAAGTATGGCAATACATCGTATGGTTTACAATAAAAATCCTTTTCACGATCAAGGTTGAAATAATTGGTGCATTAGCATACGTTTTGGCATGATGTCCATATAACGGAAAAGTTCCAAGCGGAACGCTAGACAGCTGTTTTTAAATTTTAAATATTTTACACATCTGATAACCATTACCGCCTCCTTTTGGTAACAATTTTTGGTACTTTTCAGTTAGCCGGGTGCCAGTGTTATATATATATATATATATACTTATATGTTTATGTGGTTGTTGTCGTCAGTGAATGATTTCTTATTTTGCTCAAAACATAAATTTAAATTAATAAACACATTTATTTGATGAAATTATTTAATAAAGTTATTGAAGCTATGGCATATTTGAATTTAGTTGATTACAAGATGTATTTTAATGTTTGTGCATGTACTAAATTTTAAAATTCATTTTTTTAATAAATTTCACCGGTATTGATTATTTCAAAATGCTCCATGTGCATAATTTTTTCTCTGATTCTTTTGAAAATTTCTATGGCTGTTTGTCATTATATATTTCATAAAACTGTGCATGTTTTTTTAAAACTAAATATAATTTCAAAAGTTAAAAGCAGCTAATTGCAGCAATACGGTGCAGAAATCCTGAAAATTTCATAAAAACTAAAATTTTTTTTAAAAAACTTGTATATTAAAATAGATAAAATTTGATATACAGTTTCATTTATATGTATAAATCAAACATGCATTAAAAATATTGGTGAGTTTAATTGCTATAAAATGTGCATGGAACAGTTCGAAAAATTCTTCGTAACGCTACGCATTTTGTCTTCAACGAATGATTTCTTATGTTCTTTATTTTTCTCAAAACATAAATTTAAATTGTATAAACACATTAATTTGATGAAATTATTGAATAAACTTATTGAAACTGTGGTTATATGTGAATTTAGTCAATTAGAAGGTATATTTTAATATTTCTGTCTTCATTAAATCTTAAAATTAATTTTTTTCACTATAAAAATTTTGTCGATATTATTAATTCAAAATGTTCCATGAGCATAATTTTTCCTCCAATTGCTTTGAAATTTTTTATAGCTCTTTGTCATTATATATGTCATAAAACTGTGCATGGTTTTTTGAAAATAAATATAATTGTAAATGTTAAAGGTAGTTAATTGTAGAAATATTGTGCAAAAATGTTCAAAATTAAAAAAAATTCAGAAAATATTTTTTTTCTGACCTTTATATTCAAATATATAAAATTTGATGCACAGTTTTACTTATATGTATTTTGTGATAAATGTATCCCATAATGCATATAATTTACCCTTGAATAATATTTAAAGTGAAATTTACTAAAAATAAAAAAAGGATTTAAAAGAATTTGCTTCAAAAGTTCCTGGCTGTTTTTCACTGTTTTCTTGAGTGTAACTCTCTTAATTTTACTTAGAATTTCATAAATGAGACATCATTTTAAAGCATTAATTGCGTACTACTAACTAATTACTTCCATTCTCCCTGCTATAGTGCTCCCTTTCTATTTGATAATTATCAATACCATATGATTTTATTCTAAAACACCATAGATTATACTATGTAAATGCCATAAGATTTAGCTTTAAAAACACCATAGATTGTGACCCAATTCCATAAGATTTCATTTAGAAACCCCATATAAATGCCATAGGATTTCATCCCTAAAACTCCTTAGACATTTACCATGCAGTGCCATAAAATTACCATACATGCCATTGTTTATACGGTTTTCCATAGGATATTTTTTACCTTAGGCAAAAAGCCATAAGATTTCACTTATGGTTTTTTTTATGGTAATTCTATGTCATTTTTTGCTAAGGGCAATTTAAAGAGGGCTGATTTTCTGCAGGTTAACAGAGCTCTGAGGGTATGCAAATGAGGTGCTCGCTAATGTCACCCGTTTCAGCACTGGGCTCAGTTTTGTAGCTCCTCTTCTTTTTCCTAGAGCGGTTAATTTTTAGTCTCCGAGAGATAATGAGTGTTCATTGAGATGAGATGTCTTTTTTTTTTTTTTCGAAGATTGAGTATAGTTCTGAGCGAGAAGAAATACAGGGTGGTTATAATTAAACTTCCCCTATAAACAGCATCCTATATCGCAAACGGAATGCAATGAAATTTGGTATATAGACTATACAGGACATGCGCTCACGGAATTTCGAAAACAAAAAATTAGTTCCAAAATGTCCACCAGATGGTGCTTTTTCCAGAAAAACATTAAATTTAACACAATAAACGGCCAAAACAGGCGGCTTTACATTTTATTACTCATACTTCTTGTTCTGGATTGTTAATATAGTTTTTGTATTTCGTTTTGGTCGTTAATTGCGTTAAATTTAATGTTTTTTACCGGAAAAAGCACCCTCTGGTGGACATTTTGGAACAAATTTTTTTTTTTTCGAAATTCTGTGAGCGGATCTTGTGTATAGTCTATATACCTAATTTCATTGTATTCCACTCACCCGTTTGTGCTGTAAGATGCTGTTTATAGGGAAAGTTTAATTATAACCACCCAGTATATCTCGTGTGTGATTAAGCATATTTTTTTACCATCATCGTAATGACTCTTTGTTATAGAAACAATATATTCTATGTTTGAGCTGGTGGGTTCATTTACTTTTCATTGTACAATTTTAACTCTCACAATCAAGTATCTTAGATGTTTCCCGAAAGCAGCCAATAACCCGCTTGTGTGAGGCATACAGGTATATACACCTTACGTATTAGTTATATGTAAATGGAAGGGATACATTGGTATCAGTGTTGCATAAGAATCATGCCTCATGTAAAATGGGAGGTAATTATGGCTTTATTATTTAGTTCTCAATTATATATTATCCAGATTTTATTCAATTAATCAAAAAATTTTAAAACATAAAGTCATGTTTAACCAAGCAATGATGTATGTAATAACGCAAAGGAATGTTAATGTGATTCAACTAGATGCTGACAAGTCCCGATTCATTAAAATTTATCTGTTACAGTCCCATAATTCATCTCACTAGACTAGTATGTGGGCTGTGTTAAACACGCTACTTCTTTTGGTGGATAATTTTAAGCAGGTAATAAATAAAATAGTAAAATGTGTTTGAAGGCCTAACTGTATGCGAAGGGTTAACTTAAACTCTACAATAGTAAAACTGTACTAGAGCTCTGCATTTTTTTTGGAGTGAATACAGTATATAAACTGTTAATTGAAGTAATCAAATAATTAATAAATACAATTACTCCAATCCAAAAAACCGGCATTAAAACCAGTCTTAAAAAAAGGTATAATTGATAAAAAATATTGAGGCATAATTATACTTAACAATATAATTTATTTACATAATTTACAAAAACACATTAAAAGTATTATAAATTAAACATTAAGATTAACTGAGCAATGTAGTTGGCAGTGTAGTAACTGTACTGTGTAGCTGATTTTAACAATTGCTAGATCTAAAACATAAATAAATTCTTCTCAATGAAATTAATATAAAATAGTTTGTTTTAACATTTTAAATAAAATATTTTATAATTACACCTCTCCTATCACTTAGAAAAAATACAATGTTGATACACATCTCTAAGTCAAGTACAATGTTTGGAGAAAAACTATGAATAAACAATTAAATTTAAAAAATCAAACCCGACTGCGTAAAAAGTGAACTAATTAATTATTTCTAATCAATGTGAAACTATTTTTTCAATTCTTACTATTACAAGCTCACACTCTCGCTATTTATATCTTGTTAAAATTTTCAATCGTTAATAAAATACTTATTATTCATCCAATGAAGCTCAAATAATTTTTTTAAACTTGTAGTGGATGACACTTGATATTAATCCAGTTTTTTTTCAAATATTAATTAATTAATTAAATTTAATTAATTAATTTTCAATAATCGAGAGAGCCCTCTTCTTGATCAAGGTATTTTAAGCGTCACTCAAGAGGAAAGAAGAATGGGTGAAAAAAAATTCTCTTATTGACCTAAGAAGGAATTGACTTAAAATTTTGTTTTTATATTACTTGTTTATATTACTTGCCTATTTTTTTTTATTTACTTGTATTGATGACTTTTAAGGTGTGTTTAATTGTTAGTTCCTATATATAAACACTGTTTTGATGAGGTCTATAGATATCTATGATGGTTAGAGTTGCAGTAAAGCTAGAAACCCTACCTACACAACTTCCAGGCTGTATAATATTTTAATGGAGCTTCTGACTGTAAAATAGTCAGTGAAACATAGTCTTCATTTTGAAAGACCTATCCAATGATATGCCACTCAATAGGGTGCGTAAATTTTTTTTTCGTCTCTACCACCATTTTGTATTTTACAGCCGCCATTTTGAATTTATAAAAACAAAACCTAGCCTATAACCATCGGGCCGTTAAGTCGAATTGATGGAGACCTCCTTCATTAAAATACATCCAGCCGCTGGGATGTTTCGAGGGTATAAAGAGATCCACATACCCAGATACGCGTGAAACACATAACCCTTCTTTTCAGTCGGGTAAAAAGATACTTAAATTTTACAAAATTTTAAGTCAATTTAGGTTACAATCGACTGGCTATGTAACCTGAACACAAGGTACATCCTGCTTTGGTTATACATTTGTTAATCTAAATAAAAAATACTAATTAATACCTGATCCTTTTAATGCCCTAATATAATATAACTTTTATAAAATTATGAGGATACTAATAACAACTTAATATGTGAAAACACTTCAAACACATAAACTCAAAGTTATATTAATATGATTTTTTATGATATCCTAAATGAACCAACTATATAAAATTTTATGATTTAAAATTAATGAGATAGATATTAAAGGTAATTAATAAAAATATGAGAACACATGATGCTTTGTGGAAATAAGTGAACTTCTTCAATATAAATAAGATGTAGGATTTGCCAACCTGACTTTACAGTGAAAACAAAATGAGATGACCTAGCTACAGAGTACACTAAATAAACATAAATAAAAATAAACTAACATATTATGAGGAAAAGATAATACCTAAACGAATAGTGTGAATAATAACAATATCCAATCACTATAATTATAACAAAAAATTACACTATGTTAAATATGGAATGCGATTATGCTAGTAGACAAACAAAGTTCACTGAAAGACATTTGCACCGATAAGTAAGATAAAAAAAAACATCCATAATTTAAAGTGTTGCAGAAAACTGATAAAGAAAACTTCACATGTAAATTAAAGTTTATGACGTCAAAAACTAGAATAAGGAGATAAGTGCAGAAATCTGGATTTTGCAGAAATGTCTGTTTCACTGCCTTAGTTGTAAAATTCAATTGCTCAGCTTGTGTTTTGAGAAAAGGTGGCTTGAAAATGTCACAACAACATAATTTACCACAACCCATGACTTGGCGTGTTATCGGGACAGTTGAATTTGAAGAAACACAACGAAGTATAGAGGACGCTGTTGGACTCGCAAGAAGTGCCCATGAAAGGCTGTGGAATCGATTCCAAGATACATGGAAGGGTAGTCATTGGCAAGTGCAAGGTCTAAAAAATGCTAACACAGAAACTGATGACCGATATATCCTATTAACAGCTCGTCAAGACGGAACGGACAATGCTACTCAACTGCAAACACAAGTGTACTTGGCCACAGGATGAAGGATGTCCAACCAAACAGTCCGAAATAGGCTTTATCAGGGTGGTCTCTAGGCACGTAAGCCAATGGTCTGTAATCCGTTGACCTCAAGCCACTGTGCGGCCCAAAGAAGTTGGGGAACTGAACATAGAGTTTGGAGGCAACGTTGTTCAAGTCAAATTCTGTTTACAGACGAGTTCCGATTCAGTCTGGATGTGATATCTGATGTGTTTTGGCATGTAGAGAAAGAGGCACTCGAAATAATCCCACATTCGTTTGTGAAAGATCACATTACAGATGAGGTGAGTTGATGCTATTGGCTGGAATCAGCATAGGTGGACGTACGAGCCTCCATATCATCCGGAATGGCACTTTGACGATCCGAAGTTATGCAGACGGGATACTGAGACCTCATGTCATATTTTATGTTGCAGAAATTAGTGATTTCTTTTTTTCAATGCATGATAATGCCAGACTTCATACAGTTCATCTTGTGGAAAACATGCTTGAAGCTAAAACAATACAGCGTATGGAATAACCAGCATGCTCTCCTGACCTAAATCCGATCGAGCATGTTTGGGACATACTCAGACGATGCATTGCTGCGAGACCGAGGCCTCCTTTTACAGTCCGGGACTTGGAGATTGCAATTCTTGAGCAGTGGAACAGTATTCCCCAAAGTCTTATCGATAACCTCCTCACATCCATGGAAAACAGGTGTGCAACAGTCTTAGCTGTTCGAGGAGACCACATGCCATATTAAAAATCTTGCAGCATTTCTAAACAATACTTCTTTTTTATCATTTACATGAAAACAAATTGTTGCCCTGAACCATCTTTTCATGTTCTTTTTCATCTTTTCAAAGAATAAAAGCTCCCTTACAATTTTTTTGCGTCTTTTTTTCTGTATTGCGCATTGATACACGTGTACTATCCATTTTATGCCCATACATGGCTGTCTTGCACTGTTCTCTTCACTTTTTTGCTTGTCCCCTAATTGTTTTGAGCAGTGTATACAGAATATATTCTATATTAGAGACGATAACAGGAATCAGCTGTGTTATGTTCGTTGCGAATTGCCAGTGGCTTCTTGGCTTCACCTGTAACCCCAGGCAAGGGATCCCAAAATGGGTGCTCACAGCCGGGACCAGCTGCTCCCATGTTTTTTATAGAGGTATGCTCCTCTTTTTCTCTCATAGATTCTCTATTTCTTTTCTTCTAGTGGAATTTGTAGGTATATTAGTCTTCTAGAGGCTTCAAATAACATTCATCCTATTGCATTATTATTTACACACACTATTTTTACATTCAAGAAAAAACTTTCAATAAAATGATTTTCCCTGATGTTTAATTTATCGGCAAAACAATTTTTTTTTCTTGATTTCCAGGTTATCCAGAAAAGAAAATGAGTATTTATTAGAATTAATCCAGTTCAAATTCGTGTAGTTCAGGTGGTTTTTTTGCCCAATATCCGCATCCAGAAGCTATAAAAGCATTCTCTAAAGCTTTTTGCGCAGTCTTGTAGGTTTTCGCAGAATTTTTAAAAGCTGCGTAGAAACGAGGCCTCGGTGCCGTAGCAGTGTCACATAGTCTTCCATATATTTTAATAAACCTGCGAAAAAAGCTTTTTTTAGCTAGTCTTGACAATTCATTATTTTTTGTTTTTCCAGTAATAGTGTTCAGGATTTCTGGTGTATTTAGCCCTATGGTCCAGTTAATGCTTATTTTGTGACCTTTTGGCACATTTTCAGGGATTGGAATGCTTTGAATGTCAGTTACTGCCAGTTCGGGCTTTTTCATATAATATAAGTCGGGTAAATCCTGTAAGTAATCTTCAATACGTCCAAATAATGCACGACGGAGGTGCTGACTATGAAATAAATCAGTTAAAATTACAGTATCCAAATATATTGGATCTATAAAATGGCTTAAAAGTGCACCTTGCAAACCCAGAACATTCCATGAGGCGATTTTATCTGAGCAACTCATTGTCAAAAGTTGCTCATGCCCCGGTAGTATGCTATCCCACGTTTGAATGTGGTCATCACCTTTAAGTGGATGTGTTCCTTTGCCACACTCTTTTTTTACTCTCAGCTTACCACGTGAGGAACGTTCTGGGTGAGGATCCACTTCATTGTTCTGGAAGCAGAAGACTCTTCCATCTCCACAGGGCGCTGTATTAATATACAGGTGGAACCGAATTCCTGGCTTGACACAAAATTTTCCATTTTCTTTCCTCATTAAAATGGTGTCTTCGCCACCTTCCTTTAAAAATGTTTCAAGGTTACTATATAAATAGTCTTTAAAACATCTTCTAGTTATTATTTCCGCGTGAAAATCATTCACGGTATCTCCACGCAAACTTATATAATCCCCACTGATGCACTTTGTGCCAGTTCCAAAGCTTACTATTGTAAGATCATGCATATTGTCCGACTTTGTCATGGCAAGTCCAGCAATAACGCCGAATTGAGAAATTTCACTTATACCGCTCATGACAGTTTGAAAAGTCGTATCTAAACATTGTAGTACTCTGTTTTGTAATTTCCAAGATGCACTAGATTGAGATGAAAGAGCACCAGGATTTCCGCTGTCAAGGGTAACAATTTTCTTCTTTGAATCTGGTGATTTCTCTCCAGGTTCTTCTTCTGCCTTCCTTTTCCTCGATTCACCCGATCCAGTGTCTTCGAGTTCTTCACTGTCAAGAACATTAGCAAAGCTGTACAGAAGAAAAATAATTATGACATAAGTTGAACAACACAAAATTATAACAATGATTATTATCAGCAAAATTAGTATAAATCTATATATGAAAAATAATTTGATTAGGGTCAGCTCTGAAAAATATCTAATATCTTTGCAAATTTATAATTATTTTTTATAGTGAGGTTGTCAAAAAAAGTGGAAATGCAAAATCGAGCGTTAGAGTAGGCGTAAGATTGTTTTAAATTCTAATGTGCAACCTTTTTTTAAAGAAAAATTAAGTAACATTTCGAAGTACCAGGTAAAAGAACAAGAAAGAAAAATCCTGCGTCAAGCGTAGATTTTGAAACACAAAATTTAATTAAATGCGATGTGAATAAAGCACAACGCAGGCATTTACATTTCTGAAGATGGCCACGGAAGTTTGCTGAAACTGTATAATATTTTAATGTTTTAAACTATATAAATGTTTGTACACAAATATAGCAAATAATTTGTGGTTTATTCACATTAGTGATTGACCGAATACTGAATAGTTGATTCAGTTTTCGGTAATTCGGCATGTAAACCAAATATTTGGTATCGGTCGAAAACTTAAATTAATTTCTTACTAGTTGTAAAAATACATGATGACCAATGCTCATTTGTTGTTATTTTAATATGCTTTAGTGATAAGTGATCAGTTATAAGAGTAGGTACATTACTATTTGTAATCAAAATTTAACATGGGCAAAAATATTGTGTAAAAAATAACAGTTTTTCGGCATTATGTGGTTTTAATCTGTTCCTTCTCTGTTCATAAATCTGCCCGGCTTCAGAAATTAAATCCTTGCTATAAACACTGATTGCAGGAGTGTATAAGTATTTTCTTAGAAGAAGGATTTCCTTTTACTTAAAAGTAAAATAGGCTAACTAGGAGATGGCCAACCTTGTTAATCACAGATTTTGATTATTTTAATATATGTTGTAGGATAGAGACCCCTTAGTCTCAGGTTCAACGGATTTTATCCAACGCTCCTTAGTTCTTGAGAAACCGGGGGGGGGGGGGGGGGCGTCTAATAGTAGTTCACAACTTAAATACTTACTTTGTAACTAAAAGGTTAGGATGGTAGTAGCTGAGTTGATATAGCGTTTGCCGGCGGATCCGCGGGCCCGGGTTCGATACCAGCACGCGCTACATTTGTTTTTCTCATTTTTTGTTCTATAAATATATTTGTAAGTATAACTTAATAATCTCATTGTCAATTACAATTTATAATATTGTATATCAATTATAATTTTAACCTATTTAATTTCTTACTTTTAACTAAATAGTTGTATAAAACATCATAAAACTGTTAATTTTTTAAAAATCACTTTAAAAAAGTATTTCATATATTCTTTATCGATGCAATGATATTGAGCAATTGTGTCAATTCGTGACTTTAAAGAAACACCATTTACGCATTGCAAACAAAGGATAACAAAAGAAGTCAATGTGATAATAATATTATTCTGCTTTTAAACTAACAAGCATAATTATATTAAAAATTAGCATCAGAATTAAATTACAACCGAATTTTTGCATAATAAAGATTTTTAAATTTGTAATACGTATGCTTGCACTTTCAATTATTTTGCTTTCCCCTTTATCTTCTTTCTGCTTTTATTTTTATTTTATTTGAATATTCTTTTATTTTATCATAACTAGATGGCACCACAACAGGTTTTGTCACGATTTTGGAATTTTCATCATTCAATAATAGACCCAATTTCTTTTTAAACCTCTTTAAAGGATGAGAAATAATAGTTTAAAAATAAAAAATGATAAACTTAAGCTTGTTAACATTCTAATTAATGTATGATGTTAAAAATTTTAATTTAAATTATTAAATTATAATTACCAGTATATTTATAAAACAAAAAATGAGAAAAACAAATGTAGTGCGTTCGGGTACCGAACCCGGGCCCGCAGATCAGCCAGCAAAAACCGTACCAACTGAGCTCTGACCAACCTATCCTTTTTGTTACAAAGTAAGTATTTAAGTTGTGAACTACTATTAGACCCCCCCCCCCCCCCCCGGTTTCTCAAGAACTAAGGAGCGTTGGATAAAATCCGTTGAACCTGAGACTAAGGGGTCTCTACCCTACAACATATATTAAAATAATCAAAATTTGTGATTAACAAGGTTGGCCCTCTCCTTGTAAGTGATGAGTTTCAATATTATGTACGTGAGTTCAGAGATCAGCGGCTCTACAAAAAACAAGTCAAAGGCTATTTTTAATAAAAAATTTTAAAAAAGAAAGAGAAAAAATATATGAAAATTAATATGTATAATGTGTATAAGATCTATAGATTTGTATGCAGTACACAATACGCAAATATTTAATTCAGTTATGAACTACATAATTGGAAAATTCAGCAGTTTCCGTCAAAATGCACCTTTTTACTTCCTAAAATAGTCCATATAGAGGTAAAAAAAAAAAAAAGTCTACAATAGAGAAAAAAAAAACAGAATGAAGATGAGGCATATTTCCCTTATCACTTAAAATTTAAGGCTAATGTCAGACGAACGTCTATTTGTACGCTGTTTTCCTTCACAGTCCTCCTACACATGCTAGCGAGGATGTAAGCAGGAAAACAGCGTCCAAATAGACGTTCGTCTGACAAATCTGTAGCGTGTGCTCCGTAGTCACTCCACCGTTTTTATAAAAAACGATTACTTGACTATACTATGGAGCATACTCATTGGTCGGAATAGAAATATTCTATAAAAGCGGCGAAGTGACTATGCAGCTAAAGCTGTAGGTTTTTAACAGTGTAATTTTTTTTATTTAAATTTATTTAATGTGCATTTTCTTTAATATATACAGGGCTTGAAATTCAATTTTTGCTAGGAGGGGAGTCTCCCTCCCAACATTTGTAAATGGAGGGGAGTTGAGCTGCTTGGAGGAAGAAAAAAATCTTTAAAACCCACTGTTATTTTACATGTTATTTAAAGAATTACATTAATACAGACATGATAAAATACCACTGAATCAATTTAAATCAAAATTCAGAATAATTATGCAAAGTGTTATTTTATTTAAGAAAGGCAGAAAGTAAAGCTTTTATACAGTCTATTTTTCAACTTTCAACCAAATGAAATGCGTCGATAACAATGGGGGTTGTTAAATAAATTTCTGAATTCAGATTTTTTTCGATTCTGGGCCCTGAATCCTCTTTTACAAGGTTAAACTTGTGACAGATAGCACAAGCACAGCATTTATAACTTTGGAAATTACCGGAAATGTATGGTTAATGCTCTAAAAAATTTTCAGAAAACTTTGCAATATCTGATGTCTTCATTTTTAATGTCATCATAAATATCTATTTCTGAACGAAATTGTTTTATTATATTTTTAATGGAATTATAGTCAAAACCTAACTCCTTGATATTTTCTTTGATTGAACAAGCTACCATGCATTCAAGTTTTAAACAAAGTCGAAAATTTCAAATGGAAACCGTCGATTCATTTCTTCTGTTACAAAAGAAATCTAGGTTAACTTTAAATTGTCAAGTCCTAATTTCTGTGAATTAAAGGGGGGGGGGGGGACGCAAGAGGGAAATCCTCTCCCGGCACTAATTATTTTTGTTGCAGGTCGAGTAAACTTCATTTTTGGTTTGTAGTAGCAGTTTGGTTTTGCATGTAGATTAAAGCAGTTTGGATTCGGGTTAAACCCAATTTTTCAAAAGTTAGTTGAGTATATTATTTCCGATTAAAAACTATACCTATAATAATAAACATAGTTATTTATATTTGTGCTTTTTTCTAAAGACTTCTGCATTTTTTCCACGACTCTTTGACGAAATTTGCGTTTTATCGCGATCCTTTGAAGAAATTTGTGGGTTTTTTTCAGCAGTTCTTAGACGAAATTCGCGTTTTTCCTGCAAATCTTTGACGACATTCCCGTTTTTTCGCGATCTTTAATCGAAGTTCGCGTTTTTTCCACGATCATTTGAAGAAATTAGCGTTTTTTTCGTGATCGTTTGACGACAATCGCGTTTTTTCGCGATCCTCTGACAAAATTCGCGTTTTTCTTGTGATTCTTTGACGAAATTCGCGTTTTTCCTGCGATCCTTTGACGAAAATTTTTCGTTTGATTCGACGAAAATTTGACGAAAATTTTTCGTTTGAAAAATTACGTTTTTTTTTCTCTATCCTCCGACGAAATTTGCGTTTTTTCCCGCGATCTTTGCACGAAACTTGCGTTTTTTTCTCTACCCTTTGACGATATGTGCGTGTTTTCCGTGAATCTATGCCGAAAGTCGCGTTTTCCACGATTCTATGTCGAAACTCGCGTTTTTCCGCGATCCTTTGCTAAAACTCGCATTTTTCCGCGATCCTTTGCCGAAAGTCGCGTTATTTTCGTGATCCTTTGCCGAATGTCGCGTTATTTCCGCGATAATTTGACGAAGTTTGTATTTTATTTGCGAACCTTTGACGAAATTGGCGTTTTTTTCGCGTCCCTTCGCGATGAAATTGATTTTTTCGGCGACCATTTGTCGAAATTCATGATTTTTCCAATTATATTTTTTGTGTCCGAATTTTCGGACTGATGACCGATTTTTGATAAATTTCGGAACCGAATGCCTTAAATTTTCGGAACATTTGGAACAGAATCACCCCGGAATTTGCCAATCGGTCTCCGAAAATAACTCGAAACTTGCCAATCGCTCTCGGGAAAAAAATCGTGAAATTTGTCTATTTATCGCGAAAAAAGCACGCCCAAAATGTGTCAATCAGTCGCGCGAAAAAAATCCCAAAATTTGCAAGGCATTCGCGGGTATTGATCGTAGTTTCACAATGCAAAATTTTTCGGAAAAGGGTGAATTTTTGGGGGCGGGATTTCAAAGTTTTGGGCGTGAATCCCGCCATCCCGCCCTGAAATTCAAGCCCTGATACACAAAAAGTATATCCCTGTGCCTGCCCTATAGCTTTTATATCCACTAAATTAAAATTGATCAATATTTATTATCTTCATCACCACACAATTAAATCATTAACCAAAATATAAAGCAATAACTTACCAGAAATAGTTAAATGTACGTAGATTGATATATTACCTTTTGTATTTGATAACATTTCTATTCAAGTTGTGTTTATAATTAGACATAGACAATCAATAAATCAGCTTATTGATAACATCCAGTTTTTTATTTGAATGAGCTTTCAAACAGTCCTTATTCTTAATAATAGTCTATAAAATTTAATATTTTCAAAATTTATTTTGGGTATTGACTAGTGACATAAAAAAAAAAAAAAAAAAAAAAAAAAAAAAAAAAAAAAAAAGAGAGAGATGGATTAATGAATTTGTGAGTGGAAAGAAGTCATTAAATTTGTTGTATAATTAGATTTAAGAATAAAAATGTAACTGAATTAAAATATTAAGAATTTAAATTTAGTTTATTAAAAAAGCTAATGCAAAAAAGTTTATTGAAAATTTTTAGGTATTCGGTTGCCGAGTACCGACTATTCGGTTTTCGGTATTTATAAAACACTTTCCAACACATTCAAAACGTAACAAAACTTTGTCGTTGAATAGAATGAAAGAAGATGTCTAAGTAAACAATTCTGGAAACCAATTACAGCAATTGCATTTGTCGAGAAAATATCCTACTTCTTTTGTGCAGGCGTGTATAAGATCTATAGATTTGTATGCGCTGCGCAATACGCAAATATTTAATTCAGTTAGGAACTACATAATTGGAAAATTCAGCAGTTTCCGTCAAAATGTACGCATTTTTTTGTGAAACTGCATATATGATTTAGAGAATTTATCCACAACTTGTAATATGATAAAATTAGTTAAATTTAAAACGCATGCCTCAATTGAAAACGAACTTTCAGCAATTATTACTCATAGATAGTACCATAACCAAATTATTTTGTGTGTCTCTATAAATGAACGATTAATGCTTTGCGCATCATAATCTATAATAAGCAATTTGTAGTGCGTCTCCCTTCAGTTGGAAAATGCATGGCTCAATCACAAGCGCATTTAAGCAATTCATGCTCATGAACAGTATGGCTTACGAATTATTTTGTGTAGCCCTGTATATGATCGATAAAATTAATATACACCAGCATGTAGCAGCCAAAAATTTAGCTAAACTTAAAAACGCATGCCACAACTGAAAAGCTTCTTCCAGCAATCATTACCCATAGGCAGTACTGTAACCGAAATATTTCGTATCCCTTTAAAAAGCCAATATTTGTCATGCATGTCATTTTCTACATTACGTATCTTGTAGCGTGCCTCAGTAAAGTACGGAAATTTCATTTTGTTTCAGGTAGTACAACATCATCAAAATAAATTCCAAGTCCCCCCAACTTCAGTAGGTCATTATGCAACATAATTCTTTTGTGTGATTTCGTAAATAAATGATACGCGCATTCCATACAGTATACAAAGCATGCTTTATGTGCCTCAGAAATACGTTTTAATTAGATTATGTTTGAAATCGTAACTTAATATACACGGCTAGCGATATTTCCCGAAAATCCAGAATGTAACATAACTGTTTTGAATTTCCTATAAACGAACTATAAATGCTATACAATTAGTCTTCAATACTGAACATGCGATGGAAAACTTATATATCAATTACATGGCAATCCGACTACATATAAGCAAGTTTGAACACAGAGAAAGTGATAAAAAGACAAACCAAATTCAAAAATACTTTTGAACTATGTTGGAAATTGTTAAAAAATGATTTTTTGGAATTGACAAGAAGAATGATTTTTAAACATAGTTTCAATATAGATGGTATTCCTTTAAGCTTCAATTCTCTGCCAAACACGAGCATTGACAATGTTGGTTCATCATCGATTTCATTAAATACATCATAATAAAGTAGATTTTCTTAGTTTTAATTTGTTCAGCAAAGGAAAAAAAATGGCATCTATGGTTATTTTTATGAGAAAAAATATCTTGATTGAGACAAAATTTTACAAAACGAATTGAAATTAGAGAAAACAATAAAGAGAGAATGAGTCAAAGTGTGATTATTTCATAGTTTAACACGTCATGGTAAAAACGCGAAGGAAATTTGTCCAAGCGACGCGCTTTAGAAATAATGGACTACAGTAAACGCTCCCATCGGCCTTCACATATCTATATTCTTTCATATCCGGGCTGATAAAAGCTCAAAATTTATTGCACGGTTGAAAATTCAATTTTTAAAACATATTTTTTGAATTCTGTCTACTCGTTCAACGCTATCAAGAAAGATGCCGAAACATTTATTTTTGCATCTTTGCAGCATTACCGGCCATATATAGGGTGCCCACAAACGATTTTCCCAGTTGTAAATTTTAATTGCCGAAACGTCAGTACTGTGGAGACACGAAAAGTTTTGGTTTCCGTTAGTCTGTCTGTTCCGCGATAACTGCCGCAAAAAGCACAGATTAGCTTGAAATTAAGTGGGTATGTTGATGAAGTACCCGGATTTAGCTGTATAGTTTTTTGTTATATTTGGTTCATTCGTTCGAAAAATATAGAATATTTTATTTTGTGCAATAATGCTTTTCTATAGCAATTCAGACGATAATTCCATTTTTATGTGTGGAAAGGAAATGGCTCATATGATTGAAGGATTTAAATGGTAAATTATGGATAATTAAATTTCCTAATTAGAACCATACATTATTCATATTAGTTTGAAATTTTGTGTATACATTTGTCAGAGTTTTTAAATTCGGTGTATAACTTATGGAGGGATTTTATATATGTGTTTCAATAATATCAGATATTTTCTTTTGCAAATTTTCTTTTTTTAAACGCACATATTTGTTTTAATTTTCTTTTTTTAAACGCACATATTTGTTTTAATTTTCTTTTTTTAAGCGCACATATTTGTTTTAATTTTCCTTTTTTAAACGCACATATTTAATTGTTTTAATTTTCTTTTAACTGTTGCCTAGCAACGGAACTACACCTAAAAATGTCGTAAATGTAAAAGTATGTGTAATTGTTTAGAGTCAAATCAACGTCAAAAAGGATGAATTAATGCCTTTTGCGTCTTTGCATATAGATGGAATTTACCCCAGAAATAAAGAAAGGTTGTGTTCGATTTATTTTGTTCAAATATTTTTCTTTTAAATTAAAAAGGTTCATTATCTTCATATGGAATAAATTGACATTTTGCTATAAAATTTAGAAATCATTTTTTTTACCGTTGCCAAGAAAATCAGATCCCGGAATAATAATTTATCCTAAACAATCAATTTTGATTTAAAAGATTTTCATGTGCAAAAGGAAAATGAAATAAAAAATAGACATGAATGCGTCTTCATATTGGAAATAAAACAAAAATACAAAAAGAATGTGAATTTGACCTCATATATCAAAAATAAAACGAATACGCTTTGAGGTTGAAATAAAAGGGCCTTGTGTTATTATATTAATTCTTCTTATTAAAAAGAAATGTTACCAATATCTCACGGTTTATCGTCTGCACACGACTAAGAGAAATGTTTAATTTTTAGTCGAAAATTTCAATGAGAAAAAAAAAAAACTTTTGAAAAGCAAATAGATAGTAAATGTCAAAATTATGCACCGAAAAATTATCTCTGTCGAAAATGACGTCATTGTATCGGGAAATAAATATTTTCTTTCTTAAAAACCAAGCGTTAACTAGATTGCCTGAAAAATATTTTTTGACGAGTGTTACTTCTTAATGCCGCCTCATTTCAGAAAATATGAAAAAAAAAATTATTTTATTTTTAAAAGGGAATTACATTTTCGTTCATAAAACCTAAACTTTTAATATAATTGCCTCAATGTAAATCATTTTCTGTGTACCGCTATTGAAAAATAAAGCTCGGAAGTGTAAAAAGAAATCTAAGATTTACAATAACCATTAGCGCAATCAATAAAAAGTTATATATGTAAATTTAACGAGACCATAGGGGTTCAGAGGGGCGAAGCCACCCTGAAGAAATCTACTTTATTATCTAAAAAAGATACCAGAATTAGTAGCTCATGAAAATTTCAAAATATCCTTACATAACAAAGTTTTTAATTTAACGCTTTTAATATCTGAAAACTTCGTATTTTTTTTATTCTTATAAATAATTAAGTAATTTGAAAACTTTAAATTGCGGTTTGCAGGAAAATGAATATTACCAAAGTGCGTTTAAAAACAATGACTTGCAGAGATGACGTTGAGACTCCTGATCTGCAGATTTGCTAGTAGTATCAACAGTAAGCGTTGTAGAGTGTTGGTCCAAGGTCACAAATAAAGAGTAACTCAAACAGTTTTAGATAAGCGCATGCACAAGCACTGATTTGTTATTGACTTGCTTGCAGTGCCACATACGCAGAATGGTGGCTCCTGAGCGTAAAGCACTACTGATGGGCTGAAGATTTAAAAGGGTACATCAGCGGAAAAATCTTTCTTTGGGGCTTTATAAAAGATCGTGTCTACGTTACGACGTTGCCTAATGATTTGCAAGAGTCGAGACACAGAAATGAAGAGGCTATTGCTTCCATTATTCCGAACTTATTAACCGAAGTATGGGACTTTAGCTTGGATGTGCGCCGTATAACTAACTCAAAGGGCACATGCTGAACATTGGTAAGAAAAAAAAAGGTTAGTTTACCTTCAATTTGATGTATGATTTGTTATAATTCGTCTAAATTAAACTGTTATAATATGCCATTTAAACTGAAACATTCTTTTACGGACAGCCTGTAGTATTCTATCCGAACTCGCTATTTCATCCATTTCTTATCAGTTGTATGGAATGTTCTCAAAGATTCTCATCTATTTTTTTGGATAATATAAAATCTATAAATGCGTTTCTTCAGAGGAAGCATTTCACGCAATAGAGGTATGTATTTTTTCTAGGGATTGACCGAATACCGAATAGTCGATTCGGTGGTTCGGCATGTAAACCGAATATTCGGCTTCGGCCGAATACTTAAAAGTATTCGGCCGAATAATTGTGGATAAGTATTTTTTTAAAAAGTAAAAGAATTCTCTTTTACTTAGAAGTAAAATAGGCTAAGCAATGAGTTTTAATATTATGTGCATGAGTTCAGAGTTCAGCTGCACTACAAAAAACCAAGTCAAAGGCCATTTTTAATTAAAAAAAACTTTTTCCTTTCTAAAATAGTCTACATAGCGGTGAAATCAAAACAACTGTCTACAATAGAGAAAAAAAAAATAAGGAAGATGGGCATCTTTCCCTTATCATTTAATTTTAATTATTTCTACA
Source organism: Maratus speciosus (assembly GCA_963932465.1). Taxonomy (NCBI): domain Eukaryota; kingdom Metazoa; phylum Arthropoda; class Arachnida; order Araneae; family Salticidae; genus Maratus; species Maratus speciosus. Next base: position 610,108,087 of record OZ010791.1, on the reverse strand, counting down.
CTAGTTTTCTTAATTTAAATTTGTTTAATGTGTATTTTCTTTAATATACACATCAAATAAGTATATCAGAGTTCATCTCTGTATATCTAAGGTGTATATTAAAGAAAATACACACATCAAATAAGTATGCCCCTATACCTATCCTATAGCTTTTATAATCATTAAATTAAAATCTCACAAATTTGTTATCTTCATAACCACAATGTTAAAATATTAATCAAAATATAAATATGTATCAGTAATTTGATAGAAAATATAGTTAAATGTACAGATTGATGTAGTACCTTTTGTATTTGAAAACATTCCTATTCAATATGTTTATAATTAGACTTAGACAATCAGTAAATCAGCTTTGACAACATTGTTTCTTTTCATTTGAATGAACTTTTGTTTTTCTGACAATTCTTATCCTTAATAATAGCCTGTATAGTTTAATATTTTCATAGGTTCTTTAGGGTATTGACTAGTGATAAAATAATAAAAAATAAGTGATGGGTTAATGAATTTGTGAGTGGAAAGAAGTCATTAAATTTTTTTGTGTAAATTAGATTTAAGAATAACAATGTAACTGAATTAAATTATTAAGAATTTAATGTTAATTAAAATTTATTAAAAAAGCTAATATATGCAAAAATGTGTATTGTAAATTTTTAAGTATTCGGTTGCCGAATACCGAATATTCGGTGTACACTTTAACCGAAGCTTCGGTATTCGGCAAATTTGCTGCTTCGGTCAATCCCTAATTCCCCCCCCCCCTTTTTTTTAACTTTGTAAAGCTGTTACTAAATTTATTAAATTTTTAATTCCATTTTATAAAGGTTGCTGCTTTATGATTTGTAGAACAGCACAGCGAATCAACTACCTCTGACATAATTATAATTAGGCTTTGGTATGAGGTAGTAGCAAGTCAGCAAATCAAAAGAATAAAACGGGCAAATTTAATGCAATATTTAAAAAAAAAAAAAAAATGTATGTCCTTCAAATTATAATTGTAAAAATCATTGTGCAAATGCTATAATAAAAAGAGAAAATAAATATTTTTATATGTCGAAGAGTTACATTTATGACTCCTTTTTAATAAAAAATGTATCCCCTTCTCTTATCCGTATTTTCGCACATATCCGGATTACTCAATTTCACATTAGTTCGGTGTTGGAAGAGTCTACTGCAGGCTTGTCCAACCTTTCATTAGGCAAGGGCGCATTTCAGTTTTTGGCAAACAGTGAAAGGCGCCATTATTAACAGGTCTCTAAACATGCAAAAAGATTATCTCACTGTACTAGTAGCGATGCACACATGCAAATGCATATCGCAATAGAAGACATAAGGTCCCTATGTGGATCTAGAGCTGGTAAAAAAAAAAAAAAAAAAAAAAAAAAAAAAAAAAAAATCAAAATAACAATAAGTTGTAGTAAATTTCAAATAATACATTTTTGTCTGAGGTGCTATCTTAAAAATGTTTGTAGTGGAGATAGCCAGAAACTTTAGCCAGGCTTTTAATTGAAATAAAATGGTAATCAGGAATATTGTTTTTTTTTTTTTTTTTTTTTAATAATAAATACTCCTTGATTTATTTTGGAGGCGCAAAGCAAATATGCCGTTATAAAAAATAGAAAAACAAAGACAGACATATTATTAGTGACCAATCCATGTGTGGTTCCAAAGAGATAGCTTGGAAGAGCTTTCATTGATGGAATCAATTCACACGATTTTATAGTTGTTTTTTTTTTTTTAACAAAATGAGAAAAATACCTAAAATTTTAAAGGCATTGGAGAGAAAATGACACCCCTTTACCTGTATTATAAAATAGCAATGGGCGGGTGTAACAACAAAAAGATACAAGTAAAAATTAAATTTAAAAAATCAAAAATCCCGACTGCGTAAAAAGCGAGCTAATTAATTATTTCTCATCAATATGAAACTATTTTTTATATTACTTACCTATTTTATTTTTAATTGTACTGATGACATTTAAGTTGTGCTTAATTGTTAGTTCCTATCTATAAACACTGTTTTGATAAGGCCTATAGATGTCTTGGAAGGTTAGAGTTGCAATAAAGCTAGAGATGCTACCTACACAACTCCCAGGTTATGTAATATTTAAACGAAGTTTCTGACTGTAAAATAGTCAATGAAACATCGTCTTCATTTTGAAAGACCTATCCAACGATATGCCACTGAATAGGGTGCGTAAAACATTTTTTCCGTCTCTACCGCGATTTTGTATTTTACGGCCGCCATTTTGAATGTATAAAAACAAAACCTAGCCTATAACCATCGGGCCGTTAAGTCGAATTGATGGAGACCTCCTTCATTAAAATACATCCAGCCGCTGGGATGTTTCGAGGGTATAAAGAAATCCACATACCCAGATATGCGTGAAACACATAACCCTTCTTGGCAGCCGGGTAAAAAGTTGAACTTTCATGCACAAAGGAGGGGAAGGGGTGCGATTATTTCTCTACATTTCACATCTTAACATATTAAAAATGTTCTTAGCAACTTTTACTAATTTCCATCGTCATAATTTTCATAACATTTTTCATAAAGAATAACTATAAATTAGTGAAGAAACGCATGATTAAATTTTAAAAATATATTTTCACTTTTGATACCTCAAAGACACTTACAAAGGTTTTAAAAATATCTCTCAAGCAAATATCAAGGACTTTTAACAAAGCATTTTAAGTGGAAATTTAGTCTTAAAAAATGTTAGTAACAGGAAAACTTTAAGAGGGCACCAAAAAAAAAAAAAACTCCAAAGGGCAGCTTTTGTCTACTATACATGAAAACGCTCCTAGATGACGTTTTATTCACTTGCAGAATTTTAGGTCCAAGTTTTCAGTTATGCACAACGCGTTAGCAAAAAAAAAAAAGCCACTATGTTAGATGTTATATCGAGGGATAGTTTCAAATACTCTTCTTTTACTATATAATTAGTAGAATATTTCTGTAACCCTCCGAAAATTTATACTCGATATCCCTTGAACTGATGAACAAAAACGAAGATCTCTTCTAGGAATATTAAGGGGACAATTTACCTCAACATTTGTCAAAATGTCGATTTTTTTTACGTATATATTAAATGAAAGCCCGTTTAATTGTGAATATTTTGACACCTCATTTTTACCCATACAGTAATTATATCGTGAAATATTGTAAATTTTGTTAATACAACCAGCGCAATTCCCCACACAAATGAAAACTTTAAACGGCTTTTTACCCGACTGCCAAGAAGGGTTATGTGTTTCACGCGTATCTGGGTATGTGGATTTCTTTATACCGTCGAAACATCCCAACGGCTGGATGGATTTTAATGAATGAGGTCTCTATCAATTCGTCTTAACCGTCCAATGCTTATAGGCTAGGTTTTGTTTTCATAAATTCAAAATGGCGGTAGATACGAAAAAAATAATTTTACGCACCATATTGAGTAGCATATCATTGGATAGGTCTTTCAAAATGAAGATGATGTTTGATTGGCTATTTTACAGTCCAAATCTTCGTTTAAATATTACACAACCTGCAAGTTGTGTAGGTAGGATCTCTAGCTTTACTGCAACTCTAACCATCATAGACATCCATAGGCCTCATCAAAACAGTGTTTATAGATAGGAACTAACAATTAACCCGGGAGAACTCGCTGCATGAGATTTTCTCTTACAGTCGTACTCTTATTTAAATCATTTTTAATTTTAATTAAAATTTCAAAATGTTTTTCAATTATTTTACCTATTTTGTGAATAAAAGTACTAAGCCAACCAAAAAAGTTGTATTATATGAATGTAAAGTAAAAGAAAAGCAATTGGGCATTCTCACTAGCGAGTTCTCCCGGGTTCAACACAACTTAAAAGTCACCAATACAAGTAAATTAAAAAAATAGGTAGGTAATATAAAAAATAGTTTAACATTGCTGAGAAATAACTAATTAGTTCAGTCGGGTTTTTTGATTTTTTAAATTAACTTTTAAATTTCTTATATCTGACTTATGGTTATTCTCCTTGTTCATAGTTTCTTCACCTTCATATTTTCAAAATGCTAAGGCTGTTTTTGTATTTGAGATAGAGATTTAATTTTTTTTACAAGTTCTTTATTATACATGCAATAAATGTACGTATGGAATTAGCCTTCAGGTTTTTTGTTATTTTTCTAAAAATAAAAGTATATGAAGATGTTAACTTTCATCATTTTACACTATATGTATCAGTAAAAAATTATATTGTAATATAAGATGTATCTAAAAATCCGTAAGCAGTCTTGTGTAATATACATTTGGAAATATTAATATTAAAAAAGCAATAGGAATTAAAAAAAATTCTTTTTTAAACTTTAAAAAAATTTTAAATAAATAGTAGTTATTTTTTTTCTTCACAAAATACGTTTTTCAACACTGAAATGCAGTGAGTTCACAATTTGAACCATATTTTTAAAAATAAACAAAATTGTTGAAAAGGTAAACTGTCCCCTTTAAAAGGTTAAAAAAAATGGAGAATCGAAAGCACCTAGAATATCAAATAAACAAATGATCACATATATCTACATCTAAATCGAAAGTAAAACGAAATATTAAATTTTCATTTTCAATATTTGTGACAATACACATATTTATTCAAAAGCACACATTAATGTACTTACACTAAAAATACTAAAGATTTGAAGAATGAATAAAATAAAAAGGAAGAAAAAGTTTAAGAGTTCTAAAACAGTAAAAATCCTATAAATATTCTATCTATATTATAAAAAACAAACGTATCTGTGCATAACGCTGATGGCATTTTGCAAATGGCTTCAGCACCAGCTATGGCACCATAGCTTTACATATTTTAGTTCCACTTTTTACCGTCAGGGAGTGTCTACCTACCTCGGGCGCTATGGGCCCAATCCTCTCGACTAATATATCTACGGATAGGTTGTAAAACGGAGTTTCGTTCGGATAGAGGTTTGTTTGGAATAGAATACGCCCCGTGGTTGCGAAATGTGCAACTAACAAATTTTGCAAAAGGATAAAGTGTTTTTAAAGGATAAACGAAACCCTCTGTGCAATCTGTGATTACACTTACCCTCACCACCAGGTTTAACTCAACCTGGTTTTGTACGTAAAAATTGAATTTTTTAATCGATTTTTAATCCGCTTCCTGGTATGCTATAATTAACAAAATTACTTCAACAGGTGTTTTCCTGATGACAATACAACATTATACAATTTTTAGAACCGAATTAATAAATTAATACTTTTATTTCAAGGCATTTAATCGTTAGCCTGCCACAGGTAATAAATCGCCAAATATTCTCTGTAACTCCTACAATTGTATACGAATTGAAACAAGAATGGATTTGATTATCCATCATGAAATACTCCCCAAAGTATGCCAAAAGGCTGTGAAACTACAGAAATGAAACTATTTAAAGGCAAAATTAGGGAAATAAATTTAAAAATGAAGAGTGCAATGTTTAAAAACTGCACTTTTATCAATTAATAGTTTAGTATTAAGTAATTTACAATTATACATTGTGAAATCAATTTAGAAATCCTTAAAAAAAAAAAGTTTAATGATATTTCATTTTGTCCCTATTGTTCTATCTTTAAATAAACGGTCAAGTGCGAGTATTACTCTCACTCAGAGGGTTTCGTACAATAAATATATGAATTATTAACTGGATTATTAAAAAAAAAAAAAAAAGTTGCTAAAAGAATAATAAGACTTTGTAGTAGCTATAACAAAACCCTTGTTCAAAGTTTAAACTTGGCATTGTGCTAATCGCGCTTCGAAAGGAGGTCGCAAAAATTGTAACGCCGCCTTGGTCCGTGCCTAGTTTTCCAGATAGGTTTTTAATTAACTTTTAAAGACACGGGAGGCGTATTGAGAGATCCACTCAATGCAAACTTGTCGCGAATCCCGTAGTAATTATGTAATTAATTATAGTTGAATTTTTCTGTTTTTTACAATTTGATGTTTATTGGTTTTATATTGCTACTGGGCATTGCATGTGAAATTTCGCAACCCCCTTTTTTTTCTCAGCCAGACTGATTAGGCGCCAGTGATCCCAGGTCACGTGGTCTGACTAGAGAATTAATATTAAAAAACATTTTTTCTTTCTTGTTCCTTTTTTACTTTAGTTTTTTTGCGAATGTGAATCTCGAAAGCAGCATGCTGGCTGTGTATTTCTTGATCTTCCGAAAAGGGATAAATAAATATTCTTGAACGTATAAAAGAAATTATCTTGAATTCCCAGTGTGGAATATTTACATGTTTTTAAAGAAATATTATCCAAATGTTTTCATTGTAAATACTGTAAATATTTATAAGTGTAAATAGAATTAACAAAGTTTTTAATCATCCTGTGCTTGACTTGGACTTATACTGAACAACACCAGCGCCATTTTCAGTTGTGAAATATGTTTTATTATTTTAATGTGATTTTACATGAATCGTGAAGTTTTCATCTAATAAGCTCTCCCAAATATGATTTAAAACGAATCGTGAAGTCTATAACTATGCTCTCCTAATAAAAATATCTTGAATTGTGATAACGTGAAATTTCGTGTAATACATGACGATTATTCTTTATTGCATTACACAAATCTATAATTAAAAGTTGTTATCTGGGCTTTTAAAGCCGAGAGTTCATAGAGTACGCCGCCCCTCTCATTATGTATGTCCAAAACAGTCGATGTCATTAAGGGTTCATATCTCGGCTAATTATCAACGATTTTCTTCGAAAATCATTATCAACATTGCTTTTATACTTCTGCTACGATAGGTACCTCCAACGCTCCTCAACATCTTTGCTGAATGCTCGCAAATCGAAATTTGTGTGTAACGGAAAAATGCGCTTTTCTCAAAAACTACGTGACCTAAGGTGATCGCTATAATTTTTCCGCAAGGTTTAAATTAACGTCTACTAACGTCTAACTAATCGTCTATTTTTCAGACACGGTTGCTGTGAAATCAAATTCAAGTACCGATGCTGTGAAAGCAAATTCAAGCAACAAGTGAAATAAATATAGAATTCTTTCTGTCACATGTACTACGTAGCCAATAGCAATGCTACTTGCCCCAGGTTGAGAAACTTTACAGCACTCTTAAAGACAGTAGTTTGTAAATTTTACAGCAACTGTATCGGCAACGGGGGTACCAGCACCTTTTGTTGAAAAATGCAGATTTTTTTTTTTTACAATGAAATGCAACTGGATGCAATCAATATGTTCAATATGTATTAGAGATATCGCCAAGTTGGCGACAAACTTAGCGGTATTTGGTGACAGAACAGCGTCCCCCCCTATAGTAACCTCCCTTATAAATATGAAGATGCATTAAATGTTGTTCAATAACCGATGGCCGCCATTTTGTCTCCCATATAAAACTAAAATTAATGAATTAATATTTGAAAAATCTGTATTAACATCCACTGTCATCCAGTACAAGTTTTAAAAAATTTATTTCAACTTGATAGGATGAATAATAAGCATTTTATTAACGATTGAAAATTTGAACAAGATATATAAATAAATAAATAAATAAATAAATAAATATAGAGAGAGTGTGAACTAATAGTAGGAATTAAGAAAATGTATTTCACAACGTCTGTGTGAGATGAGATTGATTTCGATAAAGAAATTTTAGATGTAAGAAGTACAACTTATAATACTATTTTATATTTGTATGCAAAGTTAGCCATGGTGATTCTCCAAACCAGAATAATGATAGATTAAGAAGCAATGATTTGCTGAAAAGGGTGATAAAAACTAGAAAGAGATAATTCATCCTCTAGAATAGGGATGCACAACCTGTGGCCCGCGAACTTCGTCAATTTATAACTGGAAAAAATTGCAACTTTTGTCCAAAAGTCGCAGGAAAAAATCGTGAATTTCGTTTATTTACCGCGGGAAAATTTGAAAATTTTGTTGGTCAAATAAGAATTACGAATTTCGTTGATCGGGCGTGGAAAAATCGCGAATTTCGTTGATCGGGTGCGGAAAAATAGGGAATTTTGTCGATGATGCTAGAGGGAATCGAAATTTCCTTGATCGGGCTCGGAAAAATCGCAAATTTCCTTGATCGGGCAAGGAAAAATCGCAAATTTGATCGATGAAGCATGGAAAAATCCACAATTTTCGCTGATCGGGCGTGGACAAATCGCGAATTTTGTCGTTCAGGCACGTAAAAATCACGAATTTCATTGGTCAGTCACGGAAAAATCACGAATTTCGTTTGTCGGTCACGGAAAAATCACAAATTTTGTCAATCAGACACGGGAAAATCGCAAATTTCGTTGATTGGGGCGGAAAAATCATAAATTTTGTTGATGATGGGAGAAAAAATTGCAAATTTTCTTGATCGACTGCGGAAAAATCGTGAGTTTTGTCAGTCGCGGGAAAATATCGCGAATTTCGTCAATTTGCCGCAGGGAAAAATTTGCCAATTTAGTCAGTGAGTTCAGATTTGGGAAATTCGTAGATCCGGCGCAGAAAAATCGCGAATTTCGTTGATCGGGTGCGGAAGAATAGCAAATTTTGTTGATAAGGCTTAGAAAAATCGCGAATTTCATTGATCGGACTCGGAAAAATCGCCAATTTTGTCGGTCAGGCGGAGAAAAATCGCAAATTTCTTGATCGATCACCGAAAAATCAGGAATTTTGTAGTTGAAGCGTGGAAAGAAATCGCAAATTTCGCCGATCGGGCACGGAAAAGTCGGGCTAGGACTTCAATCGGGCTAGAAAAAATCGCGAGTTTTGGCGAACGGGTTCGGAAAAACTGCGAATTTCATAATTCGAGCACGGAAAAATCGCGAATTTAGTCGATGAAGCGTGGAAAAATCGCAAATTTCTTTGATCGGGCACGAAGAAATCGTCAATTTTGTTGATGATGCGCGAAAAAATTGCGAATTTTCTTGATCGACTGCGGAAAAATCGTGAATTTCGTATGCCGCACGAAAAAAATCGCGAATTTCGTCAATTTGCCACGGAAAAGAATTGTAAATTTCGTCAATCAGTTAGGAATCGTGAATTTCGTCTATCGGGTGTGGAAAAATCGCGAATTTGGTCAATTAGGTGCAGAAAAATCACGTGTTTCGTCTGTTTATCGGGAATTTCGTCAGTCAGTTAAGAATCGCAAATTTCGTTGTCAGGCATAGAAAAATCGCGACTTTTCTCGATGATGTGCGGAAAAATTGCAAATTTTGTTGATTGGCTGCGGGAAAATCGCGAGTTTCGTCAGATTATCACGAGAAAAAATCGCAAATTTCGTCAATTTACCGTTTGAAAAAATCGCAAATTTCGTCAGAGTCAGTTAAGAATCCCGAATTTCGTTGATCGTTCGCGGAAAAATCGCGAATATCGTCGGTCAGGGGTGGAAAATCGGACATTTCATCGTTCTTGCACTAAAAAATCGCGAGTTTTCGTCGATTGGGATAAAAAAAATCGCGAATTTCGTTTGTCGGGCCCGAAAAAATTCGCACATTTTGTCGATCAGGCGCGGAAAAATCGCAAATATCGTCGATCGGGTGCAGAATAATAGGAATTTTGTCGATCAGGTGCGGTAAGATAGCGAATTTCATCGATCCAGTGTGGCAAAATCGCTAATTTTGTCGATCAGGAGCGGAAAATTGCTTATTTTGACGATCAGCCAAGGAAAAATCTCAAATCTTGTTGATTGGGTCTTCCTGCCCCCTTCGTTCATAAAGTTCGCATTTTTATTTGGCACCAGCCATTTTCATGCCTATATTTGTTTTTTAGCACTTTTAATAAAACAAAATTTACTCCCCCGATTAAAGTGCAGGAATATTATCACTCTTTCAAATTAATCCTTGTTATATATACAAACGTTAACTGTTGATATATCCTTGTCAACTGAATCGGATATGTTGACTGGGTAGCGGAACCTAGATGGGCAACCCACCTCCACCGAACTCCCCGAAATAGAATTATCTTCGCGTAACTGATGTGGCCTTCGACAACCCAGACATTTTTGAAAGTGGCCCTTCTCTTAAAAAGGTTGTGCACCCCTACTCTAGAAGAAGTTTATAAATTTCATGCTGGAAAAATACGTAGTCCAAAATTTTGTTTTATTAATTTAACTTTTGATAATTTCAGTGTAATTGAAAAATTTGATTATGACTAATCATTGTATTCAAAGAATAATTTTCTTATTCCACTCTTTCAAAAAGATATGCAGGTTCTTATAAGTATTATTAAAATAATTTTTGTTTATTTTCCAGGGAAAGAAGCAATAGCAGTAAAAGGACAAAACTAAATTTAATCTTGGGTTAGTACATTACCAAAGCAGTTTTTTGACTATGTGTTCCGGAGTTTGCTGCTTGAAATATATTTCGCTTAAAAGGTGCGTTGTTCAGCCATTTAATTGCAGCAATATATCTGGATAGAATCATTTTGAGTGATTTGATTCAACAAGACCACTCTCGACGTGCACTATTTTTTTGTATTGAAAACCGTGTTAAATGTCTGCCAAATTTATATAGTGTTAACAAGCCACAATTGCGTTCAACTAGAAGTCTAGAAATGTCAGGTCCAAACCACTTGTTCAAGGCTCATAAAATTAGTATTGATGGCTTGATCTACCTGAAATTACCAATGCTACTAATACTGAAAAACTGAAAGTGGTCAAGTATCTGGATTGGAAAAATGCAGATTTCACACAATTTTATGATTTGTTGTTTGATGTGAGGTGTTCTGCTATAAGTACCCAAAATTTCAAGTCTCTAACATGTATAGTTTCTGAAAACGGGCTCTGTGACGGACAGACAGACAAAGGAGTGAGATGAATGGGGGTTTCGCCAGATGAACGAAACCCTAAAAATGAAGGAATAAAACAAAAATTTAAACACTTTTATCTCCGCGAATCAGCTTATTCTAAACGTGAAGAAATCGTCTGTCGAGGATTGTCATCTATAAATGTTAGATAGTAGTAATTTAAAGAAAATATCAATTTTTTAACTAATTTTTTCTTAAACACAACTATTAAATTTTTTTAGAAGGCCATTAAAAGCGAAATGATTGAGCGAAAAAAAATATTATTTTGTAAGTTGAGTACAAAGTATAAAGTCCGGAATCCTCGGGATTTTACCAAGTCCGAACTTCGGATTTTTCCGAACTTTGGGTCATCAAAAATATTGCTTTTCTAATGAAAAAGAAATTTCACTACATAAAAAGGCAAAATGTGACGTTCCTATATTAAAAATTGCATATAACAGCTATTAATACTAAATTAAACAATCATTTGTGTCCGAACTTTAGACTTTGTACTTATTTATTTTAATTCGTAAATCGAAAATGTTTCTTGGTGAGTTTGTCCATATGAAGTACATTTGTACAATTGCATCAAACTGATTTCATCTTCATTTCACCAGCACCGAAGTAAAAAATAAAATCTCAAAATAAGGCATTTTATTTTCTAATGAAAGTTAAAAATGGGCTTTTTTATTGTATAAACTTTTAACCTGGATTAATGGTTTTATTACTTGGTTTATTACTGGAAATTCAGTATTTAATCAAATTAATATTATAGTTTTTTCTTAAAAGTATAAAAAAAAACTAGTTTTACAGTTTCAAAATGAATAAATAAATAAATAATAGTAATAATAATAAAAAATGGAAAACAGGAATTCTGTTTTTTCAGAATTAAGTGTCGTTCCAGATCAATACATATATATATAGAGAGAGAGACAATACAAAACATATTTCAGTTTTAAGACTTAAATAAACGATTTTATTTTATATATAATGACATCATTCGCATCCGTTGAAGAATTCCACTTTTACGATCCAATCTTAACCAACATCCATAGAAAAGTGTGCATAATACGTCACTAACACGGAATGTTACACAAACACAGCAAAAAGCGATGTCATCATTCAAGAAACTCGACAAAAAAAAAGGTATCTAATGATTCATATGCCTTCATTTTTTTGTAACATTAATATGGATACTGAAAATTAAATATAGTTTATAATAGCTCCATGTTTTATCAGAAATCCTTCATTTATATATTTCAAAATTTGGAAAATGTTATTCACACGAATTAATCAAATTGCATTATTTCAGTTAGGCATAGCGCGTATTTTAATTAAAAATTTTTTAAGTGTTATGAGAAAATGACAACAGAAAGATAGAGTAATCTACTATTTTCCCTTTATTTTCGACGGAAATGGAGTACTTCAGTTGCCACCATTACAGAAATAGCATGAAAAACTGCAAAAAAAGAAAAAATTATATCTCAAAAATAAATTGGGATGCAGTTTTGAAACGAATAACAGTTAAAAGTAATTTATTTTCCCTATATGACGGTGTTAAATTAAAAATGTGCGATGTTTAGAAATTAAAGTAGATTATCAGTAGTTAAACCGTACAATATTACACCTGCTTTGTTTTACGGGTAGTTTATGGTTAGGTGTAACCTTTTTTTTTCTAGCAGGAGAGCTGTAGAACATTTTAGGGGAGGTATTTGAGGCACCATAAAAATTTGTGTAACACTTCTTTTGCAATGTCTGAATCCAAAATCGAATTTCTGGCTGAAGGATCGTGGCACTTAGCCCACCCATGAATTTTTAAATTTCCAAAACTTTCGTTGCACAAAAATATCCTTGAGGCATTTTGAAATTTTAACACCTTCAAATCTAGTATTTAATGAAATAAAAAGTACAAAAGCCAGACACTTTAGTCGGCCCAAAAACTGTGCCAGACACGTGTCAAGTGCCATTTTATGACTACCCAAAAAAGGTATTTGAGGCACGCTGAGATTGAGACAGAATAATGTTTATGCTTAGAAAAAAATATTTTTCGAAAATGACAGACACTTTTGTTGGCACTTTCTACTTGCCAGACAACATAGAATGTTGAATGAATAACTCCACACATCCCCGGTATCAGAACTGGTGAGAAATGACAGGAGAGCAAACCAAGACCTGGATGGTAGCAATTAAAAAAAAGGGGGGGGGGTTAAAAAAGACCTGAACAAGCGGGAAAAATGAGCTACTTGAAGTAAAAATTAATAGAGTATGATAGAAAAATAGATAAAATTTTCTAGGAGGAAGTTTAAGTATAGCATTACTAGATATATTTCTGGATTTTACAGATTTTTTTGAATTCTTTATAAGTTTTTTTCATATAATTTTTTAATCTTTTTTGAAGATTTTTTATAATTTTATCATATTTGAGTAGTAAACTCAAGAACAAATAAGAACTGTTAGTAAGGAATGAGGGTAGCCTATATCAGAGTGTGAACTGGAGCTTCTTTAATGGTTAGGCCTAACTTCGTGAGAAGTTGCCATTTGGAACTGCTCTGTGATGCAGTCAGCGTCTTTGGTCAGTGCCGCCCGAGCATCGTGGCAAAGTCAGTAACGACGTTACGCCTAAGCGTAGCTCTGAAAAGAGCCAGTCCTCCCGGAACAACATTGCCTGACAGTGGGGGCAAGACATCTTGATAGAATGCTGGTAAAAGTCGCCGCAGTGCCGGGTGCAGCGCTTCGGCAATTGCCGTAGGTCCTGACAAGGACCGGCCCATCCGCCCTGTACCCTGCGTGGCTGCTGGACTCGGACTGACAGGAACACTGGAACTGGAGTTCTGGTCAATGGGATACCCAGGTACGGGGCAACTCTACACCCTGGATAAGAGTACTTGTGTAACATATCATAAGGTGCCAGTAAAATAAGATGTATCAGCAGTACGAAGTACTGCGCCTAATGAAATTAAGTGATAGATGCTATAGGGTGAATAAGCCCCGCTACCCACGCCGGTGCCGGCGTACAGTCGGGTGCCGGTGGCGACCGCTCATGGTCCTGACAAGGACTAGCCCACACCGCAGTACACACGACTGATGCAAGCACCAGGAGAGCAGGAAACGAAGTGAGTAGGAGACAAAGTAGAGGCTATATTTATACCGGTCGGCTGCTGAGTGCAGCCAATCAGGTGATAGCTGGGCGGGGCAACAGGATGTTGCCCGGAGAAAAAGGAAGTGGAGCTAAGTGAAGCTAAATGACTAAGAAAACTAAATTAAATTAATCCGTGGCGGTTGAAAAAACAATTAAGAAAGACTAAAAGAGAAAAGCGATTAAAGTTTTAAATAAATGAATAGAACTTTTAAAGTGTTTAATGGGAAACGTCTTGTTATATAGGCTACGGAGGAAAAGGGAGGAGCCAAAGGCGCTGCTGTTTATAGTCAGAGGAAAAGATAGCGGGAAATACAGGAGTTAGTAAAAAGTGCAATAATAATAAACAGAACTTAATAAAAATAATAAAATGAAATTAAAAATTATTTAAACGAGGGTATTTAAGATAATTCCCAACTTGGGTCTTTTACGATTTACGATTAGCGTTCTTGTGTATGTCATAGTTAGGTAAATTATTTAAGGCACTATTATCAGAAATTTCAAGGGAGAGGTGAAGGTTAATATTTAAATGCTGAATGAAGTCATTAAGTTTAGGAAAATAAGATGAATTTCAACTGGATGCGTGCGCAATCACAACAAATCTAACTGCGATAGGCTCTCGCAAGACCACGTGACTCATAGCAAGCATGCAGTTGTTCGAAAAATTTTGGAGTAGTAAAAAGATTCTCAATCGCAGTATGCATATGTTTCTTTAGAATTTTCCTGTATTTAACATTAAATGACAAAGATATGATGTATATCCAGGGGCCGCGCTAACCATTCGCCTACTCGCCAAATCCGAATACATCGTGAAGTTGGCGAGAAAATAAATTATGGCGAAAAAACTGGCGAAAGATTTTTTGGGGACTTTTTTGTTGTTGTGATCATGTTTTGGAGCGTAAATGAATTTCCGTTTTTACGCGAGTTCGGTTCGCCTACGGCCGTATTTTCAGCCCCGAAAATTTAAAAAAATCGGTCATCCAGTCGGAAAATTCGGACACAAATATATCACTGAAAAATTTCGCAAAACAAAAACAATTTCGTCAAAGAATCGCGGAAACAGACACAAATTTCGCCAAAAGATCGCGGACAAACGTGAATTTCGTCCAAGGATCACTGAAAAAAAGCAAATTTCGTCAAAAGATCGCGAAAAGAAACGCGAATTTCGTTCAAGGATCATGAAAAAACGCGCATTTTTGTCAAAGGATCGCGAAAAATGCAAATTTCGTCAAAGGCTCACGAAAAAAACGCGCATTTTCATCAAAGAATCACGGAATAAAATGCAAATTTCGTCAAAGGATCGCGGAGAAACGCAAATTTTGTCAAAAGGTTGCAGAAAACACACATATTTCGTCAAAAGATGGTGAAAAACGCAAATTTCGTCAAAAGGTCGCTAAAAACTCCACAAATTTACTCAAAACATCGCGAAAAAAACGCAAATTTAGGCATAAGATCTCAAATCAGAAAATTTCGTCAAAAGATAACGAACGAACGCAAATTTCGTCCAAAGATAGCGAAAAAATCCCGTAAATTTCGTCAAAAGAGCGCGAAAAAACACGAATTTAAAAAAAAAAAAAAAAACGCGGGAAAACGCGAATTTCGTCAAACGACTGCGGAAAGAATGCATTGTTAGGGCCTGGAGGATATCCCCCCCCCCCCCCTCCTTCCCGTCCTCTGCTGTAACCTTTCAGAATTTATTTTTCTACTTGGAATAACCCGTGGCGTGTACAATAAGATCCGAGAGAAATGTATGAGAAATCAAAATATGAATAAAATCTTTTATTATTCTTAACATAATAAAAACTATAATTAGGAGAATTTTTTAAAAATAATTAGATAATAAATTTTTTTAGAAAACTGCTTTTAAAAATAATTATTATAAGGTTATTAAAAAGTAAACTTATGATAATAATCTTTTAAAAAGTTTTTCTTTAACTGTATGCATTTTCTTCTTTGTTTTGGACATTTAATGAAATAATTTAATCCCTGTAAATATTTCTTGTCGTAGCTTAGAAGCAGTGTTGAATTCAGGTGGTGGCCTTGGGGGTCACTCCCTTCTCCAGAAGATTTGAGAATTTGGGTTTTCAATGGTCAAAAAGTGCAATTTCTCCCTCCCCCCCCCCCCCCCCTTCCCGGTGCCACAGAAATCCCCCTGGAGAAAAAGGTCTGAATTCAACACTGCTTAGAAGGTATTTTCGAATTCTATGGTTGGAATTTGGAATACTGCTTCATCAAGTTTTCAGTTCCTTTATGATTTGTGTTAAAAATTTATTCCATATTTGTGTTTGAGCGGTCCAAAACTTTTTAAAGTAAGTAATTTTATTAGTTATATATATGATCTTTGTTTGAAAATAA
The DNA here is from genome assembly GCA_963932465.1 of Maratus speciosus. Lineage (NCBI taxonomy): Eukaryota > Metazoa > Arthropoda > Arachnida > Araneae > Salticidae > Maratus > Maratus speciosus. The sequence goes on along the minus strand of OZ010791.1, from coordinate 610,091,845 downwards.
GAATTTTTTACATATTGTAAAAATGTGTTGCAAAAAATAAGAGGAAAAAAAATATAAATTCTTTTTATAAACTTATGATTTATCAAACTTATAATAGTCTAAAATAAGATTTTTATTTTTGTATGGAGCAATAAATTCTAATAGAATATAAAAGTGTGTGCATATGAACACACAGCAGCTGTAATATGGTGAGAAAATGCTTTTTTTACCCAAATGTCAGGGCTAAAAGGGTTATAATGATAATAATTATATATATGATATGTACATAGCTGCCAACTTTTATGCTTTTTGGCTACCACTAAAATTTTAAGGAGATTTTCACCTTGTTTAATCATGAGATTTCGACGATTGAATGAGATAATATTTTCTATAAAATTTTAGTGGTATGAAAAAAGCGTAAAGGTTGGCAGCTATGTATGTATATACATGATATATATATATATGATATGTATATACATGATATATATATGATGTGTATATACATGATATATATATGATATATATATACATGATATATATATGATATATATCTATATATATGTACCAAGAATTCTTTGCGATCATGGCAACTTTTATATAGTTTTATTCGAAAAAAAACTTTGATTCTTTAATCAAAATGGAAACCTTTCTTATGAAAAGCGAAGGAATCAGCCCGTAATTGTTCACGGCAGCTACATGATTTGGACTATTATAATATAGGTGAAATGATGGTGATAGAATAATATTTCTAATATTTCGCGACTTATCGCCTGTAGCTGGCTAACATTAAAATACCAAAATGGCCGCCTGGAATGTAAAAAGCGAAGGGATCAGCCCGTAATTGTTTATGGCTGTTGCATGATTTGGACTATTATAATATAGGTGAAATGATGGCGATAGAATAATATTCGGCGACTTATCACCTGTGGCTGGTTAACATTAAAGTACCAAAATGGCTGCCTGGAATATAAAAAGTGAAGGGATCCGCCCAGAACTGTTGATAATAGTTACACGACTTAGGCTATTATTATAGAACTTGTTTTCAATTCTAAAAATAGTGGAAAGAAAAATACAACATTTCGTAACGATTAAAAATTTATTTATACGTGACTATTAAAAACAGAAAAAAAACTTTACAATTATTATTAAATGAGTACTTGTTAAAAGCACGAAAATATTGAAAATTGTATTTACATGTGAATATTAAAAGAGAAAGGAAACTTTAAAATAATAAATACATTAATATGCGTTTAACCTTTTCAGAGGCAATGTACTTCTATTCGTAAAATGTTGAAATCAGTGAATGGCACCAGAATTTACAAACAAATTTCGAAATACGAAATTGTTTTTGTTCACTTACTTAATAAAAGGTAAATTTTTCATTCCAATATTCTGGTGCCAATGTGGCATTTAAGAATTAACATTAAGTGGTCCAAAAATGAACCACCACCCTTGAAGGGGTTAAAGCAGTAAATTGTATTTTGTCAATCATTTTATAATGATGTTAAAAAATACCGGGAGGCAAAGATTTTGTTTACTTAATTCATTTTATTTTAGCTTCTTTTCAAATGTTTAACTGATCTTCTTTATTAATACATGGAAATTATTCCAGAGAGAAACATTCGCCTTGCATACAATATTTCAAATGAAAATCAAATTTCAAAGTAATTGCTTAAGAGGAGCAAAGGCCGACATAGTGAAAAAGATTCCATGCCGGGACTCGAACAGGGGCCATCAGTATAGCGCACTGACGTTCTACCGACTAAACCACATGGAACGATACCCAACCTGGAAAATTTCTCACTATTATATGTTATCAAGGCTACAAACGCAGCACAAGATGGAATATTTATCGTGAGCCACCGACCTGGGGCAAACACGAAACTTAATTAAATCCAGCATCGATAGAAACTATATTAATACATGGAAATTATTCCAGAGAGAAACATTCGCCTTGCATACAATATTTCAAAAGAATATCAAATTTCAAAGTAATTGCTTAAGAAGCGCAAAGGCCAACATAGTGAAAAAGATTTCATGCCAGGACTCGAACCCGGGCCATCAGTATAGCGCACTGACGTTCTACCGACTAAACCACACGGAACGATACCCAGCCTGGAAAATTTCTCACTATTATATGTTGGCAAGACTACAAACGCAGCTCAAGACAGAATATTTATCGTGAGCCACCGACCTGGAGCGAACACGAAACTTAATTAAATCCAGCATCGATAGAAACTATATTAATACATGCAAATTATTTCAGAGAGAAACATTCGCCTTTCATACAATATTTCAAATGAAAATCAAATTTCAAAACGCCTCTTAAGCAATTACTTTAACATTTGATTTTCATTTGAAATATTGTATGCAAGGCGAATGTTTCTCTCTGGAATAATTTCCATGTATTAATATAGTTTCTATCGATCCTGGGTTTAATTAAGTTTCGTGTTCGCCCCAGGTCGGTGGGTCGCGATAAATATTCCATCTTGTGCTGCGTTTGTAGACTTGCCAACGTATAATAGTGAGAAATTTTCCAGGCTGTGTATCGTTCCATGTGGTTTAGTCGGTAGAACGTCAGTGCGCTATACTGATGGCCCGGGTTCGAGTCCCAGCATGGAATCGTTTTCACTATCTTGACCTTTGCGCCTCTTAAGCAATTACTTTGAAATTTTATTTTCATTTGAAATATTTTTTGCAAGGCGAATGTTTCTCTCTGGAATAATTTCCATGTATTAATATAATTTCTATCGATGCTGGATTTAATTAAGTTTCGTGTTCGCCCCAGGTCGGTGGGTCACGATAAATATTCCATCTTGTGCTGCGTTTGTAGCCTTGCCAACATATAATAGTGAGAAATTTTCCTGGCTGGGTATCGTTCCATGTGGTTTAGTCGTAGAACGTCAGTGCGCTATACTGATGGCCCGGGTTCGAGTCCCGGTATGGAATCTTTTTCACTATGTTGGCCTTTGCGCCTCTTAAGCAATTACTTTGAAATTTGATTTTCATTTGATCCTCTTTAGTCAAACACGAAAACAACCGTTGGATGTCTTAACAGCAAATGATTCGGCCTTAAATTTTCGCAATCAAAGGGAATTGAATGGAACCCAGGCAGATTGCTATAGGTTTTTACCTTATAATTCAATCTTCTCTAATCTTTTTAAAACCGATCAAATTAGCGTGCTTTTAGATTCTGCAGTGTCTGAACAGGGGTTGCGAGCTACGCTTGCTGGGGGCAGAGCCCCCTAGTGTATATAATAATATAATATATGCATATATACTTTCGGCTAATAATAGATAAATTTGGCTAATGTGTTGGCTAATAGTCTTAATTTCTTAGCGCGGTCCCCGTATATCTATTGATACGCGATATAACAGAGAATTTCAGAGAATAGACGAAAATGTACTTGAGAACTTTTGTGCAGCCCTGTATATTATCTATAGAATTTATACACACCAAGCAACATTTAAAAATATAATTCAGTTTAAAAACGCGTCCACAACTGAAAATGCATTTTCAGCAATAATTGCTTATAAGTTTTAATTGTTCGATTATTGTTCAATTTCTTCTATAGTAAAATTATTTTGTGTGTCCCTGTAAATGAACGATAAATTTTATGCATGCCATGTTATACAATAAGTTCCGTGATGTATATCTCAGTACTATATATAGATTTCTGAATGTTTAAAATGGTGTAATATCATTAAATTACATCGGAAACGATTTTTTTTTCCATAGGCCTTAATGTAACGAAGTTTTTGAGTGTCACTGTAAATGAACCATATATGCTACACACTTCATTTTCTACACCGAATATGCCATAGTGTTACCCAATAACATCGGCGAATTTCGTGACAATTGCACTATATTTACTAGAGACAGAGCACCGAGGGACAGACAGACAAATCAAATTCACAAACACTTTTTAACTTTGTTGGAGAGTGTTAAAAATGCTTATTAAACTTACATGCTTATTAAATGCTTATTATACATACGTATGTTTTAAAGTATCAGTAAAATTTAGCTGCGGAATTTCAGTAGAAAGCCTTTAAAACAATAAAATATTTTCGATTATTTCGCGCTAAAAGACGAATGCGCACGCAATTTGGAGGGCAAAACTTTTCCTCACCAAACGCGAATATTTTAATGCATCTGAAAATTGCTTGTTAAATGATTATTCGAATGCGCGGTACTTAATGAATTTAAACTTAAACAATGAAACATTTTGTTATTTTTTCTATAACCTTATGTAATATATACAAGTTGCGTGTTGCTGAAGTTATTTAATTTTCGGACAGTTTCACCGGCTGGATATATTTAAGTGCACTTTAAAAGTAACTGTCCGATTAAGAACTATTTCATAATACATTTCGACATTAAATAAGTCGTTGTTTCTATGAAAACAATACTTTTCTCATATTGTCTCCGACACTAACACTATCGAATTCAAATTGACAGTGCTCAGAATCGGTCCTTAACTTTGAGTTTGAAGCAATTTTAATCGGTATAGAATTTGTACTAACCGTCATTAAACGATCGTTAAATTTCATTACATGTACATATAAATGTATATGGCAAAATCATAGTCATAAAAGTACTTCACAACATTTTTGTAGCGTTTTTTCACGAAAAACAGTAATTATTTTCGTCGGTTTTTGCGCAAATAACACTTTTTTTTTTTTTTTTTGTACTTTCTATGATTACTACTCCAAAATTTTCAGAACAGCTGCATGCTTGCTATGAGTCATGTGGTTTTGCGAGAGTGTTAAATTTGTTGTGATTGCGCACGCATCCAGTTGAAATTCATCTTAAGATGCAACGCGGTTTACGCTTTGTTCGTATCGTAAGTCAGTCTTCAGCGAGGCACCGCAAGTCCAGCTTTACTGGCACTCGCGTTTAACATTCTATGTTGTCTGGCAAATAGAAAATGCCAACAAAAGTGTCTGTCATTTTCAAAATATTTTTTTCTAAGCATAAACATTATTCTGTCTCAATCTCAGCGTGTCTCAAATACCTTTTTTGGGTAGTCATAAAATGGCACTTGACACGTGTCTGGCACAGTTTTTGGGCCGACTAAAGTGTCTGGTTTTATATTTTTTATTTCATTAAATACTAAATTTGAAGGTGTTAAAATTTCAAAATGCCTCAAGGATATTTTTTTGCAACGAAAATTTTGGAAATTTAAAAATTCACGGGTGGGCTAAGTGCCACGATCCTTCAGCCAGACATTCGATTTTATATTCAGGCATTACTAAAGAAGTGTTGCACAAATTTTGAGGGTGCCTCAAATACCTTCCCTAAAATGTTTAACAGCTCTCGGACTATATCATGCTTTTTTTTTTAATGCAAATTTTCTATAATTGAGGTTGGTGCAGATGCTAAAATAATATATTTATTGCAATGGAAATTCTGGGAGAAAAACATTAAGTGCAGTCAGGAAGTTATGCGTGATTTAAAGATAAACATTGAATGCTTATAAAAGAGTGTTTTATCGTTTAAACTATTTCGGCAGAATTTATAATAAAAACAATGTACAGAATTAAAAACACTAGTAATAAAAAATAATAATTTTATAAACAAGTTTATCGTGTTACCTTTTACTTGACTCATCTTCTAGTTCGTCCATACCTTTAAAATATTTATATATTGACTTATAAAAACTAATTAAAAAATCAAAATAACGCTTAATAACGTATAAATATAAAAAAGAGTTCTTAATCATTTGCGAAAAATGCGAAATGACAACTGAAATTAAACGGTTATCGATTAAATGTCTTTCTTCAGATAAACTGGATTATCGTCTGCTACTAAATAAAAAATTATCAAGCCATTGGGTAAGGATTTAATAATTGTCAGAAGGCCGAAGCTTCAGCCGCGAACTATACGGGTTTATCGTCTGCGTTTAAAAAAAAAAAAATTACGAAAAGAAACAAAACCATTGAATTTAACAATTCTCACCAGGTCGAAAAAACAGTTCCTGATGCTTTTTAAGAAAACGAAACTAGTAATTAAAATTTCCAAATTAGAATAAATAGTTTATTACATAGCTATGAATATTCATTTTAGCAAGTATGGAAAGAAAATAGTTAGGTGAATGAAAATGAACGTTGATAGTTAATCATAACGCTATTTTTGAATGCAGAAAATTTTTAGCTCGATATGAAAGTTCATTTCTTTTAGGAAAATAATACGTCTACAAATTTAATACCTTAAAAAATTAGTAATACTAGAAAACAAGAATTCTGCTATTTCAGAATTTAGTGTCGCTCTCGATGAAAAAAAAAATGTATATAAATATAGATAGTACAAAACATATTTCAGTTTTAAGACTTAAAACACACACTTTTATTTTATATAAAATGACATCATTCGCATCCGCTGAAGAATTACACATTTACGATCCAGTCTTAAACAACATCTACAGAAAAGTATGCATATGACGTGACTATAATAGAATAATGCACAAATCCAGCAAAAAGCGATGTCGTCATTCAAGAAACTCTATAAAAAGAATCTGCTATCTAATGATTCATATGCATTCATTTGTTTCTATCACCAATATACATACTTAAAGTTAAATATAGTTTATAATAGTTCTATGTTTTCTCAGAAATTATTCATTTATATTTTTTCAAAATAGCACGTATTTTAATTACATTTTTTTCTTCAGTTTTTATGAGGAAATGGCAACAAAAAGATCTAATTGCTATTTTCCCACTATTTTCCCTTTACTATGTACAGAAATGGAGTACTTGAGTTGCCAACGTTAAATAAATGGCGCTAAAATCTACAGAAAAATTAATATCTCAAAAATAAATTGAGATGCAGTTTTCAAACAAATTGCAGTTAAAAGTACTTTATTTTCCCTATACGACGGTGTTAAAATTAAAAATGTGCGATGCTTAGAAATTAAAAAAAAAAATCGCAGTAGAGATTATCCGTATTTAACCGTACAATGATACATCTGCTTTGTTTTACGGCTAGCTTATATAACGGAATGTTATTTTTTAGAGACGACATTTTAATTGCTGCCCTAAAGAAATAGCATATCGGAGGCTAATAAAAAATAATTATAAAAGTAAAAATAGTTTTTTTTAAAAACAGTCTTTTATATGCATTCAATGTCAATCTTAAAAATCACGTTTAATTTTTTTACTCCAATTCATGCTTTTCTTAAAAATTTCCGTTACAATTGTATTTGGCGTCGTCAGTACTTAACTCGATTATGAAAAATTCACTTTTTTTTACGCTTGGTAGAAAATGCAAGCAAGTAAATTTGTTAAAAAACTAGCAGCCTTCTCCTGCTACATTGGTCGATTTCTCCAAAGGGAACTTGAATGAAACGAAATATATCTAGATATATCTAGAAAAAAAAGCTTTTTCTTAATATCTATTTTCGAAATATCTAATCAAAAATCAATAATAATTGTCTTATTTGTATAATCTTACACTATCCAGTTCAAAGCCAATTTGGGCTATAAAATAGCTAAAATAGCTCTAAAATCGCTGAAGTACGTGTGTTTAACTATTTTAGATTTGTAATCAGCAATTTCCCGCTCCCACCTAAAACTGCTACTGAGAAATGGCCTAAAACTTTTGGGCCTTCTTCCTTTAACCATCACAGGAGGGGGAATTTCTGAAATCGCTAAATACATGTTTAACTATTTTTTTAGTAGAATTGTTGTTTAAATTTTAAGCTCCTACCTAATATTGATGGAGAAATATGACGAAATTACCTAAAACTTTCGATCCCCCCCTCCCCCTCCTTTAACACCATTCGCAGGAAACAATTTCTAAATTTGATATGTGTTTAACATTTTTTAATAGATTTGTTATACTGAATTTCGCACTCCAATCTAAAACTGCTGTTGAGACATGGCGAAAACCCTTTAACCCCTTTAAGGGCAGAATTTCTAAACTTGCAGAGATACGTGTTTAATTATTTTCTAGTAGACTTTTTATCTTGAATGTCATACTTCTACCTAAAATTACTCCTGAGATGTGGCGAAATGACTTTAAGTTTTTAGCCACCACATTTGTACAGTTTTTTTATCGGGGGGGGGGGGGGGGGAGGGTGGAGGGTTTAAAATCGCTAAAATACGCATTTAAATTATTTTTTTTTTGGTAAATTTGTTATTTTGCATTTCATGTACGACCCTAAAACTGCTGCTGAGAGGACGAAATGGCCTAACACATTTTTCTCCTTCCCTTAACCCGCTTAGGATGAAATTTCCAAAATTGCTGAAATACATGTTTAACTATTTGTTTTAGCAGGTCTGTTATGCGGAATTTCACGCTTCGACTTAAAACTGCTGCTGCAATTTGGCAAAATGATCTAAAACTTTCGACACCCCACTTAACCCCCTTTAGGGAGGATTTCTAATAGGGAATAAATATGTGTTTAATTATATTTTCAGTAGATTTCTTATCTTGAATTTAACGCTTCCACCTAAAACTGCTGCTGAGATATTGCGAAATGACCTGAAAATTTTTATCACCCCATTTAGCTCCCCTGGCTAAAATGGATGATTGCTAAAATGGATGAAATACGTGTTTAATTATTTTTTAGTATATTTCTTATCTTGAATTTTACGCTTCTACCTAAAACTGCTGCTAAGATATGGCGAATGACCTAAAGTTTTTCACCACCCCTAGGTCGGGAGGGAAATTTAAAATCACTAAAATACATGTTTAATTATTGTTTTCTGTAAATGTATTATCCTGAACTGCTGCAGGATATGGCAAAATGACCTAAAGCTTCCGATTTATCCTTTAACAACTTAGGGGGGGGGGGGGGTGATTTCTAAAATTGCTGAAATACGTGTTTAATTATTTTTTTAGTAGTTCTGTTATCTTTAATTTCACACTCCAAGCTAAAACTGCTTCTGAGATATCGCGAAATGACCGTTCAACTTTTGACCCCCCCCCCCCCAAATAACACACTTAAGGAAGGGGAATTTCTAAAATCGCTGAAGTACGTGTTTAATTATTTTTTAGTATCTTTGTTATCTCAAATTTCACGCTTCTACCTAAAACTGCTGCTGAGATATGGCAAAATGACCTAAATTTATCGACCATTCTATTTAACTCTCTTAGGAGGGAATTTCACTGAAATATATGTTTAATCATTTTTTCAGTAGATTTGTTAACTTGAAAAATTATTATTATTTTTTTTTTTTTGAAAGAGTTAACGTTTATATTTTTTCAAACTAACTGCTGAGTTTAAAGCGGAAAAGTCGAAAATTTAATAATGGCTCAGATCCAGATAGATTTTTCGCTATTAGCGAGACGAGATTGACCAATCAGAAGCCAGCCTTTTTGCGAACTTTTCGCTGCTAAAGGTAAACAAATTTTAACAGGTGTCAAGGCTTTTATTTCTTTAACTGCAAAAGTTGCGCAAAAATGCTGTCCAGTTTCAGAAATAAGCTCCACCTTTCGCAATAAGCTAAAATATACACCTGGAATCTACGTCAACCTGCCGTTTCCAGTTTTACTGATTCAATTTTCAAATAATATTTGATTTTTAATAATTTATTTTAATTATTAAGGGTAGATAAGTGCGCTGACAACTTTTTCACATTGAAGTAGTTTCTATTATTGGATTAAAAATTGAAATATGCAGTTTAATGCGTAAAGTTTTCATTTTTTTTTGTTTTCGTTAATCATGTTTTCTGTATAAATTTACGATCTTTTTACAAGCCCATAATAGTTTTTTCAGAAGCAGACTAGTAAGAAGTATATAAAATAAACTGAAAATAGCAATATTCAATGTCGGAAACTGATAATTCACCCATTTCATAGTAGAAATATTTCCCGGCGGTATCATGCCATCAACCAAAGCAACTGAAAATCTATCATCTCCCATGGTCGTAATTGAGCTCAGCAATTTTCTGCTCATGTGACAGTTGAAGTTGGGGTTTAAAGTTAATTTTCGCAATTAACTTTTCTCGATCAGTAAAACAGAGAAAACTTCGCAGCTAGATTTTTGCTATTTCGCATAAAAATCTGCGGATACTCAGAGATGCCGCAAGCAGCGAAAGCGTAAAGTTCGTAGTGGCATTTTCGCAGTCTCGCTTGAAACTCTGAAAGAGATCAATGGGTGTTGCATTTGTAAATGTTCATTGTAAGAAAAATCGCAGAATTTTTTGTTATTCGACGATTGCAAAGACATAAAAAAACTCATCTGTGGCGTTTAAGAGATAGAAGAAACTAGGGATGCACCGAATATTCGGTATCTATTCGATATTCGGCCATACTACAAAATATTGGGTTAGGCGAAATATCAAACTATTCGGTAGGCTGAATATTCGGCTTAGCCGAATATCAAACTATTCGGTATGCCGAATATCGAAATATTCGGTCACCGAATATTTAAAAAACCTTTTTTTTTATTTTATCAATTAAAGAAGCTTTAAAACTATTCTTTTTTTAAATAACAATTCAAAGCATAGATTTATTTTAGTGCAAAATTTACTTATAAAGAGATATTTTTTATCAATATGGGTTAAACATTATGTAAAATTGATTTAAAATGTATCTTTTTAATACTTTCAAACTCTGAAACTTAAAAGTATTTGGCAAGCGGAATATTCGGTATTCGGTCGAATAGTCACTATTCGGCTGGCCAAATATTCGGTATTCGGCTTGATAGTCACTATTCGGCTAGCCGAATATTCGGTTTACCGTTTGCTGAATATTCGCTATTTGGCCAAAATCTCTATTCGGTGCATCCCTAGAAGAAACACATTTAATTTTAATGAAACTGGTTTCAAATGTCGTTTCACATTATCAAAAAGAGGGCACTCGATTGTTATGCGAAGAATTAAAGCCTCTAATGAATGTATACAATACAGGATATTCGGTTGAAATGCAGGTAAAAAATATCTAAATAAGATAGAATAGATAAGATACATGTGTTAATAAAGATAGATGTGCTCATGTGTAACATGATTGTAATGGATGAGCATTCGTAACCAGAAATTTTGGGCGGGGTGGGGGGGGGCACAAATGCTTATTAAATTTAATGCGTACATATATATACAGTGTGTCCGAAAAATCTGGAAACGGTCGAATAACTCAAGAATGCACGTTGGATTGAAAAACAGAACAATACGTGTTACATATATTTAAAAAAAAGCTAATCAGTGAGACCAACGTTGGCCCCCCACCTCCAATCCCCCAGGGGTTAGAGAAAGGGCCCAACTTTGAAATCTTGAACGAGAAACACCATTTCTTTTTTGCAGATTCGGATTCTACGGGAACATCCCGGCGGTACTTTCCGACCCCTATGAAAATCATTCCCCCGGCCTTGCCCGCAGGACCGAAACTAAGGGGGGGGGGGTTACACAGGGGGCATATGCCCCCGGCACCAGAATGAAGATTTCGCTTGTCGCTTTTTTTCACATATATGTTTAGCACTGTATTGTTAAAATCAACCTGTCTAGGTTATGCAAAAGCATATATATCCTCATAGAAGAATCTAAAGATGATATGGCATAAGGATCCTGTGTAAAGCGGAATTTTCTTCGATTCTTTTCTATTCCGTTTTCAAGATTTTTTAAATGAATGAATATTTGACAAAGCTTATTACGTAGTTCAGTGTTGCATATTTTTTGATTACATATTTCAAATTTGAAAATAATTCGGCTATTAGAAAATTAATAACATTTTCTTTGTAAATATACTTTGGAGAGGAGGAGGAGGGGAGAGCGCCAAAAACCATGCTGTAGGTGTTTGATATTGTGTTGTAATGTGTTTCTAATTGTCATGTTAAATATTGTGTGTTAAATGTACTGTGACGTATATATATCCAAGAAAATTGTAAACAATTATGCAATCACATTAGGTGAAATGATCCTCATGTAATCACTACATACAGTCATATATCTCGATGTGAAATCTTCAGTTCGCCCAGAAAAATTGGGTAACCAATTGTGATTGTAATTGTAAATCTCACAGTAACCGAAATAAATCTCAGCAGCTTGATCAGGGACCCGACGCTCCCTCTCAGACTCTGGTTGAGAGTCGGGAGGAGTGGATGTGGTCTACCCCTCGGGATTGCACTAACACTCTAAAGCGAAAGCTGAGTTCCCGAGGTGGTCATCGCTGTCATCGCTGTCTGTCCGTCTGTCTGCCCGTCACAGAGCCCGTTCTCAGAAACTATGCACGTTGGAGACTTGAAATTTTGCATACTTATAGCTGAACACCACACATCATACGACAAATCATAAAATTTTGAAAAAGTTGGTAATTAACCTAATTACGGGCTAATTAAATTCTAAAATTTACCAATCAACCTTTTGAACGGAGCTTCAAATGCACTTTCGCCAGATCCTCCGGAGTTTCTCCTAAGGGTTGCCAGTAAATTCGGCGGATGCTCCGTAAAATCAGCCGATGCAGGGTTACCACGGAGGAAATTAAGCCGAAAAATGAAGTGGACCTTTTAAAGCGAAATAGCATATCAGAAAATATTGGTCCGAGAAATTTGTAAATGGAATAGACAGACGCAGAAAAAAATCTACTTTCATTTGGTATAAAGTTCACATTTCTGCGATGTGTATAAGTTAAAATATCCTCGAAAAATCGATCGATAAAAATTTAATTTCTTTAATTGGAAAGACAAGGAAAAAAGATTTCAATTCGGCGGGAACGACGCTGCGGTTTTTCATAATAGCATGTTTTAATACGAAATTTTTACTTTTTAAATATTAAATTTTTTGATTAAATTTTTTGGTATCCCGATGTCAAATTTCTCGCTGATTTCATTGATACCTATTTCTAAGTCCTATCTTAATTACAAGCTGAAATATTAATTATTATTTAATTAATCGGTTTAACTCGCAGAAGAATTAATGTCTGTAAACGAGTCGGTAACTCCCACATGTGTATTTTAAACAATTCTTCCTAAGTGAGCCCCTAATTATGTTGGAGACATGAAATTTTGGGTACTTATAGCTGAACCCCTCACATCATACGACAAATCATAAAATTTTGAAAAAGTCATACATTTAACCCTCTGGGCTCCCACATGTGTATTTTAAACAATTCTTTCTAAGTGAGCCCCTAATTATGTTGGAGACATGAAATTTTTGGTACTTATAGCTGAACACCTCACATCATACGACAAATCATAAAATTTTGAAAAAGTCGTACATTTAATCCTTTGGGCTCCCACATGTGTACTTTAAACAATTCTTTCTAAGTGAGCCCCTAATTATGTTGGAGGCGTAAAATTTTGCATACTTATAGCTGGACACCTCACATCAAACAGCAAGTGATAAAATTTTGAAAAAGTCGTACATTTAACCCTTTGGGGTCCCGCATGTTTATTTTAAACAATTCATTCTAAGTGAGCTCCTAATTAGTTTGGAGCCTTGAAATTCAGCATACTTATAGCTGAACACCACACATCATACGACAAATGATAAAATTTCGAAAAAGTCGTACATTTAACCCTTTGGGCTCCTGCATGTGTATTTTAAACAATTATTTCTAAGTGAGCCTCTAATTAAGTTGGAAGCGTGAAATTTTGCATTCTTATAGCTGAACACCTCACATCAAAAGACAAATCATAAAATTTTGAAAATGTGGTACGTTTGACCCTTTGGGCTCCCACATGTGTATTTTAAACAATTCTTTCTAAGTGAGCCCCTATTTAGGTTGGAGGCGTGAAATTTTGCATACTTATAGCTCAACATCCCAGATTACACGTCAAATAATAAATTTTGAAAAAGTTTTATGTTTAACCCTTTCAACTCCAGCTCGTGTATTTTAAGCAATTCTTTCTAACTGAGTTCCTAATTAGAGATTTTAAATTTTGCATACTTATAGCAGAACACCTGCATGTGTATTTTAAACAATTCTTCCTAAGTGAGCCCCTAATTATGTTGGAGACATGAAATTTTGGGTACTTATAGCTGAACACCTCACATCAAACGACAAATCATAAAATCTTGAAAAAGTCTTACGTTTAACCCCTTGAGCTACCACACATGTATTTGAAGCAATTCTTTCTAAGAGAGCCCCTAATTAAGTTGGAGACATGAAATTTTGCATACGTATAGCTGAATACCTCAGACACAACGACAAATCATAAAATCTTCAAAAAGTCTTATATTATTTACCCCTTCGGGCTCTAACTTGTGTATTTTAAGTAATTTTTCTAACCTCCGCCCTTTTAACGAGGGGAGAAATTTTCCAACTTTTGCCGACACCCCTTTGACCCTTCTTTCATATTATGCACCATAGCCTTACATATTTTAGTTCCATTTTTTACCGCCAGGTGCGCCTACTGATCTCGGGTGCTATGGTTCCAATCCTCTCGACTAATATATCTATGGATAGTATGTAAAACGGGTTTTCGTTCGGATAGATGTTTGTTTAGAATCGAGTGCGCCCCTGGTTGCGAAATGTGGAACTAACAGATTTTTCAAAAAGATAAAGTGTTTTGAAAGGAATATTAAACGAAACCCTCTGTGCGATCGGTGATCACACTTACTCACTTGTTAACACTTTCCGACATAGTTGAAAAGTGTTTATGATTTCGGTTTGTCTGCCCGTGCACTAACTCGCATAAATATACAGTAAACATCCTCTAATCCGGCATGTTCGGGATTTGAAGCATTCCGGATTACGAAATTTTCCGCGTTACAGGATGAATGTCGGGAAAAACGTGTAGAAGTTAGAATTAAACAAAAAATGACAGTAAAACATGTTTTCTATTCTTTAAACAGCTTGAATAGAATAAAAAATACTCAATAATGAAAAATAAAACATGAACATATGTACACATCTATAAAATGAAAACGTGCGCTATAGTTCTACACAGTAGACTTACATGTAGAAGCCATTTTAAACAAATCTCGAATATCAGGTTATTTTGTAGTAGTCTTCTCCTATTTTGGGAGTCATTCCGTAAGATGTGGAGTTACAGGGTGGTGACCCTACACACGTGCTGATATATTATGCCCAGCACGATGTCTATCAATCGCGCATTCGGATGTTTTGTTCGATATAAATTTGTATGTACTCTAAAAGTTCATCAAAATTATTTTGTTTATCTTTCGCAGATTTTTTTTTTTTTTTTAATCTCATGATACACATTCATTATTTGATGATGAAATCAATTTCCGTTTCAAGTTCAGCAATCTTTTCTGAAATGTTAAAAGTATTTAATTCTAGCGATATTTTTTCCCCTTTCAACAGTTCCTCAAATTATCCACAGAAATGTTTTTTGTCACCCCCGTTCTACCAGATTATTATAAACACCAGGTGGGATTGAACAAGAAATACTATTTTTTTCTTGAAAATCGTGCCGAATTAGAGGATGATTACTGTACTTCGATTGCCATGAAATTGATATATGTTATTGGGGTTTACTATGGCATGTTTGGTATTGAAAATGAAGCGTATAGCACTTATGCTTCTTTTACAGAGACTAGGGGGCTCGGCCCCCTACGAGCTACGCTCGCCAACCCCCGTCCAGACACCGCAGGCTCTAAATGCACGCTAATTTGATCGGCTTTAAAAAGATTTCGAAAGATTGAATTATAATTTAAAAAACAGTGGCGATCTCCCTATAAACGAATTTCTATTCATTTCTCTTTGATTGGGGAATTTTAACGCCAAATCCGCTGCTGTACTACTTGATTATCCCGTCGACCAATTTCGCCAAATTATATAAATCGCCAAACCACTCGCCAAATTATACAAATTGACATAATTTTTATTTTAAATAACGAAAGAACAAATAAATTCGTACAACATTAATAAAAATACAAATAAAACGTCGAAATAAAAATAACTTGATGACGTAGACACGTGTAACAGCATTTCAAAATAAGCTAATATAAAAGGAATTAAGTAAACAGAGTCTTTGTCTCCTGGTATTTTTTAACAAAGCGAAAAGAAAGTTCTGTTAAATGAGACATTTTAAATTAATCGTTTTTAATCTGACGTAATTTTTACCAAGCTATTCTTTCTCTTTTAAATAATCGCGTGAAAGTACTTTTGTTAGCAATGAAATATTATTTGCGGTTTCCTAACAAAAATAGTTGAAAATATCCTCTCAAAATATTAAATAAATGTCTAGCGCAATTTCTAAATTTAAACTTTTTTGCAATATTATTTTGTGTTCATTTTATGTAATAACTATAATGTGACGTAAATATGACGTAATTTCTCCTAAGACTTCTAATGCATGTTAATGAATTTATTATTTTACAATATCCTTTCTCTTTTAAAATTCACGTGTATACTTTTTATGACGTAATTTTTAATAAGTTCCTGCTTTTTATACATAGTTATTTAATTCTAATTTGAAAGTTTTTTTCCTGTTTATAATAGTCACGTGTAAATAAATTTTTAATTTGAAGCAAACATTATTGCTTGCGCGTTTTATACAGTTGGCAACAGTTTAAATTAGTACAATTTTCTGAAATCTGTAAAAAATATCTCTAGAAATGCTGAAAATTTGAATTTAAAATAGAAATAAAACCTGAAAAAATGAGTCAAAATAAAAAAATTAATGCAATCTGCACTCCGGCAAATTCTAACGCATAAAATGATCTAAAAATGATCTAAAAATGATTACACTGCCATGTATAGTTTTTGCTGCTATAAAACTTTTTTAGTGGAACGATTTTGTCCAACTTTAGCATTAAATATCTCTTAAAATAATTCTTCGATTTGAAAACTGTCTGCATCAGCGTGTTTATCAAACATTTCTGTATAAAACCACTGATTTTCATATTTTTGTATGCATTATTTTTGTCAATATGAACGAAGAAAGACCTCCGGTCACAAAAAATTCAAAACCGGCGGCGGCGGCGGTGACAGCGGTAGTTACTTTTTTTTAGAATAGAGAGACACTCAAAAGGATTTCGTTACATACGGCCTATGGGGAAAAATCGTTTGCGACGTATTTTAATGATGTTACACTCTTTTAAACATTTCAAATTGATACATATCACTGAGGTGCACTATAAGGTGCTTACTCTAGAATATGGTGTACATAGAATGTATCGTTCATTGTTCATTTACAGGGACACTCAAAAGAATTTCGTTACATGACGCGCTATGAGGAAATATCATTCACAGCGTAATTTAATATATTCAAATTGATCCATGTCACCGAGGTGCGCTACAGGAAATTACTGTAGAGTGTAGGATTTGTAGTATGCATATAATGTACCGTTCATTTACAGGTACACTCAAAAGAATTTGGCCACAGTACTGTCTACGAACAATAATTGCTGGTAGCTCGTTTTTGTTGCGTTACGCATTTTTAAATGTAACTAATTATCTGCATATTAATTGGTGTATTTAAACGCTATAGATTATATACAGGACTGTTCAAAAGATCCCACGTACACGTCCGTTTATTGAAAGAAATTGCTGAAGAGGGATTTTCAATTGTGCTATGTATTTCCTGACTGAAGTAAATTTTAGCACATACAGTATATATACATAGTAGTATACAGTAACATACTACAGTATGTACACATACAAATCTATAGATCATATACAGGGCTACACAAAAGAATTCGGATATTTTGTTTGACTATTGGTTGTAATTGCTGAATTTGAGTTTTCAAATGTATTATGCTTTTTCTAAATTGTTTACTTAGTAAACAATAAAGTTTTGTTGCAGCATTCTGAATGTGTTGGAAAGTGTTTCATAATCTATGTTTGACGCACGAATTTTCATTCTTGCTAACACTTTCCAAGGGAGTTGAAAAGCGTTTATGAATTCGGTTTGTGTATCTGTCTGCAGTTTTTTCATGCTCTAACTCGCGTAAATATATTCGATTGCCATGTAATTGAGGCTTGCCATTGAAAATATTTTATATTTATAGGGGACTTAAAAGTACTACGTTACATTATAGTATATGAGAAAAAATAATTTGCAGTGTATTTTTCACACTTTTCAAAACATAATGAAATATATGAGATATTGAGCTGCATTACAAAAACCTTTTTTAAAAATGTTATGTACACCACTTATAGTTCATTTACAGGGGCACACAAAATTATTCCGTAATGTTATGGTCTATGAGGTAAAACGGTTTGCACTGTTACTAACATAACGAATTTATATGCGTTTCCGAGTTGCACTAAAATTCGCTTTCTGTAGAATACCCCGGGTAGCACAGCAATATCGGGAACAGCGATTTCGCAATACCGGCCAATATCGGTGAACGCCGGACCGACCGATATTGCATGGCTAACCTTTTTACTTTCTTCTATCTTTACCTGAAGAAAGTATTGGATTCGTAAAAATTTTCGACTTCCGGTTTTCGACGGATTTACACGTTTTAGAGGTCAGAGATTCCGAAAAACATGTTTTTACGAAATGTCTGTCTGTCTGTATGTGACTAAAATTTTGTGGGCGCTCTATCTCAAGAACTAATGCACGGAATTTAACAAAAATTTATATTCAAGTAGTCCCTAATATAAATGGGTGCTGATTAGTTTTTGGGGTAAATCGCCCTACAGGTAGCGCTTTTATGTTGAATTTTTCGCGATTTCTGCAATAGCTCTATCTCAAGAACTAATGCACGGATTTTCATCAAACTTCAGATTCAGTTATTCCTTGATATGAATTGCTGCTGGCAACGTTTTGGTGTAAATCGCTCAACAAATGGCGCTGCTATGCTGCATTTTGCAACATTTACACGATTTTCGTAATAGCTCTATCTCAAGAAATAATGCACGGATTTTCATCAAACTTCAGATTCAGGTATACATGGATATGAATTAGTGCTGTTTGTGTTTTGGTATAAATCACTCAACAGGTGGCGCTGCTATGCAGCATTTTTCACGATGTCCACAATAGCTCAATCTCCAGAACTAATGCACGGATTTTCATCAAACTTCAGATTCAGTTAGTCCTTGACATGAATTGACGTTTTATACATTTTGGTGTAAATCGCTCCACAGATGGCGCTGCTATGCTGGATTTTTTGTGATTTCCGCAATATCTCTATCTCCAGAACTAATGCACGGATTTTCAACAAACTTCAGATTCCAGTATACCTTAATATGAATTAGTGTTGTTTATGTTTTGGTGCAAATCGCTCAACAGGTGGCGCTGCTATGCTGCATTTTTCAGAATTTTCCCTATAGCTCTATCTCAATAACTAATGCACGAATTTTCATCAAACTTCAAATTGAGATGTACTTTGATATAAATTGGTGCTGAATTGATGTAATTTCTTGTACTATTTAAATGATTTAATTGATGTGATTTATATAAAAGAAAGCTTTGTGATGGCCACAACATAATACTTTCCAATATCGGGGAAAGCCGGACAATATTGGTCAAAACTGGATTCGGAAGCTTTTTACTTTCTTCTATCTTTACAAGAAGAAAGTATTGATTGATGAAAATTTTCGACTTTCGGTTTTCGACGGATTTACATGTTTTATTAGGGGTCAGAGATTCCGAAAAACATATTTTTACAAATTGTCTCTCTGTATGTATGTAACACAAATTTTGTGGGCGCTCTATCTTAACAACTAAAGCACGGAATTTAACAAAAATTTATATTTAATAAAAATTTATATTCCCTGATATAAATTGGTGCTAAATAGTTTTTGGTGTAAATGGCTCAACAGGTGGCGCTGCTATTCAGCATTTTTCACGATAACTCAATCTCCAGAACTAAAGCACGGATTTTCATGAAACTTCAGATTCAGTTAGTCCTTGACATAAATTGACGTTTTACACATTTTGGTGTAAATCGCTCAACAGGTGGCGCTTTAGGCTGCATTTTTTGCGATTTCCGTAATACCTCTATCTCAAGAACTAATGCACGAATTTTCACCAAACTTAATATTCAGATATTCTTTGCTATGAATTGGTGCTAAATTGATGTAATTTCTTGTACTATTTGAATGATTTAATTGATGTGATTTATATAGAAGAAAGTTTTGAAATGAACAACATACTAGTTTTTTTTCCAACATAGGAAGATATTGATTATCTGTCTTGGCATAGTATTGTTAATCAATATCTCTTTATATTAGGGGAAAAAGTGTTAGCCATTCTATATTAATGAATCCAGGTTTGAATATACATGTATATAAAATGTTTTTAAATTATTTAAAATAAAATTTTTATTTGGTTGATATAGAAATATATATGTATATTTCGATGATATAGAAAATTAAATTTTTAAGTTTACTTTCATAATAATGCAGAAAATATCTAAAGGACGAATTTTATGATGTATCTTGAGTGACAATTTGACAAATGATTAGTGATGGAAATGCTCTGAAATAGCCTAGAAATTTTCTGGGGGAAAAAACTTTTCTTTTTTCGAAGGTATTTATTTTTTTTAGTAAAATTAGAATACCATTAATAAAATAATTTATTCAAAATTTTATAATAGGTACATTCGGGTGTTTTTTAAATTTTTCCTTTCATGTTCAATGTTTTACTTGAAAACATTAACTTGTAAAATTGATAATTAAATGCTACTTTTCGTAATTTAAAAAAAGCAAGTGGGTAAGTGTGATCACAGATCGCACAGAGGGTTTCGTTTAATATTCCTTTCAAAACACTTTATCCTTTTGAAAAATCTGCTAGTTCCACATTTCACAACCAGGGGGCGCATTTGATTCTGAACAAACCTGCATTCGAACGAAAATACGTTTTACATACTATCCGTAGATCTATTATTCGAGGGGATTGGGCACATAGCACCCGAGATATGTAGGCGCACCGGGCGAAAAAAATGGAACTAAAATATGTAAGGCTATGGTGCATAATATGAAAGAATGGTCAAAAGGGTGTCGGCAAAAGTTGGAAAATTTCTCCCCGGGTTAAAAATGCGGAGGTTAAAAAAATTGCTTAAAATACACAAGTTAGAGCCCAGAGGGGTAAATAATAAAAGACTTTTTGAAAATTTTATGATTTGTCGTGTGGTCTGAGGCATTCAGCTATACGTATGCAAAATTTCATGTCACCAACTTAATTAGGGACTCGCTTAGAAAGAATTGCTTCAAATACATATGTGGTAGTGTTAGAAAATGATCTTTTGTTTTCAAGAACATCCACCAGACGGCAGCATCAGACATTTTTTTTAATTTGATCTACTGTGACAGACACTCAGTTCAGTTAGTGTTGCTCCTTCCCTTATAGCAGTTGACAGCAAAATGCTGCTTGATTAAAAAAATCCAATAATATTCCAAAGGAATATAATATGATAAAAAAACTGCAACAAGACATAGTTCAAAGTATTTCTTTGTGTTTGTAAATAGTCTTATACATCTGTTTTGTTTTATTGTGAAGTATGATCCATATTTTGACCAGCATATATATTATTCTAGTGTATTCAATCTTCTAATAAATGTTTTTTATTCATCCTAAGATGAATATATTTCTATTGAAACACATCAAATCATAAAGGTAAAACTTTTAACTTTTTTATTGTTTACCTATTGAGGAATTTCGTATTCATGCCTTCCATATAGAATAACATTCTAACAGGTAGCTCAAAGGGTCAAACGTAAGGCTTTTTCAAGATTTTATGATTTGTCGCCTGGCCTCAGGTGTTCTGCAATAAGTATGCAAAATTCCAAATCTCCAATTTAATTAGGGGCTCAGTTAGAAAGAATGATTTAAAATACACAAGCTGGAGTTGAAAGGGTTAAACATAAAACTTTTTCAAAATTTATTATTTGACTTGAGATCTGAGATGTTGAGCTATAAGTAGGCAAAATTTCACGCCTCCAACCTAAAAAGGGGCTCACTTAGAAAGAATTGTTTAAAATGCACATGTGGGAGCACAAAGGGTTAAATGTACGACTTTTTCAAAATTTTATGATTTGTTGTTTGATGCGAGGTGTTCAACTATAAGTATGCAAAATTTCACGCCCATAACTTAATTAGGGGCTCACTTAGAAAGAATTGTTTAAAATACAGATGTGGGACCCCAAAGAGTTAAACGTACGATATTTTCAAAATTTTATGATTTGTCGTTTGATGTGAGGTGTTCAGCTATAAGTATGCAAAATTTCACGTCTCCAAACTAATTAGGAGCTCACTTAGAAAGAATTGTTTGACATACACATGCGGGACCCCAAAGGGTTAAATGTACGACTTTTCCAAAATTTTATCATTTCTCGTATTATGTGAGGTGTTCAGCTATAAGTACCCAAAATTTCATGTCTCCAACATAATTAGGGGCTCACTTAGAAAGAATTGTTTAAAATACACATGTGGGACCCCAAAGGGTTAAACGTACGACATTTTCAAAATTGTATGATTTTTCATTTGATGTGAGGTTTTCAGCTATAAGTACCCAAAATTTCATGTCTCCAACATAATTAGGGGCTCACTTAAAAAGAATTGTTTAAAATACACATGCGGGAGCTCAAAGGGTTAAATATACGACTTTTTGAAAATTTTATTATTTGTCGTATAATGTGAGGTGTTCCGCTATAAGTACCCAAAATTTCATGTCTCCAACATAATTAGGAGCTCACTTAGAAAGAATTGTTTAAAATACACATGCGGGAGCCCAAAGGGTTAAATGTACGACTTTTTCCAAATTTTTATGATTTGTCGTATGATGTGAGGTTTTCAGCTATAAGTACCCGAAATTTCATGTCTCCAACATGTATAGTTTCTGAGAACGTGCTCTATGACGGACAGACAGACAGAGGAGCGAGACGAATAGGGTTTCGTGAGATGAACGAAACCCTAAAAAGAGTGATATGCAAAATTATACAAATTATTGCATTTTGTGGAAATGGTAAGGTTGAAAGTGTAATATAGTATTACTTGTATAAAATTATTTTTATTACAAATTTTTCATTTTTTCCCCCATAATCAATAGAAATATTCAACAATAATTAAAAATAATATGTAGCTGAAAGAATTTATTCTTTTCTGCCCTTAACATAAATCTTCACATTGTTTAATTGAATTTATATATAAACTTTGTCCCCCCCCCCCTTTTATTAAAATCTTTTGCCACAATTTAGTTGAAAACATTTTTGTGGTAACTCATTAAAGCCGGTAGGCAAGAAAGCTTGCCATATAAGACGAACAAAACTTTTAAATTTGAATACCAGTATTTTAATTTGGAAAATTTCACATTATCTATTCTCAAATTTTTGGCGATTAAATAATTAAAATTACAATGTGGAAAAACTGGTGTCAAAGAATTAAAAGAAATGTAAAAGAGGCTCGTCATTAATGGGTTAAGGGGTGCCATGCAACCAACCTTCTTTTTTATCCTCTAACGTAAGCGAAGATTGTGTGATAATTCTGTTTTAATTGTGTGATAATTCTGTTTTTAAAAATGTTTAAGAACGTAACCAAACCAGATTTGCTTATTGTTCTACAAGAAATCGGCGAAGAAGCCGATCCAGGTTTAAAAGTTGCGGAACTGAAAGATTTATTATTAAACTCTAAAGAGTATGCAAACGATAAAGAATTCGTAACGGATTTTTTGGCAACCACTGTTACGGAGAGGAAAAATGTAGAAGAAACGAATAAATGGCGTTTGCAGCAACAAGTGGTAAATGAGAATGTGTCCCGTAATGAAGGAGAAAGAGAAGGCACATCCATATCTTTAGATAAACTGATAAAAGCAGTCGAAGTTTTGGTTATTTCAGTGCCTAAGAAATACGAAACATGGAATCTATTCTTTGATTCTTTAGAAAGAGCGTTTAAACATAAAAATGTTCCTAAGGAATATAAATCTGAAATCTTATTGAAATTAATAGGCGCGAGGGCAGGAAATGTTCTTGTATATATTAATGATGAAGATTTGAAAGATTATGATAAAATTAAATCATTAGTTTTGAAAGAATATGAACCGTCCCCATTTTCTTGTTTACAAAATTTTAGAAACGCTAAAAGATTACCTGGTGAAACACATCAACAGTTTGCTTAGCGATTAAGATCCTGTTTTCTACATTATTGTAAAATTTGTAATGTTAAAGATTTTGATTTACTTATTAACTTAATAATATCTGATAAAATTTTCGAAACATTGGATCGCGAGCTTTCAGCTCATATTGCAGTTAAACAGGGAGAAAGTTGGCTTTTGCCTGATCAGTTATCAAGAGATTGTGATGTTTATTTTACTGCAAAAGGCAGATCTTTTGATGAAATAAAATTTGAGAAACGACCTACTTATCGTAAAATAAATCACGAAAACGCTAAATATGTTCCGCCACAACTAAGGAAAAATCAAATTGCATCTGAGAACAAATATTTCTCAAAATCACGTGATTGTTATATTTGCAATTCATCTTTTCACCTAGCTAGATTTTGTTCAAACTGGAGAAATAAATATGATAAATCAAATAAACAAAATGATGAGCAGGGTCAGAAAAAGTCTAAACCGCAGGGAGATACAAATAAATTGTACTCGAAAGATAATGCAGTAGTCACTAATGTTAATTCCATACATTTACAAACTAATGATCAACTAAATGAAATTAGTTTTTATCCTTTAAAAATAAATCACCCTTTATATTGAAGGAAAGCAAATTGAAGCGACCGAAGATTCAGGTACCGAGATCAATATTTTAAATACTTCATTAATTCCCGATTTAAAAATCGAAACTAAAGGAAGTATTGTTTTAGAATCGACTTTTAAAGAAAGAATTCGTGCAGATTTGGCAACAATCCCTGTTAATTATAAGTCGCCAGACAGCGGAATTTATTGCTTAAATACACTTTTCGCTTTGACTGAAAATTTAAATGTTCCTTGTTTAATCACTCCCGATGTACATAATTCTTTAATGGAACTGCTACAAAATGAAAACTTGCGCAATAGTTCATCGCAGGTGCAAGGTCAATCTAAAAATAGCTCAGCCGTGGAGGGGAATCTGAATTCAAATTGTGATGTTTGTTTTATTTCGACAGATAAATTACAAAATGATCAGAATGAACTGTCAGAGTATAAGTTTCGTATCGCACAAAAAGAATGCCCAACTTTAAATAATTCTTTCAAGGACGCTCGTTTAGGAAAAAATAATTTTTTGACACGGGATGATTTATTGTTTCATAAGGAGAGTATTTGTGGAGATAGAATTTATCAGCTCGTATTACCAGAGAGTTATAGAAATAAAGTTTTGCAATTAGCGCATGATTCAATTTTTGGAAATAATTTGGGAATGCGGAAAACTAAAGAAAGGATTAAATTATCATTTTATTGGCCGAATATTTCAAGAGATGTAGAAAATTATTGTAAAACATGTAAGAACTGTCAGTTAAAGAGTCCCGAGAAACAAACTGATAAAATTCCCATAACACCTGTTGTTCGTCCATCATATCCTTTTCATACCGTAAACATTGACGTTATAGGTGAAATTGTGCCGCCTTCAGGTAGGAAACATAAATATTGTCTGACATTAATTGATCAAAATACTAGATGGCCGGAAGTTGTTCCACTCAAGAGTCTATCCGCGAAAACAGCATGTGATGCTTTGCTAGATATTTTTATGCGTACAGGAATTCCTGAAGTTATATGTTCGGACCAGGCTACTAATTGCCGAAACGTCAGTGAAGGCTTACTGTGGAGACACGAGAAGTTTTAGTTTCTGTTAGTCTGTCTGTTTGTTCCGCGATAACTGCCTTAAAAAGCATCCGATCGGCTTGAAATTTACTGGACATGTTGATGAGGTACCCGGACTTAGCTGTATAATTTTTGGTTAAATTTGGTTCATTCGTTCGGGAAATATGGAACATTTTATTTTTCTCTATAATGCTTTTCTATGGTAAGTCAGACGATTTTCAGATTTTCATTTGTTAAAAGAAATGGCTCATATGAAAAATCGATTTAAATGGTAAATTTTTGATGCTGAAATTTTTAAATAAGATTATTAAATTATTCCAATTAGTTTGAAATTTTGTCAATATATTTGCGAGATTTTTTTAATTAGGTTTATAATATTGGGGTTAATTTTATGCATGTTTTCCAATAATATAAAGGATTTTGTTTTATCAATTTGACATAATGCATATTTCATTTTTCCCCCTTTCTTTCATCTGTTGCCTAGCAACGTATTTGGTCCTAATAATATTAGTATAGTTGCGTGTATAATGTTTGATTAAAGCCAACGTCAAAACGGATGAATTAATGCATTTGTATCTTTGCATATAGATGGATTTTAGCCCAGAAATAAAAATAGGCAATATTTCATTTATTTTATTCAAATATTTTGACAAAAAATACAAAAGTTCATTATTTTCATAGGGAATAACGTAACATTTTTCCATAACATTTACCAATATTTCTTTAATTGTTGCCAAGAAAATCAAAACACTGAATAATATTTTCTTTTAAACAATTTTCAATTGAAATGTCTTGTCGTGTAACAGGAAAATGAAAAATAAAATTAAGAATAGAAAAATTAGTATGGCGGCATATTGTAAATAAAAAGAAAACTCTCGAGTATTTCTTAATATAACAAGATGAAAAGTTTTGAGTAAGTACGCATAGCGGGTGAATTAGACGTCATTTATCGAAAACAAAGATGCTGGAATAAAAAGATCTTGGTAAAGAATTAACTATTATTCACGGAGGAAAGAGATAGATGAAGATGCAGTATGCCGTAAAAACAGTTTGCAATACGATGTGCGTTATCGCTCAGATTTAAATGCCCTCATTCGGCCCAAACAAAACAAGCATGTAGAACAGGGACCGAATTCTTTGACTTCATCCGTGCATTTTTTCTGTAAAATGAAAATGATCTGCTTATATTTAAGCAATAAGCATTCTAAGGTAGCATTTCATTGTATTATGAATTAAAAACTCTATTACTAAAAATATTATTCTGTTTTTTTTTTTTTTTTTTTTTTAAGCACGTCGTTGTGTTGTGCCGAATGTAGCGGATTTTAGGGTTACATTTTTGACGTCACTTCAAGATTTATTGTCTGCGTACTGTTAACATGAATATTTTATTTTAAATTTAAATTTTATTAATTTGTAAAAAAAAACTTATGCTTATCCTTATAAATCAGAGCGTAAAAAAAATCTAAGATATACTATAACCATCCGCACAATCAATAAAAAATGACGAATGTAAATTTAAATAGACTACGGGGGGTTCAGGGGGACAGAGCCCCCCTGAAGAAATGCAATTTTTGATTTAAAAAGCTACCAAAATAAGTAGCTCATCAGAATTTCAGAACATCAATGTATAACCACTTGTTTAACACTTTTAATTTCTGAAACTTTACGAAGTATCTTGTAAGCTTATAAATATTTATGTAATTTGAAAAATTTTAAAAACGATTGTAGGAAGTTGAATATTACGCAAAGAGTGTTAAAAAACAATGACTTGCAAAGATGACGTTGAGGCTCCTGATCTGCAGATTTACTAGTTTTAGATCTGAATTGACTAAAGAATTTGAGAACCGGTTAGGGACATCACCCCGCTTCTCAATTCCCTCATATCCAGCCTCAAATGGTGCGACTGAAAAATTTAATAGGGTAGTTAAGCAAATGTTACATCATGTAATTCGTACAGATCCTGTTAATTGGGATAAACATATTTCCATTTTACTTTTTGCCTATCGTGAGGTACCAAATTGTACAACTGGCGTGTCACCGTTAAAGCTCCTGTACGGTCGGGAAGCTAGAGGCCCCTTGGCAGTATTAAAGTCTTCGTGGTCGGGTAAAATACCCTTACCACTGAATATTAGCAGCTCAGCAATAGATTATTTGCAAGAATTAAAAATAAATTTGGAAAGAGCCGCCGACCTTGCATCTCTAACCGCATTAGAAAAGAAAGAAAATTATGCCCGCTATTTCAGTCGTCGAAGTAGAATGAAAGAATTTCAGAAAGGTAATTTAGTATATTTTCTCATACCAGATTCTACTAATAAATTGTATGCTAGATGGACAGGGCCCGGTGAAATAGTTGAAAGAATAAATCCCCATTCGTATAAAGTTGAAATTACCCGATGGTAGTTTAAGACACGTTCATGCGAACAAAATAAGAAAATTTAATGTAAGAGCACAAACTGTTGGAGTTGTTTTTGAGGATGATGTTGAATTTGGTGAAATTCACCCCACACCAAATAAACCTAATACTTTGAACGAAACTAACATTGAAGTAGACCTTAGTTATCTAGAGGATAAGAAACGATTAGAATTAAGTAAACTTCTAGAAAAACATGCACCATTATTTTCTGGTAAGATTCAAGTTGCAAATGTCGGAACACATAAAATTCGTTTATTAGCCGGTGCGGAAAGGAAGAAACCATATATTTATAAAATTCCGGAATCACTAAAAAATGAAGTTGATAAACAAATAGAAGAGTTAAAACATTTAGGACTTATAGAAAAAAGTGAGGCTGAAATAGCTTATACTGTCGTATGTGTTGCTAAAAAGGATGGTAGCATGCGTTTATGTATAGATTTTCGTCTATTGAATGCAGTGACAAAACCTTTCGATTACCCTATGGAAAACGCAACTGAATTAATGAATGAAATTGGAAGTGCTAACATAATTACCTGTTTAGATGTACTAAAAGGAGAACAGAGTCGAGATCTCACTTCTTTTAAAACTCATCGTGCTTCGCACTGATGGAAAGTTATGCCGTTCGGATTGCGCAACGCAGCTGCTACGTTTCAGAAATCAATCAACGATGCTCTGGGTGAACACCGTAAATATTGCAAAGCATATCTAGATGATATTGCCATTTTTTCTTGTGACTGGGATACTCATCTTAAACATCTGGACGCTGTTCTGTCTAAATTAACTGAACTGAAGTTCACCGTAAATGTCAAAAAATGTTCTTTCGCAAAAACTCAAATTAAATATCTAGGTCATCTCATAGGAGGAGGTAGACATCAACCAGAGCCAGAAAAGTTACGTGCCATTGAAACTATAGAATCACCTAAAACCAAAACATCTCTTAAAAGTGCATTGGGTTTATTTAATTATTATCGTGATTACATAAAAAATTATGCTGAAATTGCTAAGTCTTTAACCGACTTAACGAAAAAGAAAATTCCTGAGACCATTCCATGGTCTGATGTTGAAGAAAAAGCTTTTTAAACTTTGAAACGCTTATTGTGTGAAGTCCCTAAGCTTTATACACCTGATCCTAAAAAGCCTTATACTATCCAGTGTGATGCCAGTTCTTATGGAGTAGGTGCTTGTCTGTCGCAGAGAGATGATAAAAAAAAATTGCACCCAATTAGTTTTGCTAGCCAAAAGTTCACTAAGGCGCAACAAAATTGGTTAACCATCGAGCGTGAAGCGTATGCTGTGGTATGGTCAATACAGAAATTTGAAGTTTATGTGTTTGGTGCTGAAATTGAGTTAATAACTGACCATAATCCCTTGGTATATTTACAGAAATCTGCACCTCAGTCTGCAAAATTACAAAGATGGGCATTATCTTTACAAAGATATAACATAAATATTTCACATTGCCCAGGTGCGCAGTTAAAAAATGCAGATAGTCTATCGAAACTGGTCAATTAACTGTATAAAGATTATTTAAGTGACACTTTCTTTTTATGTTTTTTTTTTTTTTTTTTTTTTTTTTTTTTTTTTTTTGTATCCAGTATTATATCAAGCGTCTTTTCGTCTGTTGTGAAATATTTCTGTGTAATTTAGTATTTTTTATTGTTATATATATCTGCATTCTATTATAACAAGGCTTCTGTACATCTGTTGTGAATTGTTTTATTATATATATGTTTTATCACTATAACTATTATAACAAAGCATCTGTACATCTGTTTTGAATTGTTTATTATATATTTCTTATGCTGTATGGTTTCCATATGTCAGATTTTTGCTTCGCTCTGCGTAGCAACAGTCTTATCGGGGGGGGGGGGGGGGGGGTCATGCAACCAACCTTCTTTTTTATCCTCTAACGTAAGCGAAGTGAAGAGACCGTCTCCCAACGGTAAGTGAATCGAAGTGAAGAGGGGAGATCGGCAGTTGTGTTGGTGTTCGTCGTATATGTAGGATGCGGGAAAGCATCCGAGATAATATTGGTTTGGTTTTAAAGGAGTGATATAGATAGTTTTGGTGGAGTATTGTTATTTATAAATGGTAGTCTATGTGTATATATTTTTAGGCCAGTGTAAATACTTGTAAATATAATTTTGTGTTTAATAAACTTTTAATAACCAAATTCTGATGCCATACTCGGTTGTCCCGACATCACAAGGGGGCTAGTCACTCAGCTTCGGAATTCTCCTCCGTAATGTTAAATCTATGGACTTTCGATGCATTTGTATATTTAAAGTATCTTCTCTCATATTTATAACATCTTTTTTGTGTGTACTCTTCTTAAAGTATGTCTCTTTTTTTCTTAGTTTACAAAATATTTCTAAATTCTATGCTGAATTTAATATTTTATGCGTTAAAAGCAGGCGAACTGTGAGTTTTTAACACTTTTTTCTGAGCTTTTAACACTTCCTAAATTAAGACAATACTTTAGACATAGTTTGAGAACTAAGAAAAAAAGAGACATCTTTTAGGAAGTATACACAAAAAATAGAAGTTAAAAATATTAATTTCCCAAGGAGATATTTCAAATATATGAATGCATCAAATACCCATAGACTCTACTTTAGTAAGAGGAAATCAGAAGCTGATTGACCAGCTCCCTTAAGTTACATATTCAAAAATCGGTATGTTTTGTTTCTTGAAACAAATTATTCCAATATTAAAAAAAAAATATTAAAGCATTAATAAAATTTGATAGTTTCCAATTTCTAAAAACATTCAATTAAACACAGAACAAAATTTATATTTTATTCTTATGATAATATTCATCCTGAACTTACCGACTCTACGATGCTGGGGGATGAATATTCTGTTGGAATACCATGTTTATTTTCACTCTACAATCTGATCTTTTTAATGTTCAGTATTCTACATAAAAACATTAACTTGTAAAACTGATAATTAAATGCTACTTTTCTCATTAAAAAAAAAAGTCATATCCAAAATTATATCATATACTGATTTGAGGAAATGATAAGGCTGAAATATGTATTATTTGAAAAAAATAATTTTTATTACACGAACAGTTTTTCATATACTTTTTTCACATACTCAATAAATACTTAACCATAATTTAAAAAAATAACATGTAGCTAATATAGTTTATTCTTTTCATTTTTACTATAAATATTATTCTTTAGACTTATTTATTGCTTTTAATTATATATAAAACTTGCAAAAGAAAAGAAAAAGCAAATTTCTGTCAAAATTTATTTAAAAACAATAAATCCACCTGTTGTTGTGTTTTCAAACCCAACTATTTTTTTTAAATTACTCCTAAATTAAAAAATCTATATTATTAGTTTCAAATTTTTAAAGTAATTAAGTTAGAACAAAATTTATATTTTATCGTTATGACTGCCTTCATTCTAAATCAGAGTCTTAACTACTTTATGGGGAGGGGGGGGGGAGATAAACGATCTGTTCAAATCCCATTTTTAGGGTTTCGTTCATGAGACGAAACCCTATTCGTCTCACTCCTTTGTCTGTCTATCCGTCACAGAGCCCGTTCTCAGAAACTATACATGTTAGAGACTTGAAATTTTGGGTACTTATAGCTGAACACCTCACATCAAACAACGAATCATAAAATTTTGAAAAAGTTGGTAATTAACCTAATTACGGGCTAATTAAATTCTAAAATTAACCAATCAACCTTTTGAATGCAGGTGCAAATGCACGTTATCGAAATCCTCCCCAGTTTCTCCTAAGGGTTGCCAGTAAACTCGGCGGATGCTCCGTCAAATCAGCCGGTGCAGGGTTACCACGGAGTACTTTAAGCAATAAATGAAGTGGACCTTTAAAAAGCAAAATCGGATCTGCCGAAATATCGGTCGTACAAATTCGTAACAGGTGTAGAAATACGCGGAAAAAATTCTACTTTATTTTGGTATAAATTTCAAATTTCTGCGTAGGATAGAACGCAAAAATTCCACTAAAAATCGATCGATAAAAATTTAATTTCTGTGTTTTTAAAGACAATGAAAACAGATTTCCATTCACCGGAAGGCAGATGTCGTCATCTCTCGACATATCGGCGCGGGAGAAATTTAAGGGGAGGGAAGTCTAATACGAAATTTAAACTTTTTAAATATTAAATTTTTCGATTAAATTTTTTGACATCCGGGCTGGAAATTTCTCGCAGATTTCATACATACCCGGTTCAAAGAGATTGCTTCATTACGAGCTGAGATATTAATTATTATTTTATTAATTCCTTTTATTTCCATCAAATGCCAGATTAAGATGGAGGCACGTGCTTTTTTAACGGAGATTTCATTTAAATTAGGAAATCTAACAATTTGCGTGGGGTGTTTCGACGGCGCGCTATGAGATAAGTATTAATTATTCAATATGAAAAAGTTTATAGGTTTATAAGTATTCATCCCACTATTTCCGGATAGCAATTTCAGGAAATATTTTAAATTATTGTTTAAGACCGCCCCTCGATGCGTTCGAAACTTTAAGATACTTTATAACACATAAGAAAAAATGTAAAAAAGAATGGAGTGTGATATTTCGAAGAGTGGAGGGGGTGGGACTAGATTTATTTATTAAATCTTAGCGTTTGTTATCGCAGAAAAGGTTTTAAATTGTTGGTTAAGACTGCACCGCCACCCTCCCGACCATGTATCTACGGAGAGATTGCGCAAAGGAGTTTCGTTCAGATATGTTTTTGTTAAGAATAGAGTGCGCTCCCTAGTGGTGGAATGCGGAACTAACGTAACGCGATTTTGTTAAAATTAGGAAATATAACAAGGCGATCCGTTTGCAACTTTAAGATACTTCATGACACATAATAAAAAGCTTATAAAATAATGGTACATGCAATTTCCTGTGAAGGGAGGGCGGGGGAGGGGCGCTGGATTTCTTTTTTAAAAATTAGCGTTTACGACCTTTTTAGATGTCGTTTCTTGAGCACTATGATATACTCAGACACGTGCTGCTTATGAAATATAAAAATGTCAAAATTTTAATTACCACTATTTCCGAATAGTACTTTCAGCAAATTTCTTAATTTCTCGCTTAAGGCCGCCACCAACTCGAGTAACACATCCACTGATAGGTTGTTTAACAGAGTTTCGATCTGATACACTTTTGTTATGAATAGTGTGCGCTCCCTGGTGGTGGAATTTGCAACTAACATAACGCAATTTTGTTAAAATTATGAAATCTAACAAGTCGATCTGCTGGAAACTTTGACATAGTTCATAACACATAATAAAAAGCTTATAAAAGAATGTTCCGTGCAATTTCCTGGGGCGCCTACCTATCTCGGGTGCTATAGAACCGATCCCCTCGACTAATATACCTACGGATAGGTTGTAAAACGGAGTTTCCTTTGGATAGAAGTTTGTGTAGAATAGAGTGCGCCCCCTGGTTGCGAAATGTGGAACTAACAGATTTCGCAAAAGGATAAAGTGTTTTAAAGGAATATTAAACGAAACCCTCTGTGCGATCTGTGATCACACTTACCCACTTGTTTCATTACATAAACACAAATTGCAGCAAATTTTGTTTTATTTAAAAATCAGTTTTAATGACAATTTAAAATAGAAAGTGCAACCAAAATGGCCATCACAAACAGTTAAATAATACATTATAAACCATGCTGTTAAATTCAGCATGAAAAGGTATTCTAGAACT
The DNA here is from genome assembly GCA_963932465.1 of Maratus speciosus. Taxonomy (NCBI): domain Eukaryota; kingdom Metazoa; phylum Arthropoda; class Arachnida; order Araneae; family Salticidae; genus Maratus; species Maratus speciosus. The sequence continues at coordinate 610,058,214 of OZ010791.1, read as the reverse complement.
AAAATTTTTATTTCCATTTATAATATATTCATATGAAGTAAAAATAAAACCTTTTTATTTTTAGAGTTACATAAATTCAAAAAATGTTTAATATTTTTTATGAAAAGCCCTTATTTGTAAAAAAATCCATTTTTTCCTTTTAAATAGAAAAATGCTTTTTTCCATCACTTCAAAACTTCCAGAAATTGTACAGTACACCTATAGAAAAAATAGACCAATATATAACAGTAAAGCTATCTTAATTCTAATTCAGAATTTCTAATGCCTACTTAGTTGATGAAATCAGGAAGACATGGGGGCTGATAGAAAGTAAAAATTATTTGACCACAACAAATTTCTGTGTAACAAACAGTTGAATTAAAAAATACTATAAAAAGTCTTAAGTGATAAAAAGAAAGAAGATAATTAAAACATGGTAATTTTCATTATATCCATATATATATATATTATGGAGCTTCCTTACGGCCTAGGTGAAACTATATAATACTTTTTTAGAAATACAAATTGATATAATTTCTAAACTGCATATCAGGCATTTGAAATAAATAGAAATTAAAACAGTTAAGCTTTTCAATATCATCATAATTTATAAATGTTTCATTTAAATTAAAATTTTATCTAGATTTTATAATTCAATTTTTATCAATTGTTTCTCATTTTTTTGGTCATGAATAGCAACTTTTAAGTTTAATTTACAATAATTTTAAAAGTTTATAAATATTTTATTGAAATATCTCAAACATGGAAGTGCTAATACAAAAAAACTTATAAGTAAATTCTTAGAAATGTAAATAAAACTTACTATGTAGAACAAATAAAATTTATTAATCACAAAAATGAATTAAATGTTTTTTATTTACAAACTATTATTATTCATAACTATACTATTACATAAAGAAAAAAAAATCTGCAAGTCATCTATTTCTTGTTTATCTGTTCATTCTTTTCCTTTGAAAATAATTTCCATCTCAATCAGCAGATCTTGCAATGCAGGACCTTTCCAATGCAGTTAGTGATAGCGTGCCTTCTTCAAACTTCATTTCCACACTCACTAGAAAGATACAATGAGTCAAAATCAAAATCTGACGTAAATACTAGCTATAATAATTAATAATTTGCTATAGTTTATTTATTCTGTTTTAAATTTTACAAACTATGTAAAATTTGAGAAATACAATATTAAGTATGTAAGTGTGAGATTTGAATTTATTCGCCAAAAGTTATATCTTGAAAATTAAATATTTTTACAACATTGAGAATTTTAAAGAACTAATAGTATTTTTTCATGTAATTGCCAACCAACTACCTTATGCAGTGATCAATGACATTGTGTAGCAATAGTCATTAATGACACTCTGTTATAACAATCAAACATAATTAAAAAAAGACAAATTCCAATTAAAGTTAATGTTTAAAATACAGTAAAACCTCCCTAAAACGATCATGTTCCGTTCCAATAAAAATTGGTCGCTTCGAGAGGTGGTCTCTTTAATGGAGGTCATGTTTAAATCAAGATTTTAATTGTTGAAAAAAGGTAACAATTAATGTTACTAAACTTTATTTTTCACATTAGGAAAAAATATGAAAATTTAAGTATCAAAACAAAAGTTAATTACATAAGTTAATTACTATAGAGTTAAAAAACTTAATACATTGACGTTTGCTTTGATTTTACGGTTTTATCTTTCATAACTTTTATTTCCAAGTCCTTTCGATGTTCCGGTAAATAAATACATTTCTTTTTTTTGTTGGACGGGAATAAATAATGACGATTTCATTAATTTATCTATTTCTTTGAGAAGTTCCTGACAGAATAGGACAGGGGAGTTTATTGACCGTCATTCTTAATAATCATTGTCATCAGAGTTAAATTAATTGCCTAAAAAGGCACAAAGGGGTTTAAACACTTAAAATAACCCAGAAAAAAAAAATTCTAAACTTAGTTTAGAAGTTTGATGAATAATGCGCTCTCCGGAATTATTTTTCTAACAAAACCTTCTTCAAGCGACCAGGAAAAAACGGAATTTGTTTCATTTTCTACAAAGAAATGGGTCGCTCATGGAGGGAGTTCAACTGGGATGGTCTCTGAATGGAGGTAAAATTAGTATTGAGCCTATGGGAATAAATTTCGTTTCATAAAAAATGGTCGTTCAGGGAGGTGATCGCACAGGGAGGTTTCACTGTATGCTCAATTTAACCTGTTGATAGCTAAAATTCTTTTTGAAAATCATAATAAAAATAAAAATAGTTTTAAAAACATACAGTTTTATAAGAATTCAATGTTTATCTTAAAAATCACACATACACTTTGTTTCACCTTAATTTGGCAGTGCTGATTACCCTAGATTAACTGAATTGTTGCCGTAGAAACTGGGGATTGCTCGAACAGCAGAGGATTACTTATAAACAAGGAAAAAGTTTCTATGAAATTAATTTTATTATTCATTTCATTTATTAAAATAACGAATGAAATTATTATTATTTTCTTATTTTTATCACTTTTTAAATTGATTTCAACACTATTTTATATTATATTAGCTGACACGCCCGACATACAAAATGCCAAAAATATCTAAAAATCGCTGCACGAATTCCGGAAAAACTTTATTGAAAAGATGGCAAAATTTACTGTATTAAGTTTGAAATCGAATTCCATGCACAAATGACAAACAATTACATTGGAAAGCAAAAAATTGCATCAAAAATTCTCTATTTAAAATCGCGGAAGGAAAAATTTCTTATTAATATTTAAGCTGAAAGTTTGAAACTGAATACCTTTTACAAATGTCAAAAAATCACTGCAAAAAGCAAAAAATTAGAGAAAAATTAAAAAATTGCTGTACGAATTCCGAATACATTTTACTGAAAACAGGAAAGCGTTATCTATATTGGGTTAAACGATTAAAACAGAATTATCTGAAAATCTATTTAAAACAGAAAAACTGCTATTTATACCAAGTCACTGACAGAAATTTGGAAAAGGTTAGGTCTCACGACTTCAGACTGAGCCTGTCTCATCTTTAATGTACATATAATCTTTGTTATTAGGATATAAAAAAGACATGATTTTTATAAATTTAAATAAAATTTTTATGATTCCCCCTCTCCCTCTGCTTTAAAATACATTACAGCTACCAAGAAGTTTATATTCCCAAACAATTACATCTCTAATTGCTAATATAATCAATGTTTTATGTTTTAAATAATAAAATTATAATTATTAGTTACAAATTACAAAAATTACATAAACTACAGAATAAGTAATTTCATTAGTCAGTATATAATAAATGAGGATAGACTGAAACAGTTTTTTAAGGCCGAAACCGAACTTCGGTGTTCTACCTATTTTCAACCGAAAACGAAAACGTCCAAAAATTTGTTTAAAGTAATTAAATTGTATACATTAAAGTAATTAATACATACATAAATATACATAATTATTAATTAATTATACGTATTTATTATATATGCATAATTATTAATGAATTATGCATATTTATTAAATATATATAATTATTAATTAATTACATATGTGGCCCAAATTGACTCTCTGTGCCTTCGACCCAAACCTTTTTATTTTCATATAAAATAAAACATAATTCATCCATGACACTCAAAGAGTATTCAAAACACTTCTGTGGTTTCAAACTGAAAATTTTCTATTACTGTTATGTCTGCAGCTTTTAATGAGTACGTGAAAAAGTTTAGTTATACAGTAGCCTCCCTCTTAACCGACCTAAACGGGACTGAGGGCTAGCCAGTTAAGCGAAAAAACGGTTAAAGCGGAGAAGTAAAAAAAAAATTAAATAAATAACTGCATATTTAATTAATCAAATGCGTAGGATACATTTAGTTTTTTTAATTTCTGTAAGTTTTAAAAAAGTACATATTTTCTATATTTTGTGAAATGCATACTAGTCGTAATACACCCTTTCCGGTGCGGAGTAAGTCTGTTTCTAAAATGATGAAATAATGGACTGACACCACGATTTACAAACGAATTTATTAGAAAATAAAAACTTTCTTATCTTCCAATACTTATAAAAGGAAACATATATAAAACATATAAAAGAAAAATTTTAATTAAATATTCTTGGTGGCGTTTGTCAGCTTTGGAATTAAAATCAGGTGTCCTTCTTATGGACACTGCCCGCTAAAGGTTTCACTGAATTGAAATAAAAATTATCACTAATAACAAATAATGAACGATATTTAATACAAATTAAATTGTTGAAAATCTTGTCACGTACCTTTATAAGAAGTTGAAATTATTCTACATTATGTAAATTTGAGTTAATTAACCATAAAGAGAAACGAAAATTTCCTTTCTGAATTTCGCCTAATGTTGAGAAAAAAATCGTCCGGTTAAAAGCGGAGTTCCGGTTAAGAGGAAGGCTACTGTATATGCATTGCTTGCTTTATTATTTGCAGTCACGTCTTGAATCAGTCATGACTGATAATTATAAACAACGAAGTTCGTAGCAATAAATAGTCTCATTTGAGTCGATAAAGTTCAAATCGCTGAGCAATGTTGAAAATTTCCGAAGGAAGAAACCAGATTTTTGAAATACTGATAGTTTCGGTCTGGCCAAATTTTCAGCCGAATTTTCGATGAAATTCAGATTTTGGCCAGAAAATGAGTTTTCGGTCGATCTCTAATAATAACGTAATGCACATAAAAATTTTATAATAATTGTGGAAAACTATATTTAAAACTACAGATATTTACATTTTATTAAAATGATTAAAAACTGCATTTAACATTAAATTGTTAACACTACTTAAAATTAAGGGGCTACTTTACTCCCGCAAAAACACCTGCTTGCTAATGTTAATCCTATAAAAGAAATTAAAAAAAAAATATATATCTCATTTGCATTTCAGTATTTTTTTTTTTTTTCATTCAATAGCTGAGGGCAATGTCCACAAAGAATCTTTTTTACATTTTGATTTTGTTTGCAGGTTTTTTAAGGGGGGAGGGGGGGGGGGGCTTTGATTTTCAGAACCAGTTTTGAAAGTGAAATTATCCCAGTAAATAAAGGCCTCAAAAAGAAAATCGAAAAGGTAAAAAAAGGTCTTTGTGTTGATCAATCTCAGCTATAAAATGTGGGGAAAAAGCAGCTTAATAATTATTAAAGACCGGCCGATATCGGGACCCAATACCGGCCGATATCGGCGGACGCCGGACCGGCCGATATCGGTGAGCGCCGGACCGGCCGATATTGGTTAAAACTGGATTCGACATTATAAAATAGCAAAGCTTTCTTTTTTCAATATAGAGAGATATTGATTACCTGTCTTGACATAGTATTGGTAATAAATATCTCTTTATATTAGTGAAAAAAAGTTTGCCATTTTATATTGATGAATCCAGATTTGAAAACATACGCATATAAATACATATTTTTTAACTATTTCATTTTTTTTTTTTTTTTTTTTTTTTTGCTATTATAGAAATATATATTTATATATTGTTTATATGGAAAATCATAGCTAAGTTCACCGAATTTTTTTTTCTTTTATTAAAAGGTATCTTTTTACGAAAATTCAAATACCATTAATAAAATAATTTATTCAAACATTTTGTACATTCCGATGTTTTTTTAATTTTTTCTTTTCATGTTCAGTGTTGTACATAAAAATATTATGTGTAAAATTAATAATTAAATTATACTTCTCTCATTAACAATGTCATATGCAAAATTATATCTATAATACCAATTTATGGAAATGGTAAAGTTGAAAAGTGTTATATTGTATTATTTGAATAAAATAACTTTTATTACCATATAAGCAATTTTGATAATTTTTTTTTCATATATCAATAAAAATATTCAACATATTAAAATTAAAAAAAATACTTAACTGAAACGATTTATTCTTTTCTGCCTTTACCATAAATATAGATGTTCAAATTCTTTTAACTGTATTGATGTATAAACTTTGCAAGGGAAAAAAAAACTAGTAAAAGTTAGTCAAAAACAATTTATGTTAAGGGGACACAGTACCCTTTAAACTACTTTTTCAATTTTGAATAATACTGTAATATCTGTAGTGACATTATATTTAATACTATAAAGCAAATTATACTTCATGTAATTTCAAAAAAAAAAAAAAATCTTGCCTATTTCTATTTAACTAAAATTTAAATTTAAAAAAAAATATTTTTTTTTTAAAATCCCAACTGATTTTTTAAATATCAGTATTTTTGTTTGAAATTTTTTCCCCACATTCCTTAGATTATACTACATAAAACTGTGCCATGGATTTTTAGATGTATGGGATATTACATTTAATATAAAATTTTTCTCTTTTGTATAATAAAAAATCAAGAAATTCAACAAACTCATAATTGAAAATACAGAAATTTCTGAAGCAAAAAATATTCATATTTAAAAAAGTAGTACGGTTTTTAAAAAGTTAAAAAATATTCAAAAAATTTTAATTTTAGTTAAATAGGCATTTCTGTGAGATAAAAAAAAAAATTATATTTGCATTATAGTATTAAACATAATGCCACCACAGATATTACAATACTATTGAAAACTGAAAAATAGTTTAAAAGGTACTGTGTCCTCTTAAGTTACATATGCAAAATTCCACCTTTGTTGTTTTTTCAAACTTAACTTTAATTAATTATTCCTACCCAATTAACTCAGAAGAAAATTTATATTTTATCTGTATGGCCATCATCCTGAATCAAAGTAAGAACTTACCGATTCTATAGTGTTGGAAGATGAATACTCACTTTCTTATGTTCACTCTACATTCTGGTGGTTTCTCTTTTAGGTAGATTTCGTATGAAATACTACCTATTGGGATCGTTCCTATGTTGAAATTTCTGAAAATGTTTTGCAGATCTACACCGATCATGATCCCTAGAACCCAAAACCACCCTCAGTAAAAAACTTTATCTATCTATCTATCAATCTGCCTGTCTATCTATATATATCACTTTCTTCTGGACACGATAACTTTCGTAATTCTGCACCAATCTCTTCCAAACTGATACATAAAATAAATGGGCATAAAATCTCGGTCAAGTTTGTCAATGGGCAAAATCGGACCAAGGGGATGGAAATAGGGAGGGGTTTTGTGAAAACCGAAAACCCCCCATAACTTCTTAATTTTTGTACATATCAAATCAGTTTAAAGTTTTTATTACTTCTAAAAATAGGGCCAAAATTTTGTGTATCACAGATTTTTGAAAAAGTTAAAAATGGGCTCAAGGGGAGCAAGAAATAAAGTTTTTGGGAGAAAAAAAATTCATAACTTCGTCAATTCTCAAGATATCAATTCCAATTAATTTTACTATAAATCTCCTTAATATTATCTACAACTTTTATATTCACAAGTTTTTGATAGGACCAATTCGTACCGCAAAAAAAAAAAAAAAAAAAAAAAAAAAAAAAATTAAAAACGAAAACAAAAAGAGGGTTTGAAGAAGTAAAAAATCCATAACTCCGTCAATTCAAAAGATATAAAATCCCCACCAATTTATCATATATCTTTTTAATATTGTCTACAACATCTATATAGACAAGTTTTGGATAGGACCAATTCTTACAGCGAAAACAAATTAAAAATACATAGCGGTTGAAGAAAAAAATCATCTAAGTAAGGGTGTATTCAAATCCAAACTGCTTATTTTCTGACTCATTTTACATAGGCGTAACCAGCCTTTTGAACGGGGGGGGGGGGGGGGGGTGCCCATACATTTTAACCTGAACATGTTGGATGCAAACAGTATCTTATATAGTAAAACCTTCTAAAACGAAAATCCAGGAAACGGGCGAATTTTCGTTTTAGACAGGTTTTTATGTTAGAAGGTATAATTGTGTGGTATTTCTTTTCAAAAGGGCTCAAAAGCGATTTCTGTATGCGTGAGGAGGGATGAGAAGGAGTTCAAAACATTAAAACTAGATCTAATGGTAAAAAAAAGATATGTAAACGTTCTTGCAGCAGTGAGATAAGACAGTGACTAAGTGTGGTCACAAGTGTAAAACCTTTTTGCAACCTAACTTCTTATAAAAATTAAAAAAGGCCTTTAACCATGCTGGAAACTTCTGTAGGCACAGGGAACACTGCATGAAATTTTGCCGGATGATAAATCTCAGATATTACATGCGGTACACCAGTACATATGCACGAAAGTTTTTCAGAATGTGACTCCATCACTTGTTAGGGATCACCAGAGGGACCAAAGGAATTTTGGAGGAAAGCCTATCTAAATAATTATTATAATATTATAAATAATTATAATATTCATTAATAAAGTAATTTCCGGCCTGTAATCAGCGGATCAAACAATCATAGTTTGACCCAGAAATTTTATTTCATTATTGAAGTTAAATATTTATAGCGATTTAACAAGTTACGTTTTATGAAACAAGATTTGTGGGTCCGGGTTGTTTGATCCGCGGATTACAGGCCGGAAATTACGATAATTCATATTTTTACTTCAGAATGTGTAGAATATATTAGGTAAAACAGGTCATGATAATATACACTAAATTTTATCCAGATGATACAAATTATGCTATCATGATGCGACTATAATAATAAAGATAGGTACTTGTCCGTCTCTGTGTGTGTGTGTACGCGCGCGCGCGCTGAACTCTAAAGAAACAATGGAGCCCGCACAGCCGTGAGATTTGACAGGATCTGTATGTCTGAACTCATGCATATCGAAGATAATTTCTGGAATTTTTCAATTAATTTTTTATGCGAATTTTTTCGCATTTTGCGGCAATTTTTTCAAATTAGTAAAAAAGAATCCTATTTCAATATTTTATCCAGTAAACTCTGTCTTCTTTTCAATAAAGTGTTTTCGAGATTCTTACAGCGATTTTTCTATTTTTAACAATTTTTTAATGTTATTTTTAGAGGGGTTTTTTTCGCATTTCGCGATGATTTTTTTTTCGACATTCCTAAAAGGAATCCGGTTTAAATCTTTTACCCAAATAGTTAATTTCGTTCCCTGTGTTTTTTTTAATCTTTTCCGAATTTTTTATGCGATTTTTTGCGGGTGTTTTCGTGCTTTGAGGCGATTTTTTGAAACAGAAAAAATTTTCTGGTAATTTTTGCGATTGCCGTGATTGAATTCGAATTGGAATAATGTCAAATCAGTTCTTATAAGAAAGCTAAAAATTTAAATTTGCTCGAAATAAAGAGCGCAATAATTCAAGATTTGCTTGTTTCAAGACAGAAGAGGTCGTAGCTTGCTCGGGAATACGTTTCTGAAGGCAATCCCTTCCCCCAATCCTAGATTTGTTTAATTCTATGTTCGTTTAAAAAAACCAACCAACGAATTTCCTCTAGTAATGAAGTTTTCTTTGATGTATAGTCTTTGAAATAACGTGCGGGATCGCGCGATTTGTGCACAGAAAAGGAAAGTCCCGCATAATTAAAAAATGCTGTGCAGTATTTCCCCCCTCCAAATTCTTCACAGACCTGTGATTCTTCAGTGACTATTTAAAAAAAAAATTGAAGTCCGTGATTTTTATTTCTTTTATGCCATTTCTTAAAATCAATTCGTGAATCGGTCCCGGAAAAATTTGAGAATTTCTTCAAACGATCGTGAAGAAATATCGGGAATTTCGATAAAAGAGTGCAAAAAGTAATCGCCAGTTTCGTCAAAAGATTGCGCAAAAAAATTATGAATTTCGGTAAACGATTGATGAAAAAATTTTGCAAATTTCGTCAAAATGTCGCGGAAAAGAGTAGAGAATTTTGTTAATTGATACGGAAAAATATCGAGAATTTTCCCGATCGGTCGAGCAATACTATCGCGAATTTCGACAAATGATCTCCCTGTAAAAAAGTTACTTTCGTCAATCAGTCGCAACAGAAAATAAATTTCGTCAAAGAATCGCGGTAAAAACGAGAATTTCGTCAAAGGGTCGTAGAAAGAAAGCGCGAATTTTGTCAAAAGATTGCGGAAAGAAAAAGCGAATTTCATCGAAGGATTGTGCTAAAAAAATGCCAATTTCGTCAAAATATCGCCGTAAACAAATGCGAATTTCGTCAAAGGATTGTGGTAAAAAACACGAATTTTGTCAAAGGTTGGCGGTGAAAAGTGCAGATTTCGACAAAAAATCGCGTAGAAAGACGTGAATTTCGTCAAACGATTTTGGGAAAAAATTGTAAATATGAAATGATCGCAGAATAAAATCGCGAGTTCGGTCAAAATTTACTGCACTGGGCTAAAAGATTGAAACCGGGTTCCTTTTCTTACTTTCAAAAGAACACTGCGAAACGAGAAGACTCTAAAAATCGTATAAAAAATTTTCAGAGGAAAAAAAATACTATATTGACTTGAAAGACAGCAACCATATTCTTTTTACGAATATCAAAAAATGGCCGCGAAACACGAAATTCAACCAATCAACCAACCTCCAGATTATTTTGAATTTTCTGTGCTATTATTTTTCATTTTCAAAGGAGGCAGGTTCAGTGTACCCCCCCCCCCCCTCCCCTCGGCTAATCGCATTTTAGAATTGTTGTTTCACATCTGCATTCCCTTTCAAATTTTTTTTTCTTCTCTCTAGACCAGGGGTGCCCAGAGAGGGGTTTGGTGACGCAAAATGCGTCATAAAATTAAATTTTGGGGGGGAATTTAGAGAAAAAGTACATTTTGGGGGGGGGGATTTTTAAAATCTTAATACTATTTCCTTTTTTTTTCACTATTAAAAAAGTTTTTGATTTTTTTAATTTCACTTTTAACTTCTTTTCAACATTCAATTTCCAGAAATGGTCATGTTTTTTACACTCTTTAAATTCTAGATAAGGGCAATAAGAACCGATTTTGCATCTTAATATATTTGAAAGTGCAGGAATAAAAAAAATACTTGGTATACAGGTGGGAAAATGTTTAACACATTCTGAAAGGCGATTAGGACCGCAAGACGTGATAAAAGGAATAGCTTTCCAGAAGCGTCTTAAGTAATTTATTATATTGTTTGACAGGGTCGACTCGTACAGTCCGAGTGCAAAAATACATTCTTGATGGGTATGATAAGAAATAACAACAAAATAAGCATTTCAGAGACAACGCTAGAAGAGACGACGCTAAAATTACTTGACGATTTTCAGAAAACTAGGATTTAAGTACAGTATATTTTAGTGATGTTAGAAGAGTAGTATTGTATGTCATTAAAACAGTATAAGGTAAACAACCAGTACAGAGAAAAAGACTTCCAGCTAGTGATGGGCGAAAACGAGATGTTTTTATAGATTTTATCGATTGTATGGACGTCTCGATATTTTTTTATTCTGCAAAATTTTTCTGGATGACTCCAGTTTGCCAATTGCTATTATACCATACACGATTCGATTTTATCAAGAATCGCCTGCGGGAAAACTGCAATGAGTCGGGTTAATAAGGACTAGTTGGCTACGCCCGCTAGTGTGCCCCTTCTTTAATTAGGGCCTCTAATTTATACGTAATCTTGTAATATGAAATCTCAAACTGTGTCCCCGCTGCATACGGCACCGTATAGAAGGCGTGGTGTGCACACACTGCAAAATCTTGTAAACAAAAAAAAATCTCGAACCGAACGAACCTCGGACCGGATCCTTGGGGGTGTCAACGGGCGGGCACAGGAACTGCATGATATGAATATGTGGTCGCAGAGCTTTCCAACGATATATCATATGAGGGTTATAGGCAAAATTTAGAAAGTGCCAGCGGGAGGGCAAAGTGGAGGAAGGGTCAGGGTATAACATCAATAAGTGGTCACAAGCCTTTCCAACCAAATGTCACATGAGGGGTCTTGAGCTAAATTTATAAAAATGCACCCCGGTGTGACAAAGTGGGGGGAAATCGGCGCGGGAGGTGCATAACAGGAGTAAGTGGTCACAGTCCTATCAAACAATACGTCACATGAGGGGTCTCAGCTAAATTTCGAGAAGTGCTTCCCGTGGGGGCAAAGTGAGGGGAGGGACACCGGAGGTGCATAACATCAATAAGTGGTTACAGGCTTTTCCAACCAAATGTCACATGAGGGGTCTCGAGCTAAATTTATAAAAATGACCACCGCACCGTGAGGGAAAAGTGGGGGGGGGAGGGGCGCGGGAGGTGCATAACAGGAGTAAGTGGTCACAGTCCTATCAAACAATACGTTACATGAGGGGTCTCAGCTAAATTTCGATAAGTGCCTCCCGTGGAAAGTGAGGGGAGGGACACCGGAGGTGCATAATATCAAAAAGTAGTCACGGACCTTTCCAACGCTTTGCCACATGAGGGGGTCTTGGCTAAATTTAGAAAAGTACACCCGTGGGGGCAAAGTGGAGAGGAGCTGCATAACATGAATAAGTATCATAGTCCTTTCATACAATATGTCACATGAGGGGTCTCGGCTAAATTTAGAATACCCTGGGTGTCAAAGTGAGGAAAGGGGCACGGTAGGTGCTTAATATGAATAAGTGATCGCAGGACTTTCTAATGATATACCACATGAGGGGTGTTTATTAAAAATTAGGAAATTATTAGGAAAGTGCTCCCAAAATTAGGAAAGTGCCCAAAAATTAGGAAAGTGCTCCCCCCCCGGTGGTCCAACTTCCGCAACCCCCCAGGAATTCAGCCCCCCCTTTTTGAAATATCATATATTATAAGTAATACTTTTCGGAAAACTCTTTAAAAAATTCGAATTAAAATGATGAAAACGCTAAAAAGTTCAAAAACTGCCCCCCGCCGTGGGGGGCCAAATCGGGGAGGGGAGAAGAAAGTCTCATAATATCAAAGAGTGATCCGAGGGCTTTCCAATGATATATTACATGAAGGGCTTAAAAAAGGTTTAAAATCCTCCCCTTCCCCCCCGTTTGTCCACTCTTTCAGCCCGGAATTCACGCATGCCCCACTTTTAATTTTTTATATCTAATAAATAATATTTACCGGAGGACTCCATCAAAAAAACACATCTAAAATTATATTCATTGTAGAAATCACTACGGTTTTAGAAATTTGTTCGCTTCCTCCGCACCCCCCTCTTTGAAATTTTTATATTTAATAAATGGTATTTATCAGAGGGTTCCAGGTATGTGATAGCTTGATAGGGCTAAAATAAGAGAAACTTTGAAAATTAGGGCTTCATTTCACAGCTCATTGTCATGCCTCTTTCTCTATCTCGTCTCGATAAATCGTCTCACATCTCTTCCGTGCCCAGAACGAGAAATTGAATTCTCGTTCTCGGCAACCTATGAAAAGACACTAATCGAGAACAACATTTCGAGAAGAGAAGAAAATTGATTTCTCATTACGAAATGTTGAAAAGCGCGAGGGGAATAATCGAGAAGTCAAAAGTCGAGATGCCGGTGAAATCATCGAGATGAGATTTGCGGAAATGCCAGAGAAAGAGAGAAATGAAGCTTTCAGAGTCAAATTTAGCGCATTTCTGGTTTAATTCATAATTTCTCGAAGGAGTGCATTTGCTTATCCAATCTCTTTTGTTATTAACCGATATGGGTTAGGAGGCATAGTGGTTTATTTATTCAGTTCTGTATAGTCCTAATTTCAATAATTACTGTTGTATCTAGTGTCATTTTGCCCCAAATTTTCAATGTTTCTCTTACTTTAGCTCTGTCAAGCTGTCCCATATCAGGGGCCCTCAGATAAATATTATTTATCAAATATAAAAATTTCAGAAGAGGAAGGTGAGTGAATTCTGGAAGGCACGAGAATGAACCGACGGGGGATTAATTTTCAAACTTTTACCGAACCCCTCCTGTGACATATCATCGGAAAGCCCTTTGACCACTCTTTCATATTATGAACCTTTCTCCTCCTGGAGTAAATTTCTGTGGGGGGGGAAGCAGTAAGGGGTGAATTTTTTAAATCGTTGCGATTTCTACAAGAAATATAATTTTAAGTGTGTTTTTTTTTATGGAGCCCTCCGGTAAATATTATTTATTAAATATAAAAATTTTGGACACGTCATGTGATATGTCATCGGAGAGTTTTCGGTCCACTCTTTCACATTATGAATCTTTCTTCCAACATCCCCAATTTGGCGCCCCGGGTGAGGCGCTTTTCGAACTTTTTGAAATCGTAGCGTTTTTATCATTTTAGATCGGATTTTGTTACGGAACCGTCAGATGAATAATTTATAATACATTAAAATTTCAAAGAGAGGGAAGAGGAGGGGAGTGTGTATGCCGGGGGCACTTTTCTATCTTTTGCCGTCACCCCGTCATATGATATATCATTGGAAAGCTCTGTGACTATTACTTCATTTGTACATACCTCCCGCGCCCTTCTCCCATTTGACCCCGCGGGGGGTCACTTTTCTAAATTTAGCTGACACCCCTCATGTGACATATCGTTAGAAAGCCTTATGACCACTTATTCATATTATGCATTTATTGCTCCTCCCCTACTTCCTCCCAGGGGGTCGTTTAACGCATTCCAGTAGATGGTCTTCTAATAAAGGAGAAATCATAGAACTGATTTCAAATGACGTAAAAAAATCAATAAAAAATATTGATACCATTTACCATCCTTTTAGTTCATGTTTTTACCACTAGGGGTACTTTTTATTCTTATTTCTTTGGCCAATTTGCTGCTAATTGTCGAAATATTCTAAATTTTGATACTTAAACTCCCTTTACCGTTTCATACCTACTCGCGACTTTTCAACTTTTTGCAACCAAAGAACGCCGTCACATGACTTTTCCACTATTATGGCTCCATTATAGCCTCCCGTCGGTTTGTTGTTTTTTAAATCCATCTGTTTTCAGTTACCATGTATTTACTAAATACTGCTTTATAAACATATAAAACAATGATTTTAATAAACGATTGTAGAACATCTCGATTGTAGGTTCTCGGAAGTAATCGATGACTATATCGATTGTGTTTTTTACGATTACGATTTTTTTTATTAGTAAATTTTTCGAGAATCTCCCATCACTACTTTCAGCCACAAATCGCTTTAGGGGGAAGGGAGAAATTTATGGAAAAATTAGATTTTTTTGGGAGGGAAAGGAGGATTAATTACTAGGTAATAAGACAAAAATTATAGTGTGAAAGAAAAACATACCTATACAGAATACAGGGGCTTATAATAGATTTAGGGCTATGTTTTAATGGTATAATGTCTGCCCTTTTATAAGAATCGGTACTTGTATAAGAGTATATTGTGTGTTGTTAAAGCAGTATAAAGCAACACTTGTACTGAAATAAACGCTTCAATCCACAGTTTATTTATTTATTTTTTTTTGGGGGGGGGGGGATTTAGAGAATTTTTTTGGAAGGGTGAGATTAAACTGTATGACTAGATAGTATTAAAAAAATGATTGGGAAATCTCAAGCGTTAAGATTTAATCTTAAACAAGGGCGTATGTACATGCAAATGTATTTGATATGCGTTTGATATAAACGACTCGTCTTTAATATTTTAGTTTTCTTAAAACGATATGCAATCTTTATATTTAAGATTTATTTTGTAATAATATAAAAGATTTTTATTTTGAATACTTGTAAGTAAATATTTATTTTCATAAAAAAGTAGCTTTATTTATTAAAACGTATATAGTGATGTTATTAAAACGGGCTTGTCAGCAGGGACGTAGCTACAGGGGGGGTGTGGGGGGGTGCGACACCCCCCCACTTCGGTAAACTCATATACATTCGGTAATTTCACTTTCGTTCAAAAACTGCATCCTTCGGCTCTGATTTTTTTCTTTTTTTTTAAGAATCTTTAAAAACATATTACAAAATTTATTACAAAACAGAAAACAATGTCAAGACATATTTAAATTATTAAATATTTTCTAATTAGAAACTTCCTTTCTCTTTGCTCCTTGGGTGTAAGAAGGGGAGGGAAAGGAGGGGTCCATGATACAGTATCCCTTTAGAAGATTAAATATACCTTCTTCCTATTTCTATGGAGTATCCCTGTAAGCTAGGGGTAGAGAATATCTTCGCTTCGTTCAAGAAAGGAATCTGGAGAAAAAAAGCCTTGAGGGTAAATGCGTAGAATCCTTGACCAATGCAAATGAAATTAGAAGGCCAGACTTCTTGTTCGTTAAAATTCGTTTTGCTGGACTCTGAAAGCTATGGGGGGTGGATATTTCGCGGGTTTTTGGGGGGACAGGATGTCGCCAGATGTTTACTGTTGTATTGTCTGTTTTTCAAAGCAAAAAAAAGAGAGAACTGGGAATTTTTTCCGATTTTTTCTTATCAAAAATTAAAACGGTGTAATAAAATTACATCAGCTACTAAGGATGAACCGAATAGTGATTATGACCGAATACCGAATATTCGGCCTACAGGTGAACCGGATACCGAATATTCGACAAGTCGAGTAGTAACTATTCGGCCAAATACCAAATATGCGGTTGGTCGAATATTTTAAAATTTTATTAATTAAAAAATTTCATATTTCATGGCTTCTTCTGGTGAATTAAACCAAGTAAATAATTTTTTTTTTAATTCTAAAGATAAACAACTCAGCAAAAATAACTTTACTACCGAATAGTCGGCCTACAGGCGAACCGTATACCGAATATTCGGCTAGCCGAATTAACTGTTAGGCCGAATACCGAATATTCGGCCATCCGAGTAGTAACTATTCGGCCAAATACCAAGTACTCGGCTGGTCGAATATTTTTATATTTCAAAGATTAAAGGCATTAAAATGTTAAATTTAAAAATAATTTTACATAATATTTAATGCAGAAACTTACATCTTGATAAACAAGAACTTTTTACAAGTAAACTTTATACATGAAAAAATCTGCTTTGAGGTATTTAAGAAGAGAATTTTAAAATTTTATTAATTAAAAAAGTTTGATATTTCATAGTTTCTTCTGGTGAATTAAACCAAGCGAATATATATATATATATATATTTAATTCTAAAACAAATAACTCAGCAAAAATAACTTTTCTACTGTCTTTGATTTAGCAGGGAAGTTTTTAAAGGCATCTTAGATCAGTGTTTCGAATGGGCGATTATTTTTAGAAATTATAAACGTACACATTGTTCCTACAAAAATTGTAACAAACTTTCAACAGAGGTAATGTGGTCAAGACAAAAAAATTTTGAACAAGAAACAACACCTCACTCCATTCATTCCATCAAAATTACAGTATATTCAGTCAAAAATTCTTGGTGTGCATGTGCAAGTACAAGCCGAAACTGAATTTTCGTTCACAACTTTATCAGTAAATGAAGATATTTTTGCAAGATTTGTTTTATATTAATTTAGTTTGTATTAAATGTGATGATATCATTGAAGATGACTGAATTTTGGCCTGTGACACAGTATAAATACTATAAATTGCATTCTGAATAAAGGAATGTCTACCTCATAGTTGTTTAAATATGAAAAGTGGCAATTTCCAGCACTTCTCATCATGATATTATATTTGACAGAAATCAAAGCAAGTTTGTTAAACATATAGCCATGATATCTTCGTTAGGGTTAACAAATGAAAATCCAAGTTTGACCTCGAATGAGATGAGATACACTTTATTTATAACTGAAAAAGTGGATTGCGATTATGGTTTTCTGAGCAAAATTTGTCTTTCTTGATGTGCATTATCAACCCTGAAAGTTTCTCTGTTTTGATTAGAAGCTCCCTTTTTTTGTGAAAAAGCAAGAAACAGATTATTTACAAGAAAATGTTCAGGAACTTGCATTTTTACATTGTTAATTCCTATGAAAATCTCCATTAATGGTTAATTTTCTTAAGTAATACTTTACAAAAAGCAAATAATGTAAAAACATTCTCTTAATATGATTAACTCTTAAATATGATTCTGTTTCTAATTATTATGAATATCTTTATAAGATGACAGTTAAAAACTGAAATTGTGTAAGATTTTTAAAAATGTTTATTAAGTATTCGGTTTGGCCGAATATCTTGATATTCGGCCTAACCGAATATTCGGTAACATGACCGAAAAGGCCGATTACAGAATAGATACCGAATATTCGGTACATCCTTATTTGCTACTATATGTAATGGTATATTGTATCTTCGAAAAATTAAAAGTTTCTTAAAAAAATTATTTAAAAAAAACGCGGGAAAAAAATCCTTAAGGGTGTTTTCAAATCAAAACAGCTACTTTCTGAGACATTTCTGAATTCATTTTTGTTCGGAAATTGGCAGGTGTTGTTATTCAGAAACTATGTAGTCAAAAGACGTTTTCCATTTTTTGGTAAGCGCAAAAGATTTTTCAGAAAATATTGTCAAAGTTGGCGTTTTGAACCGAATTTCAGACACGGCAGCTCGAGAAAGGCAAAAAACGTCGTCATGTGACCACAATCGCTTATAACGCGATAAGTAATTTTATCAAAAAATGTAAAACTAGTTTCCATTGTATTCCGCTTCAACAGTCATGCCTGCCAATATGCTTAAAAATGAAAATTTTGCGTTGTTCAGTAGAAAGCTCGAGAACCGCTTTAAAGAAAAATAAAGATAGAGAACTATAAAATAATGGATTTTTTCCTTTGTAACTTAATATAAACCGACTATTTGTTTTAAGATCTGGATCTGTTCTTGTCACGGGTTAGTGGAGGGTATACGTAGATATACGCCATATACCCTCTCTCTGGATTTTTTTAAGAAGCTCCGCATACCTTCTGCTTCTCAAATAAAGCATTAGCGTATACTGTATCCATGAATGTTCATGACTTTAGCTTATACCCTTTGTTTTTTTTACGACTGCAACACTGGTCCTTGTCATTCAGTTCGAAAATATATTTTTTATTTATGATTTTGAACTTGTTTTAAAATCACCAGTTGTATTGATATATAAAGACAAGTGCATTGGTGATAAGCATTAATCTTTCTTCTAATTGGCGTTTTGAGACATACATTTACTTTCTGCTGCAAAAACTGAAATCAATTTTTTTCTTTGTTTTCTGAAATGAAGGGATCTCAAAGTTAATTTAAATTAATTAAAAAAAAATTCTTTGACTTGAATCAGGCTAATTCATCTAACAAATCAACGGTACAGCTCACAAAAAAATGCAAGCAAAGTAATTTTGCAGAAAATAAAATAATTTTCCACACTGTCTCCCCTCTCTCCCCTTAACCTTCTCCATCGAAAAAAATCTTTGTGTTCAACACTCTTTTTAGGTGCGTTCGTAATTATATAAATACGTAGCACCTATAGTCGTCGTTCAGTCCGTCTGTCTGTCCGCCTGTCCGTCCGCATATATAACAGAGCAAAAACTACCCGACCGAATGATCTGAAATTTTTAATATATAATTGCTGCAAAATTTTGTTGAGCCATTTCCAATTTTATGAAAATCGGATATATAGTTTAATTACAGGGACAGTCAAAAGTTTTTCTTTACATTAGGGCCAATGGGAAAAATTATTGCAAGTGAATTTTAATGATGTTACAGACTTCCGAATGGTCTGAAATTTTTAATATATAATTGCTGCAAAATTTTGTTGAGCCATTTCCAATTTTATGAAAATCGGATGTATAGTTTAATTACAGGGACACCCAAAAGTTTTCCGTTACATTATGGCCAATGGGAAAAAATTATTGCAAATGCATTTTAATGATTTTACAGCCTTCCGAATGGTCTGAAATTTTAAATATATAATTGCTGCAAAATTTTGTCGCGCTATTTCAAATTTTATGAAAATCGAATGTATAGTTTAATTACAGGGACAGTCAAAAGTTTTCCGTTACATTACGGGGAATGGGGAAAAAATTATTGTAAGTGCATTTTAATGATGTTACAGACTATGCACTTATGAAGCGCAAAAAAATATACATTCAGTACAATATGGGGCGCAAAAAATAATTATAAAACTAGTTATAGTACGAACGCACCTCATTTGCCACGTTTGACGAGCAACTTCCAACTTGTTTTTTTTTATTATTGCAAATTAAAATAACAATATTTAATTTTTTTATACTTATGCTCAATTGCTCAACATGATATTTGACTATTTCAATTCTGAATACTTTCTATGTTACGAGTTCCAGCTTAAAAATTCAACAGAAAAAATATCCTACAAATAAAGTGCAGCTTTGATTAGCCACATTTTGTGGCTTTTTAAAAACTATTTAAAGCTGTTCTGAAATCGTAACTTACATCTTTTTTTTACACTTTCGTGAAGAAATTTTAATTTTTAAATGCACGAAATTTGCAGATATTCTTTCTTATTCGTAAAGGAATAGCGTTTCTCTTTTTTCCTATAAAGGTAACTGATCTTTCAGAAAATGGTGCCAGAGTTGACGTTTGATACAGATTTTTTTTAAACGTGACAATAGGCGAAAGATCATTATGAGGTAGCAATTGATTATAACTTAATATGTAATACATTTATCAGAAAATTTTCAGTTCCGGTTTTCACCCAACCCGTATGAAAATCATTGTCTCAGCGTGGCCTGGTAGCAAAATACAGCGAAATTAAAATATAGTAATACGTGTGAAAAAGAATGACGAATCCTGTTTTAAACTGAAAAATGTGTTGATCCATGCAAAATTAATATTATAATATGTGAGAAAAGAAAGTGTACAGTCGAACCTCGTTAACGCGAACAGTCAAGGGGAAACTTTTCTGTTCGTGTTAAAAGTAGTTCGTGTTATCCGAACTTAAATGCATTACATACAACTGCGACGGGACAATCGGAAACAGTTCGTGCTAAAAGTAATTCGCGTTAAGCGTGTTCGTGTTAACGAAATTTGACAGTAATACATTTACACCTATTAAAAAGGGAACTTGTCTATAATGCATTTTTTTACTTTACTGTGCAATTCCGTCTTAGAAGATTTTACTGTATATCATTTTTTAGATTTTTAAGTCTCCAATACATGGAATACGGATTAACAAAATTAATGGTAATCGAAACATTTCCATATAACAAATAGAGATTTATTTAAAATAAACAGTCAAGTGCGAGTATTACTCGCGCACAGAGGGTTCCGTAGAATAAATATATAAATTTGTAATTGTATTATTAAAAAAAAAAAAAAAAAAAAAAAAAAAAAAAAAAAAAAAAAAAACGTTGCTAAAATAATACTAAGACTTTGTAAAAAAACTATACAATATAGGGTTGGGTATAACAGTATATATTAGAAAAGTGCAAATGGATCTATCATGAAAATTCAAAGAGATATGGAACCTAAATAATATCAATATAGCTTTTCTGTATAACTCATTTTTTAATATTATTCTAATATGTTTATGATGAACTTAATTCGGTACTGACAATAAAAGCAGAGCATATTTAAACTTCATTTGGCATTTCATAAAACTAAATTCAGCCTAGAAATAACCTTTATTTCTACAGTGTAGCTAAAACAAAACCTTTGTTCAAAGTTTAAATTTGGCATTGTGCTAAGCGCGCTTCGAAAGGAGGTCGCAAAGTTGCAACGCCGCCTTGGTCAGTGCCGTGTTTTTCGAAATAGTTTTTTAATTAAAAGTCACTCGAGGCGTATTGAGAGATACACTCAATGCAAACTAGTCGCGAATTCCGCAGTATTTGTGTGATTCAATTAAACTAATTAAACCTTTCGAGGAAGGTAACCTTAAAAAAAGGACACCTAATTTTAATTCCAAAACAGGCAAACGGCATTAAGAATATTTAATTAAAATTTTCCTTTTATCATGTACTTGAAAATAAGCAAGTTTGTATTTTCTAATAAATTCGTTTATAAATTCCGGTGTCAGTCCATTATTTCATAAGTTTATATACAGAATTACTCCGCGCCGGAAAGGGTTAAGCGGTCGCAGGACTCTTAAAGCTTCAAAATTTTAGAAATTAAAATTTTTTTAGATGTTAAACTCCTATCTTTTCGGAACATTTTGATATAATTGTTTCATTGAAATTCCCAGAAGTTATGGCTTTTAGAATTATACTCGCACAATAGCTGAAGCGGCGTTTGCGAAACTTTGAAGCCATTTTTCTCCGAATGTCGTTTTTTGGGCATAAGGCGCAGGATACCTCAAAAACTTCTGTATATTTTTTCATAAAATTTTCAAAACATATATTTCATGTTAGTCTGTATAAACTGAACCGAAAATTTCCTTTTTATTTTCAAAATATACTTTTTAGGTGATTATACTGTTGAAATTTTCAAAATTTTGTATTAGCTAAATGCAACATTGCATTAAAAATATAAAAATGCTTTAAATACAAATTTATTTAAGTTCAGAGTAATTATAACAATATGAAGTATAAGTAAGCACTAAAATTTTCATTCTAGTTGCAATATTTATTTTGTAACCCTGCAAACTGTTATGCTAATTTTCTGTTCGAGAAATGTCTAACAGTTTCGAGCCCCCTATAAATACTAATTCTGCATCTTGCAATTTTTTAAATACATGAAATGGAAGAACATACTTATATCTTTCATCCCAATTAAAATTGTGTTTTAAAATGATATACATTTTAAGACATTAAATGTTGAAAATGGTTTTTTTTCTTCCAATTTTTAGAGTCCTGAGACCCCTGAAATTAGTATGTTTTTAACAATTTGACATTTATTGCTTTTATACTGTTACTGGACATTACATCATACATATATATTATTAAAAGTTGTTAACTAGGCATAGAGTACGCCGCTCCTGTCATTGTGTATGCCCAAACTGGCCGTATCTTTAAGGGTTAATATATCAGCTAATTACCTATGATTTTTTTCGAAATTCATTATCAACAATGCTTTTTTACTTCTTCTACGATAGGTACATCCAGCGATGCTGAACAATTTTTCTGAATGCCCATAAATCGAAATTTGTGTGTAACAGAAAAATGCAATTTTCTCAAAAACTATGTGACCTATGGTGATCGGTATAATTTTCCGGCAAGGTTTAAATTAACTTCTACTACCTCCAATTTTTTCATAATTTTAGTTTCAGTAGATTCGGAATTAGATGGGGGTAACATATTTTTGCGCTACATTTTCGACAATATCTTTGAAAATATAATATCTAAAATTAAAAGGAATGTATTTTTGAGTTCAGCGTTACGAAAGCTTTCACACGATACCCCACACGATATGCAAAGAAAAAATTTTTTTGCAAGTACCATAATTAGCCCCTCTACATTTTTACTAAATATATTTATGAATGTTTATTAATCTGAAAATATGTGGCACAATAGTCTTTATTACTTCCCCGAATTTGAACTTGCAGCGTTCCATAGTTTACGAGTAAAATGGCTGTGAGAGACAGACAGATAGACACGGGAGTGATCTTATAATGGTTCCGTTTTTACTTTTTAAGTACGGAACCCTAGAAAAATAAATATCGCAGCCTACGGTATTTCTAGAGGAAAAAAAAAAAAAAAAAAAAAAAAAAGAGAAGAGAAAAGCTAAGATTAAGTATTTTTGATCAGAATTCCTCGTACAGACAAATTTTTAACCAAATCGACATAAAAGTCAATGTTATGTAAAAATTCACTCGGGCTGTGCCAGGCTCGAGTCGAGTTTTTCATTTTTTTTCCCGGTCAGGATGGTCTCAGGCTGAACTTTTAGCTGCTATAACGCCGGGCCAGGCCAATAATTTTTTTCGACAGGCCTGGCCGAGTTCAGGCCTACCTTTTATAATGGGCCGGGTCGAATTTTTTTCTATAAGTCGGCCTGGCCCGGGCCTGAAAATTTCTACCCGTACAGACTTCTAACTTAAAATTGAAAAATTATTGCAAATTTCAAACTTTGAGTTATAAATAAAAAAAAATAATTTTTTAAATATTTTCTATTGAATTTATTTTTATTGTAATAATAAGTAATCAATCTAAACTTGCCTTTTTACACCTCACCCCAAATTACTACTTTTACCTTTGCCCCCTCCCCCACTCACTGGAGTATCGAGCACGAAAAGCTTGAACCTTAAGTGATGAGGTGATTTATATATATATATATATATATCGTAGTGAGATGGTGTGTATGCAACTCCAAAATTTGATTTCTTGTCTTGTGCACTCCACAAAATTTAGCGAATTAAAATAAGAAAATCTCCTGTGAATTTTGCATTATTTACTTGAATAAGAACAACTGAAAAAGTACTGTAAGTGTACATACATATAAATAAATGTATCTAAATACCACAAAAAATTTTCTTCATAATTGAAATTTTTTTGGGTTGAAAAACACCTCACCTGATCAGTTAAGGGTTAAAATCTTTACTTTTTTCCTATGCTTTATTCGTAATTGTGCAATACGATAAATAAATTAGCAGTTATCTACTTCACTCCCTCCATTCATAATTTCTACTACCCTTGCTCCTCCCCCCCCCCAGTTTGTAAAATTTTAAATGGTTAAAATTTAGTTTTTTGTTAAAATTTTTGGTCTGTTTATTTATATATTGCTGAAATAATAAATAAATGTCTAACTCCCCCTCCCCCCTCGCCCAAAAGAAAATAATGCAAAAAAAAAAAAAATACAAAATACAAAATAAAAAAAAATACAAAATTTATTATGAACATTCGGTAAATTCGATCTCCACACCCCCCCAAGCGAAATGCTCTAGCTACGCCACTGCTTGTCAGTCAGGACTTATAAATGTGAAAACAATCAGACTGCTAATAATAAAAAATGTATATTTTATTATTTATTACGCTGTTAAAACTTTTATTTTATGACAGTACGTAAGAATACTATTATTAAATAATTTAATAATAAGAATATATCTTACAATTGATGTTCTGTTTAGGGGGGGACTCAGTGTTAATGTATGAAGATTTTTTGGGGGGGGGAATTTGCGTCATTGGGTTTGGGGGGGATGGTCACCACTGACTCTAGACGCCAAGACTTTAAACTACGAAAGCAAAGAGACAATAGTTTCTAGTTCGTTAAGAACTTGCGTTAATTTCTCATGAAATTGCAAAAACATGCAATAGAAGGAACGGCTTTAAAAAAAATTTCCAAGAAACAAAAGACGTCAAAGTGGAATTATAAAGCCACCTTTTTGACTTACTAGACTAATAGAGATTCTTGTAAATGTTCTAATTTAAAAAAAGATAAACAACATAATTTTCTTTATAAAGAAAAGAAAGAAAGAAAAAAAGAACGAGGGCTTCATTTTTATCACATTTCAAACTTAGGGTGTTCAAAACTAATTTGCTAAACCAATTGAACTCTGCTTTCACTTCTTTTTTCTTTTGTAGATTTCGATTTTTTAAAATAACTGTGCTTGAGTCTGCGGAAGCGGGGGGGTGGGGGGGGGGTGCCCGGGCACCCAGGGCACCCCCCCCTGGTTACGCCTATGTTTTACAATTCATTTTTGCTCTCAAAGGCTTCCAATTGGTACGTTTTCTTACTCAGAAACTATATAATGTACCGTAATGGTCGATTTTTTTATAGAGGCAGACTATATTTTTAAAAATGCTGTGAAAGTGGTCATTTTGAACCGAATTTCCCGAAGCGGATTGTGTTGGAAAAATCATTGCATTAAGCATGCACTCAAATCCAAACTGGTTATTTTCTGACTCATTTTTAAATTCATTTTTGCTCTCAAACGCATTTAATTGGTAGATTCGCTTATTCAGAAACTATCAAATGTACCGCAATGATCTATTTTTTGACAGAGACAGAATATATTTCAAAAAATGATCTCAAAGTGGGCATTTTGAACGGAATTTCCCGAAGCAATTGTGTTATCACTTTCTTCTGGACACGATAACTTCCGCAATTCTGCACAAATCTCTTCCAAATTGATACATAAAATCAAGGGACATAAAATCTCGGTCAAGTTCGTTAATGGACAAAAGCGGGCAAAGGGGATGGAAATAGGGAGGGGTTTTGTGAAAACCGAAAAAACCCCATAACTTCTTAATTTTTGTACATATCAAATCAGTTTAAAGTTTTTATTACTTCTAAAAATAGCGCCAAAAATTCATGCATCACAAATTTTTGATAAAATTTAAAATAGGCTCAAGTTGCGCAAAAAATAGGGTTTTTGGGTGAAAAAAATTCCTTACTTGGTCAATTCTCAAGATATCAAATCCAATTAATTTTATTATACATCTCCTTAATATTATCTACAACTTTTATGTTCACAAGTTTTTGATAGAACCAATTCGTACCGCAAAAAAAAATTAAAAACGGAAACAAAAAATTGTTGAAGAAGAAAAATTTTCATAACTCCGTCAATTCACAAGATATAAAATCTCCATTAATTTATCATATATCTTCTTAATATTGTCTTCAACATTTATATAGACAAGTTTTTGATAGGGCCAATTCTTACAGCAAAAACAAATTTAAAATACATAGCGGTTGAAGAAAAAAATCATCTTATTAAGGGTGCATTCAAATCCAAACTATTTTCTTACCCATTTTTAAATTCATTTTTGCTCTCAAAAGCATCCAATTGCTAGATTCTCTTATTCAGAAACTATATAATGTACAGTAATGATCGATTTTTTTTATAGAGGCAGAATATATTTCAAAAAATGATGTCAAAATGGGCATTTTGAACAGAATTTCCCGAAGCGATTGTGTTAGAAACGAAAAATATTGCCCTACTGAGAAAATAATTGTTTATTAATCAAGTTTTAATTAATTGAAAGAAAAATAAAAACACAGGTCGCTTATAAATCTTTTAAAAAATCACGTCAGCATTTTCATTTTTTTTTAATGAATCTGAAAATGTGCCAGAAAATTTCGATTTGTTGAGCATGGAAAAGTATTTTTTTTAATACCGCCTTAACATGATTCTGATAAAACCAGATATTATATAAAAAGGAAATAAAAACTCGTCAAAAGCAGACAGACAAAACTGTTAAAATGGATTTATATCTAATAATGATTTAGTTTTTGTTTGTGAAATTAGTATACTTAACTTCGAAATCTACCTCTGCCTGTAGGCCGGGCCGGCAGGGATTTTTTTTAGGTAGATTTCGTATGAAATACTACCTATTGGGATCGTTCCTATGTTGGAATTTTTGAAAAAAATTTGCAGATCTACACCGATCATGACCCCTAGAACCCAAAACCACCCTCAGTAAAAAAATCTATCTATCTATCTATCTATCTATCTATCTATCTATCTATATATCACTTTCTTCTGGACACGATAACTTTCATAATTCCGCACCAATCTCTTCCAAACTGATACGTAAAATCAATGGGCATAAAATCTCGGTCAAGTTCGTTAATGGGCAAAATCGGACCAAGGGGATGGAAATAGGGAGGGGTTTTGTGAAAACCGAAAACCCCCATAACTTCCTAATTTTTGAACATATCAAATCAGTTTAAAGTTTTTATTACTTCTAAAAATAGGGCCAAAATTTTATGTATCACAGATTTTTGAAAAAGTTAAAAATGGGCTCAAGGGGAGCAAGAAATAGGGTTTTTGGGAGAAAAAAATTCATAACTTCGTCAATTCTCAAGATATCAATTCCAATTAATTTTACTATAAATCTCCTTAATATTATCTACAACTTTTATATTCACAAGTTTTTGATAGGCCCAATTCGTACCGAAAAAAAAAATTAAAAAAGAAAACAAAAAGGGGGTTTGAAGAAGTAAAAAATCCATAACTTCGTCAATTCAAAAGATATAAAATCCCCATGAATTTATCATATATCTTCTTAATATTGTCTACAACATCTATATAGACAAGTTTTGGATAGGACCAAAACAGCAAAAACAAATTAAAAATACATAGCGATTGAAGAAAAAAATCATCTAAGTAAGGGTGTATTCAAATCCAAACTGCGTATTTTCTGACTCATTTTACAATTCATTTTTGCTCTCAAAGGCTTCAAATTGGTACGTTTTCTTACTCAGAAACTATATAATGTACCGTAATGGTCGATTTTTTGATAGAGGCAGAATATATTTTTAAAAATGCTGTTAAAGTGGGCATTTTGAACCGAATTTCCCGAAGCGGATTGTGTTGGAAAAATCATTGCATTAAGGATGCACTCAAATCCAAACTGGTTATTTTCTGACTCATTTTTAAATTCATTTTTGCTCTCAAACGCATTTAATTGGTAGATTCGCTTATTCAGAAACTATATAATGTACCGCAATGATCGATTTTTTGATAGAGGCAGAATATATTTCAAAAAATGATGTCAATGAGCATTTTGAACAGAATTTCCCGAAGCAATTGTGTCATCACTTTCTTCTGGACACGATAACTTCCGCAATTCTGCACAAATCTCTTTCAAACTGATACATAAAATCAAGGGACATAAAATCTCGGTCAAGTTCGTTAATGGGCAAAAGCGGACAAAGGCGATGGAAATAGGGAGGGGTTTTGTGAAAACCGAAAAAACCCCATAACTTCTTAATTTTTGTACATATCAAATCAGTTTAAAGTTTTTATTACTTCTACAAATAGCGCCGAAAATGCATGCAGCACAGATTTTTGATAAAATTTAAAATAGGCTCAAGGGGCGCAAAAATAGGGTTTTTGGGAGAAAAAAATTCTTTCTTTGTCAATTCTCAAGATATCAAATCCAATAATTTTATTATACATCTCCTTAAAATTATCTACAACTTTTATATTCACAAGTTTTTGATAGGACCAATTCGTACCGAAAAAAAAAAAGCGAAAGAAAAAAAGAAGGTTGAAGAAGAAAATTTTTCATAACTCCGTCAATTCACAAGATATAAAATCTCCATGAATTTATCATATATCTTCTTAATATTGTCGTCAACATTTATATAGACAAGTTTTTGCCAGGGCCAAATCTTAAAGCAGAAACAAATTAAAAATACATAGCGGTTGAAGAAAAAAATCATCTTATTAAGGGTGCATTCAAATCCAAACTGTCTATAATCTTACTCATTTTTAAATTCATTTTCGCTCTCAAACGCATCCAATTGCTAGATTCTCTTATTCAGAAACTATATAATGTACAGTAATGATCGATTTTTTGATAGAGGCAGAATGTATTTCAAAAAATGATGTCAAAGTGGGCATTTTGAACAGAATTTCCCGAAGCGATTGTGTTAGAATCGAAAAATATTGCCCTACTGAGAAAATAATGGTTTATTAATCAAGTTTTAATTAATTGAAAGAAAAATAAAAACACAGGTCGCTTATAAATCTTTTCAAAAATCACGTCAGCATGTTTCATATTTTTTTTTTATTAAATATTAATCTGAAAATGTGCCAGAAAATTTCGAGTTGTTGAGTATGGAAAAATATTTTTTTAATATCGCCTTAACACGATTCTGATAAAACCAGCTATTTTATAGAAAAGGAAATATAAACTCGATTCACTAAAGATTCGCTTATTCAGAAACTATATAATGTACCGCAATGATCGATTTTTTGATAGAGGCAGAATATATTTCAAAAAATGATGTCAATGGGCATTTTGAACAGAATTTCCCGAAGCAATTGTGTCATCACTTTCTTCTGGACACGATAACTTCCGCAATTCTGCACAAATCTCTTTCAAACTGATACATAAAATCAAGGGACATAAAATCTCGGTCAAGTTCGTTAATGGGCAAAAGCGGACAAAGGGGATGGAAATAGGGAGGGGTTTTGTGAAAACCGAAAAAACCCCATAACTTCTTAATTTTTGTACATATCAAATCAGTTTAAAGTTTTTATTACTTCTACAAATAGCGCCGAAAATTCATGCAAAACAGATTTTTGATAAAATTTAAAATAGGGTCAAGGGGCGCAAAAAATAGGGTTTTTGGGAGAAAAAAAATTCCTTACTTCGTCAATTCTCAAGATATCAATCCCAATTAATTTTACTATAAATCTCCTTAATATTATCTACAACTTTTATATTCACAAGTTTTTGATAGGACCAATTCGTACCGCAAAAAAAAAAATTAAAAACGAAAACAAAAAGATTGTTTGAAGAAGTAAAAAATCCATAACTCCGTCAATTCACAAGATATGAAATCTCCATGAATTTGTCATATATCTTCTTAATATTGTATTCAACATTTATGTAGACAAGTTTTTGATTGGGCCAATTCTTACAGCAAAAACAAATTAAAAATACATAGCGGTTGAAGGAAAAAATCATCTTATTAAGGGTGCATTCAAATCCAAACTGCCTATTTTCTTAGTCATTTTTAAATTCATTTTTGCTCTCAAACGCATCCAATTGCTAGATTCTCTTATTCAGAAACTATATAATGTACAGTAATGATCAAGTTTTTGATAGAGGCAGAATATATTTCAAAAAATGATGTCAAATTGGGCATTTTGAACAGAATTTCCCGAAGCTATTGTGTTAGAAACGAAAAATATTGTCCTACTGAAAAAATAATTGTTTATTAATCAAGTTTTAATTAATTGAAAGAAAAATAAAAACACAGATCGCTTATAAATCTTTTCAAAAATCACGTCAGCATGTTTCATATTTTTTTTTTTTTTTTTTTTTATTAAAAATGAATCTGAAAATGTGCCAGAAAATTTAGAGTTGTTGAGTATGGAAAAATATTTTTTTTAATATCGCCTTAACATTATTCTGATAAAACCAGCTATTTTATAAAAAGGAAATAAAAACTCGTCAAAAGCAGACAGATAAAACTGTTAAAGTGTATTTATATCTAATAATGATTTAGTTTTTGTTGGTGAAATTAGTATACATAACTTCGAAATCTACCTCTGCCTGTAGGCCGGGCCGGCAGGGATTTTTTTCTTTCCAATGTTCAACGTTCTACATTGAAACATTAACTTTTTGAAAAACTCATAAGTAAATGCTACTTTCCTCATTAAAAATTCATATGTAAAATTATGTTCGTAATACCAATTTGTGGTTATAGTGAGGTTGAAAAATTGAATATTTAAAAATATCAATTTATCATAAGCAGATTTCCATATTTTATTTTCACATAATCAATAAACACTTAACCATTATCAAAAAAATTAATAATAAAAATAATGTAGCTGAAATGATTTTTTTTTCTTTAATGTCTTTACAATAAACGTTAACATAGTATTTATATGCAGTAGAAGATCTTTATAACGCAAACCAAAACATGCAACATTTTGCGTTATATAGGTCATTTCACACAACATTAAAACTTACCTTGTAAATACGGCAATATACAAAACAATCGCAGTAGATATTTATATTGCATTCCTTAGGACCAAAAGTTGTGCAGGTTAAAAAAATTTTGCATAATATTGATCATTTCACATATTGTTAAATCGCCTATAAAAATTATCCAAACATGCTGGGACAAAATCATCACATCACTTAATCCCAAAATTTTTACATTTAATAATAGCAATATTTTCATTTTAAAGAAAATCTGAATTAAGGAGATAAAGATGAAATAATGTTTGAAATTTAATCCTCTAAAAGGTGTCAATATTTTTGCAATGCGGATTACAGGTGCTTCTTAAGTACAAAATTCATTGCTTACATCTCGGAAGCTGTGCATTATATAGGATTATAAAGATCTTCTACTGTATAAATGAAAAGTTAAACCCCTCTCTCCACCACACCTGAAAAAAAAATTGGTACCTTTTGGTTAGCCGGACGCCAATGTTATATTTACATACACATATATGTGTGTGCGTGTGTACATATATATGTATGTAAATATAACACTGGTGCCCGGCTAACCGAAAAATGCAAGCAAAATTTGGTTGAAAAAAGTAAATCCACCTGTTGTTGTTTTTTTTATTTATTTAACCAACTTTATTTTAGTTACTCCTACATTAAAAATTAGTAAAACATTAATTTATATTTTATCTTTATACTCCCTTCATTCTGAATGAGAGTCTGAACTATACTACTGGGAGATAAACACTTCGATGGAATTTTTTCATTAAATAAACACAATTGCCAGCAAATATTGTGGCAAATATTCATATTATAAGTTTTAATGGCAGTGTAAAATAGAAAGTGCAACTGAAATTACCATTTAAAAGAATAAAAAAATATGTTATAAACAATATCATTAAGCTAAGCGAGAAAATCTATTCTGGAACTAAAATTTTAATAGTAAGTTTATTATTTCTATTTGTAATGTATTCATGTGAAGTAAAAATAAAATCTTTCCATTTTTAATGTACATACGTATATTCAAAAAATGTATATTATTTTATATTTTCAAAGAAAATTTAGCAACAAAAAAACTCTTATTTGTAAAAAAAAAAAAAAAAAAAAAAAAAAAAATCAATTTTTACAAAAAAATGTTTTTTTTCTTCCAACACTTGAATCTTTCTAGAAATTATACATCCCTACAAAAAGTACACTAACATGACATTAAGGCTATCTAAATTCCATTTCAGAAAATACAATACCTACTTAAGTTTATGTAAGCAGAAAGAAATTGTGACTGATAGAAGGTAGAAACTTTTTTAAAATATATTTCAGGACATTTCCCCACCCCTCAAAAAAATTAATAGATAGAAAACACTTTGAAAATATCAGAAATTATATAAAGGACAAAATAGCTAATTTTCTTTATATGTTTTCTCCTTTGAGTCAGGGTGGGGGGGGGGGGGTGAAGCTATAAAATACATTTTAGAAATTCAAATTGATAGATTCTCTCAATTGCACATAAGTAAGGCATTTGAAATAATTAGAAATCTAAAAACTTAGCATTTAAATATCATCATAATTTATACTTCGTTAAAAATTCTAATTTTAGATAGATTTTATAT
The DNA here is from genome assembly GCA_963932465.1 of Maratus speciosus. NCBI lineage: Eukaryota > Metazoa > Arthropoda > Arachnida > Araneae > Salticidae > Maratus > Maratus speciosus. The sequence goes on along the minus strand of OZ010791.1, from coordinate 610,025,687 downwards.
GAGTCAATTTTTATCAACTGTTTTTCTCTAAGATAAAATTTACAAGGTGATTTTAAAAGTTTGTAAATTTATTTTATAAATTATATTTTATTGAAATATCTTAAACATTGGATACCAGTTTTAAAAATGATAATACAATTAGAAGTCAATTCTTAGAATTTAAATAAAAACTTACCATGTATAACAAATAAAATTTATTAATCACAAAAAAGAATTAAATGTTTTTTTATTTACAAACTATTATTAATCATATTTATTATTTAACAAAAATTTTTTCGACAAATCATCTATTTCTTGTTAGTCATCTTCTTCTCATTTGAAAAGTGTTTCCATCCCTGTCGTCAAATTCTGCAAGCACCTTTCCAATGCAGCTAGAGATAGCAGTGGTTTCTGTTCCTTCAAACTTCATTTCCACACTAGCTAGAAAAGTACAATGAACCAAAATCACAATCAGACCAAGTACATTTTTGCTATAACAATTTATAATTTGCTATAGCTTTTTTTTTTTTTTAATTTTCATAAACAAATTTTAAATGGGAGATTTGAATTTATTCACCAAAATTTCAGAGTTGAAAATGAAATATTTTTACTTTATTATATTAATACAGTAGACTCCCTCAAATCCGCACAGCTTGGGACCAGAGGTTGTGCAGATTTTTGGTCATTGCTTTCTTTGTTTATATTTTTTAAACAGTAATTTGAATGTAATAATGCAATCGAAATTATAATGAATGCTTACTTATAGTAAAATATTAAAATAATTAAGTAAAATAATAAATTATTAAAAGTAAATGTCAAATAAATAATAATGCATAATTAAATATACATAATAAAGATTATATAAATTTTTCTTGAATTATTCAACCAAACTTGCCTCACAAAGGTACCCTACTAATTCATATCAAAATCATAAAATAAAAAAGTTTTCTTTCAGGTTTAGCCAGACTTAATAACCAAAAAAGCTTGATTAATACATAAATATATTTGGTAAAAATATTGCAATTACCAGTGATATCAGCAATATCTTGAATTTTTCAGAAATAAATTTATACTATTTCCTTCATGAACAAGCAAGAGTTCAATCACATTAACAAGAATCACATATTAAAATACACATCGAATTATATAAAAATAAAAAAGTCTATAATTTTGTCCCTACATCTGAATTGAAAGTTCTATTGTTTACATATTCGATGATGTGCGGATTTGAGGAAGTCTACTGTATTCAATAGTTAGTGCTAAAATAACACAGTACTCACAACTTTATTGTTTAATGGTTTTATAAATCAGAAAACAAAATTGCGAACCAACTACTTAACTTACAAACTGAAAACTTGCAATTTTAAAATTTCACCTCAGTTTTTTTTCCTCTTACAAAATTTGAACATAATATTCAAAAAGGCATTTTCGAATTAAAGTGAATTTTCAAAACTAAAATTCTTTATGAAAATAATAAAAGTAAAAATAGTTTCTAAAAAAGTATACTATTATAAGCATTCAATGTTTATCTTTACAATCACACCTAATTTCACGACTACAATTTATGTCGTTAAAAAAAAATCTGTTACAATGCATTAATTTTACAAAGACCCCAACTATTGAAAAATCACTGCTTTGATGTATTACTTGATAAATAGCATGAATATGTGAATTTATTTAAAATATATATAATATTTGTTCTACTTATCTTTTAAAATATAGTAACAGGGGGAAATATTATTTAAACTGTTATACAGGATTTCTAAACTATTTTTTATAACATATAATCATAAATTAGTTACTATATGTACTCACGTGTAAATAAACACCCTATTTTAAAGGAATGAAAATAATTCCATTTTATTATCAGTATTTTGGAATAGTTTTCATTGCCCTATTTGATTGCAGAATTCATATTAATCTTCTTTGATTAAAATTAAATTTAGACCAAGATTACTACTGTTATATCTATTATTAAATATTGTTATTCAAACGGATGGACATGTTATATCTCTCAAATTTTGGGGTTGACTAATATGAGAGTATATACAGTAATAAATTATAAACAATGATTTTTTTAAAAAGAAATATTAAAATTAAATTAATAAAATAAATTATTATTAATAATTGAAAATAATCAATAAAAATTAGGAAACTTAAAAAATAAAAAGTTATTTTCTATTCACATTTTTTTATTTTTATTGTTCCAAATATTTCACTGTTGCAGTTTCACAGCCACTAAAACATACTTTGACGTAAATGGCTTGGTGCATATTAACTGCATTGTTTTTGTAACTCATAAATAGTTGTAATAACAAAGATTATTTCGAGATTTATCACCTGCGGCTAGGTAGAACAAAAATGCCTTAGAATCAATTTATAATGAAGATCTAAAAATATTAAAATGGCATATTGTCATTGGAAATACACAAGCATAATTTTAATAATTCTAGAATATCAAGAAAAGAGTGAAAAATCAATTACAAAATTCCTTCTTTACATATAAAAACCAAGTTAAATAAAAGAGTGTAAAAATACAACATTGACTGCAATATAGAGACCCATGCTGTATGCGTTAAATTCAATCTTACACCATTTTTGAGGACATCTCCAGCACACGGCACAGAGGCAGAAGCCCCTCTGTCCCTATGGGCCCACACAAGCCAGGAAATATATGTATGAATGATTAAAAAACTGATATGTTTCGATATAATACAGCACCCTTCAACCCAGACTCCTTCAAATCTGCACAGCTTGGGACCAGATGTTGTGCGGATTTCTGGCCATTGCTTTGTTTACATTTTTTAAATAGTAATTTTAATGCAATCAAAATTATAATGAATGATTGTGATATTGTAAAATATTAAAATAATTAAGTAAAGTAATAAACTAAAAGGATAAAAAGTAAGATAATTTAAAAACTGATTAAAATATTAAAAGCAAAGTTCAAGTAAATAATTAATAATGCATATTTGAATATGCACAAAAAAAGAGATCATTTTCCTTCAATTATTCAATTTGAGGGAGTCTACTGTATTAACAAACTTTATTTTTACACAAAAAGAATCTTATACGCTTTTAATTCTTCAATACCAGTTGACAAATTTTTTCTCCTTGTAAATATTACTTAATCACTAAAATTGGAGGTTGCATAAGAAAAAAATTTTCCGTGCCAAGGGTCAATGCAAGGTTTTTCTTCTTTTGACCCGTTTAATGTGAAACAAAAGATTTGTGAAAAATAACATTACATAATAGAAGACGAATTCAGATTAAGCCAAATTCAAACAAAGCATTTATTAATAACTTATTTAAACCTTTCTGCTAGCTTTTCTTTCTGATGAACTTATTACATTTAGTTTGAAACCTTACAAAATAAAAATAATTAATGAAGTGTTTGCTTTTACTGAATGGAATTTTGTGAAGAGGTACTAAAGAAGGTCCAAATTTTGCCTGAGCCAACTCAGGTGTACTAAAATATTGGTTTTCAAATTCAAAAGTTTCATATGCTGTAAGTGGCAAGTAAACTTGTTGCTCAACATGATTAAGTTAAAGTGTCAACATGCATTCTATTAAAATGTTTGTTTTATTTACTGCTGAAAAAGTCCATAAATTAAACATTATTAAATAAGATATTACAAAATCTGGAATGAGCAATAAAAAAATTAGACTGTAATTTATTCGGTAAATCAAAGATTTATGAAATGTTTTAAAACTTGTTGTTACAGCAACAAATATTCATTTATGAAATATATTAAATTGTCTTCAAATACTTTGTAAAATTATTTTAATGAAAATTTCAATAACGCATAACACTGGCAAATAAAAATCTATGTGTACCAGAAATATATTAGTAGTACACAAGTACCATTCCTTATGAAAGTTTGGTAAATTATTAATCAATGACTTCTCCAGATCAACTATGCACTATATCTCCTCTCCAACCACAGGAAAAAATATACAAAAATAACTCACCGATAACTGCATTTAAGATATTGAAATCACTGGACTTCTCTTGCTTGACTCCCAGACTATATATTCCATTCCAACAACATAAGTTAATGAACCTGAAACAAATATAAAAATTTTAGGGCACATTTAATAATAAAATGAAATTTAACTGTATTAGTGTTGTCGAATCAAGAGGGGGGAGAGGGGGGCAGACTTTTCAGGGGAAAAGAGATAATACAGTAGAAGATTTTTAAAATGCAAGGTTTAGCATTATACAAAATCTTGAAATCTTGCCCAAGAGGAATTTAACAGGTAGAAATTGCTTATTCAAAAAACTTAAATTGGTACTTTTCGGTTAGCCGGGTGCCAGTGTTATATATACATATTTATATACATACATATATGTAAATATACATATATATATATACATATATTATATATATACATGAAACGATTCCGCTTGTACTTTATATTATTTAAATGTAGTAGTCATGGCCTTACAAGAAAATGAGGCAGTTGGTGCTGAACCTGACTTTTATTTTTCTGTAATAATACATGATATCATCTGAAGTCAGGTCCAGTGACTTGGAAGATATTAGGAGCCAAAGCTCTCCCTAAATCATTATTGATATTCTACAGAGGACTGCATCATAATCTGACCTCTCCTTCCCTCTGCACCGCGCTTTTAATCAAATAAATATTACTTTTTCCAGCAGAGGGCAGAAGTAACAAACTGGGAGGCTTAATCTTTCCTGATTGGTGCATTATCTATTTTATAACTGTTTGTTATGTGGAGACAAAGAATCTGAACTTATGATTGCACAACAAGAGCTAATTCTAATTTAAATGTTAAATATTATTTATGAGGCAATCATAATATGAAACGTCAACCAGACAAAAGCTAATTATGACTTATTGCTTATCAGTTTTCTACTTTGACACTAATTAAACTAACATATTCACTTTGATTTGTTGTTTATAATTTGATTCTTAAACTATCTAGCATAGCCTGAAAACTCATTTTGTTTATGCTATAAATATAATGATGCTTCCCAGATAATTTAATATGTTTTATGATGACTGTCTTATGTCAACAAAGGGTAATGTTAAAATTCTTTGATCCTATTGGATTCATTGCACCATTTTCTGTTCCTATGAAAAGTTTGCAACATGAAACATGGAAAAGGGGTTTGGAATGGGATGGAAAATTCCCTAATGATTTAAAAATTGAATGGGAAAATTGGTGTGCAGAAATCGAACATTTACATAAATTTGAGGTACCCCGCAATATTTTCCACAGGGTTTAGACTTTTCGGTTCCAATCGAAATTCATATATTTTCAGATGCTAGTCCTAAGGCTTATGGGGCCGTAGCTTATTTTCGATGTACCACAAGTGATAATAAAATTATGACTAGTCTTATTTGGGCAAAGTGTCGAGTTGCCCCGATTAAATGTTTGACAATTCCTCGGCTTGAATTAATGGGGGCATTAATAGCTGAGGATGTCTAAATATCTAAAAAATGCATTTAATTTTCAAAATTTGGAAATTCATATCTGGTCAGATTCCACAATTACGTTACATTGGATCGAGGGATCAGCCATGGATTGGAAGGAAGCCCTTTGTGGCTAATAGGGTTGTAGAAATACAATCTTTAACTGATCCTAGAATATGGAAGTATATTCCGGGTAAGGATAATCCTAGTGATCTTCTTACTCGAGGCGAAAATTTATATAACCTCCTAGAAAACAAATTATGGTATTACGATCCTGAATGGTTGTTATTACCAAAGGACAGTTGGCCGAAAGCAGAAAAAATACAATTTAATGAAAATATTTTGAACGAAAGAAAATCAACAAATTTGAGTTCTGCTCAATTATCTTGTACAGTAGGTGTTGTACTTCCAGAGTCTTTGTTAAAATTAGAAAATTTTAGTTCTCTTTCCAAATTACTTAACATCACAGCCTGGATCTTCAGATTTCTAAATAATATCAATAAATCAAAACCTAAAATTTCAGGTGAGCTCACAGCTCAAGAAATTGAAAAGGCAGAATTTTATTGGTTAAAACAAACCCAGTTATCTGTCTTCAATCGTGAATTTGATTTACTAAAAAAGGGAAAGCCCATCGATAAAGATTCAACCTTGTATAGTCTGAATCCAAAATTGGATGAGAATGATTTGTTAATTTTATCTGGAAGATTACAATTTTCAGAATTATCTCAAAGGGAAAAGCACCCTTTTATACTTCCATATGGGGGTGCTTACACCAAATTGTTGGTTCGAAATGCCCATGAAAAGGTTTTCCATTATGGAATTGCAACAATTTTAGCTCACTTACGAGAAAAATATTTTATAATTAGAGGACGAAAAATGATAAAATCTGTGCTGAAAAATTGTCTTATTTGTACAAAATTTAAAGCTTCTCCTGGGAAGCAAGAAATTGGCACCATTGCCGAAAGATCGTATTGCTGAATCACCACCCTTTTATACCTATGCTGTGGATTTCGCAGGACCTATTTATGTCAAAGCAAAAACTGGCCAAGAAAAGGCCTATATAGTTCTTTTCACGTGCGCAGTCAGTAGAGCTGTGCACCTCGTACTGTGTATCAATTTAACTATTGAAACTTTCCTTTTATCATTCAAAAGGTTTATCTCTCGTAGAGGAATTTGTCGAACAATCTACAGTGATAATGCGAAAACATTTATCAAAGCTGATAATTTTCTTAGAGAAGTTTGGAGCCGAATATTGAAAGAGGAAGTTTTACGATATTTTAATAAAAATAGCATCATCTGGAAACTCGTTATTCCAAGAGCCAGTTGGTTGGGCGGTTTTTGGGAACGCATGGTTCGTTCAGTGAAAACTCCTTTGAAGAAAGTTCTCGGAAGATCTTGTCTCTCATATGAAGAAATACAAACCACTTTAACTGAAATCGAAGCTATGATTAATGGTCGCCCACTAACGTATGTCTATGAAGAAAACAATGAACCGCTTCCACTTACTCCTTCACATTACCTGATCGGCAAGCGAATAAATTCTCTACCAGATTTTCCGTGTGTTACTGAACCTAAATCGAATAAAGTTACGTTAACAAAAATATTAAAATATCGAGATCAAGTTTTAAATCATTTCTGGAAACGTTGGAGGCAGGAATATTTACTAGAACTGCGTTCTGCCAATTTTTCAGTTCCTGTCAAAGCTCCGACTAAATTCGAAATTGGTGACGTTGTGTTAATTAATGAAGATAAAACTCCAAGGCAGATGTGGAAATGCGGCAGAATTACAGAGCTCTTTTTAGGAAGAGATTTGAAAGTTAGATCTTGTGCAATACAAACTGAATCTGGTGTGATAAAAAGACCAGTGCAATTGCTGCATAAACTGGAACTCGACATTATGGACTAATTTTTGAACTTTTCACTTTTAAGAACATTTTGTTTACATTTTCATTCTTTAACTTTTTCTAATTCAATATTTTGTATATTTTAGTTTCAGTAGTTGTTCCTGTGAAAACAATTAATTGTATGTCTCATTATTGTAAGTATGTTCTAACTTTTAATTGTCTTATTAATGTAATTTGAAATTTTTGATAAAAATTTAGTTTGAATGATGAACAATAGTAATTGTTTTGAATGATGAACAACAGTAATTGTGCATCCGGTGGCAGAGTGTTAAAACCCCCCTTTCTTTCTGTTTGACTTGGCGAAAATTAATCATCGCCAAGAATTATGGTAACCCATTTTACTATTTTTCTGTTTGTTTTTATGGTAGATGTAAGTAAATTCTGAAGCGAGCGATCACAGCTATAAGTGATCTGAACCAGGATTGCCTGGTAAAAATTAATATCTTAATATTCAATTTTCGAGTTTTTAATTATTTGAGTGCTGATTTATCATAAACTAGCAGGCTATGCCCGCTGCGCTGGTCAATTTTTCCAAATGAACATTGGTGAATTTGAATTTGCATTTTAAACAATATGGACCTTCAGCTGGACCTTACTCATTACTGAAAACGATGCGAACGCCATCGTGATATAAAATTACCTAAAGCGTTGGTCAAAATTTAGCTATTAAGAAGTAATTCTTTTAGTTGATTACTAACAATGCACTTTTGGTAGGGCAATGAGACCGTTATGACAACAGGAATTAATAGCTCTATAACTAATCAACATATAATAAAATGTTATATACTAACACCATTCCTGAAACGTTGTGTAACAGTGCCACTTGTATCAAAATACATTCTATAGATTTTCAAAGAAAAAAAGGCTAAACTTTCATAATCAGGTTCACTTAATTTTTTAACTTTTTTTTTTTTGCTCTAAGTAGCGTTGAACAATATGTATACTCTAAAACCTTTCCAAAATTATTGCCTAACCACTTGGGCACAGATGTCATACATGCCCCCATATAGGCGCGATTTTTTTCTGACGCCAATGTCAGAAACATTGCAATACGCAACAATACTTAACTGGCGCCAAAATGTCGTTATTTTGCTTGATATGGTAACCCGGAAGTTGTTGATAATGCTGTTTATGTTTTCGCCAAATTGGCGTCGGTAAAAAATCGCCCCAATATGGGGCGTATATGACATCTGTACCACCTAATATCATATAGGCAACAGGTACTTAATTTGCGCCAAAGTGTCGTTATTTTGCTTGATGTGGTAACCCGAATTATGTTGTTTATGCTGTTGATGTTTTCGCCAAATTGGCAACCGAAAATAATCGCACCAATATGGGGCGAATATGACATCTGTACCAAGTGAATATGTGGCTTTTGTGATACTTTTATGTTAGCCGGGCGCAGGTAATAAATCAACAAAGATTGTGTTCATACCATATTCTTATATTTATTATTTTCATTTAAGATACAAACCTTTCACTCATTTCATTTAAAATGCATGCCTTATTACACTAATTTCATTTAAAAAACTGAAAAGATAAACAATAACAGGAAATAATTCCATAATTAAAAACAAAGAATTATTTTTAATTTACATACGCAAAATGTAACTACTGCTACTGGCAATTTTAAAAATGCTATTGGCGAGATCTGAGCACGGCTGTTATAAATGTACCCATTTTTTCTTCTTATCGAGGAGCAAATTATAAATCGCCAAATATTATTCCAATTCCAATTTCTTTCTTTAAAAATAATTTTTAAGTCGTTACAAACAGTGCTTTCATATTTAAATATTTTCGTTGGTACTACTTAGTTATCCCGTCGACCAATTTCGCCAAATTATACAAATTGACATAATTTTTATTTTAAATAACGAAAGAACAAATAAATTATTATAACATTAATAAAAATACAAATAATACAAATAAAAATCACTTTGCGACGTAAACACGTGTAACTTGCTTAAAGTCAGGTGAATTTGACATTTACGATCAACCATTATAGGCATTTAATCTTATAGTTTGGCGATAGATTTTTGATCGATGGAATATCTAAGTAGTACCCTTTAGTTCTATAACGCTAATTTCTTAGTAAAATTGTTCCTTTTATTTTGCATAAAATCACTATTTTTTTTTTTTTTTTGGTACTACTTAGTTATCCCGTCGACAAAACATCTATCGCCAAATTATAAGATTAAATGCCAATAACGGTTGATCCTAAATGTCACATTCACTTGACTTCAAGGAAGTTACACGTGCTTACGTCATCAAGTTATTTTTATTTCAACGTTTTATTTGTATTTTTATTAATGTTATACTAATTTATTTCTTCTTTCATTATTAAAATACAACTTATGTCAATTAATGTAATTTGGCGAGTGGTTTGGCGATTTATATAATTTGGCGAAATTGGTCAACGGGATAACTAAGTGGTACCATTTTTTTTATTAAGATGTTCGTATTTTCTTTTTCAAACTCATAGAGCCATTTTTATTCTTTATCCGAAAGAGTTAATTTGAATTTTTTTCGTTGCTATAGTAACGAATGTAATGTTAGATATTTTGAGGTTTAGACGCCAAAGACACCGCCAAATTAAAAAAATATGAAAAATGTCATGAACTGTTGAACTTATAAGAATTTACTTGGCACCAATCGATTCAGCATACAAAAATACATTAAATTATGCTATCATCTGACGCATAATTATAATATCCGATTTTTAAGGAATTTTTTCCCTCTCCTTGCAAAATCGCCATTAGGGGTGATACTTTAGAAAAACCTTTCTTAGCGATACTATATAGATATGCCATTTGGCGGTGAATCGATGATCGAAAATTAGTCCAATATCATTTGAAATATTACATAACAGAGGAGAAATTACGAAGAAAGACGAAGAAGAAATGACGAATTACAAAAGACTTGCATTTTTTTTTTGGAACAGATGTTATATATTCCCGCAGCCGCCATCTTGGATTTTTTCTTGGCGTGAAAACCCCTTTTGCGCCAAGTAGCAAATGTCGCCAAACAGCGATTTATGTCCATGTTAGGCTTCACGGGGTTGCCAGAACACGTCACTCGTCGGGGTTGCCTTATCGATAAACGCCAACAATAAATCGCCAAGAAATCCAAGATGGCGGCCGCGGGAATGTATAACATCTAAGCCTTTTTTTTTTCAAAATGTTGAAAATTTAGATAATAATAACGCATGTTTGTATAAATTTCCTTAAAAACTATCTTCATTTCCTAGATTTCGAAGGTGTGAATTTTCCTATAAATGATATTGGCGATATGTCTTAAGAAAAAATGAAATAAACAATAGATAATATTTGCTGAAAAAAATGGATAATAGTCATTGATCTGAGTTCGAGTTTATAAATATCACATGCTTTCGGAATTACGGTGAAAAACATTTTAAAAAATATGAAATTATTTTACAATATGTATGTGTGGCAGAAATTCACACTAAAATTTAAGTATTTGATTCCATTTTTTAAATATTAACTGATATCTATATAAGTTACAATTGAATATAAAAATGTACTCAAAAAAAGATCTCGTTCACTTGAAAAAACACCATTTATGAGAATATCCTGAAGCTAGTGTCACACTTATGCATTTTTGACTTAAAATCACATTGTTTGGCGACCAAAAGTAAAATAAAAAATCGTAAAGAAATAAATAATAATTACACATGTGACTCACAATTACATCTGCTTTTTTTTTTCTATGAGTTACGTGATGGGGCAATTAGATAAAAAGAAAAAGAAAAGATCAAAAAGAAAAAAAAAAGTCTTTAAAAATTCATCTAATCAAATTTTCAGATTCATTTCTATAATCTAACGTAAGCGATAATGAGCCAAATATTGCGTTTCAATTGTAGTCTTTCTCATTAAATTAATTTTTAAGCATTACAAATATTTCTTTCAGGTTTAAATTAAATTACAAATATTTCTTTTAGGTTTAAATTAAATATATTCGTTTTTAACATAATCCCTCATTTAAATGTATTTTTCTTTCTTTTTTTACAATTAAATATCAGTAATTATTTTTTCATTTATTTTCTAACGGATACAGCGATTTCAATTCATTTGTCGCCAAAAAATAACCTCTGGCAACCTTTTCGTTCAAAATAACAATAAAATGCGAAATTTATTACCAAAAATCATAGTTATCCCTGTATATTTTACTCATAAACCCCCACGTGAATATTCTCTATTGAATGACACTATTTGCAAAAAAATCCACCGGGTAGTTTTTGAAAACATTCGGGCGGAACTTTTAGATCTTACTGCTTTATAATACTAGCAAATCCCGCGGCTTTGCTCGCGTAATAGTTGAAATATGTCTAGTGATATTCGCATAACTATTTTTTTTTCAATACCTAGTATTAGTTCACACTCTCCCTATATTTATTTATTTATTTATTTATATATATATCTTGTTCAAATTTTCAATCGTTAATAAAATACTTATTATTCATCCTATCAAGTTGAAATAATTTTTTTAAAACTTGTACTGGTTGACAATTGATGTTAATACAGTTTTTTCAAATATTAATTCATTAATTAAATTTTAATTAATTAATTTTAGTTTTACATGGGAAGCAAAATGGCGGCCATTGGTTATTGAAGTATTTAATGCTTCTTCATATCTATAAGGAGGGTTCCCATAGGAGGGAACCTGTTAAGTCGCCAAATACAGCAAAGTTTGCTGCCAACTTGGCGATATACCGCCAAATTTGGCGACCAAAATGAGCCGCCAAATGTCACGCTAACTCGGCGATATCTTTAATATTTCGTCAAATTCCCACAGACTTCCATTGTAGACCTATTTGCTTATAGAAAATCAATAAATTGAGATATTTTAATGTAACATAAACTAATATTAGCTTAAGGGATTATATTAAATTTTTCTTTGATGACCTAATTAGGAATTGACTTTAAAAACAAAATTTTTATATTACTTGTTTATTAGAACAACACTGTTTGGAATAATTCAAAAATTACAAATTAAGCCACAGTTTGACTAAACTTCATTATAAAAGTACAACAGACAGAAATGAGATTTTAATTAATAAGAAGAACTAAAATTAATTCCAAATAAATGATAATTTAGAAAGTGTTTTGAGACTTTTATGCTCATTTCAGTATTCATTTGAAGTTTTGAATTTTTTAGAAACCATCTTAACACATTTACATCTTGAAATTAACTATCATAATTCCAAGTTTCTTGTCTAACAGTCTACCGCCGCTCTGGTGTTAGTGGCACCAACATAAAATGACGAAACAGAGTTTAAATAGAATGTCTCTAAAAATGTTGAAACAGAGACTGTCACCTTTAATTTGCCAACATTAACGTTGACATCGGTTGGTATTTCCTAATATTCTATAGAAAACGGAATTTAGATGTTTTTAAAGGCTTTCTTGTTGCTCCTGCCAACCATGTGGTACTGACACCGGCATAAAATATAGCCCGTATAGGATCAGGGATTATCACTCTTGATTCGCAACTAATAACTTCTGTAATCGGTTTATTATTTCCTGAGATTCCATAGAAATCATAATTTAGGACTTTTTAGAATGCCTTTCGCTCCTTCCCTTCGCTTCAGCCCTTTTTAATTTAGAATTTATATACGACTGTTCTTAGAGGACATTCATATTTTATAAGTAACTACCGTGCTATATTTAAAGTTTCTAGCCTCTTCACTACCGCAGAAATCGTAATTTAGAAATTTTTTTGCTCTTGCAACTCTCTAGGGGTTTTGGCACCGACATAAAATATAGCTTAAATGTTTGAGCAGGTTCTATCACCATCAATTTGCAACCATTATGTTTGAAATCGGTTTCGTATTTCATACGATTGCATAACAATCGTAATTTAAAACTCTTATAGAACGCCTTTCGCTCACTTCATCCTTTTAAATTTGGAATTTTCTTTCGACAATTCTTAGAAAGCATTTGCATCTTTGAAGTAATTACCATTCCAAATTTAAAATGTTACCCCCTCTTTAACACAAAAAATGCAATTTAAAACTTTTTTTGCTCCTGTAACCCCCTGGTGGTAGTGACATCAACGTAAAATATGGGCTATGTTGGAGCGGGGACTGTCACCATCAATTTGAAACCGTTACTTCTGAAATCGGTTTATATTTCCTGAGATTGCGTAGAAATAGCCATTTAGAACGTTTTTTAGAGCTCTTTTCGCACATTTCAACCTCTTTTAAATTTCGAATATTTTAAGAAATGTTCTTAGAGATCATTTATATCTTATCAGTAACTACCATTCTAAATTTCATGTTTCTAGGCCCTTCAGTAACACGAAAATCGCATTTTCGAACTTTTTTTGCTCCTGCACCCCCTTTGGGGGTAATGGCACCGATATAAAATGTAGCCTATGTTTGAGCAAGGGTTGTCACCATCATTTTAACACCATTATTTTCGAAATCCGTTTGGTACTTCCTGAGATTGCGAAAAAATCGGCATTTAGAACGTTTTTTAGAACGCTGTTTGCGCATTTTACCCCCTTCTAAATATCGAATTTTTTAAGAAATGTTCTTAGCGATCACTTATATCTAATAAGTAACTACCATGCCAAATTCCATGTATCTGGGCCCTTCAGTAACACAAAAATCGCAATTTCGAACGTTGTTTTGCTCCTGCACCCCCTTTAGGGGCAGTGGCATCGACATAAAATGTAGCTTATGTTGGAGCAAGGGTTATCACCATCATTTTGACACCATTATTTTTGAAATCGGTTTGGTACTTCTTGAGATTGCATAAAAATCGCCATTTAGAACGTTTTTTAGAAAGCCCTTTTGCGCATTTTCACCCCTTTTAAATTTCGAATTTTTTAAGAAATGTTCTTAAGAGACCATTTATATCTAATAAGTAACCACCATGCCAAATTCCAGGTATCTGGGCCCTTCAGTAACACAAAAATCGCAATTTCGAACGTTTCTTTGCTCCTGCACCCCCTTTAGAGGTAGTGGCACCGGCATAAAATGTAGCCTATGTTGGAGCAATGGTTGCCACCATCATTTTGACACCATTATTTTTTAAATCGGTTTGGTACTTCTTGAGATTGCGTAAAAATCGCCATTTAGAACGTTTTTTAGAACGCTTTTCGCGCATTTTCACCCCTTTTAAATTTCGAACTTTTTAAGAAATGTCCTTAGAGATCATTAGTATCTTATAAGTAACTACCATTCCAAATTTCATGTTTCCAGTCCCTTCAGTAACACAAAAATCGCATTTTTAGAATGTTTTTTGCTCCTGCACCCCCTTTTGGCCAGTGGCACGGACATAAGATAGCCTATGTTCTAAGTTGGATCAACACCATCATTTTGAGACCATTACTTTTGGAATCGGTTCGGTAGTTCCAGAACTTACCTTCTACAAATAAACAATTTTTACCTCTTTATAATAGTAGTATAGATATGATATGATGATGATAGATAAAATTGTTCTGCATATATTATTTATTGGAATTGACGTGATTTATGACTGATTCGTAGAAGATTTGTTTTTATTCGATTGTTTTTGAAATCCCTCATGGTCTGGTCACTTTTGCACTCAGTTGGAAATGTACAACATATATGAGTCATTTATTTTACTTTACGATAGTATACATTTACGTCATGTATAATAATTTGTATCATATATTAATTTTTGTATTAAAATTTTCGTCCTATTATGTTTTTCCCATTGTCTGAGGATTACTATTTTCCGACATACACCTGTCTCCTAGGAAATTCACTGTATTAATTCACTGTATTATTTAGAAATAAATAAACATAAAATTTCAGTAGCAAATTTTTCATATCGGATTTCAGTATACTAATTTACGCTTATAGAATAATAATTAGCGAAGCTCCTTTGTAATTGGTGATTTATAAAAATAAATTCCTGTTTCGTTTATAGAACTAATGGTTTCACAGAATTATCTCTAATGCATATTAAACAAACACTTCGAAATCTGAAAGTATTTATTTTAATGATTTCGTTGACTTTACTTTGCGCCCTATCATTCTGTTAAAGAGAAAACTTTTAAAGACGTTTGTGTAATTAACTTAACTTGTAAGTAAAATAATTCTATTTGTTGTTCATTGCTAAAATAAGATTCGAGAAAATGTGCACCTAATAACTTGGAAATCGTAATTACGCTCGGTGATTATTATTTGAAAATGCAAAATGTTGTCCAAGCAAGTATTTTCAAATTAACTGAATAAATTTAAAATTCAATAACAAATCATGGAAGACGGTAGTATTTCGAGTGACGCAGCCTTAAGCCTAAAATCGTATCGTATCGTATCGTTAAAATCGTATCGTATCGTATCATAGAATTCGTAGATGGCGGAACTCATATCATGGAAGACGGTAGTATTTCGAGTGACGCAGCCTTAAGCCTAAAATCGTATCGTATCGTATCGTTAAAATCGTATCGTATCGTATCATAGAATTCGTAGATGGCGGAACTCATATATACAGCTAACTCGACATCAAAGAAAACGCGAAAAGCCGCCTTTTAATAACTCAGCAGATATATGTCTTATTGTTCTGAATTTTCTAGAACAGTCTTATATCTGCAGTCTAATCGTATACTGAAAGTTTTGCATTTCTACGTGCAGTATATTTTGAGATCTAAATAGTCATTTTTAAAGTGAAAACGTTGGTATAATATCGAGGAAGTTCCTAATTTGAAAATCTCGAAAACGATTCTAATGATTATTTTTAAATTGATACATAATATAAATGTGATTAAGGCGAGGTGAATAACACTTTTCTTTTTTCTGGGAAAACTCTCGTTCGTTAAATAATTCGATTTTTTTTCTCTCGAAAATGACACGGGCGATCTTTTAAAAATCAAATAAATATGTTTCAGATGAACCAAATAACAATTTACTTGTTTCCAGCAAGACTCTTGTTCGTTTTATAATGCGCATGAAAAATCGGACTATATTTCTTCGCCATTCTATGGAAATTTCACCGAAAATGCATGACACTGTATTCATACACATGCTTTCTTTTTAACCACTTTTGGGGAGAAAAATTTTGTCTTCCCACTGGCTGAGTGGCTAAGGGCCATCGTTTACTGACCTTAGCATAGGCAGTTCGATACTCCCTAGTACGTGTTTTCACATGTGAATGTTTTTTTTTTAAAAGTCTGCTAGTTGACCATTATTCTCAGTTCCTTTGTAATTTTTTAAATTGCTATTAAGTTAAATAAAATTACAATTATAATGACGCC
The DNA here is from genome assembly GCA_963932465.1 of Maratus speciosus. NCBI lineage: Eukaryota > Metazoa > Arthropoda > Arachnida > Araneae > Salticidae > Maratus > Maratus speciosus. Next base: position 610,009,116 of record OZ010791.1, on the reverse strand, counting down.
AATTTGATGATGATTATTTCTTGGCAATTTTTCAACAATAAAAATATTACCAAATTTTATAAATATATTTAATTTCAATCACTTTACAAAAAATATACATTAATAATTATTATTTGAATATAAATCACACGATCAGAAACGTAAAAAAATAATTCATTTCAGCTCTTCTTTTTATAATATCATTTTTTATTATTATGACGGTCAATCAATATATAATCACTGACATCCATAATAATATTATTATTATTATTATTATTTTCCTTGCATAAAAGCTATTGTGATGTAATAATTCTTTTATAATAAATAATTTAGTTGAAATGTTTTATTTATAAATATCAATGAAGTTTGATAACCCCGAGACAATTCTTTTTATTTAACATTGCAATATTTACAGTTTACATAATAAGCATATCAGAATTCTGGTGTCGCCATCTTTTGACGCAATTGCGTAGTATTATAGAGAAATGTTTGATAAAAACGTTGAATAGACAGTTTTTAAATCGAAGAATTATTTTAAGAGATATTTAATGTTAAATCTGGATAAAATTGTCTCATAGGAAAAAAAATACATATATACATGGGAATTTAATCATTTTCATTCAATTTAATCATTCAATAGAAACTGTTGGCTTAAATAAAGTATGCAAAGAAGAAACAAATAGTGAACTATAAAACAACGAAGCTATCATCTATCATTTACCCCTTGAGGGACATTTTTAAGACTTTGTATTCAAGCATTACATTGTTACTATTTCAGCCTCCTTTTTTTCTTTAGTAGCATATAAAAGTCACACAAGCTTTTATGTATTTGTATAAATGTATATTTTAAAAATATATTTTTAAGGGATATTTTTTTTAAATGCTAAAGATTTGAATTTTTACTTTAAACATTTAAAAGTACTTTTTAAAATTTTTACCATTAATTTATTGCTTTAAAATTTCTGATTATTTTAAAGTTTGAAAATTTAAGTAAATACATAAATAAATAAATAAACGCTTCCTTTATTCAAAGGGTGGAATAATTTCAAAACATTTTGCCAGCGTAAATGTTGTAAATGTTTATCTAAGGGTATAAAACATACGTATTACTTCGACAACATAATTTTATTGAGAAATATGTCTAATGAAATTAATTTTTACCACATTATTCCAGCGTCAACGATTGCAAAAAAATCAAAAAATGGAAAGATTGGTAGAAACTTTATTATTTTGAAAATGAGTAGTGAATTAAACAGGACGTAGTCCGAGACAAAACTTTATAGTAAACATCTTCAAAGCTCCATCGATAAAACTCCCATAACTTTATTAGAATGTTAGAATTTTTAGAAGCTATTCGATAGCAATAGTTAAGAGGAAAAAAATCCTCTCCCTTTTATATCCCCTTGGGAACGAGCGACACGTATACGTGTCGCATGAAGCGCTCAGAATCCTTGTTTTTCCTCCCCAGTAAAATTTCACTGTAAACTTTGCCTTATTTAATGAGCGCATTTCCTCGATTCAAGAAGACACAAATTTCAGTTTTTAAAAAACGGTGACAAAAGATTAAAAATTTCGTAAAAGGCTCCCATCCCGAAGGTGTTAAACGGCATTCCCAGGTGGTGATATATTGGCAGAGTTACATTCACACATTCACAAACAGAAACTTTCTCATTCATATACAGGTATAGAATAACAATAATGTAAAATACGTCTAAAGTAATAAATATCTAGGGGAGGGTAGTGCTCCGCGAGACGAAAATTATTATTACTTAACAAATGGCGACGATTTTTATTCTTTTGAAAATTGTTTTGCTACACAAATGCGCTACACACTGATGTATAAATGTTTTTAAAAAAGTTATTTATAAAAGCGCAGAAGCAGCATAACGGAGTATCGAAATTTATCTCACTGTGTACCACAAGTCGTACACAGTGGGAAAATGTATATATTTTCATAAATCATACATTTTTACACTCTATCAATAATTTTCTGCAGTTTATGATTTCTAATTAATATTTTTAGATTTTCAAAATATAAAAAATATGATCCCCGTGTGAACAATGGCTGACCTTGGGCTACCTTCATGCAAATTTTCAGCCTCTTACGTTTAGTAAACTTCCCTAGCTATCGCACGGCCACACACACAGAGAGAAAGAGAGATAGATAGAAACCTTATTTTATCAATAAATAACTTTTTCAACATCAGAACCACATTGTAGGTACACAATAAGACACGTCTTACTGTGTACTACAACTGTGCGTCTCACTGTGTACTTTCGTTACGTTGTAACAAAATGGATGCAACATCTGTTACATCAAAATCATCGCTTTAAAAAGTTTATGTATTTTTGCCGAAATAGTCTATTATTAGATATAGCTAGGTTTGGTTAAGTAAATATATGTCATATTGAAGGAAATAAACTCTAAAATAGACGTTTATGTAATTTTAACCACTATAAAATAAGGAATTATTTACTATTTTGTCTGATGAGTAACTGAAGTGCCGAAACTACATCCACGTGTTGCATAAGATGAGGTCGTTATGTGTGCGTGCCAGCTTGAAGAAAAAAATACAACGATATGTCAAAGTGGCTGCTGTCTCACTGTGAACCACGTCTCACTGTGTACTCCCCTACCCTATATATTTGATGACCGAAACACCTCCTGAAATAGATTTGTGTTACCTGAGATTAATAGTTTAAAATTATTTCGTTTTCCTTACCTTCGGTAATAGGAAATTATAAGCTTCATTACCACAGTAATGAAAGAATTTTAACAAATTTCAGTTCTTAACAGCATGTTTCAAAATTTCATTGCGAATGATCGAGGTGCCACAATACGACAATGTTCTAAACAAACGGTTTCTACCCACTGCCATTTCGTAAATATCGTTGAATTCTAATATGTAGAATAAAAATGATTAATTATATGTAAATAACTAACACCGTGTGAATAATCATTCACAAAGTCAAATTTTAAAAAAAGATCCAAATATACTCACAGCTATAAACAATAAAAGAAAAAAAAAAAGATTAATGATAATATGTACTTTCCAAAGCGACATGTTTTGGAAAATTATAAAAGAAGTATGAGATTCTTCTGTTTTTTATTCTATTTTTTATAAGTTAAAAAGATCACTGAGCATGCGTTCGTTCAAATTGTTAGTAATCGTTGAGACTTCGCGCACAGGAGACGATTAACTTCTGAATCTAACACTATAATGTTGGGGATCCCTTTTACCTGAGAAAAGTTCTATAAATTCTACATTCATTTAAACATTTCAATGCAAATAATATTCCGGGAAGATGGTTAGCTGAATTCAGATATTTCATCCAGCAGGTTTTTTGTTTGTATGTTTTTTTCCTGTATGTAATGCAAATAGATTATATTTGTAGTTTATTACAGCTGTTATATGTCAGGTCACCCTGGTGATTTCTAACAAGCACACCAGCATGCGATATGACTGGTTCAGCATATTGATCACATTGAAATTATTCTGTGAAATAAATTTTTGGAATTGGTGTGGATTTTCTCTTGAAATAGGCAAACTTTTCCCTGAAAAAATAAAATAAAAATAAGCAATGTTAATACAATAATAAAAATAGAAATCAATTATAAATTCTTTGTATAATCCCAGTCATAAAAAGGGTATTAGCATAGCTGCCAAATTTTACGCTTTTTTGCTACCACTAAAATTTATCAGATGGTTTCGCCTTTTTTATTCATGAGATTACGACGATTAAATAACACAATATTTATTAAAATTTTTAGTGGTATGAAATAAAATATAAAAGTTGGAAACTATAGTATTAGATTATATTTATTTTAGACGTATTTTCCAGTTATTTTGGAATTCCTCTTATATTTTAGGCTGTAAGCTCGTGCGTTACGTACCTCTTGGATAATCAGGCCTTGTTCTCGCATACTCATATCGTCGCTACCATGTCAAATTATCCAATGTTGAAACAGCGGTCTTTTTTTTTTTTTTTTTTTTTTTTTTTTTTTTTTGTGTGTTATTCAGATTTTTTGATCGGCACCACTTTCTCTTAAATAGTAAAATTCACATTATTTAACCTTATTGAATGATATATTAATTAAGGTGAAAACAAGAGGAATTTTACCATGAATTTAAGAAAAGTGGTGCTAAACAAGAAATGTGAATTTAAAAAAAGTAGCCCACTTTTTTTCACATTGGATAGTTTGGCATCGTACCGATGATATGTATCCATATATATATATGTACTTTAATGTACAGGATAATCTACGGGAAAATACGTATCTTTGTCATTACAAAATTAGAAACAGGAAAAAAAGACAAAATCTTACACTTACACCCACACAAAGAAAACATCAAACAAATATAATAATAATTCTGATAAATAAATTAATTTGAATTAAAAAAGATTTTCATCATGTAAAAATGTATCGTTAAAATTTCACAATACAAGCTACTCTACAAGCTACATATATTATGAAAGATTACATGTATACTTATGAAACACACCTAATCATATCGTATCATACCATATATTTATGAAAAATCAAGTGTTTCTTTCTGAGAAATAACTTGAAGATAGAAAAACATAGAATGTGTTTCATTATTAAGCTATCATGATGCTTTTCTTTCTTTTTTTATACTTGGTATAAAAAATAAAATTTTGAAAATACATTGAACTGCCAGAATCACTCAACTAACGGAAAAAAACAAGAAAGAAATATATGCATGATGCATACATTAAGAAACACTTCCAAACACTTCTAGAATGTTACTAAGAATACTACTCTTTTATTCATAAAATGAAAGGAGATATCTAAATAATAAAAAAAACACATAATTAAATAAAAATCTATTTTCAATGATTGCTGTCCATATCTGTTAATCCTTTATTTATTGCATTATGATTTACTGCAATTTTTTTCGTGTAATTTTTTTCTCAGTTTATACAATGAAAATTAAAGGATATACGTAACATACACATAGAGGAATACTCACCCGAGAGAAATTTAATTGGAGCTACTTAATTAAAGTGAGCTAATTAATTATACTTTAAAGTACCGTCAGTACATTATGCCTAAAATAGTCTCTTAATAGAAAAACCCACATAATATATCAAATTGAGTTTAAACTCTTAAAAATGCTAAATAACCAGAAGACACTCATAAGTTAACAATAAAATTTTTTTAAATTGCCATAATTTTATTTTACGCATGAAAAATAAGTAAAAATTCCAATTTGATGGTTTAAAAAAATTATTTTTTAGGTTTCGATTTTGTTAGCAGAGTCCTTTAGATGTGAAACGCCTATTTTCCAACGACGAAATGTTCTCTCACATCTCCACATATGCAATGTATGAATTTACATACACAATTTCTAGCATAGCAAAAAAGAACCCGTGTCACCTCTAATTCGATTTCCTGAAAAAAATAACGTCGAAACGGAAAAGAAATACTAGAAAAACATTAGTACACTACAATTTGATAATTACATTATAAAGCCGATAAAAGAGATAGATAACTACACAGACGAAAAGTAAATAAGAAGTTTTCTCCAACACCCAGTGTGTTACCGGTACTTATAAATACTGCCAAGTAATTCAACTGTTAAATCAATTACATACACCGTTCACTTAAAATAGCTTCTCAAATGTATTCTAAGATCATAATAAACACATAAAAAAAATCCAACACTTACCTTGCGCATAGCTGCCAAGTTATTTATAAGATCTTATTTCTTGGCAATTTTTCAACAATAAAAATATTACCAAATTTTATAAATATATTTAATTTCAATCACTTTACAAAAAATATACATTAATAATTATTATTTGAATATAAATCACACGATCAGAAACGTAAAAAAATAATTCATTTCAGCTCTTCTTTTTATAATATCATTTTTTATTATTATGACGGTCAATCAATATATAATCACTGACATCCATATTATTATTATTATTATTATTATTATTTTCCTTGCATAAAAGCTATTGTGATGTAATAATTCTTTTATAATAAATAATTTAGTTGAAATGTTTTATTTATAAATATCAATGAAGTTTGATAACCCCGAGACAATTCTTTTTATTTAACATTGCAATATTTACAGTTTACATAATAAGCATATCAGAATTCTGGTGTCGCCATCTTTTGACGCAATTGCGTAGTATTATAGAGAAATGTTTGATAAAAACGTTGAATAGACAGTTTTTAAATCGAAGAATTATTTTAAGAGATATTTAATGTTAAATCTGGATAAAATTGTCTCATAGGAAAAAAAATATATATATACATGGGAATTTAATCATTTTCATTCAATTTAATCATTCAATAGAAACTCGAAGTTTGCAGAGTGCATTTATTATTTTTAACTTGCCTAATTTTTAGACGGTTTATTTCAATTTTAAATTAAAATTTTCAGAATTTCCAGAGATATTTTTTACATATTTTAGAAAAGGTTATTTTAAATTGCTGCCAAATGTTAAAACAGCGCAAAGAATAATATATCCTTTAAATTAAAAATTTATTCACACGTGACTATTATAAACAGAAAAAAATCCTTTTAAATTAGAATTAAATGATAACGTGTTAAAAGCAGGAAAATATTAAACATTACGTCATAAAAATTGTTTTTACACATGCTTACTTAAAATGAAAGAAAATTATAAAATAATCAATTATTTTCAAATTAGAATTAAATAATTACGCATTAAAAGAAGGAAAACATTGAAAATTACGTCATAAAAATTATATTTACACGTGAATATTAAAAGAAAAAGAAAATTTTTAAATTATAAATTCATTGATATGTGTTAAAAGTCGTAAATGGAGGAAATTACGTCATATTGGCCAAAGTGGCCAAAACAGTTTACAAAACACATTGCAAAACATATTGCAAAACAGTGTAAATTAAAAAATATATTTATATGAGAGATTTATTTCAAATTTCGAGATGATATTTTTAACTATAGTTGCTAATTTTAAGGTAGCGCAAATAATAATATTATCTTTCTAATAATAAAAATATTTTCAGTTGAATGTTACAAAGAGAAAGGAAAGTTTGGTGAAAATTATGTCAGATTTAAAACGTTACATTTAAAATCTCTTATTTAAAATCATTTTCTTATAGCGTTGTTAAAAAATACCATAAAGAAAATACTCTGTTGACTTAGTTCCTTTTATATTTGGTAATTTTCAAATGTTTAACTAATCTTATTTAATCAAGCAGGGAAACAGCAACTAACATCAGCTGATTCGGTTTTGAAATCCCTCAGTAAAGGGAAACCCGTTTACAGTAAGATCGCCATTGATTTTTTAATTATACAGAGCAGCCTCGATTATGCGAGCTAATTGGGACTGTTAGTAAATCGGAATCGGAAATCTCGGTTAATAGAAACTGTGTGTAAAAACTCGCCGTGCTTGCGAATTTAACATCTCTTTAAAAAAAATATATAGAACGTTTTTTAAATAATAAAAGTAAATATATGTAAAGTTCTGTTTCACAGCTTAACAAATTTAAAAAGAAAATCAACTACCAGTAGTAAATTTTAAAATGCAAATTGAAAAATTTACGAAAGTTCACACAGCCACTGGAAACAAAGCATTGTTCGCTATTGACTTCTCAGGGTCCAATGTTTCTTTGGAGTTGAGGGCTTTTGGGGGCAGAAGGGCCTGTATAGTACGGACAGTGAGCTAAAGAGTGTGGTTATTTTTAAGGCTCATTCAAAAGGGAAAAAAAAATCAGACTTTGTTATCGGCTCGGTTAACAGAAACCTCGATTAATCGAAGCTCGGTTAATCCAGGTTCTACTATAATTCAATCTTCCGTAATCTTTTTAAAGCAGATCAAATTAATGGACTTTAGCACAAAGTCACATAGCTGATAACTGCCATGCTTGTTGGCCACCTTTTTTTCAAAAAGTTTGCTTCACCTTATTCAATTAATGAGATATCTCCGATAAAATAAGTCACATTTTCCCGTTCTAAAATACTGGTATCCAAAAATCGTAGCATGTAACTGACACTACAAGTACTCATGGAACTAGACTATTTTAAGTCTGATTTTTATTATAGACTATATAAAATTATTAAAAATATATATTATGATAGGAACTAGCGGGCTTCGTCCGCTATTTACGTTACGGATATAAAAATCATGTTTTTTTTAGGGAAAAAGAAATAAAAACCTATTTGACGATAGGTTTATAAAGACACATTTTGTATTTGTTATATTTCCGGGGATGAGGAGGGGGGGGGGCTATTTTGATTAAATATCGCAATTAGTCTACATGGCAGATATAATTATGATAGACACCAGCGGGCTTCGCCCCTCTATGGCGCCTTATGGGTCCAGCTTCCATAACTCAGAAACTACCTTTCGGACATCAATGCAACAAATTCCAAACGTTATAATTAACTTAATAATCACCCTATATAGCATTAAAGTAAATTTATGAGTACTGCATATTATTTTTTTATCGTAATTTCTGAAGAGAAAAAATTATTTCGGTTCCATTCTTAGGTACTGGTCTGAAAAATTTTGAAAAAGGGGGGAAGGAGGGGACATGAGACTGCTGTTTGTCAAACAACACAACGGGCTCTGGCTTATTCAACTTGGTTTTTGATGACTTCAATTGGAAGGTGGTTTGTTTAAAAGAGTGCGTTCCCTGCCCCATGAAAATTGGAACTATTGGTGCTACATCTATCTAAGGATTTAATAATTATAAATTAACATTTTGGATTTATTAATTTAAGGATAAAGTGTTTTTAAAGGAATATCAAATGAAACCCTCTGTGCGATCTGCGATTATACTTACCCAGTTGTTTTTATATACAAACTGCTATAAGGAAAATTGTAATAAAATAGTAAAAATTAAATCTGCATTAAATTCCATAAGTATCTTTTTTTTAATCATTTTATCACTAACCTCAAAAAAGTAATGATATCAATGCAAAAACCCTTGACGGGTTAAAAGTTTCTGACGCAGCACTTTATCTTATGCTCTAAGAATTTTAAATATGGAACTTAAAAATACTGATATCAAATTTTGAGTGACGTTATGCTATTTCTTAGAAAATATATTTGTATTTATTTCACCATTTTATTTTTGTTTTATTTATAATCGCATGTGCAAAAGTTATGTTCAACATGAAAAGCTGCATAAAATTTTATTCGCTGTTGCTTTATCATTTAAATCTCTCATAAATTCAAAATATGTGTTTTAAAAGATATGATATAAAATTTAAGTGACGCCTTGATGTGACTTTAAAAGGTTTGTTTTTTAAAATTCAATTTAAATTATTTTTGACTTGGTTAAAATATTTTTTTTACATCTACACAATACTTTTAATTTTCCAATTCACTGTTAAATATATCACTTTCATTGAATCTATACTATGCATTGAAATGTATTTATTTCAATAAATTGATTTATCTTTTGTGTCACGCTATTCAAAATTGTGAGTAAGATTTATGTAAATGGTTTCTTTGCGTCATTGTGTCCAAACTACATGAAATGTATGAAAAAAGATAGTTTGACGCAAATAAACCATTTACATAAATCTTACTCACAATTTTGAATAGCGTGACACAAAAGATAAATCAATTTATTGAAATAAATACATTTCAATGCATAGTATAGATTCAATGAAAGTGATATATTTAACAGTGAATTGGAAAATTAAAAGTATTGTGTAGATGTAAAAAAAATATTTTAACCAAGTCAAAAATAATTTAAATTGAATTTTAAAAAACAAACCTTTTAAAGTCACATCAAGGCGTCACTTAAATTTTATATCATATCTTTTAAAACACATATTTTGAATTTATGAGAGATTTAAATGATAAAGCAACAGCGAATAAAATTTTATGCAGCTTTTCATGTTGAACATAACTTTTGCACATGCGATTATAAATAAAACAAAAATAAAATGGTGAAATAAATACAAATATATTTTTTAAGAAATAGCATAACGTCACTCAAAATTTGATATCAGTATTTTTAAGTTTCATATTTAAAATTCTTAGAGCATAAGATAAAGTGCTGCGTCAGAAACTTTTAACCCGTCAAGGGTTTTTGCATTGATAATAATTATAGCTATGTAAGCTATTCTTGAAGGGGGATTATGTGGGAAGCTAGCTAATTTTTTGCTATGTTTTAGTTTTAAATATGACAATAGGTGGCACTACGCCGAAAAAGTTTGAAATTTGAAACGCAAAAAAAAAATTTTGGTGTTTTTGTAAATAAACCGAATGAAAGGTAAGCCCTAGGCAAATTTTAATCCATCTTTATACATTAGTTTGAGCGTTGTAACAGTTTGACACAGTATAACATCCTCTATGTTTGATATTTGGAAGTAAAACAAGTAAGCGTATTAAAGATATTCCGGTTTCACATATTACTCTCCTGCTAGGAAAACATCACCTTTCAAGAACCATGCTTTTCTGGCATCGTGTGATTCAGTTAATTAGAACGTTTCTTCAGAATCGATAATCTATATGTACCCTATCTACCCTATATATATAAAATCCTAATGAAACGAATTTATGAAACGAATATATGAAACGCCTGAAATGTAACGATTCTTTGAATCGACTGATTAAACAACTGATTATGTTTCACGGTGATTTCTGCTAAAAAAAGGAATACTTTGCGATGAAATTAACACCAAAAATCAATATTGATCCGCAGATTTCAAAACTGGTATTAGAATTTTTAAATTCGACTTAGTTTTCGAAATATTAATTTTTTTCTAATTTTACATACATTTTTCTAATGATGGCAACTCAAATTTTAATCTAAGAGATATTTTTTTTTCTTCAGATTTTAGAAAAGGTTACTATATTTAACTAATTTGGCGAGAAATTTGGCCTCCCTTAAATGTATGCTAAGAAATGTATCATGTTACGTTTATTCATAATTCAATTTCTATTTCATTATCATTTTATTTAATACAAACAGAAACATTTAAAATAAATGGCTTTCACTTCTTTATTTTTTTTAAACGAAATGAAAAGAAAAATATTAGGCACAGATGTCATATACGCACCGGTGTACCTAATTGGCGCCAAAATGGCATTATTTTGGTTGACATGGTAACCCGGCTATTGTTGTTTATTTAATAATATGTGTTTATTTTCTTTTTTTAAATTACATAAATTGTGTTGTTCTATAGTTAATTATTTTTTTGGTTATTTTCCTTTAAAAATAAAAAATAATAGAAAATAATTAAAAAATACGGTATTACTTAGTTATTCCATCGACCCATTTCGCCAAATTATATAAATCGCCAAACCACTCGCCAAATTATAGAAATTGACATAATTTTTATTTTAAATAACGAAAGAACAAAGAAAATAGTATAACATTAATAAATATACAAATAAAACGTCGAAATAAAAATCACTTGATGACGTAAAGACGTGTAACTTGCTTAAAGTCAAGTGAATGTGACATTTATCAACCATTATTAACACTTAATCTTATAGTTTTGTGATAGATTTTTGGTCTACGGGATAACTAAGTAGTACCAAAAATATATATGTGACTGGTATTCGAAAACGAGGATTTCGCCAAATTTTCGTAAAAAAAAATCACGCCAAACCGGGTGCGTATATGGCATCTGGCCAAATATTAAATGATGTAACAAACGATGACATTTAATTCCAACTTCAAAGCAATGTTATAATTTACCACTCGAAAAAAAAAAAAAAAATGCTACTGGCGAGTTGAAAAATAGTTATTGGCAAGATTTGCAACCGGCTAGCGTACAGTACCAAGAATTCTTTGCGACAATGCTTTTATGTAGTATTATTCGAAAAAAAAATTGATTTTTTTAATCGAAATGGAAAACTTTCGGCACAGATGCCACACACGGTCCCATATTGGCGCTATTTTTTTCTGACGTCAATGTCATATACGCAACGGGTTTTTAACTCTTGCCATAGTATCGTTATTTTGCTTAATTTGATATGCCGGATGTTGTTGTTTATGCTGTTCATCCTTTCCCCTAACTAGCGTCGGTAAAAAATTGCGCCAATATTGGGCCGTATATGATATCTGGGCCAAACTTTCATATGAAAAGCGAAAGGATCTGAGCGTATTTATTTATGGCAGTTACATGACTTGGACTATTATAATATAGATGAAATGATGGCGATAGAATAATATTTGGCGACTTATCACCTGTACCCGGCTAATATTAAAGTACCAAAATGGCACCAGGAATATAAAAAGCGAAGTGGTTCGCCCGGAACTCTTGATGATAGTCGCATGACTTAGGCTATTGTTATAGAAATTGTTTTAAAATACCGGGAGACACCTCTGTACACTTAATTCCTTTTATTTTTAGCTTCTTTTCATTTTTTCAAAAATTTAAATACATTTTTCTACCGATGGATGGTAACTCAAATTTTAATCATAACAGATATTTTTTTCATATTTCAGAAAAGGTTATTATTTTAAACTAATTTGGCGACCAGTTTGGCCTTCCTTAAATGTATGCTAAGAAATGTATCATGCTACTTTTATTCATAATTCAATTTACTTGAACAATCTTTCGCCAAATCGAAAGATTCTGATAGAGAAATCAATTCTGACTGTATTTTTATGTTAGCGAGACGCAGGTGATAAATCGCCCAACATTTTTTTCCGTCGCATTTTTTTATATTTCATTAATTTCATTTAAAATATAATCTTTTCATTCATTTTATTTAAAATGCAAAACTTTCCTTTAAAACTGAAACATTTCAAATTGATGGCTTTCACTTCTTTCTTTTTTAAAAAGAAACAAAACGAAAAGAAAAATATTAAGCACAGATGTCATATACGCACCAGGGTACCTAATTGGTGCCAAAATGGCATTTTTTTTATTGACATGGTAACCCAGCTATTGTTGTTTATTTAATAATAAATGTTTATTTACTTTTATTTCTTTTTTTAAAATATATAAATTTTTTTGTTCTATAGTTATTAAATATTTTTTTTGTTATATCCTTTTGAAAACAATAGAAAATAATTAAAAAATACGGTACTACTTAGTTATTCCGTCGAACAATTTCGCCAAATTATATAAATCGCCAAACCACTTGCCAAATTATACAAAGTGACATAATTTTTATTTTAAACAATGAAAGAACAAATAAATTAGTATAACCTTAATAAATATACAAATAAAACGTTGAAATAAAAATCACTTGATGACGTAAACACGTGTAACTTGCTGAAAGTCAAGTGAATGTGATATATACGATCAACCATTATTGGCATTTAATCTTATAGTTTGGCGATTGATTTTTGGCCGACGGGATAACTAAGTAATACCAAAAATGCATATGTAACTGATATTCGAAAACGGGGTTTTCGTCAAATTTTCGTAAAAAAAAAAAAAAAAAAAAAAAAAAAAAAAAGAAAAAATGGCGAGATTTGCACCCGGCTAGGGTAACAGTATCAAGAATTCTTTGAAACCATGGCAACTTTTATGTAGTTTTATTCGAAAAAAAAATTTTGATTTTTTAATCAAAATGGAAAACTTTCGGCACAGATGTCATATACGGCCCTATATTGGTGCGATTTTTTTCTGACGCCAATGTCAAATACGCAACGGGTACTTAACTGGCTCCAAAGTATCGTTATTTTGCTTGATATGGTAAGCCGGGTGATGTTGTTTATGCTGTTGATGCGTTCCCCAAATTGGCGTCGGAAAAATATCGCACCAATATCGTATATGATATCTGTGCCAAACTTTCATATGAAAGGCAAAGGGATCAGACCGTATTTGTTTATGGTAGTTGATGACTTGAACTATTATAATATAGATGAAATGATGGCGATAGAATAATATTTGGAGACTTATCAAACTGTGTCTGGCTAACATTAAAGTACCAAAATGGCACCTAGCGTATAAAAAGCGAAGTGGTCTGCCCGGAACTTTTGATGATAGTCACATGACTTAGGCTATTGTTATAGAGATTGTTTTAAAATAATTGGAGACAAAGACTCTGTATACTTTATTCATTTTATTTTAGCTTCTTTTCAAATGTTTAACTGGTCCGCTTTAATCAAAAACGAAAACAACCATTGGATGTATTAACAGCAACTGATTTGCCCTTAAATTTTTGTAATCAAAGGGAATATAATGGAAACCCGTTTACAGGGAGTATATATAAAAGTCTAGTGTGTGGGTAAAGCCAGACTTTCTCCATGAACACATACTGCCACCAACACGCGGTTGGTGTGGTTAGATAGCCCTTGGTCTCTTGCTGTTAAGAAAGCAGTTTGGTCGCGGTGCGTGGAAGTGGGAGATTACAGGGACACTCAAAAGAATTCCATTACATTACGGCCTATGGGGAAAAATCTTTTGAGATAGTTTTTAATAATGTTACAGCCTTTCGAACATAATGAAATTGAAATGCATTTATGAAATGCATTTAAATATACATTCTGTAGGATATGCGGTGCAAAGAATATTTATTATTCATTTACAGGACCACACAAAAGAATTCCGAAATGTTCTAAATTGCGATTTTTACACAAACTCAGGAAGTTCCGAATCGATTTTTAAAATAATGGTGTCAAAATGATAGCAACAGGCATTGCTCCAAAATAACCTATATTTTATGTCGGTGGCTCTACCCCAAAGGGGATGTAGAAGCAAAAAACGTTCTAAAAATGCGATTTTTTTGTTACTGAAGGGCCTATAAACATGAAATTTGGCATGGTAGTTACTATAAGACAAAAATGATCTCTAAGAACATTTCCTAAAAATATCAAAATTTAAAAGGGGTGAAAATGAGCGAAAAACGTTCTAAAAACGTTCTAAATTGCGATTTTTACACAATCTCAGGAAGTTCCGAACCGATTTAAAAATTAATGGTGTCAAAATGATAGTAACAGGTCTTGCCCGAAAATAAGCTATATTTTATGTCGGTGGTACTACCCGAAAGGGGGGTGCAGGATCAAAAAAGTTCTAAAAATTCGATTTTTGTGTGACTGAAGGGTCTAGAAACACGACATTTGGTATGGTAGTTACTTATAAGATGTAAATGATCAGTAAGACATTTCTTAAAAAGTTCGAAATTTCAAAGGAGTGAAAACGCGAGAAAAGCATTCTAAAAACGTTCTAAACTGAAATTCTCAGGAAGTACAATAAGTAAGGAAGTACAATAGCAGTAACAAATTTCAAAAGTAATGATTGGAAATTGATGGTGCAGCTCTTGCTCCATTATAGGCTTTATTTTATGTCGGTGTCACTAACAGTTGGGTATTGTACGAGCAAAAAACGTTCTAAATTGCGTTTTTTGTGATGCTGCAGGGGCAACAGAGGCTAGTAACTTGAAATTAGGCATGGCAGTTATTTATAAGATATAAATGATCTTTAAAAACATCCCCTGAAAAACTCGAATTTTAAAAAGGGTAAAAATGGGCGAAAAGCGTTCTAAAAACGTTCTAAATAGCGATTTCTATGAAATCTCCGGAAGTATCAAATCGATTTGAAAAATAATGGTTGGAAATTTTGGAAATTGATGGTGACAGCTCTTACTGTAACATAGGCTCTATTTATGTCAATGTTACTGTCACCTGGAGGTTTCAGGAGCAAAAAACATTCTAAATTGCAATGTCCTAAAAATGTCCTAAATTACGATTTGTATGCAATCTCAAAAAATAGTGAACCTATTCCGAAAGTAATGGTTGCGAATCAATGGTGACAGTTTCTATTATTACAAGGCTACATTTTAGCTGGTGCCACTACCACTTCGGGTTTGACAGGAGCTACGTTTTAAAAAACCCTTTAAAAACTTTCTAAATTACGTTTTTAAAGGAAATTAGGAAATACAAAATATACGTCGATACAATTCTTGCTTTCAAATGAGTTCGTTCGGGGCTACATCAATATGCAACATAGAAATTATTATTATTACAAGGCTATTATTACATTATTTCAGCCCAGTTTTTAAAGTCCTGGGCAAATTTATCATCGAGTAGGTTCGCTAATTCCCATACCAAATGAAACACCGAAATTCCTACAAATATATTTTGTTAGCGAGAAAAACTCGAAATAGATTATCGTTGCACTCACATTCTGGGGCTACAACGCGAAATTAATCAGGGGTTACAACGTCTATTCAATAACCATAATCAAGTGATCAATGTGTTCAAGACTAGAACGAATGGTTGCAGACAACTATAAGATCGTCATTCTAGCCGACAAAAGACCAGCCGGTGAGTATGAACGAAGGTTTAATGCACCTCAAGTCAATGAAGTTGCAGTGATAATTGTTGTAAAAAATATATCCATCGTGATATCTTTATTCAACGCCGAAGTAATGAGCTGCAACACTGCTGAAATTGCTGAAACACATCGCTTAAGGAGACTGGTCCTCATGACATAAAGCGTGCAATATATTCTGACCCGGGCAACGCTGAGTATTGCAAAATTTGAGTGCTCGCCTGCGATTTTCATTAAAAAAACCCATTTCTACGTTCAGTCGACTATTTAGACGACGTGTAGCGTAAAATAACATTTAAAAAGTTTCTTGTCCATCTTTCAGTCCGGAATTTGCTCAAAACCGGTTACATAGCAAACACTTTACTTATCGTGGCAAATGTAAAGTATTTCTGGCTACAATCTGCAGTTTGTTGATTCCGATAGATAAAAAACTTGTTGGGAAAACAAGGAAAAAATCGAGAGAATTAGCCCATCAATCAATCTTTCAATTCTCAAAACTATGGAATTAATTAATCTATTTTAACAAATCTTACGGCGGTGATTCAAAGATCTAATTAAGGTTTAAAATGATAATAACGACAGTTTTGGATTGCACATTTCATTTTAAAAGTGTGCTATGAGGTATGAAAGGTTAAGAACCACTAATCTAACGTATAACCAATATTAAACTTAAAATATAAATCACTGGTGAATGAAAGACTAAAATTTTTAAAATTAAATATAATTAAAGGAGAAATTGTTTCAAAAATAACAAGAAAGAAAAATCATGCATCAGATGTAGAATATGAAACACTTTCCAATATTAACAGAATGCTAATTAGAAATTTTATCAATTTCATAAAATGAAATGAGATAATATTTAAACAAACAGTTTAAATGAAAAGCGCCGCAAACAATTTTTCTACATAGAATATAATGCAACGGAATTCTTTTGAGTGTTTCGGTAAACGAACTATAATTGTTACACATTTAATTTTCGATAGAGAACATTCTATAGTCAACCTCATTAATATGAAGAATTTACATGTCATTCCGAGTATATTTATGCGCGAGTTAAAGCACGGAGAGACAACAGACAGAGAAAAAAGAGTCATAAAAAATTTTCAACTAATTAAAATTCATACAAAAAGCACAAATAAATGTACTAAAATTACTTGCAGGTGCATACATATAATATAAAATCATTTAAACTACATTAAAAATGTCTTTAAAATACATTAAAGACCATTAAAAAATACAAAACGTTTTCAGTCATTACACGGCCCTAACAACATTTAAATCCCCACTGATGACGGCCGTGTAATGGCTGAAAACGTTTTGGATTTTTTAATGGTTTGTAATGTATTTTAAAGATATTTATAATGTAGTTTAAATGATTTTATATTATATGCATGCACCTGCAAGTAATTTTAGTACATTTATTTGTGCTTTTTTATGTGAATTTTAATTATATCATAATGAAGGGAACGAATATTTTTTTCCAACTGGATTAAATCATATTCAAGGCTGGAGTAGCACAGTTGAAGTTTATTCCAACAGAGCTAAAAATGTCCAGACCAGTGATCGAACCTGGATACTTGGCGTGCCGTGCCAATGCCTTATCTGTTAGGCTATCCGGACCGATACCTGGCTAACATAATACACTCTTATTAGTTGGACTTGGCTGCGAACTGCAGTGCTAGTTTCATTCATCCGTAGTTTCATCATGTAAATGCTATAGTTATAGCTCGGATGAATGAAACTAGCACTGCAGTTCGCAGCCAAGTCCAACTAATAAGAGTGTATTATGTCAGCCAGGTATCGGTCCGGATAGCCTAACAGGTAAGGCATTGGCACGGCACGCCAAGTATCCAGGTTCGATCACTGGTCTGGACATTTTTCGCTCTGTTGGAATAAACTTCAACTGTGCTACTCCAGCCTTGAATATGAATTTTAATTATTTAACTTAAGGTGAATTTAGCACTAGAATTTTAGATTTGATTTATTTTTAAACTATGTTGAAATGCGATAAAATATAATTTTAGTAAGTTTTTCTGGTGAAAACTAGGATATGGTTTGGTGTATTACAAAACAAAATGCATAAAAAAGTTTTTTTTTTTTTTTTTTTTTTTTCTTTTAATCTGAATAATTTGGTTTTTGTGAATTCGCAAAACCTTTCTTGAGGCAATTTTATCAATGAGTTTTTGTACATTCTTTTATTTAACTCAACTTGGTTTTCGCAAATAGGAATTTTGCATTCGATTTTTGACGTGGAAATCTTGCACTAGAAAATTAATTGTTGTGTGGTAAGAATTTTATTGTGGATTTTTAATTGCTATTTAACACAATTTCTGATAGTCTATAATTACGAACATTATGTACAAAGATATTTTTCCGAGGACAATACAACATTTAAATTTTTTTTCGAATTTTTTTATAATTTAATAACTTAATTTTAAAGCATTTATCTGTTACCGCCACGGGTGATAAATTGCCAAATATTCTTTGCGTTTACAATCATGTACAAGTCACAGTGACAAAGGATTTATTGATGAGCCAAACCACGCTTGCTAACTGGTTGTGAAGCTCCGACGACAAAATATTTTACATTCTATAACTCTATGAAATAAAAATATACGTTAAAAAAATAAAGACTGTAATATATATTTTAAATAAACAGATAAAGAAACTTAAAAAAGAAACAGAGAAAAAATGTAATAATTTCCAAGCTCATGCAACCTAAAAAGCGTAAAAATACGATGTATTTTCTATAATCCGGTTCGGTTTCTAAGTTAAAGTAATTTATTGTAACGGACATTTTAAAGTAAAACATTGAATGTCTATAAAAAAGGGTATTTAAAAACATTACTTTTATACTTATTTTTCAATTTTACAAAATACTGCATTGAAAAATTATACTTAAATTTTGCATAATCATCAATCCAGTTAATATTTATATTTAAGTGTACTGAAATTCATTCATTAAAGATTTTCAAATAATTCTTATTGGTTGATTCTTATATTTAATATTCTACTTTACAAATGAGCATAGAATTTATCATTTCATTTTTATCTGATAAAAAAAAACAATATTTTTGCGCTATTTATTTAAAACTTAGTTAAAAATACTTTAAGGAGAACTTATTCTATAAGAGAAATAATCTACAATTGAGAAAATTATTCTGTGTCTATCTCTCTCTCTGTTTTTTGTGTATATGTGTATTTGGCACTTAAAAAACACAGAAAAGAAGAAAAAAGGAAAGTTTTTTTACACTCTCTCCCATACCACTGGGGACGCTGGGGCGAAATTAATGAAGCTAAAAATAAATTGGATTTCAGTGACAGGGGACTCGTTATCTTACACCTGACCTTTTTTCATGAGTTGTTTCTTGAAGCGTGCTATTAGTTATAATTTTCTCGGCAGAAATGTCTCTCTTCTTTTAAGTACAACAGACAGTATAGGGCTATCGATCTTAGTTGAAAACTTTCCTATTTATTAAGATTTAATAAACCACTTTATAAAGTTCACGTTTGTCATGTACCTTTTTAAACCTTAAACCGTTTTAAATGTTTTTAAAAATGAATAAAATGTATAAATTATTAAAATGTGGTTTTCTTTTAAGTTACACATTTTTATTTATTATTACTTTTTTAATATTTCAATTAAATATCAATTTAACGTAAAAACTAGTCAGATGTGGCAATCCTAAAACTTTCTTCTATCTCATACATGTTAATACTTCCTGAAAAATGCAGCATATCAGCACCACCTGTTAGAGGATTTACACCAAAATCTAAATATCAACAACTTTGACAACTTCTAACTGAATCTGAAGTTTGATGGAAATCCGTGTATTAATTTTTTAGATAGAGCTATTGCGGAAATTGTAAAATATTCTGCATAGCAGAGCCACCTGTTGGGTGATTTACCCCAAAAACTAATTAGGACCAGTTTATACCAGGTAGTAACAAAATCTGAATCTTGATGGAAATTCATGCATTAATTCTTGAGATATAGCTATTGCGGAAATCGTGAAAAATGCAGCACAGCAGCGCTATCTGTTGGGCGATTTACACCAAAAATTAAACAGCACTAATTTATATCAGGGACTAACTGAATCTGAAGTTGATGAAAATTCATGCATTAGTTATTGAGATAGAGTGCCCACAAAATTTTTGTCACGTACAGACTCACAGAGTGACAGACAGAGTGACAGTCAGACTCACAGACAGACATTTTCTAAAAACTATCAAATCGTGTTCAGGACATTCTAAAACGCATAAATCTGTCGAAAACCGGAAGTCGAAAATTTTCACGAATCCAATACTTTCTTCTTGTAAAGATAGAAAAAAGTAATAAACAAGTGAAAAAACGTCTAAAAGTGAAGTAAAGAAAAAAAAAAAAAAAAAAAAAAGAAAGAAAGAAAACACATTAGCACATTCAGAATATTGTAATAAAACTTTACAGTTTATTAATGTAAAATATGTCTAAATAAGCAATTTAGAAAAGGCATAATGGTTTTAAAATCCGATTTCTGCAATTACCATAAATAAGTTGGAAAAACATCTGAATTCTTTTTGTGCAGCACTATATATGATCTATAGATTTGTATATGTACTACATGGTATACTAAAAGTTAGTTGAATTAAACGAATAGCACAGTTGAAAATTCCCATTTAGCAATTTCCGTCAATAAACGGAAAAGTACTTGAGATCGTTTGAGTAGTCCTGTATATAATCGATAGATTTTATACACACCAAGTAATATAAAAAATAGTTAAATTTTAAAACGCGTACTACAACTGAAAACGCACTTCCAGCATATATAATTCAAAGGCAATGTTGTAGCCAAGTACTTTTGTGTGTCCCTGTAGATGAACGATAAAATATATTCGCACCATATTCTACAAAAAGCGATTTGTAGTATACCTCATTGATATATTGGATAAGGTACCCTATTATCATCCCCTAGTCACTTTTAAGCTCTTGGAAGTTGTAATTTTTAGTGAAAATCTACCAAATTTGGATTTTACATAGATTAACTACCCACGCACATAGAAATATAGGCAAATATCGTACAAATAATTTTTAACAATGCGAAAAATTGTTTTTTCAAAAGTATCTAAAAAATGCAAAAGAAAATAAATGATCCCAATTTCGTCCTCCTAAAAAATCCGATACTTCTATGCTTAGCTTATAATTAAATCAAAATTTATTTCTATATAAGTAAATAATTTAATTTGCATTAAAGTACGGCACAAAGAAATGTACTAATTATTAGTGGAAGAATAACATAACGAAACATTAGTATAGTTGCCAACCTCCCGATTTCTTTCATACCAATAATTTTATGCAGAAATACTTGCTTTATACAATCGATGTTTATAAATAAAGAACACATTTTTGTAAGATTTTACTGGTATCCAAAAAATCGGGAGATTGGCAACTGTGCATTAGCCATCCATACATGAGGAAAAAATTGAAAAAATGCCACGAAAAAAAATTCCTAATTTCGTCCCCGGGACGAAAATAAGAACTGCAAGGGGGACGAAATTGGGACCACACTACATCCCAATATTACGAATCTTCAGTTCCCGTAAGATGAACTAAGCGTCCTAAAACTCACTGTATGCTACTGTCAACATCTTACCAACGTAAAATACATGCAATGAATAAGAAATACATACTTACAGTACAGTAAATAACGTTCTACTAAGGACGTAAAAAGAACTATGGTCCTCTAAAAATAGGAAATTCGACGTCTTTAATTTATGTATGCGTCTTGGCGAACGAAACTTTCAATACTGACACCTTTTACCTTCCGTCCCCTGTGCCTTGCGTCGTAAGTGGTACCACTTTCGCAGAAGCGGAGAAGTTAAGGGGGACGAAATTAGGAGAGGGAACGAAATATGGGCACTTTACCCTATAATTCAATATGTTTTAAACAGTGTAATATCATTGAAATACACCGCAAAAGATTTTTCCCCATAGGTAAATCAAACAGAATTTTTTTTTTAGTGTCCCTGTAAATGAGCCGTAAATGCTTCATACTTCATTTTCAATAGCGAACATTCCATATTAAACCCTAATAACATATATAAATTTCATGGCAGTCTGACTATATTTACGTCTGTGACTTGACGATATGAGCCTGTCTATGGGAGTTAAGAGCTCACACAGACAACCGGACAGACAGACAAACGGAATTCATAGAACTTTTCAACTATATTGGAAAGTGTTAATAAAAAAGACCTTCCAGCCTGAAGAAAAGGTAGCTTCACTACCCCTTGTTTCAAAGAATTCAGCTAATTTTACTCAAACATGGGAAACTAAAATGTATAATATCCGGTAACTGAATATTAACATTTTTTGTCGATGTCGAATTTGAATGGAGATTTCAAAATATTAGTCAGCTATCGTCACGTTAGATTAATTTATGACGAACTATTATTGTTGCCAAATTTGGCGATATTTTAGAAAGTATCGTGAAGTTCTTCGCGGCGAGAATTCAACGCTCGCGGATATGACTATTAGTCCAGGCAATAGAGACCGTATAGGGGCTCTACCTAGCAAAATTCATGGTAGTTCTCGAAAAAGGCTTACTATATGTTTTTTGGGTCGCTGAATCCGAATTTTTAACTTCTCACCAAAATTTCCCCCGGCAACCCCCCCCCCCCAAAAAAAAAGGTTTTTATTAAAAAAATCAATTTTTTTATTGTTGTAGGGAAAAAGTAACTAGAAATTCAGAAAGTAAACAAAATTTGCAACAAATTAGATATATGACATTATGACTTAGGATGAAGGGGAAGGGGATCTGCGTCGGAACATGCGCGCGGTGCTACGTGAACTAAGTTGCGCAATTCCACTTAACCACTCACACGTTTACATTCGCCCTCCCATCTCCCCTCCGAACTTTCTCTATAAGGTTTGATTTAAGTTTTTTGGGTCGCTGAATCCGAATTTTTAACTTCCCGCCAAAATTTCCATCCCGAAACCGACTAAAATAGTTGTTAGTAACTTAAATTTCTTATTGTTTTAGGAGAAAAGCATTACGAAATTCAGAAACTAGACAAAATTTGAAACAAATAGGATATATGACATTATGACATAGGATGAACGGGGAGGGGGAGGGCTGCCTCTGAACATGCACTGCGGCGCTACGTGCACTAAGTTATCATAACTTAGTCCAGGCAATAGGGAATTTTACCTGGCAAAATTAATACTAGTTCTGGATTTCGACTCACTTTATGTTTTTTGGGTCGCTGAATCCGAATTTGTAACTTGCCACCAAAATTTCAACCACCCCAAAAATTGATTTTTTGAAAAAATTTGGTTTTTGAGAAAAGCGCGCGGGGAATGTTCCGAGGCAGCCCTCTCTCTTCCCGTTTATCCTATGTCATAATGTCATATATCCTATTTGTTGCAAATTTTGTCTAGTTTCTGAATTTCGTAATGCTTTTCCCCTAAAACAATAAGAAATTTAAGTTAATAACAACTATTTTTGGGGGGTTTTTGGGGGGTGGGATTTTGGGGATAAGTTAAAAATTCGGATTCAGCGACCCAAAAAACTTAAAGTAAACCTTATAAGGAAAGTTCGGAGGGGAGATGGGAGGGCGAATGTAAACGTGTGAGTGGTTAAGTGGAATTGCGCAACTTAGTCCACGCAGCACCGCGGGCATGTTCCGGGGCAGACCCCCTCTCCCCCTTCATCCTAAGTCATAATGTCATATATCTAATTTGTAGCAAATTTTGTTTACTTTCTGAATTTCTAGATACTTTTTCCCTACAACAATAAAAAAATTGATT
Organism: Maratus speciosus; assembly: GCA_963932465.1. Taxonomy (NCBI): domain Eukaryota; kingdom Metazoa; phylum Arthropoda; class Arachnida; order Araneae; family Salticidae; genus Maratus; species Maratus speciosus. The sequence goes on along the minus strand of OZ010791.1, from coordinate 609,985,127 downwards.
TTTTTAATAAAAAACTTTTTTTTAAGGGGGGGGGGGGGCATTTTACCAAAATTTTTTTTTGGGGGGGGGGTTGCCGGGGGAAATTTTGGTGGGAAGTTACAAATTCGGAATCAGCGATCCAAAAAAACATAAAGTAAGCCGATTTCCACAATTACCATTAATTTTGCTAGGTAAAATTCCCTATTGCCTGGACTATAATTATAGTTTTAAGCGCCCGAGAGCTGGAACAATGGATACAACAATGAAACAGGAAATGCGAGAAACCACCTTCTGTGAAACTTATAAATCAAACCCGTCTTTTGAAGAAAGTTCTTACTTTTAATTTACTTTTTTGTTTCAAAATGTCAATCGTACTATTAAAACAATAAAAATTCCATTCTTTTATGATCCAAACTTATCGAGTTATGATAGTTTGAATTCGATACTTTTTATCCTAATTTTCATCCAAAAAATTTTCGAATTGCTGTTTAGCTCTTAATAAGTGTAGCGCTACAAGTCGCTCGAAGTGAATATGTGTATTATTATTGTGTGGCGAGTGCTTTACCTCTACGCTACAAAAGTCCTGCTAACAACTGCAGATTATTAGAAACAGTTGTTATTATAAAAAAGAATTTCCATACATTTTAACCTCTGTATTGCTGCAGAGAGATGTGAGAGTTACCGTTCGAACCGGGATTGTGCGTAATTTTTAAGCATGGTTACTTTTTTTTTTTTTTTTTAGCCTTTGGTACGGTATGCTATTTCTTTCTCCGAGCTTATTTTGTGTATTCCAAAAAATAACGTTACCTTACAGAAGCCAGCCGTAAAACAAAGCATACAATTAAATACTCTATAGCAATTTTTTAAACTTCTAAGCATCGCACATTTTCGATTTTTATACCGTCGTATTGGAAAAAAATGTTCTCTTAAATGCATTTTGTTTGAAAACAGTATCTCGATTTATTTTTGAAATATTAATTTTTTTTGTAGTTTTTAGAGCCATTTGTTTAATATTGACAACGGAAGTACTCCATTTCTATAGAAAGTAAAGGAAAAATAGTTCTAAAATAGTAATTATACATTTTTGTTGCCATTTTCGCATAATAATCCTAAGAAAATGTAATTAAAATACGTGCTATTTTGAAAAAAAAAAATATAAACGAATAATTTCTGTTAAAACAATGGATCTATTATAAATTATAGTACTTAATTTTAAGTATCTATGAATCATTAGAGAGCCGCTTTTTTTTTTTTTGTCGATTTTCTTGAATGACGGCATCTTTTTTGCTGCATTTGTGCGTTACTTCGCGATAGTGATGTGCTATGCATACTTTACTGTAGATGTTTAAGAGTAGATCGTAAATGTGAATTCTTAAGCGGATGCGAATGACGTCATTTTACATAAAATAAAACGTGTCCTTGAAGTCTTAAAATTGAAATACGTTTTGTACTGCAGTAGAGTCCCGCTTAACCGAGTTATTTTCTTCTGATGGGCTTGTGGCTTCTATTATTATGAAACAGTCATTATATGGGGAAAAAATGGCCATTTTTTCCCCATTCTGACCAGAAAATCAGACTTCTAACTTTTTACGAATGCTCTTTCATCTTCACCTAACACTTCATTTATAATGGCTGTTTCATAATAATAGAAGCCATCAGTTCATCAGAAGAAAATGAAGTAATGGAAATGCCGGGAGCGACACTAAATTCTGAAAAAGCAGAATTCCTGTTCTCTAGTTTTTTTTCTTAAACAGAGGTTATCATCATAATATAAATTGTATAAACTTTGAATTTTAAAATTATAACACGTAATTTTAACATTGACTACTTCACTCACTCACCAATACTGCAATAACTGTTTCATTCCCTTTCTGCTTCTGTGAACACGTTTAGTGAAAACTCGTTTGCAAATCATCTACACATATACATATTTTAGGACGGAATTCAAAAATAGGGTCATTCCAAAAGTTTCTTGTTTGTTTTCTGTCATGCTATTCATTTTTGTAAAAATATTATGGCAAAACTGAGTCATGTAAAAAGATTTTAAATAACGTTGCTCCAGAAATGGAAAATGACACCTATGTTAAAACCTTTATACCAAACGGTATTTTAAAGTACCATTAAAATAACCTGTTATAAAATTAAGTTTAGAATAATGCAGTTTAGAATAAGCTACAAATACTTAACTTTATCTTATTCCAAAAGCATTACTGGTTGCACAGAGCAAAAATATATTTAAAAGAATGATTACTTTTGCCTTTCTTTTGTAAGAGCATTATATTTGTACATTCCCTAATTCTACAAAATACTGAAAAAAATATTTTAAATAAAATATTTGAGTGGAATAAATATTGCACAAAATCCCTATAAATTCAAATTTAATTAATTAATTTTAATTGGCAGAATTTTTCTAAAAAAATTTTGCCAATTAAATGATTTTGTAAATCTTTTAATGTAGTTTCCAAAATTCTCGAAAAATGCTTTAGAAGATGAAATTTTCATTAATTAAAAAGTTGGGACATAAAGGGTTAAACTTATTCTTTATAACTCAAAATGATAGCCACTCAAAACAGAGTATGCTGATTCGAAAAATTTAAATTTATATTTCTGAAGATTTTTGTTATATTCTTTCTAAACTATGCAATAAAAATGCTATTTGTAGAATAACTATGTTTAATCTGTGACAATCCGTAACAAATAAATTTATATAATTTGAAACCATGTTATACAAAAATACAAAAGGAGAACTCACTTTTAAAAACTTCTTTTTTGTTCTATTATTTATTAGGTAAAAAATCAATAAATAAAACTTCTTTTACGTTAAATTTATTTGCCAATGATTTTTTTTATTCACTAAGTTCAAGAGCTTTGAAGAATGTTTCCAGTTCACTGGTGGGTTAAATAGAAAAAGTGACGTTCTTTCTCCCCCCCCCCTTTTTTTTTTTAGAAAAACGGGTAGAGGAGGAAAGGTGAAACAGCGATGTCGCAGAAAAAATATTTCATGAGTTTGTGATACTTGTTGTAGAGATTACCCCTTACGCTTTAACAGTCTTTTGCTTGGCTTATAAAACCATAGATCATATGAGCTAAGAAATAGTTGTTAGGAACATTTCTTACCTAACAGCGTTGAAACTTCCAATAAAGGTGTAGAATGTTGCTTCTGTGATAAAAACCAATCTAGCAAAATAAAGAGATTACGGCGAAGCTTTATTGGAAACAACTCTGGGAGAAATGAAACGTATGATTCGGCAGAAGAGCAAAAGTTCGCACTTAAATGCAATTCAAAAACTGTTCAAACAAGCAAATAAACGATTATTATTATTATTATTATTATTTTTTTTTTTTTGAGTGCCAAAGTGCCAATTGGTCCACGATTTAGAAACTTCTTTCTATTTTATTAATACTGTTTTACGGAAGTCTCATTGCGACTGAGGAACTAATTTATGTATTTTTCATTTTTTATTACGTATACACTGAAAAACATGAAGTACTCAAAAATGAGTAAATCGATGTGCTCATAATGAATTGAGTATTTTTGGATAAAACATGAACTTATCCTTTCTCAGTTTTGAAACACTACATGTTAAAAAACCCAAACAAAACGATAATTTTGTACTCTGCAATGGTTTATTTTATTCATGGTGGCATAAAAGATGTTTATTAATGTAAATATTAAATTATGCACAGTATTTTTTAAATAATTTAAAAGTGTTTGTAACTAATACTCTTGTCGAAAAATAATCAATTTTAGTATCTCGATTATAATTTTGCTGTTTTTCTTAATAAAAAAATCATTTAAACATTTCTTGTTAATAATTTTGAGCGGAAAATAAATGTCAGTACATTTTTACTTTAATTTGTAGGTTCAGGGGGTGGTACATAACGTTACATATTTGAACACAACCATGGAATCACAAATGAGTACTCGTGTTTCTTAATTCTGAGTACATTCGGATCGGGACTATTTTGAGTATGTGACGTACAATAGTACCCCGACTTATGTCACCCTGCATTTACGTCGTACGGCCTGGAATTTGTTTTCCTTAATTAAAACCCACTTCGAAAAATTTTTTGAAGAAATTTAACCCTTAAATGCCTGGTGTTGCTTTTCGGCAACATACTCAATTTAGGCTTCTAAAATACTATTAGAATAATATTGAAGCTATAATGCCTAATGTTGCCAATAAAATACATTCTGAAAATATTATTAAATCGATTTTCAACATGTAGATGGAAACACTTGCGCTGTTTAAGAATAAAGATTTTTTCAATTGTTGCTACATATTCTTTTGGTTTTGTTTGGAAGCTTGCGAAATACCCTATTTTGTTCTGCAGTGAGCAAGTAAAATTTATTTCTTTTTATAGTTCCTAAAATTCTTGTGTATTTAGTATCATAGAATTTTATCAAGGAAAATTATTTTTTCAATTAAAGACCAGTATTGCCGATTAGTAACAAACTGTTTTTTAGCCGTAAAACATACTTAAAACAAAATATGATTTTTTAAAGTATTTTTCCCATGATTTATTTAAAAAATGAAAGCCGAAAAACATTATTACAAAGATTTTTGAAAAATCAGGCATTTAAGGGTTAACATCTCTGATGCAGTCACAGTTGTGAGGATTCATGGGGTTCAGCCAAAATCAATGAGACTCTTGGAAAAGACTGCGCCCCTTTCCTTTGCAGAGACTGAGAAAACATCTGAATATTGTGCATCTGTATTTCTCTTAATTGATGAAATCTTCGAAAATGGAAGAGAACTCATCTTAGAGATGGATGCTGAAGATGCTGTTGAACTCATAAATAGTTCTGATCCGGAATTAACCATTAACGAACTTATCGAATTAAAGGAACAAGGATCTGTCAACTCTCTTAAAACGAATGAGTGGATTTGCCTACTCAAGAATGAGCACTAATTTATTGGATCGTGAATGAGTTGATTTTTAAACGCTTCACTCAACTTGATTTAAGCTCCTATTCTTCTATTTTACTCAACGAGAGCGACCGCAAAACAGCTCAACTTGATTAGCGAGCCCGTTTCCTGCCGCTCTTTTGCGAGTCGTTCTCAGATTCGTTCGTCTCGTCTTATCGTGTCGCTGGCCTGCTACAAGATGGACGCTGATGTGTAGACAAATAAGTAAACATTCAAGTGGTTTTCTTAATGAAGGAACGAAAGGATGTGTCTGTTTTATTCGGTAAGTTTTATAAAAGCATTTAATTTATCCTTACTTTTTAGTGGAATTGCATGTAATGATTTAAATTTATAATTTTTAATGCACGTTTTGTTGTAACACATTCTGCGTCACGCTGCGGGCAGCTAATTTTAGAAATGCTTCTATATTTTAAAATTATTCTGCCTTTTTATTTTTTACTTATTTATTTTCGTTTAAAATGTCCTGTTTATTACTTTGTTGAGAAATAAATAAATAAGCTGATCATAGCGTCATGTTAAAGCAAGGGTCGGGGGAGGTGAAAATAATAAAAGTTTACTTTTTCGTTTGACGAAACTTTTTGTCAGATATAACAGTTCTAAGTATTTTGTAAAAATAATTTTTCAGATAAATCATATCAAACAAAAATACGTTTTATAATTTGTAGTAAATAATTTTGTGAAAAATTACTAGAATTCCTCCCTAAAATTTTCCAGAGAATTGTTTCTTTCTCCAAATACAGAATTTTAATTCAAGGTTGGTATTCAGTTATACATTTTTTTCAATCTAATTATATTTTCAAAAGTCAATTTTATTCCTTAGAAGTACAATAGTTTATTTCTATACAATACTATTTGTGTAAAAGAAGTCAAATAATTACATAAACAGTGTTCTACTGCATCCATTCACCATCACTTTTCAGCATTTCCCTTTCAATTTTCCGAGAGCTATATTTTCCAATTTACCTTCCTGACAATAGGTGTAACCGGGGTAAAATGAGTATATTTTTTATTATTATTTTACCACACAATTTTTTGTAAAATTAAAAGTGTGAATGAAATGGTCACATATCTGGCAATATTTAAACTTTGTTAAAACAAACTAGCAGCATACTATTTTTTTTCTTTTCTTACTGGTATGGTGAATTATTCATTTGTCCCTCATTTCAAAAGATTTAAATAAAAAATAAGGTAATTTTGGTATAACCAATCGCTAAATTCTTTTCTCAATTATAAACATGGGTGCAAGACCTTCAGTCTCAGAAAGATTTTTGGCTAGTTGTAAATTATATTTTATATTGAAATAATAGCAATTTTACTAGCAAAAACTTTTAATTGCTCTTTTTTATTGTAAAAAATCCATTTTTAGCCATAAATCAAGACATTGAAATTGTCTAGCCCATCGCCAGTAGGTTATACCTAATATTCGGAAAAGTTTTCAGTCTTGGTTTGGATGGACTTCTTGCACACATGATAAAATCATTTTTATTGTTGTTTTTCTGTATCTTTTTTCTCCCCCCCCCCCAAAAAAAAAAAAAATTATGCTGCAAAGAAAATATTTCTGTTAAAGACTATATATACAGGGGTCGGTGCCGGTTTTTATTCTTGGGGCCCATTTTGTGAAAAGTAAGTTAATTTTGTGAATTTTATAATATTTTTGTGAAAAATAACATTTTGCAATGAAAGTTGAAATCCAGTGAATCAAATTCGAACCAAGAATTTATGAACAAAAATATTCTTTAAATCCCCTTGCTACAGTTTTTGTTTTTCGTGACCTGATCTTATTTACAAATTACACATTTTTAAAACACTTTTTATGAAAAAGAATGTTACAAAAGAGCCTATTTTATTAAAAGGAATTTTGCGAAGGGGCCTGTTTTATTAAGTTCATTTTTATGAAGAGACCCATTTTATTAAATTTATTTTTCTGAAGGGGCCCTATTTTATTAAATAGATTTTTGTAAAGGGGCCCTAAATAGGCCCCAAATTTCGCCTGGATCGACCCCTGATATATAATCTATTTTTGTAAAATCTTGTTTGATTTCATTTGTTAATGCTTTATTATTACAAAAAGTTTGTCTATCTCTGTATACATATTTATTAAATAAGAAAAGCAACCAAGTATGCTAAAAATCCACATAAAATATTTGGCAATTTAGTCATAAACAAAGAAAAAAATTATAATTTAATATTTGATCAGTAAAAGAAATAGTACTAAAACTAAAGTGTCTATCATTAAATAAAAGCGGTGCTGTATTTTTTTTGTTCTGAGCATATTTAAATATTGGTGTTTTTGACGGTTAAAATGCGGTTTAAACCTATGTCACATCGAAAACTGGTTTTTGACGGCTTAAACCCAACCTTGATTTCTTGTCACATAGGGTAAAATAGGTATTATAGTCCATCTTTTTTATGAGAGTTTGTCAAGATATGAATGTATGAAGATGGATCAAAATTGAAAGACCTTTGAGAGCAAATTGTTATTGATCCTATGCTTAAATGTGAAATTATGCTATAAATTAGTCGCGAACATCTGCTATCTGCGCTGCATGTTGGAATGTAAGTAACATTAAAAATCGCTGTTAATTGACAATTTCTCAAAAATCACGTTAAAGTACCATATTTTCAGCCATAAATTAAATTAAAACACATGTTCTAACTATACTAAATTATTAAATTGGGTGGATTAAAAGAGGACAAACAGTAAAAAGAATCGAAGCAACCCATGGAAGTTAAACCAAAGGTTCTTGCTGTAGTGAATCCAATGATTGGTGGCTGGGTCCTTGTGAAATTCGGTGTAAAGAAGTCTGTTCAAGAATTTACAGTTCTTATTATTGATATCCCTGATGAAGATAAATACACTGTAAAGTTTGCAACAAAGTAATCTGCCGGAATATTTTATGTCTTCCCTCAGAAAGACGACATTGCTGATGTGCAGGCATCCTGAATTGTTAGGAAGTCTCTCAACCAAGCTGCACCGGTCATTGCTGTATACATTTTGTATATAAATTTTCATTCACTTATAGCTAGTTAACTTTATAAATTGCTTTTGATTTAAAATATTTTTTAATTAATTTCTCATTTTTTCCTACAGATACTTATGCTGATATCTATCTGCTTTTGAACTGCATTAAATAAATTAAAAAAAAAAAACTTTAAAAATGAAACACTATTAGGAACATGATTCAGAGCATGGACGTAAACTGATGTTGTGAAAATTGGGAACAGTTTTGGGTGGGTGGGGAGGGGGCTAGGATAGGATTTGTCTGTACTTGCATCTTATTTCTATTAGTTTCATAAGTGTTTTTATTTGTAAAGAAAAAAATGTAAACAAACTGAAAGGGGCAGGTTTTTGTCTTCCTACCTCACCCCAGTTTACATATATGATTCAGAGGATGGAAGTACAAAACTCTTAAATGGTTTACACATTAATTATATTGTAATTCAACTATAACCAGCATATATCCATTTTACTCTGAAGCACGGGGTAAAATAGGTATAGGTTTTTCTCTAATATCTCATTTGCATTTTGCAATTTGTTTGTGGCATTGTATAGTTGATCTTCACAGTGCCCCTTGTTGTTTACTTTAATCTTTGATTGCAGAATTTTATTTTATTTTTTAGACAATACTTTCCCTTTTAGAACAGATTCTGTAAGGTGAAAGTAATTTCTCAAAAAAAATAAAAATTCTGCAATCAAAATCGAAAAAGTAAACAGGTGCCGTGAGGATCAAGCTCAGATATACAATGCGCCGCCACCACCACAAAAAAAAAATTCAAAATGTCGAAATGCAAATAAGATTAGCAAAAAAAACCTTCCCGTAAAAATATGAATAGCCTTAACTCGCAAGTATCTTCACATAACGGGGCAGGAAAGAAATACAGATTTTGTCAAAAGTTAAAAAGCACTAATTTTATTAAAATGCAAATATCGCCAGAGAACTTTAAAAAATTTCAGTAAAGAATCATGAAAAAAAAATATGAATTTTGTCAAAGGATCTCGGGGAGGGGGGGGGGGGGGAGACGACGACATAAAGTTTTTGCAGTAAAAAGTCCTTTTATTTTAGTCAACACTAGGGATGCACCGAATATTCGGTATCTATTCGGTATTCGGCCATGTTACCGAATATTCGGTTTGGCAGAATATCAAACTTTGGTATACCAAATATTCGGCTTGGCCGAATAGCAAACTATTTGGCCTGCCGAATATTCGGTTTGGCTGAATATTGAAATATTCGGCCAAACCGAATACTTAAGGAAAATTTTTTAAACATATTTTTAAAAACTTTATACAACTTCTACATTTAACAATCAACTTACAAAGATATTCAGAATAATTAGAAACAGAATCATATTTAAATAAAAGAGAATGTTATTACATTATTTATTTGCTGTTTGTTAAGTATTATGTAAGAAAATTAACCAATCACGAGGATTTTCATAGAAATTAATTATGTACAAATGCAAGTTCCTAAATTTTGTCTAGCAAATAATCTGTTTCTTGCTAAGATTTTAAGAACAATTTTTAGAATCTCTGAAAATGATTGCCCACTCCAGACACCTATCTAGGATGCATTTAAAAACTTCCTTGCTTAAATTAAAGGGAGTAGAACAATTATTCTTGCTAAGTTGCCACCATATAAAATTTGAATTGATTTGTAATATTTGTTTACTTTTACTTCAGTCTCTTCCTGACAAACAAATAATATATGATCCTGTACAATTTTTTCACTATTTCTCTTTGATTTTAAAATGTTTCTTTGGCTTAGATGCCGTATGTTCCCTACGCCGTTGTTGTTTTGAAATGTTTGGCGATTTTTTGTTGGCGTGTTGACGGTGGTTATGGATATGGCAACCTCGATATGTTGAATGTCGTGTGACGTGTTTTTGTGACATGTCGTTCTGGCAACCGAGAAGTTAATGTTGGAATATTGTGAGTGCATTTTGATATTGTATTGTATAGTTCTGCCTTTTTATTTTTATGTGAAATTTATTGAATGTATTTGATTAACTATGTTTTCTGTAGTCCGTTTAAACGCTGTTGTTGAAATAATTAGGAAATATGAGGAAATTTTGACAAGAAAAGAAGGTTTGTTTATAGTTTGTGAATACGTATTGATAAGCCTATTTAGGAAAATGTCGGCGATAATATTTCGAGCTGGATCTTTCAAGAAAGCAGATGTTTGTTAAGGTATGTTGATAATTTTATGTATTTTACTGCTTTTGAGTTTTTTACATTTTGTGATTGCTAGAAAGCGAGAATTGCTGAATTTTGAGAATTCTATATCGCGAGAAATGCTGAATTCGGCGATGGTTTTTTTCGGAAAATGTGCGCGAAGCGCACATACAACGATTGCTGGTTGCCATTTTAGCGAATTTTGTTTTTTATGTGTATTTTTGCTTTAAAAGTTTTTTATATTTTGAGATTGCTAGAAAGCGAAAACTGCTGAATTTTGAGAATGCTATATCCGAGAAATGCTGAATTCGGCGATGTTTTTTTTTCGGAAAATGTGCGCGAAGTGCATATACAACGATTACTGGTTGCCATTTTAGCGAATTTTGTTTTTTATGTGTATTTTTGCTTTAAAAGTTTTTATATTATGAGATTGCTAGAAAGCGAAAACTGCTGAATTTTGAGAATGCTACACCTCGAGAAGTGTTGAATGCAGTGATGTTTTTTTTCGGAAAATGTGCGCGAAGCGCACATACAAGGATTACTGGTTGCCATTTTAGCGAATTTTGTTTATTATTTACATTTTATTTTCGTTAAGCCAAACATGCCTATAAACCGGTACTTGGCGACATTTACTACTTGGCGGAAAAAGGGTTTTCACGCCAAGAAAATTCCAAGATGGCGGCCGGGGGGAACTTATGACATCTGTTCCGTTTCTTTTAGAATTTAAGAAAATTTTATTTATCTGTATTAATTCTCAGAAGAAGCCACGAAATTTAAAATTTTACTAATTTAAAAAGTTTTATAACTATCCTCTTCTTAAATAACTCAAAGCAGATTTTTTTCAGTTATAAAGTTTACTTGTAATTGTAACTCTTGTTTATTAAAATGTAAGTTTCTGTATTGAATAGTATGTAAAATTGTTTTAAAATTTAATATTTTAATGCCTTTAAACTTTGAAATATAAAAGTATTTGACAAGCCGAATATTCGGTATTCAGCCGAATAGTTACTATTCGGCAGGCAGAATATTCGGTATTCGGCCTAGCAGTTACTATTCGGCTGGCCGAATATTCGGTATTCAGTTCACCTCTAGGCCGAATATTCGGTATTCGGCCAAAATCACTATTCGGTGCATCCCTAGTCAACACTGTCTTCGCTAAAATTTTTGGTATTTTTTCATGATGAAGCCACAATCACCCCCCCCCCTCCCTCCCTCCCCAGCTTATCAATTTAGCCATAATTTCATATTCTAAAAAAAATTAATAAATGAAAATGATTTGAGAAATATATCATACAACAGTAAAATTTTAAAACATTTTACTTTTTCATATCATCAGGGCAGAAACTAGTTTCTTTCAGTAAGTGGCAAAAACTAATACAAATACTAATCCTGCAGTGATTCATAATTCACATATGTAGGTATTTGATATGTAAACAATTAAGCTAAAAATTAAAATTGAAGATTATGAATGTTGTTCAAAGTAGCAAGTCAGATTTAGTGATACTCTGAATAGTGATTTTGGCCGAATACTGAATATTTAGCTAGCCGAATAGTAACTGTTTGGCCGAATACTTTTTATTTCAAGGTTTAAGGTATTAAAATGTTATTTTTTACAACTTTACATAATATTTAATAAAACAATTACATTTTGATAAATAAGCTCTTTATAAGTAAATTTCATATTGGAAAAAAAAAAAAACTTGCTTTGAGTTTATTTAAAGGATAATAAGATTTTTTATTAATTAATGAAATTTTAAATTTAATGGTTTCCTCTATGGATTAACATTTTAAAATGAAACAGTAAAAGTGGAAAAATTGGAAGAAAAATCGGTTCAGGTCGATTTGAGGCTGAGTGTGAATTCCTGCAAGTTGGGTTCGGGTTAAACCCAAATTTTCAAAAGTTAGTTTGGTATATTTTTTAAGTTTATCCCTGTTATAATAAACGTAGCTATTTGTGTATATGTTGTTTTCTAAAGAGACTTCCGTTTTTTATGCAACCCTTTGGCAAAGTTTGTTTTTTCTGCAACCAGACTTGTATAAAACCAAAAACTTTCTGTGTGCATAAATATTGGGTCAAAAACTATCTGCACATTAATTTAATGTTTAATAACGTAACATACCGTGTTATGTTATTTTAACAATATGAATTAAAAAGAATATTTTTAAAATAATTACCATTTAAATTAAAAATAATTAGTATTAATCAAAGAATAATTATTTGGTCAAAAAAAAAAAAACAGCTAAAAATGCATAAGAAGGGCAGAAATAATGTGACATTGCTACTGAAACAGCTAAATCACCTTTTCTAGGAAGAGGTATCCATTCATAGGTATCATCATTAAAGAGACTGGTGAGTTTTTCTGCGCCCCTTTGACAAAAATCATGTTTTTTTCCTTTTGTCTTTGACGAAATTCTCGTTTTTTCTGTGATCATTTGATGAAATTCTCGTTTTTTCTTGATTCTTTGATGAAATTCACATTTTTCTTCGATTCTTTCACAAAATCAGTTTTTTCCCAATCTTTTGACGAAATTTGCATTTTCCTACGATCTTTTGACGAATTTCGTATTTTTTCATGCATTTTTAACAAAATTCTCACTTTTTTCACAACACTTTTGACGAAATTCTTGATTTTTTGAAGAAAGTAGTTTTTTACACGATTCTTTTACGAAATTTGCATTTTTTCACAATCTTTTGGCAAAATTTAGGGCTTTTCCGCTATGCTTTTAAGAAATTGTTTTTTTCTGAGCCCTTTTGCCGAAATTTGCATTTTTCTAAGATTCTTTGACGAAATTCACGTTTTTCCTGCGATATTTTTACGAAATTTGCATTTTTCCTGCGATATTTTTACGAAATTTGCATTTTTCCTGCGATATTTTTACGAAATTCGCATTTTTCCTGCGATATTTTTACGAAATTCGCATTTTTCCTGCGATGTTTTTACGAAATTCGCATTTTTCCTGCGATTTTTTGACGAAATACGTGCTTTTTTCTCAGCCTTTAGCGATATTCCTGTTTTTCCCGTAATCCATTGACGAAATAAGTTTTTTCTGCGATTTTTTGACGAAATTTGCGGGATTTTTTTTTTTCACTATCCTTTGACAAATTCGGGCTTTTTCCGCTATGCTTTTAAGAAATTCTTTTTTTTTTTAACGATTCTTTGACGAAATTATAATATAGAGAATATTTTTAATTTTTTGGTATTCAAAAAGAAAAAAAAAGTTACAAAAATAAGTTTTCTACAAATTTTTCTGCAAGGTTCTGAATTTTTGGGAAATCTTCTGCGCGTGCGTCTATATTATACAACTGTGTCTGCAACCCTTTGGCAAAATTTGTTTTTTTTCTGCTATCCTTTGACAAAATTTTCTTCAACCCTTTGGTAAAATTTGTTTTTCTGCAACCCTTTGGCAAAATTAGTTTTTTTCTGCAACCCTGTTGCAAAATTCGTTTTTTTTCTGCAACCCTTTGGCAAATTTTTTTTTGTTTCTGCAACCCTTTGGCAAAATTTTTTTCTGTACCCCTTTGGCAAAAAATTTTTTTGTACCTCTTTGACAAAATTTGTTTTTTTCTACAACACTGGCGAATTTCCCTAAATCAATTCATGAATCGGTCGCGGAAAAAAATTGAGAATTTCTTCAAATGATCATGGAAAAATACCAGATATTTTGTCATATATCTCAGAAACAAATGGTAATTATCTTCAATTGGTTGTTGAATAAAATTGCTATTTTCATAAAGAGTTCAGAAAAAAATTGCGAATTTCGTCAAAAGATTGCGCAAAAAATAATCGGGAATATCGATAAACTTATTCGGTGAAGAATATTACAAATTTCGTCAAAAGGTCGCGACGAATAGTGAATTTTGTTAATTAGTCACAAAAAGATATCACGAATTTTGCTGTTCGATCGCACAAAAATAGAGTTTTGCCGTCAAAAATCAAACCAACCCAATTTATTGTTTGGGTAAATTGCAGGGAAATGAATTTCCGTTTTTTGTATGTTTCAGGCACTTTCGTATGAACTCATCATTACGTCTCTTTTGAAATTTTAAGTTAAAATCATTTAAACGTTTTAAATCGATAATATTGTTTTTGCACATTTTCATTTTAGGAACAATACTTTGATCCTATCACTCAAGCTGCTATGGTTGAATGGAGGTTATGGCAACAATGAGGTTAAATTTAACACCAGCCCAAAAGAAGTACCAACAAAGAGGACTATCAAAGAGACATGTGATAGTCCTGAAGAGGTGTATTATCAGCAAGAAAGGTATAAATTTACATATTAATCTTAAATATATTTAAGTTTTGATTGTGTCATGGAATTTAATTTTTTTGTGTGTGTGTGTGTGTGTGTTTAGTAATTAACACTGTATTGGGCCAGTGTGACCTTACAGATACATATGTGGAAAAAAAAATCTGTTTTCATATTAGTAAACTTCATACCTAGCATCTATATTTCCTATCCCAATAGCAGAAAATTTACTTTTAATCTTTTTAAGCATTTTACTAATTTTTATTAAGAGCAAGAATCTGAGAAAGTGTCACACCTAGCATTATGGGGTGATTCATGCCATCTCGGATTTTCTCCAAAAAATTACCAGTTATTACTTATCTTGTTAAAAGGCCAAATCCAGAAGTTGTTTTCTCCAAAGTTGAGTTGTTCATTTTTTATGGGCCCCCAAAGGTCACCGTGCAGTGCGAAAAATTGAGCGTTTTTTTTAGACATTAAAATTGCTATGACCCACAATTCTTTGCACAAACAACTTGCCACAAAATTATTTTTATATATGGGATGTAGGAGGGTTCAACTTTATATAATGGATGAGAAGTCTGTGGCAACTTGTTGCCACAAGGTCACTGAAGGTCACAAACTTATGCATTTTCGCTGTTTTTTAGCATTTTTAAGGCCCAATAACAGCTTGCGCGTTGAAGTTGCCATGGCAAAAGAGGTGTCATTTGAA
The DNA here is from genome assembly GCA_963932465.1 of Maratus speciosus. Classification (NCBI taxonomy): domain Eukaryota; kingdom Metazoa; phylum Arthropoda; class Arachnida; order Araneae; family Salticidae; genus Maratus; species Maratus speciosus. The sequence goes on along the minus strand of OZ010791.1, from coordinate 609,970,084 downwards.
AGACATGTATTAGCACTTTTTAAAAATGTACATATAATTGAGGCAAGTTGATGCGCTTTTAGTAACAGAGTGCCAAAATGTGAAAAATGTCATATTTGACCGATATTCAAGCTGTCATAATTTCCTGCGGCAATGACATTTTGAAATAATTATTTTGCTATTCTTTTATTCTATTATTGCTCTTTATGAAAAAATAAATTCCATTGAGGCATGTACCTTTAAGAAAAAAAAATGATTTTTTTAAACATGCTCTATTCCGGTAGTCAGGACTTTTCTGCTTTTAAGAACAACTCGTCTGAATAACAATTTTTTTAACATTTACTTGGCTGTATGAATTGATATATTTTATATATTGTTGCGTTTATATTTATTGAGGACAATTATTTAGTTTTAAAATTCAAAAAATCACCGACATATTCTCTATTTGGTATATACCTGTGAAATGCATATGATTTTCCCATTACTGTTTAAAAATTTACTATAATTTTTCACATTTAATAGACTAAAAGCAAAAGGTTTACAAAGTTTTATACTTTTATACATATTTTGGAATATTTTGTTTAATTTTTACATATTTTGGAATATTTTGTTTAATTTTTACATATTTTGGAATATTTTGTTTAATTTTTAACATTTGTTAAAAAATCACCTGAAACTTTTACAAAATTATAACTGAATAAAATGCACATATATAAAGATATTAGTCTTTTTTTTTAAATATAAGGTACATTTTAAAGTCATTATTGATGAAGTATTTTTAATTTAAAATCATTAATTTCAGAACATAAAATTATTCAAAGCAAAATATTCCAACCTTCCCCTTGTTTGTATTACTATTACTACATAGTGAAAAATGCCGAACTTCAAAACAATATTTCTGTGGAATATGAATGAATTTATAATGCTCCTTCATTTAAAAAAAAGGCTGTATCTGATGATAAGATTAATTTTTGTAAAGTATTTTTAAAAAAATCATTGATAAAATATTTTAAGTTTATAATCACATTATTTCAGCAACACAAAATTCTGAAAAACAAAATATCTCAACTCTTCTTTTTTTTGTATTACTAGTACTACTTGGTAAAATATTCTAGAACCGTGAGAACAATATTTCTGTGCAATCAGAATTCTTTATGTTCATCCATTTAAAAAATAAAATTATTATTTTCTTTTTTGTTTATAAAGGGTATTTTTTTTAAAAAGTATTACTGATAAAATATTTTACATTTGCAACAATAATTTTAGTAAAATAAAATTGCACAGAGAAAAAAAAACCCAACTCAGCTCTTCCCTTGTTTGCCTTACTGTTATCACATGGTTGGCTATTCTGGAATATCAGAACAATATTTCTGTTGAATAAGAATTATCTTTGTTCATCCATTTAAAAAATAAAGTTGTGAATTTTTAATTTGGATATTTTCATACTTATGTTTATATATTCTTAGTTAAAAAAACTGTTTTACAAAACATGGAAGAACTTAATTCGGATCCTTATACAGAATGTTTTTTTTATAATGAGCTATTGAACTGTGGAAGACACGGCAAAAGTCGTAAGGATGAGTTGTTTTCAGAACAGGACTTGGCAGCAGATGTGAAGAAATTATCTAGAAAGAATAAATGTTAAAGCACCTGATAGAAGTGTGTCTGAAAAAGAACTAATATCTAGCAGAAGTGGTAAAGTTTTACCTGAAGGATTTAAACTTTGTGCAAAGCATCGTTTTGGTTTTGGTACTTATTGGAATGTTCCAGCTGTATGTTTACACCCTTATCAGAAGGAAAACAGGAAAAGAAAAGAAAAAGGTGTTAGGTCTGCAAGTTGGGCAACATATGAATTAATATGTAAATATAATTCTTCTGTAAACTGTCCAATTGGAGGAACTGTTTGTCCAAAGCATAGAGATTATCTTCTTTCAAAAGATCTACATCAAATGAACGATGAAGTTGAGATAGCCGACATCACTTCCAGCGATCAAACATTTGAAGTTCGTAATTCTCTGTTAGTGGAAACTGATAAGACCGAGACAAATTCATTTATAAAATCATTAACAGAAGGTGTAAGCCCTGTTAAATTTCAGTTGAAATCTCCTGTTTCAAAACTTTCTGCAAGTACCATTCGCTATATGAAACGAAAATACTCTGAAGTTACCAATAATTTTAAAGCAACGTTAACCAAGAAACTGGCCCCAGAGCAAGAACATGAATTTCGAAAGGTTGTTTCAGACAGTAGCAGCTGCAGCGAGACGGAAGCTGAAGATGAATGTCTAAAAGAGATAGTAGCAGCCTTTAAAAGCACTCCATCTCAAAAGATGAAGCTAGCTTTATTGGATCCTCAAAAATACACAAAATCAGAAGTTATAGAGAAATTCCAGTGCTCACAGAGAATGGTAAGGAGAGCAAGAGAATTGAGAGCACAATTTGGGGCTGGCAATATGCCTCTTGTACACAAAATTAGTAGAAACTGTTTCGACATGAGTAAGGTTGATCATTTTTTAGATTTTTTGTTTACAAAAGACTTCAACTTGGCAATTTCAACGCGCAAGCTGTTATTGGGCCTTAAAAATGATAAAAAACAGCGAAAATGCATAAGTTTGTGACCTTCAGTGACCTTGCGGCAACAAGTTGCCACAGACTTCTCATCTATTATATAAAGTTGAACCCTCCTACATCCCATACACAAGAATTTTGTGGCAAGTTGTTTGCGCAAAGAATTGTGGGTCATAGCAATTTTAATGTCTTTAAAAAACGCTCAATTTTTTGCACTGCACGGTGACATTTGGGGGCCCATAAAAAATGAACAACTCAACTTTGGAAAAAAAAATTCTAGATTTTGTCTTTTAACAAGGTAAGTAACAACTGGTAATTTTTTGGAGAAAATCTGAGATGTCATGAATCACAGGTGTGACACTCTCTCAGATTCTTGCTCTTAATAATAATCTTAAGTTATAGTAATAAATAATAAAGAACTAAACATAATATAAAGTTGGAAAAAAATCCAATGGAAAAAAAATCTGCGACGCATGTCAACCGTCGGGAACTTTCTTCTACCGGGTTTCCTATGTGTTCGGAATGCAGTGCTATCCAGTTTTAGTTCATTTATTTAGTATCGTCTATCAGTCAGATACATTTGCCCAATAACATACATTTTCTTCCGATATTAGATAGAAATCCATGACATGTGTTAGATTTGGAAGTTTTTTTATAATAGAATAGAGTAATGTTGTTGGTATAGAAACAGCATATAAAATTTAATTTTGTCATAACATTATGCAAGTTAGAAAAACAAGTCTGTATTTCTGAAATAGATATTTCTAACATGTATTTAATATGAAAAGCATTTTTATTAATAGTTAAAAAAAAAAAAAAGCAAATTGCAATTGAATTTTCAAAATTCACTGTTTATAGAAAATTTTTTAACGTAAATTTCAATGAAAGTAAGCCTTTCACTATTATTTTTTCATTTTCTTACATAATTATAACTTTGTTATTAAATTATGATTAAAGGGTACCATTAAAAACAGTGAAAGTTTTGATTATCTTTGTGAAATCCAGAATTTTTATAAATCTAGTCTTAGTCCTGATACAGGATTTTCGAGGTTATACTGTATTAAATTAGACATGTATCTCTGACACATGACATGCATTTGACTGTTGGAAGAAAATTGCTGCCTGACTGCTTAGATTTTATAGGGTAAGGTTAAACATCATTGTTGTAATAAAACATTTCATATTTAGAATAAATTTAAATGTAGTTTCATCCCCCCCCCCTTCCAATGTATACATTTTGAAAATGGCAACAAAGGGGAATTTTCAACAATATTTTGTAATGTTGCTTAAGACCTTTTAAATTTGTTTTTAAAATAGAAATTTATTTTAAGATTGTATCAGAAGTAGGGTGTCAACGATTTAAATCATGATTTTAATCAAGGGATTTTTTTTTTAAAAAATCATTGATTAAAATCAAAAATTTTTTTAATGTTTAAAATGACATAAAAAAGTATTCAAATTATTGTGACTTATGAATACACAAAACAAAGCTTTAAATAATTGTTTCCAAGTATAATTCCTGAGTATTGTGAAAAATTTTAAGTACAGTAAGTTTGTAAAAAGCATGTTTTTTTATCTAACAAACATAAAAAGCATTTAATTTAAAAATATTTAAATCTAATATAACTTTCAATGTCATAATTTCCTTTTAATAATCAAGTTATTATTTTATATACAATAAACACAGCAATAGTGTCAATGATTTTAATCAATTGATTTAAATCAGATGATAAAATCACATATTTTCTGATTTTTTATAATGTTGTGAAAAAGCATGATAATCAATAATGAAAACGATCACTAAATCACTTGTAAAAAATGTAATATTTGTTATTGTTAATTATAACAATATTAAACTGTGTAAAAAGATGTTATCTCTCTATTCTAAAAAAAAGTAACTACCGCTGTCACCGCCGCCGCCGCCGCCGGTTTTGAATTTTTTGTGACCGGAGGTCTTTCTTCGTTAATATTGAGAAAAATAATGCATACAAAAATATGAAAATCAGTGGTTCTATACAGAAATGTTTGATAAACACGCTGATGCAGACAGTTTTCCAATCGAAGAATTATTTTAAGAGATATTTAATGCTAAAGTTGGACAAAATCGTTCCACTAAAAAAGTTTTATAGCAGCAAAAACTAGACATGGCAGTGTAATCATTTTTAGATCATTTTATGCGTTAGAATTTGCCGGAGTGCAGATTGCATTAATTTTTTTATTTTGACTCATTTTTTCAGGTTTTATTTCTATTTTAAATTCAAATTTTCGGCATTTCTAGAGATATTTTTTACAGATTTCAGAAAATTGTACTAATTTAAACTGTTGCCAACTGTATAAAAAGCGCAAGCAATAATGTTTGCTTCAAATTAAAAATTTATTTACACGTGACTATTATAAACAGGAAAAAAACTTTCAAATTAGAATTAAATAATTATGTATAAAAAGCAGGAACTTATTAAAAATTACGTCATAAAAAGTACACACGTGAATTTTAAAAGAGAAAGGATATTGTAAAATAATAAATTCATTAACATGCGTTAGAAGTCTTAGGAGAAATTACGTCATATTTACGTCACATTATAGTTATTACATAAAATGAACACAAAATAATATTGCAAAAAAGTTTAAATTTAGAAATTGCGCTAGACATTTATTTAATATTTTGAGAGGATATTTTCAACTATTTTTGTTAGGAAACCGCAAATAATATTTCATTGCTAACAAATGTACTTTCACGCGATTATTTAAAAGAGAAAGAATAGCTTGGTAAAAATTACGTCAGATTAAAAACGATTAATTTAAAATGTCTCATTTAAAAGAACTTTCTTTTCGCTTTGTTAAAAAATACCAGGAGACAAAGACTCAGTTTACTTAATTCCTTTTATATTAGCTTATTTTAAAATGTTGTTACACGTGTCTACGTCATCAAGTTATTTTTATTTCGATGTTTTATTTGTATTTTTATTAATGTAGTACGAATTTATTTGTTCTTTCGTTATTTAAAATAAAAATTATGTCAACTTGTATAATTTGGCAAGTGGTTTGGCGATTTATATAATTTGGCGAAATTGGTCGACGGGATAATCAAGTAGTACCGCAGCGGATTTGGCATTAAAATTCCCCAATCAAAGGGAAATGAATAGAAATTCGTTTATAGGGAGATCGCCACTGTTTTTTAAATTATAATTCAATCTTTCGAAATCTTTTTAAAGCCGATCAAATTAGCGTGCATTTAGAGCCTGCGGTGTCTGGACGGGGGTTGGCGAGCGTAGCTCGTAGGGGGCCGAGCCCCCTAGTACATTTAAAAAAATCTAACTAAATGTTAAATAACTTCAAAACATTATAATATTTAGTAGCTATTCAAATATTTTAATGTTGTGGGGAAAAATATCCGATTTAAATTTCGAAAATACAATTTTTGTACTCTATTTATAAATTATGTGTAAGTTTGCTGTATACATTGCTACAATTTTTGATCAATTTGATAGACATACGCTTTAAAACTTGTGTAAAATTACTGGCTGCTTTATGAATTTATCAAACTATTATTTACCACCTTTTTTCAACCACTTTTTCAAAAATGTAGATTGTGTTCTTAATTAAACAGTTAATTGTTTAATAATTACAAAATTTAATCTGTATCATCAATTTAAAATTAAATGCAATTTATCAATAACTTTAAAATATAAGCAGTATTTAATATTGGTTTACATAATTATTATAAAATATTAATGCACATAATGTTGTATGTTACTAAAGAAATTTTTTATTTGCAGTTTTTTGTAATTTCTATAATTACATAATTAAAATTTTATTAATTAAAGCAAAAAAACATAGATTATGTTAGTAATTGGAAGGTTATTCATTTTTGAAATGCTTAATTCTTGGTAGATGTTAATATTTTAACACGGGGAAAAAAAAAAAATCAGATTTAAATTAAAAAAAAAATCAGATTTTTTTTTTAAAAAATCCTGATTTTTTTACACCCTAATCAGAAGTAACATGATAAACAAGTGGGTAAGTGTGATTACACAGATGGTTTCATTTATTCATTTTCCATTTTATTCACAATTAGCCGAATTTTCAGTGGTGTAACTTTATATAAAGCTAAAAGTTTTAGTGTATGTTTTTTAAGAATATGCATGGGAAGGCGGTTTTGTGTGTGTGTGTAGGTTTTTATTTTTGGGGCCCATTTTGTGAAAAGTTATTTTTGTGATAAATAACATTTTGTAATGAAAGTTGAAATCATGTTACTCAAATTTAAATGAAGACTTTGACAAAACTTCTTTAAATCCCCTTGGTAAAGTTTGTTTTCAGTGAGCTGGTTTTATTTACAATTTACACATTTTAAAACAGTTTGTGTGAAAAAGAATGTTACAAAGGGGCCTATTTTATTAGATTTTTGTGAAAGGGCCCTAAATTTTGCTTGGAACGACCCCTTATATATATTTTCATATTTAGAATAAATTTAATTTTTAAAGTTTCATTCCCCCCCCCCCCCCAATTATTGTTTAAAAAGATATGTTTGTATACATTTTGGAAATGGTAACAAAGGTGAATGTTCAACAATATTTTAAGAAGTTGCTTAAGACTTTAAGAATTTATTTATATTTACTTTAATCTAAAAACTAATATTTTAAAAGCTTCATAATCCTTTGCATTACAATTATTGCTATTTAACTTAATTTCAATATTTTCTTTTAACACAGGAGAATAGTGACCTCATGGAGGAATGCAATTCCACTGCGAGGAGTGGAATTCAACAACCCTATCGAATCTCTCAAGGATCTTCAGCAGAGAAGAATACATATTTTCTTGTCTTGACAAGAAAATTTTAAATGAAAATATTTACATGTCCAGTTAAAGGTGTTGTCAAAACACTCCATCTGTTGTTAAAATTGCTATCAATGCTACATTTGTTTTTTCTTTTTGTTCAATAAAATTGTTAGTAAATAATGTTGTTTCTTTCCCCAACGATACTCTAAATTGCACATTTGGCTCCTGCTTTTGGCATAAAAAGCTACAATCTTATGCCATTTTAAAGTTTTACATTTCTTTAAAAGTTAGTAGATTTAAGAAATATTGAATAAAATCAATGGTTAATTGCAACAAGACAAGATTAAGAAAGAATAACTGCAAGATAGTACCTAATAGGTTGGTATTTATCCAATCAAGACATTGTTCCTTCTAACCCAGTAGCTAAATTTTAAAGTTATACTTGAACATAGTTTCAAGAAATGTTTTAAATGATATAAAGAATTAAGTTGATCCATTTCTAAAGTTATTTTGGTGCATAATTTATTTGTAAATATATGAACTGCTTTAAATTGACATTTAGCAAGTGCTAATTAATTAGCATAAAAAAGCTTAACAATTAATACTTCTTTAAAAGTTAGTCAATTTAAGAAGTAGTGTGAATTAAATCAAGGGATAATTACAACAAAGTATATAATGGGTTAGTGTTTATCTTTTTTGAAATATTTTGTTTTACTTATTACAGCCTAACAATAGCCGTGTGACAACACTTGTGATAATGTTAGTTCCACGGGGAAGTTATTTTCAAATATCTTGCTTGGATTTTAATATTTGTACAGGCTTCTTTTTGCATATGATAGCTGAAGACAATCTATATGCTGGCTAGTTTTTACTTTTTTAACTTAGGTTTTATATTTTATTTTAAATACTTTAATTTTCGGAACCGATTCTAAAATTGCTATCTTAATACAGTAAATGCTCGATGGGACTCATATGTGTTCATAAAGTCAAAAGTTCGTAAATGGGAGTAACATTAGTTCAGCGAGATGCTGGGCGGGACCAGTACACCAGTTCGTAAAATCGTCTACTGTATTAAAAAAACTAACCAAAATTGCAATATTAAAAATAAGCCTGCACAAAGATCCTATTCCTCCCCCCCCCAAAAAAAAAAAATATATATATATATATAAATCCAAGCAATGTATTTGAAAATAAATTCTCCATAGGATTAACACCATTTCTGGGCGATTCCATGGAGAGTGTCGCACACATAACGCAGGCTTTAATTTGCATTTATTCAATTATTTATTAAATTTTAATGTTAATTCTGATTTTAAGTGGTATGGTAAATAAGTTACCATATTTTTAAATTTAAATGTGGGGCAATAAACCTCACAGAAGTATATTATTTAATTACATTACTCAAAATGTGCTTTTTTCCTACTTCGGAAAAAAGCACATTTTGAGTAATGAAATTTAATGATATATTTCTGGGAGTTTTATTTCCACACATTTAAACTAAAAAATATGGTTATAACTCATTTACCATACCACTTAAAATCAGAATTAGCATTAAAATTTGATAAATAAATGAAAATTAAAGCCCTCATTACATGTGATTCTCTGCATGGAATCGCCCTTCTATACTTTTTCAGCGACTAGTGTAAGATCTTAAGGCTGCTCTTAATGGCTCTGCTCAACAAGCACAAAACGTTTTGATACATTTACAAACTAATTTTTTAATTGAGATATAAAATTGGAAAGCCTGGTTATGAAAGCTATTTGGAATTGAATTTTCCATTTTTTTTTTTAATCAATAAATTACCTATTGAGTTATAAACGATTTTGATCACGTGACAAACACGTTTTTGCCCGCTCTTGAGTGTTTTTTCTCCTTTCACGCAGAAATTAAGTTTAAAACATCCACTTTGACACTATTTTCTGAAAGATTTATTGTGTTTGCAAAAAAATGAAAAAAGCAGCTTGATTACATAGTTTCTGAACGCCACCAGCTAGTTTCATGCATTTTCGATCAAAAATAAATTAAAACTTATGTCAGAAAGTTGCCCTTTTGGATTTGAGAAGTCAGCTTTTAAAAGTTGTCATTGGGATTTTTCCTTTCCTTGGTGATTTCAAGTTTACATTTAGATATTTTTTCATTTTTTTTTTTTTTAATTTAAGTTAAATACTTAAGATTGGTTTAATTGTAATTTTTAGTTATAAATCATATTTTTTTTTTCAATCAAAAAGTAATACAATTATATAAACCAGTATGAAGGAATATAAAATTAGTTATTTATTATTTTAATTTGAAAATGTGGCAAGAATTCTGTGTTATTTTGAATTTCATTGATAAAAATCAATCACAGGTTACTGAATTTCATTTAAAATGTCATGATTTTATTTAATCAGTTAATTAGAAATCGCTCAAGGTTTTTTTTTGTAATTTTGAGCGAGTTCTTATGAACGAGTTTATTAAAAATCACTCGGGATTTTGAATTTTAAGAACATCATTTAAGAGTTCATTGCATGAACTTTTAAATGAGTTGATTTAATCCATGTATGAATTGTTACAAATTGTCCCAGAACTACTGGATTAAATCTGAAATGACCTCATTTCACTCAAGTTTGAATTGATTATAAATCACAAGTGGTACTGGATTTAGGCTTAAATTATTTCATTTCACTCAAATATGAGTTGGCTACAGATCACACAAGTGCTACTGAATTTAGTCTCAAAAGTATTCCATTTCACTCAAGTACGACCAGATTTAGTCTTAAATGACTTAATTTCACTCAAGTGTGAGTTTGTTACAAATTACTCAAGTGCTACCTGATTTATTCTTAAATAACTTCATTTCACTCAAGTATGGGTTGATTACAAATCAGTCAAGTGCGACTGAATTTAGTCTTAAATGACTCAATTTCACTCAAGTATGAGTTGGTTACAAATCACTCAAGTGCTACTGGATTTTACCTTCATTGAGTTGATTTCACTCAAGTATGAGTAAAATAGAGATCACTCAATCATGAGTTGCTTAAAAACAACTCATTCACTTGAGTTGTTTCAACTCTTTATGAGAAGCTGACTTTCAAATCATGAGATGAGTGGATTTCGGCTCAACTTGAGTTATTTTGGCTCTTTCGTTTTAAGAGTGAAGGAAATAGGTGAAGATTTTGAGCCCATTGGGAAGGGGAAGGATTATGAAGGTTGCAAAATTAACCGAAGGACTAAACCTTATTGAAGTTTGAATGACGGTTCTTGATTTATTGGTTCAGACCACCAAAGTGTAGTAACGACTAGAAAAAACTAGTATGTTGTGGCCATCACAAAACTTTCTTCTATATAAATCACGTCAATTAAATCATTTAAATAGTACAAGAAATTACATGAATTTAGCACCAATTCATATCAAAGTATATCTGAATTTGAAGCTTGATGAAAATTCGTGCATTAGTTCTTGAGATAGAGCTACAGAGGGAATTCTGAAAAATGTAGCATAGCAGCGCCACCTGTTGAGCGATTTACACTAAAAATAAACAGCACTAAATGATATCAAGGTATACCTGAATCTGAAGTTTGTTGAATATCTAAGCGTTAGTTCTTGAGATAAAGCTATTGCGGAAATCGCAAAAAATACAGCATAGCAGCGCCACCTGTTGAGCGATTTACACCAAAAATTAAACAGCACTAATTTACACGTCAATTCATGTCAAGGACTAACTAAATCTGAAGTTTGATGAAAATCCGTGCAATAGTTCTTGAGATACAGTTCTTGCGAAAATCGTGAAAATGCAGCACAGCAGCGCCACCTGTTGGGCGATTTATACCAAAAATTAAACAGCACTAATTTATATCAAGGACTAACGAAATCTGAAGTTTGAGGAAAATTCGTGCATTTTTTCTTGAGTTAGAGCTATTGCGATAATCATGAATAATGCAGCATAGCAGCGCCACCTGTTGGGCGATTTTCACAAAAAAGTAATCAGCACCAAACCATATCCTGGACTAACTGAATCTGAAGTTTTATGAAAATCCGTGCAGTAGTTCTTGAGGTATAGCTATTGCAGAAATCGTGAAAAATGCCGCATAGCAGCGCCACCTGTTGGGCGATTTTCACCAAAAACTAATCAGGTCTAGTTTATATCAAGGTATAACTAAATAATAAGTATTGTGAAATTCTGTGCATTAGTTCTTGAGATAGAGCGCCCACAAAATTTTTGTCACATACAGACTCACAGACAGAGTGACAGAGTCACAGGGTGACAGACAGACTCACAGACAGACATTTTCTAAAAACCATCAAATCGTGTTTTGGGTATTCTAAAACGTGTAAATCCGTCGAAAACCGGAAGTCGAAAATTTTCACGAATCCAATACTTTCTTCTAGTAAAGATAGAAGAAAGTAACTAGAAAACTCACTCTGCTGTTACAATGAGCTTCAAAGAGAAAGAAAAGAAAAATTTGCCTATTTAAACTTCATTGCAAAATTTTTTCACACGCTCGAACGGAGCAGCTAGAAGAACAATAAATTTTAAGTTAAAAACTTATTGATGTATTCTAAATTCTTGTATTGCAAAAGCATTTTTTCGCTAATGTTAAATGTATGTACCGTAACCCCTAAATACAATAAAATATGTTCATTAGATTTTGGTGAATTTTTATTACTTATCCTTTTTTGCTCATCTAAATGTGACCCGACATACGTCACTAGTCTTGGAACGAATTGCTGACGTAAGTCGAGGTAAAATTGAGTACTTTTTACACAATTTTGAGAACCCATTTTTTACACAATTTTGAGAACCCATTTTTACTTTCTTCTATCTTGACAAGAAGAAAGTATTGGTTTAATGAAAATTTTCGAATTCCAGTTTTCGACGGATTTACACGTTTTATGGGTCAGAGAATCCAAAAAACATGTTTTTACAAAATGTCTGTCTGTCTATCTGTCCGTCTGTCTGTATGTGACACAAATTTTGTGGGCGCTCTATCTCAAGAACTAATGCACGGAATTTAATAAAAATTTATATTCAGGTAGTCCCTGATATAGACTGGTGCTGATTAGGTTTTGGTGTAAATCGCCCTGCAGGTAGCGGCATTTTACAGGATTTCCGCAAAAGCTCTATCTCAAGAACTAATGCACGGATTATTATAAAACTTCAGATTCCGTTAATCCTTGATATGAATTGGTGCTGGTAACGTTTTGGTGCAAATCGCCCAACAGATGGCGCTGCTATGCTGCATTTTGCAGCATTTACACGATTTTCGTAATACTTCAATCTCAAGAAATAATGCACGGATTTTCATCGAACTTCAGATTCAGTTAGTGATTGACATGAATTGACGTTTTGCCGCTTGTGGTGTAAATCGCTCAACAGGTGGCGCTGCAATGCTGCATTTCTTGAGATTTCCGCAATAGCTCTATCTCAAGAACTAATGCTTGGGTTTCCAACAAACTTCAGATTCAGGTATACTTGGATATGAATTAGTGCTGTTTATGTTTTGGTGTAAATCGCTCAACAGGTGGCGCTGCTATGCAGCATTTTTCACGATTTCCACAATAGCTCAATGTCCAGAACTAATGCACGGATTATCATCAAACTTCAGATTCAGTTAGTCCTTGACATGAATTGATGTTTTGTACCTTTTCGTGTAAATCGCTCAACAGGTGGCGCTGCTGTGCTGCATTTTTTGTGATTTTCACAATAGCTCTAGCTCCAGAACTAATGCACCGATTTTCATCAAACTTCAGATTCCGCTATACCTTAATATTAATTAGTGTTGTCTGTGTTTTGGTGCAAATCGCTCAACAGGTGGCGCTGCTATGCTGCATTTTCAGAATTTTCCCTACAGCTCTATCTCAATAAGTAATGCAGGAATTTTCATCAAACTTCAAATTCAGGCATACTTTGATACGAATATGTTTTAAATTGATGTAATTTCTTTTACTGTTTAAATAATTTAACTGACGTGATTTATATAGAAGAAAGTTTTGTGATGGCCACAACATACTAGTTTACAGTGTACTTACGCCTGTATTTTTTAAACTAAATAAGTTTTTATCCGTTCTAAGACTTTCCTTATGCATGCGGAAATAAAGATCATTAAATCGGCAGTAGTTTTTACATTTGCATTTGACTACTATAGAAGAGAAAGAAAGACACGAATATAAAAAATCCCTGCCGGCTCGGGCCTACAGGCGGAGGTAGATTTCGAAGTTAAGTACTAAATTCACCAACAAAACTTAAATCAAGATTAAAGATAAACCCAGTTCCTTCGCTAAGAATGAGCTCTGGGAAGCTAAACATTTTGTGAAAATTCTAATATACACGAATACACACACGCATGTATGTGGAACAGGTTTGAAAATGGCTAAAACAAATTCAGAGAACCTCAAAGTGTTAAAATATGTTAATATTTTCATAGTCGGGTTTTTATAATGTTTTAATACGCTTCTTCAAACACACATGACGTTACATATTCACCTGCTGAGGTACATTATATTTCCAATATAACGCAATATATATATATATTTTTTAATTCGTCAAACTATTTATTTCATTTTGAGTTTTCATTCTGAAATCTTGCTCTAGAAAACTTATGACGTAATATTCAATTTGTTTTCAATTCGTCAAACTATTTATTTAATTTATTTTTTCACGTGAAAAATCTTGCAATAGAAAAGCAATTGTTGTGGCGAAAATTTTATTGTTTTTTTTTAATTGTTGGCAACTGCTATAATGAAAAATATTTATTTTTTCCTGTCATTGTTGTGTAAGAGATGGTTTTTTCAGAACCTTGTTAAGACGGTATTCAAAATTTTGAACCCTCCCCATTTCCATTCCCTTGGGTCGATTTTGCTCATTTTTAATCCCCGCCGAGATATTACCCATCTCTAAGTTGTTGGCGAGTTTGAAGACGATCCATGCATAATTGAGACTTTTATCGTGCGGACAAAATTTAGTACATACATACATACATACATATATATATATATATATATATATATATATATATATATATATGTATAAACTTTTTAGGTGGGGGTGGTTTTGGGTTCCTGGGGTCATATGATGAAAAGTTACGAAGGAATCTTTCAAAAGTCGCACCATGGTAACGACTGCAATAGGTAGTATTTCTTACGAAATCTACCTAAAACTAAAGAATTTATTTATTCAATCAGCATAAAAATTAGTAATACATAATAGCGAAGTTGTGGGGACATCAACTCTGTGATCATTCGCTCGTTACAAACAACATGCGAAAAGTATAATTTTACTAAAAATAAATAATGTGCTGTGCATCACTGAAGGTGACATATTTATTTAACGCTCGTATTCACCAACTACTTCGACACTGGGTTATACCGAAAACCTCGGTCGAAAGCTCAAACGGTATTCACCTTTAGTCCTGACTGGACGTCTCTTTGATAATGTTCAATCAAATTTTATCGTGAATTTCATTTGAGCGTTCGACCGATGTTTTCTAGGTTGAGGTAGATGGTGAATGCCAGCCTAAAAGTATTATAGCTCTCAGGTGACTGTGACTCTATTGCGAATTCATTGGGACCGATAATTGAGTAATTTGCACTGTCACAAAATGGAACATAACAACTTCACAGTGACGTGAATGCACATAAGTCATACGATCATCAGATAAGTCATTCGACGGCAATATAGCTAGTAAGAGTTTTATTTTGGTAAATGTGATCAGGTCATGCAGACATGCACTGCACCGCAGAACGAACGAAACTGTTTCACAGAAGTTAATGCTGTGACGTTAATTTGTATTAGCTTTGATTTGACATCTGTCACATGCAAAAGTTTTGAGTTTTGCATATTTACATTCTCACGGTCTGTTCATCACTACTTCACACACGCACACAAACACATATACAGTTAAAAAAAATTCAGTAGGTTGAACCAACTCTTGGTACTGCAGTAGCTGCAACCATAAGATGGTGAAATCTTACTCCAAGATTTAGAGTCCAGTTAAAACATAGCTCCAGATGTTAGATGAATATTTCACCATTTTATGGTTGTAGCTAATGGAGCACCAAAAATTGGTTCAACCTATCACAAAATTATTAACAGTGTAGACTTGTGAAAACATGGTGAATACTTACTGCAGTTTCTTTCCGTTTTATGCAGAGCATATTAATACTCGTAGAAGTAAAATACACAGCTGTTAGTGCGTGCTTTCGTATTAAGAGCTTTCGTTCGCTTTTTTTTCCTACAAAGCTGTACACTTGATACTTTTAGTACTAGTTAATAGTTATACAATAATATACAGTTCACTCAAACGATAGTGAGACTGTCGATAGTGCACCGCATTTGAAGAGACTGAAGAGCATGCTCAGTGAGTTTTTTGAGGGGATAAAAGTTGGCGGTATTGGTGGCACATTGCTGTTAACTGTGAGCCAGCGTGGAATCAGACTGTAACGGTTCTTATCATAAGGCCTGCAAACATTATCAACGAAATCTGCACCAACTTTTGAAATCTAAAACCAGCAATCCAGAATCGTCAACGTGGTATGCTGTCCAAAGTGGTTCTTCTTCTACTTGAAAACGCCTGATGTCATGTGGCTACCACGAAAAGGACTTGTGGCAGTGATTTCGATGGTAAGTCCTAGAATATACTTCGTATGACCTGACATCTCACCGTGCGATTACCATGTGTTTGGGACACTCAAGAAAGTTCTTTTGGCTTTTTTATAGGTGAGACATAAAATCCCTCTCTATAATGTTCAACCTATGGGCTTGAAATGCATCCGTATCTTTCAAATTTCTCCTCCGAAAATTAAAATGTTTAATTTTTTTCCTATATGCTCTTCTTGAAAGATGTTGCTTTGTTTTTTATATGGCAAAATATTTATAAAATACATAATTAATTTTACTTTAAGTGTTAAAATTTTATTTACAACTCGGCTTCACTTTGATTTTAAGACTTAAATTACTATATTAAGTATATATCGCTCACCCACAAGAAAAGTGACACATCTCGCAAAAATTCATTTTGTGTTTTATTCCACTAATAGGTCTGTCATAGGAGCGACTTTCTACACAAAAAGTTTCATAAGAGTAGTTATACGGAAAATGACTTTATTATGCTATATGTCCATTTGTGACTGCGGAAGAGGAATGGATTGTGTGAGGAGGTAAAATTATCCAAAACTCCAGACCTCATCCTATTTCTTCATTCTTAAGGGTTTTATGCTTTTATGCATGTTGTTATTACTGAATGCAGAAATAACTACTGTAATTTGATGCTACATTAAAATCATACACATTTTCTTTTGCCTCTCCTGTGAAATTCACTTTTATCGTGATGTGTCACTTTTCTTGCGGGTGAGCGATATGTTAGAAATACTATCCTTTAAGAAGATCGTTCGAAAATAGAAAGTAAAAATTTTAATTTTACGATCAGAAATTTGAAAAATATGGATGCTTTCCAAGCCATAAGTTTAACACTAGAGAGAGAAATTTGCAGTGGGGTCAAGCAAACAACAATGAGGTTCGGGCCTCCGTTGAGAAATGATTCCGGATTCAGCGTGGGATGTTCTCCGCTGAAGGTATATTCACAATTAGGCCTCGAGGCGCTGCAAAAACCATCACCTCATCGAGTTAACGGCTAAAATTCTAGGATTGGTTAAAACTCGATTTGTATATTAAAATGCAACTGGTCTGCCAATCATATCTTAGTGGAAAACACCTAAAAACACGTTTTTACTGGTTGACTTGTAGGTTTACCATTGTGTTTTCTTGCACCCGAAGGTATGAAAACATAGAGGACAAGGTGCAGGAAAACACAATGTAAACCAACCAATCAACCACTAAAATCGGGCCTGGAGGTAGCTTCCACCAAGATATGACTTGGCAGACCAGTTGCATTTTAATATGCTAATTGAGTTTTAACTAATCCTGGAATTTCAGCCTTCGACTTAATGAGGTGTTTTTCTGCTCCCAGTCCTTCATGTTTTCTTTAGGTGCAGGAAAACACAATGATAAGCCTACCGATCAACCACTAAAATCGAATCTGCAGGAGGTTTCCACCAAGATAAGACTTAGCAGACCAGGTGCAGTTTAATATGCTAATCGATTTTATCTAATTCTGGAATTTCAACAGTCAACTCGATGAGGTGATTATCTGTGCAGCTGCCTCCCTGTGTAAATCTCGTAGACCTGGGACCTCTGTTACAACCATCATGGCAACTATATCTAGGCATTATTTTCTGTATGTATGACTTTTTATTATGTGTACATAACAAAATCAAACTATAAAAATCAACAGCAGTCTCAATTTCGTTTCGGCAACCCTTATAAAATGAATATTTAAATATTATAGAAAATGTTACCATGCGAAAATTTTCCACTTTCATTAAATAAAGTTTCTATTTCATTTAGAATAATTAGTGTCCTAACTAAAATATCTTAAATGCATGCTTCACAAACATTTCGAAATTCAGCTTTAGTTTGAGACTATTTATTTTGATAATTTACTTGGCGTCGCTTTATACTACGTCATTTTCCTAAAGAGAAAACTTTTTAATGACATTAATTTGACGACACTATATTTTAACTCATCAGTAAAAGCGCTCCGTTCCTTGTTCATTAATTAAAATAAACTTCGACAAAGTTTGCATCTACTTTTACTGAAATTGAAATTATCATTTATTGATTATTATTTCAAAGAATAGTATGTTGTTTATCAATCTCTTTGATTCCGGTGAAAGGAAAATTTCGTTAAAGTTTAAAATAAATTTTCAACGTGTTCATTTTAAAACGGCCCATTTTACTCGAAATGTACAGTAGCTAGTTAATTAATGGGTAATGATTATTGATTGAAAATATTATTTCTTCAAAGTATCGCTTGAATTTTTCAATTCTTTTAAACGATACAAACAGTTTACTTCTGAACTTAAAATGGTGATTGGCATACATGCTAGTGGCTAGTTTTACACATTAGCTTTTAAGTAATTAATTTTACGCTTTACCTTGTTAGTTTTACGGTGATTAGTTTATCGTGTTAGAGAGATATTAACTTTCGCAGATTTTTCTCCAGTAGTGTTTTCTCTTTCCGACGATACGAGGTTTAGATACTTTTCTTTTGATGGACGATTTATAATATAAACTTTGAAATCATCCGCATAATCATAAAGATGGAATAAGTGAAATAATAGCTTATCAGTTTGATCCTAAATTTTCTATGCAGTATTTTGAAAATAATTTGAATTTTCGCCTATAGATGTCGCTGCCTTATTTGAAACAATAGGAATTGTTAAATAAAGTTAGAATTTTCATAAATTCAAAACTTTTTTTCACATTTTAATAACTAAATAGAATAAAAAGTAGTAAAATAGAGACCTAATGGAATTTTTCGTGTTAGATTAAGCATGGGAAGAATTTGAGAGAGCTTAGCGCCATCTGTTGAGAAACATGAAACTATTTTTTTATTTGCTGTATTTAACATTTATGAACTAACTAATAAGCATTTCACGCATTTCATTTTTTATTTATTTTATAATTGTGATTATATTATTATTTTATATTAAATTATGCACACATTAAGCATGTTTAAATAGAACACAATTTCAAACTTTATTAAAGGTAAATCTAGTTCGTATAGCTTTAAATAAATTTATAATTAGATTCCTGAATCGGGTCGAGTACCCAATTTTGTTCGAACCCGACCCGTAGATCGACTCAGATCGATTATCGCTATATTTTTCTTTTTCGAATGGGTTCAGTTCGGTTTGACTTTAATTGTTTAGAGTTCGAATCGGTTTTGGGTTCGGATTTGACTCATGAGGATCGGTCTCGGATTGATGCAATTTTTCCAAAAAAATAAATTATTTTTTGACCTGAAAAAACTATATAATTAAACATTAATGAATATATATATATATATATTAGGGATGCACCGAATAGTGCTTTTGGCCGAATACCGAATATTCGGCCTATAGGCGAACCGAATACCGAATATTCGGCTAGCCTAATAGTAACTGCTAGGCCGAATACCGGATATTCGGCCTGTCGAATACTTTTAAATTTAACAGTTTAAAGGCATTAAAATGTTAAATTTTAAAACAATTTTACATAATATTTAAAACAGAAACTTTTATTCTAATAATCAAGAGCTTTTTTCAAGTACAGTTTATGCTGAAAAAAATCTGCTTTGAATTATTTAAGAAGAGGATAGTTATAAAGCTTTTTTAATTTATAAAATTTTAAATTTCATGGCTTCTTCTGAGAATTAAAACAGATGAATAAAATTTTCTTAAATTCTAAAAGAAACATTTTAAAATCAAAGAGAAATTGTGAAAAAATTGGAAGAAAAATTGTACAGGATTGTATATTATTTGTTTGTCAGGAAGAGACTGAAGTAAAAGTAAATAAATTCAAATTTTATATGGTGGCAACTTAGCAAGAATAACTGTTCTGCTCCCTTTGAGTAAGAAAGGAAGCTTTTAAATTCATCCTAGATCTGTATCTTAATATTTATTATATATGCTTATATACTTATTATCTATACATATTATATATACTTATTATAATATGTCTGTACATAATTAATTCCTAAGAAAATCCTCGTGATTGGTTAATTTTCTTAAATAATACTTAACAAACAGCAAATAAATAGTGTAAAAACATTCTTTTTTATTTAAATATGATTCTGTTTCTAATTATTCTGAATATCTTTATAAATTGACTGTTAAATGAAGAAGTTATATAAGGTTTTTAAAAATATGTTTAAAAAGTTTTTTTTAAGTATTCGGTTCGGCCGAATATTTCGATATTTGGCCAAACCGAATGTTCGGCAGGTCGAATATTCGACATACCGAATAGTTTGATATTCGGCCAAACCGAATATTCGGTAACATGGCCGAATACCGAATAGATACCGAATATTCGGTGCATCCCTAATTGTCTAAGCGAAGCGAAGGCTAATACTCATCGCAGTATTACTACGATGGATATTAACCGCATGTTCTACTAAAAAAAAAGCCTAAAAAAACTTTTCGTCAAGCATAACTCAGAAAATATTTGTCGTATTTCGTTTCTGATTGCATCAGAAGGTACCTATGAGGGTCGCCTACTGAATGCACCGACTATGAAAAATAAGTTCCAAACCGTTTAAAAATTATATAAAAAAAAACTGATAAGAAAAGCACAATTTATCTGTTACGTCACAGAAATTTGGTTTGCGTCACTTTCACCGGTGATTGTTTTCATAGACAACTGGTTTGAACACATGGAGCAAATAAAAAAAAAAATGTACACGCGGCAATATTGAAGTGCCATAAAACATTCTCCATTTAAAAGAAAAAAAGGCATAAAAACTTTGATTTGAGATTTTGCGATAATCTCTCAATAGCATTTTTTAATCGCCAAAACAATTATATAAGAAACAATTATATGATGTTTAATAAAATATTTTGCTTTATAGCAGGATTTCTTCCTATTTTCTTTCTTTCTTTTTTTTTTTTACATGCTTTCTTTTAACTTACAATTATGTTTGTCTGTGGCACTCAAATCTTGTGATTCATTTTTCACCCACTTCCTATTGACATAAAGTTTTGAAATTTGGAATATATATGTATTCCTGATGGCAATATTTGAATTGGACATTGATTTCTAGGGTTTCGTTCATCTCACGAAACTCTATTCGTCTCGCTCCTCTGTCTGTCTGTTCGTCTGCCATAGAGCCCGTTCTCAGAAACTATACATGTTGGAGACTTTAAATTTTGCACACTTATAGCTGAACATCACACATCATACGACAAATCATAAAATTTTGAAAAAGTCGTACCTTTGGTCCTTTGATCTCCCACATGTGTATATTAAACAAGTCTTTCTAAGTGAGCCCCTAATTAGGTTAGAGGCGTAAAATTTTACATATTTCTAGCTGAACACCACACATCAAAAGAAAAATCACAAAATTTTTAAAAAGTCGTACATTTAACCCTTTGGGCTCCCACATGTGAATTTTAAACAATTCTTTCTAAGTGAGCCCTAATTAGGCTGTAGGCGTGAAATTTTGCATACTTATAGCTGAACACCACACATCATACTACAAATCATAAAATTTTGAAAAAGTGGTACATTTAACCCTTTCGTCTCCCACATGTGTATTTTAAACAATTCTTTCTAAGTGAGCTCCTAATTAGGTTGTAGGCGTGAAATTTTGCATACTTATATCTGAACACATCACATCAAATGACAAACCAGAAAATTTTAAAAAAAGTCATACATTTAACTCTTTGGGCTCCCACATGTGTATTTTAAACAATTCTTTCTAAGTGAGCCTCTAATTAGGTTGGAAGCGTGAAATTTTGCACACTTATAGGTGAACACCACACATCATTCGAGAAATCATAAAATTTTGAAAAAATCGTACATTTAACCCTTTGGGCTCCCACATGCGTATTTTAAGCAATTCTTTCTAACTGAGCCCCTAATTAGGTTGGAGGCGTGAAATTTGGCATACTTATAGCTGAACACCTCGCGTCAAACGACAAATCATAAAATTTTGAAAAAGTCGTACATTTAACCCTTTGGGCTCCCACGTGTGTATTTTAAACAATTCTTTCTAAGTGAGCCCCTATTTAGGTTGGAGGCGTGAAATTTTGCATACTTATAGGTGAACACAACATAGCATTCGAGAAAACATAAAATTTTGAAAAAATCGTACATTTAACCCTTTGGGCTTTCACATGCTTGTTTTAAGTAATTCTTTCTAACTGAGCCCCTTATTAAATTGGAGGAGTGAAATTTTGCATACATATAGCTGAACCCCTGAGGCCAGGCGACAAATCATAAAATCTTGAAAAAGTCTTACATTTAAACTTTTGAGATACCACATATGTATTTTAAGCAATTCTTTCTAAGAGAGCCCCTAATTAAATTGCAGACATGAATTTTTGCATACGTATAGCTGAATACCTCAGACCACACGGCAAATAATAAAATTTTCAAAAAGTCTTATATTATTTACTTCTCCAGGCTCTAACGTGTGTATTTTAAGCAATTTTTCTAACCTCCACCCTTTTTACCCGGGAAGCACTTTTCAAACTTTTGCCGACATCCCTTTGACCATTCTTTCATATTATGCATCATAGCCTGACATATTTTAGTTCCACTTTTTACCGCCAGAGGCGCCTATTTATCTCTGGACTATCGGCCCAATCCCCTAGACTAATATATCTACGGATAGTGTATAAAACGCAGTTTCGTTCGGATAGAGGTTTGTTTAGAATAGAGTGCGCCCCTGGTTGCGAAATTGGAACTAACAGTTTTTTCAAACGGATAAAGAGTTTTGAAAGGAATATTAAACGATACCCTCTGTGCGATCTGTGATTACACTTACCCATGTGTTTAAAATTCGATCCCTTAGAGTGCAACGGTGGGGGTGGGGTTAATTACTTATTGGTTTCGTTTGATTTTCTATTGCGAAATCAGCAATAGCTTCAACAATGAATATCTGTTGAAAAGGACTAATGACAGGGTTACCACGATATCGCCAAACTTTGGCCAACGTGGCGAAATATCGCCAAATACGGCGACAAAAGAAGTTTTTCTTTATGAAGCCAACTTGAAGAAGGCTGGCTATTTTGGCAAAATTCCCATTTAAATTCATTTACCTTCCATAATGAACCGCATTAAATTTAAACTCCGTGCATTTAAGGTTTTTTCAAGATTTTTCTACTATTTAGTGCATCTAAAAAACATATATATTTTCTAAATTTTTGAGAATTTTAATGAAAGCATGATTTAAAAAAAAAAAAAAAAAAAAAAAAAAAAAAAAAACGATTTCCATTTATATTAATTTCTTCTTAGTCTTTAAAAATGAAATTGTTACTTTTCCTGTATAAGGGCCTTGGCGAGGTAGAAAAAATGGGTTTGTCGACACAAGTAAGCTTTTATGCGTATTTCCGTGCAACTTGTTATATTGTTTCATATACTCAAGCAATTTTTTTTAGATTTATACAATTTATTTTGCGTTAACAAGCCATTTACCTATTTTTATATACAAACAAAAATAAATTAAAAATTAAAAAGCAATGATATTATATATATAAATAAAATGTTTATATTTATGGCACAGATACCATAAACGCACCAGGTTTGGCGTGATTTTTTTATGCCAATATGGCGAATACGTCGTTTTTGAATACGAGTTACCTATAGCGTGCTGTAATAGCACGTTATTTTTTATTTCAATATTAAAACAAAATATTTTCTATTATTTTTAAAAGGAAATAACGATCAATAAATGATATAATTATAGAACAAAACAATTTATAATAGCGTTATATATGGTTATATCAGTGGTGGCTCGTGACTGGCATTTGGGGGGGGGGGGGCACTAAATCCATAGTTGCTAATTTTATTCTTCTCTTACCCCTATTGCTTTAAAAGAAATCTTTTCCATATTTGTTAACAGAATATTCGACCATTAAACAAGGTAATATTTTTCTTTAAAAAATAATGGTAAGATAAGAATAATACTATCCGCCATGCATTTAGTGCCCCAAAATATGACAGTCATGAGCCGCCACTGGTTGTTATGTCAGGCAAAGTAACGTCACTTTGGAGCCAATTATGTACCTCGGTGCGCCTATGACATCTGTACCATATTTACTTGTAAAAATAAGCATAAACGTTAATCAGGTTTGTTTTTATAGCTATTTCTATCTTTTTGCAACAAATCTCACTTTTTGAGGACGAAACTGCACAAAGATTGAAAAAAACTAGAAAACGGAAAGTCTGTTTTTTCAGAATTTAGTGTCACCCTCGATGAAAAAAAAAAATAAATACGGATAGTACAAAACATATTTCACTTTCAAGACTTAAAACACACGCTTTTATTTTGTACAGAATGACGTCATCCGCATCCGCTGAAGAATTCTTCATTTACGATCCAGTCTTAAGCAACTTCTACAATAAAGTACGCATAGGACGTCACTATCGCTGAATAATACACAAATAAAAAAAATGAGATGTCGTCATTCATGAAACTCTACGAAAAAAATCGGCTATCTGATGATTCATATGCCCTCATTTGTTTGTAATATTAATATAGATACTTAAAATTAAATTTTGAAAAAGAAATCATTCGTTTATATTTTTTCAAAATTGCCCGTATTTTAATTACATTTTTTAAAGTTGTTAAGGGAGAAAGGCAACAAAAAAGGTATAATTACTATTTTCCATCTATTTTCCCCCAACTTTCTACAGAAATGGAGTGCTTGAGTTGCCAAAATTAAACAAATGGCGCTAAAAAGAAAAAAATTAATATATCAAAAATAAATTGAGATGCAGTTTTCAAACAAATTGCATTTAAAAATACTTTTTCTCCCCAATACGACGGTATAAAAATTGAAAATGTGCGATGTTTAGTAGTTAAAAATCTTAAAATAGTAGAATAGAGAAGATTAAGTTAAATTGAAGTTAAATTGCAGAACGGTATTTGGTACTACTTAGTTATCCCGTCGACCAAAGTTCTATCGCCAAACTATAAGATTAAATGCCAATAATGGTTGATCGTCAATGTCGCATTCTAAGTAACTTATTACCAGGCATTTAATGCTTTTCATGGTGCTTCCCTTTTATATGGAATTTGGCGCTTTTGTAAAAAGCACTCAATTCGAAGTTAAGAAAGTGAGATTTTTTGGGAAATGATATAAATGACTATGAAAATAAAACAGAATAAGTATATACTGGTTTTTACATATATATATATATTTAACTAGCATGTTGTGGCCATCACAAAACTTTCTTCTATATAAATCACGTCAATTAAATCATTTAAATAGTAAAAGAAATTACATCAATTTAGTACCAATTCGTATCAAAGTATGCCTGAATTTGAAGTTTGATGAAAATTCCTGCATTACTTATTGAGATAGAGCTGTAGGGGAAATTCTGAAAAATGCAGCATAGCAGCGCCACCTGTTGAGCGATTTGCACCAAAACACAAACAGCACTAACTCATATTAAGGTATACCGGAATCTGAAGTTTGATGAAAATCGGTGCATTAGTTCTGGAGCTAGAGCTATTGTGGAAATCACAAAAAATGCAGCACAGCAGCGCCACCTGTTGAGCGATTTACACGAAAAGGTACAAAACATCAATTCATGTCAAGGACTAACTGAATCTGAAGTTTGATGAAAATCCGTGCATTAGTTCTGGGCATTGAGCTATTGTGGAAATCGTGAAAAATGCTGCATAGCAGCGCCACCTGTTGAGCGATTTACACCAAAACATAAACAGCACTAATTCATATCCAGGTATACCTGAATTTGAAGTTTGTTGAAAACCCAAGCATTAGTTCTTGAGATAGAGCTATTGCGGAAATCTCAAAAAATGCAGCATAGCAGCGCCAGCTGTTGAGCGATTTACACCAGAAGGGGCAAAACGTCAATTCATGTCAAGCACTAACTGAATCTGAAGTTTGATGAAAATCCGTGCATTATTTCTTGAGATTGAGCTATTACGAAAATCGTGTAAATGCTGCAAAATGCAGCATAGCAGCGCCATCTGTTGGGCGATTTGCACCAAAACGGTACCAGCACCAATTCATATCAAGGATTAACGGAATATGAAGTTTTATAAAAATCCGTGCATTAGTTCTTGAGATAGAGCTTTTGCGGAAATCCTGCAAAATGCTACATAGCAGTGCCACCTGCAGGGCGATTTACACCAAAAACTAATCAGCACCAATCTATATCAGGGACTACATGAATATAAATTTTTATTAAATTCCGTGCATTAGTTCTTGAGATAGAGCGCCCACAAAATTTGTGTCACATACAGACAGACGGACAGACAGACAGACAGACTCACAGACAGACATTTTGTAAAAACATGTTTTTTGGATTCTCTGACCCATAAAACGTGTAAATCCGTCGAAAACTGGAATTCGAAAATTTTCATGAAACCAATACTTTCTTCTTGTCAAGATAGAAGAAAGTAAAAATGGATCTGCTAACACGTATTAGATAAGTTATTTGTGTTTTTATATAATGTAATGCATAAAAATGAAAATTTGACTATCTGTCTGCTTGTAATTCCATACAAATCCACAGTTTGGAAGCCAAAACTGTGAAAAGATACGTACAGGTGTATTAAAACACGGCCGAGGCAACTAAAGTAATCCGGAATCGAAATAATTTATAGTTAATTTTTAATTAATAAAAAACCACCAATTTAACAGCAACTTCTTATCAAATTTAAACATTTTTCGTTATAGCAGTTGCCAACAATTAAAATACACAATAAAATTTTTACTACAACAATTAATTTACTACTGCAAGATTTCCATGTAAAAAATGAAATAAATAGTTTGCCGAATTTTTAAAAAAATGTGAATATTACGTCATAACTTTTCTATTGCAAGATATTCACGTGAAAAATGAAAATTAAATAAATAGTTTGACGAATTTAAATGAAAGTGACTATAACTTCGTAACTTTTCTATTTCAAGGTTTCCACGTAAAAGTGGAAAATATTACGTCATATTGGAAATATAAAGGACGTGGTAAATATAGTATAACGTCATATGAGTATGAAAAAAAGTATTGAAGTATGATAAAAACCCGATTATGGAAAAATTGCCGTATTTTAACATTATTGCTCCAATTATAAATTGAAATAAGTTCATTTATAGCTGTATTCTTTTGCGTATGTTATATACATTTATACATTTTTATATTGTGTTTTTATTTGATTCATGCGTACAACACTTTGACTGCTTTTTTTAGTGTTTGTTTTATGTTGTATGTTAAATTTTGAAATTGATTTTCAGAACAAACATCTTTCAAATGCTGAGCAACACCGGGCACTTGAGTTTGTAACAGATAAATGGCTTTTGTTTCTGTACATCTAATGCTAGTATTATAAAGCTTTAAAATATTATAAAGTGTATAATATTGTTAATGTTTGTACATTTGTGAGATGTTATCTCTGAAACTACATAGCCAACTTAAAAAAATGTTGGTGGCCATCTCTCCTCTGAAAAAAATGCTGCATTTTATGTCAGTGCAACAACCTACATCGCTGCAGGAGCAAAAAAGTTCTAAAATTGCTATTACTGTGATATTGATTGGGTTAGAAACTTTAAATTCGGTGTGGTGTTTACTTTTAAGATGTAAATACTCGTTATGAAAGCTCTCTAAAAGGTTCGAAAATTCAATTTGACAGATAAATGTAAAAATTTCTAAAATTATAATTTATTTGGAATGCGGAAATTTCTGGGATATTGTTGGGGTTAGAAACTAGAACTTTGGCATGGCAGTAATTTATAAGGTGTAAAAAATTGTTGTAGAACGAATTCTAAAAAAATCGAAAGACTAAACAAAGCGGAAAAGATCTAAAGATGATTTAAGTAACGAAGTACATGGAATTGTTAGGAATATAAGCATGAAAATTGACATGGCTGTATTTATCATGACGTAAATTCTCGGAATAGAACAATTTCTAAAAATGTCGCTACATAAAACACTGCAGAAACAAAAAACTTTCGAAAATTTTCTATTTCTGTGTTACTGCTGAGCCTAAAAACTTGAAATTTTGCTTTGGGATACTTTTAAAATATAAAATTGTCGCTATGAATGGTTTCTAAAAAATTTAAAATATTAAAAGATGAAATGAACGGAAAGCGATCTCAATTAACATTAATTTGGAATTATTAGGTATAGCAACTTTAAATATTTCATAATCCTGCATTTCCTCCACAAAATATGCAATGTAAATACAAAAAAACTGATAGATACCCATCTAGCATTAAATACATTGTGTAAATATTGAATAAAGCCCTGTAAGAAACAGTGAGTAGGTTGCCCGAAAGTACTTGTTAAAGTGTTCTCCTTCTCTAAGCTTTTCTCTCTCTCGCCAAGGCCACTAACAGAGGAGAGTGCCGTTTAAAAAAAAAAAAAAAAAAAAAAAAAAAAAAAAAAAAAAAAATTCTGATTCATTTTCTAGACATTTTATCATAAGGTCATATTCTCAATTGTCATTAGTAGATTTTTTATATATTAACTTATTCTGGTGAAATTTCATAATCGGGTTCATATTGGCGTATTTTATAGCTTGCATGATTTGCTAAAAAAATATGTATGGATTTGTAAATTACTTCAAATGATAATTTGACAGCTCAAAGGTTATACGGACGATATATTCAGATCTTTCGTCATACTTTATATTGCAATCATCTCTTATTTAGTACATGTTAAATACAGCTCAACTTGTGGAGAATATGTTTGAAAACAAAACAATACAGCGTATGTAGGGGCCAGCATACACTCATAATTTAAATAGGATCGAGCATATCTAAAACACACTCTAACAACACATTGCATGCCACTGTTGATGTGTTCGGTACTTTGATACTATATCAGATTTTGAAGAGCGAATTCCGTAACTCTTATCGACAACCTCATTGCATCCGTGGAAAACAGATATTGTACAATATTGATTATTCCGAGGGAGCACATACCATATAAAGTACAGTCCATTCTTTTTATACATCATATATTTGTCATTTAAAGTTACTCAAATTGGTGAGCAGCGTCTTATTATGCTCTTGACGTCATTTTATACAGTTAAAATTCCGATATAAGACAATTTAGTATTTCATTTTCTATTTTACTTTTAATATATTGCGTACTTTCAATTTTATATCCATACATGGCTGTCATGCGTAGTTTGCTTTCCCATTTTTTTTTAAACAGTGTATACGAATTTATATATAATATTTTGTAATTCTATGATTCGTTTATTTTCATCATTTCAATTTATTTCAGTATATGGACAATTAAAGATAACATCTCATTTTCTTTGCTATATACACATTGCTGCTGGAAGTATCAATATGGGGGGATATTAGCAGCTGTGGGCAGGCATAATACTTTTCAGTTGACCAATTTAATCACTCTACCGATTAGTTTACAGCAATGAGATTGGGTGAGTTCAATCGAAACACTAGCGATGCATGATGCAGTCAAGTTCAGGTCAGGCCGCATGAGTGGTAAGTAATGAACTTGAAATCCATTGGGGTTTCCCCACGCAGGTTCGAATCCTACCGGCTTTTTAATTTCCCCCTGCTGGATGATTACTAAAATTTAGTCAGGCGTCGGTGAGGTTGCATAATTTTCGTACCACTTACCAAGGGAATCACTTTTGGTGCTGCTCGCACGTACACTGTAAAAAAAAAAAAAAAATTGTAGTTCTACAGATGTAAAGTTACATGCTTACTAAACTTTCAACTGTAACTGTACAAAAAAAGCTGCAAATCTTCAAAACTAGTTTTTGTAAAGCTACAGAAATCTGTAACTTTACAAATGAATCTGCTAAAATTACAGTAATCTTACTAAAATTTTATCTGTAACCCTGGTTGCGGTTACATGAAAAACTCTAGGCATCCCAGTTTCCTAAAAAATTCTTAGTAACCTTAAAGATTTTTTCATTTTCGGCGCAAAAGTGTGTCTGTTACATGAATTTTTGTTGCTGCCGTTACATTAAAAGTTCTAGGAATCCCGGTTTCCTAGAAAATCTTTAGTAACTTTACTGATTTTTTTTACAGTGTAGCATCGAGACCTGGTGCATTTTGTAGCCCTATACATAACAGTTAGAGAACCGATAAAATTTCTCTGTAAAAATAATGTTTTATCTATTTTTTATACGTTTAATTTTTTATTTGTGAATTTTTATTAGTTTATTGGAGCTACAAAATTTTTGCCCGTTTTATCCCGGTAGTATATGTATTGTACGTATTAGAATTAAATCAGATTGAGGTTTGTTTGATAATTGATAGCATAAGAAACAAGAATTAGGGTTTTTTTCCTATGCAGACGATAAATGTAAAAATACAAAATATATTTCTGTTAAAAGTTTCAAGATCATTGAAAACTATTTTTTTAAAGTGAAATATACAAAATATCCAACCATAAACATAAACAGCACTAATTGATATCAAGATATACCTAATCTGAAGTTTGATGAAAATTCGCGCATTAGTTATTGAGATAGAGCTATACTAAAAATTCTGAAAATTACAGCATAGCAACGCCACCTGTAGAGCGATTTGCACCAAAACATAAACGGCACTAATTCATGTAAAGGTATACCTGAATCTGAAGTTTGTTAAAAATTCAAGCATTAGTTCTTGAGATAGAGCTATTGCGGAAATCGCAAAAAATGCAATATAGCAGCGCCACCTGTTGAGCAATTTGCACAAAAATTTATAAAATGTCAATTAAGGTCAAGGACTAACTGAATCTGAAGTTTGATGAAAATCCGTGCATTAGTTCAGGAGATCGAGTTATTGTGGAAATCGTGAAAAATGCTGCATAGCAACTCAACCTGTTGAGCGATTTATACCAAAACTTAATCACCAATTTATATCAGCGACTAACTGAATGTAAATTTTTATTAAATTCCGTGCATTAGTTCTTGAGATAGAGCGCCCACAAAATATGTCACATACATACAGACGTACAGACAGAGGCACAGACTCACAGACAGACATTTTGTAGGAACATGTTTTTCGGAATCTGTGACCCCTAAAACGTGTAAATCCATCGAAACCGAAAGTCGAAAAATTTCATGAATCCAATACTTCTTCTTATAACGATAGAAGAAAGTAAAAAATAAGGTTTTAGAGATTAAAAATTAATAACTTCTACAAATCTCAAGATTTCAAATTCACGTATATCTATTATAAATCTTCTTAACACTATGTACAACTTTTATACTGAAAAGATTTTAATAGGACTAACTCTTACCGCAAAAACAAATAAAACACTAGAAAACATGAATTCTGCTTTTTCAGAATTTAGTGTTGCCCCCGATGAAAAAAAAATATGTATGTATAAATCGAACAAAAGATATTTCAATTTTAAGACTTAAAGCACAAAATTTATATTTCAAAAATAAATGGAGATACAGTTTTCAAACAAATTGCATTTAAAAGTACTTTTTTTTTCCAATACGACGGATAAAAATTGAAAATGTGCGGTGCTTAGAAATTTAAACAATTGCTATAGAGCATATAATCGTACAATGATACATCTGCTTTGTTTATTGCTGTAAGGTAAAGTTATTTTTTGGAGACGACACAAAACAAGCTGGGAGAAAGAAATAGCATACCGTACTGGGGGCTAAAAAATAGGGATTGAAGAAAAATTATCGTATTAAGGTTGTACTCAAATCCAAATTCCTTATTTTCTGACTCATTTTTAAATTCATTTTTGCATACAAACGCATCGATTTGGAGGTTCTCTTATTCAAAAACTATATAATGTGCCGTAATGGTTGATTTTTTGATAAAGGAAGAATATATTTTTAAAAATGCTGTCAAAGTAGGCATTTTGAACCGAATTTCCCGAAGCGGCAGTGCTGGGAAAGAAAAATAAGCTGTGAAGTGCGAGTATTACTCGCGCTCAGAGGGTCCCGTACTATGCATATATGAATTATTAACTGTATTATTAAAAAAATCGTTTCTAAAGGAATAATAACACTTTGTAAAAAACTATATAACATAGCGTTAGGTATAACTGTATATACTAAAAAAGTATGAATGGGTATATCATAAAAGTTTAAAGAGATATGAAGTCTAAATAATATGAAATTTTGTTATTCTGTATAACTCTTTTTTACTTTCTTCTATCTTTACAAGAAGAAAGTATTTGATTCATGAAAATTTTTGAATTCCAGTTTTCGACTGATTTACACGTTTTAGGGGTCAGAGAACACGAAAAACATGTTTTTACAAAATGTCTGTCTGTGAGTCTGTGAGTCTGTCTGTCTGTATGTGACACAAATTTTGTGGGCGCTCTATCTCCAGAACTAATGCACAGAATTTAATAAAACTTCAGATTCAGTTAGTCCCCGATTTAAACTGGTGCTGATTACTTTTTGGTACAAATCGCCCTACAGCTGGCGCTGCTATGCTGTATTTTTCACGATTTCCGAAATAGTTATATCTCAAGAACTAATGCACGGATTTTCAGATTACGTTAGAACTTGATATAATTTGGTGCTGATTACTTTTTAGTGTAAATCGCCCAAAAGGTGGCGCTGCTGTGTGTCATTATTCATGATTATCGCAATAGCTCTATCTCAAAAACTAATGAACAGAGTTTAACAAAACCTTAGATTGAGTTAGTCCCTGATATAAACTGGTGCTGTTTACTTTATGGTGTAAATCGCCCAGCAGATGGCGCTGCTCTGCTGCATTTTTAGCGATTTCCGAAACAGCTATATCTCAAGAACTAATGCACGGATTTTTATAAAACTTCAGATTCAGTTAGTCCCTGATATAAATTAGTGCTGTTTAGTTTTTAGTGTAAATAGCGCAACAGGTGGCGCTGCTAGGGTGTATTTATTACGATTTCCGCAATAACTGTATCTCAAGAACTAACGCATGAATTTTCATTAAATTTCAGATTCATTTAGTACCCGATATAAATTGGTCTTGATTAGTTTCTGAAGTAAATCGACCAACAGGTGGATCTGTTATGTAGATTTTTTTTAAGATTTCCGCAATAGTTCTACCTCAAAAACTAATGCACGGATTTTCATCAAACTTCAGGTTCAGCTGCAACTTGACGTAAATTGCTGCTGATTAGATTTTGTTGTAAATCATCTAACCGGTGACACTGATATGCTTCATTTTTCAGGAAATATTAACATGTATGAGATGGAAGAAAATTTTGGGATTGCCACATCCGACTAGTTTTTCATCTTATCCTCATCTGCCTATGATAAACTTAATTCGGTACTGACAGTAAAAATAGTTCATATTTAACCTCTTGCGCTCGGGTGCTGTTAGCGAATGTATGGTACTAGCCACCAGTGTTGCCGCATTTGGCAGATTAATTTTTTAGACATTTTGAATTCGCATCACAAAAATTTAATAGGTAATTTCTTTTATACTATTTTTTGTAAATCAATCATCTTGTAAAGCAAAAATAAGAGTTAAAACTTTCTGGTGAGAATTCTGAATGTCTAATTAAAAAATCAGCCCTATATCATTGTCGGAAAGGGCCAAAATAGCATTACGTACGCTTTGTATGTCATAGAGCGCAAGAGGTTATAAACTTCATTTGATATTTCATAAAATTAAATTCAGCGTAGTAATAATCTTTTCTTCTTAAAGTGTAGCTAAACAAAAACACTTGTTCAGAGTTTAAGTTTGGCATTGTGTGTTTATCGAAATGAGGTCGTAAAGTTGCAACGCTGCCTTGGTCCGTGCCGCGTTTTTTCAGATAGGTTTTTAATTAACATTTAAAGACGCGGGAGGCGTATTGAGAGATCCATTCAATGCAAACTAGCCGTAAATCCCATAGTATTTATGTGATTAATTCTAATTAAACTAGTCGGTTTTTAACAATTTCGCGTTTTTTTCTTTTATACTGCTACCGGGCATTGCATTAAACAAATATATCATTAAATTTTGCTAGCTGGGCTATAAAAGCCGATGGTACATAGCGTACGCAGCCCCTATCATTTATGTATGTACAAAACGTCCGTGTCTTTAAAGGCTAATATCTCGACTAATAACCGACTATTTTTTTTTTAAATCATTATCAACAATCCTTATATACTTCTGCTACGGTAGGTACATCAAGCACTCCTCAACACCTTTGCTGAATGCCTGTAAATCGAAATTTGTGTGTAACGGAAAAATGCGTTTTTCTGAAAAAATATATGACCAAGGGTAATCGCTATAATTTTCCTGCAAGGTTTAACTTAACGTATAATACCTATAATTTGTTCATAATTTTAGTTTCTGCAGATTTGGGAATATATTGGGGGGAACATATTTTTTGCACTACGTTTTCGACTATATCTCTGAAAATAGAATACTTAAAATTAAAAGAAATGTTTTTTTGATTTCAGCGTTACGAAAGCTTTAACACAATACCCCACACGATATACAAAGAAAATATTTTTTTTTTGAAGTAACTTAATTAGCCCCTCTACTTTTTCATAAATATATTTGTGAATGCTTAATAATCTGTAAATATGTGGGGCAATAGTCTTTATTACTTCCCCCAATTTGAACTTTCCGCGTTCCATAGTTTACAAGTAAAATGGCTGTGACAGACGGACAGACAGACACAGGAGTGTTCTTATATTAGCTCCGTTTTTACTTTTAGGTAATTTTCATTACAAAAAGTCCTTCCGGCCAGTGCCGGGAGGAAGAGGTAGCTTTCATATTCCTTACTTTTAAAAAGCCAGCTTATATTATTCAAATGCACAAAGCTCAATTTAGTGGAAACCAATTATAGGAGATTCAATACTAATTTTTATTAATACTAAATCATTATGAATGAGAATTTAGCGAAATTAGTCAGCTTTATCCAAGCTACTTTTATTTAAAATAACTTATATTTGGTTGCCAAATTCGGCGATACATTGAAGTGCCTGCCATTTTAAGACAACAAGGTGGATGAGGCTAACCAGTGAACTTGGTCGAGACCTTAGTAATTCCTGTGCACATGCTCACTCACATTGGAATCGGTTGATATATACCAGTGCTGTCGCAGGCAAAAATCAGATTTTTAAAAATGTCACCCGCATTAGAAATTCAAACTGCTATATCTGAGCCATTTTTCAAGATAAATTCAAAACAAAAATTGCGCCGGAATCCTTATATCAAGGTCAAATACTTAAAAAAGAAACCTTTTTCAATTTCTAATTTTTTTGCACCTGACTTTAAATAAATTTTTTTATTTACTGGCGGTCATTTTGAAACAAGATGGCTGATAAAGCTGGCAGAGAACTTGGGCAAGACATTGCTATATACTATCCACATGCCTTCTTACATCGAAATAGGTTGAAAAATACACGTGTTATCGCGTGACAAATATCAGATCGTTTCAAAATGTCAGCCTTGTTAGAAATTCAAAGTGCTATAATTCAACCATTTTTTAAGATATAGAGGAAACAAAAACTGCTGCGGAATCTTTGTATCAAGGTCACACACATAAAAAAAATTCTTTTTCATTTTCCAATTTTTTGATACTTTATTTTAAATTTAAAATTTAAAATTGTTTTTTAATGGCAGCCCTTTTCAAACAAGATGGCGAATGAAGCTGGCTAACGAACTCGATCTAGACATTGGTATGTACTATGTACACACCAAGTTACATCCAAATCTGTTCATAAATACGGCTGTTATTGCGTGACAAAAATCAGGTCGTTTCAAAATATCAGCCACAATAGAAATTCAAAATGCTATAACTCAACCATTTTTCTAGATATAGACGAAACAAAATCTGTTCCGGAATCTTTGTATTAAGGTCAAACACATACAAAAAAAAAAAAAAAAAAAAAAAAAAATCTTTTTCATTTTCCAATTTCTTGGTACCTCATTTAAAATTTAAATTTTTTTAAATGGCCGCCATTTTGAAACAAGATGGCGGATGCAGCTGGCGAACGAACTCGGTCGAGACATTGGTATGTACTATGTATACACCAAGGTACA
Source organism: Maratus speciosus (assembly GCA_963932465.1). Classification (NCBI taxonomy): domain Eukaryota; kingdom Metazoa; phylum Arthropoda; class Arachnida; order Araneae; family Salticidae; genus Maratus; species Maratus speciosus. The sequence continues at coordinate 609,934,292 of OZ010791.1, read as the reverse complement.
TTCAAATCGGTTCATAAATACGCCTGTTATCGCGTGACAAAAATCAGGTCATTTCAAAATGTCAGCCACGCTAGAAATTCAAAGTACTATAACTCAGCCACTTTTTAAGATATAAACGAAACAAAAACTGCTCCGGAATCTTTGTATCAAGGTCAAACACATAAGAAAAAAATATTTTTTAATTTTCAATTTTTTGGTACCACATTTCAAATTAAAATTTTTTTTAAAAAATTTAAATGGCCGCCATTTTGAAACAAGATGGCGGATGAAGCTGGCCAACGAATTCGGACGTGACATTGGTATGCACTATGTATACACCAAATTACATCCAAATCGGTTCATAAATACGCCTGTTATCGCGTGACAAAAATCAGGTCGTTTCAAAATGTCAGCCACGCTAGAAATTCAAAGTGCTATAACTCAGCCATTTTTTAAGATATAAACGAAACAAAAACTGCTCCGGAATCTTTGAATCAAGATGAAACACATAAAAAAAAAATATTTTTTAATTTTCAATTTTTTGGTACCACATTTCAAATTTTACGTTTTCAAAAAATTTTAAATAGCCGCCATTTTGAAACAAGATGGCGGATGAAGCTGGCCAACGAACTCGGTCGAGACATTGGTATGTACTATGTATACACGAAATTTCGTCCAAATCGGTTCATAAATACGTGAGTTACAGTGTGACAAAGATCAGATATATATATATATATATATATATATATATATATAACCATTAATTAAACATAACCTACCACCGTCAATTATTATGAATTAAAGCTGTGAGTATTAAAGAAAAAAAAAATTATTAAAGAATTATTATGGAAGAAAAAAGAAAAAAGTGGACACCGACAAAAATTGAAAAGCTTATACATTGAATTACGTTATCAAGGGCACAGAATTCAATGATATAAACAAAATGGTTGTTTTCTGTTGGAAAAATAAGCTAAAGCTAAAAATTATTTTCCCCTGTGCCCGACCAACCACTAAAATCAAGTGAATTGATTAAAAATGAAAGCAGAATAGAAACAAATAATATGAAATGGAAGAATCAATAAAACGTATTTAAATATTTATAGGATATAAAATATAAATAATAAACACCATACCGATTAATATTTCAGTATTTTACAAATATCCATGCGCACATGTCTACCAGTATATCAAAAAGATTAAGGTGAATAAAACAGTTAAGAAATCACAGTATATGATACCAAAGGATGCAGTTAATACATTTTGAAATAAAATTTGAAATACCTTGTAAAACACATTTAATCTAATATAAAAGAAATAGATATTAATTACATTATTTAAAATGCACTATTAAATTAATTAATAACAGTTTAACAATATCGTCAAAATTTAGCTAAAAATACCCCCTGGTGTATAAATTATAACTGAAATGGAGCTAGAAAAATTAAAAATGAGAGCTATCTTAAAGAGACAAATTTGGTGCTGCCATCTATTATTACTTATATTAAACATATATATATATATATATATATATATATATATATCAACTTTTGGACGGAGGGTGGTTTCGGGGTCTGGGGGTCATGATCGATGAAAATATTCCAAATTTTTTTGAAATCGGTTTCCTCCGAACGGCTGCAATAGGTAGCTTTTTGTAATGAAAGCTACCTAAAACCTACCTATTGCAGCCGTTCGGAGGAAAGCGATTTCAAAAAATTTTGGTATATTTTCATCGATCATGACCCCCAGACCCCGAAATCACCCTCCGTTCAAAAGTTGATATATATATATATATCACATTAATTAAACATAACCTACCACCGTCAATTATTATGAATTAAAGCTGTAAGTATTAAAAAAAAAAAAAAATATTATAAGAATTATTATGGAAGAAAAAAGAAAAAAGTGGACACCGACAAAAATTGAAAAGCTTATACATTGAATTACGTTATCAAGGGCACACGTATATATATATATATCTGATCTTTGTCACACTGTAACACTCGTATTTATGAACCGATTTGGATGAAACTCGGTGTGTACATAGTACAAACAAATGTCTCGACTGAGTTTGTTGGCCAGCTTCATCCGCCATATTGTTTCAAAATGGCGGCCATTTAAAAATTTTAAAAAAAATTTAAAATTTGAAATGTGGTACCAAAAAATTTAAAATTGAAAAATATTTTTTTCTTATGTGTTTGACCTTGATACAAAGATTCCGGAGCATTTTTTGTTTTGTCTATATCTTGAAAAATGGCCGAGTTATAGCACTTTGAATTTCTAGCTTGGCTGACATTTTGAATCGACCTGATTTTTGTCACACGATAACAGGCATATTTATGAATCGATTTGGATGTACCTTGTTGTATACATAATACGTACCAATGTCTCGACCGAGTTCGTTGGCCAGCTTCATCCGCCACCTTGTTTCAAAATGGCGGTCATTTAAATTTTTTAAAAAAATTTTAAATTTGAAATGTGGTACCAAAAAACTGAAAATTGAAAAATATTTTTTTTATATGTTTGACCTTGATACAAAGATTCCGGAGCAGTTTTTGTTTCGCCTATATCTTAAAAAATGGCTGAGTTATAGCACTTTGAATTTCTAGCGGGGCTGACATTTTGAAACGACCTGATTTTTGTCACGCGATAACAGGCGTATTTATGAACCGATTTGGATGTACCTTGGTGTACACATAATACGTACTAATTTCTCGACCGAGTTCGTACGCCAGCTTCATCCGCCAGCTTCATCCGCCAGCTTCATCCGCCATCTTGTTTCAAAATGGCGGTCATTTAAAAATTTTTTAAAAATTTAAAATTTAAAATGGGGCACCAAAAAATTGGAAAATGAAACAGATTTTTTTGTATGTGTTTGACCTTAATACCAAGATTCCGGAACAGTTTTGTTTTCTTCTATATCTAAAAAAATGGCTGAGTTATAGTATTTTAAATTTCTATTGTGGCTGACATTTTGAAACAGCCTGATTTTTGTCACGCGATAACAGGGGTATTTATGAACCGATTTGGATGTAACTTGGTGTGTACATAGTACATACCAATGTCTCGACCGAGTTCGTTGGTCAGCTTCATTCGCCATCTTGTTTCAAAAGGGCTGCCATTTAAAAAAAAATTAAATTATAAATTTAAAATGAGTTATCAAAAATTGAAAAAAGAAAAAGATTTTTATGTGTTTGACCTTGATACAAAGATTCCGGAGCAGTTTTTGTTTCGTAAAATGGTTGAAAAATGGTTGAATTATAGAACTTTGAATTTCTAGCATGGCTGACATTTTGGAACGATCTGATATTTGTCACGTGATAACACGCGTATTTATTAACCTATTTCGATGTAAGAAGGCATGTGGATAGTATATCGTAATGTCTCGACCAAGTTCGCTGGCCAGCTTCATCAACCATCTTGTTTCAAAATGTAGGCCATTAAATTAAATAAAAAAATTATATTTAAAGTGAGGTGCAAAAAAATTAGAAATTAGAAAAGGTTTCTTTCTTAAGTATTTGACCATGATATAAGGATTCCGGAGCATTTTTTGTTTGGTCTTTATCTTAGAAAATGGCTCAGATATAGTAAATTGAATTTCTAATGTGGGTGACATTTTGAAAAATCTGATTTTTTGCCTGCAACAGAACTTGTATATATCAACCGATTCTGATGTGAGTGAGCATGTGCACAGGAATTACTAAGGTCTCGACCAAGTTCACTCGTTAGCCTCATCCACCATATTGTCTTAAAATGGCAGGAACTTCAAGATATCGCCGAATTTGGTAGCCAAATATAAGTTACTTTAAATAAAAGCAGCTTTGATAAAACTCACTAATTTCGCGGAATTCTCATTCATAATGATTTAGTACTGATAAAGATTAGGATTGAATCTCCTATAATCGGTTTCCACTAAATTGAGCTTCGTGTGTTTGAATAATATAAGCTTGCTTTTTAAAAATAAGGAATATGAAAGCTACCTCTTCCTCCCGGCACTGGCCGGAAGGACTTTTTAAGTACGGAACCCTAAAAAATGGTCGTACTGAAAGAATAATTGTTTGTAAATCAAGTTCTAATTAAGTGTACGAAAGGAAAACACGTGTCGCTTATAATCTCTTCAAAAAATCACGGCAGCAAGTTTCGTGTCTTTACTTTTAATAAACGGTCAAGTGCGAGTGTTACTCGCGCCCAGAGGGTTTCGTGCAATAAATATATGAATTATTAACTGTTAGGTAGCTTTAATTACAAAAAGCTACCTATTGCAGCCGTTCGGAGGAAAGCGATTTCAAAAAATTTTGGTATGTTTTCATCGATCATGACCCCCAGACCCCGAAACCACCCTCCGTTCAAAATTGATATATATATATATATATATATGACATTTGTCAAACTGTAACTCTCGAATTTATGAACCGATATGGATGTAATTCGGTATGTACATAGTAAATACCAATGTCTCGACCGAGTTCGTTGGCCAGCTTCATCCGCCATTTTGTTTCAAAATGGCGGCCATTTAAAAGTTTTTAAAAAATTTTTAATTTGAAATCTGGTACCAAAAAATTGAAAATGGAAAAATATTTTTTCTTATGTATTTGACCTTTATACAAAGATTGCTGAGCAGTTTTTGTTTCGTCTATATCTTAAAAAATGACTGAGTTATAGCATTTTGAATTTCTAGGGTGGCTGATATTTTGAAACGTCCTGAATTTTGTCACGCGATAAAAGGCGTATTTATGAACCGATTTGGATGTAACTTCGTTTGTACATAGTACATACCAATGTCTTGACCGAGTTCGTTGGCCAGCTTCATCCGCCATCTTGTTTAAAAATGGCAGCAATTTAAATTTTTAAGAAAAATTTAAATTTGAAATGTGGTACCAAAAAATTGAAAATTGAAAAAAATATTTTTTTCTTATGTATTTGACCTTGATACAAAGATTCGGGAGCAGTTTTGGTTTCGTCTATATCTTAAAAAATAGCTGAGTTATAGCATTTTGAATGTCTAGCGTGGCTGACATTTTGAAACGTCCTGAATTTTGTCACGCGATAAAAGGCGTATTTATGAACCGATTTGGATGTAACTTCGTTTGTACATAGTACATACCAATGTCTTGACCGAGTTCGTTGGCCAGCTTCATCCGCCATCTTGTTTAAAAATTGCAGCAATTTAAATTTTTAAGAAAAATTTAAATTTGAAATGGGGTACCAAAAAATTGAAAATTGAAAAAATATTTTTTTCTTATGTATTTGACCTTGATACAAAGATTCGGGAGCAATTTTTGTTTCGTCCATGTCTTAAAAAAATAGCTGAGTTATAGCATTTTGAATTTCTAGCGTGGCTGACATTTTGAAACGTCCTGAATTTTGTCACGCGATAAAAGGCGTATTTATGAACCGATTTGGATGTAACTTCGTTTGTACATAGTACATACCAATGTCTTGACCGAGTTCGTTGGCCAGCTTCATCCGCCATCTTGTTTAAAAATGGCAGCAATTTAAATTTTTAAGAAAAATTTAAATTTGAAATGTGGCACCAAAAAATTGAATGAAAAAAATATTTTTTTCTTATGTATTTGACCTTAATACAAAGATTCGGGAGCAGTTTTTGTTTCGTCTATATCTTAAAAAATAGCTGAGTTATAGCATTTTGAATTTCTAGCGTGGCTTTTGAAACGTCCTCATATTTGTCACGTGATAACAGGCGTATTTATGAACCGATTTGGATGTACCTTAGTGTATACATAGTACATACAAATATCTCAACCGAGTTCGTTGGCCAGCTTCATCCGCCATCTTGTTTCAAAATGGCGGCCATTTAAAAAAAATTTAAATTTAAAATGAGATACCAAAAAATTGGAAAATGAAAAAGATTTTATTCGTATGTGTTTGACCTTAATACAAAGATTCCGGAACAGCTTTTGTTTCGTCTATATCTAAAAAAATGGCTGAGTTATAGCATTTTGAATTTCTGTTGTGTCTGACATTTTAAAACGACCTGATTTTTGTCACGCGATAACAGGCGTATTTATGAACCGATTTGGATGTTACTTGGTCTGTACATAGTACATACCAATGTCTCGACCGAGTTTGTTGGCCAGCTTCATTCGCCATCTTGTTTCAAAAGTGTTGCCATTAAAAAAAATTAATTTAAAATTTAAAATGAGGTATTAAAAAATTGGAAAATGAAAAAGATTTTTTATGTGTTTGGCCTTGATACAAAGATTTCGGAGCAGATTTTGTTTCTGAAAATTTGTTCTTTTGTTTATATCTTGAAAAATAATTGAATTATAGCACTTTGAATTTATAGTATGGCTAACATTTTGAAACGATCTTGCATTTGTCATGCGATAACACACGTATTCGTCTATTCCCATGTAAGAAGGCATGTGGATAGTATACATCAATATCTCGACCAAGTACGCTGGCCAGCTTCATCCGCCATCTTGTTTCAAAATGGCGGCCATTAAATTAAAAATATATATATTTAAAGTGATGTGCAAAAAAATTAGAAATTGAAAAAGGTTTCTTTCTTAAGTATTTCACCTTGATATAAGGATTCAGGAACATTTTTTGTTTGTCTTTATCTTAAACAATGGCTCAGATATAGCAGTTTCAATTTCTAACGTGGGTGACATTTTGAAAAATCTCATTTTTTGCCTGCGACAGCACTCGTATATATCAAACGATTCCGATGTGAGTGAGCATGTGCACAGCAATTACTAAGGTCTCGATCAAGTTCACTGGTTAGCCTCATCCACCATGTTGTCTTAAAATGGCAGGCACTTTAAGAAATCGCCGAATTTGGCAGCCAAATATAAGTTACTTTAAATAAAAGCAGCTTGGATAAAGATGACTAATTTCGCGAAATTCTCATTCATAATGATTTAGTATTGATAAAAATTAGTATTGAATCTCTTATATTCGGTTTCCACTAAATTGAGTTTCGTGTGTTTGAATAATATAAGTTGGCTTTTTTAAAATAAGGAATTTGAAAGCTACCTCTTCCTCCCGGCACTGGCCGGAAGGACTTTATTAATAAAAGAAATCGTTGCTGAAAGAATAATAAGACTATACAACGTAGGTTTGGGTATATGCATTTTTCATGTACCGGGAGGAAAAGTTGACTTCCCTAATTCTATGTTTTAAAATTTTTCAAATTTTACTCCAAGCTAATTTTACTCAAATTTTAAGAAGTTAAAATGCCACCAACCCGATAAGTGAATATTCTTCAATACTGAATTTGAGTGAGAATTGAGCCAAATTAGTAAGCTGTGGCCAAGTTGGAATCATTTATGATTATTTATTTTTAGTCACCAAATTTGGCGATAATTCGCCAAGTGTCGCCAAGCTTGGCGAGAATTTGAAGCTAACGGATATTAATGTATTTAAGCATTGTGACACAGTGCACGGTGTAAAAAGTTTAAATGGCCGTCATTTTGAAACAAGATGGCCAATGAAGCTGGCCATCGCACTCGGTCGAGGCATTCATATGTACTAAACACATACTAAATCTTATCCAAATCGGTTTAAAAATACGAGAGTTACAGTATGACAAAAATTAGATTGTTCGAATATGTCAACCACCTTAGAAATTCAAATTGCTATATCTTAGCCATTTTTTTAAGATAGAGACGAAACAAAGCGTGCTTCGGAATCCTTGTATTAAGGTCAAAGTCTTAAAAAATTCATCTAAATCGGTTTATAAATACGAGAGTTATCATATGACAAATCTAAGCTATATATATATGTTTATATATATATATGTATATATATAGGAAGAAAAAATACAACGAGATTGAAAATGAATATCTTAAAAACTAGAAAACAGGAATTCTGCTTTTTCAGAATTTAGTGTCGTCGCCCGATGAAAAAAAAATGTATGTATATAGAAATAGTACAAAACATATTTCAATTTTAAGACTTACAGCACACGCTTTTATTTTATGTAAAATGACGTCATTCGCATCCGCTTAAGAATTCCACATTTACGATCCACTATCAAACATCTACAGTAAGGTAGGCATAGGACGTCACTATCGCGATATAATACACAAATGCAGCAAAAAGATCCCGTCATTCAAGAAACTCAACAAAAGAAGAATGGCTGTCTAATGATTCATAGGCCTTCATTTGTTTGTAACATTAATATAGATACTTAAATATAGTTTATAATAGCTCCATGTTTTAACAGAAACTATTCGTTTATATTTTTTCAAAATGTCGCGTATTTTAATCCCATTTTCTTTCGATTGCTATGAAAAAATGGCAACAAAAATATATAATTAATATTTTACAACTATTTTTCCTTTACTTTCTACAGAAATGGAGTATTTCCGTTGCCAATATTAAGCAAATGGCTCCAAAAACTACAAAAAAAAAATATTATTTCAAAAATAAATAGAGATGCAGTTTTAAAACAAATTGCATTTAAAAGTTTTTTTTTCAATAAGACTATAAAAATTGAAAATGTGCGATGCTTAGAAATTTTTAAAAATGCTATAGAGTATTTAATCGTACTGCTTTGTTTTACGGCTGGCTTCTGTAAGGTAACGTTATTTTTTGGAGATGACACAAAATAAGCTGGGAAAAAGAATTAGCATACAGTAACGGGGGCTAATAATAAGGTCATCGTTGATAAAGCAGAAGCGATTACCTATAGTTTTGTGTTAGCATTCGGTTTTAATACTACAAAACCTGAACATCTCGAATGGATGGCTAGGCATCAAATTTATAGCAAATTCAAAAATTGAAGATCTTTCTCAGAAATTTTCTTCATGCCGTCACCCACCGCACCTCTCTCGGTATCATTGCCACCTATCTCTACAGTCGGTCTCTTAAAATCGAAAGCCACTAAATCGGTAGAGGGCTTTTTACGTACTAATATTTCCTGAGGCCCTGCCTCCGTCACTCATTCGGCATGCTAGCTATGTTTGTCTTTGGTAGATGGTCTTTGGGCGCTTTCGACATCACATATGAAAATCGTCTACTCCACCTAATACGGCTACTGATGTGAACTCAGCCACAAATGCGACTCTAATCGGTCTGAAAAGCCAATTCCTTCTATCTCAACTATGGATGTCAATACTTCTAAAAACTTTTCTTACTTTCAACAAGCTCTCCGTTTAATATAAATTGAACTTCTATGGATTTCCACTGAGCTCCATCTCCAAACTATCCGCTCTTTTTCAGCTATTGCTCTCTAAAAGGATATATTCTTTTTTTCTCGTGGCACAAAAATTTCAGAATCATTACCAGACTTCTCACATCATTGAGAATTCTAAATTTAGTTAATGCAACATTCAATTCAGCAAAATTGCATAATATAATTTGTCGTAATATGGGGATTTTTAGTCGTTTCCATTTTACGTATTTTATTGGAGAATCCATAGGATTCCTTAAATACAGTGTCAACTGTACTAATATCTAGATATCTATCTCTAACCGTCTCAATTGACTGTTAGGAAACTTGATTGGATCACATAATATTGAGACCAGATTAGCGACACTGTGTTTCTGAATTATATTAAGAATATTCTCACTTATTGAAGAAAGGGTCGACAACTTACCGGGTGTCCCAAAAAGGACTGACTGATTTTAAAATTCAATAACTTACAAACGGTGACAGATATTAAAAAAATTCTTGCAGGAGGGTTATATATAAAGTCAAAAGTTTTATTACAGTGATTTTCGATTTTAGTTCGAATTACAAACAATAGATGGCGCTGTAAGCAATAGTTGCTAAATACAGGCTCGATTTTTGGTCCTTTCTGTTGTTCCATGCAGAAAAAGGAGATGGAAATGTATTATCCGGGCCACGAAGTACCAAAAATCGAGCCTGAATTTAGCCTCTATTGATCGCAGTGCCATCTACTGTTTGTAATTCGAACTAAAATCGAAAATCACTGTAAAAAAACTTTTGACTTTATGCATAACCCTCCTGCAAGAATTTTTTAAATATCTGTCACCGTTTGGAAGTTATTGAATTTTAAAATCAGTCTGTCCTTTTTGGGACACCCGGTACTTTGATATATTTGAAAAATATTATTTTTTTTTTTAATCGAGACATTCGATTATGCCAGAAACTCATTTTTCAAAATAATATTTTGGTAAAAAAATTTCCTACAACAACAGAAACTCCCGAACCCGCCTATCTTTTTTCATCAATTTGTTTACAACTATCTCGGAACAAAAATGTTTGAGGCAAATTTCTAGTAGAAATCTCTCACAGAATTATAGTTTAAGTAAAAGAGTTGAACGAAAGGATTTATTATTTAGTCATATTAGTAGACGAAATAATTAAGCATCGGATGAGACTTGCTAAGTCGCAGGAGTTGTGTGAGCTGTACGCAGAGAAAAATGTAACAGAACCAAGTTTAATCTAAAATAATAACACATTTTATAATAATACTGGTAATTGTATTAACTTTTTTATTTTTATGGAATTTCGGAAATATCGAAATTTTCATGATAATTCACAGACGCAACCACTGCATACTCCTTGAAAAAAAATCTTTAATCTTTATTGAATTTGAAGTGCATTTAAATCCTTCTTATGATCGGTGGTATAGTATACATATACATACAGCTTATTTTTAGTCCTCAACTGCCGAAATTGACCCAGAAATTTACAAAGAATTTTTTTTTTAATGTCAATGAAGTAATGACGTATTTATGTATCATAGAATTTTAATAAAATTTAAAATGGCCTCTTTAGGGAAACTAGTATGTTGTGGCCTTCACAAAACTTTTTTCTATATAAGTCACGTCAGTTAAATCATTTAAATAGAGCAAGAAATTACATGAATTTAGAATCTATTCATATCAAAGTATATCTGAATTTGAAGTTTGATGAAAATTGGTGCATTAGTTATTCAGATAGGACTATAGGGGAAATTATGAAAAATGCAGCATAGCAGCGCCAACTGTTGAGCGATTTGCACCAAAACATAAACAGCACTAATTCATATCAAGGTATACCTGAATCTGAAGTTTGTTGAAAATTCAAGCATTAGTTCTTGAGATACAGCTATTTCGGAAATCGCGAAAAATGCAGCATAACAGAGCCACCTGTTGTGCGATTTAAACGAAAATGTACAAATGTCAAGTCATGTGAAGGACTAACTGAATCTGAAGTTTGATGAAAATCCGTGCATTCGTTCTGGAAATTGAACTATTGAGGAAATTGTGAAAAAAGCTGCATAACAGCGCCACCTGTTGAGAATTTTACACCAAAACATAAACAGCACTAATTCATATCCAGGTATACCTGAATCTGAAATTTGTTGAAAATCGAAGCATTAGTTCTTGAGATAGAGCTATTGCGGAAATCGCAATATATGCAGCATAGCAGCGTCACCTGTTGAGCGATTTGCACCGAAACATAAACAGCACTGCACTAATTCATATCCAGGTATACCTGAATCTGAAGTTTGTTGAAAATTCAAGCATTAGTTCTTGAGATGCAGCAATTTCGGAAAAATCGCGAAGAATGCAGCATAACAGTGCCACCTGTTGAGCGATTTACACCAAAATGTACAAATGTCAATACATGTCAAGGACTAACTAAATTTGAAGTTTGATGAAAATCCGTGCATTAGTTCTGGAGATTAAACTATTGTGGAAATTGTGTAAAATGCTGCATAACAGCGCCACCTGTTGAGAATTTTACACCAAAACATAAACAGCACTAATTCATCGAAACAGCACCAAAAACTGGCGATATGAAGCAATTAAAATAATAAAACTTTGTAAAAAATCACCATAAAATTAAAACAAAACACAGGACGCGTTTCGAGCTAAAAACATAACAGCTCGTCATCAGCTACAGCATACACGTGTCCGCAAACGAACAAGTTCAAAAATGAACTGAAGATAAAGAATGTTGCGAAGAATGCGACAGATGGCGCTACCTGATAGAGGGATATGCAAAAGGGAAATGTGTTGAAAAAAGATAGAAGAGAAAATGAAATGGAAAAAATGGAAATAAAAGAAAAAATAAAAATAAAAGAAGTAAATTAAAAATATAAATAAAAATAATAAATAAAGAACTATAAAAGAACAAGAAAAAATCCAAATTATTATTATTATTATTATTATTATTATTATTATTATTATTTTTTTTTTTTTTACAAAATAAAAAGAAAAGAAACAAGAGAAAAGGGAAAAGAATTACAAAATTAATTTCCACGCTGGAGATAGGAAAGGAGATGATGGGAGATCATTGACAAGATTAGCAGAATTTTTAGAAATAAAATATGCTTCATGAAAATCCAAGTGAGAGGGAGAGGCAGGGGAAGAAATAATTTTGGCCATGGAGAAATTGAAACAATGACTGGAAGACCAACAGTGAGAAGCAATCGAAGATTTAGAGATTTCTTGATTTGCAATATATCTCTGATGCTCGCCTAATCTGAATTTTAAAGCTCTCTTCGTTTGACCAATACAACCTAAATTGCAAGAGCAAGGAATGAAATAAACACCCCACCGGTTCTCAGTAGGAACAGGATCTTTTAGAGAAGAGAATTTAATTTTATTCATAGGTTTGAAGATAACTTTAAAGTTAAAACGAGAAAGTATTTTAGCAATTTTGAAACACAGAAGAGAATAAAAGGGCAGAACTATTATAGAATTAAAATTAGGAGGATTATTTGAATCAGAAAAAGGACGTTTAGGCTTATTAAATTTATACAAAGCTTTATCAATCAAAGAGGGATTATAACCACGAGCAAGGGCAAGAGATTTCAGATAATTAATTTCATTATTCAGAGCAGAAGAGTCAGAACAAATGCGTAACGCCTTAAAAACAAAAGTATAAAAGGACGCCACTTTTTGTTGAGGAGGATGATTTGAAAGGGCATGAGGAGGAAGGGAGACAGCGAAAGGTTTTCTATAAACGGAGGTAGAGAACCGATCTGGGAGTTTTGAAACCAAGACGTCAAGGAAAGGAAGAGAATTGTTCTCTTCGACTTCGAGAGTAAATTGAATACAAGGATCAACAGAATTAACAAGAGAAAGGAGATTAGAAAGATCAAGGTCAGATGGAATTAAAATGAAAGTGTCATCAACATACCTAAACCAGAAAGGAAATTTATATAAACTGAAGAGTTTTTCTTCAACAAAATGCATATAGATATCACATATCACATCTTGTTTCTTTTCTTTTTATTTTGTAAAAAAAAAAAAAAAAAAAATAATAATAATAATAATAATTTGGATTTTTTCTTGTTCTTTTATAGTTCTTTATTTATTATTTTTATTTATATTTTTAATTTACTTCTTTTATTTTTATTTTTTCTTTTATTTCCATTTTTTCCATTTCATTTTCTCTTCTATCTTTTTTCAACACATTTCCCTTTTGCATATCCCTCTATCAGGTAGCGCCATCTGTCGCATTCTTCGCAACATTCTTTATCTTCAGTTCATTTTTGAACTTGTTCGTTTGCGGACACGTGTATGCTGTAGCTGATGACGAGCTGTTATGTTTTTAGCTCGAAACGCGTCCTGTGTTTTGTTTTAATTTTATGGTGATTTTTTTACAAAGTTTTATTATTTTAATTGCTTCATATCGCCAGTTTTTGGTGCTGTTTCGCTGTATTCAACTATTTGGGTGCTGCACCGTGTTATTGCTTTGCACGTGTTCAAGGTATTTGCTTTTCTTTCTTCCCAGTTTTTAGTTTTATTATTTTGTTTTCTTCTATTTATTTACTTATTTATTTATTATCTTTTTATTCATTTTCTGGTCCTGTTTTCCTTCTTTCTTGTTATGGGTTCTTCACTTATTAATCGTTTCAAGCACCTTCGTTTGAAGCGCGCCAGGTGTTTGAATAGGCTTAATTTTCTTTTAAGGTGTAAACGTTCAAGGGTTATTCCTAAGTTCATTAATATTATTTTCAAGCTTGATTCTTCCATTCGTGTTCAAAATGCCTTAACTAGGAGTAAGTTTGCTATTCTTAGAGCCATCATTCAAGATGTTCGTTACTCTCTTTCTTGCATCGAATATGAATTATATTCTTTGCATTTACAGTTAAGTAAAACTGTAATTTATTTCCCTTTCCTTGAGAAACGGATTTTTGCTTACGTCGATTTCAAATCTAGGTGTCACAATGCTATTTTGGATAAAAAGTTTTCTTCGCTTCTGACTTCTAATTCTTCTGCTCCTAGTATTTCTCCTCTTGAGCAAAATTATGTTGTCAATTTATCTTCTCACTCTCTTACTGATTCTCAGCGTGATGTTCTCTCACTTGGCTTGAATTTTTCGTGCATTTCTAAGCCATCTATTCCGAACTTAATCGCTCCCATTGAACATTCTTTCAAAAACAGTAAAATTTCTTCTGGTCAACTTGATTCTCTTCGCTACCTTTTGGCTAATGTCATTTCTTCTAATAAATCTTTTAATAGGTCTAATCTTTCTTCTTCTCAGAAATCTGCTCTCAGTGAACTTAATTCCGTTCCTAACCTTCTTATTACTAAGGCTGATAAAGGCGGTCAAACAGTTCTTCTCAATAAATCTGATTATATTTCCCACGTTGAATCTATGTTAAACTCTGGTCCATATTCCAAATTAAAAAAGGATCCTTCTACTAAGCATTTATCTGACATCAAGCATGTCATTAAAAATTCTGTCTTTCTTAATGATAACACTAAACGTTTGGTCACCCCTACTATCGCTAATTGTGCTCGTTTCTATGCTCTTTCTAAGGTCCATAAACCTACTCTTTCCTTTCGCCCTATCGTTTCCAATATTGGTACTGCTTCTTATAAACTTGCCAAGCTCCTTTCTAAGTTACTCGCTCCTTTATCTTCCACTAACTTTCATACCGTGAAAAACTCTTTTGACTTTGTTGATAAAATTAAACGCCTTTCTCCTTGCAATTATATAATGGTTTCCTTAGATGTTAAATCTCTTTTCACTAACGTGCCTGTTCAAGGGGCAATTGATTGTTTGGAAAGAAGGTTGCGCGAATTTCATTACTCTTCCATTGAGATTGATGAAATCCTGCATTTAGTTAGTATTTGTGTCAGGCAAACTGCTTTTCAGTTTAACAATTCTTTCTATTCTCAAACTGAGGGTCTGGCCATGGGTAATCCATTGTCTCCTCTTTTATGTGATATCTATATGCATTTTGTTGAAGAAAAACTCTTCAGTTTATATAAATTTCCTTTCTGGTTTAGGTATGTTGATGACACTTTCATTTTAATTCCATCTGACCTTGATCTTTCTAATCTCCTTTCTCTTGTTAATTCTGTTGATCCTTGTATTCAATTTACTCTCGAAGTCGAAGAGAACAATTCTCTTCCTTTCCTTGACGTCTTGGTTTCAAAACTCCCAGATCGATTCTCTACCTCCGTTTATAGAAAACCTTTCGCTGTCTCCCTTCCTCCTCATGCCCTTTCAAATCATCCTCCTCAACAAAAAGTGGCGTCCTTTTATACTTTTGTTTTTAGGGCGTTACGCATTTGTTCTGACTCTTCTGCTCTGAATAATGAAATTAATTATCTGAAATCTCTTGCCCTTGCTCGTGGTTATAATCCCTCTTTGATTGATAAAGCTTTGTATAAATTTAATAAGCCTAAACGTCCTTTTTCTGATTCAAATAATCCTCCTAATTTTAATTCTATAATAGTTCTGCCCTTTTATTCTCTTCTGTGTTTCAAAATTGCTAAAATACTTTCTCGTTTTAACTTTAAAGTTATCTTCAAACCTATGAATAAAATTAAATTCTCTTCTCTAAAAGATCCTGTTCCTACTGAGAACCGGTTGGGTGTTTATTTCATTCCTTGCTCTTGCAATTTAGGTTATATTGGTCAAACGAAGAGAGCTTTAAAATTCAGATTAGGCGAGCATCAGAGATATATTGCAAATCAAGAAATCTCTAAATCTTCGATTGCTTCTCACTGTTGGTCTTCCAGTCATTGTTTCAATTTCTCCATGGCCAAAATTATTTCTTCCCCTGCCTCTCCCTCTCACTTGGATTTTCATGAAGCATATTTTATTTCTAAAAATTCTGCTAATCTTGTCAATGATCTCCCATCATCTCCTTTCCTATCTCCAGCGTGGAAATTAATTTTGTAATTCTTTTCCCTTTTCTCTTGTTTCTTTTCTTTTTATTTTGTAAAAAAAAAAAAAAAAAAAAAAAATAATAATAATAATAATTTGGATTTTTTCTTGTTCTTTTATAGTTCTTTATTTATTATTTTTATTTATATTTTTAATTTACTTCTTTTATTTTTATTTTTTCTTTTATTTCCATTTTTTCCATTTCATTTTCTCTTCTATCTTTTTTCAACACATTTCCCTTTTGCATATCCCTCTATCAGGTAGCGCCATCTGTCGCATTCTTCGCAACATTCTTTATCTTCAGTTCATTTTTGAACTTGTTCGTTTGCGGACACGTGTATGCTGTAGCTGATGACGAGCTGTTATGTTTTTAGCTCGAAACGCGTCCTGTGTTTTGTTTTAATTTTATGGTGATTTTTTACAAAGTTTTATTTTAATTAGCACTAATTCATATCCACGTATACCTGAATCTGAAATTTGTTGAAAATCCAAGCATTAGTTCTTGAGATAGAGCTATTGCGGAAATCGCTAAAAATGCAGCAAAGCAGCGCCACCTGTTGAGCGATTTACACCAAAATTAATAAAACGTCAATTCATGTCAAGGACTAGCTGAATCTGAAGTTTGATGAAAATCCGTGCATTAGTTCTGGAGATTGAGTTGTTGTGGAAATCTTGAAAAATGCTGCATAGCGGCGCCACCTGTTATGCTATTTACACCAAAAACTAATCAACACCAATTTATATCAGAGACTAACTGAATATAAATTTTTATTAAATTCCGTGCATTACTTCTTGAGATTGAGCGCCAACAAAATTTGTGTCACATATATACAGACAGACAGACATTTGTAAAAACATGTTTCTTGGAATCTCTGACCCCTAAAACGTGTAAATCCGTCGTAACAGAAAGTCAAAAAATTTCACGAATCCAATACTTTCTTCTTGTAAAGATAGAAGAAAGTAACAAGTTGGAAATTGCTCGTCAAACGTGGCAAATGAGGTGCGTTCGTACTATAACTAGTTTTATAATTATTTTTTGCACCCCATATTGTACTGAATGTATAATGTTTTGCACTTCATAAAGCGCATAGTCTGATACATCATTAAAATGCACTTCCAATATTTTTTTCCCATTCCCCGTAATGTAACGGAACACTTTTGACTGTCCCTGTAATTAAACTATACATCCGATTTTCCTAAAATTTGAAATAGCTCAACAAAATTTTGCAACAATTATATCTTTAAAATTTCAGACCATTCGGAAGGCTGTAATATCATTAAAATGCACTTGCAATAATTTTTCCCATTGGCCGTAATGTAAAGAAAAACTTTTGACTGTCCCTGTAATTAAACTATGCATCCGATTTTCCATAAATTTGAAAGGGCTCGACAAAATTTTGCAACAGTTATATCTTTAAAATTTCAGATCATTCGGAAGGCTCTAATATCATTAAAATCCACTTGCAATAATTTTTCCCATTGGCCGTAATGTAAAGAAAAACTTTTGACTGTCCCTGTAATTAAACTATACATCCGATTTTTGTAAAATTTGAAAGGGCTCGACAAAATTTTGCAACAGTTATATCTTTAAAATTTCAGATCATTCGGAAGGCTCTCATATCATTAAAATGCACTTGCAATAATTTTTCCCATTGGCCGTAATATAAAGAAAAACTTTTGACTGTCCCTGTAATTAAACTATACATCCGATTTTCCTAAAATTTGAAAGGGCTCGACAAAATTTTGCAACAGTTATATCTTTAAAATTTCAGATCATTCGTAAGGCTCTAATATCATTAAAATGCACTTGCAATAATTTTTCCCATTGGCCGTAATGTAAGGAAAAACTTTTGACTGTCCCTGTAATTAAACTATACATCCGATTTTCCTAAAATTTGAAAGGGCTCGACAAAATTTTGCAACAGTTATATCTTTAAAATTTCAGATCATTCGGAAGGCTGTAATATCATTAAAATGCACTTGCAATATTTTTTCCCATTGGCCGTAATGTAAAGAAAAACTTTTGACTGTCCCTGTAATTAAACTATACATCCGATTTTCATAAAATTTGAAATGGCTCAACAAAATTTTGCAACAATCATATATTTGAAATTTCAGACCATTCGGTTGGGTAGTTTTTGCTCTGTTACATGCGGACAGACAGACGGACGGACAGACGGACAGACGGACGGACTGAACGACGACTATAGGTGCTACGTATTTATATAATTACGAACGCACCTAAAAAATAATGTTTTAGAGAGTAAAAATTCATAACTTCGTCAAATCTGAAGATTTCAAATTCACGTATATTTATTATAAATCTCCTTAACACTATGTACAACTTTAAACACTGAAAAGATTTTCCTAGGACTTACCGAAAAACAAATTAAACAAAAATAGAGATTGAAGAAAAATTTTCGTATTAAGGTTGTACTCAAATCCAAAATCCATACTTTCTGACTCATTTTTAAATTCATTTTTGTATACAAACACATTGATTTGGCAGGTTCTCTTATTTAAAACCTAAATAATGTGCCGTATTGGTCGATTTTTTGAAAAAGGAAGAATATATTAAAAAAATATTGACAAATTAGGCATTTTGAACCGAATTTCCCGAAGCGACAGAGCTGGGAAAGGAAAAAAAATGGTCGCACTGAAAGAAAAATTGCTTGTAAATGAAGTTCTGATAAATTGAACGAAAAATGAATACACATGTCGCTCATAAATCTCTTTAAAAAAATCACGTCAGCAAGTTTCGTGTTTTTACTTTTAATAAACGGTCAAGTGCGAGTGTTACTCGCAAATGAGGGTTCCGTGCAATAAATATATGAATTATTAACTGTATTAATAAAAAAAATCGTTGCTGAAAGACTAATAAGACTATACAACGTAGGTTTGGGTATATGTACTTTTCATGTGCCGGGAGAAAAAGGTAACTTCCCTAATTCTATGTTTTAAAATTTTGCAAGTTTTACTCCAAGCTAATTTTACTCAAATTTTAAGAAGCTAAAATGCGACAAACCCGATAAGTGAATATTCGTCAACACTGAATTTGAGTGAGAATAGAGCCAAATTAGTAAGCTGTAGCCAAGTTGGAATAAATTATGGTTATTTATTTTTGGTCGCCAAATTTGGCGATATTTTGCCAAGTGTCACCCAGCTTGGCGAGAATTTGAAGCTAACGGATATTAATGTATTTAACCCTTTCACGCTCGAATTAAATTACGGTTGAAAAATTCAAATTGCTTATTGGCACCACTTTTATGAAAGAGAAATATTCACCTTATTTAATAACAGAAAAAAGATACTAAAATATAGTCAATTTCACTATTTTATAAAACTGGTGAGAACCAAACAATCTGAGTGAAAGACGCAGCCCGAGAATATGACGGGAGCGAGAATTAAGGGGTTAAGCATAGCGTCACAGTGCACGGTGTAAAAAGTTTAAATGGCCGCTATTTTGAAACAAGATGGCCGTTGAAGCTGACCATCGAACTCGGTCGAGAGTTTCATATGCACATACTTAATCTTATCCAAATCAGTTTACAAATACGAGAGTTACAGCATGACAAATATAAGATTGTCCGAAAAGGTCAACCATCCTAGAAATTCAAATTGCTATATCTTAGCCATTTTTTACGATAAAGACGAAAACAACGTGCTTCGGAATACTTGTATTAAGGTCAAACTCTTAAGAAAAAATGTTTTACAGTTTAAATTTATTTGCACTGCTTTCTAAATTAATTTTTTTAATGATTTAAATGGCCGCCACTTTGAAACAAGATGGCGGATGAAGCTGGCCAACGAACTCGGTCAAGATATTGGAATATACCATGCATACAATAAATTTCATCCAAATTGGTTTATAAATACGAGAGTTGACGACAAATCTCAGATATTACATTTTAGATAGATCATCACAAAAGTAAAAAGCAACCTATTGCAGCCTTCCGAAGTAAAGCACTTCCGGAAATTTTGGTATATATTCACCGATACATAAATGTATATAATTATATATACATATATTTATATAAGTGACGTTTGGACGGAGGGTGGTTTTGGGGTCTGGGGGTCGTCATCGTTGAAAATATACCAAAAGTTTCGGGAAGTGCTTTCCTTCGGAAGGCTGCAATAGGTAGCTTTTTACTTTTTGTGATGAAAGCGATTTAAAATATAATTTGCATTGCAAATCCCTAAATAGAACGAATTTAACATCGAATATTGAAAACATACTCATATTCAAATTACGCAAAAAGGAAAGTAAAAAAAAATACAACGCGATTGAAAATGAATATCTTAAAAATAAGGTCATCGTTCATAATGCAGAAGCGATTCCCTATAGTTTTGTGTTAGCATTCTGTTTTAGTACTACAGAACCTAAACATCTCGAATGGATGGCTACGCAGCAAATTTATAGCAAATTCAAAAATTGAAGATTTTTCTCAGAAATTTTCTTCATCCCGTCACCCATCCGTACCTCTCTCGGCATCATTGCCACTTATCTCTAGAGTCGAAGGTCTCTTACAATCGAATTATTGCAAAAAGCGTAACAGTTAGCAGCTATGCAAGAACTTTAATTTTTTTAAATTTAAATAACTTGAATATTTGTTTTTGTAAATCAAAGAATCTTGTTTACAGAAATAAATAATGATTTCGGTGTACTTAATAATATAATTGATGATAAAAGCTTCTTGTTAAAGTTATTGCCAGACTGAAGCATCTAATCTTCTTATCTGAAAATATTCTATTATGCTAAAATATTTACGCGGAATTTGTAACCTTAAAAGCCTCTTCAAAGCTATATGCTCTAAGTATTTTTTGGTTACTTCTAATGACAATTTTTAAGGATATTTTCGGAAGTTTTAAAAGGATTTTAAACTTAAAAATAAATTATGCATGTATTTTACTGGAGTACATAAACATATTAAGAATATAAATGTACACGCACCTAATTCTGAGAAAATTTTGAAAAGAAGTTAAAAACACAATACCTTTATACACATATTTTGTTTTTACTAGATAAGTTTACATGACTTATTAAATTCTTATTAGCACTTTTTCTCAAATTTAAAATATAACTAACTGCGTGGTAGCACAATGCGTTGCATTTGCATGTTATCTTTTGATTTTTTGAGGTAAAAATACACACGTCGAATATTATACATTATCATACATTATTCATACGTTGAATATTATTCTACATTTAGAAAAGATTTATGACAATTTTATTAAATATCAAATTACAAATAAGAAATCATATTTACATAGTAGCTCAAATAAAAATTGCTAAAATTACAATATCCAGATTACGTGATTTTTGATGCAAAACGTTATCTCTCTATTCTAAAAAAAAAGTAACTACCGCTGTCACCGCCGCCGGTTTTGGTTTTTTTGTGACCGGAGGCCTTTCTTCGTTAATATTAACAAAAATAATGCATACAAAAATATGAAAATCGGTGGTTTTATACAGAAATGTTTGATAAACACGCTGATGCAGACAGTTTTCAAATCGAAGAATTATTTTAAGAGTTATTTAATGCTAAAGTTGGACAAAATCGTTCCACTAAAAAAGTTTTATAGCAGCAAAAGCTATACATGGCAGTGTAATCATTTTTAGAACATTTTATGCGTTAGAATTTGCCGGAGTGCAGATTGCATTAATTTTTTTATTTTGACTCATTTTTTCAGGTTTTATTTCTATTTTAAATTCAAATTTTCAGCATTTCTAGAGATATTTTTTACAGATTTCAGAAAATTGTACTAATTTAAACTGTTGCCAACTGTATAAAAAGCGCAAGCAATAATGTTTGCTTCAAATTAAAAATTTATTTACACGTGACTATTATAAACAGGAAAAAAACTTTCAAATTAGAATTAAATAATTACGTATAAAAAGCAGGAACTTATTAAAAATTACGTCATAAAAAGTATACACGTGAATTTTAAAAGAGAAAGGATATTGTAAAATAATAAATTCATTAATATGCGTTAGAAGTCTTAGGAGAAATTACGTCATATTTACGTCACATTATAGTTATTACATAAAATGAACACAAAATAATATTGCAAAAAAGTTTAAATTTAGAAATTGCGCTAGACATTTATTTGATATTTTGAGAATTAATTTAAAATGTCTCATTTAAAAGAACTTTCTTTTCGCTTTGTTAAAAAATACCAGGAGACAAAGACTCTGTTTACTTAATTCCTTTTATATTAGCTTATTTTGAAATGTTGTTACGCGTGTATATGTCATCAAGTTATTTTTATTTTGACGTTTTATTTGTGTTTTTATTAATGTTGTACGAATTTATTTGTTCTTTCGTTATTTAAAATAAAAATTATATCAATTTATATAATTTGGCGAGTGGTTTGGCGATTTATATAATTTGGCGAAATTGGTCGACAGGATAATCAAGTAGTACCGCAGCGGATTTGGCGTTAAAATTCCCCAATCAAAGAGAAATGCATAGAAATTCGTTTATAGGGAGATCGCCACTGTTTTTTTAAATTATAATTCAATCTTTCGAAATCTTTTTAAAGCCGATCAAATTAGCGTGCATTTAGAGTCTGCGGTGTCTGGACGGGAGTTGGCGAGCGTAGCTCGTAGGGGGCCGAGCCCCCTAGTATGTCAAAAGTATTAGAAAGGAAAGGGCGTGATTTTGGTTTGATTACCGGCATTTTTAACACTTGCCAACATAATTAAAAAGTGTTTATTAGTTCGGTTTGTCTGTCTGTCTGTGCTCTAACTCGCGTAAATAGAGTCAGATTACCATGAAATCGAAATATGTTATATGTTTACGGTGGCATGTTCGGTATTGAAAATGAAGTGCGTAGCATTTACGGTTCATTTACAGGGACACGCAAAAGAATTCCCTTATATTACGGCCTATGGGGAAGAATTGTTTGTGGTATATTTTAATGATATTGCACTATTTTAAATATTTTAAAATTTGTTATATTATCACTGAGGTGTTCTACAAAACGCTTACTGTAGAATCTGATGTGCATATAATTTATCTTTCACAAAAATATTTGGCTACAGTACTGCCTATGAAGAATAATTGCTTACACAATTGATCTCAAGAGCATTTCCGCTTATTGACGGAAATTGCGGAATCGGAACTTTCAACTGTGCCATGCGTTTGATTGAACAAATTTTTAGCGTACTATGTAATATAGATACGAATCTATGGATCATATGCAGGGCTGCACAAAATTTTTTCGGATACTTTTTCGACTATTCGTGATCATTGCAGAAATTCGGTTTTCAAATGTGCTAAGCATTTTCTAAATTTAATAATTACCATTTATGTCTCTTTTTTTTCCCCTAAGTTTTTTTTTTTTTTTTTGCATAATTGATTATAATCCTATGTTGTTTTGTAAATATTTTCTGTTTTATTGTTAATGGTATTATGTGCTTTAAAATATTCTTAACCAGTACTTATATTATGTGAATATTTTCTGTTAGAGGTAGTGTTATAAAAATTCATATGGTTGTGTGGCGTTTAATTTTTTTTCTTAGTTCTTATATAATTCATTCCTCCTATTGTATAGTAGCACGCTCAGACAACTGGGTTGCAATCTGAAATTCATATTGTGATATCTTTTTCAAATCTTTCAATAAACGGGAGTCTTAGTAAACGTAATTAGCCAGGCAGGGCTTGTTGTGCTCAAGCCATTAGGTGCCTCCCTGCCTGGTCAGAACTGGAACATGTTTATTTTCGTCTTAATAAATTGTAAAGTTTTTATACAGTAATTTGAAAGTATTGGAAATCGTTAGATAATCTGTGCTGGACGTAGGATGTTTCGTGCTTTTATTATTGTAAAGTCAGTATGTGTCCATATTTAACCGTGTTTACGCACTTTCCAATTATCTACTGTTTGTTTCTTTAACCCTTTAACGGTGGTATTAAATTACGGTTTACAAATTAAAATTGCTTATTGGCACCACTTTTTTGTAAAAGAAATATTCGCCTTATTTAATGATAGGTAAAATGATACCATAATAAAGCCAATTACACTAGTTTATAAAACTGGTGGAAATCAAACAATCTGGATAAAAGACACAGCCCGTGAATATCACGGGAGCGAGAATTAAGTGGTTAAGTACTGTGTGTTTAATTAAAAGTATGTATCCATCTTTAATCCCCTGTGATCAATCGGAATATCGTGTGATTATGTTACTTCCCTTTTTACCTATCCAATATACATAAATTACACAAGAACGAAAAATCATGTATTCGGCTTAGATTATGAAACACTTTCCAACACTAACATAATATAATTATGGAATGAAATGAGATACCTAAATAAACAATCTAAAAACATATTACTGAGTAAAAATCCATTTTCAGAAACTGCTGTCTATATCCCGTAATGTCTGCTAATGTTTTGGAGGCAGCCCTGTATATGACCTATAGAATTTATACACAACACGCAAAGCACTAAAACATTAATTCCCAACCTTTTTTACTGGCGGAGCCTTTTTCAGTGTGAATTTCTGTGACGGAGCCACTTAAACCTTATCGTACCCTATGTTTTATAAGATAATGCTATTTAGGTGCCTTGCTATGAAGCAGAGGAAGAAGGAGTGGGCAGTAATATAAACAACTCTTCACTGTCCCTGCAATAAAATTTTATTTTGAAGATTTTAACATAAATAAATAATTTATTCCCAATAGTCTTCAATACAAATGACAGTATAAAAACTTGACTATACTTTATAAACGGTCAAGTGCGAGTATTACTCGCGCACAGAGCGTTCCGTACAATAAATATATTAATTAGTATGTAATATACAAAAAATCGTTGCTAAAAGAATAATAAGACTTTACAAAAACTATACAACCTAGGTTTGGGTACAGCTGCATATACTAGAAAAGTATAAATGGATATACCATAAAAATTCAGAGAGATATGACGCCTAAATACACTATATGGCCAAAGGTGACCGGCCACTTGCGATTTTTGCAAAAGATGAGGGGCTGTATCAAAATACAGTAGTACGTGCAATATTGTGTATGCTATACTGGCACTAATCAATGGATATATGGATACAACCCCTCATCTCTTTGCTTCATTTTAGAAACAACGGATTTTGAGCTTATTCTATCAACGATAATTTACAGAATTTTCAAACTATGTTTTTGAGACTTTTACAAAAGTTGCTCTATACATTTAGCTAACATTATGCATATTATATTTTGTTTACATTCGGGCATGCGCAGTCAATTATTTTATTAAACTTTTCTTTATATAACTCTACAAATTATAAGCAAAAAACTTGGCAAAATTTGGGACTCTTTTTATAAAAACTTTAATTTCTCTAAAAATATACATGCTATTCTCATAAAAATGAACACAATTTATTTCAATAAGGCACTTAATCATAATCTACAGTTTTAACGCTTTTGCTACATTAGTTTTTACAGGGTTGTCCAAAAGATATTCGTTCTTTTTCAATTTGTTGACGGTCTCCTATGGGATTTCGGGAAAAAATCTTCACGGAACTATATGACCTGTACTATTTTGTATACACACCTGGAGTTTCAGGATAATTCCTCATGTATTTCACTAGATATTTAAGAAAACGTCAAAAATCCCAAGTGGACGGTCACCTTTAGCCATATAGTGTAGTATCAAATATTGCTATTCTGTATAACTCTTTTTTTAATCTTATCGTAATCTGTTTATGATGAACTTAATTTGGTGCAGACAATAAAAGTAGTGCATATTTAAAGTTCATTTGACATATCATAAACCCAAATTCAGCATAATAATAATCTTTTCTTTTTACAGTGTACCTAAAACAAAATCCTTGTTCAAATTTTAAACTTGGCATTCTGCTCAGCACTTTGAAAAATCTCGCAGAGTTGCAACGCATCTCGGTCCGTGGAGCGTTTTTCCATATCGTATTTTAATTAGCCTTTAAAGACATGGGTGGCGGTATTAAGAGAACACTCAATGCAAACTAGTCGCGAATCCTATAGTAATTCTGTGATTAATTCTAATTAAATTACTCTGTTTTTAACTGTTTGAAGTTTATTGCTTTTATACTAGTACTGGGCATTGAATCACACAGATATGTCATTAAAAGTTGCTGTCTAGGCATTAAAAGCCGATTGCGCATATAGAACGCCGCCTGTGTCCTTATGTATGTCCAAAACGCTGGCGTCTTTAACGGTTACTACCTCGGCTAATTACTGATAATTGTTTTAGAAAATCACTATCAACAATATTTTTATACTTCTGTGACGATAGGTACTTCCAGTATTCCTCAACTCTTTTGCTGAACGTTTGCAAATCGAAATTTGTGTGTAACAGAAATATACGATTTTCTCAAAAACTGTGTTACCTAGGGTGATCACTATAGTTTCATTGCGAAGTTTAAATTAACTTCTGTTACCCCTAATTTTTTCATAATTTTAGTCACTGTAAATTCGGAAATAGAAAGGGAGGGAGACATACTTTTGGCCTACATTTTCGACGATACGTCTGAGACTATAATACCTAAAATTAAAAGAAATGTATTTTTGAGTTCGGCGTTACTACAGCTTCTACACTATATTCAAAGAAAATATTTTTTTTTTCAAGTAACTTAACTAGTCCCTCTACATTTTTCCTAAATATATTTGAGTACGGTTAATAATCCGTAAATATGTGAGTAAATAGTCTTTATTACTTCCCACAAATTGAACTTTCCACGTTACATTTTTTACGAGTAAAATGATTGTGATACACGGACAGGCAAGTACAGGAGTGATCTTATAATGGTTCCGTTTTTACTTAAGTACGGATCCCTAAAAATTATTCAAAATTCTATAGATCAAAACATTTGTTTTATAACATTTTTTAGGTTATTCGTGTGACGAGCAATACTTTATAAACGTTTAATGTGAAAACTGTTTTTGTATATTTTACACAGTTTCTGATATCCGGCTCAATCTATATCTATACTTCCTATTATAAAGAGCAAAAAATTGTTTATTTGTCGGAGGTAAGCTCTGGAACTACCGAACCGATCCAAAAAGCAATGGTATCAAAATGATGGTGTTAGTCCAACTTAGAACATAGGCTATATCTTATGTCGGTGCCACTACCCCAAAGGGGGTGTAGGAGCAAAAAACGTTCTAAAAATGCGATTTTAGCGTTACTGAAGCGCCTAGAAATATGAAATTTTGAATATTAGTTACTTATAAGATATAAATGATGTCTAAGAACAGTTCATAAACAATTCGAAATTTAAAAGGGTTAAAAATGCATAAAAAGCGTTCTAAAAAACGTTCTAAATTGTAGTTTCTACACAATCTCAGGAAATACCAAAACGATTTTAAAATATTGGTTTCATAATGATGGTGACAACGCTTGCTCCAAGATAGGCTATGTTTTATGTCGGTGTCACTACCCCAAAAGGGGTACAGGAGCAAAAAACGTTCTAAAATGCGATTTTAGCGTTACTGAAGGGCCTAGAAATATGAAATTTTGAATATTAGTTACTTATAAGATATAAATGATGTCTAAGAACAGTTCTTAAACAATTCGAAATTTAAAAGGGGTGAAAACGCACAAAAAGCGTTCTAAAAAACGTTCTAAATGGTAGTTTCTATACAATCTCAGGAAATACCAAACCGATTTAAAAAATATTGGTGTCAAAATGATGGTGAATACGCTTGCTCCAAGATAGGCTATGTTTTATGTCGGTGTCACTACTCCAAAGGGGGTGCAGGAGCAAAAAACGTTCTAAAAATGCGATTTATGTGTTACTGAAGGGCCTAGAAATATGAAATTTGAAATATTAGCTACTTATTAGATATAAAGGATTTCTAGTAACAGTTCTTAAACAATTCGAAATTTGAAAGGGGTGAAAATGCGCGAAAATCGTTCTAAAAAGCGTTCTAAATGGTGGTTTCAACACAATCTCAGGAAATACCAAACCGATTTAAAAAATAATGATGTCAAAATAAGGGTGTCAAAATGACGGTGACAACCCTTGCTCCGACATAGGCTATGTTTTATGTCGGTGCCACTACCCGAAAGTGGGTGCAGGAGCAAAAAACGTTCTAAAAATGCGATTTTTGCGTTACCGAAGGGCCTAGAAATTTAAAATATTAGCTACTTATTAGATATAAAGGATTTCTAAGAACAGTTCTGAAACAATTCGAAATTTAAAAGGGGTGAAAATGCGCGAAAAGCGTTCTAAAAAAAGGTTCTAATGGTGGTTTCTACACAAACTCAGGAAATACCAAACCGATCTAAAAAATAATGGCGTCAAAATGATGGTGACAACCCTTGCTCCAACATAGGCGATGTTTTATGTCGGTGCCACTACCCCAAAGGGGGTGCAGGAGAAAACCATTCTAAATTGCGGCTTTTGCGTTACGGAAGGGCTTAGAATCTTGAAATTTGGAATGATAGTTAGTTATAAGATATCAATGATCTCTAAGGACATTTCCTAAAAAAATCGAAATTTAAAAGGGGGTCAAAATGCGCAAAAAGCGTTGTAAAAAACTTTCTAAATATCGATTTCTATGTAATCTCAGGAAGTACTGAACCGATTTCAAATATAATGGTGTAAAATGATGGTGACAGATCTTGCTCCAAGATAGGCTATATTTTATATCTGTTTCCACTACCCTAGAGGAGATGCAGGAGCAAAATGCGCGAAAAGCGTTCTAAAAACGTTCTAAATGCCGATTTGTCGGCAGTATCTCAGGAAGAATTAATCTGATTTCAAACGTAATGGTAGGAAATTGATGCTGACAGCCTCAGCTCTAACATAGACGCTATTTTATGTCGGTATCACTATCACCAAGACGTTGCAGGAGCAAAAAAGCGTTCTAAATTTCGATTTTTGTGATCGGTAGGGGATAGCAACTTAAAATTAGGCAAGGTACATATTTATTAGATATAAATGATCTTTAAGAACAGTTTCGAAAAAATTGGAAATTTAAAAAGGGGTGAAAATGCGCGAAAAGCGTCCTAAAAACGTTCTAAATTGCGATTTCTACTCAATCTAAGGAAATACCAAAGCTATTTCAAAAGTAATGGTTGCAAATCAATGGTGACAGTCCTGCTATAACATAGGTTATATTTTATGTTGCTGTCACTACCATCTGAGGGTTGCAAAATCAAAACATGTTCTAAATTGCGTTTTTTGCACAACTGAGGGGTCTAACACTTTGAAGTATGGCATGGTATTTACTTACAAGATGCAACTGCTTTCTAAAAACAGTCGAAAGAAAATTCCAAATTAAAAAAAATGAAGTGAGTGAAAAGCGTTATAAATTACAATTTTTAAGCAAACTTAAGATTTACCAAACCGATAAAAAAAAATAATGATGACAAAATTTGGTGATAGAACCTCCTCAAACATAAGCTATATTTTATGTCTGTTCCACTACCACCAGAGGGTTGCAGGAGCTAAAAACTTTCTAAATTGCGATTTCTGTGATACTGAAAATGCTAGAAACTTTAAATATGACATGGTAGTTACTTATAAAATATAAATGCTCTCGAAGGAACGTCGAAAATAAATTCGAATTAAAAAGGGGTGAAGCGAAGGGGAGGTGCGAAAAGCATTCTAAAATAGTTCTAAATTACGATTCTATGCAATTTCAGGGAATATAAACCGATTATAAAAGTAATATTTGCGAATCAATGATAACAGTCTCTGATCCTACACAGGCTATATTTTATGCCGATGATTCTACCACTTGGGGTTCTAAAAAACAAACGTTCTAAAAAAGGGCTTTAAAAGCTTTTTAAATTACGTTTCTGTGGAATATTAGGAAATAACAAACCGATTTCAAAATTAATGTTGGCAAATTAATGGTGACAGTTCCTGTTTCAACATAGCCCTTTATATTGAGAGAGATGGTAGGACTTGGAATTTGACATGATGGTTAATTTTAAGATGTAAGAAGATGGTTTCTAAAAAATTCAAAACTTCAGATGAATACTGAAATGAGGGTATTAATTGAGCATAAAAGTTTCAAAATATTTTCTAAATTATCATTTATTTAGTTTTATTTCATTTTATTAATTTAAGTCTCATTTCTGCCATTGCAGTGTAATAATGATGTTTAATCAAACTGTGTTTTAAATAGTAATTTTTGAATTATTCCTAAAAGTAATAAGTACCTTTTAATAGAAAAAACTTTTAATAAAATAAAATATTACCTTTTAATAAAATTAAAATTTAGTTAGTACCTTTTAATAAAAATTAGACATATAAATATCACTTGGCCTGTTTCAAATATT
This sequence comes from Maratus speciosus, assembly GCA_963932465.1. Classification (NCBI taxonomy): domain Eukaryota; kingdom Metazoa; phylum Arthropoda; class Arachnida; order Araneae; family Salticidae; genus Maratus; species Maratus speciosus. Next base: position 609,903,997 of record OZ010791.1, on the reverse strand, counting down.
ACGCGAGCAAAGCGGCGGGGTTTGCTAGTTGTTGATAATTGCAGACGAATGTTTGGTTCTGCATTTGAAAGGATTCTGTATTTCTCTTTTGGTGGCTGTGTAAGTAAAGGATTCCACTTCACAGAGATATGTAGTTGATAAAGTCAGCAAAAAAAAAAAAAAAATTCTTTCCCAGATAAAATTTTGAATTGTGCTGTTAAAGGACACAAGACTCTTGAAGAGTGGTTTTCACTGATGTGACGCTGCGAGATCTGAAATCTGTGAAGACCTTCTCGTGTTACACTTAGCTACAGGGCCCGAGTTAGGCTTTGGGGGGGGGGGGGGGGGCTTCTATCTATAGATTTTTTGTGAATATTGTGGAAGTGGCTAATACTAAACTTCATACATATTGTATTATGTGCATAAATTTTGTACCCGATACTGCTCACATCTGTATACATAGTGTCACAAAAAGATGGTCACAACTTTTAAGAAAAAAATACTAGTAGGATAATAGTTGACAAAATGATAGATTAGTTGACAGGACTATTTCTTTGCAAATTTTTACTTTGCTTGTCTACGTCCGTTATAACATATCTAAAAGAAAATTTCACAAATTGCTTATCATTAATCGTTTTAACTTGCCGCTTTACTAGGAAAACGTTAATAAAGAATTTCTTTTGAAAACAATAAAATACTAAGTTGTCCTAATAAAATATTAATCATTAGTTTTCTAATGATATAGTTTGTTTTTTGCATGGGGGGAGAGGGTACTGGATGCAGAGAGGGTAAGAGGGACCGTACTCCCTTCCTAAATGTTTGAAAATATATGAATTTTGGTAACTTTTGGCTTTAACCATTTCGCACCTTTTAATAAAAATCCTGGCGTCTCTCATGGGGGCCCCCTAAAAAGGGGGGGCCCGGGGCAACTGCCCCGCATGCCCCTGCATAAGTCGGGCCCTGCTTAGCTAGTTGGTATTCTCTTGCCTTTGAACACATTCAGAACAAATTTAAAGTCGTGTCCAGCTTTTCTCTTGCGCTGTTGGAAAACAATGTTCAAACGAGCCTTTCAAAACTTTGAGATGATTCTGAATATTTTACTGCATTTTGTCTTGGAGTTGGATGCTATTTTCATTCAAGAAACTTAAAAAAAGAAAAGAAAATGTGGTATCCTTTATTCTCAAACACCCTAACCAATACGCAGATCTCCTCTTTATAGAAGACACTTCAGCATTTACCGGGTGTCCCAAAAATGACTGACGGATTTTAAAATCAATAACTTGCAATCGGTGACAGATATTTAAAAAATTCTTGCAGGAGTGTTATGTACGATGTCAGGAATTTTTTTACTGTGATTCTTTATTTTAGTTCGAATTTCAAACAATAGATGGCGCTGACAGCGATTGACGCTCAATAGAAGCCTAAACTGACGTCACTCAGCATAGATGCGAATGAAGGAGATTAAAGCTATGGAGTGGATCTCCTTCGCCAGCACAACCTTGCTCTTAGAGCCCGATTCTGAACTCATCCGATATGATTTCAATGGAGTGCGTTGTTGCTATGGAAACAACAAATTCTTCGATACTGGAATACAGCGTTAAGAACTGGGCATGAATTTAAGAAATAGTATTTGAGTTTGCAGGCGATTTTACATTGATGAAGTTTTATTTTCACGGATTAAATTACTTTTTATGGTCTGATTTAAAGAATATTTTATGCATCGTATTTTAAAACTAGGTGAAGAGATTTAGTATTTTTTGTTGTTTTAAAAATTTCATAACTTTTGTTACATTGTAATAAATTTTAAATCTTTTAAAGGGTCTCAAAACTCTTAAAATTGAAAAAAAAAGGATCATTTTCAACATTTAATAGTTTAAAATGCACATGATTTAAAAACACAATTTTAATTGGAATGAAAGATATAAGTATATTATTTCCTTTCATGTATTTACAAAAAATTCAAGTTGCAGAATTAGTATTTATAGGGGGCTCCAAACTGTGAGATAGGGGAGACCGGGGCTAGTTGGCTACAGGGGTAAGTAGGCGCAGTCCTCATAAATCGCCTGTTTGTGGATAGATTGCGCAACCAGTCACAGAGTACCTTTCTTATTGCTTTTTACAATCCTCAATGGTATTATGTGCTTCAAAATATTCATAACCAGCAGTCATATGTAAATATTTTCTGTTAGAGGTAGTGTTGTAAAAACTCATATGGATGTATCGATTGTGCAATTCTCTAATAACTAGTGTTCTTTTTTCCCCCTTAGTTCTTATATAATTTATACCTCACATTGTATAGTAGCACGCTCAGACAACTGGGTTGCTATCTGAAATTAATATTGTTATATCTTTTTTTAAATATTTAAATTAACAGGAGTCTAAGTAAACATAATTAGACAGGCAGGGCTTGTTGAGCTCAAGCCATTAGGTAGGCCTCCCTGCCTGGTCAGAACTAGAACTAGTTTTGCAGTGTTACCTACGTGCAGTGGACATTTATTACGATTTTTCTGTTTTTTGCACTCATAAGTAATTTTCTGTTGCTTCATTCTTTTTTTAATTTCTAATACTTATCTTGATAATTTCGATTTAACTTTTGCAGTTTTCTTAGTGTATGATTAACTGTACCTACCCCATATGTGATTTACTTGGATTATTTATGCTTAGAGAATTACATGTCCCTTTTGGGAAGAAATTTATTATGGGGCTATTAGGCGCATTGATCGCGGGGCAAGTTGGCTCGGTGTTTGGTGTGTGTTGGTAGATTGAAAAACAGCAAACAACGAGGAAAGTGGTTATAATGCAAGATTTCGGGCACACGAGGCTTGCCCAAACGGAGACACTCGATTTTTTATTTGTGACAACTGTAACTCTGATGATGATATCGAGTAGGATAGAAGTTACTCAATGACAATGTTTTATTCATTATTTTTATGTCTGTATAATTTAGAATTTATATTGTACGACTATAACGCCTTTGTTTAAACTTACTGGTAATAAATAAATTGATTTCGCTTAACTGCGTGTCTTATTTGAGCTTCATTTAAATTTTTATAAAGCGTGTGCCGACTTACCCTATAGGTATAGGCAACTTGCTCCGTGACGTGATGGGGTAGGTTGGTGCACAATTTTCCTTTTACTTTAGGCTTCAGCTAAACATAAACTACAAGAGCTACAAACTCAAAACTCCAGGTATTTCTTCTCTTAGCCTGTATCAATACAGGTCTGATATACACTTATACTGCTATCAGCAGAGGAACTGTAAATATGCTGTGGAAGATACCTGTTACAAAACTGTATGTTGAATTCATAGAAAAGTCAGATATTGTTGACGACAGTTCTTTATTTGAATTCTATTTCATTCAATTACTTTATAAAAATACAGATTTAAGTTGAAAAATATTCAGAGCCAACTTTGTTTAAAATAGCTAAGTGAATCATTAAAAATAACTTTGGTTAAAACCGGATTAACTTCAATACACCTGGAGCTTTTCAAAACAGCTTAAATTTAAATCATAGCTAAAACCGTTTTCTAAAAACATCGTAAAACTCAAACTAAATATCTTACTGTAACTTAAACTCAAACATATTAAAATCATAATGATAACTTTAAAGAAATGAACAGAAAAGAGAGAGCGCGGCAATTGATTAGGGAAACGCAATTTATACCTTTGAACTGGACGATTCCATTTTACAAAAAGGGTAGATCCGAGAATAGTCAACTACGGAACGGCTAACGCCATCTATGAAACACTTTAAATTTAATGTCAGTTCTTTTAAATTAATTTACGTTATAGGAAACAATTAACATTATATTCCAGGTGATGAAGGTATTGCTTTTAAAATAAAGAAGTTCTATAAGCATTAAAATGTAAAAAGGAAAGCTATTAAATCAATATAAGTTTACGTAAAGTTTTAAACCCATATTAGCCATAAGTGACAAGTAAAAACGGTTGAATAGATAACAAGGCCCCCCACTTGTCACTCATGGGAAAGAAAAATTTAAACAGTTAACAAATCCCTAGAATTTCCAAAATCCGCTCTGAATTTACAAAGGTCAAACAAAAATTCAATCTGAACTTTTACCATTACATCTTTAATCTTCTCATAAAATCCAACATTTTTATCTAAATATAACTTGTCGCCTTTTAAACAGTAACATACAATTACTAAACATTATAAACATTAACAAGATTTTTAACACTATATAACAAGAAACAAATTACCCTCATGCATCTAAAATGCAATATTTCCAACCACAGTATCTAAAATTTAACTCTGGTTTAAACTTCAACAGTCCATCAGCTTCAATTAATATTCCTAATACATTACTAGATAAATTCAAATCTTTCTGAAAAGCAAATCGTTTTAATACAACATCTAACGTGACTTCATTTTAAAACAGTTTCAATATAGTTTCAATACATTTTCAATCAATATATTTCAATATAAATTTCTGAAAAAATTATACATATTCAAAACTTTAATAATCACATTCATCCATCATCTTTCATCCTTCATCATACATGGGCCCATGATTCCATTCTCTTTCATAACACATAATATACTCTATAAATGTTTAACTCATAATTTCATATTTCCACTGTATATAATAAATACAGATTTTTTACATGTCAATAATTCAAATTACGCATTCAGATTTCTATTTCAATAACTGAAACAAGATTAAACTTTCATTTCAAATTTAGCTCAAAAAAAATCTTAAACTAATAAAGTTCATGGTTAATCTCAATAAAATTACAACAATGTTAACGTAATGAAATCGACTTCATGTATAATTAAACTCTTACATTTAAGTTTCACCAAGTGAACCGGGATACGTGGCATTTCCAATATTAAAATGAAGGACTTACTGAATTAAACTTTAACATGCCCGCAAATGGGGCCTTCCTGCAACAGTTACACCTTCGTCCGACACTATCCCCTGTAGACTCTCTGGCCGGATTACATTTTCACCTTTCACGAGACGTTACGAAAGGCCGCTCGAGCCCCGGAGAATGGAAGGGCAAAGGGTACTTATTGCATTCCGGCGGGATTTTAAATTGGTTCACAAGGCTAAACTAAATTCAATTTTTACACAAAAAAATTGATCTTATACATAACCTTATATAGTCAAAACTTTAAAATACATCTTTTATACAGAAGCTGGACTATCTAGTACAATAAATATTATATAAATACACTTTAAGGCAATGAGGGGTATTTAACAAAATTTAACAATCCAAGAAAACGTTTAATTTAAACCCTGATAATTCAAATTTACTAAGGGGCTTGGTGAAGATGTCCGCGTAATTTTCTTTACTTTTAACATACTTTACTTCAAAAATATTTTTATATACCAAATCTCTAATAAAAAAAAATAACTTTACATCTATGTGCTTCGTTCTGTGGTTTTCAATGGGGGATTTGACAAAACTAATGGTGGCCTGATTATCAACCAATAATAAAGATTTTTCCTTTCTATCACAAATTATCCTTCGACCAATGCATTCGTCCGTTATTCTATCGAACCATAAGAGCTCTCTTGCAGCTTCTGTCATCGCAATAAATTCAGATTCCATGGTCGATAAACTTATACATTTTTCCTTAAAGGACCTCCACATTATTGGTGATTTATCTAAAAGTAATAACTGACCTCCCATTGAAGTTCTGTCATCCCTGTTTGTGGCAAAATCAGCGTCTGAATATGCAATTACATGTACATTTTTACAATTCAAATTCAATTTTAAAGATTTAGTAAAACAAACATATCCCAAAAGCTTTAATAATCCATGCCAATGTACTAATCCAGGGTTATTTTGAAATTGGCTAAATATATTTACTGCATAAGCAATATCGGGCCTGGTTCTATTAGATAGGAACGACAAACATCCCAAAACACTTCTGTACGGAATTTTAGGCATTTCAAATATTTCGTTATCGGATTGAGGGGATTGGGTTTTTGAATAAACTACACCTTTGCTTATTGGGAGTGAAGTGATAGGGAACTTAAACTTTTTAAATTTTTGACAAATCTCATCAATATATGGAATTTGATGTATTGCTAGATAGTCATTACCCTCCTCGAATTCTACACCCAATAGATTTCTGGTTTTACCTAGTATCTTAAGATCAAAATAACCAGTCAAAAGTTTAACAACCTTTTCACCACTCTCATTTTTACCGAAAATTACTATGTCGTCTACATAAAGAAGCAGGATAATGTTATCATCAAAACTATACACGCAATTGCACCATTCAAACTTAACAAACCCTATATCATGCAAAATTTTATTTATTTCAAAATACCACATTCTGCCAGACCGATGTAAACCATATAAAGCTTTTTCTAATTTACATACTAAATTTTCGTTTTCCACAAATCCTGGAGGTTGGGACATATATATTGTTTCGGCCAAAGGTGCATATAAATAAGCACATTTTACGTCGCATTGTAGGTGTGTCCATTTTTTACAGGAGACTAAAAGGGAAAAGAAAATCTAATAATGGCAAAGTTAACAACCGGTGAAAAAGTTTCATCATAGGTTTCCCCCTTTATTTGTTTGAAACCTTGTGCCACTAGGCGGGCCTTATACCTTACAATTTTGCCCTTGTCATCCTTTTTTAATGTGAAAACCCACCTACAACCTAAGGGTTTAGCATCGCTTGGTAACTTAACTAGTTTCCAAACTCCCCTTTCTCTCATAGTTTTCAATTCTTCTCTCATGGCCTGTTCCCAAAACTTCCTTTGTGGGGATTTTAAAACTTGTTTATAGGTAGTTGGTATTTTGATGTCATCTAGTCATATATCCTTATCAATATCAGAAGTCTCCGTATTTGAACAAGAACTATCCTCCCGACCTGAAACCACTCCTTTAAATTTATTTGATCCTTTAAAACAGAAAATATGAGGTTCAAATTTAAGATGATGCTTTTTACAATACTTTTCTACATCGTTTAAGGATCTCAACCTTTCAGTTTTTCCCTGTTCGTAATAGTAAATGTAGTTACGATTACCATAAGCACTCGGGGCAACTTTTCTTAACCAAACAGTATCAGAGAGTGGAACCCCCCTCAAAACATCTTTACTTGATTTTATTTCCTCTGTGGAATTCTCCTCCTCTGAAGAGGATAAATCTGGAGGTTTATACGAAGGGAAATAATTTATATTTGGGGTATCATTATTTTCAACCTCACCTTCAAACTCTTCATCAGATTCCTTATCAAAAATAGGAGATCCTATTTCTTTTGAACCCATCACGACTCCACTGCGCCGGACACTATCTGGGAGTTCCTCATTGAAAGAAACATTAATGGTTTCAATAATTTTGTTTTCTTCAGGTAGCCAAACCCGGTAACCTTTAGTACTAAAGGCGTAACCAACCATTACCCCCCTTTTTGCTTTTGCATCAAGTTTCGACCTAAGTTGCTTGGGAATACCTATATATGCTATAGCTCCAAAGGGTTTTAAGTGTCTAACGGATGGTTTAGAGCCAAACCGGTTGGTTAAAACCGGATTAACTTCAATACACCTGGAGCTTTTCAAAACAGCTTAAATTTAAATCATAGCTAAAACCGTTTTCTAAAAACATCGTAAAACTCAAACTAAATATCTTACTGTAACTTAAACTCAAACATATTAAAATCATAATGATAACTTTAAAGAAATGAACAGAAAAGAGAGAGCGCGGCAATTGATTAGGGAAACGCAATTTATACCTTTGAACTGGACGATTCCATTTTACAAAAAGGGTAGATCCGAGAATAGTCAACTACGGAACGGCTAACGCCATCTATGAAACACTTTAAATTTAATGTCAGTTCTTTTAAATTAATTTACGTTATAGGAAACAATTAACATTATATTCCAGGTGATGAAGGTATTGCTTTTAAAATAAAGAAGTTCTATAAGCATTAAAATGTAAAAAGGAAAGCTATTAAATCAATATAAGTTTACGTAAAGTTTTAAACCCATATTAGCCATAAGTGACAAGTAAAAACGGTTGAATAGATAACAGTATTTATACCCCAATGCCTGTTCTTTAAAAGTACAGTTAAAATTTCATAAAAAAAGTTAAACAAAAAATTAATAAAAATCAATAACTAAAAACTGCGCCTACTAGCCCTATTTGTCGAGCAGAAAATTGGTATGACAGCTTACGCGCAGGATTACAAAATAAATTTTGTCACTAGAATTACTTTTTTTGTGCCTAATTAAACTTTAGATTACAATAATTACACTGAACCTAAATAAATTTGTATTTAAAGCATTTTTATATTTTTAATACAAAGTTGTATTTAGATAATACACTGTTTTGAAAATTTCAACAGTATAATCACCTAAAAAAATATTTTTTTGAACAATAAAAAAAAAAGAAATTTTAGGTTCAGTTTATATAGACTGACATGAAGCATATTTTTTTTTAATTTCATGAAAAATATTCATAAGTTTTTGAGATATCCTGCGCGTTATGCCCAAAAACGTCATTTGGAGAAAAATTACTTAAAAACTTCGGAAATGCCGCTTCAGCTATTGCGCGGGTATAATTCTAAAAACTATAACTTCCGTTCTAATCGGAATTTCAAGGAAATAATTATATCAAAATGTTAAGAAAAAATTCTAGTTTAACATCTAAAAAAAATTAAAATTTCGAAAATTTGAAGCTTTAAGAGTCTTGAGACCCCTTAAGAAAGGCCATAAGTAGGTTTTTATGAATGTTGGATAATAATCGTGAAAAAAGCTAATAGTAGATTGTTGTTCAAAATAACTTCTTAAAAACAAATATTAGAAGTTACCATGTTTAACCCTTTTAAATAGGAGTATTATATCGTTACATTAAAATTAAAAAAATAAAATAAATGCTAGTTAATTAAAATTTTGTTTGACAGTTTGATATTAAAATATTGCACTACATGCAGCTTCATCTTGATGTTTGATGAAATAAATCTAGTAAATATTTTTTATTTACATCCATTTTAAATTGTAAAAATGTGTTAAAAGAATTCTTGGAGTTTGAATTTTTACGCTTTGGCAACTCTTTCTACACACAAACGCTAATATGCATATATTTTTAATAATAAAAATATCAATGATATCTAATGTGATAAACTAAGTTCAAATTAAACTTGACAAGAGTCTAAAACTTAGTAGTACTTAAATTATTGAAGGACACAAACAAATTTTTATTGAAATTTTTATCTTGATATAAATTAAGACTGTATTTCTAATAGCACATTTGTTGGAATGCAATCGTAATTTTAAAGCTCTTTATTTTATATATATATTTTTTAAAAATCAGAATTCGTAATAATCAGGGCTTGGCAAATGCGATCGCCACTTGCAATCAATATTTTTTACTCGACGACCAAGATTTTTAATCTGCCGGATTTTTTAGTGCTAACGAAAGAACGAAGTGTAAACGGCATTTTCCATATCATACACAGAAAGCGACATTCTCTGCTGCTCTAGCCAGCTAGCATGTCATGTCATGTGATTAGAATGAGGGGAGAAGGTGGGTCGTTCTTACGGGTTGATACAACAATCAAGGGATTGATTTAATACAACAATCTAAGGATTGATTTTATACAACAGTCTAAGGATTGATTTTATACAACAATCTAAGGATTGATTTAATACAACAATGAAATCTCTAAGGATAAATACCCCCCCCCCCCCTTCAAAAAATGTCCTTCTGATTTTCAGTGGAATTTTTTTTCCATTTACTGTGGATGATAATTCAAACACTAAACACTTATAATTATAGAATATTCTTCATTAAATAAAGTTATTATTCTAATATTTAAAATTCTCTCTCAATCCAACCCACCTCCCGGGCCACTACTACCAAATTTCTCTGAAAAACTAACAAATTTCTCTATAAACCGAACCCTCTGGCAAAAAACATTGGTAAACAACCCGTAAGAACGACCCACCCTCTCCCCACATTCTAATCACATGACATGACATGCTAGCTGGCTAGAGCAGCAAAGAATGTCGTTTACTGTGCATGATATGGAAAATGCCGTTTACACTTTATTTTTTCGTTAACACTACAAAAATCGCCAGATTTAAAATGTTGGTCGTCGAGTAAAAAATATTGGTTGCAAGTGGCGACCGCATTTGCCAAGCCCTGATTATTACGATTCATGATTTGTTTTAAAAATATATATAAACTAAAAAGTTTTAAAATTACAACTGCATCACAACAAAAAGTGCCATTAGAAATACGGTCTTAATTTATATCAAGATAAAAATTTCAATAAAAATTTGTTTGTGGCCTTCAATAATTTAAGTACTACTAAGTTTTAGACTCTTGTCAAGTTTAATTTGAACTTAGTTTATCACATTAGATATCATTGATATCTTTATTATTAAAAAATATGTGCATATTAGCATTTGTGTGTAGAAAGAGTTGCCAAAGCATAAACATTCAAACTCCAAGAATTATTTTAACACATTTTTACAATTTAAATGGTAGATGTTGATAAAAATTATTTACTAGTTTTATTTTATCAAACATGTATATGAAGCTGCATGTAGTACAATATTTTAATATCAAACTGTCAAACAAAATTTTAATTAACTAGCATTAATTTTATTTTTTTAATTTTAATGCAACGATATAATACCCCTATTCAAAAACAAGGTAATTTCTAATATTTGTTTTTTAGTAGTTATTTTAAACAACAATATACTATTAACCATTTTCACGATTATTATCCAACATTCATATAAACCTACTGACGAACTTCCTTAAAAGATCTAAAATTTATTAAAAGAACAGACTTATAAGAACATACTTATATCTTTCATCCCAGTTAAAATTGTGTTTTTAAATCATATGCATTTTAAACTATTAAATGTTGAAAATGATCTTTTTTTTTCAATTTTAAGAGTCTTGAGACCCTTTAAAAGATCTAAAATTTATTAGAATGTAACAAAAGTTAGGAAATTTTTAACAACAACAAAAAATACTAAATCTCTTCACCTAGTTTTAAAATACGATGCATAAAATATTCTTTAAATCAGAACATAAAAAATAATTTAATCCGGGAAAATAAAACTTCATCAATGTAAAATCACCTGCTAACTCGAATACTACTTCTTAAATTCATGCCCAATTCTTAACGCTGTATTCCACTATCGAAGAATTTGTTGTTTCCATGGCAACAACGCACTCCATTGAAATCATATCGAATGAGTTCAGAATCGGTCCCTAAGAGCAAGGTTGTGCTGGCGAAGGAGATCCACTCCATAGCCTTAATCTCCTTCATTCGCATCTATGCTGAGTGACGTCAGTTTAGGCTTCAACTGAGCGTCAATCGCTGTCAGCGCCATCTATTGTTTGAAATTCGAACTAAAATAAAGAATCACAGTGAGAAAACTCCTGACATCACACATAACCCTCCTACAAGATTTTTTTAACTATCTGTCACCGTTTGCAAGTTATTGAATTTTAAAATCCATCAGTCATTTTTGGGACACCCGGTACATCAAAAATAGCGACAGGTTTTCCTTACAATGATAGGTTCATTTTGCTCCCTTTGTTAAATATATCGGACAGTAAGCAAATTTGCACATCGTCAATTGAAACTTTCGCAAGTTGATGTCATAACGTATCAAAAAATGTTGCTGTTTCAGCGCGTAATTTTATCTAACCTATAAACGCACTTCCTATAGATAACGAGTTTACTGTGCAATAAGGATGATTGATGGTGACTTTCCATTATTTTTAAACGCCTGCTTTTAAAAGATTGCGATTGTACGATGCTTATTACAGTCGAACCTCTATTTAACGAACCTCTATTTTGCGAATTTCTCTATTTTGCGAACTTTTCCTTGGAACCAAGAATATTTTGCGAATTTCTTCGTAAAATAACCTCCAAATAGCGAAGTGCATTCTCTATTTAACGAACTTTTTCTTGTGATCAAAAATTTTTTTTCTCCCCATTTCTCGAAATATTTCTGGACATTTCAAACTTATTCTTTCTTTAACCATATTTTATGATGTTGAATGGCCTTGAACTGGTTTTACCAGGCGCCTTCTTTGTCAGCAGTGAGAATTCGGTAAGTACGGACGACAAAGACGATAATCCTTTAGAGTAACTTTAAAAAATGTGGATACAGTGAGAAAAAAAGAAGAAATTAACCATGATGTGCTGATTGATGATTCTATTTCACTTAATTCTGAAATTGAGACCTCGGAAACACTATCTGAATTGGATATTTTCGACAGTGTGAAAAATAAAAACAATACAGAAATGAATTGCGATGAAGACGAATATGATGGTGATGGAAATGGTCATTATGTAGGAATTAACAAAACTTCGTATGATGAAATGCTAAAATCATTTGAAACAATCCGACGCGAATTATAGTTAGAAGAAAATACGCATGAAGGGGTTTTTGGTGCATTGCAAAGATGCGAGACGTATTATGAGAGAAAGCCCTTTTTTAAATAAAAAACTCAGGCAAAATTAACAGAGTTTTTCAGAAATTAAATTTAAGGACGCATATGTTAATGTATGGTTAAAATTATTTGTTATAATAATAATAAATACGATAATGTCATTAAAATTCGTTACTTTTAATGTAAAACTATGTACTTTAAACAGAAAATACAGTGTATTCCCGGATAATGTTTTGTTTTCCTTGCAGATTTCAAAGATTTAAAAACATAGAAAAAATGAATTGATGATGGATATTGTGGGTAAAATAAATAAAACAAATCGATATAATTTATTAAAAAAATGCGATTAATTACTTTTAGTAAAAATATTTAGTGTTTATGAATTTAAAATCTGTTTTATGTAGTTTAAAGTATTTTAAAAGGTGAATCTCTATTTAACGAATTTTCCATATAACGAACTTTTTTCCGGGATTTAGCGACTTCGTTAAATAGAGGTTTGACTGCATTTTAAAGGCATCATTCAATACTATCATCAGTTCAGAATTAATGTCTATGAAGATCGCTTTGAATGCTGCTACAGTTTTTCTTACCTTTAATTTTTGCAATGGCTTCGCATTGTAACCCATCAATGCTTTCACATAATGAGTCCATATGAGTCCACAGCTTCTCCATGATAGCTTATTTGATAGTAAGAATTCAACCAAAAGATTAAATGTTTCATCCCCTGATGTGATTATTAGTGATCTACCAAAGGAAAATCTGATAAGGAAAAGTAACGGATAAGTACTATTAAATCCTCAATACAGTGAATCAGGCGATTCATCCATTTGGGGTGCAAAATTAGTACACCTTAGGCGATTGATGTTTCTTTTACTTCAATAGCCATATAACTGATTCGTCGAATAACAGTGTTATTTGACAAATACTTATTGGAGATAAAATTCACAGCTTTTCATGAAGCAAATTGCTGAAAAATATCGAATGAATAAGGTTTAAAAAGAATTTTTGCAATTGTATGAATTTCACCTCGTTCTACACAATAGCCACAGGTGAAGTGTTTAAATGCAGAAGAATAACCCTTTTGGAAAGCATACTACGTTGACGATACCTGATTGCTATTTTGAGTTTGTGTAAGTTAGTGCAGGCGTCGCTGAGAATGTCTGGAGGCTTCCATGATACGTACCGTTCCTATCACCTTGCATCCACGCTAGCTTACAGTTAACAAGAGGCTCACCGCCACTAATACCGCCACTTTCGTCCACTCAAAAGACTCTCTGAGCATACTCTTCAGCTTCTTCAAATGCGGATGCACTATCGACAGTGTCACTTTCGTTTGGCTAACCTTTATATTATTCCATACTTGTTAAATAGCATTCAAAGTACCGAAGATAAAGCAAATTGTAGAAAACAAACGAAGGAAAGCTCATAATGTGAAAACAAGCACAAAAAGTAACACACTCTGCATAAAACTGAAACGAAATTACCGTAATTCTGTACCATGTTTTCGTATGTGTACGTGTCTGTTCGTATGTGTCAGTGTACGTGTAAGGAGTGGTGGTAGGCAGACAGAGACAAGTGGTGGGCAAACATTAAAAACATTTGCATGTGATGTCGAGTTCAAGCTTATAAGTAGGTTGATCCAAAAAAAGTTTACAAGCAGAAGCATTTGAAACGTGATAATTGTGGAGCGAATATTTCCACCCAGGGTGGTTGACAGATGGCGCTAGTTGTCATACAGCGGTTCTACGAGTAAGTAGCGTCAGTACGCAGGCACTTAAGAGCGACAGTAATGGCACGACGTCTAGAAAAGTGGTCTCGCATAGAGGTGCGAGCCGTAATTCGATTCTTGTGGGCCAAGAATGTGGCCGCATCCGAAATTCACATACAAATCGTTGAGGTATACGGGGACAAAGCAATGAGTAGACAACGGGTAGCGAAATGGTGTCGTTTTTATCAAGCGGGCAGGAAGCATGTGGAAAACCGCAATATGGAAGCGAGCGGCCGTCCAAGTTCTTCTAGGACGGATATCAACACAGCACGTGTTGAAGAAATCATCCAAAGGGATCGACGAGTAACCGTGCGTGAGATTGCCTCAGAGTTGGACCTGAGTTATGGTAACGTTCAGCGTATCGTAACCGATGAGTTGCGATATTCCAAAGTTTGTGCCCGCTGGGTTCCACGTGCGTTGTCCGCGGAGCATAAGGCCACTCGAATGATGTGCAGCCTCACATTTCTGCAGCGATATCATTCAGACGGCCAACACTTCATTGATCGCATCGTTACCGGTGATGAAACATGACTTCATCACTTCACCCCCCCATCCAAAACAGCCACGATGGAGTGGAAACACGCTGGATCACCGACGAGGAAAAAGTTTAAGGTCACACTCTCTGCCAGTAAAGTGATGGCAACCGTTTTCTGGGATACGACTGGTGTTATCCGAATCGAGTATTTGGAGCGTGGCCATACCATTAATGCTGATCGTTATTGTGCCACCTTAACGAAATTGCGTGAAGCCATCCGACGCAAACGGTCTGGATTACTGAGCAAAGGCGTCATTCTTCTGCATGACAATGCCAGGCCCCATACAGCTCGCCAGACTCAGGAATTGCTGCAAAGGTTCAAGTGGGAGGTCTGGAATCACCCCCCACCCCATACAGACCCGATTTGGCTCCAAGTGACTATTTCCTTTTTCCGGCGTTGAAGCGAAACTTATCCGGAACACGGTTCACCTCAGACGATGCAGTGAAAACAGCTGCCGAGAAATGGCTCAATGAGCAGGGCCCTGATTACTACCAAGACGGGATAAATAAGTTGGTCGAACGTTCTGACAAATGCCTAAACAGGTTTCGCGACTATGTGGAAAAGTAAAGGCTAGATGTGTCTCTTGATTGCCATTTGTATCTTGTTTCTAATGTTAATAAATACTTTTTCCTTTGCCTTGTAAATTTTTTTTTGGATCACCCCTCGTACTAAATACTGTCACGGCATTAACTTCTGTGAAACAGTTACGTGCGGGATGCGGTGTAGTGCGCGGCTGCATGACTGTAGCCCTGTTTTGATTTTTCAGCATTTTTTGTCCGTTATATGACTTTAATGTATGCACATTGAATACGGAAAATTTATAGCATTTCTTAAAAGCTTTGACATTTTAAATGAGAAATCTGCACTTGCATACATTCAATAGTAACGCAAATGTGATCAAAATGTGATAGCATCTGGACCCACATCAAACTGTTACTGTCAGTGTCGTCGAGTGAATTATGTGATGTACCGTATTTACCTCACTGTGAAGTTGATATGCCACATCTTGTGACGATGCAAATTACTCAAAAATCGGTCATAATGGAGGGAAACAATTAAATAAAGATGTCACCTTCAGTTAACCTTTGTAATTGTGAACATTTGGAACGATTCTGAGATAAAATTGCTTGTCTACTGTTTTCAGTAAACGCCATCCTAAGTGATGCACAATACATTATGTATTTCAGTGAAATTATACTTATCACATATAGTTTGTAATGACCGAATAGTCATAACTCCACCCAAATTCTCTATTATTCATTTCTAATTTTTATGTTAATTCAATAAATATATTTTTAACTTGAAGTTACACTATGTGCAAAATACTTAAAAGATGACAAAAAATATTTAAAACCATGTTAAATACTTCTTAGTACTTTCAGCTATAAACATAGCCTTTGTCAGAGAATACAAAAATACTTTTATTAACGTCTTATTTTCAAATTTCACATAGCCGGTGTCGAAAGGAGTGAAAGTGAAAGTCAATTTTTAGATCCGGAAAACTTTGGGGAAATAAAATATGGAAATAGAGGGAAGTGGAATATTACGTGTTTTATGATTCTTTTAGCAAATTGAGCCAAATTCTGGGTATGTTGTAGGATAAAACGTCATTAAAAACAGTACTTACTTTAGAAATAATTATTGATTCACGGATAATTAAATCATGATAATTCTTTAAGGGGCATATAATTATTAACTTGTGTATTCTGTTTCTGGTTAAGTCTTGACAGGGCTGTTGTTGGCCGGTTGTACTTCACATCTCTCAAATGTTCTTTAATACGATCTTTAAGTTTACGAGAAGTCATTCCTATGTATTCGAGATAAATATTTTCTGTTTTCAATGGAATTACATATACTCCAGAAATTTCATCTTTCGGGATCTTGTCTATTTTGGCACGATCTAGATCTTTCAATTTTACCGATTTTTATTTGAAATTTTTTTTTTCGTTTTTATTTTTGCCAATCTTCATTAGAAGAAAGTGTTGTAATCGAAAGTTTTTTCGACTTCCGGTTTTCGACGGATTGACGCGTTTTACGGGTCAGAGATTCCAAAAAAATATGTTTAGACAAAATGTCTGTCTGTCCGTGTGTCCGTGTCTTGCCATTGTACCATCGAAAAGTGTACGAAATCAGGCATAAAATTGAACCAAAATTTTTGAGTATCTTTTTGACTGTGACAAGCAGTTTCTCCTTCAATTCAGAATTATTCCGTCGGAAGGGGTCGCCGTAATAGCGATTTTTGAGCCATTTGCATTATTGTACCATCGAAAAGTGTATAAAGTTATGCGAAGAATTTAACCAATTTTTTGTGTATGAGTTTGGCTATGGCCAGCAGGTCCTCCTTCGATTTGGAAATATTTCATCGGAAAGGGGCGTTGTGATAGCGATTTTGGTATAATTTTCTCGGTATTTCGAAGTTATATTTTCTATTGGCGGCTCGTGCAGTGACGGGAACTCGCGTCCTGCTATTCGCAAAGAGCTGATGTACAACAGAATAGCGGAAAACTAGTAATTTCAATAAATATCATGATCGAGATTAACTCGTTTTTACTCCGATTAATTGGCTGAAGCAGAAATTTAAGATGATAATCAAAGTATGTATAGTATTGAACTATAATAATATTGAAGTAACTACTACTAACTGTAACTACTTTTTGAAATATTAAGATTATGAGATATAAGAAAATTTTGAGTTTGGCACATCCAGCTAGTTTATATTCGTGTCCTTCTTTCTTTTCCATAATGAGCAAACGCAAATATAAAATTTACTGTCCATTTGATGATCTCCATTTTGGCATGCACAAGTTAAGTTTTAGAACGGGTAAAAACAAATTTACTTTTAAAAAAATGCATGAGTAGGTATACGCAATAAAAAATTGAAAATACGTACATTAGCTGCTCAGTCGCAATGTGACTTCCGTAAAACTGTATTAAAAAAATTAGAAAGAAGCTTACGAATGAGGGATTGTATCGCCGTTTGTCATTAAGGTGGTTCTAAAAAAAGTATATTTTCCTTTTATTCGTTTGTTTGAAGTTAGTTTTAGGTAGATTTCGTATGAAATACTACCTATTGGCGTCGTTCCTATGTTGGAATTTCTGAAAACTTTTTGCAGATCTACACCGATCATGACCCCTAGAGCCCAAAACCACCCTCAGTAAAAAACTTTCTATCTATCTATCTATCTATCTATCTATCAATGTATCTATCTATATATATCACTTTCTTCTGGACACGATAACTTCCACAATTCTGCACCAATCTCTTCCAAACTGATACATAAAATCAAGGGGCATAAAACCTCGGTCAAGTTCGTTAATGGGCAATATCGGACCAAGGGGATGGAAATAGGGAGGGGTTTTGTGAAAACCGAAAAAACCCCATAACTTCTTAAATTTTGTACATATCGAATCAGTTTAAAGTTTTTATCTCTCTATTCTAAAAAAAAGTAACTACCGCTGTCACCGCCGCCGCCGCCGGTTTTGATTTTTTTGTGACCGGAGGCCTTTCTTCATTAATATTAACAAAAATAATGCATACAAAAATATGAAAATCGGTGGTTTTATACAGAAATGTTTGATAAACACGCTGATGCAGACAGTTTTCAAATCGAAGAATTATTTTAAGAGTTATTTAATGCTAAAGTTGGACAAAATCGTTCCACTAAAAAAGTTTTATAGCAGCAAAAACTATACATGGCAGTGTAATCCTTTATAGATCATTTTATGCGTTAGAATTTGCCGGAGTGCAGATTGCATTAATTTTTTTATTTTGACTCATTTTTTCAGGTTTTATTTCTATTTTAAATTCAAATTTTCAGCATTTCTAGAGATATTTTTTTACAGATTTCAGAAAATTGTACTAATTTAAACTGTTGCCAACTGTATAAAAAGCGCAAGCAATAATGTTTGCTTCAAATTAAAAATTTATTTACACGTGACTATTATAAACAGGAAAAAAACTTTCAAATTAGAATTAAATAATTACGTATAAAAAGCAGGAACTTATTAAAAATTACGTCATAAAAAGTATACACGTGAATTTTAAAAGAGAAAGGATATTGTAAAATATTAAATTCATTAACATGCGTTAGAAGTCTTAGGAGAAATTACGTCATATTTACGTCACATTATAGTTATTACATAAAATGAACACAAAATAATATTGCAAAAAAGTTTAAATTTAGAAATTGCGCTAGACATTTATTTGATATTTTGAGAATTAATTTAAAATGTCTCATTTAAAAGAACTTTCTTTTCGCTTTGTTAAAAAATACCAGGAGACAAAGACTCTCTTTACTTAATTCCTTTTATATTAGCTTATTTTGAAATGTTGTTACACGTGTATACGTCATCAAGTTATTTTTATTTCGACGTTTTATTTGTGTTTTTATTAATGTTGTACGAATTTATTTGTTCTTTCGTTATTTAAAATAAAAATTATATCAATTTGTATAATTTGGCGAGTGGTTTGGCGATTTATATAATTTGGCGAAATTGGTCGATTGGATAATAAAGTAGTACCGCAGCGGATTTGGCGTTAAAATTCCCCAATCAAAGAGAAATGAATAGAAATTCGTTTATAGGGAGATCGCCACTGTTTTTTAAATTATAATTCAATCTTTTGAAATCTTTTTAAAGCCGATCAAATTAGCGTGCATTTAGAGTCTGCGGTGTTTGGACGGGGGTTGGCGAGCGTAGCTCGTAGGGGGCCGAGCTCCCTAGTTACCTCTAAAAATAGGGCCCAAAATTTACGTATCACAGATTTTTGATAAAGTTAAAAATGGGCTCAAGGGGCACAAAAATAAGGTTTTTGGGAGAAAAAAATTCATAACTTCGTCAATTCTCAAGATATCAAATCCAATTAATTTTATCATGAATCTCCTTAACATTATCTACAACTTTTATATTCACAAGTTTTTGATAGGACAAATTCGTACCACAAAAAAAAAAAAAATAAAAATAAAAAACGAAAACAAAAGGGGCGTTTGAAGAAGAAAAAAATTCATAACTTCGGCGATTCTCAAGATATCAAATCCAATTAATTTTATCATGAATCTTTTTAACATTATCTATAACTTTTATTTTCACAAGTTTTTGATAGGACCAATTCGTACCGCAAAACAAAATTAAAATCGAAAACAAAAAGGGCGTTTGAAGAAGAAAAAAATTCATAACTCCATCAATTCAAAAGATATAAAATCCCCATGAATTTATCACATATCTTCTTAATGTTATCTACAACATCTATATAGACAAGTTTTGGATAGGACCCATTCTTACAGCAAAAACAAATTAAAAATATATAGCGGTTGAAGAAAAAAATCATCGTAAGGGTGTATTCAAATCCAAACTGCTTATTTTCTGACTCATTTTACCATCCATTTTTACTCTCAAAGGCTTCCAATTGGTACCTTTTCTTACTCAGAAACTATATAATGTACTGTAATGGTCAATTTTTTGATAGAGCAGAACATATTTTAAAACATGCTGTCAAAGTGGGCCTTTTGAACCGAATTTCCCGAAGCGGATTGTGTTGGAAAAATCATCGTATTAAGGGAGTATTCAAATCCAAACTGCTTATTTTCTGACTCATTTTTAAATTCATTTTTGCTCTCAAACGCATCCAATCGGTAGATTCGCAGATTCAGAAACTATATAATGTACCGTAATGATCGATTTTTTGACAGAGGCAGAATATATTTCAAAAAATGATGTCAAAGTGGGCATTTTGAACGGAATTTCCCGAAGCGATTGTGTTAGAAACGAAAAATATTGCCCTACTGAGAAAATAATTGTTTATATATCAAGTTTTAATTAATTGGACGAAAATTAAAAACACAGGTCGCTTATAAATCTCTTCAAAAATCACGTCAACAAGTTTCATGTTTTTCCTATTAAAAATGAATCTGGAGTTATGCCAGAAAATTTCGAGTTGTTGAGCATGAAAAAGTATTTTTTTTAATATCGCCCTAACATGATTGTGATAAAACCAGTTATTATATAAAAATTCGTCAAAAGCGGCTAGATAAAATTGTTAAAGTGGGTTTATCTTTAATCATGATTTAGTTTTTGTTTGTGAAATTAGTATACTTAACTTCGAAATCTACCTCCGTCTGTAGGCCGGGCCGGCAGGGATTTTTTTTGAATTACATTTAACCCATTTATACCTGAATTTTTAGTTTCTCAAATTTGTTGGTAAAATCACTTTAAAATGATGCAAAATGAGCTGGAAAAATACTAAAAAAAGTTAGTCTAAAATATTTTTGTATTTATTTGATACAATGTAAACGTACTAAATATGGGAATATCCATATGTGGAAAAAAGCATAATTATATGATTTGTCAAAATTTATATAAATTAAGCTTTTAAATTGTATATTACATACTATAATTAGTGTTTATATGAACTATTAAAAATGTATATTTATTTCTTTACAGAGATTATTAACATTATAAGTATTATTAATAATAAATTAAGAATAATCGTATTTGAGACTAAAAAACAATTTATTCAAAATCATCTTGAAAAGGACTTTACATAAATAACTGTCCTCTAAATGGCTATTAGAAATATGTACCCATTTGTGCCTAGCGCACTATATTTTGTACGGTACAAACATGCATAAAAAATAGGTTTGAACATATAATTTCGTAATTTAAAAAAAACTAGGGGATCGTACCCGGGCTTCCCGGGTAAAAGAATGTAGGTGAAAACATTTTTTTAAATTGAAAAGTAATAATTTTTTTATACGCAATAATTTTTTTAGATTTCCCACTTACATTAAAAAAAGCATTTTTCATATGGAAAATACGAATTATACAATCAAATAAATTTTTGAAATTTATCAAAAGCGATATTTTCTTATTAGCCGCATGCCAAGAGTTATTTGACCATTTTTTTTTTTTTTTTTTTTTTTTTTTTTTTTGCTACTTACGGCAACCTTTTATATTCTGATAATTTCAGACCTTATACATGCTTGTTAAATTTGTGTTTTATTTATATTATTTTATTAATTTATTCACTGGGAAGTTTTTTTTAATAGATATTAGCCGCAAGAAAACGATAAACTTTTTATTTTGTTTTAAGGGCAAACGGTTTAATCTTTCGTAATCGAGCTCCTCGCGATATAGATAAATTAAAAAAATATTTCACGCTTTAAAATTGTTTTTAAAACCATATACAATCAGTAAACTGAGATGAACTTTGCAAACAAATTCCATTTGAAAAAAAAATCCTATTTGGTGATCTAAAAATTTAAATTGTACGATTGCAAATATGTTAGATTTGTGTTTTTTCAATATTATTCTTTTATTTGTTTATAAAGGAAGTATTAATTTCGTTAATTTGTCTTTCACAAATATGTTATATTGGTGGGGTTTTTTAAATATTATTCTCCTATTTGTTTATAAAAGAAGTATTAATTTCGTTATGCAAAAATAGTCAGAAACAAATGCTGAAAAATGTTTGTTGTTTTATGTGCAAAATGTTTATTATTATTATGTATTGAAAACGGTACTTGATAAAATAAACTTAAAAAAATCATGTTTAAAAATTATTTAAAAATTCTAGGGGGCTCGGCCCCCAACGAGCTACGCTCGCCAACCCCCGTCCAGACACCTGAGACTCTAAATGCACGCTAATTTGATGGCCTTTAAAAAGATTTCGAAAGATTGAATTATAATTTAAAAAACAGTGGCGATCTCCCTATAAACGAATTTCTATTCATTTCTCTTTGATTGGGGAATTTTAACGCCAAATCCGCTGCGGTACTGCTTGATTATCCTGTCTACCAATTTCGCCATATATAAATCGCCAAACCACTCGCCAAATTATACAAATTGATATAATTTTTATTTTAAATAACGAAAGAACAAATAAATTCGTATAACATTAATAAAAACACAAATAAAACGTCGAAATAAAAATAACTTGATGACGTATACACGTGTAACATTTCAAAATAAGCTAATATAAAAGGAATTATGTAAAGAGAGTCTTTGTCTCCTGGTATTTTTTAACAAAGCAAAAAGAAAGTTCTTTTAAATGAGACATTTTAAATTAATTCTCAAAATATCAAATAAATGTCTAGCGCAATTTCTAAATTTAAACTTTTTTGCAATATTATTTTGTGTTCATTTTATGTAATAACTATAATGTGACGTAAATATGACGTAATTTCTCCTAAGACTTCTAACGCATGTTAATGAATTTATTATTTTACAATATCCTTTCTCTTTTAAAATTCACGTGTATACATTTTATGACGTAATTTTTAATAAGTTCCTGATTTTTATACGTAATTATTTAAATCTAATTTGAAAGTTTTTTCCTGTTTATAATAGTCACGTGTAAATAAATTTTTAATTTGAAGCAAACATTATTGCTTGCGCTTTTTATACAGTTGGCAACAGTTTAAATTAGTACAATTTACTGAAATCTCTCTATTCTAAAAAAAAGTAACTACCGCTGTCACCGCCGCCGGTTTTGAATTTTTTGTGACCGGAGATCTTTCTTCCTTAATATTAAGAAAAATAATGCATACAAAGATATGAAAATTGGTAGTATTATACAGAAATGTTTGATAAACACGCTGATGCAGACAGTTTTCAGATCGAAGAATTATTTTAAGAGATATTTAATGCTAAAGTTGGACAAAATCTTTCCACTAAAAAAGTTTTATAGGAGCAAAAACTGTTCATAGGAATTTAATCATTTTTTGATCATTTTATGCGTTAGAATTTGCCGGAGTGCAGATTGCATTAATTTTTTTATTTTGACTAATTTTTTGAGGTTTAATTTCTATTTTAAATTCAGATTTTCAGCATTTGTAGAGATATTTTTAACAGATTTTAGAAAGTGATATTAATTTAATCTGTTGCCAACTGTATAAACAGCGGAAACAATAATGTTTGCTTCAAAAAAAAAAAAAAAAAAGAAATTATGCGTGTAAATAAATTAAAAATTTATTTACACGTGACTATTATAAACAGAAAAGCATTTGGAATTAGAATTAAATAATTATGTACAAAAAGCAGGAACTTATTAAAAATTACGTCATAAAAACTATAATTACACGTGAATTTTAAGAGAGAAAGGAATTTGTAAAACAATAAATTTATTAACATGCGTTAGAAGTCTTAAATATGAGATATTACGTCATATTTACGTCACATTACAGTTATTACATAAAATGAACACAAAATAATATTGCAAAACGGTTTAAATTTAGAAATTGCGTTAGACATTTATTTGATATTTTAAGTGCATACTTTTCAACTATTTTTGTTAGGAAAGCGCAAATAATATTTTATTTCTAACACAAGTATTTTCACGTGAATATTAAAAAGAGAAAGAATAGTTTCAAAATTACGTCAGATTAACAACGATTAATTTAAAATGTCTCATTTAAAAGAACTTTCTTTTCACTTTGTTAAAAAATACCAGGAGACAAAGACTCTGTTTACTTAATTCCTTTTATATTAGCTTATTTTGAAATGTTGTTACACGTGTCTACGTCATAAAGTTATTTTTATTTCGAAGTTTTATTTGTATTTATATTAATGTTGTACTAATTTATTTGTTTTTTCGTTATTTAAAATAAAAATTATGTCAATTTGTATAATTTGGCGAGTGGTTTGGCGATTTATATAATTTGGCGAAATTGGTTGACGGGATAATCAAGTAGTACCGCTACGGATTTGGCGTTACAATTCCCCAATCAAAGAGAAATGAATAGAAATCCGTTTATAGAGAGATCGCCACTGTTTTTTAAATTATAATTCAATCTTTCGAAAACTTTTTAAAGCCGATCAAAGTAGCGTGCATTTAGAGACTATGTGTCTGGACGGGGGGTTGGCGAGCGTAGCTCGTAGGGGGCCGAGCCCCCTAGTCTGTAAAAAATATCTCTAGAAATGCTGAAAATTTTAATTTAAAATAGAAATAAAACCTGAAAAAATGAGTCAAAATAAAAAAATTAATGCAATCTGCACTCCGGCAAATTCTAACGCATAAAATGATCTAAAAATGATTACACTGCCATGTATAGTTTTTGCTGCTATAAAACTTTTTTAGTGGAACGATTTTGTCCAACTTTAGCATTAAATATCTCTTAAAATAATTCTTCGATTTGAAAACTGTCTGCATCAGCGTGTTTATCAAACATTTCTGTATAAAACCACCGATTTTCATATTTTTGTATGCATTATTTTTCTTAATATTAACGAAGAAAGGCCTCCGGTCACAAAAAAATCAAAACCGGCGGGTGTGACAGCGGTAGTTACTTTTTTTTAGAATAGAGAGATAATAATACATAAGTCAATTAAGATACAGTTTTTAAACAAATTGCATTTGAAAGTAAATTTTTTTCTTATGCGACGAAAATTGAAAATTTACGATGGTCAGAAGATTAAAAAATTGCAGTATCGAGAATTTCAAGAGCGAAATTTTATCGTAAAGTGTTGCCATTCGCAAAATGACGTCAGCGTTACGCACAGATACGCTTGTTCTTTATAATATAGATACTTAATCAGTAAAATAGGTACTTTTCGGTTAGCCGGGCGCCAGTGTTATATATACATTATATATATACATACATATATGTAAATATACATATATATATACATATCACATATTGTATATATACACACATATATATATGTAAATATATGTGTATATATACATATATGTATGTATATAAATAATGTATGTATAACACTGGCGCCCGGCTAACCGAAAAGTACCATAAAATATAATAAGGATCAGTTATTAGGATGTTGTTATCAATTGAGGCTCTTATGCTTGGTTTTCCGGAACGAAAAACAGCAATTTTCACCTTCTCAAAATTTGCATACGCACTTCTCATATCCATATTCATCATTTTTTTAAACTTGTATTTTATTTGATCATTTAAAAATCATTTTAACTCAAAACTTGAAGTCACGATTGTCAGCAACATCTTTTATGTGAACAGACGCACTCCTTACTTGGGATTCTAATCTCAATTTCAGAGAACAAAAATTTCCGTAATTTATTTTTTTAGACGCATTTGTGTAAAAATGTTTAGTTTTATCTAAGAAAATGATCGTTTTCTTTTAAATATGACTTCATTTTCACTTAAATAAGAATTTCGCCTAGTGTCTGAAACTTAGTATCAGTACACATGCTGAAGGAAAAGCAATATATGAAAACTTTATGGAATATATGGAAACTTTAGAAAATTTATGAGGAAAATTGCGTGTTTTCAAAAGCAGTATGTCATTTTCCGTTATTATGCCCCTAATATAATATTCTGCTCCTAATGGGATTTTGCGACACTAAACCCTATATAAGAATTTTTATCAACAATTTTGAATATTTATCAGAAAATAGCATGAATCAAGATAAAAAATACCTCATTATTTCTCTCTTGTCTGCAATAATGAAAGCTATCTAATTTTCACCATTTTGAAGAATTTTCATAAAATGCTTTTAAAATTAAAATATAAAAGTGGGGATATTAAAAAAAAAAACGGATAGTGCGATCACATCTACAAATGAAGAGCTTTTAGTGTTAATAAAATGTATATATATTAGTAAAATAGGTTCAACAGAAAGATCAGGGCAGATGACTAAAAAACACACTTGTGTTTAAAATAATTAATTATATAAAATTAGGAAAAATTAAATTAAGCAAATTATGTTATTTTGATAAAATTATAGTAGAATGTCCTAAAGAATAGCATTTTATTATTCGAGAGAATTTTGGACAAAACTTCAGGAACATGATATTATTTTAAACCACGAATTATTTGTTTCCTTGTCTAACTCGGCGAAGCAAATCCATCCAGGCGAGAATCATCAATTTCTGTAATATAAATAGCTATTATTTGCATGCACCGCTCTTTTATAAAGACACTCTAAATTTTTGTAAAATATTACGTTTTATCAGTGTGTGATTTCGATTATTCTCAAAAGTGAAGCATTTTCACCTGTGCAGAATTTCAAAGCAGCTGGGCTGTGAAAATGACGAACTTCTACAAAACATAATTCAGGTTTAAGAATTAAAATACACGCTTTTTTATAAAATGACGTCATTTGCATCCGCTAGAGCAATCCACTTTTACAATACAGTCTTAAACTTCGTCTAAAGAAAAGTATGCATATGACGTCATTATCACGGAATAACAGACAATATTCTTGACATAGCCCATATTTTAATTTAATTTTTTTTCAGGTTTTATTATAAATTGTCAACAAAAAGATACAGTATCTCCTATTTTCGACTATTTTCCTTTTACTTTCAATAGAAATGGGGTACTTTTGTTGCCACTATAAGAAAAAGGGTATTAAAAACTACAAAAAAATTAATAACTCAGAAACAAATTGAGATACAGCTTTCAAACAAATTACATTTAAAAGAGCATTTTTTTTTCTTATACGACGGTGTAAAAATTTAAAATGTGCGATGTTTAGAAGTTTAAAAATTTGCAGTAGAGAAAATTGCAAAACCAAAATTTCATTTCAAATTTCAAAGTGTTGCCATTCGCAAAATGACGTATGCGTTATGCACAGATATGTTTGTCCTTTATAATATCCTTTATAATATAGATACGTATTTCAAAAGAGTCTACAAGCTAAGATTATGGCCCATTAATTTGGATCTTTGATATAAAAAATACAAATAAACTTACTTTTTACATTTCACTATCGTGAAAAATAAAAAATCTATAAACATCGAAAAAAAAAAAAAAAAAAAAAAGACTTCATTTAATCAAATAAATATCAATCTTATGCTGTCATCTCTCGGTAATAGATAAAGATATTTACAGACAATTACTTCATACAATTTCCATGCTGTAAAGAAGAAGAAAATTATATAAATTTATTAAGATTCGAAACGTCCCAAAAATGGGACGCTAGGCATAAATTTGGTTAACCCTTTAGTGCGCAGCTTTGCATATATGCAAGCAACAGTGTTTTGAATTTAACCTCTTGAGGGGCAGTGGGATAAAATATATCCCACCTAATTTAAACAAGATTCTCACCAGAAAATTTTAACTAAATTTTATTTTTTTAACTTTGGAGGAAAATCGTTGAAAAATGGCTTTTCCTTATTTAAAAATAAAATTTTTCGATTATTCCGGTGAGAATTCAATATTTAGAGACATTTTTGCTTGCCCCTCAAGGGGTTAATAGATTTTTTTAATTCGTATATACCTAATTCACACCAGAAAATTAAAATAGCAATATTTGCTTTATTTAATAACAGGCATTTCGTATTCAAATACAGCGAAATTAACCATTGAAACTTTCTGGTGTAAAGACAATGTTTAGAACGTATTCTATCATGAGAATTAAAGCGTTAAAGGTTAAGTTTTATAAAATATATAATTACAGAGGTGCCAAGTTCGCACTAATCTTCCGTAATGCGTGGATTAATTTAACCCAGTTTAACAAAGTTTCGAACCAGAAAAATTATTTAATGAATCTTTATTCATTTAATTCCAGTTTTCTACGTGGAACTTATTGAATTTAATCTCTGAAAAAAAATTCTGGTGAGAAATGTATTAAACCATGGTTATATTAACCCACATATTACGGAGGATTAGTGGCAACTTGGCACCTATGATAATTATATAAAATAAGGTATTTTGGAGACATACTTATTAAAATATTAACTAATTTGCAATAATTAAGCGTAAAACAGCCACACGACAGTAGTTTTTACTTGTATTGCCGATGTAGAGCAGAAGAAAAGATTGACATATTATATGAAAAGTGTATCTGTGATTTTTTTTCATTATTTTTCCTATGTAATAAACCTTTCAGAGAATCATATATAAGTTTTTCGAAATAAAATAAAAAATTGCGCATTTAAGGGTTAAGTGCGAGCTTTTTAACTTAGCCGATTCATGCGTGTCATTTCTTCCAGACTTATTTCCAATAAAGCTTCGCCGTAATCCCTTTATTTTGCTAGATTGGTTTTTATCACAGAAGCAATATTCTACACCTTTATTGGAAGTTTCAACGCTGTTAGGTAAGAAATTTTCCTAACAACTGTTTCTTAGCTCTTATGATCTATCGTTTTACAAGCCAAGCAAAAGACGCGTTAAAGCGTAAGGAACAACCTCTACAACAAGTATCAGAAACTCGTGAAATATTTTTTCTGTGAAATCGTTGTTTTACCTTCTCTCCTTTTTCCGTTTTTCGTAAAACAGGGGAAAGAAAGAACGTCACTTTTTCTATTTAATTCGTCAGTGAACTAGAAAAATTCTTGAAAACTCTTGAACTTAGTCCAGAAGGAAAAAAAAAAACTTTGGCAAATAAATGTATTGTAAAAGAAGTTTTATTTATTGATTTTCTAACTGATAAATAATAGCCAAAAAAGTTTTTAAATGTGAATTTTCCTATTCTATTTTTGTGTTTTTAGGGTTCTATACTTAAAAAGTAAAAATGGAACCATTATAAAATCAACTCCTGTGTCTGTCTGTCACAGCTATTTTACTCGTAAACTATAGGACGTGGAAAGTTCAAATTGGGGGAAATAATAAAGACTATTGACCTACATATTTACAGATTATTAAACATTCACAAATATATTTAGGAAAAATGAAGAGGGGCTAATTAAGTTACTTGAAAAAAAAAAAACAATCTTTTCTTTTTATTCCGTGTTGGATATCGCGTGAAAGCTTTCGTAAAGCTTAAATCAAAATTTAATTTTAGGTATTATACTTTCAGACCATATGATATTATATTTATCGTCGAAAATGTAGTGTAAAAATATGTCGCTCCCGCCCAAACTATTTCCGAATCTACTGAAACTAAAATTATGAACACGTTAGAGGTAGTAGACGTTAATTTAAAACTTGGTGGAAAAATATAGCGATTAGCCTAGTAAACTGATAGTTTTTGAGAAAAGTACATTTTTCCATTACACACAAATGTTGATTTCAGGGCATTCAACAAAGGTGTTGAGAAGAGCGGAAGGTACATATCTCAGCAGAAGTATAAGAGCATTGGTGATAAGGATTTTGAAAAAAATCGTCGGTGATTAGCCGATATATTAATCCGTAAAGACACGGACGGTTTGGACATGCATAATAATAAGGGCGGTGAAATCTATGTACCATCTTCTTTTAAAGCCTAGATAGCAACTTTTAATGATATATTTGTGTAATGTAATGCCCAGTAGAAGTATAACAGCAATAAACGTCAAATTGTAAAAAAAAATAGATTAATTTAATTAGAATTAATCGCATAAATGCTATAGGATTCGCGACTAGTTTAGATTGAGTGGATCTCGCAATATCCCTCCCGTATCTTTGAAAGTTAATTAAGAACCTATCGGAAAAAATGCGGCATGGACCAAAGCGGCGTTGCAACTGCCACTGTTACTTATACATAATTTAACTGCTGGTTGGAATCCATTTTTTGTTGAAAGTCGTTTGCCACCACAAATTTCCGAAACGTAATCTGCGCTTAATTCAATCGCAAAGTTTTTGTTATTATATAATGCATCTTTTTAAGTCTTAAAATAGTGGTGACTCTCTATTCTAATAAAAAGTAACTTATGCTGTCACCGCCGTAAATGAATTTTTTGTGATTGAAGATCTTGCTTCGCAATATTAAGAAAACTATTCCATACAAAAATAAATGATAGTTTTATATAGAAATCTTGGATAAACACGCTCAAGCAGACGTTTTTAAAATAGTGTAGAGATCTGAACCATATCAGACTCGCTATATAGAAAGAACTAATGTATTTCTAAAACAGAGTAAAAATATGGTAAAGTCCGCTGAGCCGAACGGTAAGACGAAGTAAACTATTCAGTCACCATCGATCTTGGACATTTGACAATCGGTGACAGTTTGCTAATGCAAAGGAACAGTCGGAACTCTTGTGATCTTTAGCGTGGGAAAATAACTCGCAGACCTTCTCACATGAACAGTTGATTAGAGAGTCCGTGTGCAAAAAAGAGGAGGTTCTTAAGGTGTCTATTCAGGGGATAGCGGAAAAAGTCCCTGGGAGGTTCTTGAAAAAAACGGACAGTTAGTGGCTGAGAAACTCACTATTGTTTTTAGAGGGATATAATTGAGAAATATATACGAGAGGAGGATGGAGAGGAGATTTAGATTTGGCTAGAGTTGGAAGAGCGACTTTTGAGAGGAGAAAGTTAACTCCGGAGAGAAGTTGAAGGTCCGAAAGGGCCTAGGTTTACAATTCCTAGGACCGGGGACTTATACCTGGGATCAGCGGCGACAGGGCACCGGGTGCCGTCACGGTGTAGAGATCTTAATCTCTAAAATAAGACAAAGGTCTGCCGATAGAATAGTACATTGCCTTGTGGACTTAATCGACGAGCTGCCACCTTCTCACGAACACTATTTCGATTAATGCATAAACTTTTTGCTCAACAAAATTACATTGTTGTGTACATATCTACTTATATTTACTCAAGAATATTTTTTATTTTGTTATAAAAATCAAAACCATGTTGTCATATTCTAAGGGAATATTAGTCGTTATGCCTTCGAAGTAGAAACGCTCGACCATCGCTACCGACTTCTTAGGACACGGCACAACTGGTGGCAGCCAACGAAACGAACTTTTATGCAAAAAATAGTACAGATGAGATTGTTGGCAGATTGTGATTAAAAACAAAAGAGAGCTGAGCATCAAGCAGCTGGACAGCGTCATAGCCGCAACACAGCGAAGGAGTCAACAGTCCAGCGACCCAGGAGAGAGCAAAGGGACATCCAGGAGATCCACTTAAAGCCAAACGGAGAGAGCCGACAACCGACAGACTCCCTTGTAAAGGCCTGACCCTGACGCAAAAAGAGTGACTGATACTTCAACAGCAGCACACTGGCCAAAGAAACTGTGACGGGACCTCAACACAACAGAGCAGGTAGGCTCATTATTTTTTTGAATGGCTCTCAAAAATTTTTTTAGTAGAATTTAAATGTTTTAAATTCGGGATCTAAAATTGTGAGATAGTAAAATTGTTGTAATTTGTAAAGTAAACATTAAGATAAGGGCATCAAGCCAAGTAAAGTAGAGGCAAATTCATAGGCATTTAAGTTAGCTCAAGCTAGGGAGTAGATTAAAATCTGGTTTGTATTCGAAACGGATATAAAGGAAAATTTTGTTTCTAAGAAAGGAAGCGGAGAAAATTTTCAGGGGAGATTGCAGTAGCGAGCCGAAAAAAGGGGGGCTCAGGGGAAGAGTTTTTTAAATTAGAGATGCAAGTAGTGTAATATTACATGTAAATTGTGAGGAAAATTAATTTATGTTAGTTAAACTACTGAATAAAGATATTTTCTAGAAATTTATGGTCAGAACACTGATAACACTGTCATGGCTTGCAAAGAAGTGCTCAGATTTGAAAAAATTGAAAAGTTTATTCGAAATATATGTGTGCAGTTTCTATAAGATTTTACTATATATTGTGTTTTATCCTGTGTGTATAGGGAGTTTAAAACAGAAAAAATTATCTTGCACATTGGTTATTTTTAACAAAAGGGGAAGGTATCCAAAAAATTTCACAGGTATTTTAAATTTATACTTTATATGCTGTATTTGTACGTAAAATTTGTTTATGTAAGCATTTACAGTAAAAGCTATATTTTGGATAAGGATGAAATTATTTTATAGTTTCAGTTGACAGGTTTTAAATTCTCCAAGAAAATTATTGGTATAATTTATTGCAATTGTGTTAAAAATAAGATTTCATTATGACAAGGGTAACCGCATTAAAACATTGCAGAAAGGTTGATCTACGAAACTTAGCAGCAGAATTGGGAGTAAACCTTGAGGAGGGGGATACAATACAAATAATCATCCAAAAAATTGAGCAGTTAGATAGTTACGAGGAAGACTTTGCGCTAACGCAAGCCAGGTATATTGTACAAGATAGAGAGGGCAATTTAGCTAAGGAAAAAGACCGCGAAAAGGCGGAAAGGGAACGCGAAAAGGAACAGTTAGAATTAGAAAGAGCTAAACTAGACAGCGCAGACAGACAGAAAGAAAGGGAATTCAAACTAGAAGAATTAAGATTAACACAAGGCACAGAGAGAAGCAGTTCCAGTGCGAGTAATCGTTCTGATAGAGGCCCAAAATTAAACATAAAATCTATTATGCATACGTTCGATCCAGAAAAATCAGACATAACTTTATTTTTAAATTTATTTGAGAGACAGACGGAAAGGTCAAGAATCGAGTCAGATGACCTAGTAACTCATCTTTTAGCTTTATTGCCTATAGAAATAGCAGAATTAATATTACGAGAACCATCTGGCAGTGTGGACAATTTTGCTCACGTGAAAAAAATTCTTTTAGAACGATATAGGTTAACAGCAGAGGCCTATCGTTTAAAATTAATGAGGCATAAAAAAAATACAAACACCCAATGGAAAGACCTAATCTTCGAATTAAATAGTTTTCAAGAAGGGTGGTTAGTTGGTTTGGACATCGAAAGTTTAGAGGAGCTAAAAGACCTGCTTATTACGGAACAAATTAAACGAAGAGTTCCGACCGAAACTAAAAATCATTTTATCGATTCGTGGGCAGAGTATAAAAAACCAGACAAGCTCGCAAAAGATTTGGACGGGTACGAAGCAATAAAGGGCTCAACGACCTGGAAAGGGTATAGATGGGGGGTCCATCTTCTTGTCCCAGACCCTTTTCAGGCCCATCTGTCTACGCAAGGAACCACCCGTGAAGCAAGCCCCGCGGCGCGTCCCGAAGGTCGCCGCCAGACAAGCTCCAACAGAGCAGAACACCACGCAAACTCCGGTCAGGCCGACGCACTGCCCAGCGCACGTCACGCCGGCTATTCCCAAGTTGGTGAACAATCGCTACGATAGTCCTCACCACCCAGCTAGAAAAACCAAGTGGTCCCTAAACTTGGTTACTCGAGCCGGTAGACCCCGCAAGCCATCGCAGGAACCAGACGCCTATAAAGACGTTGGGCCCACGGACCGAACCGAGGCTTCCCGACCAGAATTTAATTTACGGAAGGCCCCCCAAAGATCAGATACCATTTTCCGGCAGAGACATTTTTGTGGGCCAGCCGATAGGAAAGTTATTGAAGAGCCCCTAACTTGAAAACCAGGGAGGACGGGGAAAGTCCCTCCGGCCGTAAAGCGACCCAGCTCCTGGCTTTTCGCCCAAACCACCCGGCTCAACCGACGGAACCCCTCGCGGATCACGCCGGGAAACAGTTGGCCCAGACTAGGTGCCGTTAGCGACCATAGGCGGGCACGGAAAGCTCCACCTAGACGGAATAGACTCCGCCTCGCTAGGGGGTCGGACGGAACGGAGTCCCGCCAGCCCCCACCGACTCGACCCCATCCTAAGACAGAGAAGCCAGTGGAGGCCGACAGAAGCCCGCCCGCCACTACCTTACCTCACGGCCGTCGAGGGTACCCAGGCCCGAAGGCTCCTGACCCCGTGCAGTGACCGACCGCTACCTTTGTTAGTGCGTTCGAAAGTTAGGTGGAGACACCTCTAGGTCCTCATCACCAGGCGAGGAAACTCCGGTACCGCATAGACACGGAGGACCTGAATCGGACCAAGAGTTCAACCGAGGCACGATGAGCCGCCGCGTTACCGGCGAGCCTCCGGCCCGTTTCCCTGCGGGAATAGTGTTCGATGGTGGACCTGCCGGCCGACCCCTCCCATGGGTCACGGCACGACATGGAGCAACCAGAACCATACTGGCCTCCCCACGCGACCGCTCCTTGGTCAACGGGGGCACCGCCAAACCCTACCATCCTTAGGGTCGGCTCCCAACTGCTCCAGCTGAGGTCCTCGGAGGGATGAGCCACCCAAGTCATAAAGTAACCTGGGCGCTGTCCGAAACCCTCGCCCTTCGGTTGCTCCGGGAGTCCCTGCATGGCGTTCACGCGAGCCCCGTCGTCACTAGCGAGCACCGAGGACTTTCCACTACAAAGCCCTCACTCATACTTCAGGCTCCCTCTTAGTCAATTGGTGGATGGGGTCCTATCGCCTTAGCTAGTCTTTGCCCGGCGACAGCGTCCGGCCCTTAGACCGGCACCGGGATCGACCTATGGAGCGTCGCTATCCGGCTTGGCCAGAGAACCCGGCTGCCGGGGGATGCGTGTAGGTCGAACCCGAAGGTCCCCGCACCCCATGCACAACGTCCGTTAACCGTGGCCACCGTGCTCAACGCCTGTCGGAGATGAGCCTCTCGAGGAGGTGGGGAATCGTCCCCATCCGGCCCCCTCGCATTCGTACACAACGAACTCTGCCGAGCTTCCGGTCACCTTCCCCCCTCAAGGGGTCGGGTCGGACCTGGAAAGGGTATGCGAGACCCCGGTGGAAAAAAGATTCGAGAGGCCAAGATATGCAGATAACGACAACGAAAAACGGTTCGATCGCCCAAGCTGCGGAGAAAGGGATCGGAGGAAAAATCCGGATAATAAATATAACTGGAGGGGGAAAATGATGATAGAGAAAGGCAAAAAGTTTTCGTAAAAACAAAAAAAAGCACTTGCTTTCAATGCGGAAGTCCAAAACATAGGATACGAGATTGTCCAGATTTAAAAAGATCTGAAAAAGAAATAAGCACGGTACATCATGTTAGGTGTAGTACGAAATTAGATAAAAGTTTCGAACCATATTTAAGTGAGGGAAAGATAAATGAAGTAGAAATTACAATGCTACGCGATACGGGAAACATTTATGATCTATGCTCGAGAAAATTCGTTAATAAAGGGCAATTAAACGGAGAAATCAAGTGGGTAAGACAACCTCTGGTCAGGGACCTTCAACAGCTTCCAGTAGCGGAAATAAAGTTAGAATTAGCAGATAAAAGGGTGATAACAACTAAAGCACTTATCATGGACCACGAGTCAGATTTGGATTATTATATCCTTGGAAACAGAACACAAGAATTTTCAATTCGAATGAGCGTAATAAAACTAAACAGCCGGATAGAGAAAACAAAACCAATAGCAATCGAAACTTTCAGCTGTGCATTCAAGGGGTGAGTCAATCACGAGAGATTAGTCCGGAAAACGCCACGGCAGACGATGAGTTGGACGTGAGCGAAGGGGAGGAACCGATTTCTTTACCACCGCTCGCACAGCAGTCGAATGAGAATGACAAAATACCGTTTGAAAATGAAACTTATAGCTTAAGGAAAAAAAGTAAGACGGATTGTAAAAATGCACAAAACATAGTCAAGTCGCGTGAGGAATCGATTTCCAGGTCAGAAAACTTTCGAGGCGAGGGGGATATGAAAAAACAAACAGACGTTATGGAAAAGGATTATAACGGTAATCCGAAAAACAGAACTTCGAGAAAGAGGGGAGAATAAAAGACAGCGTTCGAAAACGGAAAATAGGAAAAGTCTATGGGTTAGAAGACCAAAAGAAACCACAAGAGAAACAGCTGTCAGGTGAGGTCAAAAACTTAAGGATTATAAGAAACTTAGACACACACATAACTTGCGAAGACAAGAAGTTAAAAATACCGGTAAAAATTATACAAAATAGGCAAAGTGCTGGACAAGAAAAGCTGTTCAGAGATTCATCCCGGATAGAAAGGATTAAAATTGAGGGAACAGAAGGTTAAGTCGCATAACATCTGTAAAAAGTTTGAAGAGTGAAAACTCACTTAAAAATATAAGAAAGTGCGAATTACAGAATGTATGCAAAACAGTAGAAAAAGATTTTAAACCCGGGAAACAAATACTAGATTTAGGAACAAACGGTCAACAAAATGAAACTGTCAGTTGGGAGGACATTAAGAAAGAGAAAGAAAAAATAGCAAGGGTGGACGAACTTATAGAGATCCCCAAAAATAAAAAAAACAGGCGAAAGCAAATAAAGCGAAACGTGCTAGGAAAAATAATAGGAAAATGAAAAGAAATAAAGGATTAAAGGCCCTAATGGTCTGAAAAATTGCTGGTCAAGGAGGTAAGTTTAACACTCATAATTCCACGAATAGATTGAAAAGGCGAAAATGGAAAGAAAGTGGCAACAGGAAAACGGGACAAAAAAGCACGAACATAGATTTAGAAGCAAAAATCAGGGTAAAAATAAAGAAAAATCCAAGAAAGCCAACGGTAGTTAAAATAACGGAGATATATACATTGTCAAAATCGAAAAGGGAAACAAAAAACAGGAAAGGCTTAGATAAAAACAAGGAAATTGATCAAAAAGAAATCAGTGAAAGGCGAAAGGATCGGCAAAATTCAGAGAGGCATTCCGTAAGGCATTCGACAAATAAACGAAAGAATACGGGAAAAGATGGGACTACGAGAATAGTTGCCATAAAAAAATTACAGAGCTGCACTGATAAAAAGAGTTTAATAGAAACGGATAGCAGTGCGCATTCATTTAAAAAGCAAAAACAAAATGACTCGTAAACCACTCAAAAGGGCACATACTAAGCAACCTGACCAATATGCCAGAGTACAAAGGCCAGGGAAGGACATTGTCCAAATAGGTTTTTTGAGTAGGGCAGAGTGATATCTTAAAAAAAAAAGAAAAAGAAAATTGTATGTAGTATGTTATCATTCCTTTTAATGTTTGAAAATATAATATAATGTGCAGTATTTTGTAATACACTGCTCAAAACAATTAAAGGATATTTGAAGTTTTATATAAAATAAAGATATAAACGAATTTTTTTTTGCCGAAAATCGAAGAAGAGAATCACAAATGCAAATTTTTCTGGTTTTCAAACTGTGGAGTATGCAAATTTTGAGTTCGACGTCAAAAACGTCGCTTCAGCGGCAGCGAATGAAATTTGACTTTCAACTGGATAAAAGAGAATGAAGACAAGGATGATCGGCATTCAGTGATTGCTTTGTTTCGATGAGTACGATGTCTCAGCGAAGTCATTTGACAGATTCAGAAGCTTTGAGAATTGTTGGTAGGTTAGAAGGGGGGCAAACTCAAGCCGAAGTAGCGCAAGCCATTGGAGTGTCACAAAGTGTCATTTCCAGGATCTGGAACCGTTTTTTGGAGAGTGGATGTGCTGGCCGAAGACCAGGGCAAGGTCGTAGACGGGCAACACCGCCCAATGAAGATCGGTATTTAGCGTTAACAGCTCGGAGACACCGAACCATGAACGCTACTCTTCTCCAACAACACGTTCGCTCGGCTACAGGCACCACGATTTCAACTCAGACTGTCCGAAACCGGCTCCATGCTGTAGGTCTGCATGCTCGCCGACCGATTGTATGTGTTAGGTTAACCTCAAGGCATCGTCGCGACCGCTGGGAGTGGGCAACCGAGCATGTCAACTGGAAGAGAAATGAATGGAGTAATATTCTGTTTTCTGACGAGTCCCGTTTTTCTGTGCATCCGGATAATAGGCGTATTTTCATCTGGAGGGATCGTGGCAGTAGGAATAATCCTGCGTTCGTGCACGAAAGTGTCAGATTTGGCGGTGGAGGAGTGTTGGTGTATGGTGGCATCTCCATTGACGGGCGCACTGACCTCTACATCATTCGAGATGGAGCTCTGACTGGTCGCCGATATAGGGATGAGAT
This sequence comes from Maratus speciosus, assembly GCA_963932465.1. Taxonomy (NCBI): domain Eukaryota; kingdom Metazoa; phylum Arthropoda; class Arachnida; order Araneae; family Salticidae; genus Maratus; species Maratus speciosus. The sequence continues at coordinate 609,865,802 of OZ010791.1, read as the reverse complement.
CCTCAGACCTATTGTAGTCCCTTACGCTGCAGCAATAGGAGATAACTTCATTTTAATGGATGATAACTGCAGGCCACATCGTGCAAACCTGGTGGAGGATTTCATTTTCGAGGAAGGAATCGTTCGAATGGAATGGCCAGCGTGTTCTCCAGACATGAATCCAATCGAGCACGTTTGGGACGCTCTAGGAAGACGAGTTTCTGGCCGCCAACAACCCCCACAAACTCTCCAAGAACTGGAAAGAGCTCTTCTGGAAGAGTGGGGCAGAATACCCCAACTCGTCATTAATAGCCTCATTGAGTCCATGCCTCAAAGGTGTTCAACGTTGCTGGCCGCCCGTGGAAACCATACCCCCTACTGAAAATGATTTTCTTTGAAGAAAACACCTTTTCTTATTCTTTTTTTCTCATATGCACAAATTGTGTTTTTTTCCTTTAGTACACAAATGCGCAATAAAATGCATTTTTTTCTGCCAAACATGTGTAATTTATTCTCATATAACCTACTATGTCTGTCGACCATGTATCAATCAGCTAAACAGTTTACCAGATACAAAATCCACCTAAAACTGCAATATCTTTTAATTGTTTTGAGCAGTGTAGAATAAAGTGTAAAAGATTTTACAGAGTGTAAGATGACAATATTTTTTTGGAGGGGCAGACAGGCAAATAAAGTTTTTTTTTCTTTTTCTTCTTTTTTGCAAGCGAGCCATTCATATAAATTTTGAGTCTTTCTCTCTTCTAGAATATTTCGTCCTGTGGCCAAAATATTCCTTTAAAAAGGGGGGGGGGGGTTGTAGAGATCTGAACCATATCAGACTCGCCATATAGAAAGAACTAATGTATTTCTAAAACAGAGTAAAAATATGGTAAAGTCCGCTGAGCCGAACGGTAAGATGAAGTAAACTACTCAGTCACCCTCGATCTTGGACATTTGACAATCGGTGACAGTTTGCTAATGCAAAGGAACAGTCGGAACTCTTGTGAACTTTAGCGTGGGAAAATAACTCATAGACCTTCTCACATGAACAGATGATTAGAGAGTCCGTGTGCAAAAAAGAGGAGGTTCTTAAGGTGTCCATTCAGGGGATAGCGGAAAAGGTCCCTGGGAGGTTCTTGAAAAGAAAGGGCAGTTAGTGGCTGAGAAACTCACTATTGTTTTTAGAGGGAGATAATTGAGATATATAAACGAGAGGAGGGTGGAGAGGAGATTTAGATTTGGCTAGAGTTGGAAGAGCGACTTTTGAGAGGAGAAAGTTCTCTCCGGAGAAAAGTTGAAGGCCGGAAAGGGCCGAGGTTTACAATTCCTAGGACTGGGGACTTATACCTGGGATCAGTGGCGACAGGGCACCGGCTGCCGTCGCAGTGTAGAGATCTTAATCTCTAAAATAAGACAAGGGTCTGCCGATAGAATAGTGCATTGCTTTGTGGACTTAATCGACGAGCTGCCATCTTCTCATGAACACTATTTCGATTAATGCATAAACTTTTTGTTCAACAAAATTACATTTTTGTGTACATATCTACTTATATTTACTCAAGAATATCTTTTATTTTGTTATAAAAATAAAAATAATGTTGTCATATTCTAAGGGAATATTAGTCGTTATGCCTTCGAAGTAGAAACCCTCGACCATCGCTACCGCCTTCTTAGGACACGGCACAATAGATTAATTATCTTAAGAACTATTTAATGTTGAAATCTGTCAAAATGGTTAAAATAGTTTAAAAATGTCCCGTTAAAAAGGTTTTATAGGAAAAAAAACTATGCATAGGAATTTAATCATCTTTTCAATGGATGTACTTCACAAGCTTGCGGTGTGCAGATTGTACTTATTTTTTTTAATTTGACTAATTTGCTTGAGTTTTTTTAATTTTCTTTGAAATTGTCGTAATTTCAAGAGGTATTGTTTTCATACATAAAAAAAGGTCATAATTTTAAATTGTTAAAACAGCACAAAGAATAATATTTTCCTTCAACTAAAACATATATTTACACGTGACCATTAAACACAAAAAAAACTTTTTAAATAATAATTAAATGGCCGCGTGTTAAAAGCAAGAAATTGGGAAAATTACGTCATAAAAAACTGTATATACACGTAAATATTAAAAAAGAAAGAAAACTCTAAAATAATAATTAAATTATTATGTGTATAAAGCAGTAAATGCGGAACATTACGTCATATTTTAAAGGTCCAAATAATGATGTTGCGAAGCGGTTTCAATTAAAAAAATATATTTATACGCGGGATTTATAAGGATTGCCGAAATGAAAAGCGGACACGTGCGATTGCGTCAGAATGACTGCAGCTATAGCTAAGACTCCTATAAAGGAGCCCTAGCTATAGTATTGCCACCGAACAGGGATATAAAAGGCGCTAGGATGTGTGCACCGCATACGGCGCTCAACAGCGAAACCTGTACACGGTAGAGGAAACTAATCGAAAGTAAAATCGTGCCGTACATGGATGCGTCCATATCGGAACAATGTTGGTGGATGATGGTGTGAACCTCAGAGGAAAGATAGGAGTAGAGACCAAACCCCATTGTTCTTTCAGCCGAATTTTGAATCCAACATGCTTTCGCTCTTTTATCGCCAAAAGGATGTCCTTTTTGGCAGTGATCTCTTTATTGGCAACTTTCGGATTTCATTCTCGGTCAACTCAAGATTCCGAGAAGCTTTGCTGGGAGTAAAACCGGTTTGTCGCGCATCTGTGCCCTCCATCACGTGACGAAGGGCAGAGATGTAGGCTTCAAGAAAAGGTTACTAAATTGGGATCTACTTATATGAGAAGTCTGTGGTATGAACCGTTCCTTTACTCAGGTCGCGTTCGTCACTGATGTCATTGTGTCCGAATTTTTCGATTAGCTCTGATCATTTCATCAACGGCGAGAATGCAGCCGTTGGTGACCACGATGTTTGCTTGGTCCTCTCTTGGCAGATCGAATCGTTAGCCGTCCTTCACGAAAACTTTTACACCAATTGTTCACAGTCGTTCGACCTAAACAGTGCTCGTCATAGCCTGCTACGCTCACCTTCCGCAATCAGAAATCGTACTACCGCGCATTGTTTCGATCTGGACGCATCCATGTATGGGACGACTTCACTTTCGATCAATTTCCTCTACCGCGAACAGGTTTCACTGTTGAACGCCCTATGCGGTGCACACATCCTACGGCCCTTTATATCCCTGTTTGGTGGCTAGCTGCAGTCATTTTGACGCAATCGCACGTGTCCAGTTTTCATTTGGGCAACCCCTATATTTCATATTTCTAGATAGTCTTTTTAACTATTTTCGTCATTTCTAACACAACATAAATAATAATATTGTTTTTCTAATTTAAAAAAAAAAAGTAGTTTTACATGAATATTAAAAAGAGAAAGAAAACTTTGTTGAAAATTACGTCATATTTAAAAAAAACTACATTTAAAATGTCTTATTTAAAACTATTTTGTTCTAGCGTTTCTAAAAATCTCCCTGCAGGCAACGACATTCTTGACTTAGTTCATTTTATATAAGTTGAATTTTCAAATGTTTAACTGATCTTATTTAATTAGTCATAAAAGCAACCATTAGATGTCTCAATAGCAGTTGATTCGGCCTTAAAATCCTTCAGTCAAAGGGAAATAAATAGAAATCAGATTACAGGGAGTACGTCACTGGTCGTTTAACCCCTTCGGGACTAGCGTCTTGTACAGAATTTTTAATCTTTTATCCCCGGTTTTAAAAACAGAAAATTTTGCCTAATTTAATCAGGAAAATGCTCGGATTAAATAAGGCAAAATTTACAATAAAAATTTAGGGGTGAGAATAATCACGTATTCTGAGCACCTTACGCGGCACGTATACCGGTCGCTCATCTTCAAGGGGTTAAGTATAATTCAATCTTACAAAATCTTTTTAAAGCAGGCCAAATTAGCGTCAATTTAGAGTCTGCGGAGTCAGAACAGGGTTTGGAAAACGTAACTCGTAAGGGGTAGGGCTCCCTAATAATGGATAAAACAATTTCTCTGTTGCAAGTTTCTTTGCAATTTGATTATACCTTTAATTTTTTTCCCATTTATCAATGTTAAAATAAATTTTATGTAAATCATTATCTATAAAATTATTTTTCTTTTAAAATGCAAAAAAATAAATAAATAAATAAATAAATAAATAAAATAAAAAATAAAATAAAATAAAAATAAAAATAAACAAATAAACAAATAAATAAAATAAATAAAAATAAAAATAAAATAAAATAAAATAAAATGCATTTGGTAATTATATTTTTCAGAATAGCAATTATTGTTTTATTTATGTCATCAAATAATGCGTTTAATGCTCTTCAAAATTACTGTTATTCAAACAACGAAAAGCTTGCGAAGTATGCTGGAAACATATGGTGACACTAGTCGCTAATAGACTAAGTTGTTCTTTCAAAAGCTCAGCGACACGAAACTTTCGACACGCCCAGGGACTTATTTTTACACGTAAGAGCATAGAATTGTCAGGTGTGTCTATTGAAATAATATGAAATCTAATAGCGTTTTTCCTTTTTCGAAAAATCTATTACTTCTTGAGTTTAACCGTTTGCTGCTGTTTCGTGACAGCATTTTTCAGACTATCACTTCCGAAGGGTAACTTTCGTAACACTTACAAAAACATCCTTTGTCTTTATATGAAAATGGAGAATACTATTCAATTTTACAGTTTTTGAATAAGAGACTTTCCAAGTTCATGCGTTTTGATTATAAATGACTTCACGATTTTGTCAGAAATTAACGATTTTAGATTTAAGTACAGCCTTTACTGACAAATATTACAATTAAACAGTTATCATACATGAAATTCCAGGAAAAAAGTTTAAATGCTTTCAAGTGTTATAGTGTAGATTTTATTTGTTTGACCAGAAAAAAAAATTCAATAGAACATGAACTTTTATGTATTGCATTTTTGGAAATCTTACTACTTTACTATCCATTTAGGAGCTTGAATTTTTTCTCGTGAAAATCCTAGCTAAATAAAATGAATTTCTCGTAGTTAATTCACCAGAGCATAGAAAATAAACGAAAGTTCTATGAAATGTAACCTAACTCTATAAGGAGTTTTAAAATGAAAATGGAAAATTTTGAAAAATCTTTTTTTTTTTTTTTTGTATTTGCATTGTAGTTGATAGCACGAAAAAACAAACGTCATTTGAATCAGGAAAATGCATTGAGTTAGAGAAAACTGGATTTCAACATCATTTTTCAAATAAAGCATAGTTCCAAATATATTTTTTATTCTATTTCTTTTACATCAGATTTCTTCAAACATTTTTTTTTTTTTTTGTCTACCATTTGGATGTGTCAAAGAGCTATAGAACATTTATGAAAAAAAGTATCAAATCTTATTTTAATAAAATGTCTAAATAATTTTCTAAAACATAATTTGCATTTTAAAAAATGATTTTCACTCTGTATTTTCTTCTACTTATAAACAAGGTTACTTTAACAAAACAACTGTATTTCTATAGGGAAAATCATAAAAAAAAGTATAGGTGATAATCATTTCCTCGATGTTATCAAGCATTAGTAGCACAAAGGTCCTACTTCCTTCTATCTCCCCAAGAAGAAAGTATTAGATTCGTGAAATTTTTCAACTTCCGGTTTTCGACGGATTTATGCGTTTTAGAAGGTCCTAAACACGATTTGATTTTTTGTAGAAAATGTTTGTATGCGGCAAAAATTTTGCGTGCATTCTATCGCAGGAACTAATGTACGGAATTTAATAAAACTTTAGATTCAGTTAGACCTTGATATAAAATTGTGCTAATACGATTTTGTTTAAATCGCTCAACAGGTGGCGCTGCTATGCGGCATTTCTCACGATTTTCGCAACAGTTCTATCTCAAGAACTAATGCACGGATCTTCATCAAACTTTAGGTTCACTTAGATATTGAAATAAGTTGTTACTGATTAGGTTTTGGTGTAAATCTCCCCACAGGTGGGGCATTTTTCACTATATCCGCATTAGCTGTATCTCAAGAACTAATGCTCGGATTTTCCTCAAACTTCAGATTCACTTAGACGGTGACATAAGTCGTTACTCATTAGGTTTTTACGTAACTCGCCCAACAGGGAGGTGTTGCTATGATGCATTTTTCAGGATTTACACGATTTTAGCGATCTCAAGAACTAATGAAGGGAATTTCATAAAACTTCACATCCTGTTAGACCTTGACATAAGTTGATGCTGATTCGGTTTTCGTGTAAATCATAACAGGTGGTGTTGCTGTAATGCATTTTTCATGATTTTCGAGATAGCTATATCTCAAAAACTAGTGCACAGAATTTAATCAAACTTCGTATTTTGTTACACTTTCACATAAATAGATCCTTTTTAGGCTTGGGTGTAAAGAGCCCAACAGGTGTCGCTTTTATGCTTTGTTTATTCGGAATTTTGGTTTCAGACATCTAAGAGGGTGGGTGCCGAAACTCAACGATTTGTTTAAAAAATGCGATGATTTTATGTCCTTTTTAAATGCACACAATTCAACAAAACTATACCTTTAGAATTCTCATGATGGGCATAAATCGTCATTTAAATTGCCGCCGTGATAGCGAATTTTAAAGTATTAACATAAATGAGACAAAAGAAAGCTTTGGGATTGGAACATCCGACTTGTTTCAATTATTTTTAGTTAATCAGCCTTTAAATAAGAAAAAAAAATAGGTGAAACTGGGGTGTCTGTCCTATTACTTTTATTTTATTTAAAATGTTCGTTTTTTTACAAGCACAAGATGAAAACATATTATAAACCTTTTCTACTAGATAATGCTTTACACAATACATACACAGAAAATATTATCAAGTTTAACATTTGTAACGCAAACACATATTCAAATTACTTTAAGGTGTTTTTTATTTACAATATGACACATTTAAAAACAATATGACACATTTAAAATACCTAGAACTTTCAAGCACATCATGCTCTTCATCAGGGTTGAAAACAAAAGTCATAGGTCAGAGGCTAGGCTGAGTCCTTTATGCAGTTGGTCTGATCCAAAATTTCAAAAATGAAAAGGGAGGGGGGGGGTAAGCTAAATGAGTCTAAAGTTCTACAGAATGGGAGTGTTCAGGTTATTCCAAACATGCGACACCAAATTTTCGGAATAATGTAGGATAACGAATCGTTACAAGTGCAAATTCGTACAACGTAGAATTTCTATTGATTCCATAATTATTAATTTATGGTAATTTGATAACTTCTTTATTATTTTAGCTTCTTTAAAATCGATCATAACTTCTTGCTCCAGGTTTAGTTTAGAAATAGCTGTTCGACATCGGTTAAGCTTAATATCACTTAAAGTTCTTGGCAAATTTTGGCGAGAGTGTTGCGGCGTAGAATTAACTCCGTTGTTTTTTTAACTCGTAAACATTTGTAACCATAAAGATTGATTGGCGATTTATCACCTGCCGCCGATTTACAAAAAATGCCCTAGAATTAAATTAGTAATTTATAATGAAGTTCCAAAAATATTGAACTGTCGTATTGCCATCGGAAACACGCCTGTGTACATAATTTTTTACAATTCTAGCCTATCAGAAAGTTATTTAAAAATAGTTAAAAAATTTTCCTCCTTTGCATGCAAAAACCAAGTTCATTTAAATATGAGAGTGTAGTAGTTAATTAAAAATATAAAAGTATTTATTCATCTTAAGCATTGTCGGACATAATAAAATCTAATATCAAGGAAGTACAGTCGAATCTGGTTAAGATGCATTAGTGCTTAATACGCTTTTTTTTTCCCGAAAGGGTAACGCAAAAATATCGCGCTTAATACGCGAGTGGTTATTAAGCGATCCCGCTTAATACGCGATAAATTTTCGGTTATTTGTCACGTTTAACCCTCTTGCTGCGTAATTGTTTTAGCAAAATAGCTTCAAAAATTGCGTATTTAACCCCTTCGCGGCGAGCGTTTTTTAAGAATTTTTATTCTTTTGTCACCGGTTTTTCAAAACAAAAATTTTTGTCTAATTTATTCGGGAAAATGCTCGTATTAAATAAGGTAAAATTTATAATAAAAAATTAACTAGTAGGAACAATAAAGGAGGGTTAATAAGACGGAAAAAATGCATATCCTGAGGAAATCTCAGGTTGCGCAAATTTTGCTTCTTTTACGTTGCTCGAGGAAATCTCGGGTTGTGCAGTGAGAGGGTTGAGACGCGAATTCATTGATCAAGATGCGAATTCTTTCTCTCTTCTCGAGTGTTTTCAATTTAGGGGATTTTTTTATACAGATAAAAACACTGTTTCCGAATAGTATTATTTACTTTATTAAATAACAGATTAATTAAGGAAAAAATTACTAATCGGGAATAGTGGTAGATATTTGAATAAAACAAAAACCCGCTAAATTAGCAAAAGTGCAATTCTTCTTTGATCCCGCCTCTTAACATTCTTTGCCTCTCGCTTCGTGCATGTTTTCCCTTTAGTAGAGATATATAGACGAATTCAGGTTATTCAGGTAAGTTATAAAATTTATTATGATTAGAGATGATCATACCTGCTGTTATTGAGGTGTTAAATGTATGTTATATCACTACTATGTTTTATAATGCATATCATAGTCAACAAAAAATGAAACTCAGATGAAACAAATACGACTGCGGTTGGATAATTCTTTTTTGTTTTCTTTACTGTTTGCTATGCTAGCAATATTTTTTACACAAAGATTAATAAGGATAGCTTTTTCTTATATTAAAAGGAAGCAGTGGTGTAGTCGTAAAAAAAAAAAAAAAAAAAAAAAAAAAAAAAAAAAAAAAAAAAAAAAAAACAGAAGGTATACGGTCTAAGCAGAGGGTATATATACTATAGTTTTCTTGAGAAACAGAGGGTATACGGTGTTCCTTAAAAAAATCCAGAGGGTATACGGCGTACACTCCCGTATACCATCCATTACGTCCCTGAAAGGAAGTACAGATTACAATGGTATCCATTATTACAAGTACTACACGTGATTTTAAAAACTGGGTTGATAAGATTTAATTTTTTTCTTTCTGTTAAAAGAATTAGTCAAGCACGAAAATTATTTTTGTTGTTTTATTTTTGGTTGCAACATATTAATCGACAACAAATCCATGTTGGAATCTATATTTATTTTCCGTTATTATTCAAACCGGCCCTATAAAAAGAAGCAATGAGTTAAAGTGGAATACAATAAAATTTTAATTTAAATATACATAAAAGGCACAATCTTCGCCAGTAAACATATATAAATAAAGTTCTAAAGTTCATTTAGACGATTAAATATACATAAATAATCCCAGTTTCTGCAACATTATACAAATCACGTTTAATACGCGACTTTTGTCTACTCCTTTGAAACTTGTCTTAAATGGGTTCGACTGTATATAAATTTCAGGTAACAGACCATTGACGATAATTTATCCCAATGCAAAATAATTTATACAGATTCTTTTGTCTAGCTATGCCTATGAATTTATTTGCATTTTAGTAAAATAGCATCGCATAATAGAGTACCATTGGGTTAAGCTATAACTCGAGTAAAAATTTTCGAAATGCATTTTTATGAAATCACGCCCAGAGACATTATTCCGAATTCTGTCAAATTAAGGAATTATTCTTTTATTCTTAATCAACTATGAATTGGTATTTCAGAAAAAAATAAATATTTTACACTTCGTGAGTAAAAGACAAAAATAATAAAATTTTCCAAAATGAAATGTAACAATGTATGTCGAGAAAAAAATAGTAATGAATGTACTCAAGCCTTGAATAAGTAATTTAAAAAAACATTTCTGGAATTCTGAACCCTTCATTAATTATTCATTTTTAGCTCATCTCTGAACGATTTCTGTATACAGCTATTAAGTTCAATAGAATGTATAATTACAATAGTTTGAACTAATAAGATTTCTTTTATTTAAGATGTCATTAAAACTGAAACACTTCAAAAAGATATATTTATCGTACTTTTTATTTGAAAATAATTTGTTTAGAAAATATTGAAATGTATATCATATTTATTAATTAGCAATGGTGTAATTAAAAGTAAATTAGATAAAGAAACTTTTTTCGTAGCACAAAATAATTTTCGAAAACGAAATGTACATGTGATAGCCTAGGGCATTTGTGATATTCTTTACGCTTCAGCTGTGATACATATAATATTTATAATTAAAACATAATAATAAGACGAAGAATATTTTTCTTAAAATAAAATTTTTTTCATGAGAAGTTAGTGAAGAAATTGAAACAAATATCCGTACTTGCGTATTATACGTACTCTACTAATTTGTATCACCAATTATGAGTTGCAAAGCCTTAATGGGCAGGTAGACCATAAGACTGGACATCAAATTCAAACTTTTGTTCTTTCACAAAACCAAAATTAGTTGTTTCTTTTAAAGGTTTTTGTGCTGATTCGGAATCTAGTTTTAGATTTACTCCAGTTGGTCTTTTCTTCCGATATTAGGAGATTTCGATTTACGCAAAATTAGTAAATTTTGTACAATCATATGCAAATTTAAGGCATAAGGCATTATCAGACTGACTTTTTTTGTTTTATGTTATGATTACTGTCTAGTTTATTTTACAAAAACTTTGTTTTTGAGATTATATTGACATGTAACCATGAAATATTCTGCCTAATTTGCCCGTTTTTCATGTTTTTCTAATAATGTTTTTTGACATCCAAATATTTCTGTGACATGAGTATGCTACAATAAAATTTGGACAACATTTACAAATGTCGATTTTTTTAAATTTTTTGAAGATTAAAATTGAAGATTGAAAATTGAATGAAAAATTTATCTTCAGTGTTTTAATTTTTTTTAATGAATGTTCTGTTTTATATGCAGTAACTAGATTTTTTTTTATTTTATAAAGATGTTAAAAAGGCCAGATAATTTTTTGAAATATGAACGAGAATGTCTCCAGACGATTAATTAATCGAACAACGCACTTCCACTATAGTGAATTTTAATTTAAGCACGCAACATCCTAACTGTTTCATGATATTTATATTAATAGGCATTAAATTATATACAAGTTATTTTGCAAAAACTATAAATGAATAGTTGCAAAAAAATATGACGTCACAACAAGTGGTGGTAAACTACCACTCGAGTATGACAAAGGGGAAGGGCAGGATATAAACAAATTACAAAATTTGCGTGACCGAATTAATAGTGACCTCTAAACTTGATAATAAACTTATAGAACGCAATGCGGGGCTTTTATCGGTTTTTAACCATTCCCAACATAGTTAAAAAGTGTTTATGAATTCAGTTTGTCAGACCATCTGTCCACGCTCTGAATCGGATGTTCATGCAATTAATATATGTTAATGATATTTACCATGGCATGTTCGGTATTAAATATGAACTGTGTAGCATTAATAGTTCATTTACAGGCGCGCTCAAAAAAATTACGTTACTTTATGGTTAATTGGAAAAAATCCTTTGCAGAGTATTTTAATGACATTACGCTATTTCAAATGTGTTGAAATGGATATAAATCACTGAATTTCAAAACAAGATTATTACTGTGGAATAGAGCATTCATAGCATTTACACAGAAAAAAAAGACCTAAAACGGGTAGAATAATACCCGAATTGGGTAGAAAGATTCTTAGGTATGAGGTTACCAAATTTGAGTCCATATGCCTGTTTTGGTTAGCTGTTTGGATTAATTTTTTTTTTCAAAATGGGTACTTAACAGTGCCAACAATGGATACACAGTGGTAACCAAAACAGATACATGAACCCAAACTGGGTAGCCTCATACCTAAGAATCTTTCTACCCAATTCGGGTACTTTTCTACCTGTTTTAGGTCTTATTTTTTTCTGCGTATCTTTCATTTGTGACACACAAAAGAAATCGATTACATTACTGTCTATGTGCAATAATTGCAGGAAATATGTTTTCAATTTCGATATGCACTTTTAAATTTAACTAATTTTTTTGCGTGTTACTCACTGTGGATAAATTCTATACTCGTATACAGAGCTTCACAAAAGAATTCAAGTACTATTCCCCTTATTAGTGAAAATTGTTGAAAGGGAATTTTCAACTGTGTACGTACAGCAAAATCTGTCTAAGTTGGACTCTGTGTAAGCCGGAAATTTGTCTGCCGCGGAAAGATTTCCAAGACTCGGCGAATCCATAGAAAATAACATTAATACGTGCTCCATAAGCCGGAATCTGCCTAACGCGGAAACGGAAAGGATTTTAAAGTCCTGCCGAAAACAAATTTTTGCATAAGACGGAAAAAAGAATATTTTAAAAATAAAAAGTATTTGGTATATAATACTTTGAAAATGATTTATAGATCAAATACATATAAATAAATACATGTAAAATACAAATATAAATAAAACATATTTTTACACTTTCATTTGTATACAGAGAGAATTTTAATTATGAAATTTTGCATATTTTGCGAATTTAATAAAAAACAAAAGAAAACACGTAGTTTCCATTTGTTTAGCTGACAACATTTTCTTTTTCATTACAATTTTTAACACGATCAAATTTCTGTTTTTTTTTCTTTTTTTTACGGTACATAAATTTAAAGTATGCGTTTTTATTTTTTCCACTAACCTTATAATTAAAAAAATACAGGCCATTATTCTAACTATTTTTTTATTATTTGTCTCAAACTTAAAAAAATTATGTATGAATTTTTAATTGTGGTGTGAAAAATAATAGACCATTTGTTTTTTTTTGGAAACAAAGGCTGTGCTGGTATTCGAATTCCAAAAATATTTACACTAAATAATATTTCACTAAAGTGAAATATTATTTTAGTGAAAGGTTCAGAAGATTACAAATGTAAAAAATACGCGATAATCTTTTTTTTTTTGTTTTACTGCTTTGCATAAGGCTGAATATTGTCTACGACGGAAAATTTTCTTGGTCCCTATCGATTCCGCCTTAAACAGATTTTACTGTATTTCCAAACTGAACTGAATTTTTCCATGCATGTAGTTTAGAAATGTAAATCTATATATCAGATACAGGGCTGCACAAAGAATTTGGATAATGTTGCGGCTGTGGATGGGAACTGATGAAATTAGGCTTTCAAATGTGTTATAAATAATGGTTCAAATATCCAAATGGTTCAATTAGACATCCTATTTCAACTTTTTAAACAGTAAAGTTTTGTTACATTATTTTGAATGTTTTGGAAGCGTGTTTCTTAATCTATTCTTAAAGAATGATTTTTTTCCGTTGTTGTTTTTTGTGTGATCATTCTTCCACCGTGTGAAGATAAGGCGACCGTGGCGGAGGTAGATCCATTATTTTCTTATAACAGAATGAAACCGAAAGTTTCAAATGATTTCTAAAATCTTGTGTATCACAAAAATACTAGTTTTGATTAGAATTTTACACTGGTATAGTTTCGAATACATTACTAACTAAGAGCGAAAAATCGTGCAGCATCTATATATATATTACGCTATCGTACGTGGCACAGAAATCGCGATTATTTGTCAATTGTTTAATGGCAACGACCGAATGAAACCATCTCATTGGTTATTGAACAGCATTTAATGCATCTCCATACCTGTAAGGGGGTTACCATAGGATCACCCAACCGGAGCACCCACCAAATTTGGCATAGGTTCAACGCTCCGGCGGAAGGGGGTTACCATAGGGGGAACCCTGTTCTGTAGCCAAATGCCGGCAACTCGGCGATACATTGCCAAATTTGGCAACAAAATTTAGTCGCCAAAAGTGACGCCAAATTGGCGATATCTCTAATATTTCGCCAAATTCCCATAGACATCCATTGTAAACCAATAGGGTTTAATTTCTGACAGAAAATCAACAAATTGAGATATTTTAATGCGACAAAAACTAGTATTAGCTTAAGGGATTATATTAATTATATTTAAGGGAGTCCAAGTAAATTAAATTATGAATAAAAGTAACATGATACAATGGTCAGCATGCTTTTCCAAACATAAATTTTAAGGCAGACCAAACTGGTCGCCAAGGCGGCTAATAGATAATATAATACTTTCACACACATTGAGAATACTGAAACAAAACTTCCCAGTTTATTAAGGTGAAATAGGATGTATAAATAAACAATTTGAAAATCTCATAAATCATTTGAAAATCTAATTTGTGCCATCACTATCAATAATGAGAATAGTATCCTTTTTTTCTTTTTTTGTGCAAACCTGTAAATGATCTATGGATTTGTATGTATAGTATGCTACAAGTTAGTTCACTGAAACGAATAGCCCAGTTGAAAACTTCCGTTCAGCAAGTTCCATAAATAAACGGAAATATACTTGAAAACTCTTGTGCAGCCTTGTATACGATCTATAAAATTTATCCAAACCAACTAGTACTTAAAAAAAGAGTTGAATTTAAAAACGCGTACCATAACAGGAAACGCACTCCCGGCAGTTATTGTTCATAGACTTCAATAGTTCAATTTCTTCCGTAGCCAATTGTTTTTGTGTGTGTACAGTAAATGAACGATGTATGCTATGCACACCATATTCTACAGCAAACTCCGTGTAGTTTACCTCAGTGATATATATAAATTTCATTATGTTTAAAATAGTGTCATGTTATTAAAGTACACCGCAAACGATTTTTTACCATGGGGCATCATGTAACGGAAATCTATAAGTACACTGTAAAAAAAATTGCTAGTAAACTACTTATGTATATTAAATTTAGAAAATCAAAAAACCCGACTGCTTAAAAAGCGAACTAATTAATTATTTCTCATCAATGTGAAACTGTTTTTTTTTATATTACCTACCTATTTTTTTTTATTTACTTGTATTGATGACTTTTAAGTTGTGTTTAATTGATAGGTCCTATGTATAAACATAGTTTTGATGAAGCCTATAGATGTCTATGATGGTTTAGAGTCAGTAAAGCTCTAGATCCTACCTACATAACTTCCAGGTTGTATAATATTTAAACGGAGCTTCTGACTGTAAAATAGTCAATGAAACATCGTCTTCGTTTTGAAAGACCTATCCAATGATATGCCACTCAATAGTGTGCGTAAAAAAAATTTCGTCTCTACCGCCATTTTATATTTTACGGCCGCCATTTGGAATTTATAAAAACAAAGCCTACCCTATAACCATCGGGCGGTTAAGAAGAATCGATAGGGGCCTCATTCATTAAAATCCATCCAGCCTTTGGGATGTTTCGAGGGTATAAAGAAATCCACATACCCAGATACGCGTGAAACACATAACCCTTCTTGGCAGTCGGGTAAAAAAAAATGTTTAACTCTAGAGATGTAAAGTTAGAGAAATCTGTATGCTTACTAAAATTTTATCTGTACTCTGTACAGAAAAAGCTGTAAATCTACAAAACTAGTTTTCGAAAGCTGCAGAAATCTGTAGCTTTACAAAATAAGCTATTAAAATTACAGTAATCTTACTAAAATTTTACCTGTAACTCGGGTTGCAGTTACATGAAAAGTTCTAGGAATTACAATTTCCTAAAAAATTCTTAGTAACCTTACAGTTTTATGATTTACGGTGCAAAAGTGTATCTGTTACATGATTTTTTGTTGCTGCCGTTACATAAAAAGTTCTAGGAATACAAGTTTCCTTTCAAAATTTTAATAACTTTCCAGATTTTTTGATACAGTGTATCTCTGTACATGAACCGTAAATGCTATAAACTTCATTTTAAATACCAAAAATGCCACCGGAAACACCAACAACATACATCAAGTTCATGGCAATCGGACTATATTTAGGCGAGTTAGCGTACGGACGGACAGACAGACAAATCGAATTCATAAACACTTTTTGACTTTGTTAGAAAGCGTTAAAAAATAAGTAACGGAATAAATAAACTCTAAAAAAAAATTACCATAAGTAACGAGATAATTAACTAGTACCTACTTAAACTATTATCTTTATTATTATCAAATTTTCTTTGAATGCTCCAAATTAAAAGGAAAAAAATCACTGTGTAAAAAAACAATGCTTGAAAAAATAAAGATATGCTTTAAAGTTCATAAGGTAAAACCTTTTAAAAATGAATAATATGGTAATTGCTATTATATGTTTTTTCCCCTTTTTATTCTTTTTTTTTGTTGTTATATGCAGTTTTAAAAGAAGTTACAAAAGTAAAAACTCGCTAAAAGACTTATTAGATGAACTTCAATAACAAAATGATCCTAAAAAAAAAGCGAACTATTGCGTTTTGCGGATAAATTTTAAAATATTTTTTGTTTCAAGTAGGTAGCTTAAATCACCTAACAGCTTATCGAGATGAATTTTCTTTTCTTAGAACTTTTTATCATATGTTATTGTTTTTTTAAGCTATGGTATCTTATATACAGCATTATATTTTCTTTTCATAAAATTTAAAGTAATTTGCTGCATACATAAACATATATAATAAGCACATGAAAGCATTATTTCAGAAACCCCCTTAGTGAAGAATTTTAAATTTTGATATAAGTTGGTAAGGTAATGGGGTAAGGTAATGGGAATCTTTTATCCAGTCCTTTATATTATCTAAAGACGGAAATGTACTCGATATTTTTTTCTAAATCACTGCTTATTATGTATAGATTTTTATACACGCTACACATTAAGATAAGTTTATTTAGATTTAAAAAAAGCATAACACAAATAAAAATGCATTTACAGCAATTACCATCCTTAGACTGAAGTGTATCAAGTTTTTTGCTTAGCCCTATATATGTATTTATTTTTATTCTAGATATCTAGATGTCTAGATTGTATATATCAGAGATATCGTAGTATACTAAGTATAGTTCAGCTAGAAAATTCATAACACAATAAAAAACACATTGAAGACACTCATATCCATAGACAATAATTCTTATGGATTCTTTTGAGTAGCCCTGTGTACGATATACAGAATTTATACACGCCACATAATATGCAAGAAATTAGTTAAGCTAAAGAACTTATGCTACAGATGATAATTGCTTAAAGGTGATTTAAATTGTGTTATGCATTTTCTACAACTGTAAAGCTATTTCCAGTAAGTGTTGCTTATAGACAGTAATGTAACCAAAATTTTTAGGTGTCCCTCAAAATCAACGGTAAATGCTATGCTCATTTTATGCCTTTCCATAAGTATCTTGTACTGTGCTTAGGTAATGTATATCAATTGACTTGTGTTTGAAATTGTGTAACATCATTTAAATATACTGTAAACAAATTTTTCCCGGGAATTATTTTGTTTAACTGTATAAAGGAATAATAAATGCTTTACACTCCATATTTTACAGAAAGCATTTCTTAATGCACCTCAATAATGCCCTTTATTTTCAGGATGATTAAAATAATGTAACATCATTAGAAATGATTTTTCCCCATAGACCATAATGTAATGGAGTTCTTTTGGGAGTCACTGTAAACGAACTATAAATTCTACACCATTTCATTGTCAACAGCCAACAGGTTATCGTAAACCACAATAGCATATGAGGACCCCAGAAGCCAAGGGGTATAAGTGACAAAATTGAAAAACTAAGCTAAGGGCACAGGCTATCTGTAAATAAAGCTATTTGTTTGGAGGGAAAGACAGGTAAGTGATTTTCTAATTATGTGTTGCGTTCTAGAGGTCAACTACTTAAGCTCTTTAAACTAATTAACTCTTCAATCTCTACTGAATTTTAAAAATTATTGTACTCCACTTTTCTAACAGTTACTGAAATAAGAATTCAAAGACCGCTGTGAAATAAGCAAGAGTTTCATATTTTAATTCATTCAATTACTATTGATGTTCCAACTTTGAACTCAGTTTACTCCAAATCTAAATTTTGTCACTTGTATCCCTTGGATTCTGGAGTCCTTATACATCAATTGCATGTCAATGTCAGTATATTGTAGATTTAGCATACAGGCAGACGGTGGATAGAAGGCATACGGCCGAACAGAAGTCATAAAGATTTTTCAACTATGTTAGAAAGTGTTAAAAATCGACCATGAAAAGGTTAAAGGCTATGCACCTATAAAGTTATCAAATTTTAGAAAATTCTGGGCCCGCTCTTCCCCCTAAGATATCACAGGTTATTATTCCTCGAACCACCTACATTTCCCCTAATAATATCGTTATCACTGTTTAATTGTTTTTTTATTTTGTTCTTTATTTTTATAATTATACGTTTCCAAAGATATACAGATATGGTTATACATTTGTTATTCGCATGCTTTACTGATTCAAATGCAGAAAGTTAATATACTATTATGTATCAAATAACTTTATATCAAATAACATTTTAAAGGAATACTTTTTAAAAGTATTTAATAGCCGCTTTTGGTTACATAATGTATTCAACATTCATATTGCCTTCTTGTACTTAACCCCTGCAAAGGGGTAAGCTGAACTTCTTATAAACAAAACAGGTGGGCAATATTCTTATCCATTTTTTACTAGTAAATTCAACAAGTATTATTTCGAACCTGGTTTCTCTAACAAACCATTATAACCGCGTATGGCAGAAAAATGTGAATGGCCAACAGTGGGAAATTCCATATTTTGAAATGAAATGGTTTTATAATAATTTAATGGTTTTAAAAATAACTTTGCATTTTCATAAAAATAAATAACAATCTGAAAAAGAAAAGATTATATACTATATATTTATAAAAAAGAAGTTGCCAAAAAAGAAAATTTTGGTTGGATAAAAAATGATAACGATATCAAAAGACAATTCCCCCCCTACCCCTAGAGATATCTTACGATATCAAGTGCCAAATCCCCCCTCCCCACTAAAGGGATAACGTTATATACAGTGGTGACCAAAATTGGTGTAATTTTTTGAAAATTTTCATGTTTTATAACTTTGTGTGCTTGAAGGATATAATAAATTTCACTTAAATACAAATGTTTATGTATCAAATTAAAGGAAATTTAATGTAGAATTTAATAAAAAACATAATTAAAATATCTGCATTACAAAAAAAGTTACGCTTACAAAAATAAGATCTATTTTAGATTTCACTGTATTTTAAAGTTACACTTACACATTTAATATTTAGTAGGATAACCCTTGTTTTTTATTACAGCTTCACAGCGTCTTTTAATTGAGAGAAATAGGGGGCTCTGCCCCCTACGAGCTACGCTCGTCAACCCCCGTTCAGGAACACCAAAATCCAAAAAGCACGCTAATTTGATCGGCTTTAAAAATATTGAATTAAAATTTTAAAAAACAGTAGCGATCTCTCTGTAAACGGGTTTCCATTCGTTTTCCTTGGATTGGGGATTTTTAAGACCAAATCTGCTGCTGTTAAGAAATACAATGGTGGTTTTCGTATTTAATTAAAAAATTAGTTAAACATTTGAAAATAAGCTAATGTAAAATGAATTAAGTAAACAGCGTCATTGTCTCCCGGTATTTTTTAACCGCGCTATAAGATAGTTCTTTTAAATAATTAATTTTAAATGTATCGTTTTAAATCTGACGTAATTTACACCAAAGTTTTATTTCTCTTATTAATATTCACGTGAAAATACTTTTGTTGTTAGAAGGAAATATTATTTGCGCTGTCTTCGAATTCACGATAATAGTTGAAAAGATTATTTCAAAATATCTCGCACAAATATATTTTTCAATTTAATTTGTTTTGCTATATTTTTTGCCATTTTAAATATGACGTAATTTCCTCAAATTACAAGTTTTAACGCATAATAATGATTTTTTTTATTTTAAGATTTTGTTTCTCTTTTAAAATTCAAGTGCAAATATGGTTCGTCGCAGATGTCATATATTGGCGCAAATTTTTTCTGACGCCAATTTCATATACGCAACGGGTACTTAACTGGTGCTAAAGTGTTGTTATTTTGCTTGATATGGTAACCCGGGTGGGTACAGATGTCATATTCTCCCCATGTTGGTGCGATTTTTTTCGGTTGCCAATTTGACGAAAACATCAACAGCATGATCAACATAATCCGGGTTACCACATCAAGCTAAATAACGACACTTTGGCGCGGAAAAAAATTGCGCCAAAATGTGCGTATATGACATCTGTGCCTATGGTTCTTATGACGTAATTTTCCTGCTTTTAACATGTAATCATTTAATTCTAATTTTAAAGTTTTTTTTTTCTGTTTGTAATAGTCACGTGTAAATAATTTTTTAATTTGAAGTAAACATTATTGTTTGCGCTGTTTATGCAACTGGCAACAGTTTAAATTAATAACATTTTCTAAAATTTGTAAAAAATATCTCTCGAAATCCTGAAAAGTTGAATTTAAAATTGAAATAAAACATCAAAAAATGAGTCAAATAAGAAAACTAAATGCAATCTGCACATCGGGAACTTATAACGTATAAAATGGTCTAAAATGATTAAATTCTCATGTATAGTTTTTGCTCCAATAAAACTTTTTTAATGGAACGATTTTGTCCAACTTTAGCATTAAATATCTCTTAAAATAATTCTTCGATTTGAAAACTGTCTGCATCAACGTATTTATCAAACATTTCTCTATAATACCACCGATTTTCATATTTTTGTATGCAACAGTTTTTTTATTATTAACGATGAAAGGCCATGCTTAAGCATTCAAATTGGATGTGATCTACCCGGAATATCTACGAAGATGTTCATTGGTCCATTTCCAAATCAAAACTTTTTTTTTATATATAGAAGGATTAGTGTTTGGAGTTCATCCTTTTGAATCACATGATGCCAAGAATCAATTATAGCTTCAATAAGTTGCGTTTTATTAGATGGACGCTTTTTTTATACAAGGATCTTCAAACGTCGCCACAAATGTTCTATAGGATTCAGATCAGGGCTGTTTCCTGACGAGTGTAATAATTGTATGCTTTTATTTTTAAACCATTCTTTTCATATTTTTAAAACATGAAAATAACAATCTATACTAATAAAAGAACAAATCGCTCTGTCTGTCTATCTGTGTGCGATGGCTAGCAAAATCTACGGCACGTACGAGGTTCAAAATTTTTCTGAAAAGAGTCCAAGGCTTCTTGTAATGCACCATACCCTCAGAATTTTAATTTTCTAATTATTAGCTGAGTAATTAATTAATATTCGGACATCACTCTCATCAAAAGTTCGCCTTTTTCCCCTCAGATTACTTTCGGTTGGTTGGTTCATAAAGCATCGCTCATCAAAAATACGTTTCTTTGTTTCCGCTTGCTTTCGGTTGGTTGTTTGTACAAAGCTTTCGCAGAAATAATTAAGTAAACCGGGATACAATTAAATAAACCAATTTGAGTGTTTAATGTTTCAGGAGTGACTGTTTTTTCAACTAAACATTAAATTTTAGCATGAAGGTGAAACACATGCTTTGAAAACATATTTAATAATAACACTGGACAACAATGAAAATGTATCTTGAATGAAAGTGTCGAAATATTTATTGATTTAACTTGCTAATCATGAATATGGCAATAAAAAATGGAATTTGGCTCTAGTTGTTTTATTATGTTGAGATTTTACTTCGTATGACAGGAATAAAAGAACACATTAATAATAATGCATTGTATTCCTTGTTTCCAATTTCATTTATAAAGAAATAAAGGTGGCAACATAAAGTACAGTCTTACAAATACAAAAAGTACATAATAAAAGTGACTGGATATAGTGTAAATCTGTAGCACGACTGCTTCATTCACACAGGAAGCAACAAAATTTTGTAAATCTCAGTTAAAGACCCATCAAATGCGGAACTACTTTCAAGTCAGCACAGACACACCATTCATTTTCAGTGTATTTAATTATGTGTAAGAGTTGTTGCAGTCTTTCATAAGTGTCTTTCATGTGCGCAGAATATTCAATAGGAATGGATGGCAGTTCATTACCATTATGAAGCAAAATTATCTTTAAGCTCATTTTGGACGCATCTATAAATAGATGCCACTCGTTTACATCAAGTGTTAATCCAAACTCATTCACCAAGCCTTTAATATCCGAGCAGAACACAATACTATTATTTTTCTGAAAATAATGTAGACGGTTACGAAATGAAGACACTCTGGCATGTTCTTCCAAAAGATTCCACTGTCGTAGTCTTGATGCGAGTAGTTCTACTTTGGCTTTTGACAGATCTAAATAACGAACAAGATCACTGAGATCATTCGATGTGATTTTATATACTGCAGAATCAGAGGGATTTATATATTCTTCAGCACTATGTCCATGAAATTTTGAACTGCTAGGTACTACATCTACAGGTTCAATACATTCCTCCTCGTCGTCGTCAGAAATAATTACAAAATTAGTTGATGGCTTAGGAATTGGAAGTTCCTCACAATACGGAACTGGTTGCAAGGCAGAGCATATTTGTGGATAATGAACAGCATTCTTCTTTTTCTTCGTAAGACCTCCACGAATTGGTTCAACCATACAAAAGTAACAATCGCTTACGTGATTGCTCTGCTCTCTCCAAATCATGGAAACAACAAATGGCATACTTTTGCTTTTACCAGTCACCCAAAGTGAAAGTATTGTTGCACAGGTGATACAGCATGCGTGGGGCGCCCATTTTTTTTTTTTTTTAAATCTTTGTTGCCTATTTTACAACCGAAATAGAGGAAATATGCCTTTCTGATTGCATTAGTAATGCACTTTTTCCGTGATTCAAATGTTACGTTACCGCAAATGTAACAAAAGTTATTGGCATCGTTAATGCATTTTCGCGACATTGCTGCAAATGAAATTATAAAATGACTACACGTAAATATAAAAGCTCGGTCTTCAACGAAGTCAAATACGGAACTGACGAGCAAGCGAACACCTGCATTCTTTTTATCAGAAAAAACACAGGCTGTTACGTAATACGCTAGATGTTAATTTAACGGGTTGCAAAGAATTGTTGCACAAAGAATTGTGCAATACTTTCTGTGTGGTATTACAATGGCAAATCGACAAATGAAATATAGAGAACAAATTCTTGCATTTTACCTAAGATATTTGTATATTTATTTATTTTTTTGAATTTTTTTCCCAAAATGTTTATTTTATTACACGTATTATTAATTCATATATGCACGGGAACATCTAAAAATGAAATATTAATTATTATAATGCGCAATAAATCAGTTTATTCTTTAAAATGTTTTAACAAAAGTGACATTTAAGCATTAGGTACATTATATCTTTGCAGCCAAAACATAGTTTTCATGGTGATATTCGTGTTCAGCACGTTGAATTCATTAAGAATTGGGTGTTTTCAATTTTGATACATGAACTTTGTTAAAAATTGTTGCCCAGTGTAATGAGCGTTTAAGAGAAGGATTAGTTTCAAATGACGTCACAAGCTAGCAACCATCTTGACAACCTGGCAGGCTTTTTGTTTGCCACACTGTTTTCTGTTTTTTTTTCCCTACTTTGATTGGTTGAGCGATAATATCTGCTAAAAAATCGGCGATTTTGGTTGGTTTACGGAAAATTGAAGGTACCTGTTTGATGCTGATTTATTTAGATAGCAAGAAATGTGTTTTTTAAACGTTAAATAAAAGATTAGAATACTCCTTACTGGCTCTTTTACTACTAGAAATTAGAAATTGACAACAATAAGTCCTTGCATTCTAATGCTTTCTGCTGCTGTAGCCGCTAGCAACAGTTTTAATAGAATTTAAATTCTCATTTTGGGTACTGATAATGATTTTTTTTTCAGAAGTGTTTTTTTAAAGACATTTTTAAACGCATTTTTTAATTGCTCTCTTTTATGTTTTAAATACAGAAAAATGTTCCGAATTTATCGCCCGCCTACTATACAGTGCCGCAGGCAGTGGGAACTCATGTCGGATGTTTGTACAGAACTTTTTGCACCCTTAATTTATGAGTGGGGGCGCTAATTTCACTAATTGGTTTATTTTTTTATATATGCTTATTTTAAACGGTAGTCACGTTACGTTTTATTGTAGTATTCTTCAGAACGGCATGCGATTTGTAAAAATACAGCATAAATGTTACTTATTCGAGATAAAAATTTCAGAAGTCTTGATGCCACTATTTTCGAAAAGTAATTTTAGCAAATATCTTAAATTCTTGGTTAAGACCGCCCCCCCACCCCCCATCCATGTATCTACGGGTAGGTTGCGTGAAGAGGTTTCGTTCATATACGCTTTTGCTAAGAATAGAGTGCACTCCCTGGTGATGGAATGTAGAACTAACAGACCGCGATTTCATTTAAAGTAGGGAATGTAACAAGGTATTTAAATTTTATCATTTAAAGTAGGAAATCTGACAATGCGATCTGTTTGAAACTTCAAGATAGTTTATAACACATTAGAAAAGGTTTATATAAGAATGGCGCGTGAAATTTCGGGAAGGTGGGTAGAGGAAAAGGGGCGATAGATTTCTTTTTTTTTTTTTTTTTAACTTTTGCGTTTCTTACCATTTCCAGTGCGGTTTTTTTGACGGAGTCCTGATATAAATGAGTTTTATGAAATATAAAAATGTCAAAAGTTTGTTACCACTATTTCCAAATAGTAATTTCAAAAATATCTTAATTTCTTGCTTAAGACCTCCACCTCCTCGAGTAACGTATCTACTGATAGGTTGCGTAACGGAGTTACGTTCAAATACAGTTTTGTTAAAAATATATAGTTCGCTCCCTGGTGGTGGAAAGTGGAACTAAGAGACCGCGATTTCATTTAAAGTAGGAAATCTGACAATGCGATCTGCTTGAAACTTTGAGATAGTTTATAACACATTAGAAAAAGTTTATAAAAAATGGCGCGAAAAATTTCGGGCAGATGGGTGGGGGAGGGGAGGGGCAATTTTTTTTTTTTTTTTTTTTTTTTTTTTTTTTTTTTACGTTCCATACTGTTTCAGGTGCGGTTTTTTGACGGAGTCCTCAGATACATGCTACTTAGTACATATAAATGTGACAAAAGTTAAGTTACCACTATTTCCGAATAGTAATTTCAACAAATATCTTAAATTCTTGCTGAAGACCGCCACCTCCTCGAATAACATATCTACTGATAGGTTATGTAAAGGAGCTTTTGTTAAGAATAGAGTGCGCTCCCTGGTGGTTGAATGTGGAACTAACATAACACGATTTTGTTAAAATCAGGAAATCTAGCAAGGCGATCTGTTTTAAACTTTAAGAACGTTTATAACACAAAAGATAAAGTGTAAAAAAGAATGGTGCGTGAAATTCCAGGGTGGGAGGGAGGGGCTCTAGATTTCTTTTCAAAAAATTAGCATTTCTGACTTTTTATATGCCGTTTTTTGAGGATGTCATGGGATATAAGCTACTTATTAAAAGTTACAGATATTATCTCTGCTTTGAAAAACACCTACTTTTATTTTGGAGAGTAGATAAAAACCATAGGTTACAAATTTAATAGGAGTTAGAATTTAAACCAAAATTTAAAAAATTCAGCATTTACAGATTTTAAACTTTATCTTCTCGGCATATATTTGTCTACTAATTAAGAGTATATAAATTTTAAAAAATTGATTCAGAACTTTTTATTCGAAATGGAAAAAAATCGACTTTTAAAACGAAAAAGAAACGCTTTTTTAATAGAGAATGAACGCGAATTCGTTAAAATTTGGAAAACGAACTAACCGATCAAGTTGAAATTTTCACGTAAGTTATAACAGCCCTTTGACCACTGTTTCGTAGAGTAATATTTGTATAGAACATATTGCGCTCCCTGTCGGTGGAAGGTTGTACTACCCACTATTTTCGAATAGTAAATTAATCAAATTTCTTAATTTATTATTTTAGTCAACTTCCTTATTTTAACACAATGTTTATCGAAGCATCTAAATAGACCAGATTTACATCTCCTATAAAAATTTTGAAACGTTCGGAGGGGTAGAAATATTTTTTACAAAACGAAATGTCTGAAAATGTCCACGAAACCAGTAAAAACCTGAGTGTTTTGTCTCAGTTCCGCTCGCTTTCGGTACGCTGTAGACTCCCAAAATGAACTTACGCAAAATAGTACGTATCTTCAATTTAATATTTTTCTTGCGATTTTTTATATTTAAAAATATAAATTCAGACAAAAGGGAATTAAAGGTACGAAATCATACAAATTTGAGGTTCATTCATCACGGGCCCGGGCAACGCCGGGTGGGTCTGCTAGTGTATAATAAAACATGAAAATTTCAAAAAAATGTTCACAATTTTGGCCACCACTGTATGTATAGCCCCAGAAGGGAAGAAATTTCCAAGAACAAAAAGAACAGGAATTGTAAAAAGTATATAAGAAAAAATCTAGCTGTAGAATTCGAAAGGGAAACTGAAAATATAAAATAAAATCTTTATCAAGCAAAACTGGTGTACCATCAATTTTTTTAAAATCATTCCAGCTCGCTAAAGTATGTAAATGACAAATTAAAATAATTGTCCAGACAAATAGAATATAAAAGAAATTGAATAAGTAGTATGCTTGGAAATACGTTTTATTTGAAATAAGTTATTGAAATCGAGTTCTCTTTAATTCAATGTAGTTTCCCTGATTTAAATTACAAGTTTTTGTGCTATCAACTACAATGCAAATAAGAAAAAATACCTTTTCAAAAACTTTTCTTTTCCATTTTTCAACTTTTCATAGAGTCGGAAAAATGCACTTATATTTCAAAGAACTTTCATTTCTTTTCTACGCTTCGGTGAAATAACGCAGGAAAATTTATTTTATTTGACTAGAATTTTACGAAAAGGAAAAGAAACTTCCAAATATAAAATAAAGTAGATTTGTTTTTTTTTAAATATACAAGTCATAAAAGTTCATGTTCTATTGAGTGTTTTTTTTCAAGTAAAAAACAAAATCTATCCTCCATAACGCTCTAAAGATAGGGAAAAAAAAAAAAAAAACATTTGATGCTTTTTTTTTTTTTTTTTTTTTTTTTTTTTTTTTTTTTTTTTTTTTAGAAATTTCATGTATTAATAATTGTTTAATTGTAATAATTTAATCGCCAGGTTTAAGAAAGGAATAATCCCCAAAATCAAGTTTTTGGGAAATGGAAAAAGCTGCATAATTGATAGAATTTTCAATCGATAATTGCTAAATTTTTAATGAAACTTCAGAACCCTGATTAGTTTTAGAATAGATTTTTTTAAATCTTCCTACCCTAAATGAGTCTAATCGACCCATTTCTATAATCCATTTCATTCGATTCAAACCAGAAATTTTTTCGCAAAGTAAGATAAATAAAAGGCAACGAAAACTAAGATACATAAATGCATTAAACAGTTTTTAATGAAAATTCTGGTGTGAAATGTTTTTATTAAGGTTGAATAAAATTTCAACAGGGTAGGAAGGTTAAATTGTATCTCCCCAGTGTTAAAAAGAAATCTTATTTCCTTTTTAAATTTTTTGAAAAATCGGCTGGGTAAAAATAGTAAAAAAAATATACATTCTTTCTTTTATTTACATAATAAAAGTCAAATATGGAATAACTAAGGTAAAATTTTAAAATGGAATGAAACTGAAACAACGAATAAATCCACCGATTAATTTTCATGCTGTAGAATTCGAGTCTAAATAAAATATGTTTTCTACAACACTTTAAAAAAAAAAATTTGTTACTAAAGTTACTAAAGTTTTTCTAGGGAACTGGGATTCCAAGAACTTTTTATGTAACGGCACCAACAAAAATTTAAGTAACAGATACACTTTTGCACCGAAAATAAAAAACTCTGTAAGGTTACTAAGAATTTTTTAGGAAACTAGGATGCCTAGAACTTTTCATGTAACTGCAACCAGTGTTACAGATAAAATTTTAGTAAGATTACTGTAATTTTAGCAGATTCATTTGTAAAGCTACAGTTTGCTAAGTTTGTACAGATTTCTGTAGCTTTATAAAAACTAGTTTTGTAGATTTACAGCTTTTTTTGTACAGTTACAGATGAAAGTTTAGTAAGCATATAACTTTACATCTGTAGAACTACAGATTTTTTTTTTTTTTTTTTTAACACAGTGAATCAAAAAGAAAAAATATTTTCGTTTATTTTACAACGCAAAAGTGAACAATGGAATGACTAAAATAAAAGGAAACTGAAAAAAGGAACAGAGTAATTCATCCACCGCCATAGAACTGGAATGTAAAAGAAATATATTTTCTAAAATATGAAAGAAAATATATTTTCGTTCAGTTTTTTCCAATACAAAAATGAACAATGGAATGATTAAAATAAAATTTTTAAATAAAAAGAAGCTGAGAAAAGGAACAGCGTAATTCATCCACCGCCATAGAGATGGAATGTAAAAGAAATATATTTTCTAAAATATGAAAGAAAATATATTTTCATTCAGTTTTTTCCGATACAAAAATGAACAATGGAATGATTAAAATAAAAGGAAACTGAAAAAAGGAACAGCGTAATTCATCCATCGACTGGTCTTCATACTGAAGAACTGGAGTTTAAATGAAATAGTATATTTCCTTAAGTGTAAAAGAAAATATTTTTTTGTTCAGTTTTTTTCTTTCAGCACAAAAAGGAACAATGGAATGACTAAAATAACATTTTAAAATAAAACAAAATTGAAAAAAAAGGAACAGGGCTATTCACCAACTGATCTTCATACTGCTAAACTGGAATCTAAATAAAATATATTTCTTAAAGTGTTAAAGAAAATATATTTCCGTTTACTTTACAACACGAAAGTTAAAATAGAATAGTTGAGGTAAAATTTTAAAATAAAATGAATCTGAAACAAAGAATCAAGTCTTTTTTCCAACGACTGATCTTCATCATAGGGAGAATTTGTAAGCCGAGTCCCTATGATCTTGAATAGTCCTATTGTTCATTTAAAAATTTGAAATTATCTGTGTTTACCTGGTGATATCAAGTGAATGTTTGCAAATTACCACGCTCAACTCCAATTATGTGCAGGCACCCCATGCGCTTTCCTAGTACCTTTTTGTTGTCATCTTATTATTAAGTGTTGTCGTCATATATGTTACTAAATAGTTTGTAATAGTTTTTTCTGGATATCTATGTTTATAAAGGTTTAATTCACAAGATATATTAAAAATACGTTAATCCTGAATAAATGTACGAGCAAAGTTTTAATTTAACGTTAAATGAAAAATGTTAAACAACACACAACAACGCTTACGCTTTTCTCTTCATCAGGTTTCGTTTTCGTTTTCGGCCCAAAATCTGAGTTTTGCTGAAAATTCATTTTCGGCGAAAATGCTGCCAAAAATTCGGTCTGACCGAAACTATCTGCATTCTAAAAATCTCATTTTTTCCTTCGGAAATTTTTAACATTACGCATTTATTTTAGCTGTATCGTGTTGAATGAAACGCTTTTTGTTTATTGCTATGAACTTCACTGTTTATAATTATCAGTCATGACTGACTCAAGATGTGGGTTCAAATTACAAAGCAAGCAATGCATATATGACTAAACTTTGAAGGCACTTTTCACTCGCTCTTTAAAAGTTGCATATTTAACACTGTTAGAAATTTTTTAGTTTGAAACCTGTTTCGAATACTCGTTGAGAATGTTCTAGTATAACAAATAATCGTTTACAAAATTCATTATAAAAGGTAAATCGAGGTATGTATACCTAAAACATTTTTTTAATTAGATGAAATGCATATAATTAGAAAATCACTCTGTATCGTAGATGAATTAATTACATTTTATTTTATATGAAAATAAAAAGTTTTGGTCAGAGGTGCAGAGAGCCAACTTGGGCCACACGCAGGATTTTCGCTGCCACTCGCCATTGCGCCAAATCACGACAAAATGCTTCATTTGGCGAGCAAAGGAGCGATTAGATTCGCCTAATTACGAATGTTCAATAATTATTCATTTTTTTGCGAGTGTGTGTCAGTAAAGGCGGCACTCTTATATTAGCGTTACTGAACGATTGTTGCCACTTATCATGTTCAATGGCACCATACATTAGTATAATTTTCAAATTGTCTTTGAAGTATGGGCTTCGATGAAAAGCCAAAGAATTCTAGAAACAAATACTAGTTTTTTTTAAAATGTGAGATATATTTTGTTGTTTATATTTTAAGTCTTTCAGAATACATTGAATATAATATCTTAAATAATCCTGAGTAAACTTGGATTGTAAAGTTTTATTTCATAAGATTTTAAAGAGTTAAATCGAGTTTGGAATTTTTTTCTTGATTACGCAATACATTAAAATGCACTTATTTTTAATAGTTGAATTTAGACGAACAACTGATGTACAAGATGTTACAAAAAATTAGGTTAGTTTAGAATATATTAGAAAAAAGGTAGATTAAGGGGTTAAAGATCGATTTTTCAGTTTTTCACGACGAATCTATTTTGCTAACTTTTTTTTTCATTTGGTTACTGTTTTTTATTTCTGATTAGCCAAATTACTAACGTTCATTAAAATTCAACGAAATCCAATCCCTGGATATACTTATAATTATACGTACAATTAATTAACAATTCTCTATATTTATGTATATGTCGTAGGCTAATTGAGAAATCCGGCTCTTTGCAAACAGTCTAGGCTGTTTGCAAAGAGCCGGGCTAATTGGAGAATCATCTCTCTTTTTCCGATTAGCCTGATATTTTTCAGGATTATTGCAAACAGCCTAGACACAGTTAGGCTAATTGAAAAATGACCACTTATTTCCCAATCAGAATGCTTTTTTTAGGCTTAATTACCGATAACCCGACCCGAACCCGAAAAATAAATTACAACAGACCGTACTCCGATCCGAGCAAAACAAAATAATTTCAGTCTACAAGCAACCCGACCCGAACCTAAAAATTCCATTTAAAAAAAAACGAAATCTGAACCGAACCAAATCTGAACCCGATAAAAATATTCCAATGAACCATAACCGATCCGAGCAACTCAAAATAATTTCTGAGGACATACAAGCCGACCAGAACCTAAAAATTCTATTTGAAAAAAAGCCGGAATCTGAACCCGACAAAAAAATTCCAATGAACCATAACCGTTCCGTTCAAGACAAAATAATTTCTGAAGACATGCGACCCAACCAGAACCTAAAAATTCAATTTGAGAAAAACTCCGAAATCTGACGCGAACCAAATCTGAATCCGACAAAATCATTCCAAAGAACCATAAACGGATCCGAGCAACGCAAAATAATTTCCGTGGACATGTTACCCGACACGAACCTAAAAATTCCATTTGAAGAAAACTCGGAATCTGAACCGAACCAAATCTGAACCCGACAAAAATATTCTAATAAACCATAATCGATCCCAGCAAGACAAAATAATTTCTAAGGACATGCAACCCGACCCGAACCTAAAAATTCTAATTGAAAAAAACCCGGAATCTGAACCCGACAAAAATATTCCAATGAACCATAACCGATCCGAGCAAGACAAAATAATTTCTTAGGACATAGAACCAAACCAGAACATAAAATTTCAATTTGAAAAAAACCCTAAATCTGACTTGAACCAAATCTGAACCCGAAAAAATTATTCCAAAGAAACATAAACGGATACGAGGAACACAAATTAATTTCTGTGGACATGTTACCCGACACGAACCTAAAAATTCCATTTGAAAAAAAACTCAGAATCTGAACCGAACCAAATCTGAACCCGATAAAAATATTCTAATGAACCATAACCGATCCGAGCAAGAGAAAATAATTTCTGAGGACATCCAACCCGACCCGAACCTAAAAATTCTAATTGAAAAAAACCCGGAATCTGAACCCGACAAAAATATTCCAATGAACCATAACCGATCCGAGCAAGACAAAATAATTTCTGAGGACATACAACCAAACCAGAACATTTGAAAAAACCCCTAAATCTGACCCGAACCAAATCTGAACCCGCTAAAAATTTTCCAATGAACCATAACCCGATCCGAGCAAGACAAAATATTTTCTGTCGACAGACAACGCAATCCGAGCAAGACAAAACTATGTCCATGGACACGCAACCCAACCGGAACCTAAAATTTCATTTGAAAAAAAAACGACATTTGAACCCGTCAAAAATATTCCAAAGATTAATAATCCTATACGAGCAAGACAAAATAATTTCCGTGGACGTGCACCCCGAGCCGAACTAAAAATTCCATTTGAAAAAACCCGAATCAAATCTGAACTCGACAAAAATATTCCAAAGAACCATAACCGGATCGGAGCAAGGCAAATTAATTTCCGTGGTCAGGCAACATGACCAGAACCTAAAAATTCCATTTGAAGTCAACCTGCAACCCGACCCGAACCAAATTTTAACCCGACAAAAATATTCCAAAGAACCATAACTCGATCCGAGCAAGACAAAATAATTTCTGTCGACAGGGAACCCGATTCGAACCTGAAAGTTCTAGTTAAACTCAATCCGAAATTTGACCCGAACGCGGGTTATGGAACGTTTTCGAGTTGACTTCAAATGAAACTTTTAGGTTCGAATCCGGTTGTATGTCGAAGAAAATTATATTGTCTTTCTCAGATCGGGTTACGGTACTTTGAAATATGTTTGTCGTGTTCCGATCGGGTTCGTGTCGGGTTTCAGGTTGACGTCCAGTGGAATTTTTAGATTCTGGTCGTACTGCGTGTACGCGAAAAATAATTTGCATTGCTCGGATCGGGGTATACGGCCTGATGTATTTTAATTTCGGGTTCTGGTCAAGTTTCGGGTTAACTTCAAGTAGAACTTTCAGGTTCGGATCGGGTTTCATGCCGACTGAAATTATTTTGTCTTGCTCGGATCCGGTTATGGTTTTTTGGAATATTTTTGACGGATTCAGATTTGGTTCGGTTCAGATTTCGGGGATTTTCTAATGGGATTTTTAGGTTCGGGTCGGGTTGCGTGTCCACGAAAATTATTTTTTCTTTCTCGGATCTGGTTATGGCTTTGGGGGATATTTTTGTCGGATTCAGATTTGGTTCGGGTCAGATTTCAGGGTTTTTTCAAATGTAATTTTTAGGTTCGGGTCCGGTTGCGTGTCCACGGAAATTACTGTCTTGCTCGGATCGGGTTATGGTTCATTAGAATATTTTTGTCGGTTATCATATTTGGTTCTGGTAATATTTCGCGTTTTTTTAAACAACATTTTTAGGTTCGGATCGGGCTGCGTGTCCATGGAAGTTATTTTGTCTTTCTCCGATCGGGCTATGGTTCTTGGGATTATTTTTCTCGGGTTCAGATTTGATTCGCGTCAGATTTCGGGTTTTTTTTCAAATAGAATTTTTAGGTTCGAGTCGGGTTGCGTGACCACGGAAATTATTTTGCCTTACTCGGATCTGTTTATGATTCTTTGGAATAATTTTGTTGGGTTCAAATTTGGTTCGCGTCAGATTTCGGTTTTTTTAATTGAATTTTTAGGTTCGAGTCGGGTGCGTGTCCACGGAAATAATTCTGCCTTGCTCGGATCCGGTAATGGTTCTTTGGAATAATTTTGTCGGGTTCAGATTTGGTTCGTGACAGATTTCGGTTTTTTAAACTGAATTTTTAGGTTCTGGTTGTGTTGCATGTCCTCAGAAATTATTTTGTCTTGCTCGGATCGGTTATGGTTCATTGGTATATTTTTGTCCGGTTCAGATTCCGTTTTTTTTTTCAAATAGAATTTTTAGGTTCGGATCGGGTTGCATGTCCTCAGAAATCAATTTGTCTTGCTCGGATCGGTTACGGTTCATTGGAATATTGTTGTCGGGTTCAGATTTGGTTCGATTCAGATTCCGGGCTTTTTTTAAATGGAATTTTTAGGTTCGGTTCGGGTTGCGTGCAGACTGAAATTATTTTGTCTTGCTCAGATCGAGATACGGTCTGTTGTAATTTATTTTTCGTGTTCGGGCCTAGTTATGGGTTAATATGCGTAAAAAATCATCGTGACTGGGATATAAGTGGTCATTTTTCAATTAGCCTAACGGTGTATAGGCTCTTTGCAATAAGCCTGAAAAATATCAGGCTAATTGGAAAAAGAAAGACGATTCTCCAATTAGCCCGGCTCTTTGCAAACAGCCTAGGCTCTTTGCAAAGAGCCTGATTTCTCAATTAGCCTACAACATATGTATTAATTGCGTTTGTAAAGTTTTGTACATTTTCGTTTTCGTTTTCGGCCGGAAATTGGAAGACTACCGGAATTTTGTTTCGGGTTCGATTTCAGTCTTAAAAACCTGTTTCGACTAATCCTTACTAATAATTAATTTTGTCTATTTCATTAAAAAAAATTAACATGAAGATGAGTACTTTTTATTGGCATTTTATGTTATTTATTTTTTTGCCGTTCAATTAACAATTAATAAGCGCCATTGTATTTGCCTACTCAGAAAAAAAAAGTTTTATTGGTTTCTCATCAGTCTTATAAATTACGTAAATTAGAAAAAGTCTTATTGAATATAAAAAACGAAAATTCGATAATAGCTTAGAACAGAAATAGGGTAACAAATTTTTTTTTTTTTTTTTTTTTTCATTTTGGATAATAACGTGGAGAAAGAAAGGTAATTAAATTATGCCGACTATGATTTATTGAAAAACTTTTGAATAAACAAATGTATTTTATAATAAAGTATGCCATCGCTGTAGCAATTCTGTATGGTTATTTTTAACATGCATTTTTCTAACAAATTAAGCTAAAAAATAATATAAAAGTGTAAAATGCCTTTATTTTGATTAACATTCATTTCATCGCACAAACGGCGACATTTTCAAAATCATTCTTGATAGAAATATTTTCCCCAAAAATTTTAAAAACGATAGCTTGGTAAATAATGTCACGAGACTTCATGCGTAATGAAAATCAATGCAAACGTAAAATAAAATATCCTGAGAGTGGATTAATTTTTACTTATGTTACTAAAACTGCATAGCATCTCTTTCCAAATTTTAGGTAACTCAAGGTACACTGAACCTTTGCAAATATTCTCAATGCGTAAAAATAATTCTATTGATTCCCGGGTAATGGATGGTAAATAAAATCTTGACGGATGAATTATTCTGCTATTTTTGAAATCGATCTGTAAAGGTTCTTTGCCACATAATCTGGTCAAAGCTATGGCTCTCCTGTTCTGTTTGATAATTTATCATATATTTTTTTATGTGATTGTTTTTAAATCTTTAATTTCATTACTGAGATTATCTATTATTATAATATTATATCATTAATATTTCATATCTTTTTATTTAATTTGATTACTTTCTATAGTCTGGTGTTTTTAAATCTCTTTTGAATGAACACTATGCAATACGCTATTATTTTTAGTTCAGTCATACTGTGTGGTAAAGTTATCGTACGAATCCAATTCTTCCAACTGACCGTAAAAATGTCCAAGCCGGGATTCGAACCCAGAACCTTTGACTGACATTGACAATGCTCTAACTATTGAGCTACAAGGGCCGACAACCAGCGGTCATATTTCGCTCGGATAACCTTATTAAGGAGCGAAATATGCTTGCCAGTTGTCAACACGGATAGCTCAGACACCTAAACCAGTAACATTTCTAACAAATACCACAATTTTCAACCGACGCAAAGGGGAGTACATATGAAGCAAAATCCTGACAGAAAAGTAGTTTTAAGCTCAGTTTTTAAATAAGCACCCGGTTTTGTTTCCAGAATTCGTTTCATGGCAGTTCCAACAAATTGCTGAATATTGGTTAAGGGGGCCAGAAAAGTTTGAAATATGATGAAATGTATTTCTTATAATTATTATTACAGGGTTTGAACTTTTAAGAATGTACATTTGATCTGAGAAGAAAATTCCTCAAATTACAGGGCTCCGACATGGTACATTTTTTGAATACCAGAATTTTTTTAGATTTTTTTTTTTTTTTTTTTTTTAGATTTCTTTTGCAAATTTTGCCGACATCGCCTTTGGAGATTAATTCTAGCGCAGATGTTGTAAAAACCTATCATGAAATTGTCTGTTAAGACATGGTTTGTTAAGACATGGTCTGTTAAGACATGTCTGTTGTATACATGGATTTCCAACCCGGGCTCCCCGGGTAACAGATTACAATCGAAAACCATTTATATGTTGTTGTTTCTTATTATTGAAATTCTAATAGATTTTTTACGTTTAATATATATATTTCAGATTTTTCACTAACAATATCAACAATAATTTTTATATTTTAGCAATTACTTCAAGTAAAATTTTGAAATTTATTAAAAGCGATACTTTCGTATTGCCCTCGTATCAGGAATTAACAGTCGAAGAAATCACTAAAGATCGTTAGTCTTTTTTTATTCTGATAATTTCGATGTTTTAAGCGTGATTCGTTTACATGTCTTAAATTTGTGTTTTAGTTATATATTTTATTTATTTATGGATTGCTAAAATTAAAAACTTATTAAGTCGGAAACACATGCTAAACAATTTAATTTGTGTTAATTTAAGTGCAAACATACTTGACTTTTGTAATCGTCTGTCTGCAAGTGTCAGATTTAATAAAATCATGCTTGGAAACAATTTAAAAAAGAAAGAAAAATCATGCATTAAGCATAGATTATGAAACACTTTCGAACACTTCCTGAATGCTTTAACAAAACTTCGTTATTTAGGGAAATAAGGTAAATAAGATAACTAAGTAAACATTTTATAAAACGCATAAAACATTTGAAAAACTGATTTCAGTAGTTACCGTCCATTGCCAAATATGTATTCCAATTCGTTTGAAAAGCCCTGTATTGGATCTGTAGGTTGATATATATTATACATAATGGAAAAATTTAGTTTAGCAAGAAAATGCTTAACAGGTTGAAATTCATCTTTCAGCAATTTACACTAATAGATGTAAACATACTTGAATACTTCTGTACAGCCCTGTAGTTTACCTAGTACCTTTATTACATGCCACCATTTAGCTAAGCAATTTATGCTCATACTCAGTAACCTTTACGAATTCATTTCTGTAGCCCTGTATATGAACTATAGCATTTATACGCAAAGTATGCATAAATATAGTGAAAAAAGCGCATATCATAATTAAAAATGCATTTCGAGCAATCATTACTAATATACAGTAATTCGGATATAATATAGTATCTGAAATCTTTTCAAATACACCGCAAACAATTTCCCCTATACCATTATGAACGGACTTCTTTTGTGCGGCCCTGTAAATGAA
This sequence comes from Maratus speciosus, assembly GCA_963932465.1. Lineage (NCBI taxonomy): Eukaryota > Metazoa > Arthropoda > Arachnida > Araneae > Salticidae > Maratus > Maratus speciosus. The sequence continues at coordinate 609,828,805 of OZ010791.1, read as the reverse complement.
TAACAACTATTCTTTGCATCATACATTCTACAGAATGTATATTTTAGTGCACTTGATAAATGCATATGAATTTTATTATGTTTGAAATCATTTTGTTTGTTTGTACATCATTTAAAACCATTTTAAACGATTTTTTCCCGTAGGCCGTAATGTAATGGAAAACTTTTGACTGTCCCTGTAAATGTACTAAACACGCTACAAACTTCATTTGAAATAAGGAACGTGCTATGATAGAGGTCACTAACATCCAAAAATTTCAGAACGATCCGAACATATTTACGAGAGTTAGAGAGTGGACAGACGGCCAGACGGACAGACAAACCGAGGTCATAAACACTTTTCAACTTTGTTGGAAAGTGTTAAAAAGAAATAAAAATTGACTTAATTACAATACAGTTTTCAAAAAAATTGCGATATAGTTTTCAAACAAATTGCATTTGAAAGTAAATTTTTTTTTCTCTATCCGACGGTGTAAACATTGAAAATGTGCGACATTTAGAAATTGAAAAAATCGCAATAAAAGTAAATAAAAATTAAATTTGATCGTCTGCTGCTGCCATTCGCAGAATGACGTCAGCGTTACGCTCAGATACGTTTGTCCTTTATAATATAGGTAGATAGGTATTCAATTGGTGGATCATTTGACAGTCCTGAAATTAAGGTCGTACGAGCAGTAAACGTTGTGCCGGACAGAATGGCGTTACCTGCGAATGCAAAGACTCAATTATTTCGAAAGACTGTTTTTCAGCGGTTTTGCTACGACAACTTTTGACTAACATAGTTACACATTTCTTCTTTTTAACACTTTCCAACAAAGTTGAAAAGTGTTTATGACTTCGGTTTCTCTGGCCGTCTGGTCGTCTTTCCACGCTCTAACTCTCGTAAAAATGCTCGGATCGTTCTGAAATTTTTGGATGTTAGTGACTTCTATCATAGCACGTTCCCTATTTCAAATGAAGTTTGTAGCATGTTTAGTTCATTTACAGGGACAGTCAAAAGTTTTCCGTTACATTACGGCCAATGGGAAAAAATCGTTTCAAATGATTTTTTATTTAATGGTGTTACACTCTTTCATACGTAGTAAAATTGATATTCATTTATGACGTCCGCTAAAATATGCATTCTGTTGAATATGCGGTGCAAAGAATAGTTATTGTTCATTTACAGGGCCACACAAAAGAAGTCCGTTCATAATGGTATAGAGGAAATTGTTTGCGGTGTATTTGAAAAGATTTCAGATACTATATTATATCCGAATTACTGTATATTATAATGATTGCTCGAAATGTATTTTTAATTATGATATGCGCTTTTTTGACTATATTTATGCATACTATGCGTATAAATGCTATAGTTCATATACAGGGCTACAGAAATGAATTCGTAAAGGTTACTGAGTATGTGCATAAATTGCTTAAAGGTGGGTTTTAAAGGAGATATGCATTTTTACGCTGAACTGAATTTAGTTTACTAAGAAATATTTGTAGAATATAGATAAAATGATATACAGGGCCACGCAAAGAGTTGGATACATGGCCGTCTATGGGTGATAATTTCTGGAAATGTAATTTCAATAGTTTTAAGAGTGTTATAGTTTGAATTAAATTTTAGCTAAATAATGGCATATAATAAAGGTACTAGGTAAACAACAGGGCTTTACAAAACTATTCAAGTATGTTTCCATCTATTAGTATAAATTGCTGAAAGATGAATTTCAACCTGTTTTGCATTTTCTTGCTAAACTAAATTTACCCATTATATAGTATATCTATCAACCTACAGATCCAATACAGGGCTGTTCAAAAGAATTGGAATACATATTTGGCCGTGGTCTGTAACTACTGAAATCAGTTTTTCAAATGTTACAAATGTACTAGGTAAACAACAGGGCTTTACAAAACTATTCAAGTATGTTTCCATCTATTAGTATAAATTGCTGAAAGATGAATTTCAACCTGTTTTGCATTTTCTTGCTAAACTAAATTTACCCATTATATAGTATATCTATCAACCTACAGATCCAATACAGGGCTGTTCAAAAGAATTGGAATACATATTTGGCCGTGGACGGTAACTACTGAAATCAGTTTTTCAAATGTTTTATGCGTTTTATAAAACGTTTACTTAGTTATCTTATTTACCTTATTTCCCTAAATAACGTAGTTTTGTTAAAGCATTCAGGAAGTGTTCGAAAGTGTTTCTTAATCTATGGTTAACGCATGATTTTTCATACTTGTTTTTTAAATAAAGGCAATTAAATGCTCTACAACCTATATCTGACATTTTTGTTCTCTAGTTATGACATAAAATAGAATTAATTTTTATACATTTTGAATTTTTAACACTTTCCAATAAAATAGAAAAGTGTTCATGGATTCTGCTTGTCTGTTAGTCGGTCCGTCTGTCTGCTCACACAAATAGATTCGGATTTTCATGCAATTGACATATGTTAATGATGTTTACCATGGCATGTTCGGTATTGGATATGAAGTGTGTAGCACTAATAGTTCATTTACAGGGGCACTCAAAAGTATTCTGTTTCATTATGGTCCATGGGGAAAAATCGATTGCAGAGTATTTTAATGACATTATGCTTTTACAAATGTACTGAAATTGATATAAAGACTGAATTTCACTACAAGATTATTACTACACAATAGGGCATTCACAGCATTTGTCGTTCATTTACACAAAAATGGTTACAGGTCTTAGAGCAAAAATTGCTGGAAGTGCGTTTTCAATTTCAGTATCCGCTTTTAAGTTTTGCATGTTACTCGTTGTGTATAAATTCGGTACCTCGTATACAGGGCTGCACAAAAGAATTCGCGTACCATTCTGCTAATTAGCGGAATTTGATGAAGGGGAATTTTCAACTGCGGAATGTATTCTTTAATTGAACTAATTTTTGCATGCATAGCGTTAACAGATACAAATATATATATATCATATACAGGGCTGCTCAAAGAATTCGGATAATTTTCGAATAATTGTAGATATGGAGTTGCTGAAATTGGGATTTCAAATGTGTTATGCGTTTCCAAATGATTCCATTAGACATCCTATTTAAACTTATCAACACTAAAAAGACCGGGAATTTTACTCAAGTTTTATCAAAATATTTGTCACCAAAATTTATATTCAAAACTGTTTAACTTATTTATCTAACATTTTTCTTCTTATTTGTCTTTTAAACTTATTTTATAAAGATATTTCTGGTTTCGAACGGTAATAAATTCATTTGGTCAACTGATCCCCCACGGTCCTTGTAATGTTAAATGGCAACGGTTTTTACATTATTCTGAATGAGTTGGAAAGTGTTTCATAATCTATGCTTGATGCATGACTTTTATTTTTTGTTTATTATGATTTAAAAAAAAAAAAGGTTAAACTTTTTTCGTTTATCGGGAGACAATTTAATAAGCAGTATAAAAAAAAAATGACGACTCGGCTTGAAAGCCGTGGCAAAACTAATCTTGCAAGATTAATTTGGTGGTACAATTTGAACACTTTTTTAGCTCACAGGCTGTCAAAGCCTGAGAGCTAATGTGCCCGCAGCTTCTGTATGTACGTAACAGGAGAATTCTTGATAGAAATATCCGATTTGCTTCGAATTTTTTTCTAGATTAATTCTGATAAGGCGCTTCCCTTATTAGTTTTGGGGGTTCACTGGTTAAGTATAAAGGGGGAACGGGGGCTAATCCCCCGTTAACTTAGATAAATGTTTTTTTCATGCAGAATTATCAGATTTTCATCAAATTTGGTATACCGGTTAATTCTGATAAGGCGCTTCCCTGATTAGATTTGAAGGTCCATTGTTTAAGTATAAAGGGGGAACGGGGGCTCATACCCCCTAATTTAGATAAATTGGTTTTTCTATCCGATTTGCTTCAAATTTGGTATACCAGTTTATTCTGATAAGGCCCTTCCCTGATGAGATTTGAGGCTCATTGGTTAAGTATAAAGATGTGAAAAAGGGGAAGGAAGCTAGCCCACCCCTTAATTTATTTTTCGAAAGGCATTATTATTTAACGTAAGACTATAATACACAATTAGTGTGAATAGACTGTGAGCTCAATGCCATCAGTTTAACTGGGTACTTTTCTTTTTTCTTTTATTCTTTTTAACGATGAAATAAATATTTAACTTCTATAAGACTTAAATAAGTAAATGTAAAAGGAGATAATAATCCAACTTAATTACAGGCTTCCCGTAATTATGGCTTTCCTGATCCATGATCAAATCCAGTCAAATTCCGCCATTTCAATATTTTTGGTCACCTTAACCATTTATGTCCCAATTTATGAATTCATGAAAATTTCATTTTCTAAAGCATTTTTCGTAAATTTTATTACGACATTAGAAGATTTACACAATCTTTTAGTTAATTTTAGAAGGATTTAGCCAATTAAAATTGATTAATTAAATTTGAATTTATAAGGATTTTGTGCAATATTTATAACTTCACCTAAATCTTTTCTTTTAAATACTTTTTTTTTTATTTCATAGAATTAGGAAATATACAAATATAATGTTCTTGCTATAGAAATATAGAAATATATGGAACTGAAACTTTGCTCCCCTCCCAATCTTACAACGTCAAGAATGTTAAAAAGATGGAAAGGCAAAATAAATCATACTTTTAAAAATATTTTTGTTTTGTGCAACCATTAACCCTTTAACCGTCTGGCCCGGATTTTTCCGTTTCTAGATATCATATTAAAATGCCTGTAGACAAAAATATTTTAAACAGAATCTTATTTCGAACCATATACAGAAAGGGGTGATATTAAAGCTATTATAGCATTAAACTGTGATTTAAAAAAATAAATATCCTGGGATTTACAAGCATTCTAATAAAAATACAGGAAAACCCTCGGACGGTGAAAGGGTATGCTTTTGGAACAAGATAAACTAAAGTATCTATAAATCACTCTAAACTGTATTACTACTAATCGAAGCATTAAATGAATTTTATAACAAGTTATTTTAATGGTACTTTAAAATACCTTTGAGGCATTAAGGGCTATTGTTGGAATCTTTTAGAAATTTGTATCATTTTAGTTTGTTCAAGCTTTCAATTGTGCTATCGTTCAAAATTTTCATTTTAGCAGTATTAATTTCTTTACCGTTGCTTGATTCAACCTCATATTAATTTGTTTTACTCGATTGATTATTTCGATACCAGTGTATGAATCACTCTTGAATTAAGGGGTATTCATTAATAGTAATAATTTTCCTATTGATAGTAATAGGTTTAGGGAGACTTCTTTTTGTGGTATATCGTAATACTTTAATACAAAGTTTAGAAATACGCAATAATCAGATTTTGCAGAATCCTTTATAAATGAGTTTTCGATTTATCCGGTAATTTATAACCAGTCCCGCACTGTGTTTTTACTATATATCATATAAGGTTCGTTGAGGCAACTGGGACATGATTTTACAATGTGACTCTGGAGCTTCTGACAATTCAGCTTCAAAAAGCTAATGCTCATTTCAATTAAAGTCTGAACTTCTGTAAATGTGTTCAGTTAGGTTCCCTCTATCAGACAGAAATGCTCAAAATTACATTTTAATATTTAAAAATAGAAAAATATGCATATTTCATCTTTCTTTCCTCATGTGTCCAGTTGCCCCAAAAACTGGGGTAACTGTACCAGGGGGGTCTATGTTCCACACGCGTTTATATTTTTTCATATCGGATATCAGGTCCTGCTTGAAAAAGTGTAAACAACTTAAAAAAATTTAAACCAGGCAGATCATGTAAATTATATGTCAATAAACAGCGTTGTAAGGGAAACCTTTGCTGTCAGTGTGCCTAAAAAAAGCACTAAAAGTGAAAATATTAGATTTATTTATACCAAAAATATAAAACTTAAGTAAGTACTTATGTACATTAGTATAGATAATAAGTATAAAAGTCACATGGGTATTTTAAGGAAAAAATAGCAAGGTAAATCTCTGAACAAAAGGCTACGTAAGTACTTAAGTACTTTTTCTTTATCCATGGGTCGCATTATATAGAGAAAATTTTATTGTTTCTTAAAGAAAGGTGCGATGAAGATATTATTTTTAAAATATTGGTAGGGACGATAAAACATTCCCTATAGCGTAGCTGCCAACTTTTACGCTTTCCTCTTACCACTAAAATATTATAGTAAATGTTGTCTTATTTAGTCGTCGAAATCTTATGATTAAACAAAACGAAAATCTTTATTAAAATTTAGTGGTAGCAAAAAAGCGTAAAAATTGGCAGCTATGCCTATAGAATGCGACCCCTGTGTATAGTACAATTTCAAGGTCTGGCTATCTGGCTTTCAGGGACGAGGTACTTGCATTCGTAAAATGTTGAAATAATTTAATGACACCAATATTTACAAGGAATCTATCTGAAAACATGTAAAAGTATATTTTCGCGTACTTAATAAAGGTTAAATTTTAATTATGAAATTCAGGTGCCAATATGGCAATTAGGAATTAAAATTAAGTGATGCCATAACGGCATCACCGCCTCTCAAGGGGTCAAGAAATTTGGTTTGATACCACTCAATATGCTTTTTTTTTAATTTCATTATGTTATTTTATTAAGGTATTCTATCATTTTCTTTATTGTGAGCAAATTTACTTCCCGTAGTAAGAGAAACACAAAATAATTATTTATAACTATTGGGGTAACTGGATCCAGCATCTCCCAGTTACCCCGGATACATGTCCCATTCTTGAAACATTTATGGGGTAACTGGGACACCGGGCTTACATTTAAAACATGAAGTAAATATGTATAGATACCTAATAATATTAATGTAGTTATATGTCTAATCATTAAAAACAAAGATTGTTTAATAAAAGTTGTTATATCCTTAATCAAGAATCCAAAATAGTAGCGATTTATGTTAATAGATGGCAGCATTACACAATCTGGAATTGTAAGGCTTTGCGCGTAGCCGAGAATATTCTGTGCAGTTGTAAAATGTGACTTGTTCTGAAAGCTGCGTTTTAGCAGCTATTGTAAATATGTATAATAAACTATAAGTAATCTTATAGTTATGCTTTCTTCCTTAGTTAAGAATAATAATAAGAGTGCAGCGATATAAAAGTGGCGACGAATGGGATGTAACCCAAATTAAAATGCAGTGAAAATCTTTTTGTTTTGAAAAAGAAAAAGAAAAAGAGAACGGAAAAATGACCGATAAAGAAATAATTTCCCTGGGACGCTTGGAAGAATATAATACAAATATTCCTTGGACTATTTACGTCGAGAAAATTGATTTTTATTTCTCAGCGAATAGCATAAAAAATGATGAAATGAAGAAGAATATTTTACTAAGCTCTGTTGGAACAACAATTTTTGCTATTTTGCGAGATATTATTGTTCCGAATACGCTGAAAGAAATCAGTTACGAGGATCTTTTAAAGAAAGCTAAAGATCATTTTTCACCACGCCCTAGTGAAATTGTCGAAAGATTTAAGTTCCAGAAACGACTAAGGAAACAAGGAGAGACTATAGCCGATTTTATAAGAGAGTTACGTCGTTTATCCGAACATTGCAACTTCTGGAATACACTTAATGACCTCCTGCGTGATCAGTTGGTGTTTGGCATCCAAGATGAAAAGATACAGCAGAAATTACTGGATTCCAGGGATTTAACGTTCCAAACAGCGGTGGAAATAGCTGAGTCATTTGAGATAGCTGAGGCTGGAGTGAAATCCCTACACATCGGAGATACTACGACTGTCAGTCAAGTGCGTGTTTCGATAGGAGAGAAATCGAAAGTGGAGAAGTATGCTCATGCACCTAAGCCTAAAGAAGATAAATTCGCGCCTGAGAAACCGTGTTACAGATGTTCTAAAAATCATAATCCCAAGTTTTGCCCTTCTAAATCTGCAGAATGTCATTTCTGCCATCGACTGAGTCATTTAAAAATTTGTTGTCGTAATAGAAAATTTGGAATGAAAAGTGAGAAACCTTTTAACCACTTCACCGGCGACAGGTATGGGGAAACAATGCTTTTACCCCCCAAGTTATCTCGGGGCAGCCGGTGAAGTGGTTAAGAACAGAAAAATTAAAACTGTTCAGGAAGAATATTGTTTAAATTTTATGGACGACAACTCCAATAAGGTGTCATGGATAAAATCTGTTAAAATAAATGGTGTAAAAATACAATTTGAAATTGATAGTGGTGCGGCTCATACTATCTTAAGTAAAAGTGTTGCTAACAAATTGTTCTCAGGTAAGCTGCCTTTAATTAAATCTAAAATAAAATTGCAAACTTATACTAAAGACTCTTTAACTGTTTTGGGGGAATTAAAAGTAAATGCTGTTGTTAATGAATATTGTATTCCTCATTTAAGAATATTAGTAATTAAAGAGGAGGGTCCGAGTCTAATCGGAAAAACTTGGTTAAAAGCATCAAAATTATTTTGGCCTAATGTAAATATGATTAAAAGCATTTCGAAAGATGATTTAATTAGAAATTTTCCTAATGTTTTTGCTGACGGGATCGGGACAATCAAGCCCCCCCCCCCCCCCCCCGTGTCAATAAAATTGAAGAAAGATGCAAAATCAGTTTTTCTTAAGTCTCGACCTGTTCCCTTTTCTTTAAGAAAAGCTACTGATGTTGAATTGGAACGATTAACTAATGAGGGTATTTTAAAACCTGTTGATCATTCAGAATGGCTAGTCCTATAGTAATTGTTCCTAAGCCTAATGGTTCTGTTAGAACATGTGGTGATTACAGAGAAACAGTTAATGCTAATACTGAAAATTATAATTAATATCTTCCTAGAATGGAAGAATTATTTTCTGAATTATCAGGTGGTAAATTTTTTACTGTTTTTGATTTAAAAGATGCATATTTACAACAACCTGTAGATAAAGAAAGTAGTAAAATTTTGACTATAAATACTCATAAAGGTTTGTTTAATGTATTACGATTAGCATTTGGGGTAAAATGTGCTCCTGGAATGTTCCAAAGAAAAATTGAACATATTTTTAAAAAGTTTGAATATGTTGGTGTATTTTTAGATGATGTTATCATTAGTGCTAGTAATGAATCAGAACATTCTGAAAGAGTTGAAAGTGTTCTGAAATGCTTTTCTGAGCATGGTATAAGATTGAATAGGGAAAAATTAAAATTTATGGTTTCGGAAGTTTCTTATTTAGGTCAGAAAATATCTCAGGAAGGAATTAGACCTGTTCCAGAAAAAGTTAATGCTATTTTGAATGCTCCTATTCCAAATAATGTATCACAATTGCGTTCATTTTTAGGCTTAATTTCTTATTATAGAAACTTCCTACCTAATATTTCAGATGTTTTAGAACCTTTACATAGATTATTAGATAATAATGTAAACTGGACATGGTCAGAAAAGCATGAAAAAGCGTTTCAAAAAGTTAAACAATTATTATGTACATCTCCTGTTTTAGAATTATATGATGTAAACAAAGATATAGTTTTAAACTGTGATGCTTCTGAATATGGTATAGGATCAGTTTTAAGCCACATTGTTGAGGGTAAAGAGAAACCTATTGCTTATGCTTCGAGAACTTTAAATAAAACTGAAAGAAATTATGCCATGATTGATAAAGAAGCTTTATCTGTAATGTTTGGTCTCACTAAATTTCACCAATATTTAACTGGAAAAAAAATTAAAATTATAACAGATCATAAACCTTTAATTCGATTATTTGATCCTGTTAAAAAGGTACCTGATACATTATCACCTAGAATGCTCAGATGGTCATTAATGTTAGCTGGTTATGATTATACAATTGAGTATCGCGAAGGTAAAAATAATAAAAATGCGGATGCATTAAGTAGATTACCTTTCCCAGAAACTGTAAATGTAGTAAGTAATCCTGCGGAAATAATGTTTGTTTCAAATAATGATAATTGGTCTATTACGTCTAAAACTATTGCAAAGTGAACAACTGAAAATCCTGTAACTAAACAAATTTTAGTGTGGGTGTTACATGGGTGGCCGCGAAAGGTTAAATCAGAAAAATATCAACCATATTTTCGTAGAAGGGAGGAAATTTCCTGTCTAGAAAATTGTCTATTGTGGGGACATAGAGTGATCGTACCAGAGGAAGGCCGTGAATATATATTAAAATTAAAGCATTCTGGTCATCAGGGTATATCGAGCATGAAAGCGAAAGCTAGGAGGGTAGTTTGGTGGCCAAATATGGACAAAGAAATTGAACAAATGGTAAATTCTTGTAATAGATGTCAGATGTTTGCGAGGGATTGTCCCAAAATGGAACCCTTGAAATGGAAATCTGAACTGCCCTGGGAAAGGATTCATATAGATCATGCCGGTCCTTTTGAAGGTAAAATGTTGTAATAGTAGTCGATTCTTATACTAAATGGTTGGAGGTAGAGGTAGTACCCAGGTCTGATAGTAAAACTACAATTAAGGTATTAAGGAGAATTTTTGTTACATTTGGATTACCTGTTGAATTGGTCAGTGATAATGGTCCCGCGTTCACAAGTGATGAATTTGAGGAATTTCTTAAAAATAATGGAATTAAGCATACTCCTATTCCACCTTATCATCCGTCTTCGAACGGACAAGCGGAAAGATGTGTGCAAACTGTGAAAAACTGTCTTAAAAAGCTAGATAAAAGTGACATCATTGTCAATTTCACGATTTTTGTTAGAAAATCATTCCACTCCTCATTCGGTGACTGGTAAAACTCCTGCTGAATTAATGCTTGGAAGGCCAGTTCGAACGGCCCTTCACTTGGTATTACCATCAAAACCTAAAATACAACAACACCTGCACAAATATAAGCTTCATGATTTAGCTTTTGTTAAAAATTTTGGAAAAGGGGAGAAATGGGTAAAAGGAAAAATTATGAAATTATTGGGGAGTAGATGGGTTTTAGTAAATAGATGTGACGGAGTGATGTGTAAGCGTCACGTTGATCAGTTGAGACGAAATAAAGAGATATGTGATGAAATACCAGAGAGAGTTGCAGAAATAAATCGAAATGATAAACTAATGTCAGACAAGGTTGAAAATATGGGACATAGTGGTAAAAATTACAGTAATTATGATAGGTATGAAAGGGTTAACCAAAACCGTTTTTCTGGAATTAATAGAAAAATAAAAGAACAGCTTAATAATGATGATACTATAGAACCAAGCCAATCTCAGCCTTCGCATGATATTGTGGCAGGTACAGTTGTGAGTAATAAAAATGATGTTATGACACATAAAACTGTAAAAGACAATTTGATTAAAAACAATGACGAGGACTGTAAGAAAAGTGCTCCATTTCGAAGAAGTCAAAGAGCAAGATTGCCTGTAGTTCGTTTGAACTATGAGGGGAGGGGTGTTATATCCTTAACCAAGAATCCGAAATAGTAGCGAATTATGTTAATAGATGGCAGCACTACACAATCTGGAATTGTAAGGCTTTGCACGTAGCCGAGAATATTCTGCGCAGTTGTAAAATGTGACTTCTGAAAGCTGCGTTTTAGCAGCTATTGTAAATATGTATAACAAACTATAAGTAATCTTATAGTTATGCTTTCTTCCTTAGTTAAGAATAATAATAAGAGTGCGGCAATATAAAAAAAGTAGTTACAGTATTTTAATAAAAATCCGAGGAAATTCAACCATATTGACGTTGTTTTTAAAAAAGAAACGTAAATTTTTGACAACCTATCGCAGCAAAGTGAGAGTTATGATTGAGTTGATACACGTTGTTTTAGGAAGTAGAGATAAAGGGGCATTGCTCACAAAAGCTAAAACTTAAAAAACACCAACAGTTTTTTATAAAATAGCCTATGGCCCAGTTACCTCGTGGTTCCTGTTACCCCCAACAAACCTTATATATCATTGAAAGGTTCTATAAACGATTTTAAGGTATCAAACTCTCCCTTTTGAAGAACTTTCATGGTGTTTTCTTTATCTGGGAGATCCTCAAAAGGTGGGATCATTAAACGTTAACTATATGTAATTCTTAAAATTTTCAAATTTAAGGCCAAATTTTTTAAATAGTATAGTATATAAGTCTACAAAATTATACACAAATATTAAAAGACAACCACTATTCTGGAAAATTAATTATTAAAGCATTTAATTAGTAGGTCTGTAGGTTACAAATTTTAGACATTTCTGGCATGTAGGTTACAGATTTTGGACATTGCTAAGATGTAGGTTACACAGTTTTGACATTTCCATAAATAAGTTGTGCTTAGTATTTAAAAAATTCTTAAAACTAATCATGTAATAAATTTGTTCTATAATTGTATGTATAATTATTATATATATATGTATATATATATATAATTAACTTCTTGTTATCCAGTTATAATAATAATAAAATCAAATGTTAAACTTTGATATTAAAATATTTACTACTTTTTTAGAAATAATATCTCAAATTTATATGAATTACACATTATGCAAAAAACATACCTTTACACAATATTAGAAGTATCCAACATATAATTTATTCTTTTTATTTTCTCAAGAAAAAAAAACCAAAAACAAACAAACAAACAAAAAAAAAAACAAGTTCTACTGTCATTTTTTTTTATGCACATATCTATCATTTCTTTATCAAAAGAAAAGTATCTGTCACCGGGTGAGGTGGCTATGGTGATTTCAACAAAATATCTTCATATTTTAAATTTCTGCTGTCTTTTTAGATGAATAACGAAACTTGTTAAAATCAATGTCTACCTGAGGAGTCAAAAAATTTATAGAAAATATTTGTTCACCATTATCAATGCTGATCTTTTCAATAATACCTGGCCATAAGTTTTCATCATGAATTAATACAAAGCACCAGTCACCAATGTCAATCTATTTTCAACTGTGAGGAGTCAATTGTCGAAACAATATTTTTTTTATCAGCTTCACTGGTAATGCATTCTTGATTCTTTTTTACAGAGATTGCAAAAATCAGATCTACTTTTTATTTGAATAGTACCAATTTTGCTTGTCGTTTGTACGGAGTGAATTTTTTGAGTACCTTTAACAATTTTCGCTGGCTGTCTTCTATACTTTGAGTACTGTCAATTTTTTTTTTTTTTTTTTTTTTTTTTTTTTTAACCAAAGTTTCAGAACGTAGTGGCTTAAACTTTTTATTTGCCTTGCATTTTGGTGGGGAAGCAAAGAGGAAGAATGGAATTTTAAGGAGGGGGGATTCTTAAACCTTGAATTTAAAAAAAAAATGACCTCAAGTACAATAATTTAACAAAAAAATATTTATTTTATTTTTTAAGATGCATGTTAGAACAATGGACTCTGTTACAATATATTTATTTATGTATTTAGAAAATTAAAATTATTAATGTTTAGATCTTTCCACGATTTGGACATTGTTATTAAATAATCTTTTGGGGTACATTTGCTACAAAGAAAACTTTGCAAAATACATAAATACATGTAAGATCACTAAAGAATTACTTTTGAAAAAAAAAAAAAAAAAAAAAAAAAGAAGTTTTACTATTAATTTTAAATCATACTTTTAAATAAGCATGTCCGAAATTTTGTAACGATCGCAGCGGTCGTCATTTTGTGTCGATCGTTACACACATTAGTTGAGCATGCTTCACGTCAAGTTATATTATTACACGTACTAAATACACTTTATTTATACAAAACACGGTAATTATTTATGATAAAACCATTATAATAAACATCTTTTTATACGTTTCAGGACACCAAATCATCTTTAAAAATAAATTTACCGAAAATAAAATCGGCGTTTCCATTGTTATGCGATTCGGACATTCCAATTTCTTATTTGAGAAAAGTGCATTTATTGCAAAAGAATGTTACAAAAACACATACAAATACTTTAAAAATTTTTAAAAATGATTTTAAAGTTAGATAAAAGAGTTTAAAGTACTTACTTGATGTATTTTTCGTTGAAATGATAGCTTTGTGGCGATCGTTACTTTTGGACATAACAAAATACAGAAAAATTCTTTATAGAAAAGTCCTTCTATCTTCAAAGAAGCAATAAATCAGCCTGCTATCTGTTAACGAAATTATCAAAAAATCATCCGTTTCCTTTATGCATTCGTTGTTTACCATTGAACCACCTGAAAGCAAGTTAAAACTCTTTTTCTTGGTGGTACATTGGAGCAGTTAACGTTATGAATGTGCAAAATTAGCCTCTTTAGCATAAAATAATAACATTTTAAGATATTTATACAAAGCTTTTACAATAAATTATGTCATTTTCTGCCTCTGAATAGAATTAAAAACTCAGTGTAAAAAAAAAAGAAAATTAAAGTGAATGATAATTAAAGTTATTTTTGAAAGGCTTAAAGTTATGACGTGTATCCAGTGTCCACCTTTTGAAAACCACCCTTTTCCTTTTATTTAGGTGCTTTCGTAATTATATAAAAATGTAGCACCTACTATGGTCGTCGTCTGTTTCGTCAGTCTGTCTGTACTGTACGTCTGTCTGCATATAACAGAGCAAAAACTACCCATCTGAATGGTTTGAAATTTAATAAATAGAGTCGGTGCAGAATTTTGTTGAGTCATTTCAAATTTTATGAAAATCGAATCAAAACTTAAAACGATATTAATAAAAGTTTTCTTCGTTCTATTAAATCCTATCATACGCAATTAATTCAATGATATCCCATGATAGGTAAGGATTCTAGTTTGCCACGGTGATGACGCCCTATTTCAAATGGAGTCCTATTATTTCCGCATTACTGAATTTAATATATAGAATCTTAATGAATTTTGTATTCATGCATTTTTGCGTAAAAGTGCAACAGCTATTGCACCAAGATCTGAATATTTATAAAACTTCTTATAGTGCGAACCCACCTCATTTGCCACGTTTGACGTACAATTTCCAATTTATTTAAATAGAAAATGAATAATTAAAAAATAAAATAATTTCTCCAATAAAATTGCTGTTTCATTTAACATGAATTTTTTAAAAACTTTATTCTGTTCAAATAAATAATCGATATCGATAAATAAATATTCCAACCTGCAGCATTTTTTATTTTTCAACCATTTTGCGTTCGTATCCCCCCCCCCCTCTCTTAATTCCGCAAACGAAGTTTCTTTCATTTTATTCTTAATTATTATTTCATCAATTTTAATTACAATCATTGCAGGCAAAATATAAAAGGGATTTTTTTCGGTTTTTCTATTTCATTTTATTGCTGTCTATAGAAAAAAGGCATTTGTTTTCTCAGCTTCATTTGTTATCGAGTCAAATCAAGTTTTTTTTTCTTTAATTGCATTCCAAAAATGATTTGTATCAAAGAAAGGTTCTGTTTGAATGAGGAAATTTTTTGTCCCAGTTGTTTTCAGTTGATCTAAAAAAAATTAGTACGCGTAACATGTAATGTGCCCTTTTTAATGGTCATTACTTTGATGTTTTTGATATTTTTTAAAATCTTCTTACAATAATGTAATATTTTCAGTTAGATTAAACATTTTTTTATATCTTTAAATTATTAATTTTTAAAAGCTATCTTCAATATAGGAAAATATTGTAATCGAAATTTTTTTCGACTTCCGGTTTTCGACGGATTTACACGTTTTACTGCAAGAGATCCCCAAAAACATGTTTATACGAAATTTCTGCTTGTCTGTGTGTCCATCTGTCATCATTTTACCATCTAAAAGCATATAAAGTTATGCATAGAATTGAACGAAATTTTTTGTGCATGTTTTTGCTATGGCAATCAGGTCCTTCCTTAATTGGAAAAAATTCTGCCGGAAAGGGGCACTGTAATAGCGATTTTTGTTCCATTTTCACTATTGTACCGTCGAAAAGTTTATAAAGTTATGCATAGAACTGAAACAAATTTTTTGTGTATGTTTTTGGCTATGGCCAGCAAGTTCTCCTTCAATAATGGAAATATTCCAACGGTAAAGGGAACTGTGATAGCGATTCTTGTATACTTTCTTGATTTTTCGTAATTCTATTGTCCATCAGTGGCTCGTTCAGTGGCTCGTGCAGCGGCGGAAAATCGCGTCCTGCTAATAGTCCAAGAGCTGTTAAACATTTTAGGGAAGGTATTTGAGGCACCCTGAAAATTTGTGCAACACTTCTTTTGTAATGGCTGAATACAAAATCGAATGTCTGGCTGAAGGATCGTGGCCCAAAAACTGTGCCAGACACGTGTCAAGTGCCATTTTTTGACTACCCCCAAAAAAGGTATTTGAGGCACGCTGAGACTGAGACAAAATAATATTTATACTTAGAAAAAAATATTTTGAAAACGACAGACACTTTAGTCAGCCCAAAAACTCTGCCAGACACGTGTCAAGTGCCATTTTTTGACTACCCAAAAAAGGTATTTGAGGCACGCTGAGATTGAGGCAGAATAATATTTATGCTTAGAAAAAAATATTTTGAAAATGACAGACACTTTAGTCGGCACGAATCTGTGCCAGACACGTGTCAATTGCCAAATGGCACTTGACACGTGTCTGGCACAGTTTTTGGGCCACGATCCTTCAGCCAGACATTCTATTTTGCATTCAGGCATTACAAAAGAAGTGTTGCACAAATTTTCAGGGTGTCTCAAATACCTACTCAAAAATGTTCAACAGCTCTCCTACTATAAGTCGGCTACTCTCAAACAGCTGATGGACAACAGAATAAGGAAAAAACAATTGATTTTAATAAATATCATGATCGAGATTAACTCGTTTTTACTCCGATTAATTGATTGAGGCAGAAATTTAAGATGAAAGTCAAAGTTGGTATAGTATTGAACTAATAATATTGCAGTATTGAGATCTGTAACGAGTTTTTGAAATTTTAAGATGTATGAGATAGAAGAAAGTTTTAGGATTGGCACATCCAATTAGTTTTTTAATTAAGAATTAAAGATTGACGATTTATTGCAATCATAAAAGAAAGAAAAAAAAACTCAATACAGCATAAAATATGCTCAAAGGTGCAAATCATTAATATAAATTACATTTAACAGAGCTCCTGATAATACGGGCCCCACCAGTGGCCGAGAGGTTCTGCTCTTGAAGCTGGTAGACGGGAGGTGCTGGGTTCGATCCCAATCGCGCCCGTCGGCCTAATCGTTCGGAGTTTTCGTGGTTTTCTTCTAGCCGTGGATCTTCCATGCGTTAATACGGATTAGGTTCCCTTAGAAAGACCCCCACGGAGGGCACTCCCCCCGGGCCTATATCCCTCGTGTAGATAATTGGCCGTCAAAAATCAACCCAACCCAACCCTGATAATACGGATGACTTAAATGGGATCAGAATGGGAATAAAAAATGTGAATATATATATATATTTACGTTCTTCTGTCTTTACAAGAAGAAATTATTGGATTCATCAAAATTTTCGAATTCCTGTTTTCGACGGATTTACACATTTTAGGGGTCAGAGAACCATAAAAACATGTTTTTACAAAATGTCTATCTGTGAGTCTGTCTGTCTTTCTGTCTATGTGTGTGTGCGACACAAATTTTGTGGGCGCTCTATCTCTAATGAACGTATCTCTAAGAACTAATGAACGTAATTTAATAAAACTTTAGATTCAATTAGTCCTTGATATAAACTGGTGCTGATTAGTTTTTGGTGTAAATCGTCCAACTGGTGGCGCTGCTATGCGGAATTTTTCACGATTTCCGCGATAGCTATATCTCAAGAACTAATATACGGACTTTTATAAAACTTCAGATTCCGTTAGTCCTTGATATAATTTGGTGCTGATAACGTTTTAGTGTAACTCGCCCAGAAGGTGGCACTGCTATGCGGCATTATTCATGATTATCGCAATAGCTCTATCTCAAGAACTAATGCACGGATTTTTATAAAACTTCAGATTCAGTTAGTCCCTGATATAAATTAGTGCTGTTTACCTTTTAGTGTAAATCTCCCAACAGGTGGCGCTGCTAGGTTGCATTTATACGATTTCCGCAATAACTGTATCTCAAGACTAATGCATGAATTTTCGTCAAACTTCATATTCAGTTATTCCCTAATCTATATTTGGCCCTGATTAGTTTTTGGAGTAAATCGAGCAACAGGTGGCGCTGCTATGTAATTTTTTTACGATTTCCGCAATAGTTTTACCTCAAAAACTAATGCACGAATTTTCATCAAACTTCAGATTCAGCTACAACTTGACATAAGTCGTTGCTGATTAGATTTTGGTGTAAATCACCTAACTGGTAGTACTGATATGCTTTATTTTTCAGGAAATATTAACATGTATGAGATAGAAGAAAGTTTTGGGATTTCCACATCCGACTAATTTTAATTTGAAAGGTGGTGTGCTTGTTTATTTTACTAAGTCGCAAATGTTTTTATTTAGACGCTATATGGCTTGCGTCACTGTATATTTTCATGTGTGAAATTAACTCATGTTTATAGATACTATACGTAAGTATGTGGAAAAAAATATGGTCAATATTATTATATTTATGGTGTTTCAAAAGAAATTTTTGATATATTGTGAAAGTTTGATTTTACTATCCAGAATTTTGTCTTTCTTGAAATTAAAATCCTAAGAAATATTTATTAAAAGTAAACTCAAGTCTGTAGGTACTATATATAGGCTTGAGGGGCAAAAACTATTTATGATATCTTAAAAGAAATTTTAGACATTCACAATAACAATGTTTTATTTCCCTATTCTACATTTTATTCTTATTTAAATCAAAACGATATCTTTAAAAATCTTTCTTAAAATTAACTGAAGTTCGTAGATACCAGACATACTCGCAGGAAAAATGCATTTCACAAAAATACTCACAGCAATATAACTGAATGGGAAGATCTTAGAAATCATTCTCAAGAGGCTAATGTCAAAACCAGACTTTTATCTTTTACGCTTTAACTTCTTTTTTTTTCTTTATGCTTCTACAAGAACTTTCATATAAAATGTAAAAAGCCTGTTTTACACTCGTTTCTTTTACGAGTCTTTTTGGCTAAAGGGATTTTTCAAAAATTGTATGAAATGTCTTCTAGAATTTTTGACAGTATGCTTATAATTGTGAAAAAATTATTTCATTTATGCAAAAAATATTTAATTATGATATCGTAAAATAGATTTTAAATATTCACAACAACAATGGTTTCTTTTCATAGTCTTCATTTCATTCTTATAAAGATATTTTTAAAAATCTTTGTTAAAGTTAACTAAAGTTCATAGGTACATGACATACTTGTAGTAAAAATGCATTTTACAAAAACACTCACAGCAATATAACTAAATGAGAAGATCTTAGAAATATTTTTCTAGAGGCTAATGTCAGCACCAGACCTTTATCTTTTACGCTTTAGCTTCATCTTTTTTTCTCTTTATGCTTCTACAAAAACTTTCATGTAAAATGTCAAAAGCCTGTGAAAATATTTTCAAGTGTCCTTCATAAAAGTGATTGAGGGCTACAGAATTACACTCGTTTCTTTTATGAGTCTTTTTGGCGAAAGGGATTTTTCAAAAATTGTATGAAATGTCTTCTAGAATTTTTGACAATATGATTACAAATGCTGTGAAAAATGTACATTTATATAGACGTTTTTTCAAGGTTAAAAAGTTTAAGTAGCTTTTAATTCCTAATATATAATTAAATGTTTTAAACTTTTATTGCATTTGTTAAAGCACTTACAAAAAAATTATAATGTCATATAAATTAATAAATTGATAAAAACTATCTTTTAGAAATTTCATATCATTTGAGTTTTTCAACCTTTCAATTGTGTTATCGATGTAAGTTTTCTTTCTAGTAATAATTTCTTTACCGTTGCTTTATTCAACTTCATTTTATTCTTTTTACTCGATCGATTGTTTCGATACCAGTATATGAATCACTCTTGAATTAACGGGTATTCATTAATAGTAAACAGTTTAATATTGATAGTAATAGGTTTAGGGGAACGTTTACTGTGGTATATCGTATATTTTAGTACAAATATTTGAAATACGCAATAATCAGATATTGCAGAGTTCATTATAAAAGAGTTTTCGATTTATCCGGTATCTTTAAACAGTCTCGTACCATGGTTGCACTATATTATATATATGGTTGAAAGATTATATAAACAATTAAGGTATAAAAATTAACTAAAGTTCGTAGATACCAGACATACTGGTAGAACAAATGCATTTCACAAAAACACTCACAGGAAGATAACTGAATGGTAAGGTCTTTGAAATCTTTCTCAAGAGGCTAATGTTTATTGCATTTTTAAAAGTGGTTGCGAAAAAAAAAAAAAAAATCCCATAAACGAATAAATTGATAAAAACTATCATAGCTTGTAGATACCATATATAAGTTTGAGGGGCAAAGAATTTTGAAAGAAATTATTTCATTTATGATATCTTAAAAGAAATTTTAAACATTCACACTAACAATGGTTTCTTTTCCTATTCTAAATTTTATTCTTATTTAAATCAAAAAGAAATCTTTAAAAAATCTTTCTTAAAATTAACTAAAGTTCGTGGATACCTAATATACTTGTAGGAAAAATGCATTTCACAAAAACATTCGCAGAAATATGGCTGAATGGGAATATCTTAGAAGTCTTTTTCAAGAGACTAATGTCAGAACCAGACTTTTATATTTTATGGTTTTAGCTTCATATTTTTCCTCTCTATGCTTCTACAAGAACTTTCATGTAAAATGTGAAAAGCCTGTGAAAATATTTTCAAGTGTTCTTCATAAAATCGATTGAGAGCTGCAGATCTACACTCGTTTCTTTTCAAGTTTTTTGGCAAACGGAATTTTTCAAAAATTGTATGCAATCTTTTCTAGAATTTTTGACAATATGCTTACAAATGCTGTGAAAAATGTACATTTTTACAGACTTTTTTTTATCAAGGGTAAAAAGTTTTAAGAAATTTTTAATTCCTAATATATAATTAAGTGTTTTAATTTTTTGTGATTTTTAAAGTGGTTAAAAAAGATTTTAATTTCATATAAATGAATAAATTGATTAAAACTATTTTTAAACTATTTCAAAAGAAATTTTTAACCTTCCTATTGAGAATGGTTCATTTTACTATCCAGAATATTGTCTTATTTTAAAACAAAATCCTAATAAATATGTCTTAAGGGAACACAGTACCTTTTAAACTACTTTTTCGATTTTGAATAATACTGTAATATACTTAAATATAACGTCACTACAGATATTAGGCACTATAAAGCAAACATAATTTCATATAATTTAAAAAAAAAAAAAAAATCTTGTAGAACAGCCTATTTAACTAATATTTAAATAATTTTTTTTTAATTTTTAAAAATGCCTACTACTTTTTTAAATATGAATATTTTTGCTTAAATTTTTTTTTCCATATTCCTTAGATTATTCTACGTAAAACTGTGCATGGATTTTTAGATATATGGGATATTACATTTAATATCAATCTTTTTCTCTTTTGTATAGTAAAAAATCAAGGAAAAATAATTGAAATTCTTTAAAAAAAATAACTATAACCTTGAATGTTAAATCCATGCACAATTTTATGTAGTATGTTTTTAGGATTATGGAAAACAATTTTGAAGCAAAAATATTCATATTTAAAAAAGTAGAAGGGATTTAAATACATTTATTTATTTTTTTTTTATTTAAATTTTAGTTAAATAGTATGTTCTATAAGATTTGTTTTTTAATTATATGAAATTATATTTGCTTTATAGCACCTAATATCTCTAGTGACATTATATTTAAGTGTATTACAGTATTATTCAAAATTGAAAAAGTAGTTTCATAGGTACTGTGTCTCCCTAAAAATAAACTCAAGTTTGTAGATGCCATACATAAGTTTCAGGAGCAAATAATTTTGCCCAAAATTATTTCATTTATGCTATCGCAAAAGAAATTTTAAACATTCACAATAACAATGGTTTATTTTCCTATTCTCCATTTTTTTTCTTATTTAAATCAAAAAGATATCTTTAAAACATCTTTCTTAAAATTAACTAAAGTTTGTAGGTACCAGACATACTTACAGGAAAAAGGCATTTCATAAAAACACTCACGGCAATATAACTGAATGAGAAGATCTTAGAAATCTTTCTCGAGTGGCTAATGTCAGATCAGACTTTTATCTTTTACGCTTTAGCTTCATCTTTCTTCTCTTTGTGCTTCTACAAGAACTTTCATGTAAAATGTGAAAAGCTGTGAAAATATTTTCTAGTGTCCTTCATAAAATTGATTGAGGGCTACAGACTCCCACTCGTTTCTTTTATGAGTTCTCTGAAAAAAGGGATTTTTGAAGAATTGTATGCCATGAATTTTTGTAAATATGCTTGTAATTGTGGAAAAAATTGCTTTATTTATGCAAAAATTATGTATGCAAAAATTATTTCATTTATGCAAAAATTATATCATTTATTATAAAGAAAGTTTAAGCATTCACAATAACAATGGTTTCTTTTCATATTCTACATTTTTTTTTCTTATTTAAATCGAAAAGATATCTTTAAAAAATCCTTCTTAAAATTAACTAAAGTTCGTAGGTATCAGACGTACTTACAGGAAAAATGCATTTCATAAAAACACTCATAGCAGTATAACTGAATGAGAAGATCTTAGAAATCTTTCTCAAGTGGCTAATGTCAGCCCCAGATTTTCATCTTTTACGCTTTAGCGTTATTTTTTTTCTCTTTATGCTTCTACAAGATTTTTTATGTAAAATGTGAAAAGCTATGAAAATATTTTCAAGTGTCCTTCATGAAAGTGATAGAGGGCTACATACTTACACTTATTTCTTCTATGAGTCTTTTTGGCAAAAGGGATTTTACATAAATTGTAAGAAAAGATTTCTAGAATTTTTGACAATATGATTACAAATGTTGTGAAAAATGTACATTTATACAGACGTTTTTATCAAGGGTGAAAATTTTAAGTAACTTTTAATTCCTAATATATAATTAAAAGTTTTAAACTTCTGTTGCATTCTTTAAAATGGTTACAAAAAATATAAATTTCATATAAATTAATAAATTGATAAAAACAATTTAGGATGTTTACTATATATATATATATATATATATATATATATACATATATATATTATATATATATATATATATATATGATGAATGTCGGGAAAAACGTGTAGAAGTTAGAATTAAACCAAAAAGGACAGTAAACAATGTTTTTTATTCTTTAAACAGCTTGAATAGAATAGAACAAAATTCTCAATAATGTAAAGTACAGCATGAACAAACGTACATAACTATAAAATGAAAACGTGCACTATAGGCCTACATAGTAGGCCTATTTGTGGAAGCCTTCTTAAACGAATCTTGAATATCAGGTTGTTTTGTAGTAGTCTTTATCATTTTTTTTTTTTAGGAAGGCATTTCGTATGATGTGGAGTAACAGGTGGACCCTACACATATGCCGATATACTATGTCCGGCAATATGTATATCAACCCCGCATTTCGATGTTTTATATGTTTTGTTCGATATAAATTTGTATGTACTTCGAAAATTCATCAAAATTATTTTGATTATCTTTCGCAAAAATAAAACAAACATTTGAATCACATTATCCACATTCATTATTTATTGTTTGATTACTGATATCAATTTCCGTTTCAAATTGAGCAATCTTTTCTGCAATGGAAAAAAATATTTAATTCTGATGATAAATTTTTTTTTTCATTTCAACAGTTTCGTAAATTATCCACAGAAATGTTTTTTTTCTCGCCCCAGTTCTACCAGATTTTTGTAAACACCATGTGTGATTGAACAAGAAATACTACTTTTTTTCGAAAGTCGTGCCGGATTATCCAACGTGCCGGACCATGGGATGCCCGATTAGATGATGTTTACTGTTTATATATATATGTGTGTGTGTTTGTGTATGTGTATGTGTGGTTGAATGATTATCTAGACGATTAAGGTATCAAAATTAACTAAAGTTCGTGGATACAAGACATACTTGTGGGAAAAATGCATTTCACAAAAACACGTACAGCAATATAACTGAATGGAAAAATCGTTGAAATCTTTCTCAAGAGGTTAATGTTTATTGCATTTTTTAAAGAGGTTACAAAAAAATTTCACTTTCAACAAAATCAGTAAATTGATAAACAACTATTTTAGGTTGTAGGTACCATATATAAGTTTGAGGGTCAAAGAATTTTGGCAAAAGTTATTTCATTTATATCTTAAGAGAAATTTTAAATATTCACAATAACAATGGTTTATTTCCCTATTCTACATTAAATTCTTATTTAAATCAAAAACTATTCTTTAAAAAATCTTTCTTAAAATTAACTAAAGTTCGTAGATACCAGACGTACTTGCAGGAAAAATGAATTTCACAAAAACACTCACAGCAATATAACTGAATGGGAAGATCTTGAAAATCTTTCCCAAAAGGCTAATGTCAGCGCCAGACCTTTATCTTTTATGCTTTTGCCTATTTTTTTTCCTCTTCATGCTTCTACAAGAACTTTCATGTAAAATGTCAGAAGACTGTGAAAATATTTCCAAGTGTTCTTCATAAAATTGATTGAGGGTTCCAGACTCACACTCGTTTCTTTTATGAGTTTTCAGACAAAAGGGATTTTTCAAAATTTGTATGTAATGTCTTCTTTGACAATATGCTGCGAAATATGTACATTTATACAGACGTTTTTACAAATGATAAAAAGCTTCAAGTAATTTTTAATTCCTGAAATATAATAAAATATTTTAATTTTTTATTGTATTTTTTAAAGTGGTTACGAAAGATTTTAATTTTCATATAAATGAATAAATTGATAAAAATTATTTATGAAAGAATATATACTTGTTATGCATACCACAGCAGTCAGATATTGTAAGAATAAAAAATAGCTATTTACATATTTATACTTAATATTACTGTTTTTATGGGGATACTTTCACTTTCAGAACAGCTTTCGAAAGTAAAAGTGTCCTCATAAAAAAATAAATAAATAAATACAAACTGCAACCAAAATTGAAAATATTAAAAATGGCCTTTATAGAGATCGATCTCGGGAGTCCAGTGAAAAATCATTTTATAATATTGAAATGAAAACGAGATATTTTAAAAGAACCGTCTCATAGGATTGACATTACCGTGAGAGTGTCTGCCTGTGACTTAATTAGACCTTTAAGAACCTACACTAGTCATGCGGAGAAGTGAAAAAAAAAGGGAAAAGTGTGAAGTGAAAACCAAAAGTAAAACTATCCTCATATAAAAAAATTGTAACCAAAATCGAAACAGTACAACGCACAATAAAAGTTATCGACACCCTATGGAGAAAAAAAAAAATCATTTAAAAAAAGTCCTTCCGGCCAGTGCCGGGAGGAAGAGGTAGCTTTCAAATTCCTTATTTTAAAAAAGCCAACTTATATTATTCAAGCACACGAAGCTCAATTTAGTGGAAACCGAATATAGGAGATTCAATACTAATTTTTATCAATACTAAGTCATTATGAATTTGAATTTAACGAAATTAGTCAGTTTTATCCAAGCTGCTTTTATTTAAAGTAACTTATATTTGGCTGAGATGTTGATGTATACTATCCACATGCCTTCTTACATGGAAATAGGCGAATACGTGTGTTATCGCGTGACAAATACAAAATCGTTTCAAAATGTTAGCCATACTAGAAATTCAAAGTGCTATAATTCAACCATTTTTTAAGATATAAACAAAAGAACAAATTTTCAGGAACAAAATCTGCTCCGGAATCTTTGTATCAAGGCCAAACACATAAAAAAATCTTTTTCATTTTCCAATTTTTAATACCTCATTTAAAATTTAAAATTTAATTTTTTTAAAATGGCAACCATTTTGAAACAAGATGGCGAATGAAGCTGGCCAACGAACTCGGTCGAGACATTGGCATGTACTATGTACCGACCAAGTAACATTCAAATCGGTTCATAAATACGCTTGTTATCGCGTGACAAAAATCAGGTCGTTTTAAAATGTCAGCCACAATAGAAATTCAAAATCCTATAACTCAGCCATTTTTTTAGATATAGACGAAACAAAAACTGTTCCGGAATCTTTGTATTAAGGTCAAACACATACGAAAAAAATCTTTTTCATTTTCCAATTTTTTGGTATCTCATTTTAAATTTTAAATTTTTAAATTTTTTTTAAATGGCCGCCATTTTGAAACAAGATGGCGGATGAAGCTGGCCAACGATCTCGGTCGAGATATTTGTATGTACTATGTACACACCAAAGTACATTCAAATCGGTTCATAAATACGCCTGTTATCACGTGACAAATATCAAGACGTTTCAAAATGTCAGCCACGCTAGAAATTCAAAATGCTATAACTCAGCCATTTTTTAAGATATAGACGAAACAAAAACTGCTCCCGACTCTTTGTATCAAGGTCAAATACATAAGAGAAAATATTTTTTCAATTTTCAATTTTTTGGTACCACATTTCAAATTTAAATTTTTCTTAAAAATTTAAATGGCTGCCATTTTTAAACGAGATGGCGGATGAAGCTGGCCAACGAACTCGGTCGAGACATTGGTATGTACTATGTACAAACGAAGTTACATCCAAATCGGTTCATAAATACGCCTTTTATCGCGTGACAAAGTTCAGGACGTTTCAAAATGTCAGCCACGCTAGAAATTGAAAATTCTATAATTCAGCCATTTTTTAAGATATAGACGAAACAAAAACTACTTCGGAATCTTTGTATAAATGTCAAATACATAAGAAAAAAATATTTTTTCTTTTTCAATTCTTTGGTACCACATTTCAAATTTCAAATTTTTTAAATTTTTTTAAATGGCCGCCATTTTGAAACAAAATGGCGGATGAAGCTGGCCAACGAACTCGGTTGAGACATTAGTATGTACTATGTACATACCGAATTACATCCAAATCGGTTTATAAATTCGAGAGTTACAGTATGACAAAGGTCAGATATATATATATATATATATATATATATCAACTTTTGAACGGAGGGTGGTTTCGGCGTCTGAGGGTCATGATCGATGAAAATATACCAACATTTTTTGAAATCGCTTTCCTCCGAACGGCTGCAATAGGTAGCTTTTTGTAATGAAAGCTACCTAAAATTAAAATGCGAGCGAGAAATCTATAAACGGACTTTAAGAGCCTACACTAGTCATGCGAAAAGACTAAGAGCTTACACTAGTCAGCGAAGAAACGAGAACGCTAATGTTAAGTTTATGGGGGCGTTATTTTCAAATTTCTTGCTTTGACTTTAATATTTTTAAATGATTTTTTTTCTTCATAGGATAGCAGAGGACGATCACTAAACAGGCTAGGTTTTACTTTTTCAATTTTGGTTACTTTTTTTTTTTTTTTTTTTTTTTTTTTTAATGTTGACTGTTGAGATAGTTACAATTTCAGAAACGGTTCCTAAAGTGAAAGTATTTTTTTTTAATCTAAAACAAAAGTCGAAAATGTAAAATCTAACCGCAACAGAGATCGTCCTCAGCTATCCCATACAAAATAATTATTCAAAAATATTAAAATCCAGGCAAGAAATTTGAAAATAACTTCCCTGTAGGATCAAGAGTCATGAATCAATGAGTTAGTGCTTCTTAAAGATGAAAATCTACCGCCACAAAATTGAGCATAGGGTAGAATAATTGAGATTTATTTTGGTGAAGATAAACAGGTCAGAGTTGTTAAGATTAAAACTCAATGTCGAGTTTACAAGCGACCCATTTCAAAAATATGCATTTTACCTATTAATGGGTTGTCTTATATTAGTGTTTTTTCATATGTGTGATTTAATATTATCTGTATATTGTGCTTATTTTATATTTACATTTGAAATGACTGAATAATTTAATAATTGAGTGTATCCATTGCAACGTGGGGCGGAATGTTCCGTACCTAACCGCAAGCGCTGTTGCAGCAGCGCCACCTGTAAAAGAGTATAAATTCTGAGCGTCAGTGTGGTTCTAAGAGTTTTTGAGTGATGAGAAGTGGCGGTATTGTTATTGCAATTTTTGAGTTTTAATATACGAAATTTTAATAATAAAGTGTGTGTGTTAAATACAGCCCGCTATGATATAGTATGTGAAATTTTAATAATAAAGTGTGTGTTAAATGCAACCCGCTATAATATTATGGGATGATACTCTATTTGTAAAGCATAACTCACTTCTAATACGAACACTGACATTTATTAAGACGAAGACAAATCAAAAATACAGATAAAAGCTCTCTTTACAATCTATATTTAACTTTAAAGCAACTAACTAACTTTGGCTTCATTTACATAACGTCGTTGAATATTTCTAATATTTTCGTACGTCATTTAAATCTTCTATCTTATTTCATCGAAAATATTCTGTTTCTTTTAACAAAAACCTGCGTCGTCCGAACTCTTTCTCGTTCTATTTACTTTTTTTGCATTTCCACTTCACGCAGCTTCGTTACCTTTTTAATCTCGAAGCGGAAATACGGATTCGGGGACATTCAGTCTGATGCAAGTGTTCTTACGAAATTCCCACAATATAGTATGTGAAATTTTAATAATAAAGTATATGTTAAATACATCCCGCTATAATATGTGTAAGCTTCCCTTTGTAAACGATAACTATGACAATTCACATTGGTAATAGTCAGGGTTGGCAAGGTTTTGGACAGAATGGTAAAAACCACGGTAAAATCCATGGTTTAAACCGTACTGTCCAAAACCCTTCTGTCTAAAACTGTCTTAAACTGTCCAAAACTATATTTTGTTGTAAAATTGTATTTATCAGAACAATGCTAAAAGTTTAAAAAATATGCAAAAAGATTACAATACAAAAATACCAATTTAGTATTAACAACCTAATTACCCTACGTTATACTACCTAACAATTTAGTAGTAACAACCTAATTGCCCTATGTAACAAAGTAATTACATTAAAAAGATATTAAATTTAATTATGTATCATAATTTTAATGTTATTCATTTAAATAATAGTAGTAAATAGAAGTACTGACAATTTTTATGAAGAATACATTCCGATTCTGTTACTGAAAGTCCCGAGAATTATTACTGGAAATAATTGATAAATGGAGTTCAGGTTCAGAATACTGATTAAACCAGCTTACTGCTGGCAACTTTGTATATGTGTATATTAAGAAATAATATAAATAAAAATAATTGATTTTGTTTGATTATGAGACATTTAGATATTGACTATTATTATAACAACACTATTTAACTCTTAAGAAACAGAATGTTCACTAGAATTAGATTAAATTCAGAATGAAAATACATATTTAAAAAAATAACTTCTAGATTTTAAATTAAATGTTTATAGGATAATGAAAGAAAACACAATCTAAAAAAGATAATTTACAATGAAACATTATTTAAAAGAAATTTCTTTGTAACATTTTCTTGCACAAAAATTGAAACAAAAGCACTAGTGTTAAGCAAATCTCCCCTACCTATACTACATGTGTGATATTATAAAGAAATTATTATTATTATAACTCAATTTTAACAGAAACAGAACTTTTTATGTTACACGGATATTAGAAAAATTTGAACTTTTTTTCATTTACCAAAGAATTAAATGGAATGTTAGTAAATATTTTGTGAGATATTTATATTTATTCATATGTTTAATAAGTGTGCAGTGGTTACATGTGAAATGTTGCTTTTTTTTTAAGGTTTTGGACGCTTTAGTACAGTTTTGGACACTTTAATACAGTTTTGGACACTTTAGTACAGTTTTGGACAGTAAAACCCACATGTCCTGTCCAAAACTAGTTTTGGGCGTCCAAAACCCCAACCCTGGTAATAGTATCTATAATTATTTTCGTGTATAGTCTTAGTACGGAAATTTGCATCTTTCGTACAAAACTTCTGTCATACAAATAGATCATACAAAAACTTCTGTATAACTAAATTTTAAGCAGATAAAACAACGTTTTTAGCACCAGAACTTTTTATCTTATAGCAGACTAGTTTCTGTAGCATTCAGCGTACCGTCATTAGTGCAAAGAATGATAGAATTTTGCTTATATATATGGAAGAGAAGCGGATTCGAGGGATAGGTTTATTGAACAATAGAATTCAAGAAAATTAGGGCGTGCAGCCAATAGGAAAATTGTATAGTGAACGGAACTTATAAAGTGAAAAAATATTAGTAGAAATTACGAAAAAGCATTTTTAGGTAGTATTTTCAACAATCAGAGAATTGGGGAACAGCGAAGCCACGTTTAACAATACTTTTATGATTTTTATAAATATGGAAGACGTCAAGAAAGCTAAGTTTATGTATAGAAGTGGGTTTAGTGATAATTTTAGTGGAGTTAAAGTCAAAGGTGTGGTTCATCTACCAGCAGTGTTTTGCAATGCCAAATTTGTAAGTGCCAAAAAAATTTCAAACATTTAATTGAGCGATTGTTCAAGTCGCTTAAGAATAAAGTTTGGGAACCGGTGTTGTAAATATCTCGTTTATGCGATTTTTGTGCAAGTGGAATAAAATAGGGGAAAATAATTAATTTTGATGGTGTAAATTATGTTACAGAAAATAAATTACAAGTCTTTTCCGAAAAAATAGTACCGTATATTTTACAAAAATTTTTCAAGTTTTTTTTAAACATGTAAATGAGATGTAAAAAATTGTTTGGGCAAATCAAATATAAAAGAAATAGAATAAGTAGTATGTTTGGAACTACGCTTTATTTGAAAAATCTTATTGAAATCCAGTTTTCTGCAACTGAATGTATATTTCCCGATTTAAATAACGGTTTTTTGTACTATCAACTACAATGGAAGTAGGAAAAAATCATTTTTCAAAATTTCCTCTTTTCCTTTTAAAACTTCTTATAAAGTCAGAAAAACGAACTTATATTTCAAAGAACTTTCATTTATTTTCTACGCTTCGGTGAATTCACTCCGAAAAATTTATTTTATTTGGCTAGGAGTTTTACGAAAGAAATTTTTTCTAAATGCATAGCGAAGTAGATTTTTTTCTCGAAATACAAGACATAAAAGTGTATGTTCAATTTAATTTTTTTGAGCAATAAAATATATTCCATAACGCTTAAAAGATAGAAATGCAAATTTTTTTTTTTTTAATCATGTATTGATAATGGTTTAATTGTAATAATTATTATTTATACAAGTTTTTTAAACATAGAAGAACCGAAAAGAATCAAAAGCAATAAATAAAATGTAAAAAATAAAATAAACTGAAAATTTTTAATAAGTTTTAAACGCTTTTATGGTATTATATAGATTTTGTGAAGCATAGATTTTTAGGTAGATAGCAGTATTGAAAAGAAAACATATCATATTTTAATAACATTGAAATGTATATTATTTTACTCTTGCGTTATATCTTTGGATTGTCATCTTATAATATCTGTAAATACTTTGTAATAGACTTCTATACTTAATTTTATGTAGATTTTGTTAGAAATACTCACTGCATTCTCCCCTATGTTGGAATTTCTGAAATTTTTTTTGCAGATCTACGCCGATCATGACCCCTAGAAACCAAAATCACCTCCAGTTTAAAACTTTATATATCTATTTATCTATCTATCTATATATATATATCACTTTTTTATGGGCTCGATAACTTCCATAATTCTGAGTAAATATCTTCCAAACTGATACATAAAATCAAGGAGCAGAAAATCACAGACAAGTTCATTAATGGGCAAAATCGGAACAAGGGGGTTAAAATAGAAAGGGGTTTTGTGAAAAAAAAACATAACTTTTTAGTTATAATATATATCAAACCAGTTTAAAGTTAGTATTACTTCTAGGAAAAGGGGAAAATATTTATGTATGACAGAATTTTGATATCATTAAAAATGGGCTCAAGGGGCGAAAAAGTAGGGTTTTAGAAGAAAAAAATTTCACAACTGCGTCAATTCACAAGATATCAAATCTACTTAAACTTATTATAAATATTCTTAATCTTATCTACAACTTTTATATTTACAAGTTTTTGATAATAGGGGTTGAAGAAAACATTATCGTATCAACGTGATTCTGATAAAACCAGCTCGTACAGAAATATTAAATTAAAAACTCCTAAAAGAGACGAGATAAAAGTGTTAAACTGTGTTTATCTCTAATCTTCATTTAGTTTTTGTTTGTGAAATTAGTACTTAGCTTTGAAATCTACCTGTGCCTGTAGTCCAAGTCGGGAGGTTTTTTTTTTTTTTTTTTTTTTTTTTTTTTCTGAAGTACAAGTATAATCTAAATCAAGCATGTTTTAAAATAAAAAATATATAGGAAATAATTTAAATAGATTCTATCAAGTACCTGTTGTTTTTTTATTTTTAAATTGAAATTTATAGATCAAAACATGCTTGAATTAAGCTAGACTGCAGGAAAATATCAAAATTTCGGCACCTACGGAATATTAAAAAACAAGTGATACCGCATACGTATTTTCCTTGATCGATTTACCTTTCACAAGTGCCACAGTATTTTCCACATTTTAATTTACCATTGATATTAAACAAAGCTCGCAAAATAATATTTCGAAAATAAAAATGCGAAAATCCAAAGGAGACTTAAATATATGTAGCGCAACATGGTCATATTTTATAATAAAGTAATGTTTTCAATAAGTTTTCTAAATAAGAAATAAATTACTGTATTTCAAACTACATTACCTGAATTTCAATTCTTCATAAAAAATTAACGTTCTCTGGAATTAAATTACCCCACACATGTGCCCTGTAAAATAAAATTTTAGAATTTTTCTGATTTTGTGTGTTTTCATATTGTATTTTCATCATCATTACTTTATTCATAAAACAAGTTAGTTTCATAAATTTGAAATTCAATTTAACCCCTTGGGGGGCGGCCTACGATTAATGAAGGTTTGCACCAAAAAAATTTTATTAAATTTTACTTTTCTAACTTTGATGGAAAAAAGTCGTAAAATTGTTTTTCCTTATTTTGTGATAAACTTTTTTGGAGAATCCGGTGGGAATTTGACTACAGAAACACAATTACTTGCCCCTGAGAGG
This sequence comes from Maratus speciosus, assembly GCA_963932465.1. Lineage (NCBI taxonomy): Eukaryota > Metazoa > Arthropoda > Arachnida > Araneae > Salticidae > Maratus > Maratus speciosus. The sequence continues at coordinate 609,795,890 of OZ010791.1, read as the reverse complement.
GTTAACACGTTCACGCCGGTGCCGATATTCATGTTTTTCGCTGGGAGACGGCGCTCGAATTCCTATTTCGCTTCATCTGGCGCCGCCGTACTATCGCTTATTCACACGCTGTATGTAATGACCAGCCCCTCTCATATTTATTGAATTGGACTCGACTATAACAAGCAGAGTTGATTGTGAATGTATGAAAGTTCGTAAGGAGTAAGCAAATTACTTAGAGACTTGATTTTATTGACTACATATGTACGAATTTAATATAAAATGTCTTACCATCTAAAGAAATATGGATAACATGATATAAATGCATTTCTGTAAGGTAGAAGCCACGCCCTTAGTCAGTGATATTTTTTGAATGAAAACGAGAATTCTCGTTTCCCGTCGTGAAGTTATTATGTTTATAATAATGAATTGTTTTGACTACTAAAATTTGGAATATTCAAGAGTGACCCACCTGTAGTACATGGCAACTATAGGATACTCGAGTGTGACCCACTGTAGTACACGCCTTCTATGGAAGAGTGGAGTGTGACCCACCGGTAATGCACGCTGCCTGATGTGATAGTCAAGCGTGACCCACCGGTAATGAACACCGCCTGATGTGACAGACGAGCGTGACCCACCAGTGATGCACGCCGTGTTAACCCCTTCGGGACGGGAGCCTTTTACGAAATTTTTAATCTTTTGTCACCGTTTTTTAAAAACAGAAATTTGTGTCTTCTTGAATCGAGAAAATGCTCTGATTAAGTATGGCAAATTTTTCAGTAAAATTTTACTGGTGAGGAAAAACAAGGTTTCTGAACGCTTCATGCGGCACGTATACGTGCCGCTCGTCCCCAAGGGGTTAAAATAAACAGACTTTTCGTTTGAATTAACTAAGGGATCCAATCCGTGTTTCGCGGGTTAGGAACATGGGTGAAAACCATTTAAAAAAATATTATTGGAAACTGTAATAGACTTTTAATGTTTAATATATTACAGTCAAACTCGGTGAATACAAGCTCGGTTAATATGAGACTACATCGTTTACTTCAAACATCGTTTATTTCAAACATCGTTTACTTTAATTTGAATTTAGGTGAAACGAAAGGTAGAATTAATAAAAGAACCCTCTAATGTGACTTAAAGTCTACAGCCCACAACTAGTATGTCCGTTAAATTTACGTTTTATAATTCTATCTTTATTGTTTTTTTATCTCTGGAATTAAAACAGAAATTTCCCAGTAGAACCAATCACCCCCCAAAAATACACGTTTTTACATTATCATTTTGACGTCATTTTATTTCTTTCTGAACAATGGAATCTGCCTTCTACAACTACGATTTCTGCTTTATGATTGCATTAGTGACTTTCGTTCATGTCATTCTATACGTTAGCAGATGGGAAGATCGGCTCAAGAGAAACCAATCAGAGACCGCCAATGGTAGATCTTCGCCGATAGAAACTTTTTCGTTATTGTTTAATATGTTTTAAAATTATATATGAAAATCACTTAAAATCATCAATTACCATTTTCATTTTAAATTTTTTGCGAAAGTATTTGTATCAATATAGATCTTGAGAATGGCGCCGCCTGAGCGATGAAACATGTAGATCAGAACTGAAGGTATTTATATGACTTTTAAATATATTTTATCACTTTTAGCTTGTATTAGCATAGTTTGATAATATCGCTCAACCGCAAGAAAATTGACACATCTCGGCAAAAGTAAATTGATGGAAATATAATCATACTCAGATAAACAATAAACAACGAATACAGGAAATTGAAACCATAATGTTCAAGGACAATAACTCTTTTTAATTCTTATCAAAATATATTAGACTGCAATTCATCATTAGACAATTATCAAACTGTTTAAAATATCTAAATTATGTTTATAAAAAGTGAACAGTAATATCCATAAATAAAACCTGTTTATTCCTTCCCACGTTATCCTCCCCACGCATGATGCAAGAGTTTGACGTCACTACCGAAAGAACTGAAAATGACTCTAAAACATTTTTATTATTTTATTATTATGCTGTTAGGTTTTGTACTGAAAACATGTAAAAATATAAGTAAAAGCTGCCGTAAGATGCAGCGTAATTTGTGTATTCTAGATATAAATATATAATTATTTAACCGAGAATAACAGAAATTACTGAATTTACTTCATGTGTTCAAAGTATTTCAACTCAACATTTCTTTTCTCCTTTTACACTTTAGTGCTAAATTAAATTTATGAATTTCAACAAGGAATAAATAACCAACTTTGGATGATAGCGGCCCATATATACAATCCAGGAATTGCTGGGCGGCGACATAAAGGTAAGAAATTTACCTATATTATTCTATTTGAATGATTTAATTAAGATAGGCCAGTTTCACATATCTAAATATTAGGGCGCGTGTGCTACTGAGCAAAACAGAGATGACTTTTTTTTTTTTTTTTTTTTTTTTTTGCCAACATAAATGTGCATGATTTTACTGTAACATGAAATTGTATCACTTAGCTCTGCATGTAGGAATAAAAATATGCATAAAAGCATAGGGTTGAAGACGTAAGATGAGGTTTGGAGAGTTGGGTAGTTTTACCACCCCACGCAATCCAGCCCTCTTCTGTGATAAAAAAATGGATATAAAGTGATTTTCCGTATAACTACCGTAATTTCGCGCGTATCTGTCGCACCTTAGATAACTCGATTTGCTACCAGAATTTATTAGAAATAAAATGCGACTTGGCCGACTTCGACTTCGGACACCTTTTTAACCGAGGCTCCTGTGGACAACACCACACATCCCCGGGATCAGAACTGGTGAGAAATGGCAGGAGAGCAAACTGAGACCTGGATGGTAGCAATTAAAAAAAAGGGGGGGGGGATGCGACTTGGTTATGCTTTGCCCTTTTTTGACTTCTTTTTTTCAATAAAATTTCCGATTTGAAAAAGGCTTAACTGAGCCACGGTGGATATGCGGGAAATTACGATACATTTTTAAAACTGTTTGTGTTGTAAGACACACGTCCCGAATGAAAGACTCTCTATCGAAAGCCAGATTGAAAAAAAAAAAAAAAAATTGAAACCGGACAAATTTAAAAGGGAAATTACACAAATTAAAAATACCGAAAAGCGGGTAAATGTTGGGGTCGGGGCGATAAAGCTACCCGACGACCCCTCGCTTCCTCTAGCTTATTAGTAGTCTCGGTCGGCGGTTGGAGGAGGGCGGGTGGGTGAACCGCCGCGGCGAGCGGCCCATCCTCGACCGCAGCACTTTATTCTTCTACTCTAGTCCAACTCTTTTGCGGAAGCAAGATACGCAGATCCCCAGTCACGTCCCGAGTATAAGACTGTCTAGCGAAAGCGAGGTTGAAAAAAAAAAAAAAAAAATCAGAAATTGAAACCGGACAAATTTAAAAGGGAAATTACACAAATTAAATACACCGAAGCGAGGGAAAGATTGGGTTCGAGGCGATGAAGCTACCGAACGACTCCTAGCTAATTCGAGCCCATTATTAGTCCTGGGGGGGGGGGGGGTCTGATCATTTAAACTGATTTGATATGTATTATATTTAAGAAATTATGGGGTTTTATCGGTTTTCACAAAACTCCTCCCTATTTCCACCTCCTTGGTCGGATTTTGTCCATTAACGAACTTGACCGAAATTTCATGCTCTTTGATTTTAAGTATCAGTTTGGAAGAGATGTGTGCAGAGTTATGGATAGATAGATAGATAGATAAAGTTTTTTACTAAGGGTGGTTTTGGGTTCTAGGGGTCATGATCGGTGTTGATCTGCAATTTTTTTTCAGAAATTCCAACATAGGGGAGAATATAATAGGTAGTATTTCTTACGAAATCTACATAAAAGTTGCAGTAGATGGGAATTTTAACGGTCACGTGTTGACACTGTCAATACGACGCTTTACTCACGGACATTTCTTAGTTTTTCAATATAGAATGTAACAAGAATTTACTTTCGTTGTTAAATTTTTTTAAGAATTCACAGAAATTATACATTAGAAGATGATCTAAGTATAACACATAAACTCAATTTAATTTAAAAATTTTGATGGAAAAGTTACAATTAGATAAAAAAAAAAACAAGGTCTGAGATTGAAGATTAGAATAATTAATTAGGTTATTTCATTTTGCAAAACTCAACCCAAACATAGATATTTTATTGACGTTTTATGCATTCTTTTCACGGTTTAATTAACAATTAATAAACACCATTATATTTTTTTTACTCAGAAAAAATGTTGTATTGATTTCTCATCAGTCTCTTACAAATTACGTAATTGCAACGATAAGAAAACGAGAGTTCGATAATAGAATGAGGATTTTTTTCAGCTTATTTTTCCATAATATAACATAGGAAAAAGATAATTATATTTCAAAGGAAGATTTAATGAAAAACTTTTGAATTCACAAATCGATTTTATTACAAAATGTGCCATGATTATAACAATTATGTATGATATGTAAAATATAATGTTATGTAGTGTAACTGTAAGTATTTTGTATCTCTCTATTCTAAAAAAAAAGTAACTAACGCTGTCACCGCCGCCGGTTTTGAATTTTTTGTGACCTGGGGTCTTTCTTCGTTAATATTAAGAAAACTACTGTATACAAAAATATGAAAATCGGTGGTATTACAGAGAAATATTTGATAAACACGCTGAGGCAGACAATTTTCAAATAGAAGAATTATTTTAAGAGATATTTAATGTTAAAGTTAATCAAAATCGTTCCATCAAAAAAGTTTTAGAGGAGCAAAAACTATACATAGGAATTTCATAATTTTTAGATCGTTTTATACATTAGAAGTTCCCGGTGTGCAGACTGCATTTATTTTTTAAATTTGACTCATTTTTGAGGGTTTATTTCCATTTTAATTTCAAATTTTCAGCATTTCCAGAGCTATTTTTTACATATTTTAGAAAAGGTTATTATTTTAAATTGTTGCCAAAATTGTACAAACTTCTCAAATAATAATATTTCCTTTAAACTGAAAATTTATTTACACGTGACTATTATAAACAGAAAAAACTTTCAAATGAGAATTAAATGATTACGTGTTAAAAGCAGGAAAATATTAAAAATTATGTCATAAAAATTGTTTATACACGTAAATATTTAAAAAGAAAAAAACTATAAAACAATTAATTATTTAATATGCGTTAAAAGCAGTAAATGCGGGTGGAATTACGTCCAATTTTAAATAGCCAAGTAATATTGCCAAACAGTTTAAATTAAAATATATATTTTCACGTACATATGAGATTTACTTCGAGATAGTCTTTTTAACTATTGTTGCCAAAGACAGAGCAAATAATAATATTCCCTTTCTAACAACTGAAATATTGCCAGGTGAATATTACAAAAAGAAAAGTTTTGTTAAAATTACGTCAGATTTAAAACGTGTGATTTAAAATCCTTTTCTTATAGCTGCATTAAAAAATACCTGGAAGCAAAGACTCCGTTGACTTAGTTCATTTTACATTAGCTAATTTTCAGACTTTAACTAATCCTATTTAATCAAACATGAAAACAGCAATTCACAGCGATTTTTTGGTCTTAAAATCCTTTGGTCTTAAAAGAGAAATAAATGGAAACCCGTTTACAGGGATATCGCCACTAGTTTTTTAATTATAATTTAATATTCCGTAATCTTTTTTAAGCCGGTCAAATTAACGGATTTTTAGAGTCTGAACGGGGGTTGGCGAGCGAAGCTCGTAGGGAGCAGAGCCCCCTAGTTCTGTATCTAAAAGTATCCTAATTCAGCATATCATACTTTTGTAAAAAATGATAGTATCACAATATATTTTATTTCCTTTAAAATGTCTTCGTATTACTTTTAATGTTTACGGTCTCTGTGTAATTTTACATTGGATCTAATTTTATGTTTCTTTTTTGGTAAAAAGCTTATTTTTGTATTAAAGTTTAGTCTTTTTATAAAGATTAAGCAAATAATGTTAGATAAAATATGTTACTGCAATATTTATTTTTCTTTAATTTCAATTTTTGTCTACCAGTAAGTCAAAATGCATAGGAAAAAAATGAGTTTTCTTCTGTATTTTAATATATTAGACCAAAATCATTGTACAGAAAATAACTTTTTTTTCTTTAATTTTTGTGAGTTGGTAACCGAAAGCACAAGAAATGTAAAATAAAGAGAAAAATAATTATAAAACTAAAATTTTCATCAAAAAGTCAATTCATTTCATTATTTTTTAGAAAACCTTGTTTCATTATTCTTTTATTCTTTATTAAACCCGCTCAGTCATTTTAAGCGAAATATTTACCTTCAATATTTAAGGAGGTGGAACTCCTCCAATTTCGACAAAAGAAAATGTTTAAAAAAGAGCCTTTACATTTATTTATAATAAAGCTACAAAATTATTTGCAATAAAAAATCCATCGAGCATTGGTTAGCCTGGTGCTTAAAACAAATATTACTTTAACCTAAAGTTACCGAAATATCCTTTCCTTAAACTTAAACTGTTCCAAGTTGTTGAAAATCAAACTTTATTCGTACACGTAATTGGTAAAATATAATCAAGATCAGTAAATATGATTAAATTATCAATTGATGCTCTTGTTCCACATATTACGGGATGAAAAATCAGCAAAAGTACAATCATAGATTTTTTTTTTTCATGAAACTAAACCTTACATCATTTTCACCATGTAAAAATTTACATACGCACCTCTCATATCCGCATTCATCCTTTATTTATTTATTTTTTTTTTTTACGCCAACAGGTTATTAATAAATATTTTTCCAAACTTGAAGTCACAATTTTCAGCTACAACTTTGCATATGAACATTCACACTTTTGACTTGAGATTCTAATCTCAGTACAGACGAGTAAAAATTCCAGAAAATTATGCCTTTTTAGATGTGTTTGTGGTAAAATATTTAGTTTTATAAAAGAAAATGTCAGCTTTTTAAAAAACTATAATGTCATTTTCTCTCAGATTTCTCTGATTTCAATGAAGTATTTTGACTAGCGTTTCTTTAGTATAAACGAAACGAAAAAATATTGAAATGTATCAGTTTTATGAAGCAAATACGTGTTTTTTTAAAGCTTGACGCCCCTTTCTCTTCAATTTATTAGCTCAAGGGCTATCAAAGCCTGAGAGCTAATGTGCCCGCAGGTTCTGTATGCATGTACGTGCGTATGTATGTACGTAACACGATAACTCTTGATAGAAATATCAGATTTGCTTCAAAAAATTTTTCTAAGTTCATTCTGATAAGGCGCTTCTCTGATTAGTTTTGGGAGTTCATTGGTCAGATATAAAGGAGGGAACGGGAGGCTAACACCCCCCCTTAACTTAGCTAAATGAGTTTTTTATACAGAATTATCAGATTTGTTTCAAATTTGGTATACCGGTTAATTCTGATAAGGCACTTCCCTGATGAGATTTGCAGGTTTATTGGCTAAGTATGCAGATCTGAAACAGAGGGGTGGGGGTTAATCCTCTGTTAATTTACTTTTCGGGGAGTATTGTTCTTTGAAATAAGAGTAAAATATGCAATTACGTGTGAATAGCCCGTGAGCTCAAAGCCATCTGTTTAACTGGGAACTTTTCATTTTATTTTTAACTGTAATGAGAAAATGGAATCAATAAGGATTTAATCAATAAAAATAAACCAACGCCTTTTTCTCTTAAAATTCGTATAGCATAAATAAATGTACTAAAATTACTTGCAGGTGCATACATATAACATAAATTTATTTAAAATACATTAGAAATATCTTAAAAATACGTTAAAAACCATTAAAAATCCAAAACGTTTTCAGCCATCACACGGCCGTCATTAATTGTTAGCCCCCGATATGCTATTTCTTTCTCCCAGCTTATTTTGTCTCCAATAAATAACGTTACCTTGTTTACGCCAGCCGTAAAACAAAAGCCGATGTTTCATTGTGCGATTCAATACTCTACAGCATTTTTTAAAACTTCTAAGCATCGCACATTTTCAATGCTTATACCGTCGTATTGGGGAAAAAAAGTACTTTTTAATGCAATTTGTTAAAAAAATGAAAAATGTAATAGCATTATTGTTGCCATCTATTTTTCGTTTTTTTAGAGACTTCCGTGCCTTTAATATCACTATACAGCAGCTGAAACATTTATGCGTCATTTATAAACCTATCGTTAAGAAATTCTAAATCATCCCTAGAAAGTTTGAATAGTTATTTTTGGTTATTACAATGACTGATATTTCGTGAATAAATTAAATGCAAATTATTTTTAAGAATTTTCAGGTGTGATCTGGAAATTTGTGATCTGAAAATGTCGCCGTTTGCGCGATGAAACGTTCGTCAATCTAAATAGAGATATTTTATCACTTTTTATAGCATTACTAGCGGACTTCGCCCGCTTCGCTGGTCGATTTCTCTAAAAGAACCTTGAATCAAACGAAGTATATCTAGCAAAGATGAAATGTGTTTACCTATTTTTTTAGTATGTTTGTTATTTTGAATTTCACGCTTCCACCTAAAATGGCTGCTGAGATATCCCAAATGTTCTAAAAATCCCTCCTCCTCCATTTTAATCCCCTTAGGATGGGGAATTTGTAAAATCGCTGAAACATGTTTTCAATTATTTTTTAGTAATTTATTTTCTGGAAATTCACGCTTCTACCTAAAACGGCTGCTGAGATATGGAAAATGTTCAAAAATTTTCGACCCCCTCCTTTTAACCCCCTTTTGGGGGAATTTCTAAAATAGCTGAAACGGGTTTAATTTTTTTATTAGATTTTTTTTCTAGAATTTCACGCTCCTAACTAAAACTGCTGCAGAGATACGACCACGTGCTCTGCAATTTTCGACACCCCCCTTTTAACCCCTTTAGGGGGAGAATTTTCAAAAATCCGTCCTTAGTGCTCTCCCCCCCCCCCCCCCAATTTTCATGCTTCTATGTTCAGTTGTTTGGGCTGGGCCATTTATATATGGAGATAAAGATTAAAAACTATCTCAAATTTTTCCCTATAAGCAGTAATGTAACGGAATTCTTTTGAGTGTCCCTGTATTCCCTCACTTCCACCCTCGTACACACCCACTTCCATTAGCTCGTAGGGGGCAGAGCCCCCTAGTAAGGATAAAAGAAAATTTTCCGTTGATTCCCGAAAAAATTTACAATTCACACTCTAAAGAAACAGAATTTTTATCGCACGTACATATATGGATTTCTTTTTTTTTTTAATACTAGGGGGCTCGCCCCCTACGAGCTACGCTCGCCAACCCCCGTCCAGACACCGCAGACTCTAAATACACGCTAATTTGTTTGGCTTTAAAAAGATTTCGAAAGATTAAATTATAATTTAAAAAACAGTGGCGATCTCCCTATAAACGAATTTCTATTCATTTCTCTGTGATTGGGGAATTTTAACGCCAAATCCGCTGCGGTACTACTTAATTATCCCGTCGACCCATTTCGCCAAATTATATAAATCGCCAAACCACTCGCCAAATTAAACAAATTGACATATTTTTTATTTTAAATAACGAAAGAACAAATAAATTAGTACAACATTAATAAAAATACAAATAAAACGTCGAAATAAAAATAACTTGATGACGTAGACACGTGTAACAGCATTTCAAAATAAGCTAATATAAAAGGAATTAAGTAAACAGAGTCTTTGTCTCCTGGTATTTTTTAACAAAGCGAAAAGAAAGTTCTTTTAAATGAGACATTTTAAATTAATCGTTTTTAATATGACGTAATTTTGACCAAGCTATTCTTTCTCGTTTAAATATTAACGTGAAAATACTTTTGTTAGAAATGAAATATTATTTGCGCTTTCCTAACAAAAATAGTTGAAAAGATCCTCTCAAAATATCAAATAAATGTCTAGCGCAATTTCTAAATTTAAACTGTTTTGCAATATTATTTTGTGTTCATTTTATGTAATAACTGTAATGTGACGTAAATATGACGTAATTTCTCCTATTTAAGACTTCTAACGCATGTTAATCGATTTATTATTTTACAATATCCTTTCTCTTTTAAAATTGACGTGTATACTTTTTAGGACGTAATTTTCAATAAGTTCCTGCTTTTTATACGCAATTATTTAATTTTAATTTGAAAGTATCTTTTCTATTTATAATAGTCACGTGTGAATAAATTTTTAATTTGAAGCAAACATTATTGTTTCCGTTGTTTATACAGTTGGCAACAGGTTAAATTAGTACAATTTTCTAAAATAAGTAAAAAATATCTCTCGAAATGCTGAAATTTTGAATTTAAAATAGAAATAAAACCCCGAAAAATGAGTCAAATTAAAAAAATAAATTAATTCTGCACACCGGGAACTTCAAACGTATAAAATGATCTAAAAATGATTAAATTCCGATGTATAGTTTTTGCTCCTATAAAACTTTTTTAGTGGAACAATTTTATCCAACTTTAGCATTAAATATCTCTTAAAATAATTCTTCGATTTGAAAACTGTCTGCATCAGCGTGTTTATAAAACATTTATGTATAATACTACCGATTTTCATATTTTTGTATGCATTATTTTCCTTAATGTTAACAAAGAAAGACCTCCGGTCACAAAAAATTTAAAACCGGTGGCGGCGGCGGCGGTGACAGCGGTAGTTACTTTTTTTTAGAATAGAGAGATTGTTGTAAATTTTTGTCACATATGGTCAGGCACATATTTATTTGTTCTTAATCTTTTTTATTTTACGCATTTCTTTTAATTTTTAATTTAAATGTTTTCCATATGTACTAGCACGGGCTAACTCAATCGCCTACCTTATACGGCCTTCACAATATCCCTTAGATTACTGTCGTCGCCAGATGGCGCGAATACCTAAGTAGTAGTAAATGGAGAGTTCAACGACCACAGGATCGATCATTGCGCAATCAATGCGCAATCAGTGTGCAATCAACGATCATACTCACATTTCTCATGATCACAACAGTTATTAATTTCTCATGCTGCTGCCCAGTTTAACACTTTACTAGAAAGGTGCATGAATACCAAGAATTAAAATATCAAAATGGTTTCGTTTAGAAACGTTCATTTATATCTTGCTGCTGTTTTCTCTAAAATTTACTTGAAAAGATGTGTGTATACGAATACGTTTTTAATAAATATACATGTTTTCCACGCTATTAAAAATAAGTGTTTAAAAAAAAAATACGTGTCTAAGAAAGTATATGTGTTAGAAGGTATATATAACTATATATATCTCACTCTATATGTTTGTATGAATCTAATCATATTTAAAAAATTATGTATTAAGACAAAAATGTTTAATTAAAAGCATACATTCATGTCTACACATATCTATATCCATAAAGTTAAATTCTTATATATAGGTTCTTGTGTAAAATATATATGTATCAAATTTACTAGTTTAAAAAAAATTGCGAAAAGTTTTACAGAGGTAATAAGAATAATAAAAAAAAAGTTTGACAAAGGTTTAACAAAGTAAAAAATAAATAAAAAATAAAAAAATGCTTTAACAAAATTTTAAAAAAAGTTTTAACAAATAAAAAAAAAAGTTTTAACAAATTAAAAAAAAGTTTTAACAAATTAAAAAAAAGTTTTAGCAAAAAAAAAAATTAACAAATTTAAAAAAAAGTTTTACAAAAAAGTTTTAACAAATGAAAAAAAAAATAGTTTTACAAAAAAAAAATTTAAATATGTTTTTAAAAAATTCTGAAAGATTAAAAAAGTTTTACAAAAAAAGTTTTACAAAATTAAAAAAAAAAGTTTTAAATATGTTTTAAAAAATTCTGAAAGATAAAAACTATACATTAAGAAAAATTATTTACATTGAGCATAGCTATTTATATATATTGTATAGATGTATATGTGTGTATGTATGTATGTGTTTGAATATACGTGTTACACATATCTAACAATATGTTAGGAAGGTTTGTGTGGAAGTTATAAATAAGCACTCATATAAAAAATCAACATTTTTTTTATTTAAACAAAGCAATTTACAGAAAGTATATTTACAGAAAGATATATTTACATAAAAACATTTTCTTGATAATTCTACGTTATATTAACAATTTTCATCACTGATACAATCTTGACTAATTTTATAATGTCCATAGGCAAAACTTGATATTCCATCATCTAGCAAGTAACGCTTATCATCAAAAGGACTTAAGCTAATTTTATTCTGCATTAACGTATATAGGTGATGATTATATTGAGCGATCCTTCTCTGCTTCTCCATGCTAGTTTTCACCTGTTGCAGACATTCTAAATATTCTTGATGCTTGATTTTCAGTCGAACAACATGTGTAGACACACCCTTCGCCCGCTTCTTTTCTTCACTCGAAGATTTCAGGGAGTACATTTTGGATTTTAGACCAACGAACTCAAGGGCTAAATCTCCATTGAGCTCATCCTTGAACTTGCCAATCACCTTCTTATTGATATCCGAGTAGAGTGAATGATGCTTTGTATAGTCTGAGAAATCAAATAGCCCTGCATTATGTTCCATAATATCAAAAATATTTTTTGTTTTAATATGGTAGCACAGTGAGTCCGTATCTGTGAATAATAGCTTTGCATCATCTTTAAATGTTTTCTTTATAAAATTATAGTGAAAATCATACATTAAGAGCGTCGAAAGCTCCAAAATGCAGAAGCCGACATAAATCGGTCGATTCATCAAAATAGTAGTTTTAAGTCTTTCTACGGCACTCAGGTTTTCGTCATATGTTTTAAATGCTTTGAATGTCGGCGAGGCAACCAATTTCTTCGCTCTTTTTTCGTTATTGCAAAGCACAATATTCCGCCTCTTTCTTAAATTTTCCATTGTTTTTCCGAATACAGAGTTGTTCATTAATTTAAAAAACTCTTTTTCAGAAGAGGATTTTGCTTCCTTCCTTTTCTCTGTATTAAAATTAATATAACTCTGCAGCCAGGGTGCCTGTTTGAATTGAAGAGCTTTATGCACGGCTGTCAGTTTTAATCCAAGTTGCAAATAATATTTCAGATTTCGGTAATGAGTGACATAATTCTGCTTATCTTGAAGATTAGGGATAAGTTTAGGAGTGCCTTTAAATTATTTATTTCCAAGCATCCTCTTCGCAGTAGGTGACAACATCTCTTCATTCACAGTCAGGCGTTCCGGGGCCAGCGGATATTCGTTATGAAATTTATGAAGCTTCTTAGGGTATTTAAGGTCCACCTCGAAAATATATCCAATTTCAGAATCATCAGATAGAGAAAGAATCCACTCTTCTGTAATATGACTTGTCGCACACCATTGAAACCCTCCGTATGGTAGATGTTGGGACATAGCCCATCCATGAAGATTGTTCGCATCCCAATCCATGATGAAGCTGGGTGCTTCATTTTCCCTAAAATCGGGCGTATTGGGGATGTTCGCTAGGGCGTGTCTATGACTAATCATACTGATACCACCACGTATTCCATTTTCAATCATTAGCAACATATCAATGTCCGATAACAATTCTAGAAGTGTTTCAGACATTTTCAAGGATGCTTGCCATGCGAGTGAAGGTCCTGTATATAAATGGCAAGGATCGATATCATAATACTGTTGACACAGTTTACGAAAATTTTGGAAAACATCAGCTAGTAATAAAATATCTGTTTTTACATACAGATCATGATATTCACCTAGATTCCGAATATTAAAGGTTTTCCACACGGTCAAGGCATGTTGATAGTCTTAATCTTTAATAGCTTCATCTGTGAGACTGTTATAAAATGCTGCAGGCGGGGGTAGTTCCTTTTCATCGAATTTTTCAAAAGAGGTGAAGTAGTCATAAGGGTATACCCCTTTTCTTGTAAGCATATGCAAATTAGTATTTTCAGGGAAATTTTCTTCAAGTATGGTGAATTGCTCAGGATTAAGGTTTCTAACAAGCTTTTCTAAGGAGTGAGTCAAAAACTGGAATGAATCTAAAAAGATCATCTGTATAGGACTTGTTGGCTTTCTTAACTTGAAGGTTATATAATTTTCCATAGAGGAAGCAATCACATCAATTTCATGATCTTTAAATTTACCAATCTTACTCATTAGATGATGCCCATCATAGTTTTTTAGATTATGGAATATAACAGGAATTGTTTTACATTGTTTGTAGTTTAGATTGCAGCTTGCATGGGCAGCTCCTCTGTATGCACCCGTCACGTGGTCATGGTCACGAACACGTTCTTCACATAATGCTTGCTTACAAATAAAACAAAATTCCGCTTCCTGAAAAGCTTTTTCTTGTGCAGGTGAAAGCTTCATAAGTTCGATATTTAATAACTTTCGTCCTAATACATCTTCAATCTTCAGCATCTGTTTTAAAAAATGGTCTACACAGTCTTTGCCACGATAAACTTTCGCTTTCCAGACACATCTCCCATTAGGTCCGACAACAACATAAGCATACCCACATGGAAAATGATAAGTTGTTTTTTCAGTATAGGATGGTGTGGTAGAGGGTGCAGTCGGCGCAATAGGTATAAGAAGACTCTCAAAGTCAGCATACACAACATATGGTATGGGATGCTGTAGATGTATTCCAGTGAAAGACAATATATTCTCGCCTTCTTCTGGTAAGAGTATCCTTTCTGCAGCATGTCGAGAACAATATTTGATATGCTTATCCAACAGATCTTGACTTGAAAACCGGTGTAAGCATCGATAGCAGTAAAAAACAACCCCATTATGATGTGTCAGATCCCCTAAAAGTCTTGAAAAGCTTCTAATTAAGCAATAATGTTGCTTTTCACCATCACTAACTAATAATAAGTTGATAACATCAAGATTTTGTTTCTCAGATATATACAGTGGACAAACTTCATCCTCTTCATATCCAAACACATTAATCCGTAAATTGTTGAGCTGTTCGATAATAGGGACCTTCTGAAGGACAAAAGGGCATTCAACATTACCACGCTGAATATCACTCTCATAAGGGATATAATGAGAAACACGTTCAGGATGTTTTGAAAAATCGATGTTCAGCTTAGATGCTAAAAGACACCACACTAAGCACTTGTTATCTTCGTTTTTAATATTCAACACTGCTTTTTTATCATTCAATTTCTTAGGTAAAGCAATATATGAACTTGCAGCAAGAGGATGATATTTAGCAATCTTGAGTTCTAAATGCTGAATGTTTCTAAGCTTCCACCCGGAATCTCTTTGCACAAATTCTTCAAAGGATTTTAATATTTTGGAGAATCCTTCTTCAATGTGTTGCGTAATAGTTTCTTCAGTAAGTTCTGTAAAACATTGGCATCGAAAATAGGATTGAATCTCTTCCATCTCCTCATTATCACTCATACGTTCAAGTGTTATTTTTTCCACCATATACCATTTAATGGCACCTTTAGTCTGAACTTCATCTGTTAAACGTTCTTGAATTTCAGCTTGTAAGTGGTTATGAAACACAGTTAAATCACTTTCTTCACGTTCATCAGGATAAAGCATGAAATTTTAAACACATTAAGCAGATCCGATTGATTTTGCCTCAGTTTTTTAGACTTTACATTAGATGACATCCTTTTTCGTTTCACACTCACAAGAGGTACACGGGAGTGTTGGGTGCGTATGTGCTGCTTCAACTCATAATTTCGTCCAAATATTTTATCACATTCACGGCAAGAGAATTTAGAACTTTCATGTGATCTTATATGTTGTATCAAATTGTCCTTTCGTGTAAAAACTTGATCACATTTGTTACACATAAATGTAGATCGGTCATTATGAATCTTGAAGTGTCTTCGCAAGTTAGATCTAAATCTAAATGACTTCTGACACAAATCACACGTATGCACCTTGTCATTAAAGTGTATCTTCTTATGTTCAAACAAGTCGTAAGAGGTCGAAAACATCTCATCACAAGTTGAACATGCAAACATCTTCTTGGCAACAGTTAAAGTCTTGAAAGGTTCTTCAGATGTTATATCAACACCCAGAGAATTCAACGATGGATTGTTCTTAGATGAAAAAGCTTGAGAATGCTCATCACGCTTAAAAGTTGTTGCTTCATCATTGATATGAGTCTTAGAATGTCTTCTCAAATCGGATCTACGTCTAAAAGACTTCTGACATACCTCACATTTGAAAAACTTTCCAACTGAATGTATCTTCAAATGCTGATTCAGGTTAGAAATAGTTGAAAATGTCTTATTACAACTAAGACATGAAAAATTCTTCTTCATAGGCGTAAAACTTTCCAAAGGCATGGCTTCGTCCAAAGACATAACAGCATCCATAATAGACTAATAAGAAAAAGATTTAACTCCTAACGGAAAACGATCTCCACGAATAAATTACTGGAAAAGCAGAGAGCACTGAAATACACGTCTGATCGCTAGTAGAACAAATCATCAAATGATGCAGATCAAAAATTTCACCGCTATTTATACTCCTCAGATGCTCACCCCAAGGCAGCCTAAACCTGCCGACACTTCCTACATCAACAAACACAAATTGTTTTACCATCAAATCGGTTCTAAGAGTCGTGATTCGTTCGAAACATCGTATCTGGTTTGCAACCACCGATCGCTCAATGATTTCCGAAACCAATCGAGGTTCTTAACATCGACCAGTGATTGGTTCTTGAACCCATTCATTAAAGCTAAATTAAAATCAGGGTTCTAAAAGACAATAATCAACCAGTCATTGCTTCTCAAACTCAAGTATCATCACAGTAGCAAGTCAAGACTGATTATCTTGGAATCTACAAATTAAAAAATTATTTTAATTTAGGAAATCTATTTCATTAAAAAATTATCTTCATTTAACAACAGATTTGTTCTAATTTCCTCTCACGGCTTGGCGAGAACCAGATGAAAGATTGAGAAGGACGCGAACTAGACAAAAAAACTTAACGACAACAAACATTTAAATACGCAACCTTCATTAAAACATTTAAAAAAAGACTAATTTTATAAATTATCATGTACAACTACTCGCTAAAAATATTATTATTAAAAAAGTCTCTATCAAAATCATGTTTGCATAATTAAAAACGAGCGATTTAAAAGAAAATGTTCAATTCCCTTCAGAAGATTACTTTCAAAATCATCGAGCTCAAATACATTCTAGCAAGTTCCAACAACTTCATACAAGCAACAAAACTGCTGACTAAGCTCACTAATAACAAATCACATGACTTCTAACCGCCAATCACAGATCAGAATGATAACATCTTGTGACAATACCTCTACACAGCATAATATCCTCCCCCTGTGAACAGGGAGCATGCCGAAGCATGTACCGTCTTGCTGGCGCCAGATGATTGACAGGTGGGTGGGGGAATGCAAGGAATGCAGACACAGTGGTGCCCACCTGCTCCTGACACAGGTCATGTGATCTGTTCAGCCAATCAAAAGCGTGTAGGGGCGCTCCCGTCGCCTTCGTGCATGACGTCATAACCGGTTTTATATTGAATCATACACCATTTCTTCGGAGGTTGTGGATGGGAACGGACGTACAAAGACGATGCTCTGCGGTAAGTAGTTTTAAATGTTTAGGTTAAGGATTGTTTTAAGAAACTTTGCTTTTGCATGTTATTTTAAACTACATTTTCAAATAACAAGTGTCTTTAATCACTTTCGAAGAATAAGTTTAACTTTCTCATAAAAATACTAACACAAAACTTTTAAGGAATGTCTTTTAAAGACTATCTTGTTAATTCAAGTTCAAATTCAATAAAAATTTGAAAAATAATGATTATATCCTAATGTATAAACTAATCTCTAATTAAAAAATCTTTCTTCCACGAAAAAAAAAAAAAAAAAAAAATCTACTTTAAATTTTAAAGTCTAGTTAACTTCAAATTTTAAAGTCTAGTTAACCTCAGTTTTGAAGTCTAGTTAAAAAAATACAATCATCACGTTAAAGAACTCGGTGAAAATTATATAAAACTTAAAACAAGCTCTATTTGAAATATAATATTAATTATTGTTAACTCAAAAATCCTATATCAACAAAAATGAACTATTATAAAATTAATAAATCAATCTTTCACTTTAAAATAGCTACTTCAATTTTTTAAGTTTATTTTAGAAAATATAATCATCTTGCAAAAACACGTTGTGAATTAAATACAACTGTTTAAACAGACTCATCAGGAAATAAAATATTAATTGTTATTAACTCATTTAAAAACCAAATCTTATGTCAACGAAAGAAATCTAATAATTAATTATTCTCTAATTAATATAAATAATTTAATATCTAACATAAAAGTATCAACAATTTCAAAAATTATCTTAAAAAATATATAATCATCTTGTTAAAGTACACGCCAAAAATTAAATAAAACTGTTAAAACAAAATCATTAAAAAAATATATATACATAAATTAATTGTTATTTACTCATTAATAAAATTAATCTTACATCAACAAAATCTAAAAATTAACCATTCTACAATTAATAAGATTAACTCAATCATCCACATTGAAAATACCTACTTCAAATTAAAAAGTCTATCTAAAAAATACATTTATCTTGGTTAAAACACAGACATTACACTTGAACTTCAAACAAACAAAGTGCGCAAAAACTCACCACTTCACCCTCAACTCAAACAAGTCCAAGTCCCATCTCGTATAGTGGCTAGCACGCTAGAGTCCGATCCAGAAGATAGCAGGATCGACCCCGTCGTGGGAGAGTCGAAAATGCTTCTTTTTAACCCAAAGTCACCAAAAATCTCAATAGATGGCGCCTCTGAAAGAAAAAGAACCGAAGCAAAATAATATTTAAAGCTTTAAAAATAAAATGGGGCGAAAATAGGGGGTATGCATTAGTAGAAGGAAAAAGCCGGTTCTACCCCACCAGGCGTCATGCGTTAGGGTGGAGGGTGGAGGGCGTGGCCAAAGATGAGTGACAGGTGGGCGGAGTTGAGTGATTGACAGGTGAGATAAGATTATTGACAGGTGAGATAAGATTATCTCACCTGTCAATCAAATTGGTGACAGCCTGACGGCTGTCGCCACGCCCCCTACGCCTGGTGAAGCAGAACCTCCATTTTCCTTCTACTAATGCATACCCCCTATTTTCGCCCCATTTTATTTTTAAAGCTTTAAATATTATTTTGCTTCGGTTCTTTTTCTTTCAGAGGCGCCCTCTATTGAGATTTTTGCTGACTTTGGGTTAAAAAGAAGCATTTTCGACTCTCCCACGACGGGGTTCGATCCTGCTATCTTCTGGATCGGACTCTAGCGTGCTAGCCACTATACGAGATGTAACTTGGACTTGTTTGAGTTGAGGGTGAAGTGGTGAGTTTTTGCGCATTTTGTTTGTTTGAAGTTCAAGTGTAATGTCTGTGTTTTAACCAAGATAAATGTATTTTTTAGATAGACTTTTTAATTTGAAGTAGGTATTTTCAATGTGGATGATTGAGTTAATCTTATTAATTGTAGAATGGTTAATTTTTAGATTTTGTTGATGTAAGATTAATTTTATTAATGAGTAAATAACAATTAATTTATGTATATATATATTTTTAATGATTTTGTTTTAACAGTTTTATTTAATTTTTGGCGTGTACTTTAACAAGATGATTATATATTTTTTAAGATAATTTTTGAAATTGTTGATACTTTTATGTTAGAGATTAAATTATTTATATTAATTAGAGAATAATTAATTATTAGATTTCTTTCGTTGACATAAGATTTGGTTTTTAAATGAGTTAATAACAATTAATATTTTCCTGATGAGTCTGTTTAAACAGTTGTATTTAATTCACAACGTGTTTTTGCAAGATGATTATATTTTCTAAAATAAACTTAAAAAATTGAAGTAGCTATTTTAAAGTGAAAGATTGGTTTATTAATTTTATAATGGTTCATTTTTGTTGATATAGGATTTTTGAGTTAACAATAATTAATATTATATTTCAAATAGAGCTTGTTTTAAGTTTTATATAATTTTCACCGAGTTCTTTAACGTGATGATTGTATTTTTTTAACTAGACTTTAAAACTGAGGTTAACTAGACTTTAAAATTTGAAGTTAACTAGACTTTAAAATTTAAAGTAGATTTTTTTTTTTTTTTTTTTCGTGGAAGAAAGATTTTTTAATTAGAGATTAGTTTATATATTAGGATATAATCATTATTTTTCAAATTTTTATTGAATTTGAACTTGAATTAACAAGATAGTCTTTAAAAGACATTCCTTAAAAGTTTTGTGTTAGTATTTTTATGAGAAAGTTAAACTTATTCTTCGAAAGTGATTAAAGACACTTGTTATTTGAAAATGTAGTTTGAAATAACATGCAAAAGCAAAGTTTCTTAAAACAATCCTTAACCTAGACATTTAAAACTACTTACCGCAGAGCATCGTCTTTGTACGTCCGTTCCCATCCACAACCTCCGAAGAAATGGTGTATGATTCAATATAAAACCGGTTATGACGTCATGCACGAAGGCGACGGGAACGCCCCTACACGCTTTTGATTGGCTGAACAGATCACATGACCTGTGTCAGGAGCAGGTGGGCACCACTGTGTCTGCATTCCTTGCATTCCCCCACCCACCTGTCAATCATCTGGCGCCAGCAAGACGGTACATGCTTCGGCATGCTCCCTGTTCACAGGGGGAGGATATTATGCTGTGTAGAGGTATTGTCACAAGATGTTATCATTCTGATCTGTGATTGGCGGTTAGCAGTCATGTGATTTGTTATTAGTGAGCTTAGTCAGCAGTTTTGTTGCTTGTATGAAGTTGTTGGAACTTGCTAGAATGTATTTGAGCTCGATGATTTTGAAAGTAATCTTCTGAAGGGAATTGAACATTTTCTTTTAAATCGCTCGTTTTTAATTATGCAAACATGATTTTGATAGAGACTTTTTTAATAATAATATTTTTAGCGATTAGTTGTACATGATAATTTATAAAATTAGTCTTTTTTTAAATGTTTTAATGAAGGTTGCGTATTTAAATGTTTGTTGTCGTTAAGTTTTTTTGTCTAGTTGGCGTCCTTCTCAATCTTTCATCTGGTTCTCGCCAAGCCGTGAGAGGAAATTAGAACAAATCTGTTGTTAAATGAAGATAATTTTTTAATGAAATAGATTTCCTAAATTAAAATAATTTTTTAATTTGTAGATTCCAAGATAATCAGTCTTGACTTGCTACTGTGATGATACTTGAGTTTGAGAAGCAATGACTGGTTGATGATTGTCTTTTAGAACCCTGATTTTAATTTAGCTTTAATGAATGGGTTCAAGAACCAATCACTGGTCGATGTTAAGAACCTCGATTGGTTTCGGAAATCATTCAGCGATCGGTGGTTGCAAACCAGATACGATGTTTCGAACGAATCACGACTCTTAGAACCGATTTGATGGTAAAACAATTTGTGTTTGTTGATGTGGGAAGTGTCGGCAGGTTTAGGCTGCCTTGGGGTGAGCATCTGAGGAGTATAAATAGCGGTGAAATATTTGATCTGCATCATTTGATGATTTGTTCTACTAGCGATCAGACGTGTATTTCAGTGCTCTCTGCTTTTCCAGTAATTTATTCGTGGAGATCGTTTTCCGTTAGGAGTTAAATCTTTTTCTTATTAATCTATTATGGATGCTGTTATGTCTTTGGACGAAGCCATGCCTTTGAAAGTTTTACGCCTATGAAGAAGAATTTTTCATGTCTTAGTTGTAATAAGACATTTTCAACTATTTCTAACCTGAATCAGCATTTGAAGATACATTCAGGTGGAAAGTTTTTCAAATGTGAAGTATGTCAGAAGTCTTTTAGACGTAGATCCGATTTGAGAAGACATTCTAAGACTCATATCAATGATGAAGCAACAACTTTTAAGCGTGATGAGCATTCTCAAGCTTTTTCATCTAAGAACAATCCATCGTTGAATTCTCTGGATGTTGATATAACATCTGAAGAACCTTTCAAGACTTTAACTGTTGCCAAGAAGATGTTTGCATGTTCAACTTGTGATGAGATGTTTTCGACCTCTTACGACTTGTTTGAACATAAGAAGATACACTTTAATGACAAGGTGCATACGTGTGATTTGTGTCAGAAGTCATTTAGATTTAGATCTAACTTGCGAAGACACTTCAAGATTCATAATGACCGATCTACATTTATGTGTAACAAATGTGATCAAGTTTTTACACGAAAGGACAATTTGATACAACATATAAGATCACATAAAAGTTCTAAATTCTCTTGCCGTGAATGTGATAAAATGTTTGGTCGAAATTATGAGTTGAAGCAGCATATACGCACCCAACACTCCCGTGTACCTCTTGTGAGTGTGAAACGAAAAAGGATGTCATCTAATGTAAAGTCTAAAAAACTGAAGCAAAATCAATCGGATGTGCTTAATGTGTTTAAAACTTTCATGCTTTATCCTGATGAACGTGAAGAAAGTGATTTAACTGTGTTTCATACCCACTTACAAGCTGAAATTCAAGAACGTTTAACAGATGAAGTTCAGACTAAAGGTGCCATTAAATGGTATATGGTGGAAAAAATAACACTTGAACGTATGAGTGATAATGAGGAGATGGAAGAGATTCAATCCTATTTTCGATGCCAATGTTTTACAGAACTTACTGAAGAAACTATTACGCAACACATTGAAGAAGGATTCTCCAAAATATTAAAATCCTTTGAAGAATTTGTGCAAAGAGGTTCCGGGTGGAAGCTTAGAAACATTCAGCATTTAGAACTCAAGATTGCTAAATATCATCCTCTTGCTGCAAGTTCATATATTGCTTTACCTAAGAAATTGAATGATAAAAAAGCAGTGTTGAATATTAAAAACGAAGATAACAAGTGCTTAGTGTGGTGTCTTTTAGCATCTAAGCTGAACATCGATTTTTCAAAACATCCTGAACGTGTTTCTCATTATATCCCTTATGAGAGTGATATTCAGCGTGGTAATGTTGAATGCCCTTTTGTCCTTCAGAAGGTCCCTATTATCGAACAGCTCAACAATTTACGGATTAATGTGTTTGGATATGAAGAGGATGAAGTTTGTCCACTGTATATATCTGAGAAACAAAATCTTGATGTTATCAACTTATTATTAGTTAGTGATGGTGAAAAGCAACATTATTGCTTAATTAGAAGCTTTTCAAGACTTTTAGGGGATCTGACACATCATAATGGGGTTGTTTTTTACTGCTATCGATGCTTACACCGGTTTTCAAGTCAAGATCTGTTGGATAAGCATATCAAATATTGTTCTCGACATGCTGCACAAAGGATACTCTTACCAGAAGAAGGCGAGAATATATTGTCTTTCACTGGAATACATCTACAGCATCCCATACCATATGTTGTGTATGCTGACTTTGAGAGTCTTCTTATACCTATTGCGCCGACTGCACCCTCTATTACACCATCCTATACTGAAAAAACAACTTATCATTTTCCATGTGGGTATGCTTATGTTGTTGTCGGACCTAATGGGAGATGTGTCTGGAAAGCGAAAGTTTATCGTGGCAAAGACTGTGTAGACCATTTTTTAAAACAGATGCTGAAGATTGATGATTTATTAGGACGAATGTTATTAAATATCGAACCTATGAAGCTTTCACCTGCACAAGAAAAAGCTTTTCAGGAAGCGGAATTTTGTTTTATTTGTAAGCAAGCATTATGTGAAGAACGTGTTCGTGACCATGACCACGTGACGGTTGCATACAGAGGAGCTGCCCATGCAAGCTGCAATCTAAACTACAAACAATCTAAAACAATTCCTGTTATATTCCATAATCTAAAAAACTATGATGGGCATCATCTAATGAGCATAGGCGTAGCGTGACCAGAAATTTTGGGGGGGCAACAAGGTCGTGCGAAGTAAAAACGGCGCCCCGAGCGAATTTTCAATTTTGCGTCTCCCCCTCCCCCCCCCCCCAAAAAAATCTTTCTTTTTGTGATAGGTGTAATAAAATTGATAAAGTGCAGAACAAAAATAAATCCTATCGAATAAATATTTCGCGTTTATTTTGAACTTTAAAAGGTTTAATTTTAATTTAGGAATTCAGAACAACTAAATAGCATAAAAGAAAATTGCATTTATTTGTTAGAGAATTCATGATATTTAGCGACAGGGGAAAGAACCGATCAAGAGAGACAAAGAAATTCCCTGAAAAAAAAATTAATAAATTAGCATAACCGTGGTTTGCAGCGTAAATTTCGTGCCCGGGGCGACCGTTTCTTTAGCCCGCTCTTTGCACGTCCTTGGGGGGCACACTAGAGGTCTGCACAGACCCCAATTCCAAGACCCAGGCCCAGCCCGGCGAGAAAATTAAAAGTTCCACTTGGGTCCGGCCCGTTTATATTTTCACAGTTTACGACCAGGTCCGGCTAGTACAAAAATCAGTGAAAACAAGCCCGGCCCGTGAAAAAAATCAAATCAGTCCCGGTTCGGCTCGACACAATCTCAAAAAAATTCCGATTTTTCTTAACATAAAATTGCAGGGCCGCCACTTGCTACTAAAAGCGACTATTTTCAGCATCCGGTGGCTATGACGACTATTTTAGGCCGAAAACCATTAAAGAGCGGCTATTTCAAGAAAAAAGGCGTCTTTTCCGGATTTCAGTGACTATTTTTACTGAAAATATTTGATCTTTTTCTTCAAAGCACCTATAAAATCATCTTCCCAATCACACTTTTTCAACGGTTGTTTGAAGAGATTCGCGATTTTTTCCGCGACGAATTCCAAAATTCTCGATTTCGCCCCCTCCCCCTCCAATATATTGACGAAAATACTTACTTTTCTACCGAGATCTTTTTATACAATCGTTGAAGGAGATTTTGCGATTTTTTCCGTGATCCTTTGCCAAATGTCGCAAATTTTTCTACGTCAGATTGACGAAATCGATTTTTTTCCGCCACCACTTGTCCAAATTCGCGATATACATTTTCCGCGACCGATTGATGGTAGTTACTATTTGTTTCAGAGATCTTTTGACGAAATTCCCGATTCTTTTCCAGATCGTTTGTCAAAATTCGTGATTTTCTTTTCATGACCGAGTTATAAAATTCGTGATTTTTTGCGCGATCATTTGGTTAAATTCTCAATTTTCTTTTACCAAATTTGCGTTTTTTGTCCGCGACCATTTGACGTAATTTGCGATTTTTTTGTGATCGTTAGACGAAATTCGCAATTTTTTGTCCATTCTTTTGACGAAATTTGCGATGATTTATCCGCGACCTAATGACGAAGATTGTCATTTGTTTCCGTAACATTTGGTAAAATTCAAGATATTTTTTACAGTTGTTTGAGGAGATTCGCGATTTTTTCCGTGACGAATTGCAAAATTCGCGATTTTTTCCCCCATCGATTAATGATAGTAGTTATTTCTTTTCACTATCTTTTGCTACGATCGTTGAAGGATATTTCGCAATTTTTCCTATGACCTATTGCAAATTTCTCAATTTTTTGGGAGCGATCGTATCACGGAACTCATAATTTTTTTCCGTGATCCTTTACCAAATTTCGCGTTTTTTGTTTCCGGCGATCGTTTCACGGAATTCACGATTTTTTTATCTCGATACTTTGCCAAAATTCGCGCATTTTTCTGCGACAAACTGGGGAAATATTTTCTGCGCCACTACTTTCGAAATTCGGGATATATATTTTTTCTGCGACCGACTGATAGTACTCGCTGTTTGTTTCAGATATCATTTGACGAAATTCGCGATTCTTTTCCGCGGTAGTTTATCGAAATTCATGATTTTCTTTTTAAAACCGACTTACGAAATTCTTGATTATTTGCTTAAATTCTCGATTTTTTACGCGATTATTTGACCAAATTCGCGTCGTTTCAGGGGTGATTCTGTTCTGAATTTTCCGAAAATTTGAAAAAAAAATCGGTCATCAATAATAAAATTAGGGCATAAAAAATATCGCGAAAATCGGCAAATGGTCGCCGAAAAAATCAATTTCGACAATCGCTCACAGGAAAAAGTCGCCAATTTCTTCAAAGGATCGCAGAAAAACGAATTTCGCCAAAGAATCGCGGGAAAAAAAGCACGAATTTCTACAACGGATCACGAAAAAACGCAAACTTCGTCTGGGAATTGCGAAAAACACACACATTTCACCAAGGGATCGCAAAAAACGCAATATTTATCAAAAGATCGCGGAAAAGCGCGAATTTCGTCAAAGGATCGCGATAAAGAAACACAAATTCCGTCAAAGGATCGCGGAAAACGCGAATTTCGCTAAAGGACAGCCGAAAAAAACGCATAATTGGGGCCGGGAGATCCCCCCCCCCTTTCCCTCCTCTGCTGTAACCTTTCAGGAAATTTGCTGTGAATTTCAGATTTTTTTTTAATACTCAGAATCATCCCTGTCGTCTTTTTGACCGCGACCATTTGACGAAATTTGCTATTTTTTTCTCTTGGTCGTTAGACGAAATTTCGCGATCTTTTCGACGACGAATTACCAAAATTCGCATTTTTTTTTCCGCCGATCGTTTTATGGAATTCACGATTTTCTTTACACGATCATTTGTCAAATTTCGTGAATTTTTCTATGACCGATTGACGAAAATGATATTCGGTATTTGTTTCAGAGATTTTTTGACGAAATTCCTGATATTTTCCACGACTTTTTGTCGAAATTCGTCTTTTCTTTTGTCGACTGACTGCGGAAGTTCAAGGGCAAGGAGGCAAAAAGAAGTGAAAATAGGGGGATAAAGGCATGGGCGACTTTATTAGCCATGGCACCCTGTGGGAGATTTTTTATTGTACCACTGCAAATGCTATACTAATTTTTTTTTCTTTTAAAGGGTTTTACTAAAGCATTTTACTTTGTGCACTCCTTCCAGGGCCGAAACTAGCTATATTTTCACTGGGGGCAAATATGGATTTTGGCGCCCCCCTCCTTCCTCCACAAAGTAAATTTACGAAGAGAAATTTACGAAAGTTTCTATTAGAGGACTTATTTTAAAATTTAAAATCTGTAGCAGTAAAATACGTAATAATATTGAAATATATAACCAGCTTTGTCAAATATTTATTCATTAAAACCTGTGAAAAAAATCGAAAGGAACCGGAAATAATTCCGCTTTATACAGGTTTCCGTCTTAGAACATATAACTGTTGGTATTATTTCTGTTGGAACCATGCAGTTTTTTTTTTCATTTCAAACAATATTCTATTATAGACATATTTCATTTTTCTAGATTTTACTGTTGTTGTAGCATTACAAATCATTACAATTGAGGTACTTTAATGTCATTGTGATATGAGTCACATTGTTTCAGGAACTAAAAAAACCAGGATTTACTGTGCGCATAAAAATGAATTCCAGATTGTAAAATATCTGCCTGTACTATCTACACCAATTTTGTGGAATTATCACTTATATCACTCTTCTTATTTATAGATTGATATGTCTACATACTTTCCTCAACTTTTCAAATTTAATTTTCAAAGCTAATTTTCAAATTTATGTATGACTCAAAACAACAACAACAAAATTATTAAATTTTTACTTTTTATTTTCTGAATTTTCGACCGCTTGATTTTTATTGTCTCAGTCAGTCACCCGACCTCGCCCCATCTAAGGCCAGATATGGTGATATGCATGTAAAAAAGAAATTATAAGAAAAAGAATGGAGTTATTCATTTGCTGTCTTGTATATTGTAGGGGAGTCTTTTTATCTATTCGACAATTTTAATGCACTTTACTCATCTTTTCTTTTTGTTTTTTCATCTAAAAAATATTTTTTTACACAAATTTCACACGCACATATATATATTGTATAAAACGGTAAACCAAATTTTCATCTGGCGCCCCCTTCGAGTGGCGCCCAGGCACATGCCCCCTCTCCACCCCTTATTTTCGGCCCTGACTCCTTCTCCCGTTAGTTTTTATTGTCCCGGGCAGCCTGGGTGAGGTTTGTTGAGCTAAAGCCAATTGGTAGGCCTCTCCACCTAGCCGAAATTGTCCCGGGCAGCCACCCGATACCGCCCATATCAAGACAGGAAAAATGAAAGCTCAACACTGCTCAGGGAGAGAGAGAAAAAAAAATCTAACAGTCTTCATGGAATCTTTTCATCAGAAATGTCAGAGTCAAACAAAATCTTCATTTGGCGCCCCCTTCGCCTTTCGGTACACTTGGAATTGGAGAAAGAATAATGCCTAAGAGAAAAGTTCTTTTTTCCAATTCATTTACAGTCTTCTATTATAAATGAATCTTTTTCATATATTTGTAAATTTCAATGCATTCGGTTCTGTTTTACTTTTGAATTTTCTGGCTGTATGACATTTTTATGCAAATTCAACATAAATACGTATATATTTTTGTATGTAAAGACAAAAAAATCTTCATTTGGCGCCCCCTACGCTTTCTGTTTTGGCGCCCGGGGTATAGAAGGTTGGGGGGGCACACGCCCCCCCGTGCCCCCCCGACGCTACGCCTATGCTAATGAGTAAGATTGGTAAATTTAAAGATCATGAAATTGATGTGATTGCTTCCTCTATGGAAAATTATATAACCTTCAAGTTAAGAAAGCCAACAAGTCCTATACAGATGATCTTTTTAGATTCATTCCAGTTTTTGACTCACTCCTTAGAAAAGCTTGTTAGAAACCTTAATCCTGAGCAATTCACCATACTTGAAGAAAATTTCCCTGAAAATACTAATTTGCATATGCTTACAAGAAAAGGGGTATACCCTTATGACTACTTCACCTCTTTTGAAAAATTCGATGAAAAGGAACTACCCCCGCCTGCAGCATTTTATAACAGTCTCACAGATGAAGCTATTAAAGATTAAGACTATCAACATGCCTTGACCGTGTGGAAAACCTTTAATATTCGGAATCTAGGTGAATATCATGATCTGTATGTAAAAACAGATATTTTATTACTAGCTGATGTTTTCCAAAATTTTCGTAAACTGTGTCAACAGTATTATGATATCGATCCTTGCCATTTATATACAGGACCTTCACTCGCATGGCAAGCATCCTTGAAAATGTCTGAAACACTTCTAGAATTGTTATCGGACATTGATATGTTGCTAATGATTGAAAATGGAATACGTGGTGGTATCAGTATGATTAGTCATAGACACGCCCTAGCGAACATCCCCAATACGCCCGATTTTAGGGAAAATGAAGCACCCAGCTTCATCATGGATTGGGATGCGAACAATCTTCATGGATGGGCTATGTCCCAACATCTACCATACGGAGGGTTTCAATGGTGTGCGACAAGTCATATTACAGAAGAGTGGATTCTTTCTCTATCTGATGATTCTGAAATTGGATATATTTTCGAGGTGGACCTTAAATACCCTAAGAAGCTTCATAAATTTCATAACGAATATCCGCTGGCCCCGGAACGCCTGACTGTGAATGAAGAGATGTTGTCACCTACTGCGAAGAGGATGCTTGGAAATAAATAATTTAAAGGCACTCCTAAACTTATCCCTAATCTTCAAGATAAGCAGAATTATGTCACTCATTACCGAAATCTGAAATATTATTTGCAACTTGGATTAAAACTGACAGCCGTGCATAAAGCTCTTCAATTCAAACAGGCACCCTGGCTGCAGAGTTATATTAATTTTAATACAGAGAAAAGGAAGGAAGCAAAATCCTCTTCTGAAAAAGAGTTTTTTAAATTAATGAACAACTCTGTATTCGGAAAAACAATGGAAAATTTAAGAAAGAGGCGGAATATTGTGCTTTGCAATAACGAAAAAAGAGCGAAGAAATTGGTTGCCTCGCCGACATTCAAAGCATTTAAAACATATGACGAAAACCTGAGTGCCGTAGAAAGACTTAAAACTACTATTTTGATGAATCGACCGATTTATGTCGGCTTCTGCATTTTGGAGCTTTCGACGCTCTTAATGTATGATTTTCACTATAATTTTATAAAGAAAACATTTAAAGATGATGCAAAGCTATTATTCACAGATACGGACTCACTGTGCTACCATATTAAAACAAAAAATATTTTTGATATTATGGAACATAATGCAGGGCTATTTGATTTCTCAGACTATACAAAGCATCATTCACTCTACTCGGATATCAATAAGAAGGTGATTGGCAAGTTCAAGGATGAGCTCAATGGAGATTTAGCCCTTGAGTTCGTTGGTCTAAAATCCAAAATGTACTCCCTGAAATCTTCGAGTGAAGAAAAGAAGCGGGCGAAGGGTGTGTCTACACATGTTGTTCGACTGAAAATCAAGCATCAAGAATATTTAGAATGTCTGCAACAGGTGAAAACTAGCATGGAGAAGCAGAGAAGGATCGCTCAATATAATCATCACCTATATACGTTAATGCAGAATAAAATTAGCTTAAGTCCTTTTGATGATAAGCGTTACTTGCTAGATGATGGAATATCAAGTTTTGCCTATGGACATTATAAAATTAGTCAAGATTGTATCAGTGATGAAAATTGTTAATATAACGTAGAATTATCAAGAAAATGTTTTTATGTAAATATATCTTTCTGTAAATATACTTTCTGTAAATTGCTTTGTTTAAATAAAAAAAATGTTGATTTTTTATATGAGTGCTTATTTATAACTTCCACACAAACCTTCCTAACATATTGTTAGATATGTGTAACACGTATATTCAAACACATACATACATACACACATATACATCTATACAATATATATAAATAGCTATGCTCAATGTAAATAATTTTGCTTAATGTATAGTTTTTATCTTTCAGAATTTTTTAAAACATATTTAAAACTTTTTTTTTTAATTTTGTAAAACTTTTTTTGTAAAACTTTTTTAATCTTTCAGAATTTTTTAAAAACATATTTAAATTTTTTTTTGTAAAACTATTTTTTTTTCATTTGTTAAAACTTTTTGTAAAACTTTCTTTTTAAATTTGTTAATTTTTTTTTTTTTTTTTTTTTTTTTTTTTTTTTGCTAAAACTTTTTTAAAATTTGTTAAAACTTTTTTTTAATTTGCTAAAACTTTTTTTAAAATTTGTTAAAACTTTTTTTTAATTTGTTAAAACTTTTTTTTTAATTTGTTAACACTAGAACGGCGGAGAGGGGTCATTTTGACCCCTGCCGAATGAATACATGTCGATTCGAACCAGAATTTTTTTTTATATAAGATTAATATATGCTGCACAAAAATAACTTAAATAAATAAGTTAAATAGTTATAAATAAAAATTCTGATGTGAAATATTTTTATAAAACTTGGGCAAAATTTCCCGCCGTTCTAGTGTTAAAACTTTTTTTAAAATTTTGTTAAAACTTTTTTTTATTTTTTATTTATTTTTTACTTTGTTAAACCTTTGTCAAATTTTTTTTTTATTATTCTTATTACCTCTGTAAAACTTTTCGCAATTTTTTTTTAAACTAGTAAATTTTATACATATATATTTTACACAAGAACCTATATATAAGAATTTAACTTTATGGATATAGATATGTGTAGACATGAATGTATGCTTTTAATTAAACATTTTTGTCTTAATACATAATTTTTTAAATATGATTAGATTCATACAAACATATAGAGTGAGATATATATAGTTATATATACCTTCTAACACATATACTTTCTTAGACACGTATTTTTTTTAAACACTTATTTTTAATAGCGTGGAAAACATGTATATTTATTAAAAACTTATTCGTATACACACATCTTTTCAAGTAAATTTTAGAGAAAACAGCAGCATGATATAAATGAACGTTTCTAAACGAAACCATTTTGATATTTTAATTCTTGGTATTCATGCACCTTTCTAGTAAAGTGTTAAACTGGGCAGCAGCATGAGAAATTAATAACTGTTGTGATCATGAGAAATGTGAGTATGATCATTGATTGCACACTGATTGCGCATTGATTGCGCAATGATCGATCCTGTGGTCGTTGAACTCTCCATTTCCTACTACTTACCTATTGTAAATTGTATTTTCTATAGTGTAAATAATGCTTATTAAGTGTTATTTCATACATAAAAATACGAAAACGTCTCTGTATACGCGTTATAAAAGGTACGTATATTTTGCCTCGGCGTTTTTTATATTGCAAACAGGAAAACTGATGGATTTGGAGATAAAGTAAATAAATACAATGCATTAAACATAAGCAACTGAAAATATATTAAATAACACGCTACTATAACACGGGAAACAAAGATCATAAGTAAATTTCTGCATTTGTTTTTAAAAAAATTTTAATTAAATTTAAATTGCAAATTCCAATTTTATATGTGGTATATAAACTTGATTGCGGAAAACTTTGGATAATAGTAAACATTAGATGTACTGAAAATGAAGTGTACAGGAAAATAGACAAATAATAATTATTATAGGTTTTCTACCATTTTTAGAAAAAAATATTTAAAAAACAGGAGAAATTATAGAATCAAATGTTTGAATTTTAGGCAGTTATATTATAAAAAGTATAATAAAAATATATTTCCACAATATTAAGAGAATAAGCAAGTTGGCTAGTAACCAGCAACCAACTCATAACGAAATACTTTTTTCAGAACATTGATTATTTTTGTACGATTCTTAATTAATTAAAAAATATATAGATATATGTACATTGCAAACAATTTTCAATAAATTTGGCCATTATATGTGTTGATCTGAAATATTCAAGCATATATAAAATTTATAAAATTACATATAAAATTAAATATTCTAATTCTAGACAGTCATGGTATAAAAGTATACGATTAAAATAAAAATACCTGTTTCATAATGTAAAAAAAAAAAAAATAGAAAGTCTTTTTGCCAATATCCGGCAATCAACTCATATCGATTTTTTTTTTCAAAACATAGATATTTACATAATTCTTAATTATTTTGAAAATATATCCAGTCAAACCTCCTTGTACGACCACTTCCCTAAACGACCATTTTTTTTCACGGAACGAAATTTATTACCATTGGCTCAATACTAATTTTACCTCTATTCAGAGACCACCCCAGTTGTACTTCCTCCATGAGCTAGCTACCCATTTCTTTGAAGAAAATGAAACAAATTCCGTTTTCTCCTGGTCGCTTGAAGAAGGTTTTATTAGAATAATAATTCCGGAGAGCGCATTATTCATCAAACTTCGAAACTAAATTTAGAATTTTTATTTATTCCGGTAACTTTTAAGTGTTTAAAACGCTTTGTACCTTTTCAGACAATGAATTTAACTCTGATGACAAAGTAAGGATGACGGTCAATAAACTTCCCTGCCCTATTCTGTCAGAAAATTCTCAAAGAAAAAGATAAATTAATGAAATCGCCATAATTCGTTCCCGTCAAAAAAAAAAAAAAAAAAAAAAAAAAAGCACTTATTCACTGAACTTTGAAAGGACTTGGAAATAAAAGTTATAGAAGATAAAACCGTAAAATCAAAGCAAACGTCAATGTACTCATTTTTTAAACTGTGCACTAATTCACTTATGTAATTAACTTTTGTTTTGATACTTGAATTTTCATATTTTTTCATAATGTGGAAAATAAATTTTAGTAATATTAATTGTTACATTTTTTCAACAATTAAAATCTAGATTTAAACATGACCTCCGTTAAGAGACCACCTCTCAGAGAGACCAATTTCTATTGGAACGGAACGCGGTCGTTTTAGGGAGGTTGTATTGCATATCAGTACATTGCGAACGATTTTCAATAAATTTAATCTATATACTATATATATATCTTAACTATACAAGCATATAGAAAAATTACAAAATCACATAATAAAATTAAATATTTTAATTCTGGGCAGTCATCATATAAAAGTGTACGATAAAAATAAAAATATATTTACTTGTTTTAAAAAATTAAAAAAAAATAATAAGCAGGTCTTTTCGCCAATATCCGGCAATCAAATCATATCGGTTATTTTTTCTTTTCCTTCTATATATAAAAAAAGTTTTGATTTGGAAATGGACCAATGAAAATCTGCGTAGATATTCCCGGAAGATCGGCATCCAATTTGAATGCCGGAAGAACGACATCCAATTAAGCATGGCCTTTCTTCGTTAATATTTAAAAAAAAACTGTTGCATACAAAAATATGAAAATCGGTAGTATTATAGAGAAATGTTTGATAAACACGCTGATGCAGACAGTTTTCAAATCAAGAGTTATTTTAAGAGATATTTAATGCCAAAGTTGGACAAAATCGTTCCATTAAAAAAGTTTTATAGGAGAAAAAACTGTACATAGGAATTTAATCATTTTTAGATCATTTTATGCGTCAGAATTTCCCGGTGTGCAGATTGTATTTAGTTTTTTAATTTGACTCATTTTTTGAGGTTTTATTTCTATTTTAAATTCAAATTTTCAGCATTTCGAGAGATATTTTTTCGGTATTTTAGAAAACTGGGGGGCTGGGCACCCTACGAGCTACGCTTGCCAACCCCCGTCCAGACACCGCAGACTCTAAATGCACGCTAATTTGATCGGCTTTAAAAAGATTTCGAAAGATTGAATTATAATTTAAAAAACAGTGGCTATCTCCCTATAAACGGATTTCTATTCATTTCTCTTTGATTGGGGAATTTTAACGCCAAATCCGCTGCGGTACTACTTGATTATCCTGTCGACCCATTTCGCCAAATTATATAAATCGCCAAACCACTCGCCAAATTATACAAATTGACATATTTTTTATTTTAAATAACGAAAGAACAAATAAATTAGTACAACATTAATAAAAATACAAATAAAACGTCGAAATAAAAATAACTTGATGACGTAGACACGTGTAACACCATTTCAAAATAAGCTAATATAAAAGGAATTAAGTAAAAAGAGTCTTTGTCTCTTGGTATTTTTTAACAAAGCGAAAAGAAAGTTCTTTTAAATGAGACATTTTAAATTAAACGTTTTTAATCTGACGTAATTTTGACCAAGCTATTCTTTCTCTTTTAAATATTACGTGAAAATACTTTTGTTAGAAATGAAATATTATTTGCGCTTTCCTAACAAAAATAGTTGAAAAGATCCTCTCAAAATATCAAATAAATGTCTAGCGCAATTTCTAAATTTAAACTGTTTTGCAATATTATTTTGTGTTCATTTTATGTAATAACTGGAATGTGACGTAAATATGACGTAATTTCTACTATTTAAAACTTCTAACGCATGTTAACGAATTAATTATTTTACAATATCCTTTCTCTTTTAAAATTCACGTGTATAATTTTTATAACGTAATTTTAATATGTTCCTGATTTTTGTTTTTTAATTTGAAGCAAATATTATTTTTTTCCGTTGTTTATACAGTTGGCAACAGGTTAAATTAGTACAATTTTTCGAAAATAAGTAAAAAAAAAATCTCTCGAAATGCTGAAAATTTGAATTTAAAATAGAAATGAAACCTCGAAAAATGAGTGAAATTAAAAAAAGAAATGAATTCTGCACACCGGGAAATTATAACATATAAAATTACCTAAAAATTATTAAATTCTGATCTATAGTTTTTGCTCCTATAAAACTTTTTTAGTGGAACGATTTTGTCCAACTTCAGCATTAAATATCTCTTAAAATAATTCTTTGATTTGAAAACTGTCTGCATCAGCGTGTTTATCAAACATTTCTGTATATTACTACCGATTTTCATATTTTTGTATGCATTATTTTTCTTAATATTAACGAAGAAAGACCTCCGGTCACAAAAAATTCAAAACCGGCGTCGGCGGCGGTGACAGCGGTAGTTACTTTTTTTTTTAGAATAGAGAGATTGTATTAATTTAAACTGTTACCAACTGTATAAACAGCGCAAACAATAATGTTTGCTTCAAATTAAAAATTTATTTTACACGTGACTATTATAAACAGAAAATATAAAGAGCAGGAACTCATTGAAAATTACGTCATAAAAACTATAATTACACGTGAATTTTAAAAGAGAAAGAATATTGTAAAATAATAAATTCATTAACATGCGTTAGAAGTCTTAAATAGGAGAACTTACGTCATATTACACTTAATACGTAAAATGAACAAAAAATAATATTGCAAAACAGTTTAAATTTAAAAAGTGCGCGAGATATTTATTTGATATTTTAAGATGATCATAATATTTCATTTCTAACAAAAGTATTTTTACGTGAATATTAAAAAGAGAAAGAAAAGTTTGGTGAAAATTACGTCAGATTATTATCGTCAGATTATTATCGTCAGATTCAAATTATAATTCAATCTTCCGAAATCTTTTTAAAGCCGATCAAATTAGTGTGCAGTTAGAGTCTGCGGTGTCTGAACGGGGGGTTGACGAGCGTAACTCGTAGGGGGTAGAGCCCCCTAGTCTTAAAAAAAAGAAGAAAAATGGATATTTACTCGATTCTTAATTTAGAAAAATAAAGATATGTGTACATTGTGATCAATTTTCAGTAAATTTAAATATTGTAAGTGCTGGTCATGAAATACGGGGAAACAAAACACTAATAATAAATAAATATTTCTTTTTTTTCATGTTTCATTGCGTTAAAGAATCAACAAGTCTTTTTTTTTTTCTTTCAACAGTTTGTACTCCATATTTGAAGGAAATTCATGAAAAGAAATTTCTGGAATTTTTTTAGTGAATCGTAAGTGCAGTATGGAACAAAGCAATAAGCCGGTTTTTACTATAGAAAAAAAAAATAAATAAATAAAAAATCGCAATTTCAGTTAAGTTACACCTAAGAAAACACAAGCGTGCAAGTGAAATTCTTCATTAAACACAGTAGGTAAAAGCGCCCTCTACAATCCTCCGGAGCGAAACTCTGATTCCCCGAAAACAAAGGGATTTCGACTTTTTGTTACGGCCGTATGTGGGGAATCGAGTTTGGCCGTGGTACTAGTTACCTTTTTCTTTCTTTCAGTGACTAGCTGATGTTTCCGACAAATCACTTACATACCTTCTGGGTGTAATGTTGGTAGACCATAAAAAAGCCTACATTGTTTCTTTTTTTCTTTTCTTTTTCTTTTTTGCTACAGGCGACTATTTTTAATTCTATTTCGCACCACTTTTTACTTTTTCAAAACAAAATATTTTGCAAACGCTTCGACAACGTTTGCAAGAGAAATATACTACGAAATGCATTAAAAAAAAAAATAGTGGTGCGAGCAGAATATAAAAATGGTCGCTTGTGGCAGCCCCGCCCTTTTTCAATGAATAAACCTATAGGCGTAAAAGTGAGTAAGTTATACATCCTGAAATTTTCTAAATACGATATATTTAATTTTTGAAACCTTTTGCGCGCCTATGATAGAACAAACTTTTGAGAAACAGCAGGTCTAAAGATATTTGTTTCATTTAAAAACTATGATTGATTTACATCTTTGAGCATAACTTGTGATCTATCATGATATATATATAAAAATTGCTATAAATTTTCTTATTTAAAGCTGTCAATAAAAAATAATGTATTTTTTTTTAATCTCAAAGTGATCTGCTCCTTTTTAAAAAGTTACAGAAAAAAAAAGGATTTTTCTCCTAAAAAACTTCTATTATAGTGTGAAGTTTTGAAATTTTTTCAAAAATATTGCAGCAATTTTTGATTAAGAAGCGTATATACTTTACAAGTTATAATGGTATGAAAAACTGAAAAAAAAGTCGTATTCGATAAACATTCTTTGATCGAAATCGCTTTAGAAATGCCATTTGGATAAGGAAAAAAAAAAGAATTGATTTAGCTTGATAATAAGTGAAGTTGTTTTTTCCTATAGACGACAATAAAATTGTAAGCCCGAAAAAGTATCACATTTGTACTTCTTTCGTAAAATAAATGATTTGAATTAAAATTAATGAAACAATTAATAACCTAGAATAAAAACATAAAGAACTTCAATTGCGAAATTCTGAAAAAAGGAGCACCAACAAAAGGCGTTTGTTACAAGAAAAAAAAAAAAAAAATACCGTCGGAATATTTTTTTTATCGATATCGTCTATATACAGGGTGTCCAGCGAATAAGACCCTGATTTCAAAATTAAATATCTCAAAAACAAAGATCAATAGAATTATGCGGTAAACTGTTTGTTTATTAGCTAAGCTGTAAAAATGTTATAGAGAAGTTGCAAAATTTAGTTGCAAAAACCACTAACAGATGGCGCTGTAATCGTAATGCCTATAAATTGTGTTTTGAAGTCCAGAGCACTAGCGTCTCATTCCTAGATGGCTTCCTATGGAAGAACGAAAATTTGGAAAGACTACTTTTTCGTTGGGGTGATGTGCAGAAGTGGAGACATCTGGTTACAGAATTATTGCATCAGCTTCAATTTTAGAGAATTTCAATTAATAGAATTTTCAATAAAAAGTTTAGCAATCATTATATAAGAACTTAAAACATTTTATTTGGGTAATGTGCAGAAGCGGAGCCATATGTTGACAGAATTGAGATTTGTTTCAAATTTTGTTGTAAGCTACTCGGTCCGGATACCAGTATCTCTGTGGTATGTCTTTTCTCTCCTAATTGGTAGATCGTGGAATCGAATCCAAGTAGAGGATGATTTGAAGAAATTTTTTTTTTAAATCTTTACTTTTTAATATTTATTTAAACTGTGAAAAAATTTTGAATAAAAAAATCCAAAGTTTCTGGTTTTAAAATTTAATTAAGCTAAAAGAAACCCCTTTTCTAAAAATCATTGAGCATTTATAATAATGACTCATAAATATTTTTTTTTTTAATTGTATGGATTAGTTTGAATGAAAAAATACAATGTTTCTATTTTTAAAAACTTAATTAAGTTTAAAAAAATTAATTTTAAAAACTTTTTTTCATTTTTTTCATCATTGAGCACAGAAATATGGTGCAGATTCTAGCGATAGGATCCGAAGTATTGGAAAGGAATGCAGCATCCAAAATACTTTTGCTTTGACGTTGATGATACGTCTTATCACCAATTCCTTTTAAAAAAGAAATAATTTAATGCATAATTTCTGTCTCTAAAACTTTGTTTACAAAGAAAAGAAATATATGTATTGTGCTAAAACCAAAGTATTATGCCGTGATTTAAAAACAAATGAAAAGTACAAAATTACTTTTCTATTTATAATCATTCAGGTATGAACAATAATACCAAAATATTATGCTGTGATTTAAAAATATAAAAAATAAATAAAAAGTACAAAATTATTTTTCTAAATATATGCATTTTGATTTAAATTATTATATGGCATTAAAAATTGAATTTAATAAAATATTTTAATAAGTTCTTATATAATGATTTCTAAACTTTTTATTGAAAATTCTATTATTTCAAATTTTCTAAAATTAAAGCTGATGCAATAATTCTGTGATCAAATGCATCCACTTCTGCACATCACCTCCAATGAAAAAGTGGACTTTCCCAATATTCGTTCTTCCGTAGGGAGCCATCTAGGAATGAGACACTAGTGCTCTGGACTTCGAAGCATAGTTTACAAGTATTGAGATTACATCGCCATCTGTTAGCGGGTTTTGCAACTAAATTTTGAAACTTCTGTTTAACATTTTTACAGCTTATCTAATAAACAAACCGTTTACCCCATAACTCTATTGATCTTTGTTTTTGAAATATTTAATTTTGAAATCAGGGTCTTATTCTTATTCGCTGGACACCCTGCATTTCAAGTGAATAAAGTTACAAAAAATACTTGTTAACCTCTTGAGGGCCTAATTTTAATCAAGGGTTACACCAGAAAATTTTAACGAAATTTTACTTTATAACTTTGGTGGGAAAAAGGTGATAAATTGCTTCCCATATTTAGAAATAAATTTTTTCAAAAATTTCGGCGTCAATTCAGCATTACAGAGACCTAATTATTTGCCCCTGAAAGTGTTAAATTAAAGAGTAATTTTGTTATAGAAAATAATTTATAAAATAGGACATGCAGAAAGCAGTATGAGAATTTGTGAATTAAAGTATATATAAACACTTCGATGAAATGCATTTACATACAGGGTGTCCAAAAAGTTTGGAAACAGTCGAATAACTCGAGAAATACATATCAGATTGAAAAAAGAAAAAATATATGTTAAATATTTTTTAAAAAGCTAATCAGTGATACCAAATTTGTCTCCCGAAACCGATCCCCCGGGGGCCAGAGGGGGTCCAACTTTGAAATCTTGAATGATAACCCCCTTTTTTATTGCAGATTTGTATTCTGCGGACAAAAATACGTAACTTTTGTAGTTAACATTTTCTTCGCATCCCCGTTGATCACGGTGTAATCGAGCAAATTCGACAGATATATATTTTGGTTTTCCTAACCAGGTTTTGACATCTCGAAATCTGATTGGCCAAA
Source organism: Maratus speciosus (assembly GCA_963932465.1). Taxonomy (NCBI): domain Eukaryota; kingdom Metazoa; phylum Arthropoda; class Arachnida; order Araneae; family Salticidae; genus Maratus; species Maratus speciosus. The sequence goes on along the minus strand of OZ010791.1, from coordinate 609,755,720 downwards.
ACTTTTGACGTCAAAGTAGCTGTCTTTTGCGGGAATAGTGTTTCTCAAAAACCATCAGCGGAGATTGTTTCGATGGCGCTTTATATGCTTTTTCCATAAAAAGTAATAGAAATATATTAAAGTAGTTTTCTATTTGCATTTTTTTTATCCAGTCAATCATTTCTAAATAATAAACTGCGTATTTTGATCTTTTAACGCGTAAATATGCACCTCCCCTCTCGAACAGTAAAATGATAATCTTCATTATTTGGGGGAAGGGTGCGTTGATATTCTGAGTTTCGATGGCTTCTGCTGTTAAAAAAGAAAAAAAAAAATCATTTAATTCGAGTGCGGATGGTGTGTATGATTTTTTTCAACACTTTCCAACAAAATTTAAAAGTGTGTATGACTTCGGTTTGTCTGGCCGTCTGTCCACTCTCTAACTCTCGTAAATATGTTCGGATCGTTCTGAAATTTTTGGATGTTATTGACGTTTACCATAGCACGTTCCCTATTTCAAATGAAGTTTGTAGCGTGTTTAGTTCCTTTACAGGGACAGTCAAAAGTTTTCCGTTACATTAGGGCCTATGGGAAGAAATCGTTTAAAATGATTTTTAATGGTGTGACACATCCAAACATAACCAAAATTGACATGCATTTATCAAGTGCACTAAAACATGCATTTTGTATAATATGCGGTGCAAAGAATAGTTATTATTCTTTTACAGGGCCGCACAAAAGAATTCCGTTACATAATGATATAGGGAGGAAGGGGGGGGAATTGTTTGCGGCGTATTTTAATTATGTTAAACTATTTCACATATAATGAAATTGATAAACGTCGCTGAGGTTTACTATAAGTTATTTCATGTACATTACGAAGTGCATAGCATTTACAGGGACACACAAAAGTTTTCAGATAGTATATTGTATCAGAAGTACTGTACATTAGCGGTGATTGTTGGAAATGCATTTTTAATTATGATATTCGCTTTCATGTTTCACTATATTTATGCATACTGTATGTTGTGTATAAATGCTATAATTCATATACAGGGCTCTTCAAAATGATTCGTAAGGGTTCCTGGGTATGAGCGCAAATTGGTAAAAGGTGGTTTTTCAATGAGTTATGCATTTTTACGCTGAACTGCATTTAGTTTATTTTAAAAAGTTTGTAGAATATAGATAAAATGATACACAGGGTCACGCAAAGAATTGGATATATATTTGCCATGGATTGGATATATATTATTTGGATGATAATTTCAGGAAATGTGGTTTCAGTAGTTTTAAGAGTGTTTTAGTTTGAATTAAATTTTAACTAAATAGTGGCGTGTAATAAAGGTACTAGGTAAACTACAAGGCTAACTACAAAAGTATTCAAATATTTTTTCAATTAATTGTATAAATTGCTGAAAGAGAAATTTCAAACTGTTATACGTTTTCTTGCTAAACTAAATTTTCCCATTATATAGCATATATATCAACATAAAGATCAAATACAGAGCTGTTCAAAAGAATAGAAATACATATTTGGCTATGGGCGGTAACTACTGAAATAATATTTTTAAATGTTTACTTAGTTATCTTATTTACCTTATTTCTTTAAGTAAATAAGTTTCGTTAAATCTTTCAGGGAGTGTTGGAAAGTGTTTCATAATCTATGCTGTACGCATGATTTTTCTTACTTGTTTTAATTATTACTATAGAATAACATATAGGACCAAAATACAAAACATATAAAATATTTTTTTGATTGTTGAAGAAAGAATGAGGAAGTAGCATAAATTTCAAGTGGGGGTGCGATTAAAGATTTTGATGATTGATTAGTTACTGCAACTACAAAATATCAAGTTCAGCAGATAATTTTTCAATAATTCTAATAAACGTAATAATTTATTAATAACGTAACAATTTAACATTTTTTTCATAATTTTAAAATTAATAATTTTAAACAATTGAAAAATTTTGATCTTTTAAACTGTTTTATTTAAAAAATAATTAAACTCTTTAAGCTCTGTTGATTATCTTCTGGGGGAGACGACGTTTTAATTTTCATAACAGAAGGATAATGTAGCAAATTGTTTATTTATTTATTTATTATTACAATAAAATAACAAATATGACAAAATATATAAACAAAAATATAATTGGAAGAACAAATAAGTTTATTTCCTACACGTTTTTAAGCTCGAGAATGGGCATTTATAAATATATTTCACTCATTTAGTTCTACGTTCAATGTTAATTTTTTGTAACAAATAATTTAAACCAAATGAACATAAAAAAATAAGATGAAATGATAGACTGACACCAGAATTTATAAACAAGTTTATTAGAAAATAGAAACTTGTTTGTTTTCGAGTACGTTATAAATGGAAAATTTTAATTAAATTTTCTGGGTGCCAGTAAAATAAAAATTAGGTTCCTTTTTTAAGGACACCTCCCGCGAAAGAGTTAACTTATTTGCTACAAAATTTTAACATTAAACGTAGAACTAACTGAATGAAATATATGAAAAATTGCCCTTCTCGGTCTTAAAAAATGTAGGAAATAAACTGATTTGTTTTTAATTTGTACATCAAATTACGTTTTTGTTTATATATATTTTCACATTTGCTATTTTATTATAATAATTAATAAATAATTAAACAATTTTCTACATTATTCTTCCCCTATGAAAATTAAAACGTCTTCTCCTCCAAAAAATAATCAACAGAGCTTAAAGAGTTAAATTATAAAATAAATTCAAAAGTTTAAAAAATCAAAATTTTGCATTTGCTTAAAATTATTAAATTTGAAATTATGAAAACAATGTTAACATGGAAAAATATATTAAATTACAAAAATTTATTACATTTATTAGAATTTTTGAAATATTTTCTGGCCTACTTGCTATTCAGTAGTTGCAGTAACTAAACAATCATCAAAACCTATCCTCCCACCCCCATCTGAAAATTACGCTACCCATCCATTGCTCAGCCAACACAAAAAGATTTTATATGTTTTTTATTTATTTTTTTTTTCCTATGTGTTATGCTATAGTAATACAGTAGAACCTCTCTTATCCGAACCTCTTTTAACCGAAATTCATTTTTAAAGCTATTTTTTTTACTACCATATTCCTTGTGTGAAAGCAGTCCTTTCCGAACTACGAGTACATATAAATATTTTCGATCCCCTTTCTTAGAGTTCATTTGAATTTCACTTGAGCTCTCCTAAACTGCGGAGTGGAACGAAGAAAACGCACAAATTAGCAATTCTGAAGCGTTTCAATGTTTTGTAAAAGGTTTGGCATGGCTGGAGCAGCAGAAAGACTGTGATACTGGTGAACTAATACTATTTAAAAACTCCGTGATAGAGCTTCAAAGCAAAGACAATCGAAACTGCGATAAAAAAAAAAAAATTCAAACCCTTGTGATATATCTAAAAAGTACTTCATTTCAAATTTAACATTTAGGTAATTTATTCTTGTTTCTACTTTTCTATTGCTTTATCTTTACTGAGCACTGGTTACCATAATACGGAATATTGCATATATTTCTCCTTAATCTTAAAATTGAACCATTCTCGATTATCCGAAAATTTCGATTTTCCGAAAGTGGATCGGTCCCAATTACTTCGGATAATCGAGGTTCTACTGTAATTAAATAAAAAACCATTCAACCCCATCCACCCCGAATTAAATGATTCTTCTAACAGCAGAAGCCATCGAAACACAGAATAAAAGCACACACCCCGCCCCCAAATAATGAAGGCTCTCATTTTCTGTTCGGGAGGGGAGGTGCATATTTACTCGTTAAAAGATCAAAATACGCAGGTTATTATTTAAAAATGATCGACTGGATAAAAAAAAAATGCAAATAGAAAACTAATTTAATATATTTCTCGTAATTTTTATGGAAAAAGCATATAAAGCGCCATCGGAACAATCTCCACTGACTGATGGTTTTCGAGAAACACTATTCCCGAAAATGACGACTTCTTTGACGTCAAAAGTTCTGGCCAATCAGATTTCGAGATGTCAAAACCTGGTTGGGAAAACCAAAGTATGTATCTGTCGAATTTGCTCGATTACACCGTGATCAACGAGGATCCGAAAAAAAAAATACTAATTACAAAAGTTACGTATTTTTGCCCGTAGAATCCGAATCTTCAATAAAAAAAAGGGGTGGGGGGGTGTATCATTCAAGATTTCAAAGCTCAAGAGTCAAATTTGGTATCACTGGGTAGCTTTTTAAAAATATTTAACATGTATTTTTTCGTTTTTCAATTTGGTAAGTAGTTCTCGAGTTATTCTTCCGTTTCCAAACTTTTCGGACACCCTGTACAATAAATGAGAATAACATGCTGGAGTAAAATTAATGTGAGTGAGCATGGCGTCATAGTCGTGGCTTCTTTTAAAAGATTAACAGGTTAGAAACTCCTTCAGATAAGTGTTTCGTAAATTGGTTTCCTAGATAGTTTTTCAAGTTTATGCATCAGTAAATATCTTTCACTGTTCATATTTAATATAAATGTCTTACATCTAAAATAATATGGACTATCGCATATAAACACATTTTTCTCGAATGTAAAAGCCACGCCCTTAGTCAATGATTTTTTATGAGTAAAAACGAGATATTTTGTTTCCGTCGGTAATGTGTTAAAATCTCCAAGCAATAAATAACACCTTGCAGACAGAGAAAAAAACAAGTGGGTAAGTGTGATCATACATCGCACAAAGGGTTTCGTTTAATATTCCTTTCGAAACACTTTCTTTCAAAACATCCAGTACATTTATCGCCATGGAATACCTTCTAAATTTTGGCAAACACATCCTAAACTATGTTAAAGTTTCAAACATATTCGCCTTGTTATATTTCCTAATTTTGTTCCCCCCCCCCCAAATGCTACGATATATCACATGACGGGTATCTGCCAAATTTAGAAAAGTGCCCCCCTTGGGGGGCAGTGGGCAGATGGTCACCATGATTTTTGACGCAGCCTGATTTTAAAAATTTATGTTATGTTTTATAAGCCATATTAAAGTTTCAAACAGATCGTCCAGTTATATTTCCTAATTTTGTTCGCGCACCTCCCTCAACCCCCCCCCTCCTCGAAATGCGACGCGCCCTTCTTCTTTATAATTTATTATCGTGTGTTATAAAATATCTTAAAGTTTAAAACAGATTGTATTGTTAGATTTCATACTTTAAATGAAATCGCGGTCTGTTAATCCCACATTCCACCACCAGGGAGCGCATTGTATTCTTAACAAAAGCGTATCTGAACGAAACTCCTTTACACAACCCATTAGTAGATATGTTACTCGAGGGGGTGGCGGTCTTCAGCAAGAATTTAAGATAATTGTTGAAATTACTATTCGGAAATAGTGGTAATTTAACTTTTGACATATTTATATTTAATAAGTATAAGTAGCATGTATCTGAGGACTCCATCAAAAAACGCACCTGAAACGGTATGAAACAAAAAAGAAATATTTTGCCCCTCCCCCTCTCCCCACCTTCCCGAAATTTCACGCGCCATTTTTTATAAACTTTTTCTAATGTGTTATAAACTATCGTAAAATTTCAAACAGATCGCCTTGTTATATTTCCTAATTTTAACAAAAATGTTAGTTCCACATTCCACCACCAGGGAGCGCACTCTATTCTTAACAAAACTGTATCGGAAGGAAACTCCGTTAAACAACCTATAAGTAGATATGCTACTCGAGGTGGTGGCGGTCTTAATAAGAAATTAAGATATTTGCTGAAATTACTATTAGGAAATAGTGGTAACTAAACTTTAGACAATTTTATAATAAATAAGTGGCATATATCTCAGGACTCCCTCAAAAAGTCACCTAAAGCGGTCAGAAACGCTAATTTTTTAAATAGAAATCTAGCGCCCCCCCCCCCCCTCCCCGGAATTTCGCGTATCATTCTTTCTTACACTTTATCTTATGTGTTATAAAATATCTTAAAGTTTCAAACAGATCGACTTGTTAGACTTCCTAATTTTAACAAAATCGCGTTATGTTAGTTCCACTTTCCAACCACCTGGGAATGCACTCTATTCTTAACAAAAGCATATCTGAACGAAACTCCTTTACGCAATCTTTCCGTAGATAGATGGGTCGGGATGGTGGCGGTCTTAAACAAGAATTTAAAATATTTGCTGCGGTAACAAACGCTAAGATTTTAAAAATGATTCTGAATAACTTTCTGATGATGAATGAGTTATACTTATCTCATATCGCTGTTCAAAAAGCCCAGGCAAATTATTAGATTTCCTAATTTAAGTTAATTCGCGGTTAAATAAGCGCGTCTCTTCATTTTAATCGACGCATTTGATAGGAATAAACCGATTAATTAAATAATAATTAATATTTCAGCTTGTAATTAAGATAGGACTTAGATATGGGTATCAATGAAATCAGCGAGAAATTTGACATCGGGATGCCAAAAAATTTAATCAAAAAATTTAATATTTAAAAAGTTAAAATTTCGTATTAAAATATGCTATTATGGAAAACCGCAGCGTCGTCATGTCTACCTGCTTTCCCGCCAAATTGAAATCTTTTTATTTCCTTGTCCTTCCAATTAAAGAAATTAAATTTTTATCGATGATTTTTAGTGGATATTTTAACTTATACACATCGCATAAATGTGAACTTTATACCAAATGAAAGTAGATTTTTTCCTGCGTCTGTCTATTCCATTTACAAATTTCTCGGACCAATATTTTCTGATATACGATTTCGCTTTAAAATCTCCACTTCATTTTTCGGCTTAATTTCCTCCGTGGTAACCGTGCATTCGGCTGATTTTACTGGCAACCCTTAGGAGAAACACGGATGAATTCGAGAAAGTCCGTTTGAATTTGCGTTAAAAAGGTGGATTGGTTAATTTTAGAAGTTAAATAGCCCGTAATTCGGTTAATTACCAACTTTTTCAAAATTTTATGATTTGTTGTTTGATGTGAGGTGTTCAGCTATAAGTACCCAAAATTTCAAGTCTCTAACATGTATAGTTTCTGAGAACGGGCTCTGTGAAGGACAGACAGACAGACAGACAGAGGAGCGAGACGAATAGGGTTTCGTGAGATGAACGAAACCCTAAAAATCGTATTGGAATGAAGCACGGAAGCGGGATATAATGTCAATTGCGTGTACTAATAAATGGAATACGTTTGGGAGAAAATACGTTTCAGCAGATAGTACTTCCACTACTGTTTTCTTTCCATATGCCATTCTGATTAATCATCCACTGAGAGTTTATTTTTTCAGTGAGGAGGACGGGATATTCTCATTGGTTTAACCCCTTAACGTTCGTTTAATATTTGGAAAAACCATAAAAAAAGTACCTATTTTTTTTCTTACAGAAATTGTATAATTATAAGGTTTCTATATAAAATATGCAATTAGTTTTTTTTAAGGCGAAAAAAATATGTTATAGAACAAATTCACATTTGTGGAAAAGCCATCATGCGAGAATTCTGTGTTTTAATGTTTGTTTTACACTATACAAATTAATGCGAATAAGATCTTTATTTTTCACATCTTAGATCTTTATTTATCATCATCAAACAAATCTTTACAAGTAATACTTGAATGAACATAATATACAAAAATTTTGATAATTAATATTTTTTTTTAAGCGTGATATATTTCGAAACCCGCAATACAAAGTGCAACATCACAAACAGCGCCGAAACCCAAACACAAACGCTTATATTCAAAGACTTCACACCGAAATGCCAGTCAAATTTTTCTGGTTTCAGAAGTTTTTTCCAGCAATAAATCTCTAGCCCGGAAATATGACGGGCACGAAAAATAACGAATGACACCTCAGCCCGTGATATTGACGGGAGTGAGAATTAAGGGGTTAAACAGATAAAAACAGCTGTCTAAAAGTGAAAAATAAAATGTAATAGATGATGATGATTCATGAACAAATTGGAAGTTTTCCATTGGATTGTTGTTAACAACAAATCATTTTACCAACATTTGCGTCAGTTTAAGTACAATTTCAGCTACCTTGTTCATAGCTGCCAACTTTTACGCTTTTTTTGCTACCACTAAAATTTTAAGGAGATTTTCGCCTTGTTTAATCGTGAGATTTCGACGATTGAATGAAATAATATTTTCTATAAAATTTTAATGGTATGAAAAAAGCGTAAAGGTTGGCAGCTATGCTTGTTCTTCTACATCGCATGATGAGTCTTGCTCGTCATTTTAAATCAAGAGGGCTTCGTTAAAAGAAAATAAAAAAAAGCCTAAAAATTTTATTCTAGACTTTGTACCATAAAAATAAATTAGGACAATTTAAACACATTTTAATAATAACTCGTAGAAGAGCCATTCCATGGCAATTCAGCCAGACCTTGTAATCCGACCAACAGGGGTTTGGGTGAAACTTTGTGTCCATACTACGGTCCGAACAAAATTGTAATAGAAGATCTGTTAACCCTTACCGGCGCGAAGTAATTCTGTTTATAAACTGATAAAATAATGGACTGACACCGCAATTTATAAACGAATTTATTAGAAAATACGAACTTGCTTATTTTCATGTACATTATAATACGAAAATAATAGTTAAATATTCTTGGTGCCGTTTGTCAGTTTTGGAATTAAAATTAGGTGTCCTTTTTTAAGGACATCGCGCCGGTAAGGGTTAACCGATTTTGAATCAGTAACCATTACTGAGAAATATTACCGAAGTCAGACAAAATCCGAGATCGGGAACACCCTTAAAAACGGATTTAAAAATGGCGGACTGAGTCATATGTCATTTCACATTGTGTTGTTATTAATGTCTGATTTTTTTTTTTTTTTGATTTATGGTGTTTTAACAATTAATTTGAGTTTTGTTTTGGTTCAGACTGAATTTCCTGTAAAAATGGACAGTACTGAATTTCGTGCGATTTGTGAAAAAGAAAAAGACAATGGACAAAACGTAGTTAAAATTTCTCAAAAGGGAGCAGACGGTATAAATTAAGCCAGCCGATGCGTTGTAGTTGCAACTGCCGGAATAAGTGTCCTTGTTTTGTGTCGAACGGCATTTACTGATAAAAAAGAACAATGGAATACAAAACGGAAAGCTAGCTGTAGAGAAATACCAAGGGAAAGTATTCACTTAATTGAGGGTCCAGTTACCAGTGCTTCTCACTGTTTATTTTGTGAAAAATTTATAGACTTTTTTTCTAAAAATAAACCTAAATCCGAATATGTGAACGTGAGAACTGCACATTATTCTGAGGCCAAAAAGAAATGCTGTGAACGCTGCTGTGATGAATGGTCATTTAAGGTAAGAGGCCGATTAGCTTATTACTCAGATGATCTTGTCGCTGCAAATTGTCTCTATCGTAAATCATGTAGTACAGATTTTCGTAGAGAAAGAAATATTACTCGCGAATATTGCTGTTCCGATAGAACGTCAGGAAAAGGGCGACCAAGTAATGAAGAGCAATACAAAGCATTCCTTAGTTCCTGTAACTACATTGAATCCAATGATGAACAGGAAATGGTTTTTGGCGATCTCGTTTCTAAAATGGAAGAATATATTGAAGGAAGCCAGAGCAATGCGTACGAACGAAAAAACATGAAGTGAAAACTTTCAGAACGAACACTATGGGGAAAGTATTATAACATCAGGCAGTCAGATATCGTAATTCTGTATGGGACAGAAAATGAAATTTTTCGAAGTTACCAACAAAAGTCAACACCACTAAAATTTATGAGTATCTATTACATAATGACCTCACGGAGGAAAGCACTTTGGATTACATACCTAGTAACTTGAAACTGCTATTATCAAAATTATTTGTGCGAAAGAAAATGTATATGAAAATCGGTCGGTGCTGTTGGTCAGACCGTTATATGCAAGCTATCCGTTCCGGAGCATTACTATGTTCGTTACAAATTGGTCTGTCCGTTCAGCTTCACCATAACTACAGATCAAAATATCTTATTAACATTCTTCACAATCTTGGGTTTTGTTCATCTTACTCAGAAGTAACAAGATTCCAAAAAAAAAAAGCTGCAAAGCTTTTTGTGTGTTTTTGAAAACACCACTTTATTTCTACCAGCAGATAATGCCGATCACAATATCTGCATTCTGGACGGGAATAATACCTTCCATACGAATAATACCTTTCATTGTATGGGTATGATTGCTGTAGTAATTCTAAATGACAACATCTATCTTACTATCATTAAGAGTGATGTTGATGATGTTGATGATATTGATATTAAGAACCTAGCCAAAGTTGATATTGCAGAATACAGACATGCGAAATAATCATGAAGAAGATCTTATTCTGTAAACTTCCAATGCTACCGAATGCTTCGCTAAATAGACTCAGTCTTTTGTGGCAAATTTCAGCTTCCAAAAGACAGGGTCCAAATTGGTCAGGAGCTATGCAATTAATTCATTCCAAATCAGAAGTTTCACATCCAGGGGAATCATCCATCTCATTTCTCCCTATCATTGATATGGCAGCTGCCGACATGACTTGTATTTTTTCTACACTAATATATCTTAACAAAGTAGCATATGATCATAACATCCCATGTGTAGTTACTTTCGTTCATCCTTTATTTTGGAAAACTTCCCAAATCATTAACGGACAAACAAACCTTCAAGATAGTATTTTAATGCTGGTAACATCCCATACTCTAATGAATATTTTAGGTGCAATCGGAACACTCATGAATGGTTCAGGGTTAATTGAAGTGCTTGAGGAAATCTATGGATCAAATACTGGTACATAAGATGACTGCGAAAGCTATTTCTTGGGCGATACGAGGACATATGCTCGTAGATGCAACTCTTAGTTGTCTACTAGCTTCAGAGATTGTTCTTCGCAATGAGCATGGATCTCCCCAAGACCTGGTAAAGGAAGCTTGTGATCTGTTCGAGAATATTATGACCGGCCAAACACAAATGAAAGACGTTGAACTGTGGGACGCGGTATCTCAGATTGACCTTGCTTTGAAGACGAAGAAAATCTCTTGCAATCTACTTTGAGAACAACTAAACTCCGGTTAGAATAACAGCGAATAATCAGTTTTATAAGAACATTAATAACGGATGACAGGGTTGGCTCTTGGGAATTCCACTTGTGTGCTATACTGGAGATTCTCTTTATAATAGCAGCAGCAGGACATGTTAATTATCTCAAGTCACTATACCTGCACTTACAGAAAATGTTTAATCTGCCATCTGAAAACGAAAAGGTGCAGAAAATGTTTGTAGAAGGTAACTCCTCAGCATTTATCAAACTGATGAAGAAGACAGTGCTCCGTTCAATTGCAAAACTATTTAGTTCAAATTCAGGTTTACATCAGACATCGCTGAGGCTGGGAGAAAAACAATTCTTCTGTTTTATGACTGCAAGATACTGGAATTCACAGAGAATCTACGCCACCAAATATTGGTAGGGAAGATAACTACAGCAAAATCATTTGTTAGACCTGAACGTTTACCTCCGATAGATTCTTCTACAAAATATCATAGCTTACTTACAAATAAATATCTGGAAAGATACTGAAGAAAGAACCAAACCAGAAGAACTGGGTCGGTATGTAAAAAGTAGCTCATACCCAATACTCTGCGACTTACCACCAACTGCACATTATCTACTTAATATGATTCGATGTTCCTGGAAGACAAACTATGCTACTTTACGATGCGGATGAAAGCGTAATGGATTACCCTTTTCTACACAGCTTCTGAGGTATGCCAAGTCAATGGATGTAACGACAACGACCTAACTTCTAACTATGAATATGATGAAAATTATTGATACAAGTTTTTTTTTTTTTTTTCACTGGGACATTTCTGTAAAAATGACCTTAAACAGTCATTTGTAAGGGACAGTATACTTTTGTGTACTATTTAACGTTTTTGACTATACTTGAAAGTTAAGTTGTCAAAATACAGTAATATATTTCCATAAGCGATATATATTCTTTGATTTAGTTCCAGAAAATCCCCTCCGCCATTTTGAAATCCACATATAAGGGTGTTCCCGTGCTCAGATTTTGTCTGATTTTTAGTATGTTATTAAGCAGTAGTTCTTGATTAAAAAACTCTGTAAAAAGCTTCTATTACAATTTTGTCTATGTTCATTCACAAAACGCCTGGACTACTAGCCCTACCCTGACTATAAACATATAAAAAAAATTCTTTCTTACACTTCATAGCTTGTAAAATATGGGGGTCCAATTTTTGGATTTTCCTCTAATCGCACATTTCTGAATCTGTATTTGTAGACTGTGGTTCCATTTTCAAAAAACTGTTTCTCCCTATCTAAAATCCAAATGTGCTTAAAAATATCACTACATCAAAAGATGCAGATTCTAATAAAAAATATGTAAAAAATTAATTTCTTATTTTTAAGGCCAAAAAATTAAACCAAAATTGAAATTTATGGTTATTTTTCTGAATTTTTGTCATTTTACAAAAAAAGGCTCTCCACAAAAAGGCAAATGAAATTTCCAATTTCTTTTTGTTTTAAATGAAAGTTTACACTTTGGGCTTTCTATTTATGAAATAAAAATTATGTCTTTCCCATGGCTTATGCAAAATTTTTGACTTATTTTGGGATGCTGTACCTATCAAAAGATAAAAATATCTCTAACTTTGCTTATGACACTTAAATAATTGCTGCACATTTTAAATTTAAATTTATTAATGATTTTGAATTATTTGCTAAAATGAACCCTTAAAACCAGACTGATTTATTCATTTTTATAACAGCAGAAAATTTGTAATGTATAGTATTGGTACATATCACACATTATCTGAAATTGTGTTGCTCTCAATCTTATCGCATATGTTTTGTCACTTAAATGTACATTTATCATTGGATTCAGTGGTATATTTCTATTAATACTTTCACAATGGTAGTATGTCAACAATATGCACAATATTTAATGGAGGGGGGTGGGGAGGATATTGCAGTCATAGATTCTTTTCTCATTTTACTCAAAAAAAAAACAACAACAAAAAAAACAAAAAAAGCAAAAACTTTACTTTGCAAATAAAAAAAAGTTGCCACTTATTAAATAAATTCAACAAGTCATAGGAACCACAGTAATTATTTAGGTACCACAGCTTAAATTAGGCACAGACATTTTTTTTCTTGATTGGTGCAATTTCCCAAAACAGGGCAATTTTTTACATAAGCTAAAAGAAAGACATCATTTTTATTAAAATTGAAATAATCATTAATTAAATATAATACTTTGAAGACCGTCAATCCATTGTTTGAAGTACACCTTGATCTCATAAGCGAAATCACGCCAATTAGCCGATGACTCTTTTTTGAGTGAGAAAAATTTCAGTCTAAACTCTTCTGGCGTTAGTTTGTACCGTTTTAAAAGAATACTTTTTATGTAATCATAATCATGCATTTCGGGTTCACTCTCCCTGGTTATTATATTAATCACATCTAATGACATTAGGTTAATTAAATAGTTGACCCACTCTTTTTATCAATGCCCGTTTGCGCCATTTGCCTTTCATACATAGCCAAGTATAAACTAATATCATTCGTACTATCATATTTTGTTAGTAATCTAAGCAATTCATATTGCTTATCTGGATTTGTCCTTGTGTTCACATCGATGTGTTTTCTTGAATTTTCTCGTAGTTGTATTTTCTTAATCTCAAACTCTCTTTCGCAATCTTTTTCTTCCAATTCTATTCTCCATTTTTTCTCTTCCGTTTTCAATTTCTTTTCTCCGATCTCTGCTCGTAATTTCTTCTCTTCGATCTCTGCTTGTGCTTTTTGTTTCTTCTCTTCTCTTTTCTCTTCTGCTTTCTAGCTGCCATAATTACTTCTAGGCGATCCTTTATAGAATCTTCATCGTAATCCTTCAAGCTTTTAATCAGCTTTTTTAGGACAGGAATTGTCGATTTTTCTGATGGTACAATTCCGCATTCCTCGCAGAGATTTATTAGATCAATTATTTTAGCTTTATTCAAGGATCCCATGTTTCTCAAAGTTGTACTTGGATAAATATGATTACGGTTTTTACACTTGCTTTGTTCATTCACAATCCATCTTTTGACACTGGCGATTGACAACAATTTCTCTTCGATTAATATTTGACTATCTATTCCACTACTAGTTGTTTTTTCCTTTTAAGATTCCGTTGCGTAGTATTGATTATTTATTCCACTGTTAGTTGCTTAATATCCCGGTTTCGATCCCCCATATTTGTTGGAAGATTATATGTAAAACGTTAATTTATAGATCACTTGAATAACTAGACGTTGGAATAACTACACATACACTTTAATGCAATTCTATAAAGATAATGTTACACCACTTCGTTGATACCTTATTTAAATACAGTACATTTCTCACTTAAAACCTATAATATACTTCTTTCGAACAATTTGATTAGGCCTAACAGTGCCTTCCTTGGCATGTCATAAGCCGATGCTTCGTGAACAATATAATTTTATAGACTGACTCTTTTCTAATTTTGAATATGTCCAAACCTTGATCTCGTGATCGTGAATTTTCATAATTCGTGCTTTCAAATCATGGATAATAAAAAATACCAGAGCGTCACTTAATTTGCTGATCATGTACGTCATAAAGAAAATAAAGCATGTTTAAATTCAAATCCTATATATATATATATATATATATATATATATATATATTATAAAAACTAAGACAATCCGAACTTCATAAATTTAAATTTAAAACCAAACATATAACTAAACTAAAAGCACACCATTAACAAATGAACGAATAGAAAACATAAACGAAAGAGACATTTATAAAATCGACTAAAACATAAAAGTAGAGACAGGTGGCTTGGCTTACGACAAGCACTGCGTAGTTAATCTAGATTTACGTGCACGAAGTTCTCTCTCAATCGACACACCTCTGGAATCAAACAGTGAATATAACTCAAATCGATAACTTTTACTTTTGCTAAAATCATAAATTAAACCATTAATAAATTTCGGAGGATAATCCTGTGACCTGGCGATAATATAATATTCGAACATTTCACCATCCAATCCATCCGAACTTGAAGTCAATCTCTCTATACTATTTAAACCATTTACAAAGATGTTCCTAAAAATAGATATGTGGACATTGAAAATTAAAAATTTTCAAAGTATCAAAATTAAAACTATTCCCATTATAATACTCACCTGTAACCAGACACTCGATAAATTTCCAAAAAAGTATCTAAATAATTCACTTTTTGATGACTATTAGAAGTATATTTTAAATTCAATGAATTAGAATAAAAATTAAAAACATATTCGTTTTGAATATTATTTGTTTTAACATATAAAATATCATCTATATATCTGTGGAAATATAAATCTTTATTTAACTGTAATCCATCTTCATACATAAATAAAGCTATACATACATAAAAAATCCGTCAATATAGAACTCCAACTACCTTCCATAAGTATTCCTCTAATCTGTTTATAAGCTTTTTTTCCCCACAAAAAGGTAGTTTTCATAAGCGGCAAAATTAAACAGATTGGTAAAATGATCGATGTTTGTATCATGTACATTATATTTCTCATAAAACACCATTAGTTTTTCTTTAAATCTATTAAATCCTAAAGAGTTGCTTCTGAATTGCCCGAATTTCGTCTAACGCATCAGATAATATAATAGCGCAATGGCGTCCGATGCGTATTCAGAAAATGCGGAAGGACTTTCCAGGTGAAGGTCCATATTAATTTAAAATAACAGGGTCGAATTCTCCATTTCGTTTGATTGAAGGTTTATTTGAAAAATGGACCAGCGCAGCGGGCTCAGCCTGCTAGTACAAACTAAAAATATTTGGACTACAGGATATAAATGCATTTTCTTTAAGATAAAATAACGCCCTTTTAGTCGCTAATGATTTATGAATAAAAATGATATATTTTGGTCGGGCATGTGTTAAAATTCCATCGTTAGCAATAAATAAAACGTTGCAGCATATTAAACGAAATTTTACTGGCATGAAACACAGAAGATGGATATGATTTTGAAGAATGTAGTAGTTTGTGAAGAAAGTTTGTGAAGTGTTTATGTGAAGAATGTAGTAGTTTTGAAGAATGTGTAGTGTGTTTGGGAGAAAAAAACGTTTCAGCAGAAAGAACTTCTACTAGTGTTCTCTTCCCGTATGAAATCCTGATTAACCTGATCCATGAGTTTTTTTTTTTTTTTTTTTTCAATAAGGAGGATGGGATTGTCTCTTTTGCTTAACCTCCTGAGACCCCGCGTCCATTCTATTGGACATTTTTATTTTTTATATAAAATACTTAATTTCAGTTGGAACTTGTAAATACTTGCTGCCCTTCATCAGTAGATAGTCTAATGCTGTTATCTGTAAGCCGAAATAATAAAAATATTGCATCTAAATATGTATTTTAATCATTTGAAAGAGGCAGGGAACAAGAGAAAGACTGTTGAAGGTAAGCCGACAGTTTTAACGCTAATTTTATATATATTTTAAAAATATTTTAATATTAATGCTACACACATCTAATTCTGAATGTTGTATCAATGAAATGACATCGCAGTTTAAGTAATCTAATGTATATTTTAGAGAATAAACAAAAAAAAATTTAATGTCTATTCTATTGGACGTTGGGTCTTCATCAGTTTTTAGGTAGCTTTCTTTACAAAAAAGCTACCTATTGCAGCCGTTCGGAGGAAAGCGATTTCAAAAAATTTTGGTATATTTTCATTGATCATGACCCCCAGACCCCGAAACCACCCTCCGTTCAAAATTGATATATATATATATATATATATATATCTGACCTATGTCACACTGTAACTCCCGTAATTATGAACCGATTTCGATGTAATTCGGTGTGTACATAGTACATACCAATGTCTCGACCGAGTTCGTTGGCCAGCTTCATCCGGCGTTTTGTTTCAAAATGGCGGCCCTTTAAAATTTTTAAAAAAATTTAAAATTTGAAATGTGGTACCAAAAAATTGAAAATGGAAAAATATTTTTTTGAATTTCTAGCGTGGCTGACATTTTGAAACGTCCTGATTTTTGTCACGCGATAAAAGGCGTATTTATGAACCGATCTCGATGTAATTCCGTGTGTACATAGTACATACTAGTGTCTTGACCTAGTTCGTTGGCCAGCTTCATCCTCCCTTTTGTTTAAAAATGGCGGCCATTTAAAATGTTAAAAACATTTTTAAATTTGAAATGTGGTACCAAAAAATTGAAAATGGAAAAATATTTTTTTCTTATGTATTTGACCTTTATACAAAGATTCCGGAGCAGTTTTGTTTCGTCTATATCTTAAAAAATGGCTGAGTTATAGTATTTTGAATTTCTAGCGTGGCTGACATTTTGAAACGTCCTGATTTTTGTCACGTGATAACAGGCGCATTTATGAACCGATCTGGATGTACCTTGGTGTGTACATAGTACATACAAATATCTCGACCGAGTTCGTTGGCCAGCTTCATTCGCCATCTTGTTTCAAAAGGGTTGCCATTAAAAAAAAAAAAAAAAAAAAAAAAAAAAAAAAAAAAAAAAAAAAAAATTTAAAATGGGGTATTAAAAAATTGGAAATTGAAAAAGATTTTTTTTAATGTGTTTGGCCTCGATACAAAGATTCCGGAGCAGTTTTTGTTTCTGAAAATTTGTTCTTTTGTTTATATCTTAAAAAATGGTTGAATTACAGCACTTTGACTTTCTATCATGGCTAATATTTTGAAACGATCTTGTATTTGTTACGCGATAACACACGTATTCGCCTATTTCGATGTAAGAAGGCATGTGGATAGTATACATCAATATCTCGACCAAGTTCGCTGGCCAGATTCATCAGCCAACTTGTTTCAAAATGGCGGCCATTAAATTAAAATATATATATATATTTAAAGTGAGGTTCAAAAAAATTAGAAATTGAAAAAGGTTTCTTTCTTAAGTATTTGACCTTGATATAAGGATTCAGGAGCGTTTTTTTTTTTTGTTTGTCTTTAACTTAAAAAATGGCTCAGATATAGCAGTTTCAATTTCTAATGTGAGTGACATTTTGAAAAATCTGATTTTTTGCCTGCGACAGCACTCATATATATCAACCGATTCCGATGTGAGTGAGCATGTGCACAGAAATTACTAAGGTCTCGACCAAGTTCACTGGTCAGCCTCATCCACCATGTTGTCTTAAAATGGCAGGCACTTTAAGAAATCGCCGAATTTGGCAGCCAAATATAAGTTACTTTAAAGAAAAGCAGCTTGGATAAAGCTGACTAATTTCGCGAAATTCTCATTCATAATGATTTAGTATTGATAAAAATTAGTATTGAATCTCCTATATTCGGTTTCCACTAAATTGGGCTTCGTGTGTTTGAATAATATAAGTTGGCTTTTTTAAAATAAGGAATTTGAAAGCTATGCATCTTCCTCCCGGCACTGGCCGGAAGGACTTTTCATTCATATGCTCTCTTTGTACACTGAAGAGAGGCATTTGTTTTTACTTAAAAATCAACACAGTATTGAAACAAATAATACATACAGAAGTGGATAATATATTTTCTTAAATAAATAAATAAAAAATAAATATATATATAAATATTTTATTTTATAAAATATATAATTTTTCTAAAATATATAATTTTACTGATAAAATGCTTGTTCTAATCCAGTACATTGTTAATTTTTTTATTTCAGTGAAATATATATGTATATATATCTATGTATATTGCAGCATTTGGTAAATATAGATATTTATAATTAAGCTTTTATTATGTTTTATTCTTGTTCACTGTAACTATTTTTGATATTATTCTTCTGTTAGTATGCTATTTATAATTGAATTAATAAATTTCATCGTATTTAATTAGCAACACAAATTTTAAGAAAATATAATTAAAGATAACAGTATAAGATTATAAATAAACTCATTTAGATTTCTTTTAAATTTCTTCTTAGCATTTACTTGCCAATTGTGGTAGCTGTGCCACTAATTATTATCATTATTGTAAGAAACAAATGACTGCTGTTGAGGAGAGATAAAAAACAAAACACAATGTTATTAAATTTTTGTATTAAATTACCCTTTTTCTATTTGATGAAGCAACAATTAATTTATGTGATATTTAGAAGTGACGTATAAACGATTAAAACACACATCTGATGTCAGCAAACTTTGTAGTGAAAGAAATAGGAACTTTATGCTAAATATCTGGGTTTTGAAGCCTATGTAGCGATCTTATCTTACTTGACAAGTACAAAATAAAATAAGGTTGTGTGCATGAAATGCAACTTGTATTTGTATATTCGTTTAACTATAAAAAATAATTGCAGGCGTTTTACATTATTTTGCTGTTCGTATGTTGTTTATAAATAAATTAGTTAATTTAATTGAATTTAAACATAAATAAAATTTTAAAGAAAATATAACTGAAGATAATAATTTTAGATTATAAATAAACTGCATTTTACTTCTTTTTAATTTCCTTTTGGCATCCAAATGTCAATTGTGATAACCATGCCACTAACTATTTATAATTATTTTTAGATTAAAACTTTTATTGATGCTTTTATTGATGATTTATTGAAGATATTTTTTTAATTCCCTTTTAAAAAACTATTTAAAAAGTCACTAAATTGATTTATGCTTTTCAAATTAATTTCATCCAAAAATACTTTTTCTATTTGATAATGAAAAAATTAAAATTGTGCAATATTTAAAGGTGATGTATGAACGATAAAAGCACATTTATAATGAAGGAAAATTTTTTAAGCAGAAATAAAAATTTACAAAATATATACCTCAAGATAATAGTTTAAGATTGTAAATAAACTGTGTTTTATTTCATTTAAATTTACTTTTGGCATCCAAATGTCAATTGTGATAACCGTGCCACTAACTGTTTATAATTTCTTTTAGAAAAATCTTTTATTGATGCGATAGATTTTTTTAAATTCCTTTTAAAGGGACTATTTAAAAAGTCACTAAATTGATTTATACTTTTCAAATAAATTTCATTCAAAAATACTTTTTCTCTTTGATAATGAAAAAATTTAAATTGTGCAATATTTAAAGGTGATGTATGAACGATAAAAACACATTTATGACGAAAGAAAACTTTGCAATTAAGAATTTTTCATTCAGAATCATGCAATTCAATAATATGTTTTTTACCGGACTAAGACCCAATGTCCATTATATTGGACATGCCAAAACTCTCTATATTTTTTTAATTTTTAAAATAAATGAATATATATAAAGTTTTCTAGCCCCATAAAGAGCCTTAATCCTAAAAATGGTAAAATTTGTGCCAAAAATGCGAGGTGTGTCTCAAGAGGTTAAATAGATAAATCAGTTGTTTAAAATTCAAAAATTGAATGTATCAGATTCGAAGGTTTATAGACTCATTTCAAGTTTTCCATTCGATTATTCGAAAAAAAAAAAAATGCGTTACCAACATTTGCGTCAGTTTAAATGAATTTCAGTAATTCTGTTCTTTTGCATCGCACGAGTATGTATGATGTGAACTTAAATAACTTGTTTGCAAACTTAAATAAAAGGGACCTCTATATGTAAGGGTAAAAGTTTTATTCTAGAATTCACACCAGAAAAATGAAACAGAATAGATGAAATATAGTAGTAGTGAAATATATACGTATACCTGTTCTGTAGAGATGGGCAACCTCGTTCCTTTTAAGGAATCGTTCCAGTCGGAATCGTTCCTTTCGGAATCGTTCCGAAAAAAAGGAACGAATCCGAGAAAAAGGAACGAATCCGAGAAAAAAAGAACGATTTTGAAAAATAAAGGATTCCAAGGGGAAAAAAACACTTCCGAGATAAAGAGAACCACATGCAATCCATAATATTTTTTACTAATTTATTTTCTTATGTACCCATCCATTTTCTTAGGAATCCAGTCGCTTTAATTTTGTAATGTTTTGGACAGATGATTTTGTTTTTAAGAGTTCATTTCATTGATCAGCGTGTGCAATTAATTTGCAGTTATTTCTAACTTTATGATTTATGGTATAAAGCATAATTCCTCTTGGAAATTTAAGGGCGGTGCAAGGTCTATTCGATTTTCAGTGTAATCATTGGTTTCTCTTGAAAATATGTCGTCAAATGACCGTCCATTTATATTATTATTTTATATAGTGTGTCTTTACTCTCAACGATGTTCAGTGGCTAAGTCCTAAACCGTTAGTCATAGACCTATAGTTCCAATTACAAAAATGTTTTAAATAAGGTAAAGAATTATTCTGAAAGTCGTTTGAATCAATAAAAATATTTCTAAAAAAGTTACGAAATTTAATTTTTTATACGGTCCTCCGCCCTATAAGAGATATTTAGTAAAAATTTCCTGTTCTCTTAAAAGAAAGACAAAAAAAGTCCCATTCATCTAACACTAAAATTCATGAAGTTATACGAAACTTTGAAATGCAAGACTTATGCCACTTTTCTGCATCCGAATACACATGAGTTTAGCCATGCTTCTAGGGGTCGTAAACAAAGTGCTTAAAGTATTTGAAGGATTTATTTCATGTGTAGTTGCGCTTTGAAAGAAATCGTATTACGACAGATTTTTGTAAGGATTTGAAGCTGTTTCTTTTCATGATTTTTTTAACAAAAACTATGCTATTTTTATAAGCTTTTATTTAACCTATTAACCGCCAAAACTATAAGTAGGAATTTTCAAATTTCTTGTTGAAAGTCGCTTGTCACCACAAATTCAGAAAGGTAATTTCCGCTTTATTAAAATATCAAAATTTCTCCCAATAAATAAGGCAATTTTTTTAATTGTAAAATAGTGGTGACAAAGTAATTAATGTAAGCATGAGCAATTATTTTGACCGTTGCGTGAACGCAACACCAGCGGGTAACGGGTTAACTTGAAACGATCGTATGTATGTCTTTCCAGTTCAAAATTTGTACTCGAAATTCAACTCACTTTAAAATATGCGATCGAGGTTAAATTTTACATATTGACGTAAATCAGATGACAATGTAATATTATTATGATTTTCAGTGCTTACCATTATGTACTTATTTTACAGGGAAACAAAAAATTTCGGATAGATTACTGCCAACAAGTTTTCTAAAAAGTTTTAGATTAGATAACACAAGACTGCGATGGTTGTGTTTTTTTATTTTTAAAATTATGTATTTTTAAAATTATGATTTTTATGTATTTTTTAGCACTGAATCCGAAAATTATCTTCATTTTTAACCATCATGTCAGAATTTTTCGCAACTAGTAAATTTCAAAATAGTAAATTTCAAAATTGAAAAAATAGCTAATACTAAAAAATAGAGTCGATGGTTGTATTTTTTAACTTTTACGACTGATTTGTATGTGCTTTTTAGCATTGAATGTAAAAATTGCCTTCATATTTAACCATCATGTTAGACTTTTTTTGTAAATGGCAAATTTCAAAGTTAAACTAGTATGTTGTGGCCATCACAAAACTTTCTTCTAAATAAATCACGTCAATTAAATCATTTAAATAGTAAAAGCAATTACATCAATTTAGAACCAATTCGTATCAAAGTATACCTGAATTTGAAGTTTGATGAAAATTCGTGCATTACTTATTGAGATAGAGCTGTAGGGGAAATTCTGAAAAATGCAGCATAGCAGCGCCACCTGTTGAGCGATTTGCACCAAAACACAAACAGCACTAATTCATATTAAGGTATACCGGAATCTGAAGTTTGATGAAAATTGGTGCATTAGTTCTGGAGCTAGAGCTATTGTGGAAATCACAAAAATGCAGCACAGCAGCGCCACATGTTGAGCGATTTACACGAAAAGGTACAAAACATCAATTCATGTCCAGGACTAACAGAATCTGAAGTTTGATGAAAATCCGTGCATTAGTTCTGGAAATTGAGCTATTGTGGAAATCGTGAAAAATGCTGCATACCAGCGCCACCTATTGAGCGATTTACACCAAAACATAAACAGCACTAATTCATATCCAGTATACCTAAATCTGAAGCTTGTTGAAAACCCAAGCATTAGTTCTTCAGATAGAGCTATTGCGGAAATCTCAAAAAACGCAGCATAGCAGCGCCACCTGTTGAGCGATTTACACCACAAGGGGCAAAACGTCAATTCATGTCAAGCACTAACTAAATCTGAAGTTTGATGAAAATCCGTGCATTATTTCTTGAGATTGAGCTATTACGAAAATCGTGTAAATGCTGCAAAATGCAGCATAGCAGCGCCATCTGTTGGGCGATTTGCACCAAAACTTTACCAGCACTAATTCATATCAAGGATTAACTGAATATGATGTTTTATAAAAATCCGTGCATTAGTTCTTGAGATAGAGCTTTTGCGGAAATCCTGGAAAATGCTACATAGCAGCGCCACCTGCAGGGCGATTTACACCAAAAACTAATGAAGGTCATTTTCGGATTCAATAGTAAAAAATACATAAAAATCAATTATCAAAAGTTAAAGAAATAACAATCACATCTATTTTATGCTATCAGAATCAGATTTCCGAAAATTTTTCACTTCTTAGCTTTCAAATTTAC
This sequence comes from Maratus speciosus, assembly GCA_963932465.1. NCBI lineage: Eukaryota > Metazoa > Arthropoda > Arachnida > Araneae > Salticidae > Maratus > Maratus speciosus. The sequence goes on along the minus strand of OZ010791.1, from coordinate 609,732,213 downwards.
GATTTGCAAAAAATCTGTACTTTGTGATAAAACATGAAGGCCATTTTTGGATTCAGTGTGTAAAGAATCGAGGCTGTTGCTTTTCAACATTTTATTTAACGAAAATTCTATTATTTTTTTTCCTGTTATATGTTTAGTACAAGCTGTATATTTTGCATTAATATTTCAGAATGATTATAGATTTCAAATTTATAATGCAATGTTAATTTTACTATCAACTATATTTTTTATATATCTGAAGATTATTTATATTTCTAGTAAATTTGTAAATGAACCCTATTTCGCAGCAAATAATATGCTCCAAGTTGAAACAGCTATTACTTCGGTCAGTTTTAGTCGTAGAATAATAGGACTTTTATTTGTCTTACTTGTTAGTATGTAATAGGAAAGTTTTACTAACTATAACTTGAAGGACCGGGGGATCGTATAAAAAATTAAATTTCATAATTTTTCAAGAAATGATTCTATTGACCCAAATCACTTTTTAAATACTTCTTTACCCCCATTTAAAACATTTTTGTAATTGGAACTATATGGCTATGACTAACGGTTTAGGAATTAGCTATTGGACATCGTTGAGAGTGGACATCCTGTATAGGAAATTTTATTATTGCTCTGATATTTGTCACCAGGGTCTAGGAATTTTTAGTCTCATAGATTCCTCTTCAAAATCTACCTCTAGGTAATCTTAATTTCATTTTTCATTCTGAATCTCATTTTTCATTTGGATGGCCCTACTGGTTTGGATATGTAACTAGTTAAAGCAGATTACATTTTTGTTCCAGTGTCCGTACTTTCAATAACTGTATGCCCTTTATCGTTTTTCTCCTTAGCTCCCTAACTTTACGCACACAGGATATTTCGCATAATTCATCAACATTATTATCACCGCCTTCAGGATCTGCTTCAGAAGTGAAACACCCTATTCTATAGCAATCATCTTGTAGTGCAATTCAGTGATATATATCAATTTTAATGCATTTGAAATAGCTTAATGTCATTAAAATGCGCTGCAAACGATTTTTTCCCGTTGACCATAATGTAACGAAATACTTTTGAGTGCCCCTGTAAATAAACTATTAATGCTACACTCTTCATATTGAATACCAAACATCCCATGGTAAACATCATTAACATATATCAATTGCATGGGAATCCGAGTATATTTACGGGAGTTAGGTATATTACACACTGAGACAACACAACGACACAAAGCGCAACATGAAGTGCAAAAACCGGTCGAAACAAAGAACGAAGTTGTTGCAAACTTGTTTTAAACCAGTTTTTCTAGTGAATTCAAGCGACATGTCTTATGTGTCGCCTTAGAGTGTGAACAGACGGTCTGACGGACAGACAAACCGCATTCATAAACACTAACTTTATTGGAAAGAGTTAAAAAGTAAAGCACGTTTTTGCACACTGTCTTTCCTGAGTGACTGATGTATGTCTTGTCTTTTACCCTAACATCGCTATTTGTGAACTGCTGTTAACTACGTAGAATTTCAATAAACTTACAACTCTTTTTGAATCTCCAATTCCACGAGAACCTACCGGAATTTCTCTAATTTCACACCCTCATCCGCCGTCACCCTCTCTCCACTTATATGATACAGAACCTCAGTTCGGTGTGAGTGAATTGCAATGCTAATATGTTTGTTTGGATTGGGATCTTTGGAGCTTCATAACTCATGAAGTCATGGAACACTTGTGTTACACGAAAGGGTAGAAGTTCTTTGTAAACAGATTCATTAGCAGGGCTATGGCTAGTGATATTTATAAGATAATATTATATGCATTAATATAATAATATATATATATAGTAATATATATGATTTTATTCATATATAGTACATATTATCTCCGCCAAAAGACATAGTGATTCACTAAACTTCAAAGTTCTATTTCTTTAAATTTGAAATTTGCTAACATTTTAACTGAAAAACGGTTTATTGGTTTAATTAAATTAAACAAATTAAAAGTATGTCCATTATTATTACAGAGTGTAGAACTATATAAAGAACTATCCTTTTGACGATGTTTCGGCCGTTGAATGAAAGATATCTGTTGTAAACGTATTATAGATAATACCAACCTTATTTTTTTGAGAATTTAACTATTTTTTATTCGGAGTTAAACTTTTTATTGTCAAAACTATTTAAAATAGATAAAACATTTTGTTAGATTCGAACTTTTCAGAAAACTTTATGTAATTTAAGAAAAAAAAAGAAAATAAATAAATAACTCTTCTAAGTGAAAAGAATAACAATAAGAAAGGAAAATACATAAAATTTAGTATCGTATTTGCAGTAAGTTTTACCTCAATAAAAACGGAAATTTGGTATTAGGCTTGAAACATTAAATTTAGTTTAGCATGAAGGGAGCCTTGATTTGCTCGAAATTAAACTCAGATATGTATTATCCATCACCACAGTAACAGGCATTAATCGTGGCATTGATTTCGGGATTTACGAGTATCAATAACGATCAAGAAATCTGAATTATTATAAGAAATTATTACGATAAACGATTTTTTTTTTGCTTTTATTTTACGCTGAATTAAAACAAAGTCACAGTTATTTAAATTCTAATTATTTAGCAAGAAATAGAAGTAAAATAACAATTGAAAAAACTGTACAAAATCACAACGTGCATTCTTTGGAAACCAATAATTAAATTCGTATATTGTAAAACTTTTTAAATGCAATATTAACCTTCCGCATACCAGACCGGTGCAACAGACCCGATAGATACATTCAAATTGATTTTTCACATTTTAAAAAATGAAAATTTTGTAAATATGTGACTTTTTCTGGAATGTTCTACTCAAAAGAATAGAACATCCCAGAAAAAACCCATATTTACAGAAATTTCAGTTTTTAAAATAAATTAGAAATATCATTGTAAATGTACCTGTCGGGGCCATTGAACCCCTCTGGTAGGCGGAGGGTTAACATAAATCTATTAAACCGAAACAAGCATGTATGACACCGAAATGACCGAAACAAACAAGTCTGTATGTATGTGTGTAACATTCGCCCTTGTGACCGGAACTCCTTCGCTCCCGGGCCACGCAGAGCGTCTTGTGATATGTCGATTCGCACCGCCGTTTTCTCAGACACCCGGTGTTTGCGGTTTCGAGAAAATCCCGCCGTAATTACGGACGCAATTAGCTAATTAAAGACTCATTGTCGAAGGAAAAATGAATGTTTTTTTATCCAAAAGCAACTCTCTGACTACAATGGGACCCTCTTCCGAGGCTAGCTTTCGGAGCAGTATCATTGGAGGATTCAAGAAACCGGGACCCTGATTTTATTTTACGAGGCTAGCTACTGGGAGATAAAGGGAAATCCCAATCGAATCTCCGGAACTAATGATCCTAGAAATTCGTAAAAGGTGTAGAAACACGCGAAAAAAAATCTACTTTAATTTGGTATAAATTTCATGTTTCTGCGTTGGGTAGAACGCAAAAAATCCACTAAAAATCGATCGATAAAAATTTTATTTCTTTATTTGAAAAGACAATGAAAAGATATTTCATTTTTCCAAGAAGCAACTGTAGACATCATGGCGCGTTGCGGTTTTGGATACTAGGATAATTTAATACGAAATTTAAACTTTTAAAATATTAAATTTTTGGATAAAATTTTTTGACAACCGGACGGGAAATCTGTCGTAGATTTCATACATACCCAGTTCAAAGAGATTGGTTAATTAGAAGCTGAGATATTAAATATTATTTAATTAATCTGTTTGGCGGGAAATACATTTGATTAAATATCACAGTTAGTTCGCATTACAGATATTATTATGACAAACACCTGCGTGCTTCGCCCGTTATCGGATAATTACTGTGCGTGATAGCTTATTTATAAGTTGCGAATTAATTATTATTTAATGAATCTGTATGTGTAGTGGCCAATGGGGTGCGTTTTGGATTCTTTTTAGACAGACGGGGAGGGGCGCTGGTTTTCTTTTTTAAAAAATTAGCTTTTATGACCTTTTTAGATACCGTCTCTTGAGGGAGTCCTCAGATATATGCTACTTATTAAATATAACAATGTCAAATTTTTAGTTACCACTATTTTCGAATAGTAATTTTAGCAAGTTTCTTAATTTCTAGCTTAAGACCGCCACCAACTCCAGTAACATATCCACTGATAGGCTTTTTAACACAGTTTCGTTCAGATACACTTTTGTTATGAATAGAGTGTGCTCCCTGGTGGTAGAATGCGGAACTAACAGAATTCTTGGTTAATAACGCCACCATTACGACTCATGTATCTACGGAAAGGTTGCGTGAAGGAGTTTCCTTCAGATACGCTTTTGGTACGAATAGAGTGCGCTCCCTGGCGGTGGAATGCGAAACTAACGTAACGCAATTTTGTTAAAATTAGGAAAAATAACAAGTAAATCTGCCTTGAAACTTTAGGATAGTTCATAACACATTGAGATATATGCTGCTTATTAAATATAAAAATGTCAAAAGTTTAGTTACCACTATTTCCGAATAGTAATTTGTGCAAATATCTTGAATTCTTGCTTTAGACCGCCACCACCTCGAGTAACATATGATATGCTTGAAACTTTAAGATAGTTCATAACACATTGAGATATATGCTACCTATTAAATATAAAAATGTCAAAAGTTTAGTTACCGCTATTTCCGAATAATAATTTGTGCAAATATCTTAAATTCTTGCTTAAGACCGCCACCACCTCGAGTAACATATCTACTGATAGGTTGTTTAGCGGACTTTCCTTCCGCTCCAGTTCTGTTATTAATACAGTGTGCTCCCTGGTGGTCGGATGTTGAACTATAACGCGATCTTGTTAAATTTAGGAAATATAACAAGGCGATCTGCTTGAAACTTTAAGATAGTTCACAACACATTGATATATATGCTACTTATTAAATATAAAAATGTGACAAGTTTAGTTACCACCATTTCCGAATAGTAATTTCTGAAAATATTTTAAATTCTTGCTTAAGACCGCCACCACCTCGAGTAACAGATCTACTGATAGGTTGTTTAACGGACTTTTCTTCCGACGCAGTTTTGTTATGAATAGAGTGCGCTCCCTGGTGGTGGAATGTGGAACTAACAGAGTTCTTGGTTAAGACCGCCACAATCCCGACGCATGTACCTAAGGAAAGGGTGCTTGAAGGCGTTTCGTTCAGATATGTTTTTATTAAGAATAGAGTGCGCTCGCTGGTGGTGGAATACGGAACTAACATAACGCGATTTTGTTAAAATTAAGCAATCTAACAAGGCGATGTGTTTAACATATCTACTGATAGGTTGTTTGATGGACTTTCCTTCCGATACAGTTTTGTTATGAATAGAGTGCGCTCCCTGGTGGTAGAATGTGGAACTAACATAACTCGATTTTGCTAAATTTAGGAAATAAAACAAGGCGATCTGCTTCCGACTTTAAGATAGTTCATAACACATTGAGATATATGCTACTTATTAAATATAAAAACGTCAAAAGTTTAGTTACCACTATTTCCGAATAGCAATTTCTACAAGTATCTCAAATTCTTGCTTAAGACCGCCACCATCTCCAGAAACATACCTACTGATAGGTTATTTAAAGGACTTTCCTTCCGACACAGCTTTGTTATGAATAGAGTGCGCTCCCTGGTGGTGGAATATGGAATTAACAGAATTCTTGGTTAAGACAGCCACCTTCCCGACCCATGTATCTACGGATAGGTTGCGTGAAGGGATTTCGTTCAGACATGTTTTTGTTAAGAATACAGTGCTCTCCCTGGTGGTGGAATACGGAACTAACATAACGCGATTTTGTTAAAATTAGGCAATCTAACAAGGCGATGTGTTTAACATATCTACTGATAGGTTGTTTGATGGACTTTCCTTCCGATACAGTTTTGTTATGAATAGAGTGCGCTCCCTGGTGGTAGAATGTGGAACTAACATAACTCGATTTTGCTAAATTTAGGAAATAAAACAAGGCGATCTGCTTCCGACTTTAAGATAGTTCATAACACATTGAGATATATGCTACTTATTAAATATAAAAATGTCAAAAGTTTAGTTACCACTATTTCCGAATATTAATTTGTGCAAATATCTTAAATTCTTGCTTAAGACCGCCACCACTTCGAGTAACATATCTACTGATAAGTTGTTTAACGGACTTTCCTTCCGAAATAGTTTTGTTATGATTAGAGTGCGCTCCCTGGTGGTTGAATGTGGAACTAACAGAGTTCTTGGTTAAGACCGCCACCAATCCCGACGCATGTATCTACTGAAAAGGTGCGTGAAGGCGTTTCGTTCAGATATGTTTTTGTTAAGAATACAGGCGCTCCCTGGTGGTGGAATACGGAACTAACTTAACGCGAATTTGTTAAATTTAGGAAATATAACAAAGCGATCTGTTTGAAACTTTAAAATAGTTCATAACACATAATAAAAAGCTTATAAAAGAATGGTGCGTGGAATTTCCTGTGAGGGGGGGGGGGAGGGACTGGCACTGGATTTTTTTTTAATTAGCGTTTCTGAGCTTTTCGGATGCCGTTAGTGACGGAGACTTCAGATATATGCTACATAATAAATATACAAAAGTCAAAATTTTAGTTAACACTATTTCCGAATAGTAATTTCAGCAAATTTCTTAATTTCTAGCTTCAGAGCGCGACCAACTCGAATAACATATCCACTGATAGGTTGTTTAACACAGTTTCGTTCTGATACAATTTTGTTAAGAAAAGAGTGCGCTACCTGGTGGTGGAATGCGGAACTAACAGGATTCTTGGTTAAGACCGCCACCATTACGAATCATGTATCTACAGAAAGGTTGCTAGAAGGAGTTTCCTTCAGATACGCTTTTATTAAGAATAGAGTGCGCTCCCTGGTGGGGGAATGCTGAACTAACATAACGCAATTTTGTTATAATTAGGAAATATAGCAAGTCAATCTGTTTGAAACTTTAAGATATTTTATAACACATAAAATAAATTTTATAAAAAAAGGGGCGCGTGTATTTTCAGGCATGTGAGGGTACGGGGGAGAGACGAATTACAAGCTTTTGTAGTGCGTGCGCAGCACTCCTGCTATACGCTGCCGCCCGGTTCAAGGTTCGAAATCGCCCACTCGTGGACACCCGGTGTTCGAGGTTCGTTCCAGCGCGATAGGCTTTTTAAAAAGTGTTTGCAGTGCGTGCGCAGCACGCCTGCTATACGTTGCCGAAGGCAGCGGAGACCATGTTCGACTTTCTTTCGAGCGCGATAGGGTTTTTTTAAAGATATTGCAGTGCGTGCGCAGCACGCCTGCTATACGGTGCCGTAGGCAGCGGGGACCCGCTTCGAGGTTCGTTCAATTCGATATTTCATATTATTAGAGGTTCATAAAAAGGAGTGGCTCAGTTAAAAGGAGGGGCCCGCTAGCGGGCGAAGCCAGCTAGTATTATTATTATTAGACATTATGCTTTTTGAAATATTCATTATCTTAAGAAAGAAAGAAACGTTTTACAAAAATTCCTTGTTCTAACAGATTTTACTCTATGTAATAAACCTCAATGTAAGTTGATTAAAACAACAACCTTAGGGAGTTTCGAGATTTTTTTAATCATCTTCTTCAGGAGAGAAAAACAAGACGCCAAACTGTGGAAATAAAGTGGTACTAGAGCGCTCGTAGCTGGTCATATATTTATTTTGACAAAGAGGATTCTCAAATTGAAATTATGTTTGAGGAAAAAACATGAAATAGTGAAATATGCATGAAAGTGCGTAACTCTATAATTATTAAAATAATTGAAAATCAGTTATTATTATCCTATTAAAATGCAATTTTTATGGCCTAGTGATATATTTCTTATATTATTCAAAACTGTTTTTAGTCAGATTTAAAAAAATATTTTTCACTAGTAATTAAACAAGCATTTTCTTTGTTTTTCTTAAGGCTGTTCTTAAGTGATCTGCTCAACAAGCGTAAAACGTTTTGACACATTTACAAATTCATTTTTTAACGGAAAGATATAAAATTGGAATGTTTGGCCATGGAAGCGATTTGGAATCGAACTGTGTTTTCCATCTTTTGATCAGTAAATTGATAATTGAGTTATAATCGATTTTGATCACGTGACAAACATGTTTTTCACCCATTTTTGAGAAATTATGCCTCTTTCGCGCGGAAATTCGGTTCAAAACGCCCACGTTGACACTATTTTCTGAAAGGCCTATTGCGTTTGCAAAAAAATGGAAAAAACAGCTCGATTACATAGTTTCTAAACAACAACACCTGTTCGTTTCATGCATTTCCGAATAAAGATAAATTAAAACTTTTGTCACAAATTTATCCTTTTGGATTTGAGAACAGCCTTAAGAATTCATTTAGAAAAAATTCATTTCGTATGATACATTTACCAATTAGAAAATGTATTAGTGTATTAAAGTACACATGGTGTTCCATTACCCTCGGTGTCCAGGTACTCAATCGGTAAAGCACGTAAAGTTTCTGGGTTCGAATCCCATCTCGGGCACTTTTTCTCTCAGGTGTAAAAAATCCAATTCGTATAAAATATATTTTTTAATTATTTCTTTCAGATTAATTTAGCACAAGAAGATGAAATAGTAATGTTTATTAAACGCCCTATTCCGCCCCGCACTTCAATTTCTTTTTTCTTTCTTTCTTTCTTTACTTTTCTTTTTTTTTAGGAGGGGGTGGGAGTGGCACACACATTAGAAGGATATTTTGGCAATAAAGTCAGCTTTAATAGAATCAAAATTTGTTATTTTGAAATAAAATAGCGTATTTTAATTTATTAAAACTGGCCAGTCTACAAGAAAAGAACCGATTCCCGAGGAATCGGTCCTTTTCGGAACGGTTCCTCGGATTCGGTCCTTTTTGGAACGGTTCCTCGGATTCGCTCCTTTTTGGAACGGTTCCTCGGATTCGGTCCTTTTTGGAACGATTCCGAAATGGACCGACTCCGAGGAATCGGTCCTTTTCAGAACGACTCCGAGGAATCGGTCCTTTTCGGAGTCGGTACATTTTGGACCGATTCCAAGGAATCGTTCCGAAAAGGACCGATTCCGTGGAGTCGTTCCTTTTCGGAATCGTTCCAAAAAGGACCGATTCCGAGGAACCGTTCCAAAAAGGACCGAATCCGAGGAACCGTTCCAAAAAGGACCGAATCCGAGGAACCGTTCCAAAAAGGACCGAATCCGAGGAACCGTTCCAAAAAGGACCGAATCCTTTTTACAGAATGGAATCGTTCCTTCAGTTTCACTGCCGGAATCGTTCCTTTGGAGTCGTTCCTCAACAAATGACACATCTCTACTGTTCTGACTCAATTTCTTGATTTTCCTCTATACTGAAGTCGTTAATAAATGACTGTTTAGTAGGGATGGGCATTTCCACTCATTTTGAGGAGTCGACATACCGACTCGACTCTCGACTCACTTACGGAAGTAGCGTGCCTATTCCGGTCAAACGCCCGCAAAGTTGTGAAAGCTATTCCGCAAAAGGGAGGGTTTACAAGAGAAGGGGGTAAAGAACTGAAAGTCGCTATTCCTGACAAACATCTTTCACCTTCCGCAACTGCTGATGTCACGTACGATTTAAGAATAAGAGAATCGATTTTTAATCGAATATTAGCATGTATTAACCAATGAGAGTGCATCAACAACTTTTAAAGGGACAGAATATAATGTTTTGAATAATAGCTGACCAGTTGAAGAATATTTCTTTTAAATGTTAAATTTAAAAATACTTAATATCCGAGTATTATTTTAATAACAAGCTCATATTACGTATTACTATTTTTATTGCTCTAGTTTATTCCCATGAATGTATCACCTATTTTTCTATCAAATTAAAATTTATTAATTTAAAATTACGGACTATGTTAACCTTTTACTTTAGCTTTAAAGCCTCAGCTTTTCTATGATGGTATTTTTTCTCACAATTAAATACATTTAAGAAAAATAAAGATCAGATTGATACATTACAGTAAGAATAGATTTATAGATTGGAACTTCCAAAAAAGCAATCAGGAGCAGGGCTGTAAAATGACTTAAATTGGTCCTGGATGCAGGATGCATGAATGTCATTTACGCTAGATAAGCATATACTTTGCTAAATAAAATATTTAAAAAATATTATACGAATTAAAAATCGAGGTACCACATATAGGCGACATAATAGCTGCAGTTTTAAAGTATATGTTGGTGTATATATATATATATATATATGTACTATATTATGGTCAATTTTATATATATTTGCATTTAGAAGTTTCTATGATTAACTTTTGTATTATTTTTTCCCTTTGATTTTTAGACATTCGATTTCATTTTAAGTATATATATATGTATACTGGCTAACTGATGGAGGGGGGAAGGGGGCATTAAGAGTTTAAAAACCAGAGAGAGCACTTAAAAACTGATGACATACACATGAATTTTTTTTTTTGCTACGATAAATACGTGATATTTAAAAATCAACGCAAAGAAAAGCTGAAATATTTCGAGAAATTTTTTCTTGCATTTATTTTAAAGCTTCCTTCTTCAGTGCCAAAAGAATGATACAGAAAATGGGAAATAATAGTAGCAGAGTGTGTTATTGTTATTCCTGTTTTCTCTCTTTTTTTATTTTAATTTTATCACTATAGAAGCGGCGGGCTCATTTTGCAAAGTTTTGAAGCAGCTCAATGTTAAATTTATTTTGGTTGTTTGTTCTTTTCATTCAGCTTATTTATACTAGACTCTATTTTTACAATTAGCTGTATCACAAAAGTTCTTTTATACTAATTAATTATTATTATTAATTTATACTTCTTAAATTGAATTTTATAACAAGAATAATGTATATAGGCTCAAACCGAAACAACATCTACTTCTATGCAATTGTATTCTTTCACAAGAGCCCCCCCCCCCCCAATTTAAATCAATTTAACATTTTTGTCACTTTTAAAAATCACTTATTACTTGGGCTAACTGTACATATATTTTTATATAACTGAAAATTAAAATACAAAATATTATTCAAATTGTTATTTTTATTTATGTTACACAATTTCATTTCATATTATTTATAATCATTTCATATGATTAAATACAAACGAAGGGAGGGGGGGGGGGGAATGTACGTTTATGCTACGTGTAGAGTTTTTAAACATCAAATTTCATGATAACATGTTTATCAATGTCTCTTAATTAGTGTCTTTTCCAATATATTTAGCAATCTTGAAAAGCTCAGAGCTTTAAACAAACTGTTTAGACACTGTTTAGAGTGAAAAAGTTAGAAAACTCTTAAAAGCATTATACACATACTTAATATAGCAAGCTTTTGCTATAGACCTATCAATACTTCATTTGCACTGACGAAATTTATACTAAATTAAAAGTTGATAATTTATTGTGTAAATTAATATAGGGTAGATGTGCTAGTAATAGACACCCTTCAATGTTTTGGTTTATTAAAAAAAAAAATAACCAATAAAAATTTAGCTTTTATTATTTGTTTCATAACTTCCTCTTGCATATTTTATAATCTTGCATTATTATTAGTCATTTTCCAGTAATGGACACCCCGTGTAGACATTGCTAAAAATGCAATTTCAGTAATGTTTATATTACATAAAATATTGACTTAACTGAAGACCTAAATAATAAATTTAATTTTTAAATTACACTTACCAAAATGTAATAACACCAAAACTTTTATAAATAGCTGCTTTTAAGTTATTTTATATGGTTAATAAAATTTCAATAATTTATTCTTTTTTTTTTTTTTTTTTAATGTATATAATAACTCTGACTTGCACTTTTTATAATATGGCAATCAAACCAGTCAGGAAGCAGAAAATATAATTTAAGGGCATAGTCAAACAGGGGTTCATAGAGCTTAACCCTCCCCATTTAAATAAAAACAATTAAGTTACAGAAATTGTTAAAAATCTGTCTTAAATGTTCCCTTATTCATCTCTGAAAAAATTATATATATATATATTACTGTAATGTTAATTAAAGTTATAGTAATCATGAAACTAGTAAATCTGCAGATCAGTGGTCTCAAACGTCAATTCTACTGTTTTATTTTGAGAATTATTTTATTTAGTGTTCTATTTATTTAGTGTTTATTTAGTGTTCAGTATCATTTCTTTCATATTTGTAATATTAATTATTACAAGTAATATATCAAGTAGTCTCTGGAAGTTGTTAAAAATAGTGAGACAAAGCTATTGCTATACACTAATATTCAAAAACTTTTTTTTTTTTTTTAATTATTATTAACTTTTAAATCTCCCACTGTCTCAATAATCTGACAGCTGTAATTGCTTGATATTTATTATTTTAAACTATCCATCTAAAATAATTAAAATATCTATCTTCTGATAATTACAATAATTGATGCAAACAGTGAATGATTATCACAAATATTTTATTAAATACTGGCATCCTAATTGTTAAATTTATTTCAAAATCAGTGTTTTGTTTCATTAGTATGCTTTCATTAAATTCTGGTTCTAAATAGTCATAAAAACAATTATATCTATTACTTTTTGTGGGATGTCTATTACTGGAACAGAGAGTGTCCATTACTGGACTTTTGGGGTGTTTTGATATATTTCTGTTATTTAAAATTGAGTTTTTATTCATATTCGGAAATGAGACTATCAGAATGGTTAAATATTGTTGATAGATTAATATAATATTGAAAAAACTGGAATATAATGATTATAATTTATTAATAAAAAATAATTTTAAAAGAAATTTCTTAAGGGTGTCTATTACTGGCACATCTACCCTGTTTGAGAAATGTACTATACAGCAGAATTTTTTTATATTTTTTTTAAGCCAACAAGTACTAGAGAAATAAATACCAATTAAGATGTTAATCTTAATCCAAAATGTTGAAGTCATTTAACTTAAAAACTTAAATTTGTTAATAAACATCATTAAATTATAACTTTCAGCTAATTAGATTTTTTCAGTTTGAAAATAATACAGACATTTGTTATCTGCAAACTGACTAGTATTTATTATCATCGTTACTATTAATATTATTTTGTCTTAGATGTAATGCAGATAGAATAGTTTATTCCCCCCCCCCCCTTAAACTGAATAAGTAATAATATATTAATACATGGAAATTTTTCCAGAGAGAAACATTCGCCTTGCATACAATATTTCAAATGAAAATCAAATTTCAAATTTCAAAGTAATTGCTTAAAAGGCGCAAAGGTGAACATAGTGAAAAAGATTCCAAGCCGGGACTCGTCAGTGCGCTATACTGATAGCCCGGGTTCGAGTCCCGGCTTGGAATCTTTTTCACTATGTTGGCCTTTGCGCCTTTTAAGCAATTACTTTGAAATTTGATTTTCATTTGAAATAAGTAATAATACTTGATCTCTGTGAATTAAATACTTTCACATAATAAATACTCAATCATACATCCTTACATACTCTCAACCAGTCCCAATGTGAAATGTTTTCAGTGTTTTATTATTATTAACATGTTGTATTATACTGAAGAGTAAAAACAATTTTCAAGATAAGACATATTTATAAATGTCACAATAGTTTCAAGAATTATGATTTAATCATTTTTTAATAATTCATACTATGTAATCATATATATTTTTACTTCTTCATTGCACGATTACAGATAAGCTTTAAAAATGAAAATCTCAATGATAAACAGTATTTAATTAATAAAAGTATCTTTACAAATTTATATTTTATCAATTTTATTTCTTACGTGTGCATTTAAAATTTATTTCAAATTAACATAAAATGCTGAACAAATTAATACGTTACAGTTATCGAAAATAAATTATCCACAAGTCATGGAAATTGTCTGTTGCTTACTGCAGAAAAATAAGAAATTAAACTTATTGTTTAAATACAGCAGTTCATGTGTCAGCTTTATTATTATTATTATTATTATTATTATTATTATTATTATTATTATAAATCATCAAATCTAATTCTTAGGGATTAGTAACAAAAAGATATAAAAACTTTATTACTAAATTATTAGAAACTAAATAAATATCATAATTTTACAAAAAGTAAACAAATATTTTTTTAATGGATGTGATAGCATTTCGCTTTCACGAGATGAAAGTCAAAACTGTCAATACCAAGATTCTAATGATATATGACTTATCTTGCTAATAACTAAGAAAAAAAATAAAGGTTTTATAGTAGTAAAAAAAAAAAAAAGCTATTTTTCACGATAATACAACATATCAAAAGGTACCGTAACACTGAAAAAACATTTCACATACCTGTATTTTAAATGAGTATTCCCCTTATGTTTTGTTTTGATGTTAGCTCCTATCTATAACAAGTGATTTTTAAAATCTGTGTTATTTATTTGCAGCACAAAATTTACTATAACAGCATTTTGCAAGAGTCACATGGCTCTTTGCACGCTATGCTACCAAAAGTCCGCCATCTTTTTTTTACTACTTACGAGTCTTTTGTACCTCCCGCAAATAGTTACACGTCACAACCTCAGTTACGATTGCTCTGCGAGAGTGAAACCGTCCGCACGTTTGATTTGTTTCGTGATTTTAGACGCGTCTCGCAAATCCACGAGGAAAGGGGAGTTACGAGAGAAAAGCGTTTGATCGGAATAGGCGCGCTTGATTGGTTGGTTGTAAAGATGAGGCAATTTTACTTTTCGCATCAAATTTATCGCGCAGGAGAAAATATTTGAGCGTAAGATTGAATTATTTTGGTTTTGATTTTATATAGAAGTCTTTTATATTAAACTTTGTTGGATGGTAACTGGAAACAGCCAAACTAGATGTCTCTACGGGCCGAAATTTCGAGGTCATGTCCAGTCCCGCCCACAGAAAAAAAGTTCGGCTTGCTTATAAAAAAATGTTTGGCCCGGCCCGAAGAAAAATAATCAAATACCCGCCTCGGTATAAAATCTAAAAGTTCATTCCGTACAAAAAAAAAAAAAAAAAAAAAAAAAAAAAAAAAAAAAAAAAATACTGGTCCGCCTCGGTAGAAAACTTAAAAGTTCGGGCCGATCCCGTCTTGGCCCGACCGCCCCCACACCCCCCCAAAAAGCTAAAAACTAGAAAGCATGGATTTTTACGTCGATAGGATTAAAAATTGTTTCGTAGGAGGAGTTCTGACTAAAAATATTTATTTTATCCTTTTTTCTTTTCATTTTTATAATCTTCATTTTTAAAGAAACATTGTGTGCTGTGATATTTATTTTTTTTAATGAATCTCTATCTGTATGTAAATGATTCAGTTAACATTAATATCGTTAATCCATAGTAATCCGTATTGGAGGCTTAAGAATCTGATAGCTAATACACAATAAAATCGCCTAAGACGAAATTGCTTAAGAAATAAAAAATATAAGTTATAGCCAAGTTTCCTTCTTGGCAGTTTTAAATGTATTATATACTTCTCCTCCCATATTATTATATTCATTTTTCATGTATCAACACATTTTTTAGTTTAAGGGTTAAATTAGTTTTAAGTTAAGTTATTTTAGTTTTTTTTTTTAGTTCCGTCATATACAGGTTCTTTTTCACAAGTTTTATTGTATTTTAATTTTATTGCCTAGAAATTGCTATTATTTAAAAAGAATAAATTTTAATTGTACAATAATGGCAATTTAAAAATATATACATTTTTTTTTTGCAAAAAGTTTTCGGCTGGGACAAATTTTACTGATTTTTACACTGATCAGACCAGGCCGAGACAATAATTTTCGTACGGGGTTGGTCGAGGCCAGCACTTAAAATGTAGGCCCTTGCAAACCTTGGAAGAATGAAGCCAGTCCCGGATCGGATCTGAAAAATTAAGTTAAGCTCGGCGCAATCTTTTAGAAAAAAGAAAGGCCCTAGTCCGGTCTATAAGAGCAATGCCTAGGCCCGGCCCAAAGTCTTAAAAAAAAGTAAGGCCCTGTCCGATCCCAGCGTTGCGAAAAATTGGCGCTAGCACTGCCCACGGGCTGGGACGATGCACACCTCTAAGCCAAACTGTAAAATATAGAAGTATTCTTGTTTAATCCCGTACCATGTCTAAAAATTTACCTTCTTTTTAACTGGGAATGGAAGATTTTGAGGTGTTATTTTTTTTTTTTTTTTATATATATCAAGTTTTAAAGGTTTAAATTTTTTGTGCTGAAAACAAAAAGGGAAACTGATTTTTTCTTTTCGTGTGTGTGTGTGCTCGCGCGCGCGGGAAGCGTGGGGTAAGTGAAATTTACTGCTAACAAGGGCAATAATCCTACAAAACATACGAAATCCTTCCCAATCACAACATTTTAAATTCTTAGATCTCTCCTTCATTGATTTTTTTTAGGATTCCGTATTTAAGGGGGTTCAAAACACAAAAATCTTCAAATTCTCTAAAAATATTTTATTGTAGTAATAAATTATCTGCTTTTTTTTTTTTTTTTTTTTTTGGCTTAAAATAACGCTTAAATCATGTTTATTTCCTTATTAGAACAGAATATATTAAATTTTTCGTTTTGGTTTGTTTCAAAATCTAGCTTTCAAGCAATGGTTGTCATGCAAATGATTTCTTATGAAAATGCGTTTTTCTTCATGATGGGTTTTTTTTACCATTTTTCGTATTTAAACTGTTATAACACAATAAGCGTTAAAGATACATGGTTAAAACTCGGAACATGGCTTTTTCAATTAGTTTACTTTAATTTTGATTTAGCGAATTTGAAAAACAGATTTACTTTTAAAAATATGATTTTATTTTTTTAAGTTACATCTTTTTCCTTTAATTTTTATTTTAAATATTTTTAATTTTTTTTAAATTAATATTTTTAAAAATGCTGAATCAAAATTAAAAATTATATATTTCTGTTTATTTAAATGATGAAAAATGTAAATTCTACAAATAATATTTCGAGTTATAACGATTTTAAATTACCCCACTTTTTTAATAAATTTTAAATTAAAAAAAAATATGGGAAGTTTTATCATACGATTTTGTTTAAAAATGATATAGTTAATCATCACAAAAAAATTCAGATTTTTAAATCAATAAGTAAAAATTATTTTAAAATGTTTCTCGGACCTCCTTACAAAGTGAAAACGGAGCTATTATAAGTTGATCGTGTTAACAAATTTATAGATTAAAAGCTATTCACAAATATTTTTCGAAAAAAAGGGGACTAATTTAGTTACCTGATTTTTTTTTTTTTATGCGTGTGTGTATGTGTTTCGTTTGGGTATTGTTGGAAAGACCTCGTGACACCGAAACCAAAAATATATTTGTTCTAATTTTAGATACTGTCAAAAATGTGATACAAAAATATGTCCCCCCCCCCCCCCTTCAACCTATTTCCGAAACTACTAAAACTAAAATGATGGAAAAAAACTAGGGGCAATAGTAATCTATTAAAATAATAAAACTTTGTAAAAAATCACCATAAAATTAAAACAAAACACAGGACGCGTTTCGAGCTAAAAACATAACAGCTCGTCATCAGCTAAGCATACACGTGTCCGAAAACGGACGACCTTGAACACGTGCAAAGCAATAACAATCTATATTCAAACTTAATCAATATTCAAACGTAATCTATATTCAAACTTTGCGGGAAAATTATAGCGATTATCCTCGGTCACATAGTTTTGAAGAAAATCGCATTTTTACGTTACACACAAACTTTAATTTGCAGAGCTCAGCGGCAGTATTTTTAACTACCAAATTTATAAAATTGACAGTCCTGACTATTGTGGCGATTTGGAATCAAATAGCGTTTTCCACCTTTTTACATAAATAAATTGATTATCAAGAAAAATGCGATTATTGTCACGTAACGACAAGTTTTTCTCTTTTCCTCGTGCTATCATGTACCGAACTTCGTTTAAAAACTTGAATTTTGACAGCATTTTTTGAAGGATATTTCGGCAAAAAAAAAGGAAAACGCCATTCGATTACTTAGTTCCTGAATAAGAACACCTGTCAATTTTACGCGTTTCCGAACAAAAAATAATTCAATAATTAGTCCCCCGCCCACACGGAGGGGGCTGGGAGTAAGTTTTAAAAAGTTCTGTTTTTCTCATGTTTATAGTTTTTGCTTTACTCCCTTTTAAAATTTTATTTTTTAAACCGTGATTATATACTCAGGTATAGCCATAGAGAGACACACACAGCCTTGCTGTTTACGAAAAAAAAGGGGGTGGGGTGGGGGGGGGGCGTGGAAGTGACAGGATTCCGAAAATATCTTCCATATCTTGGTTTAAATAAGGAACGCTAAAAAAATCGTTTGGCTAAACTTTTAAAAAATATAAGTAAATTATATCCATTTAATATTACCTGCGAACATTTTTATTTATAAAACGGAATTAAAATAACATTATATACGCAAACAAATAAAGGATATTAACTTATATTTAAAATACATCTATTAAAAAATATATTCAGCAACTTAGTATATTTTAAACAACCTGCTACTAAAGTAGAATTTTATTTCTCTTTCTTCTAAGATTTTTTTAATATTGCATGATATTAAAACAGTTGAAAATATTCCCTAACTAGTAATACTTTTTTTTTTTTGCCAAAAAATACAAGGGTAACATCTGCTTTTTAAAAATCTTCTTTTACCTAAGCATATCGCAAATTCAAATAATCTTTAACGAGATATCATGCTGCCCGCCCCCTTGTCTCTGTCCCTCCCTCGCCTTTCATTCATACCGTCATCTTGCTGAACATACATCTACACGGCTTTCTGCTTTCCCAAAACCGCCAATACATAAACCAACAGTCCGATTCCTGCAAGGTGCGAAAGGAATGGACTCTATTCAGGTGACGTCAGACGCCAGAGCTGGCGGTATGATGATCTGTTATTCTAGTTACTGCACCGGCAGAATACCGGAATGCGCAGGCGCAAACACCGCTAGCAGACGATTCTAACCTTGACCCAGGTTGAGTGCATATATTTTAACTGAAAATTTGCAAACTTGGGGAATTTTTACGCATACAGAACAACATTTTGAATTTAGATTACAATATATTAAGTATATGCTGCTGCATCAAAGAATTCTTTTGCGATATTTTTAACAAACAAGCATTAATAATTCACACTCCATACATTGCTATGCTAAACACCGCCAGTAAATACCGCCAGCAGACGAATTTTAGCCTCGACCTCAGGCCGCGTGCATAAGGTCCATTCGAACGTTCGTTACGACGTCACGTGAAAACGCTCTTTCGTATCGTATCCTAATTCGTATCTGGCAAAAAGTGCTATTCTGGGATCAGATTTTCGCACATTCGAAAGTGATTACGGATGCTATACAGCGTCCGAAAAGGCGGTGATAGCTCCTCCCAAATTTACGTCAGTTTTACAGATTACGATGATTGATATCACGATATAACCAATGGGAATCCATCATTTATTAATCGAAGTAATCATTATCGTATCGTAGTTTCATCCTAAAACGTGTAAACATAAAGCTAATGACAGTTTAGTAGTGTTTGAAATTTACAATTTTTGCCGTATAAGATAATTTAACATTACAGTCTTAATTATATTCCTGTTATAATGAAAAGGCTGCTGTTCCAGAGTGTCTGCATACAAAGGATCTGACGCGTGGATACAAATGAAACGGTTTCACGCTGTAACACTTATGCGTCACAAATCTGAAATTTGCAACAGGCACGAAAAAAGCGATACAAAAGTAACACTTGTGACCGTCACAAATGAAGATAGTGCTGTAACAAAGTTGTTACAGAGTATCGATTATTTTCAACGATACGCTCATTTCATTGGCTAGTAACCAGACGTTATACGTAAACAAACTCGAAGAACCGTTGTGAGCTTCTCAGAGCAAAACATTGGGTAATCCTATTGCTCGTTACATTAATTTTTATTTAATGTAAGATATTTACTTTAGAATTAATTTTTTTTGCCGTCTATGTACTCAAGAAACATTATTTTTCATTTTATCTGCTAAAATTAGTGTGGTAAGCCCTGAATAATTATTATTATTGCGATTAAAATAATGTATCTAGTATTTCGTAGGCTCTTGTGTCTGCAGTTGTTTAACGTAATATTGCATGGTAATGTTAAGAATTATTTGTTTGCATGTCTATTTCTGAAAATTGCAATAAAATAATATATTGAAAAAATAGTTTTTTTGTTTAGAAATATAGTGTAACGGTTGCTTAAAAAGATATCATTTGTGTAAATGTGATTAAAATCTGAAAATGTTGAAGAGTTTGTTTGTTTAAAAATATATTAAGATAATAGTTATAACTATCTTGTCTGCAGTGATAACTAGAAATTTCTGATTGCAGAGTTGTATCTAACATTTAAAAGATTTTAATATTGTATGAATGCTTTCACCAATTGGGAAAGTAACTGCCTTTTTAAATATTTTCAGTAGGCTTAATTATGAATTTTTTTAAATACAGATTTAATAAACTAAATAACTTTATTTATTACACTGATGCTATTTTCCATCCTGAATATACTTTTACTTCACATTATATGTGTCTGTGATCACATTTAAAAATATTGTTTTGACATTTAAAATGCTGCAGTTTATAGTACAAATTACATTATTGTTTCAAAATAAGAGTAATTTATTTATGTTCATATATTCCTAATGAAATTTTTTACTGCTATACATATGTGCTTTTTACATATATTGTTTGTATCAGAACTTTTTTTTTCTAAAACAAACATGACTCGAAAAAAAATTGACATTTTGACAGTCTGTGTTTGAATGTATTTATTAATCTATTTTTAACAAGATCCTTTATGTATAAAAAAAGGTTGGCAAAAGCCACTTACGGAACTACCTAAACTTTTAAAAAATGTAGTTTTTAGGAATATAAAGGTTAGGAAATTTTGATTACATTGGACAATAATAATCGTGCAGTTTAGTCTGAAAGTTACGAATTTTAATTTGAAGCTGTTAAGCATGTCAGTTCTAAAAGATATAAAACTGAGTAAATGTGCTAAATTATTTTGATTTGTTAATCATTATCAGGTTATCACATGTAAAGTTAAAACAGTAAATTTATTCATAACTTTTTGTAATCAGTAAATATATCACTCTCTTATGAACCACTTCATTTTAATTTAGTTGTTAAAGATAATTTTTACTAATTTTGGAATATTTCTAATATAGAATGCCTTGCAGACAGCAGTATAAAGTAAAAATATTTACTGAAAATAGAACTTTTTAAAGCTGTTATCTAAAAATGTAATCAAAATATCTTTTTCTAATTCTAAATGAACTCAGTATCAAGATATTAACTTATAATGAAGTGTAATGAAACTACATGAAGATATCTGTGGTCTGCAAATTATGAAGCCTACTTTTAGAAGTCGAGGAACTGAAGCCGTCTATTGGGATTTTTATAACAGCTGGATGCATTATCAGGCAGAAGTTTCTTTTGATATTCTGTTTGTAAATGTATCCTGCTAGTTCTGCGATGTCTTCCATACCAAGAATTCTCTTGCTGCAACTCTCGTTTTGTTTACAGGTTTCTGTCAGTAAACGTTTCATTTACAATAAGTTAATATGTTGATATTAAGTTAATTTGGGATTTTGAAAGTTATTTTATTCTTACCTTTTTTAGATAACAGTAATAAAATTTTCTTGTAAATATTTTTATTTTATACTTTTGTCTCAAAGTGTTATATATTAGAAATGCACATGCTGTCAGACTATAGGGACCTTGGCGAGAAAGGGAAATTTCTCATGCATATTTTCTGGTGACCTATTCCTTATTTTCTTATACACATTAATTTTTTTTTATTTATTTATGCAACTAATCTAATACAAAGAAGCTACTTACCTCTTTTTATATACAAACAGAAGTACTTTGTATATAAAAACAGTAATATAACAGGGATGTAACATGTATATAACAGGGATATGTTTAGGAAAATTTTAGGTCCTTTAAAAGGACCCTTCACAAAATAATTTATCTTAAAACTGGACCCTTCACAAAATTTTTTATCCCCAAACAGGACCCTTCACAAAACATTTTATCCCAAAACAGGACCCTTCACAAAATTATTTGTCTCTTAAATAGCACTTTCACAGAATTTTTTCACCTTCAAATTGAACTTTTTGCAAATTTAGTCATTTAAAAATAAAATCTGGCCTGTAAGTAAGCAGTTAAACTCACCAAAGAGCATATTACTTAGGTTTTTATATATGAAGGATAGAACATGAAGACATCGATAATTTAAAATTCACAAAATTATGACTAGAATTTTAACACAAATAAGAAAAACTTCACAATTTCACAAAAACAGGACCCTGTGAGAAAAGTCTGGACAGACCTCTGTATAAACAAGAATAAAAGTTCACCTGGTGTTTATATTATTTGGCCAATAAATTTCACTTTCCGAAGCCCAAACTGCACTAAGCTTTTTAAAACAATGGTAGAAAAATATTGAAATACATTATTAATTTATCTGTAACAAGTAAATTAAAGTGAATTTACAATTCAAGAATTTAATATCTTCATTTGTTAATAAATAAAGTACGTACATAGTGTGAATTAGCGATGCATTGAATAGTGATTTTGGCCAAATACCAAATATTCGGCCCACAGGTAAACCGAATACCAGATATTCGACTAGCTGAATAGTGACTAATAGGCCAAATACTAGGGATGTAACGAATAGTGATTTGGCCAAATACTGACTTAAAAAAAATTATTTTAATTGTTTTATTTTTTTTTCAATTTTAAAATCAAAAATTAAATTAAGGACTAATTGAAATTAATTTTTTGTTTGAGTGTTCAAAAATCATAACAGCTGAATGTATTTTTTTTAATATTTTAAATACTTTGATGCCAATAAGATAACATATGACTTTCAAAAATGTAAATAATAATTTAATTCATAATTTTTTATTTAATCCATAGATAGTTCTAGTAATTTATATATATTTTTATCTAAAATAGAAACTCATTACCTCTGTAAAAATGAAACTTTTTTTATTTTAGTAAAATCATTTCACCCCCCCCCCCCCCCAAAAAAAAAAAGAACTTGCATGTGTCCTCTGTCTTTTTATATCCTTTCTCATTCAACTCAAACTTAGTAAATTTATATTCTGTATATAAAGAAAAGGGTTGTTTTCTTAAAATATAATTATTCATTCCATTTAAATATAATTACTCTTTTCTGCTACTAAGATATACTTTTCTCTTTTCTTTCTCTCAAAATTAACAAGCCCCTCATAATACTTCCTCCACCCCATATTTCACAGTGAGATGCCTCCTGAAATTTATGTTATATAGTTATTTATAAGTTGTCATGAAGCTTTAAATTCTATTGCAAGAATTGCATTGAGAGGTGAAAAAAAAGTATTTAACGGTAATTAAAGTTCTTTTAACAAAGCTGTTTAAGTATGATAATTAAATTGAGAGATTGCTGTGGCAGTGATGACTTAGATTCTAATCCGTAAAAATAAATCGAGTTGGCTGTCCATAACTTTGACGGTAGATTTCTTAGTATGTAATGTAAATACCAACCAGTTTTCCTTGAAAAGACTTCCACCGAGAGATATCTCATGTGTAGGTCTATATTCTTGATGGATAGATCTTAAACAAATTCAACACCAGCAATACAGTAGATTTTGAAGTTATGTATGCATATATTTATTTTTATTCCATGGAAAATATATTTTTAAAATATGGATAAGACAAACTACTTTTAACACAAGCAAAAAAAAAAAAAAAAAAAATTACCCGTGAGTGTTCACATTAACAAGATTCGACTGTATTACTATTTGTGCTGTCTTAGAATTTGCAAAAATAGTTAAAATGATCATCTCGAATGTGACATAATTTCTGCCATTTACTGCTTTTAACGCATATTAATGAATTTAATATTTTAATGTTTTTTCTGTTTATAAGTCACATGTAAATAATTTTTTAATTGAAAGGAAATACTATTCTTTGTGATGTTTTTACAATTCCCAACAATTTAAAATAATTATTTTTTTTCTTCTGTACACTGCAAGTTTGTAATGTATATCCTTAAAAAAAATAGTTAAATTCATGTATAGTTTTTGCTTCTATAAACTTTTGGTAATTTTCTGTTAGCCAGTTTATGTATATGTATGTATATAACACTGGTGCTCAGTTAACAGGATTTTATTATGCTTTAAACTTTTATCATTTATTTTATTATGATTATATACATTAAATTCAGTAATACATAAATAATATGACTCCATCTTAAATAGGACGTAATCACCTTGGCAACCTAGAATCATTACCTATCATAGGGTATCATTGAATTAATATGTATGATAGAATTTAATAGGAGACTTTCATTAATATCTTTTTATAGTTTTGATTCGATTTTTATAAAATTTGAAAGGACTCGACAAAATTCTGCAACGATTATAGGTATTTATTAAATTTCAAACCATTCAGTGGGGTAGTTTTTGCAATGTTATACGCAGACAGAGACGGGGGGTATCAGACGGCAACTATAAGTGCTACATATTTATATAACTATGAACACTCCTAAAAGGGAAAATTGTTACTATTACAACACTATTTCGGGTACTTTGGCTTCCAAAAATAACAGAAATTTACAATTTTTGTTTATATCTGGTTAGAGATTTGCATCGGCCGAAATTTCCAAGGCGCGAACCCTTAAAAGTTCGAGCCTGCCCATATATATCTTTACAGTTCACGCACCGGCCGGTCTTATATTCAAAATTTTATTTATTCATGTACAGAAAAAAAAGTTCCTCCTTCAAAATTACGTATTATATTCTATTTCAAATCATTTTAATACTATTTTGATCAGAATGAAGTGAAAACAGAAATCGTGTTTTTCTGTTCTAGTGATATTTGCAAATTTATGTCGGCGTGGCATTGATATGGCACCACTCAAGAGACTGAACAATGAATTTGCTTTCAGTTCGATTTTCTTTTGTGACAGCAGAATAATTTTTAACTGGATGTAATTTATTTTTTCTTAAAAAAAAAAAGAGATATCTAACCTGAAAAGAATATCTTTAGCCAACAAGCATCAACTTGAGGTTTTTTGTCTTCTATTGCTTACGACTATAAAAATCACGTTAGTGATTTTTCTATTTATTTTGTATCATGAATGCTACCCATGCTAAAGCATTAAGGCTCTGTTTTACACATTTACAAAGTCACTTTCATTTGCAAGTAGATATAATTGTCATATATTGTTATTCTGATAGAAAGCAATCGAGCAGTGTTTCCCGTTGTTCTATAATTTCTGTAAATATCATTCATTTTTTTCATAAAAATGCATAGCTGCAAACTATCCCTTTTTTGTGTTAAGTCAATTTTCGTACCTAATCCTTATCATATTTAAACGTAGAATTAGCAAAAAAACACAATTAACATTATAATTAGGCAAAGATTACTATTCGGAATGAGTGATAACTAAAAAATGGAATAGTTGAAAGCTAAGTATATGCTGATAGATATATTTAAAATTTTTATTTTGCTAGAGAAAAAAAAACTGCTTTAAATTTTGCAATTAATGTACAAAACATAAATATGCAGATTGGAGTGACAGGAGAGGAGACGTGAACGGTACAGTTGTCAGCACCGGTATCACAGAATATTAGGGCTCCGGTACTTTTTTTAAATAGAAGTTAAGCCCTGCACCCCTGTTATATCCGCTGAAAATTGTTCCTATTTTATCGGCGTAGTTTGATTTTTTCAAATTTGTTATATTGGGCCGGTCAGCTTGCTTAACTCTTTTATCAGTCCAGTCTCACCCATTAACAAAAATTGCCTTTATTCTGCTGACCCGGCCCGTTTGAAAAATTGCCTTCATTTTCCAGACCTTGGGTCCTTGCAGACCTCTTTACCTTGGTTTTTGCAAACCCAAAAAATCAGAGAAAAAGTACTTGTATTCTAAATGTAAAATATCTACTAGATTATTCAATTAAAAACGGTTTTCATCTACTCTGCAAAACTGCACATCATTAACATTTTATAGATATCAAATTACTTGTAATAGGTTTAATTTCACTTCAAACTGTCTAACAAAAAAAAGTTGGAGTTACTTGTTTTTTAGCGACTCTGCCTCTTTTGCTCAAAAATGGATCCGACCGACTCCGCAGCTCTGCTAAAAAGGCAAAATTTCATATTGTAATATTTGCTCATAAAAATGTTTGATAATAAATAGTCTTCATTCTGAAGCACCAAAATGTCAGCCTAAATAATCATAGCGTACATATTTAAGGGTGATGGACAGTAAGATCTCAAATTCCTTCCCTAATGTTAAACCTATACTTGCATAATGCATTCATATTTTTAAAATATCTTCACGGGAAATTATTATTTTTAGTAACTTCTTTTTTCTTAAAGTACTAGGGGGCTCGGCCCCCTACGAGCTACGCTCGCCAACCCCCGTCCAGACACCGTAGACTCTAAATGCACGCTAATTTGATCGGCTTTGAAAAGATTTCGAAAGATTGAATTATAATTTAAAAAATCCCTGCCGGCTCGGGCCTACAGGCGAAGGTAGATTTCGAAGTTAAGTACTAAATTCTCCAACAAAACTTAAATCAAGATTAGAGATAAACACAGTTTCTTCACAAAGAGTGAGCTGTAGGGAGCTAAACTTTTTGTGAAAATTATAATATACACGAATACACACACACACACATGTATATGGAATAGGTTTAAAAAATGGCTACAAAAAATTCAGAGAACCTTAAAGTGTTAAAATATGTTAATATTTCTATAGTCGGGTTTTTATCATGTTTTAATACGTTTCTTCAAACTCACATGACGTTACATATTCACCTGCTGAGGTCCATTATATTTCCAATATGACGCAATAACATATTTTTTTAATTCGTCAAACTGTTTATTTTATTTTGAGTTTTCATGCTGAAATCTTGCTCTAGAAAACTTATGACGTAATATTCAATTTGTTTTCAATTTGTCAATCTATTTAATTTTACACGTGAAAATTTTGCATTAGAAAAGTAATTGTTGTGGTGAGAATTTTATTGTTTTTTTTTTTTAATTGTTGGCAACTGCTATAACGAAAAACTTTTATTTTTTTCCTGCCATTATTGTGTAAGAGCTGGTTTTATCAGAATCATGTTAAGACAGTATTCAAAATTTTGAACCCTCCCCATTTCAACCCTCTTGGGCCGATTTCGCCCATTTTCAATCCCCGCCGAGATATTAGCCATATCAAAGTTGTTGGCGAGTTTGGGGACAATCCGTGCATAATTGCGACTTTTATCGTGCGGACAAAATTTAGTACATACATACATATATATATATATATATATATATATATATATATATATATATATATATATAAACTTTTTAGGTGGGGGTGGTTTTGGGTTCCTGGGGTCCTATAATGAAAAGTTATGAAGGAATTTTTCAAAAGTCGCACCATGGTAACGACTGCAATAGGTAGTATTTCTTACGAAATCTACCTAAAAACAGTGGCGATCTCTCTATAAACGGATTTCTATTCATTTCTCTTTGATTGGGGAATTTTAACGCCAAATCCGTTGCGGTACTACTTGATTATCCCGTCGACCCATTTCGCCAAATTATATAAATCGCCAAACCACTCGCCAAATTATACAAATTGACATAATTTTTTATTTAAATAAAGAAAAAACAAATAAATTAGTACAACATTAATAAAAATACAAATAAAACGTCGAAATAAAGATAACTTGATGACGTAGACACGTGTAACAACATTTCAAAATAAGCTAATATAAAAGGAATTAAGTAAACAGAGTCTTTGTCTCCTGGTATTTTTTAACAAAGTGAAAAGAAAGTTCTTTTAAATGAGACATTTTAAATTAATCGTTTTTAATCTGACGTAATTTTGACCAAACTATTCTTTCTCTTTTTAATATTCACGTGAAAATACTTGTGTTAGATATGAAATATTATTTGCGCTTTCCTAACAAAAATAGTTGAAAAGTATCCTCTTAAAATATCAAATAAATGTCTAGCGCAATTTCTAAATTTAAACCGTTTTGCAATATTATTTTGTGTTCATTTTATGTAATAACTGTAATGTGACGTAAATATGACGTAATTTCTCCTATTTAAGGCTTCTAACGCATGTTAATAAATTTATTGTTTTACAAATTCCTTTCTCTCTTAAAATTCACGTGTAATTATAGTTTTTATGACGTAATTTTTAATAAGTTCCTGCTTTTTGTACATAATTATTTAATTCTAATTCCAAATGTTTTTTTCTGTTTATAATAGTCACGTGTAAATAAATTTTTAATTTATTTACACGTATAAATATTTTTTTTTTTTGAAGCAAACATTATTGTTTCCGCTGTTTATACAGTTGGCAACAGTTTAAATGAATATCACTTTCTAAAATCTGTTAAAAATATGTCTAGAAATGCTGAAAATCTGAATTTAAAATAGAAATAAAACCTCACAAAAATTAGTCAAAATAAAAAAATTAATGCAATCTGCACTCCGGCAAATTCTAACGCATAAAATGATCTAAAAATGATTAAATTCCTATGAACAGTTTTTGCTCCTATAAAACTTTTGTAGTCGAACGATTTTGTCCAACTTTAGCATTAAATATCTCTTAAAATAATTCTTCGATCTGAAAACTGTCTGCATCAGCGTGTTTATCAAACATTTCTGTATAATACTATCGATTTTCATATTTTTGTATGCATTATTTTTCTTAATATTAACGAAGAAAGACCTCCGGTCACAAAAAATTCAAAACCGGCGGCGGCGGCGGCGGCGGTGACAGCGGTAGTTACTTTTTTTTAGAATAGAGAGATGCCTCTGTTTTTAGCTCACAGGCTATCAAAGCCTGAGAGCTAATGTGCCCGCCCGCTCTGTATGTATGTATGCATGTATGTATGTACGTACGTACGTATGTATGTACGTACGTACGTATGTATGTACGTAACGCGATAACTCTTGATAGAAACATCCGATTTGCTTCAAAAATTTTTTCCTAGGTTCATTATGATAAGGCGCTTCCCTGATTAGTTTTGGGAGTTCATTGGTTAAGGATAAAGGGGAAAAAACGGGGTTAGTCCAACCCCTTTTTATTCAGATAAACGGGTTTTTCATGCAGAATGATTCGATTTGCTCCGAATTTGGTATACCAGTTTATTAGGTTAAGGCGCTTCCCTGATTAGTTTTGGGAGTTCATTGGTTAAGGATAAAGGGGGAAAAACGGGGTTAGTCCAACCCCCTTAATTCAGATAAATGGGTTTTTCATGCAGAATCATTCGATTTGCTCCGTATTTGGTATACCGGTTTATTATGTTAAGGAACTTCCCTGATTAGTTTTGTGGGTTCATTGGTTAAGGATAAAGGGGGAAGGGTGGCTAGTCCCCCCCCCCCTCTTAATTTAGATAAATGGGGTTTTTTGAAGGATTATTCGATTTGCTCCAAATTTGGTATACCGGTTTATTATGATAAGGAGCTTCCCTGATTAGATTTGGAGGTTCACTGGTTAAGTATAAAGGGTGAAACGGGGGCTAATTCCCCTTCACTTATTTTTTTGAGGGGCATTATTCTTTAAAATAAGAGTATGATATACAATTAGTGTGAATAGCCTGTGAGCTCAATGCCATCAGTTTAGCTGGGCATTTTTCTTTTTTATTTGCTATCAAAATATTTCTCGGGCAGTATCTTCATTTCTAATATATTTAACACTTTGAGACAAAGGTATAAAATAAAAATATTTACAGGAAAACAAAGAACATTTTATTACTGTTGTTATCCAAAAAAGTAAGAATAAAATAACTTTCAAAATCCCAAATGAACTTAATATCAACATATAAACTTATTGTGAATGAAACGTCTACTGACACAAACCTGTAAACAAAACGAGAGTTGCAGCAAGAGATTTCTTGGCATGGAAGACATCGCAGAACTAGCAGGTTACATTTACAGACAGAATATCAAAAGAAACTTCTGCCTGATAATGCATCCAGCTGTTATAAAAATCCCAATAGAAGACTTCAGTTCCTCGACTTCTAAAAGTAATCTTCATGGTTCACAGACCAGTGATTACTTCACGAGGTTACATTACACTTTATTATAAGTTAACATCTTGATACCAAGTTCATTTAGAATTAACAAGATATTTAATTGTACAGTTTTAAACAGTTTGTTGTTTTCCGTAAATAAAAAAATGAAAATTTCATCTTTTATTAAATATGCAAGAATATACTTTTACTTATTTACAAAAAAATTTTCTTGTGGTGTTGTTCAATTATTTCAACATTTTATGAATACAAGTACCTTGCCCCTGAAAGAAAGGGTTAAAGTTTTGACCAAGCCCCTAAAAGTTTGTTTATAAAATTTTGTTGAGAAGCACCAGCATAGAGATTTTAAAGTTATTGGTGGGACTCAGCCAGCTGTGTAGCTGTTATACCTGCTAAAATAGAAACTGAATAACCCTTGCTTCAAAAAGTTGTATATTTCTTTGAACTTTCTTTTCCAAAGGATCTGTGGTCATCAACAAAAGAAAGGGGAGTCTCAATAAAAAAAAAGGGCAGTGATAAACATATCAGGGATCTCCTCCGCAGACCTATGACCTTTCGCTGAGCAACAGAAGACTGTCACATCAAAGGCACTGCTGTTGTAGCAGGGAGTAGTCTGTTCTCAGCTACTATTCTATACTTTTATCTTTCTAGGAAAGAAATTCAGCTGAAAATTGTAAGTAGATGTTTTAATACTTCTTGTGGATATGTGAAATATTTGTGTATTTTGAGTTGTGTTATTGAACAATAATTTTCTTAACCCTCCTGTTCACATTGTGATCAAAACAAATATTGATCATAAAACTGCATTGTGTTAAAATTCATGACACAAAAGAATTTCAAATTTAATTGCTACTATATCAGGGTTAAATCTATAATTATTTAAACTTTGGTTTTTAGTATTTCAGTTTTTAAACCTACATAAAATATGGAATCCAAATAAATATATTAATTTAAAAAGGCGAAAAAAAATAGTTTTAGCATTTCAGTTTTTATAAGTAGGGGAAGACGGGGTACAATGAAACAAAATTTACTAATTATTTTTTCCTATGCACAAAAATATAATTAATGCAGAATTTTAATGTTGTATTTTCCCCATCTAAATAAATTTTTATTAGGTTCTAAACAATATCTTTATGCTTGAAAAATAGCAAAAAATAAATCTCTTATAGTGTTTCATTGTACCCCGTATGCCGGGGTACAATGAAACACATACTGGGGTATAATGAAACACTCCAAATGATGGAAGCAATATCCACCCAGTATAGTTTATTTTATGAAAAATGAGATAAATACAAAAACAAAACTTGATTAATAAGGAACTAGATAAAAATATTATAGTCTAAGATGAAAAATAAGAAAATTCTATTAGTTTAAGAAATATCTTTCATTTTATATTAAATTGGCTCAAGTCAGTTTCAAAAATTAGTATTTCTGCTTATATTTCAGTTGCTCCTGAAGGAATATGAGGTGGTAGTTTCAACGCAATGAGTTTTTTCTTTTTTTTAATGTAAGTTTCTAAAAAAAAAAAAAAAAAAAAAAATTAAAACTAGGTCGGAGTCTTTTTATATCAAGTACTTCACATTTGACTTCATTTAAATGTATGATTTCTCCAACGGTATATATTTCCTTATGTTTCCATTTATACGGATACTGCTTGTGCCATACATGTTGCGTATGGATATCTCATTCTTAGTACCTCAATGACCAGCTGGGCCTGGAAAAAAAATCTGGATCATCATCAGAGTCTGTAGCAGGCAGAGTTTATTTTCAAACCAATCCCTTCTTAGCTTTTTTTCTCTTTCTATTTTTTAATTGCTTAACAAGAGCATTTTTTACTGACCTGGTTAGAACAAAACTCTTTTCTTTTCTGTTTTCCAACTGTTACTTCTAATATATTCTATTTACTACTTTTATTACTACAATAAAACATGTTTCATTGTACCCCGTCTGCAAGTGTTTCATTGTATCCCGCACTGAGATTACTAAATAAAAATTTATTTTCAAACTTCTAATATTTATTTTTTTCAGTTTGGTTTTGGAGGTATCAAGACAACAACCCAAAGATAACAATGTATAGATAAAATAATTATTACATATAACAACAAGGAAACAGAAACAAAATTACTTTTAGTAAAGAAAGTTACTTTCAATGATGTAAAAGCAATAATCTTCTATTTTTACTGTTGTAGAAGTGTGAATGTATCCAAATCACATCAGTAATTGGAACATATAGTTGTATAACATATATATAAACTGCAACTCTCTATGACAAATTTTATTGAATTTACAAGTAATGTTTCATTGTACCCCTTGTTTCATTGTACCCCGTCTTCCCCTACATAAAATATGGAGTACAAATATATTAATATAAAAAGGAGGAAAAAATCATATTTCTGGTACCTTTTTTAGTCATGTGGATTTAAAAACAACAGGAAAGTTTTGTAACATGACAAATAATAATAATAATAATAATAAAAAAAAAACTGATATTCTTCATTCAATAAATAGGACAACATTAATATTACTAAAGCATGAATGATATTTCATATCTGCTTTAAAACTTGTGTTTATAAGCCTTATTTTATTAATATAAGTGTATGTATACAATAAAATTCCTAAACCACATTAGCCATATCTATGTAACCAGGAGTGTAAAATTCTAGGTGCCAATGGTTGCCACTTGTAAATTTTTAGTATTGTTTGCCTAATAACTAATAAAATAACTGATAAAATTTAGTGGAAGAATACTTAAAAATTTGGTAAGAATCTGCCCATTGGTGCTAAGTTTTTACACCAATTCTTTATTTATGAAATTGTTTCCGCAAATTATATTTCTATATTGTTCAAGGACATTAGAAAGTGTTTCACTTTGTATATTCTATGTATCGAAATTTTTGTTTATGTGTCAAACAAAGTTGATTTTCTTATTTTTGTAAAAAGTGTCCCATTCCTCCCCACTCTACCCTACATATATTTTGCATTTTTAAAATCTACATAAACTGACAACAAAAATTTTGAATACTTATGAACATACTAATTAAAGCCCGATATGTTACCATTCCATTATTATATAGTAAACAATATTCTCCCAATCATAATACATAACGTGCATCCCACATAAATAAGGGCATTAATTATATTATATATATATATATACAAACTCTATGCATATAATACTATTAAACTATTTCTATCTAATCTAATAAAACGTATACAGAGAAAACCGTTTTATCTAATATATATATCCTTGAACTTACATAAATCTCAAAAGGATAACTTTTATTTTCATCTAACAAAACGAAAGGTCTGATTTCCTCGATCAGATCTCTCGCCGCATTTTTCGTTACTTTGTATGTTGAGATGAAATTTCTTTCATTTATTGAAAAAGGATCTTCCCGATCCTTTATTCTTTGCCTTTGTATTTGATTTCTTCGCCGGCGTCGAACAACCAAAATCTCCGCCATCTTGAATAATGAGTACTTGTTACGGTCTTGTGACAGCTTGCGGCGGATTTCACGCTGTTGCAAATTTTTATGACAACAATCACAACTTTGTGACGCCAGAAGCTGGAAGGCGTTTCATTTGTTTCCCGTTTAGTAGGATTTGTTACTGTGACTCGAGTTGTTACGGGAAGCGTTTCATTTGTATCCACTCCTCAGTGTGACGAATTTAATTTAAAAGAACTCAAAACTTTTGCCTGAATACATATTGCCTCATGTATGTGTTGATTAAACGCAACATACTTTGGCAATAATGATTCAGTTAGGTATTTCTACAAATGATCCTCCAGTACCAGGAAAAAGATAACTATAAAATTGTTCTATGCCAGTATACAAGGAGTACTTGTTCCACAGTTATACTACAGACCTTAATAGGTAGGAAGCCAGCAATATGCATTTTTATTATTTATTTTAAAGCTGAAAAATCTTACTGTTATAGGAGAAAATTTTAATTTTAGCGTTGTTTAATAAGAGAATTTTTTGTAGTTTAGATGAAAAAATAGAATGTGAGAATTAACATAATATACAAATGATCATAATTATCTTAACCTTGCTTAACCTTGTGATGAAAATATGAATTACTATATTTAATTTAAGATTCTGTGAAAAATCAAGGAATAAACGCAGTGAATATATATGTAAGATAGAAAATGCTTGCAAATTGGATTTCTAGAAAGCTTTAAATCGGTATTTCAATATTACAGCACACCAACCCCCTCCCCCTTTCCTACCAGCCTAACATTATCTTTACATGTAAACAAATGTTTTGTCAGCCCTTTTCATCGTATTAAAATAGTGATTGATAGTTCTGAAAGTCAAAATACTCATTTAATGCAACTTGTTTTTTTCTATATATTATATATAACTCTAATAAAAGGCATATTTTCAACTGTTAAAGGTTTTAAAACCTCCAAAAAATTCAACTTTATATAAGTATTGGAGCTGTTTACCTTTATGCAGAGATAATCAGCAGAAGCTTTCAAAGTTGTTATTTGTTTTCATTTGTAATTTAACTTTTATATTATCTTTCATATGCAAAATACAATATTTTGCAGCAGTTCAAGCTTTTATGATTTTTTTTTCGATTTTTTTTTTTTTTAAGTGACATTAATAAAAGCATATTTTTATTTTCTATCATAATTTTTCATGTTAATATATAACTAAGCTCTTGAAATCTATTCTTTGTTAAAAATAAATCACATAAGTTAGTTTTTTTTCTTTTCTTTCTCTTATTTAAAATTTCATTTCTCAAATTTGCATTTTAAAAACAGACAATAAAGAAATGTATTTAATTTATAATGCTTATTTTCATAAATGAATAAAGTTGTCCTTTTTTTCCACTTAATCTTGTGATGAAAATACAAATTATGTTTAAGATGTCTGTAAAATATCAAGTAGTAAAGCACTGAATACATTTGTAAGATAGAAAATGTTTGCAAATTGGTTTTTGAGAAAGCTTTCAATCACTATTTCAACATTACAGCACACCAACAACCTCCCCCCCCCCCACCCCTTACCAGCCTAACATTAAATCACATGTAAATAAATGCTTGTCAGCCCTTTTCATCTTATTAAAATAGTGATTGATAGTTCTGAAAGTCAAAAGACTCCTTAATGCAACTTATTTTTTATTTTATATATAACTCTAATAAAAGGGCGTATTTTCAACTGTTAAAGGTTTTAATAAAACCTCCAAAAAATTCCACTTTATATAAAGTAGCAAAGCTGTTTACCTTTATGCAGAGATAATTGGCAAAAGCTTTCAATATTATTATTTTTCACGGGTAAAATTATTTTTATATTA
Source organism: Maratus speciosus (assembly GCA_963932465.1). NCBI lineage: Eukaryota > Metazoa > Arthropoda > Arachnida > Araneae > Salticidae > Maratus > Maratus speciosus. Next base: position 609,696,924 of record OZ010791.1, on the reverse strand, counting down.
TCTTTCACAAGCAAAATACAATATTTTGCAGCAGTTCATGCTTTTATGATTTTTTTCGATTGATTTAAGTACATTAATAAAAGCATATTTTTATTTTATATCCTTTCATTTTAATATATTTTATGTCATTATTTATAAAACAAATTTCAGCAATTAACATATATGCTTCATTATAAAAGCTAAACTGACTTATCCACAAAATAAATAAAAATGATATATGTATGTTGTATGTGACATGCAGTAATATAGTTGATTGAACATGATGTTCACATTGCTTGAGGATAAAATTTGTTTATTGTAAATGGGTGGCAAGAATGTAAACAAGTACAGATTTAATAGTGCAATTGATATATTGAGATACTTAATGTAAATACTTTAAGAAAGGCTAAAGAGAAAAAACTATTCACAGTCATTAAGGTAAGACTGGCAATATAAACAGTTGTTTAAACAATGTTTAAATAAGATGTGCTGACAAAAGTATTGACTAAGTAATTTGCTACATGTTTTCAAAAACAGTAAATAAAAAAAAGGAGAAACTAAATGTAAATGACACCCCCCCCCCCCCAACCCACATTTCTCTCAAAAAAGAAGTATTTGAAATCAATTCTTTATATATAGTATAAAAAAAAAATACATTTCAAATGCTTCCTTTTTTTAAGATAATAAAGAAATGTATTTCATTTTTTATATTTATTTTCAAAAGAAAATAAAAATAAAGTTTTTTTCGATGAAAATAAAATTACTATTTCTATTATTATTATTATTATTATTATTATTATTTTAGATTTTCTAGGAAACATCAAGAGTAAAGAAAAATTTAAATCTCCCAAAATATATTCATGAAATAAAATGCCTGCAAATTTAATTTTTAAAGCTTTCAATCACTATAGTAACACACCATAACCAACATTCTTTTTTTCTTTTATTTTTACAGGAACATCAATTAATATTTATTTATCATGCACCTTATTAAAATAGTGGTTGAAAATTTAAAAAGTGATACACATTCTTTTAAAAAACTCAATACCTTCTTCTTTTCTTTTTCTTAATATTATAAATCTAATGTAAATAGCATATTTTCAACTGTAAACAAATTAAAATGAATAGCTTTTTTTAAAACTCCATTGAACTTTACTCGTCTGTTTTACTATGCAATTTATTATACAAGTAAGTCATTTGTCTGCTTTTGATATTACTTAAACAATTTCTATAAAATCAAGAAGAATTATTGTTATTATTTTTTAAAACACTGTTTTAAAGTTCAAACTTTCTACTTTTACAGCAGTCAAAATTTAATTTATGTATATTTATATTTGTTTCATTAATGTATAAAGCACATGAATAAAAGTTTCACATTCTTAACACTAGAACGGCGGCAAGGGGTCATTTTGACCCCTGCCAAACGAATACATGTTGATTCGAACCAGAAAACTTTTTATAATTTAAAATTAATATATGCTGCACAAAAATAACTTAAATAAACAAGTTAAATAGTTTTAAGCAAAAATTCTGATGTGAAATATTTTTATAAAACTTGAGTAAAATTTCCCGCCGTTCTAGTGTTAATAAATAAACATTTTAAAAATTTTCTCCAAAAAGGGTAGTAAAACTTTCATAAAAAGCAATTTTCAAAGAATATAAACCACAAAAATAAAGTTAATCAGCAAGCAAACAACTTTAATCAAAGATGCTTAAAAAAAACTCTTAGATTTTTTTTTTTTTTGTCTGAAAATTTTATTTATGTAGGTATGAAGTTGATTTTGTAACTGTAGTAAAAAAGATTTTCACTGGTATTTTAAATTTTAGATTATTGTTACTATAAAATATGCTATATAAAAAACTTTAATAATTAAATTCTAGAATGTATTTAGTATTCAGTTTTTGCCTTGATATTTTAATATTGGAAATGCATAAATAATTAGTAACAAAGCCATTCAAATTTTGTAATAATAGTACTAAATTGCTAATATATTTTTGAAAAGATGATTTCATGAACTTTATTTATTTTCACATTTATTAAAAAGTAATTCTCACACACTGATTGATATTTTAATAAAATTTGAAGAAGATTATAAAATTTCTGTAATTTGTTTAATATATGTGTACTTTAAAAGCTAACTTTCAAAAAGAAAATAAAAATGCAGACGTTGTGTAAGACAGCAATAGATGCAGGGTTGAGGTATAATAACAATAATAAATAAATAAAATGAAGCTAGAAAAACATTTTATTCTTCACCATTTTTCAAAAATACAAGAAAGTAACAGTATATATTTTTCTTACACATACATATAACAATTTCAAAAATTATATTAATATTAAAAGTTCTCAGTTTGATGTATACCTCAGTACAAATTATTTCATATTCTTGTCAACTTTAATGGGAAGAGGTACATCATACAGCAGATTTTCAGCTAAGCATTCATCAAAACCTAAGGTTTTATATAAAATAAATAAATAAAATTGGATATTAATAGCATGTATTTCTTGTGACAAGCATTATGTTTAAAACTATGTAGCATATAACAATTCTTTATTAATTAAATAAACTCTCTGTTATATTTATTAATTAAACTCTTTGCATAACTAACTGCATTTGTAGTAGAGCATCAGCTCCAAATCCTTGAACCTTGAAATTTAATTATTTTTTCAATGACTAAAAGAAAAGATAAAATTTATTTTACCCATTTGACTTTAAATAATTAAATATAGATAAAACAGTCATAATTTAAAGCAAAGTGTTTTTATTTATTATAATAATTATCATTCATTTGTTGAAAAATCCACCCCCCCCCCTCCCTTTTCTATTTTGATCAGAGGGTACCAATGCTATCAAAATATCTTAGATTCTTCCAATTATTTAACAAATTTATCTCCATTTAAAAAGAATTCTACAACTTTAAAATCATTTCCAAACATCATTTTTTTGTTCTTAAAAATAAAAGTATTTTTTATAATGTACATAATTTATTTTAAAATAAATAAATAAAAATTAAAACCTCCCCACATCAAAATAACAGAGTAAACGCTCATTTTTTACCAAATTCAATATAATAATCTCACAAATGCAATAAAAAAGTCTCAACATAGAAAAATACTAGAAACTTACTTATTAACGCGCCTATTCCGATCAAACGCTTTTCTCCCGTAACTCCCCTTTCCTCGTGGATTTGCGAGGCGCGTCTAAAATCACGAAACAAATCAAACGTGCGGACGGTTTCACTCTCGCAGAGCAATCGTAACTGAGGTTGTCACGTGATAACTATTTGCGGGAGGTACAAAAGACTCGTAAGTAGTAAAAAAAGATGGCGGACTTTTGGTAGCATAGCGTGCAAAGAGCCATGTGACGCTTGCAAAAGGCTGTTATAGTAAATTTTGTGCTGCAAATAAATAACACAGATTTTAAAAATCACTTGTTATAGATAGGAGCTAACATCAAAACAAAACATAAGGGGAATACTCATTTAAAATACAGGTATGTGAAATGTTTTTTCAGTGTTACGGTACCTTTTGATATGTTGTATTATCGTAAAAGATAGCTTTTTTTTTTTTTTTTTTTTTTTTTTTACTACTATAAAACCTTTACTTATTTTCTTAGTTATTACCAAGATAAGTCACATATCATTAGAATCTCGGTATTGACAGTTTTGACTTTTATCTCGTGAAAGCGAAATACTATCGCATCCATTAAAAAATATATTTGTTTACTTTTTGTAAAATTATGATATTTATTTAGTTTCTAATAATTTAGTAATGAAGTTTTTATATCTTTTTGTTACTAATCCCTAAGAATTAGATTTGATGATTTATAATAATAATAATAATAAAGCTGACACATGAACTGCTGTATTTAAACAATAAGTTTAATTTCTTATTTTTCTGGAGTAAGCAACAGACAATTTCCATGACTTGTGGATAAGTTATTTTCGATAACTGTAACGTATTAATTTGTTCAGCATTTTATGTTAATTTGAAATAAATTTTAAATGCACACGTAAGAAATAAAATTGATAAAATATAAATTTGTAAAGATAATTTTATTAATTAAATACTGTTTATCATCGAGATTTTCATTTTTAAAGCTTATCTGTAATCGTGCAATGAAGAAGTAAAAATATATATGATTACATAGTATGAATTATTAAAAAATGATTAAATCATAATTCTTGAAACTATATTGTGACATTTATAAATATGTCTTATCTTGAAAATTGTTTTTACTCTTCAGTATAATACAACATGCTAATAATAATAAAACACTGAAAACATTTCACATTGTGACTGGTTGAGAGTATGTAAGGATGTATGATTGAGTATTTATTATGTGAAAGTATTTAATTCACACAGATCAAATATTATTACTTATTCAGTTTAAGGGGGGGGGGGGGGGATAAACTACTCTATCTGCATTACATCTAAGACAAAATAATATTAATAGTAAAGATGATAATAAATACTAGTCAGTTTGCAGATAACAAATGTCTGTATTATTTTCAAACTGAAAAAATCTAATTAGCTGAAAGTTATAATTTAATGATGTTTATTAACAAATTTAAGTTTTTAAGTTAAATGACTTCAACATTTTGGATTAAGATTAACATCTTAATTGGTATTTATTTCTCTAGTACTTGTTGGCTTAAAAAAAATAAAAGAAAATCCTGCTGTATAGTACATTTCTCAAATAGGGTAGATGTGCCAGTAATAGACACCCTTAAGAAATTTCTTTTAAAATTTTTATTAATAAATTATAATCATTATATTCCAGTTTTTTCAATATTATATTAATCTATCAACAATATTTAACCATTCTGATAGTTTCATTTCCGAATATGAATAAAAACTCAATTTTAAATAACAGAAATATATCAAAACACCCCAAAAGTCCAGTAATGGACACTCTCTCTTTCAGTAATAGACATCCCACAAAAAGTAACAGATATAATTGTTTTTATGACTATTTAGAACCAGAATTTAATGAAAGCATACTAATGAAACAAAACACTGATTTTCAAATAAATTTAACAATTAGGATGCCAGTATTTAATAAAATATTTGTGATAATCATTCACTGTTTCCATCAATTATTGTAATTATCAGAAGATAGATATTTTAATTATTTTAGATGGATAGTTTAAAATAATAAATATCAAGCAATTACAGCTGTCAGATTATTGAGACAGTGGGAGATTTAAAAGTTAATAAAAAAAAAAAAAGTTTTTGAGTATTAGTGTATAGCAATAGCTTTGTCTCACTATTTTTAACAACTTCCAGAGACTACTTGATATATTAATTGTAATAATTAATATTACAAATATGAAAAAAATGATACTGTGAGTTGGATATTTTAAACACTAAATAAAATAATTCTCAAAATAAAACTGTAGAATTGATGTTTGAGGCCACTGATCTGCAGATTTACTAGTTTCATGATTACTATAACTTTAATTAACGTTACAGTAATATATATATATTTTTTTTTCAGAGATGAATAAGGGAACATTTAAGACAGATTTTTAACAATTTCTGTAACTTAATTGTTTTTATTTAAATGGGGAGGTTTAAGCTCTATGAGCCCCTGTTTGACTATGCCCTTAAATTATATTTTTTGCTTCTTGACTGGTTTGATTGCCATATTATAAAAAGTGCAAGTCAGAGTTATTATATACATTAAAAAAAAAAAGAATAAATTATTGAAATTTTATTAACCATATAAAATAACTTAAAAGCAGCTATTTATAAAAGTTTTGGTGTTATTACATTTTGGTAAGTGTTATTTAAAAATTAAATTTATTATTTAGGTCTTCAGTTAAGTCAGTATTTTATGTAATATAAACATTACTGAAATTGCATTTTTAGCAATGTCTACACGGGGTGTCCATTACTGGAAAATGACTAATAATAATGCAAGATTTTAAAATATGCAAGAGGAAGTTATGAAACAAATAATAAAAGCTAAATTTTTATTGGTTATTTTTTTTTTATAAACCAAAACATTGAAGGGTGTCTATTACTAGCACATCTACCCTATATTAATTTACACAATAAATTATCAACTTTTAATTTAGTATAAATTTCGTCAGTGCAAATGAAGTATTGATAGGTCTATAGCAAAAGCTTGCTATATTAAGTATGGGTATAATGCTTTTAAGAGTTTTCTAACTTTTTCACTCTAAACAGTGTCTAAACAGTTTGTTTAAAGCTCTGAGCTTTTCAAGATTGCTAAATATATTGGAAAAGACGCTAATTAAGAGACATTGATAAACATGTTATCATGAAATTTGATGTTTAAAAACTCTACACGTAGCATAAACGTACATTTTTTTCCCCCTTCGTTTGTATTTAATCATTATAAATAATATGAAATGAAATTGTGTAACATAAATAAAAATAACAATTTCAATAATATTTTGTATTTTAATTTTCAGTTATATAAATATATATGTACAGTTAGCCCAAGTAATAAGTGATTTTTAAAAGTGACAAAAATGTTAAATTGATTTAAATTGGGGGGGGGGGGGGCTCTTGTGAAAGAATACAATTGCATAGAAGTAGATGTTGTTTCGGTTTGAGCCTATATACATTATTCTTGTTATAAAATTCAATTTAAGAAGTATAAATTAATAATAATAATTAATTAGTATAAAAGAACTTTTGTGATACAGCTAATTGTAAAAATAGTCTAGTATAAATAAGCTGAATGAAAAGAACAAGCAACCAAAATAAATTTAACATTGAGCTGCTTCAAAACTTTGCAAAAGGAGCCCGCCCCTTCTATAGTGATAAAATTAAAATAAAAAAAGAGAGAAAACAGGAATAACAATAACACACTCTGCTACTATTATTTCCCATTTTCTGTATCATTCTTTTGGCACTAAAGAAGGAAGCTTTAAAATAAATGCAAGAAAAAATTTCTCGAAATATTTCAGCTTTTCTTTGCGTTGATTTTTAAATATCACGTATTTATCGTAACAAAAATAATTTCATATGTATGTCATCTGTTTTTAAGTGCTCTCTCTGGTTTTTAAACTCTTAATGCCCCCTTCCCCCCTACATCAGTTAGCCAGTATACATATATATATATACTTAAAATGAAATCGAATGTCTAAAAATCAAAGGGAAAAAATAATACAAAAGTTAATCATAGGAACTTGTAAATGCAAATATATATAAAACTGGCTATAATATAGTATATATATATATATATATATATATATACACCAACATATACTTTAAAACTGCAGCTATTATGCGCCTGTATGTGGTACCTCGATTTTTAATTCGTATAATATTTTTTAAATATTTTATTTAGCAAAGTATATGCTTATCTAACGTGAATGACATTCATGCATCCTGCATCCAGAACCAATTTAAGTCATTTTACAGCCCTGCTCCTGATTGCTTTTTTGGAAGTTCCAATCTATAAATCTATTCTTACTGTAATGTATCAATCTGTTCTTTATTTTTCTTAAATGTATTTAATTGTGAGAAAAAATACCATCATAGAAAAGCTGAGGCATTAAAGCTAAAGTAAAAGGTTAACATAGTCCGTAATTTTAAATTAATAAATTTTAATTTGATAGGAAAATAGGTGATACATTCATGGGAATAAGCTAGAGCAATAAAAATATTAATACGTAATATGAGCTTGTTATTAAAATAATACTCGGATATTAAGTATTTTTAAATTTAACATTTAAAAGAAATATTCTTCAACTGGTCAGCTATTATTCAAAACATTATATTCTGTCCCTTTAAAAGTTGTTGATGCACTCTCATTGGTTAATACATGCTAATATTCGATTAAAAATCGATTCTCTTATTCTTAAATCGTACATGACATCAGCAGTTGCGGAAGGTGAAAGATGTTTGTTTGGAATAGCGACTTTCAGTTCTTTTCCCCCTTCTCTCGTAAACCCTCCCTTTTGCGGAATAGCTTTCACAACTTTGCGGGCGTTTGATCGAATAGGCGCGTAAATGTCCTATCATATGTAAACAATCATAAAAGTTGCGTCCGAAATGGGCTTTTCACCCTCGTCTCGCCTACTTTGAGATGGCGAAAATAGCATCCGAAAAAATGTAAACATCCGAATTAATTTTTCGCATCTAATCTTTCGCCAAATACGAAAAGAAGCGGTCCAGAATACCGTTTTTCCTTTTCTACGCCCCTATGACGTCAAAGTGATGTCACGAAGGGGGGCGTTCCGCCAAATTTTCGTACTCGGATGAAGCCGGAATTCGACTCCAAGATCTCCGTTCTCTCTAAACAACCCAGCCCGGGATTCGAAGAGTTGAAATCTGATACTGAGTTGAAAGAGTGGTTTTCGAAGAATCGAAAATCCACTCTTCGACTCTCGACTCTCCAAGTCCGACACTGTGTTATGAACTCTTTCAAAGCCATTTGGCGCTCCTCCGGGATTCCACTAACGTCATTAACAGTGGTCCGGTGGACCGTCCAATCTGTCCAACTAAACTGGTTTTCAACCTCACCCCCTTCTCCCTTCTTCTTATAGCAATATCATAGTAGCGTTGCTTGCTTGAACGTGTATTTCACCGATGTTGAAATTGAATGTTTTGTTCCAAAGCATTGTTGGATAATAGGAAAACCATTTGATAATAAGGTAAGATTTTAGGTAGCTTTCTTTACAAAAAGCTACCTATTGCAGCCGTTCGGAGGAAAGCAATTTCAAAAAATTTTGGTATATTTTCATCGATTATGACCCCCAGACCCCGAAACCACCCTCCGTTCAAAATTGATATATATATATATATATATATATATATACCGGGTGTCCCAAAAAGGACTGACTGATTTTAAAATTCAATAACTTGCAAACGGTGACAGATATTAAAAAAATTCTTGCAGGAGGGTTATGCATAAGGTCAAAAGTTTTATTACAGTGATTTTCAATTTTAGTTCGATTTACAAACAATAGATGGCGCTGTAAGCAGTAGTCGCTAAATACAGGCTCGATGTTTGGTCTTTTATCTTGTTTCATGCAGAAAAAGGAGATGGAAATGTATTATCCGGGCCACGAAGTACCAAAAATCGAGCCTGAATTCAGCGTCTATTGATCGCAGTGCCATCTATTGTTTGTAATTCGAACTAAAATTGAAAATCACTGTAATAAAACTTTTGACCTTATGCATAACCCTCCTTCAAGAATTTTTTTAATATCTGTCACCGTTTGCAAGTTATTGAATTTTAAAATCAGTCAGTCCTTTTTGGGACACCCGGTATATCAATATATATATATATATATATATATCTGACCTATGTCACACTGTAACTCTCGTATTTATGAACCGATTTGGATGTAATTCGGTGTGTACATAGTACATACCAATGTCTTGACCGAGTTCGTTGGCCAGCTTCATCCGCCATCTTGTTTCAAAATGGCGGCCATTTAAAAATTAAAAAAAAATTTAAAATTTGAAATGTGGTACCAAAAAACTAAAAATGGAAAAATATTTTTTTCTTATGTATTTGACCTTTATACAAAGACTCCGTAGCAGTTTTCGTTTATACATAGTACAGACCAATGTCTCGACCGAGTTCGTTGGCCAGCTTCATCCGCCATTTTGTTTAAAAATGGCGGCCATTTAAAATTTTAAGAAAAATTTAAATTTGAAATGTGGTACCAAAAAATTGAAAATTGAAAAAATATTTTTTCCTTATGTGTTTGACCTCGATAAAAAGATTCGGGAGCAGTTTTTGTTTCGTCTATATCTTAAAAAATGGCTGAGTTATAGCATTTTGAATTTCTAGTGTGGCTGACATTTTGAAACGCCCTGATTTTTGCCACGTGATAACAGACGTATTTATGAACCGATTTGGATGTACCTTGGTGTGTACATAGTACACACAAATAACTCAACCGAGTTCGTTGGCCAGCTTCATCCGCCATCTTGTTTCAAAATGGCGGCCATTTAAAAATTAAAAAAAAAATTTAAAATTTGAAATGTGGTACCAAAAAACTAAAAATGGAAAAATATTTTTTTCTTATGTATTTGACCTTTATACAAAGACTCCGTAGCAGTTTTCGTTTATACATAGTACAGACCAATGTCTCGACCGAGTTCGTTGGCCAGCTTCATCCGCCATTTTGTTTAAAAATGGCGGCCATTTAAAATTTTAAGAAAAATTTAAATTTGAAATGTGGTACCAAAAAATTGAAAATTGAAAAAATATTTTTTCCTTATGTGTTTGACCTCGATAAAAAGATTCGGGAGCAGTTTTTGTTTCGTCTATATCTTAAAAAATGGCTGAGTTATAGCATTTTGAATTTCTAGTGTGGCTGACATTTTGAAACGCCCTGATTTTTGCCACGTGATAACAGACGTATTTATGAACCGATTTGGATGTACCTTGGTGTGTACATAGTACACACAAATAACTCAACCGAGTTCGTTGGCCAGCTTCATCCGCCATCTTGTTTCAAAATGGCGGCCATTTAAAAAAATTAAAAAAAAAATTAAATTTAAAATGAGATACCAAAAAATTGAAAAATGAAAAAGAACTTTTTTCGTATGTGTTTGACCTTAATACAAAGATTCCGGAACAGGTTTTGTTTCGTCTATATCTAAAAAAATGGCCGAGTTATAACATTTTGAATTTCTATTGTGGCTGACATTTTAAAACGACCTGATTTTTGTCACGCGATAACAGGCGCATTTATGAACCGATTTGAATGTAACTTGGTCTGTACATAGTACATACCAATGTCTCGACCGAGTTCGTTGGCCAGCTTCATTCGCCATCTTGTTTCAAAAGGGTTGCCATTTTTAAAAAAAAATGTAATTTAAAATTTAAAATGAGGTATTAAAAAATTGGAAAATGAAAAAGATTTTTTTTATGTGTTTGGCCTTGATACAAAGATTCTGGAGCAGTTTTTGTTTCTGAAAATTTGTTCTTTTGTTTATATCTTAAAAAGTGGTTGAATTATAGCACTTTGAATTTCTATCATGGCTAACACTTTGAAACGATCTTGTATTTGTCTTGCGATACCACACGTATTCGCCTATTTCCATGGAAGTAGGCATGTGGATAGTATACATCAATATCTCGACCAAGTTCGCTGGCCAGCTTCATCAGCCATCTTGTTTCAAAATGGCGGCCATTAAATTAAAAAATATATTATATATATTTAAAGTGAGGTGCAAAAAAAATTAGAAATTGAAAAAGGTTTCTTTCTTAAGTATTTGACCTTGATATAAGGATTCAGGAGCATTTTTTGTTTGTCTTTATCTTAAAAAATGGCTCAGATATAGCAGTTTCAATTTCTAACGTAGGTGATATCAGTATGATATAGGTAGTAGTATTTTGAAAAATCTGATTTTTGCCTGCGACAGCACTCGTATATATCAACCGATTCCGATGTGAGTGAGCATGTCTAAGGTCTCGACAAAGTTCACTGGTTAGCCTCATCCACTATGTTGTCTTAAAATGGCAGGCACTTTAAGAAATCGCCGAATTTGGCAGCCAAATATAAGTTACTTTAAATAAAAGCAGCTTGGATAAAGCTGACTAATTTCGCGAAATTCTCATTCATAATGATTTAGTATTGATAAAAATTAGTATTGAATCACCTACATTCGGTTTCCACTTAATGGAGCTTCGTGTGTTTGAATAATATAAGTTGGCTTTTTTAAAATAAGGAATATGAAAGCTACCTCTTCCTCCCGGCACTGGCCGGAAGGACTTTTTTATCTTGATTAATCTTAAATATTGCATAAATTTATTTATTTATATGTGAACCCTCTAGTATTTTTACCTGCTTTTGATGTGTTGAATACATATAAGATATACAAGTCACCACGTGTTCGGCAACTTAATATGAGTGTTTTTGTTCTTTTTTTGGGGGGGGGGGGGGGTAAGCGTTTAATATGTAATATTTCATTATTTCGGAATGCAATTATGCTATGTTGTTTTTTACCAGCACATTTTTTTTTCAAATATTCTTATATTTGTATACGTAAACATGACTGAAGCATAAGTGTATTTTCATTTAGTGGTAGTAATAATAACAATTGTTAATATAAAATAGCTGCCTTATACATATTATTTTAAGAAATCAGATTGGTTGAATTCATTTATTAATTAATCATTCATTTATTCAACTACCTTTTAAAGTGCGGAATTCTTGAAATCTTATCGTTTAGGTCATGATACTGATTTTTAAAACGAAAGAAAAAAAAAAGCAACTTCACTACTTTTTTATTATGTTAAAATAATTGTATGTATTAACTATAAACATTTATGTGTACATGATATCATTGCTCTTACACTTTAAACTACGTTAAATAACGCTTATATTTATTACTGTCATTTATTTATTATATTCTATTATTATTATTATTATTAAATTTTTAATAATTTAGCTTTTGTCTTTATGTAATAATTTAGGTACCCCGCCATGTTTTAAACTTAATGAAATTAAAATATTTAATATCTATTGTGTATAAAACATGTCTTATTTAGGTGAACTATATAGTCATAGTTACCAAGAAAGCATTGCTTTGCTTACATTATTATTATTATTATTATTATTTTAATGGTTTAAAGATTAATTGAATGGTACTTACTTTGACATATTATTTTCGAAATTTTAATTAAATCATAGAAAAATACAGAAAATAATATTTTAGTCATACATGTAAATATAGTGATATAGTAAAAAATTATACAGAAAAAGTATATAAAAAATAATGATAATTAATAATAATAATAAAAAGGCATTTAAAAAATATTTAATGTAGTTTAAAGTTTAGTTTGATCGTCATAATAATAATAATAATAATGTCCAACAAATTACAGATTGCTATTATAAATATTAATTATGTTTTTAATTAGGTTTTTTTAAATAATACTTTGAAGATTAGGAATATTTCATTTAATGAGATATTTAATGAATTTCTTATGTCATATTGTTTTTGTTGTTTTAATATAATTGTATAATAAATATGATAGTCAGATTTAAAAATATATATAACATGATTTTTTTAATTAAATGAAACTATATAAAATAACGAATAATTCCATTATTACAATTTATTTTTTTTCCCTTAGTTTTTAATTTTTCTAAACGCCCATTTTTAAAATTATTGGTATTTTAATTCCCGAATTTTATTTTTTCATGTATTTTATAACTTATGAAATATTAATAAAATTTATTATTTTAGTCCATGTATAAAACTATGATAACTTTATTGCCAATTTATATACTACATTTTACCTTTATATATTTCAGTTGTTTAAATTATAGAATAAATACTAATACTTGTTTTTAAGTCAGATAGGTAAAATTGATGTTCATTTTTCTTAAAAAGTCAGATGTGTCAATCTAATGTTATTTTTTTAAATTATTATTTCAATAATCAAAGAGAGTTTTAAACAATTTTGAATAATGCATAATATTATTAAAATTTTTGATATTTAATTTTTGTCTTTTAATTTAACATTTTTTGGTACCATACATATTTCAAAATGTATCAAATCTAAAACTTTAATATTCTAGCTTATGTAAAATGCATATCGTTTTCAGATAATGAAATATTCACTTTTATTAGTTGCCATATACTGACAAAATTATCTTGAATTTCCCTAAAAATTTCCATCTATAATATTGACTTTATTGCCAATTTGTATATGGAACATGTTTATGAATCTTTATAGATTTCAAGTATGTGTTTTATCAGATGTATTTAACAATGGTTTGAAAATTAAGGGAATATTTCATCTGGCATACTATTTTTTTTTTTTTTTTTTAAGTTTTAGGATAAATAATAACGATATAAGTAAATAAAACATGATATTTTTTGAATTAAATTAAACTACAATAAATAATGAATAATTTTAGCATCACTGTTTACTTTATTACTTTTTAATTTCACTAAACGCTTAATTCTTAATTTGTTGGTATTTTAATTCTTATGTTTCAGTTCTGGACATATTTTAACATTTATCGAATATGAATGATAAATAATAATCATAATTCTTTACGATATTTAATGTATTTTGAAGCTTGATTTGATTGTTAAAAGAAAAATATAATGCCCAACAAATTACATATTATTAAACATTATTATTATCTATAGAATTAAGAGTAATAAACATAGCAATATTACTTTATGCTTTTTTATATTTAAAGCTACCTTATATTCAACATTATCAAAATAACTTATATACTTTGTAAACAATACATCAAAAGCAGATAAAACATATAAATAAGTAAATGCATAAAAGATTTATCAAGATAAAAAGCACTTACTCATTATAAATTGATTTTCCCATTATCTATAAAAATGTTAAACAGCGCTTGAGAAAAAAAAAAAAAAAAAAAAAAAAAAAAAGTTGAAAATACAAATTAGTTTCACTAAAGGATGATTTTTGAAAGTGATTTTTTATGAGATACATGTGAGTTATATTTTTTCACAATAATTACTTTTTAAATATAAAATTAATGCATTAATGTTTTCTTAATTTTCTCTTTTAAAATTAATCTGATTTACCTAGTGTAAATAAAAATCTCTAGCCAAATATTTAATTTTTTATTTACTAATGTGTATTTCGTAAAATTGGAATATAACTGATTAGGAAAATCTTTAAATAAATTGTTATATATGTATTTAAAAATTAACCTTTGTTTACAAAGTAGGAAGGACATGAAAAAATAAGTGTTTAATTTAATTATATTTAAAAAGACTATGCAGTGGAAAAATTTGCAAGTTAAATAACAGTTAATAATTTTTCAACGCTCAAAGAAAAGGGCAGAGTTCCACCGGGGAAAAAAGAACGTAGGTCGTCTAAGAATGACGTCACAAAATCGCCCAAAGGCTTTATGTAAAGTGGTGTGTTGGTTAAACTCGTCCAACCACTCTTTGAGTGAGTCGACTTCGACTCCAAATCCCAAACCGAGTGGAAATGAAAGTTCGACTCTTTTGAGTCGAGGCAGTCCACTAGCAAGGAGTCGACAGTTCGACTCTCTTGGAAGGAGTCGAGATTTTGAGTCGACTCTTTGGCCAACTCTACTGTTTAGTCGAATAATACATTTAAGTCCATTTCTCTTTGACTGTGGTGAGGTGTTTTGACTACAAATTTCCTGTACTTACTAATTTTACCACGTTTACGTTTTCTTCAAATTACGCGCAAGGATAAAAATTAATCACTCTTTGTTCTAAAAATGTAACAAAACGTAAATTTTTGAAATAAACAAAAAATTTTGTCTGTTAGTAGTTCTTAATTTTTTTTTTAACATTTAATGTACTGTATCAGAAATTGATGGTTTAAATAGATTTTATATAAAATTGGATGTATGAAAGTAAATTGATTTAAATATTAAAATAAATATAGTTAAAAGAACTCTGTTTTATAGGCATACAATAGTATTTATCTTGAAAATGAGACCTAATTTAATGGCTGCAATGCACGATTTTTCGCACGAAGTATGGTTGCCATACTTTAATTTGGCGTGAGCACCGAACTCCATTATGGAAAATTCACCCTTTTTTTACGCGTGATAGAGAGCGGGAACTGGTGAATCTATTAAAATATATCTAATTTTTTATCTGTTTCTTTTTTAAGACCGGGAAGGGAAAAA
Organism: Maratus speciosus; assembly: GCA_963932465.1. Taxonomy (NCBI): domain Eukaryota; kingdom Metazoa; phylum Arthropoda; class Arachnida; order Araneae; family Salticidae; genus Maratus; species Maratus speciosus. The sequence goes on along the minus strand of OZ010791.1, from coordinate 609,681,330 downwards.
TTACTTATTAATATATCTATTCAGGAATTCTAAATTATTTTTCAACGTATAATCATAATTTAATTAATATTAGTAGCATTAAAATGAGTTAATATTAATATTAATATTGAATGGTAAAAGACTATATATATATTTCAAATTATTACACTTTTTATTAATTATTTTCTTCTTCTAAGTTTAGCATTAAAAGTTATTTCGTTGTTGCAGCTTCCTATGAAGTCGGTCGTTTTTAGTGAACGTGGTTTGACGCATAATTAAATCCATTGTTATTGTAACTCGTATACATTATCTTACCTTAAATGTTATTTGGCGATTTATCACTTGTGGCGGAATAACGAAAAAGTAACTCAATATTAAGTTATTACTTTATAATGAGGTTATAGAAATTTCAAATTGTTGTAGTATTATCATTCTGGTATATTAGAAAGTGAGTTAAAAACCGACTGTATGTTTGCATCGTTACATACAAAAAACACGCGAAACGAGAATTCTTGTTTTCATTCAAAAATCAACATTGACTAAGGGCGTGCCTTCTACCTTGCAGTAAATGCATTTTATACCATGTTGCCCATATTTTTATAAAGTTTTATAAGACATTTTATATTAAATTTGTTCATTGAAAGACATTTACCGGTACATGAACTTATGAAACCTATCTAGAACACCAATTTACAAAAGACTTTCAGAACAGCGAGGGCGTTCTACTGTTTTAAATTCAGATTTGATAAAAATTCCAAGTTGACAATGTAAGAATGTAAAAATATAGCGATCTTTCATTTACGACTTCTCCCGCTTATATGACGCTAAATTAGATTTGTAATGTAAAAAAATGTAAAACTTAGAATGTGAATCTTTTGGTCCTTCTATGTTTTATGTTTTTTTTCACTTTAGGGGACATTTTAAAGTTTATTTATTTTTTTCACACAAATAATTTGACACTTTTAATACATAAACCCTTAAGGCTTCACGCACTTGAAAACACCCGCTCCGTAATGTTAATCCTATGGGCAGGTTATTTTCGAATTTCTCGTTTCAGTTTGAATATTTGCAAACAATTTTTTTTTGCATAGGATAGCTGTGCTTAAGATAAGACTTTAATAAGACTTTTTTTTACTTTTTCGATTTTGGCTGCAGATTTTTTTTAAAAAGGTACTTTCAATTTCCACGGTTTCGAAACTGAAAGTACCTTTTTTAAAAAAAATCTGCAACCAAAATCAAAAAAGTAAAAAAGAGTCATATTAAAGATCGACCTCATTTAGCCTATGCAAAAAGAAAAAAAAAATAAAATGGAAACGAAAAATTCGAAAATAACCTGCCCATAGGATTAACATTACGGAGCGGGTGTTTTCAAGTGCGTGAAGAATCCCCTTAAATTCATATTGTATTTTAAGAGTTACGTGACCTTTTTTGCCATTTGGCGCTTTTGTTAACTAGTATGTGTATGTTGTGTGATAGAATACATTTAAGATTTAAGTTCGAGAAGTCATTTTTGCTTTCATTTGTTATCACGGGGAGGTTATAACATCTTTTGTTGATCCTGCTTGCAATGTGCTCGATCTTTATAAGGTAGTCATTGTTAATTCTGCAAACTATTAAAAGCATTATAAAAAATATCATATCGTTGAATAGTTGTTATTGTGCAGTGTAAACACTTTAAAGTAAATATAATTTAAAATTAGCATTTTTTGAGAAATTTTTTTTATGTAACTCAGGAGTGACATTACGGTATTATCTCCAACAAAAACTTAAATACTTTTTTTCACTATTTTTTTTAGTGCAGAATTAACAGAAATATGTTTTCGAACAAAATAAAAAATCCTGCGTTAAAGGCTTAACGAAAGTATGTTTTTGTGAAATTTGGGGTTTAACCATTTTAGGGAGAACGTATTTCTGTTGCTAAAACGTAGTAATGATTCAATTACGTTAGGATTTATGAATAACCTTATTTGAAAATAAGTGATAGCTTTTCTTCACGTATATTATAAAACACCACCCTTCAAGGCTTTGAAACAGTGGAAGCTCCTCCCTTCTCTCTAAGTATTTTATAAATTAGTTTCCTAGATACGGATCTGAAATTTACGTATCAGTAATGATTCTCAGTGTAGGAATTTAATGCAAAATGTCTTACAATCTAAAAATATTTTCACTACAGGATATAAATGCATTTTCTTTAAGATAAAAGTCACGCCCTTAGTCGCCGCACACTGAAGTAACAGTGAATTTGATACATAACCTTTTCTCTCTTTTTGAATGAAAATGCTTATCAATTTTGCATTTGAGACTTGCCATATTTTCAAAACCTCCAAAACGATAAGCACAAAATTTAATTTGCCGCTACCCTCTCCCCCCTCTAAAATTAGCCGTCGTGGAATTTGCCTAAATCCGGCTCTTATTCTTTTGTAATCTGCATTGATGCATGTTTACTTTCCACAAAACAAAACCAAAAGAAAACTTTATATTACATTGTAAATATAGGTTTCTCAGCGGTGAATTCTTTGGCTACCATTATTTCCGTTCAGTTTTCATCATGATAAATTTTTAAACCCAATAAAGTGACCGGCGAGAACCCTGAAAACAAGTTTTAATTTATGTTAAGGTTTGAAGATCTTCAATAGTCTTCTAAGGAAAAGTTCCAGAAAAAAAAAAAAATAATCAGGCATGCTAAAACGGTTTTGTAGAAGTTTCTAGAGTCTTCAATATGGTAAGAATTAAAATTGAAACTTCGCGAATAGAAGTAATTTATGTTAACTGTATAGAGGGCCCGATTAACCTCTGAATCTACGGAAAGCACAGTGTCATTTCGGGCGGGGGTCTTTCATTCCAGAAGAGTTTTCTGAATTTAACATACCCGAAAACTCATCAATGCTGCAAATAGTGGCTCCGTGGAGTTCACATATATTTCATTAAGAAAAAAACTTTTTTTTTATGCTCCCCTATGTATAAACACAAAAACTGGATACAATCAAGAAAAATATGCAAATATGATTTTGCATAATATTAGCATAAAAAATGTAAGTTGGTTAAAAAAGTTGAAAAGGTTGGATATAAAGATTTCAAAAGAGATTGAACTTTGGGGCTCGAGGTTTTCTCAATTTCGGACGCTTTAAAAATTTTTTAAAAGAGAAGCACGTGCTTCTCGCGCCTGTTCGGTAATCAGGGCCTGACTGTGTATAAAAACAAGTTTTTAATCGAAATAGTTGAGGTTAAACACAAGGTAAAATATCATAGTAATATGCTGATTGTAACAAGATTCGTCTATAATATCTGATTAATAATGAAAAATATATGCACATACTTTTACAAATCATTATTCCACTCTTTCTAATTTTGCGCCCTTAGGATTCGCCTGGAGCAGTTTGCTCCAACTGATCCACTGTAGCTACGTCCCTGGCTTATAGACACATTGCAAGCTTTCCATTGGATTATTTGAAGGGGAAAAAAAATTGCTTTGCCAATATTTGCGTTAGACTAAATCCATTTCAGCAATTTTGTTCTTCTGCATCGTATGATGCGTTTTTCTCGTCAATTTAAATAAAAATAATCTAGTTAGAAAAGAGTGAAATATTTATTCTAGAACTCACACCAGAAATATAAATCGAAATAATTGAATATGATATAATATTAGATTTGCCAAATACTTATCGGGTGATTTCCTACTTGTGTTCTTGAACTAAAATCGTTTCTAAATGATTTTAGTATGTAAAATTTAACTAACCCTTACGGATTAACCCGTCCCGTGACCTTCGACAATACCGGCCAAAAAACCTGTTATCAACCTAGTGGCTACGTCACAGCAGAGAGATTCAAGGTATTTCTTCAGTGGGGTGTCTTTTCTCCCTCGCTACCCTCTGGCTATAATAGTTATTTATTTGGCCTGGCGTTCTCCCACATGGGTGACCACGTGTTTGCTATGATTCAAAGTTTTTTTTCTAATTAAAACATTATCAAAAGAGAAAATATGCCGCCTCCTTGTGTAGTTCCTGGATGCAAGTCTAATTATAAAAATGGACCGAAACACAAGACTTATTTTTTCCCTTCTGACGAAGATCGGGGCCAAAAATGGATTCAAGCAATTCACCGCAAGAATTATAAACCAACAAAGTATAGCAAGGTAAGAAAATATATTGTTATTTATTGTTCAAAGTTTTATATATATTCAATTTTTCATAAATTCCTTTTTATCGCATTATTTCATTAAAAGTTACAATATAAAAAGCATTTTGTTTTAGCATAGTAAATGACTTTATTGTAAAATCCATATTTACACAGAATATGTAAAGTTTGAAAAATAATGTATATATATATACATGTGAATTACGTTTTTTGTTATAGAATATTCTGAGAAAATATATAGTATATTTTTATTCGAACCAATAGAAAGGATAAATTATTTTTGTTATTAAATTTAATATTTACGTATAAATAGCTAAATGCAACTATTTTAATTATTATTTCTTATTATTTCAAGTATTATAATTTAAATGAAGCTACGTTTAAAGAATGCTTTATTATGGTAAACAATCTTTGATAAAATCCATGCTTACAAAGAATATATAAGTTATTAAAGAGTATATATATAGTATATGAATTATATTTTATAATAGTATGTTGTGTAGAAATTTTACCATTTATTTTATTTATAAAAAACATAAAGGATTGTGGGTGTTATTTTAATTGCAAGTGTATTAATAATTAAGATTACTTTAAATATTATTAATAATTAAGTGAGGCTATTTTATATATTATTTATTAAAATATTATGTAGTGTTTTCTATTTGTTCCTTTTTATTTGAATAATTCATTACAAATTAAATGAAGGTACTTTTAAAGAAACGATCCTTATCAAAAAGATTCTGTTTTAGTTCTGGAAAAACATTTTCTAAAATCCATGTTTACACAGAAAATGCGAAGTATTAGAAATAATATATCTACCTATATATTATATAGTATATGTATATGTAATTAAAAGTTTGCTATAATATAGTTCGTAGAAAATATTGTATATTTTTATTTATGTATAACAGAAAGGATAAATTATTTTAATTATTAGTATTCTAATATGTCAGTATTAATTAATAAATGTGACAATTTTAATTATAATTTCTTGTTATTTAAAATAATTTTTCATTTTTATTGCTTTATTTCATTACAATGTAAATGAAACTACATTTCAAGATTTTTTTTTTCCTTATCAAAAAATTTTCTTTTAGTAAACAACTTTTTACTAAATACATACAAAGAACATGTAAAGCATTAAAAAGTTGTACATATAAAATATGTGAATTATATTTTGTAACATAATATTCTGTATAAAATTTACTTATTTTACTTATAAATAACTGTAAGGATTATGTATTATTTTAATTGATAGTGTATTAATAATTAAGATTAATTTAATGATAAATAAAATGGTTTATCTTAATAACATATTATTAAGGGAAACCATTTTATTTATTATTTATTAAAATATTATATAATGATGTATTTTTATTTATTCATTTTTATCCAAGTAATTCATTAGGAATTAAAGGAACCTACATTTTTTAATAAACAATTTTTATGAAAAACATTTTGTTTTAGCACTGTAAATAACACTTATAAAAAAATCCTTTTTATTTATGAAAAACAGAAGGAATAATTTATTTTAATTAATTAGTATTTTAATATTGTAGTATTAATAAATAAGTGTGACGACAATTTTAATTATATTGTTTAAAGAAATATACATTCAATTTTTCATTTTAAATCGCTTTATTTCTGCATAATCTAAATGAAGCTACATTTAATTATTTTTTTCCTTTACAAAAATATTATCATTTTTTTAATATGCCAAACAACTTCTTATAAATCCATATTTACAAAGAATATGTTAATAATTTAAAAAATATATATATATGAAGTATGTAAATTACTTTTTGTGACAGTATATTTTCTAGAAAATGTATTTATTTTACTTACAAATAACATAAAGGATTATGTGTATTATTTTAATTAAGAGTGCATTAATAATTAAGTTTATTTTAAATAGTATTAATAATTAAGTGAGGCTGTTTTATATATTATTTATTAAAATATTTTATAGTGAAATATTTTTTAAATTTATTCATTTTTATCGAAATAATTCATTACAAATTAAATGAAGCTACTCTAAAAAATAATTTTTATGAAAAACATTTAGTTTTAGTTTTAGCACTATAAATAACATTTTCTAAAGTCCATGTTTACACAGAAAATGTAAAGTGTCAGATATAATATATATGTCTGTATGTGTGATTTATATTTTGCTGCAATATATTTTGTAGACAATATTGTATTTTTATTTATGAACAACAGTAAAGATGAATCATTTCAATTATTAGTGTTTTAATATTTCAGTATTAATAAATAAATGTAACAATTTTAATTATAATTTCTTATTATTTAAAATAATTTTTCATTTTCATTGCTTTACTTTATTACAATGTAAATGAAACTACATTTAAAAACTTTTTTCTTCTTATCAAAAACATTTTCTTTTAGTAAACAACTTTTTATTAAATATACAAAAAACATGTAAAGCATTTAAAAATTGTACATATAAAGTATGCGAATTGTATTTTGTAACACTATATTCTGTATAAAATTTACTTATTTTACTTATAAATAACAGCAAGAATTGTGTATTATTTTAATTGATAGTGTATTAATAATTAAGATTAATTTAATAATAAATAAAATGGTTTCACTTAATAATATATTAATTATTAAGGGAAGCCATTTTATTTATTATTTATTAAAATATTATATAATGATGTATTCTTAATTTATTCATTTTTATCCAAATTAAATTCATTAGGAATTAAAGGAATCTACATTTTTAAAGAAACAATTTTTATGAAAACATTTTGTTTTAGCACTGTAAATAATACTTATAAAATCCTTTTTATATATGAAAAACAGAAGGAATAATTTATTTTAATTAATAGTATTTTAATATTGCAGTATTAATAAATAAGTGTGACAACAATTTTAATTATTGTTTTAAAATTTAATTAATTTCTTATTGTTTAAAGAAATATACATTAAATTTTTCATTTTAAATTGCTTTATTTCTGCATAATCTAAATGAAGCTACATTTAAATTCTTTTTTTTTTTTTTTTTCCCTTTGCAAAAACATTTTTTTTTAATATGCTAAACAACTTCTTATAAAATCCATATTTACAAAGAATATGTTAAGAATTTAAAAAAAAATTATAAAGTATATAAATTACATTTTGTGGCAGTATATTTTCTAGAAAAATTATTTATTTTACTTAACATAAAGGATTGTGTGTATTATTTTAATTATAAGTGCATTAATAATTAAGTTTATTTTAAATAGTATTAATAATTAAGTGAGACTGTTTTATATATTATTTATTAAAATATTATACAGTGAAATATTTTTTTAATTTATTCATTATTATTTTTATTTATTTGCACTACATTTATGTTTACAAGAATATGCAAAGTATTAATATATATATATATATATATATATATATATATATATATATATATATAAAGTATGGAAATAATATTTAGTGACATTCAGTAAAATTATAATCTGTAGAAAATTTATTTATTTTACTTCTAAATAGCAGTAAGGATTATGCATTATTTTAAATACTAGTATATTATTAATTAAGATTATTTTAAATATTAGTATTAATTATTAATAATTGTGACAGTTTTAATTACAATTATTTATTTATTTAATTAATTACAATTCAGATAATGGTACATTTTTAGAATGCTTCTTTTAAACAGTATTTTAGCTATTAGTATTTATAATTAAATGAAAATATTTTAATTATTCTTTTTAGGTATGTGAATTGCATTTCAAAGATACAGATTTCATTACATCAACAACAGTGACAGATGAAAGAACTGAAAAAGTTATAGAAGTTGCTTGGAAAATTAGAAGGTGAGTGATTTTTTTGTGTATTATATCAGCTATATATATTTTACAGTACAAGACATTTATTTTTAAGAGCATCTCATAAAGGCAAATAGTTTCATTATTAAAATTTCAGTAATTAATAATAGTAAAACCTTTTAAAATCTCTGGCTGATTTAGTAGTGATTTTATGGGAACCATTTAAAATAAAATCTGTCAAAGAAAAAATGTTGCACATTAGTTAACTGTAAGTTCAATTTTAACCAAACAGCTGTTTTAATGGTAGCTAATCACGGCAGTTTTGGTTGTTGTTTTTGTATAATTTTAAAATATAATTTTTAAATTATTTATGATATCATGAAATAACGCTAAAAATGTATATTTAATTGGCACAATTAATATGCAAAGAACTAAAGTAAATGATAAAAAGGGTATAATTAAAAATTCCATTATGTTCATTTCATGTATGCTAATTTTATGTGTCCTAAGCCTTGTTACTAATGTTTGTTTTTTCTTCTTTGCTTCTTTTTCACAGACTACATGAAAATGCTATTCCATCACAATTCCCAAATCTACCTTCACATTTATCTTCAAACAAAACTCGAAGAGACAGTCCAGAAAGTAAAAAAAGAAAAATGGAGAACGATTCGTTAAACAAAGCTATTGCAGCAAGCCTTGATGCTATAAAAAATATGATGAGTCTCGAACATTTTCAACTTTGAAAGACCTTCAAGAACGTATAAATTTTAAAGATCAAGAATATTGGACTGTGATTGACTGTAAATCCCATATGATGTTTTTAGATATCACAGCTGATCCAGCCCCCAAAGTAAAAAAATCCTTAGTAATTAAGGAAAATTTAGAAGTAATGTGTTATAATGATGGTTTAAAGTCGGGAAAAATAAGTAAGTTTTCCTTTCCATGTTTCATTAACAATATAAATGAATTTAATGAAGTATTAAATGAGTTTAAAAAAAAATAGAAGAAAATTGCACTGAAAATCAGACTTCTATTATTTTAAGTGTTATTGATGCATTGAATTCATTAGAAAATAGTGATGATATTAAAGAGAATGTGTTAAAATATATAATTGAGCAGATCACTTTACTTTTAAGTAATAAATATGCATATAGATATTCTAGTAATATTTTAATATTTTCCACTTTGTTATATACCATTTCACCTCAAGCATATCGATTTCTCAGAAACAGTAATGTTATAATTCTTCCACATCCTAATACTGTTAAGCGCTTGTGTTCTTCCTATAATTTAGATCCTCATAGTGAGCAAATTAATCCAAATTTTTTAAATTACATCAAAAGAAAATATTTAATGCTAGATGATAAAGATAAATTACTAATTTTAATGCTTGATGAAATACACTTGAAACAGTTAATGGACTATAAAGGTGGAAATATTGTAGGTGTTAGTTTTAATTCTGATGACTGTGCTTCTAGTGCGCATGTTTTTATGATAAAAAGTGTACTAACAAAGTATAAAGATGTTGTGCATGTGCTACCTGTAAAAACATTATCTGGTGAGGAATTACATTTATACTTGAATAAAGTAATAATAGGGTTAGAAAACGTAGGATTTAATGTTTTATGTGTTATAACAGATAACAATGGTATCAATCGCAAGGCTATGTCTCACTTTGTTTCACCACCAAATCTTCAATTTGTCTATCCCCACCCTTATGATAAAAGTAGGCCATTATTTTTCATCGTGGACAGTGTCCATCTATTAAAATGCATTAGGAATAATTGGCTAAACCAATAAAATTCTGAAAAGTGTTTCTATTATCCATATTTCGATGAAGAATTTAATTTAGATGATCCCATAATTTTAAAACTGCATCATTAGCCACTGTAAGTCTTCTTTATGATAAAGAATTTAACTCTTTGATTAAATTCGGCTTTAAGTTAACACATAAAGCACTTTTTCCCAGTAATGTAGAACGACAAAATAATAGTTTGGTGTTGAATGTTTTTAATGACTTTGTTGCACAAGCTCTAATTGAGTTGGGAGATAAAAAATCTTTTCCATATTTTCATGACACAGCAGATTTTATAAGAATAATACTTAAGTGGTGGCAAATAATGAATGTTAAATATCCTTTAAAAGGATCAAGAATGAATAACAGTTATGAGACTCCGTTAACATATGATGAAAGTGATGATAAATTAATTTTTCTTCATCAATTTGCAGATTGGTTGGATGAATGGGAAAAAATGGGCTGTACAACTGGAATGTTTTCTAGAGAAACGCATGCAGCATTAAAACTTACTGTTCTAAGAATAATTCAAATAACTAAATATTGCAAAGATGAATTGAATATTCCATATATATTGCCAGGCAAATTTCAAACAGATGATTTAGAAAGTAGATTCAGTTTATATAGAAATTTAGCAGGTTCACAGTTTTATATTTCTTTACAACAATTATTTGAATGCGAGAAAAAATTAAGAATACAATCTGTATTGGAACTTAAAATTCCAACAAAAGAGTTTGGAGACAACGAAATTAAAAATTTTGAAGTTGATTATTCTATGACTAATAATGATATACCTCAATACCAAAATGTTTCCAACGTATCCGTCGAATCTTCAGATTTAGATGATGCAATCTCATATATTCCCGTATTTATTTATATTGCTGGCTACTGCATGCATGCAGTGTTAGGGATCACTGTGAGTCATGTGTAGAGCTTCATTTATGTGATAAAAATTTAAACTTAAATGTCAATTATGATTTTCTTAAAAATTTAGATAGAGGTAAGTTAAAGTTTCCCAAAGAACACATAGAGAATGCTATACTATATAATTATGTTGTTGTTAATAAATTGTGTTCTGATTTAAAATCTGATTTCCTAAAGTTGAAAGATCACCGTAAAATTGTCTTTTCAACAACAATATCAATATTAGAAGATCATGATATGTTGCCTGAAGAAACTTGTGAGAATGCACATTCTATCAGCAATGTTCTTAAAAAGGTGTTATGGGCATCTACAAACATATTTTTGAATAATTTTTGCAAGAAATGCAATGATGATCTAGCAAAATCTCGTTTTAAAAAAAATTGTTTGAATAAAGATAAAAAAAAATCTGAAACTGAAAAAGGTAACTGTATAAATCAAAGAAAATTGGACAAATTTACACCACTTTAAAATTTTTATGAATGTCAATGCATCAATTTCTTAAATTCATTCACATTTTATTATAATTGTTTAATATTTTTATATTTAAAAATGATCATAGTTTTTTAACCCTTTATGTACTGAATTATGAATTCATGAAAATTTTATCTTCTAAAGCATTTTTCGCGAATTGTTTAAACTACATTAGAACATTTACATAATCATTTGAACATTTTAGAAGGATTAATTGAATTTTAATTTATAGGGATTTCGTACAATATTTTTAACCCCACTCAAATCTTTTATTTTAAATATTTTTCTTAGTATTAATAGATTATTAGAATATGTATATATATATTAATAGTAATTAGAATATGTACAAATATAATGTTCCTACAATAGAAATATTTCCGAATTAAAAAATCTCCCCCCCCCCACACCTTCCTCCAACTCCAAGAAAGCTAAAAAGAGACAAAGGCAAAATAAATCATCCTTAAAAAAAAAAAAAAAAAAAAAAATGTTTTGTGTAACCCATAATGTTTTTGGAACAAGATAAAGTAATGTATCTATACCTCATTCTAAACTGTATTACAACTAATCGATGCATTAAATGAATTTTATAAGAAGTTATTTTAATGGTACTTATAAGTACCGTCAGTAGATAAAGGGTTAAAAACATTTTGACAAAAACTGCTGTGTCACAAAAATGTTTTAATTATTTCAAAAGAAGCATTTCCCAACTTTTAGCCGTATTGATATTGATTAATTAATTGCATTATCACTATATTTATGCAATTATTTGTTGCTATATTTTAAAATTTGGTTGTTTTATACTCGATTGAATTTTCTACATTATTCAGAAATGTTGTAATCTTTGTAATAAATTTTTTTTCCTGACTTTGATTTGTTTGTTTTATTAAAGTCGTTTTATAAGTTCTTCAGTTTACTTATTCACATTTTCTTAAACAGAGAAAATAACCTTAAAAATGAGATTCAGTTGTTATGTATACTCAATTGTTTTGAATAAGTCTAATGTACAGAAAGTTTTTAGAGAAAACTAAAACGTCTATTCAAATGAAAAAAAAAGTAAAGCTTTTATATTTTAAAGGAGATTTTATTTTCCATAATTAATATAAAGCTATTTTTTTCCATATTTAAAATAATCTGGTGTTTTAATCTGGATATTTTATAAAAAAAAAAAAAAAAAAAAAAAAAAAAAAAATTAAATAAAAGAATTGATTAAAAAGACATTTCACGGAAGAGTGTCTTTTAAAAGCAGAATTTATATTTATTTTCCTTCAATGATTCAATATTTTTTTATTATATTAAAAATTTGGTATTTTGTATTAATATATATGCATGTGCAAATGCTATAAAATTGTAAACAAATGAGTTTTTTAAGCAGCAGTAAAACATTAATAACAAACGTTGATTTAAAAAAAAAGAGCCTTCATATATATACAGGTTTTTATTATTATTATTATTATTTACAATGCATTTTTAAAAATTCATTATATATACGAGGTGGAACCCGCCGAATTTCGACGAAAGAAAATGTTTACAAAGGAACTGTTGCATCAAATTTATAATACATCAACAACAATAATTAGAATAAAAAATCTATCTTACACTTGTTAATTTAACTCTCCAAAGACATATTTTAACCTAAGATTAACAAAATACTTTTTCCATAAACTTCAACTGTTAAAATTATTGAAAAACTAAACTTAATTCATATACGTCATCAGTAAAATATAATCAAGATAAGTAATTTTGATTAAGTTATTAATTGATGCTTGGTATTATGGAATGAAAAATCTGCAAAAATGATTTCACCTTGACATTATCATAGAATTTTTCTACCTACACATCTAAACCAAATCAAGTAATTTTCCACGTTTCACGTCCATATTAACCATTTAAAAACATTTTAATGCGCAATAGGTTATTAATAAATATATTTTCAAGCTTGAAGTCACGTTTGTTAACTATTACAACTTTTTATGTTAAAATTTCCACTCGTCATTTGAGGTCTTAGTATAATCTCTGTGCCTGCGCGTAAAAATTCCAGAAATTTATAACTTTTAGACGTATTCAAGGAGAAATATCTCCTTTTATCAAATAAAATTATCGTTTACTTTTAAATATGACGTCATTTTCAGTCGCTGAAATATTTTGCCTATTGACTCAAACTCAATATCAGCGAAATGAAAAAATAGTGAAATATAACAGCATCATCAGGGAAATTGTGTCTTTTTTAAAGCGTAACGTCATTTTCTGTTCAAATTTGTAAAAATATATTTTTAATTGTAATGAGAAAATGGCATCAGTAAGAATATAATCAATAAAGATAACTAATCCACTTTTAATAGAAATGAAGCATTTCTGTTGCCCCAATTAGAAAATTGGTATTAAAAACTATAAAAAAATTAATATCTCAAAAATAAATTGAGATACAGCTTTCAAACAAATTGCATTTAAAGGTGCATTTTTTTCTGCGTACGACGGTGTAAACATTTAAAATGTGGGATGTTTAGAAGTTTAAAAATTTGCTGTAGCAAAAATTGCAAAAGCGAAATTTCATTTCAAATTTCAAAGATTTGCCATTCGCAGAATGACGTATGCGTTACGCACAGATATGATTGTCCTTTATAATATAGATATATATAGACGCTGATCTTTTATTATATTGATGCAAAAAAGATGTTGAAAACAGAAAGAGAAGAGAAAAAAAAAAGGTGATTTGGTGGTGGTAGGGGGGGGGGGGGAATTTTGTTAAAAAATATTTTCCCAAATAATTATAAGTGTACTTTTATACAGAGTACATAGTTCTCATTTTGATTGCTAAATTTTTCACCATATACTTAAAGTCATCTGGTGCTATAATATTCTTTATAAAAAATAAACTGTTTACCTATTTAGAAGCAACAGCTTTTAAGTGTAAAAGAAGTTATTAAAAACACATTTCACAGTAAAATACAATATATTAAAAAGAAACAGCCTTCAGAATTCTATTTATTTTATTTAAATAATTAAAAGATTTTTTCTTATTAAAGTGCTAATTTAGTTTTCTTTCTTTCTGTCTTTTTCCTTAGAAAATTTGCATAAATAAACACTAAAATTGTAAACATATGAATTTCTTTAAGTATGTGAAAAATTAAAAATTACATTCTTTTTTAATAATTTGATGCAAAAACTACACTAAAATTTCAGTACAACAAAAAATTTGGAAAAAAAGGAGGAATTTTTCATGAGAATTTTTTTTCCTCTTCTTAATAGATGTACTTTAATAAATATTTCTATTTTTTCCCACCACCCACAAACTGTAGTATAAGATATTTTACTAAAAAGAGAAAAATGCAAAATAAATTATTAAAGATATTTTTTACTGAAAAATGAAATAAATTAAAAAAATAACCTATAACATCAGAATTTTTATTTATTTTACTTCAATAATCTATTGTTATTTCAATTTGTATATTAAAAGTAAATATTTTCTATTAAAAAAGTTTATGTAAATAAAATCTGAAAATAAAAGTAATTCTTTAGCAGTGATTAAAAATTAATAATGGATGTTGATTCTGAAGCAGATTGATGCAAAAAAGTCCTTCCGGCCGGTGCCGGGAGGAAGAGGTAGCTTTCATAATCCTTATTTAAAAAAAGCCAAATTATATCATTCAAACACACGAAGCTCAATTTAGTGGAAACCGAATATAGGAGATTCAATACTAATTTTTATCAATATAATGAATGAGAATTTCGCGAAATTAGTCAGCTTTATCCAAGCTGCTTTTCTTTAAAGTAACATATATTTGGCTGCCAAATTCGGCAATTTCTTAAAGTGCCTGTCATTTTAAGACAACATGGTGGATGAGGCTAAGCAGTGAACTTGGTCGAGACCTTAGTAATTGCTGTGCACATGCTCACTCACATCGGAATCGGTTAATATATAGGAGTGCTGTCGCATGCAAAAAATCAGATTTTTCAAAATGTCACCCACAATAGAAATTGAAACTGCTATATCTGAGCCATTTTTTAAGGTAAAGACAAACAAAAAATGCTCCTGAATCCTTATATCAAGGTCAAATACTTAAGAAAGAAACCTTTTTCAATTTCTAATTTTTTTGCACCTCACTTTAAATATATATATATTTTTTAATGTAATGGTCGCCATTTTGAAACAAGATGGCTGATGAATCTGGCCAGCGAACTTGGTCGAGGTGTTGATGTATACCATCCACATGCCTTCTTACATCGAAATAGGCGAATACGTGTGTTATCGCGTGACAAATACAAGATCGTTTCAAAATATTAGCCATGCAAGAAATTCAAAGCGCTATAATTCAACCATTTTTTACTCCTCCGTGCTCTAACGTATATTTAAAGCAATTTTTCTAACCTCCGCCCTTTTCACCCGGGGAGCACTTTTCCAACTTTTGCCGACACCCCTTTGACCATACTTTCATATTATGCACCATAGCCTTACATATTTGAGTTCCACTTTTTACCGCCAGGGGCGCCTACTTATCTCGGGTACTATGGGCCCAATCCCTTCGACTAATATATATACGGATAGTATGTAAAACGGAGTTTCGTTCGGATAGAGATTTGTTTAGATTAGAGTGCGCCCCTGGTTGCGAAATGTGGAACTAACAGATTTTTCAAAAGGATAAAGTGTTTTGAAATGAATATTAAACGAAACCCTCTGTGCGATCTGTGATCACACTTACCCACTTGTTTAAGATATAAACAAAAGAACAAATTTTCAGAAACAAAAACTGCTCCGGAATCTTTGTATCAAGGCCAAACACATAAAAAAATCTTTTTCATTTTCCAGTTGTTTAATACCTCATTTTGAATTTTAAATTTAATTTTTTTTAAATGGCAACCCTTTTGAAACAAGATGGCGAATGAATAGATATAGACAAAAGAAAAACTGTTCCGGAATGTATTAAGGTCAAACACACACAAAAAAAATCTTTTACACTTTCCAATTTTTTGGTATCTCATTTATATTCTTTTATTTTTTAATTTTTTTAAATGGCCGCCATTTTGAAACAAGATGGCGGATGAAGCCGGCCAACGAACTCGGTCGAGATATTTGTATGTACTATGTACACACCAAAGTACATCCAAGTCGGTTCATAAATACGCCTGTTATTACGTGAGAAAAATCAGGACGTTTCAAAATGTCAGCCACGCTAGAAATTCAAAATGCTATAACTCAGCTATTTCTTAAGATATAGACGAAACAAAAACTGCTCCCGAATCTTTTTATCAAGGTCAAACACATAAGAAGAAAATATTTTTTCAATTTTTAATTTTTTGGTACCACATTTCAAATTTAAGTTTTTCTTAAAAATTTAAATGGCCACCATTTTTAAACAAGATGGCGGATGAAGCTGACCAACGAACCCGGTCGAGACATTGGTATGTACTATGTATAAACGAAGTTACACCCAAATCGGTTCATAAATACGCCTTTTATCGCGTGACAAAATTCAGGACGTTTCAAAATGTCAGCCACGCTAGAAATTCAAAATGCTCTTATCAAACTCAAATTCAAAATCTTAAACTCAGCCATTTTTTAAGATATAGACGAAACAAAAACTGCTCCGGAATCTTTGTATAAAGGTCAAATACATAAGAAAAAAATATTTTTCCATTTTTAATTTTTTGGTACCACATTTCAAGTTTTAAAAATTTTAAATGGCCGCCATTTTGAAACAAAACGGCGGATGAAGCTGGCCAACGAACTCGGTCGAGAGACTGGTATGTACTATGTACACACTGAATTACATCCAAATCGGTTCATAAATACGCCTTTTATCGCGTGACAAAATTCAGGACGTTTCAAAATGTCAGCCACGCTAGAAATTCAAAATGCTATAACTCAGCCATTTTTTAAGATATAGACGAAACAAAAACTGCTCCGGAATCTTTGTATAAGGTCAAATACATAAGAAAAAAATATTTTTCCATTTTTAATTTTTTGGTACCATATTTCAAGTTTAAAATTTTTTTTTTAAATTTTAAAGGGCCGCCATTTTGAAGCGAAACGGCGGATGAAGCTGGCCAACGAACTCGGTCGAGACATTGGTATGTACTATGTACACACCGAATTACATCGAAATCGGTTCATAATTACGGGAGTTACAGTGTGACATAGGTCAGATATATATATATATATATATATATATATCAATTTTGAACGGAGGGTGGTTTCGGGGTCTGGGGGTCATGATCGATGAAAATATACCAAAATTTTTTGAAATCGCTTTCCTCCGAACGGCTGCAATAGGTAGCTTTTTTGTAAAGAAAGCTACCTAAAAGTATAAAAAAAAAAAAAAAAAAAAAAGCTAAAAACTTAAAAAATATATAAAAATAAAAATGATAAAGATATTTTTTTTAAAAAGAGGGAGGGAGTAATTATTGTGGAAGAATTTAATTTTAGAATGTAACAATATATTTCTGCTAAGATCTCCCCCAGCGACGTACTGGAGATCTCTCTACTGTGACGTCAAAAACCAGTGTTCAGGCCGGTATTGTCGAAGGTCACGGCTCGTCCCGCTCGCGTCGGGAAGCTCGAAATTGCTCTTGGCGCGTTGGCAATCTGTGGGCAGAGCCTCCTTCAATGCTTCACTGTGATTGGTTGTTGAAGAGCCGAGCTTCCCGACAACTACCATCTGCCGGTGTCTATGGGTAATTCTGGATATATGGAGGATATTATTAATAATATCTCGAATGGATCGCTAAACAGCAATTTCACAGAATCTTAATTAATAGCTGAAATGTGTATGCCAATCAGGTTACGTTGGAGCTTCAGTGGGGAAAGGTCGTATGAAGCGAAGCTCTGACAGTTTGTTATATTTTCGCAGTGTGGAGCGGGCGATGGGATGGTTCGTTTGAATAACTTTATCACTGTTCGAAGCTGGATTATGGCGTCTATGGGTAATTCTGGATATATGGAGGATGTTATATATCCAGTCTATATAATATCTCAAATGGATCGCTAAACAGCAATTTCACAGAATCTTAATTAATAGCTTAAATATGTATGCCAATCAGGTTACGTTGGAGCTTCAGTGGGGAAAGGTCGTATGAAGCGAAGCCCTGGCGGGAAGCGGTTGTTGCCGCACACGGTAGCCACAAAATGGGCGCATGCGCATTTGAGCTCTGGTTTGTCGTCTGCTCGAAAACATAGCTGACGTTACAAGTATCTCGCTATACTCTATGCCACCTGTCTCTGTTTATACATCAGTGTTTAGATCTGATAAAATTATGAAAATATTTATTTTAAATACTATTAATACGTGTTTTTAAATCCTTGATCACGGATTACATCGTGTACGGAGAAGTTTCTAGCGCAGTAAATCATTATTTTACTGTCAAAAAGCTCATCAGTTTAAGTCTAACTATTGTGTTAGTGAAGAAAGTAATGTGAGTTCATATATAATTATATTTCACTTTTTATTTTATATGTATGTTTAAAATGTGTTTTTGTAAGCACTTATAATTGAAGTTTGATGTATATATATTTTTAATTAATGCAGTACTGTGGTATCAGCTCAGTGGTGGTATCTAGAAAAAAGTGTTAAAAAAAAAGTTTAGTATTGTTCTCAGTGTATAATCAGTAAGTGTAATCCTGCTTTATATATTATGGAGAATAGAACTCATTTTCTGAGATATAAAAGTGAATCAAAGACTAACTAACATCTTACACCCCCCCCCTTCTTTAAAAATTTAAATACTCTTTTTCAAGTATCTTATTTTTTGAGAATACTCTCTCTTTCCAGCTCTAGGTTGTGAGGTGGTCTTTCTGTGAGAGTAGTTCTCAATTTTTATATAAAACAAAAGTATTTATTTTTAAACAGCAAAATTAAATATTTTCAGTTTAAAAATGTATGTATATTTGTTTTAAACAATGAAAATGATAGTACTCATTATAAGTACTGGTTAATTAATTGTCGTACACATTTGATTAACTTCATTTTAATTTAGCAATATCGATTGCTCTATTTACTTTTATCATTTCTTGTATGTAAAACTTTTCTGATACTGGTATAAATGAAAATATTTACTGAAAAACAGAACATTTTAATACTGTTATTATCCAAACATGTACAATTAAAATAACTTTCCAAATCCCAAATGAACTTCAAATATTAACTCAATATGTATAAACTAATGCAGTTATTGAAGATGTCATCTTTCGGAGGTGAAGGGGCTGAGTCAAGAAGGATCATTTTGGATTTTGATGACAGCTGGGTACACTTGCGAGGCAGGATTTTCTTTTGATTTTCTGTCAGTGAGTGTAACTTGCTAGTTCATACTGGATGTTCTTCCATACCACAAGAATATATATCAAACTTGTTGTCAAAGTCGTACTTGCTGTTTCCAACACAACGTCCACACCACTCTGGCTGATGATCTGGTTTCATTTACAGTTTGTTAATATTAAGTTCATTTGGGGTTTGAAAGTTATTTTATCTGTGCACTTTTGGATAACAGTTCTATTAAAAAGTTCTTTATTTTTATTTAGTGTATTTTTATTAAAATGCAATAAGAATTCTAAAATTTGTAGCAACTAAATTAAAATGAAGTGATTCATATGAGTTTAATATTTTCAATGTTTAATAAAGGAATAAAGCACATGTTGTGAATACCATAAGAAAGTTTTTTTTTTTAATCTTATCTAACTATCACTAAATAGCAAATTTTATGTATGAAGTTAGTCTCCGTACATTAAAAGTTTTATTAATTCCCCCCCCCCCCCCATTTTTTAATCCTCATTCCTTTTTTATTACAGCAAGTGAAAACATCAATTTTAGTATTGTTGCTGTTTAACCCCTTGATGGGCAGTGATGGCATCAACTAATTTTAATCCCTAATTGTCACATTGTCATATGATTTTGGATTTTTTGATAGCGTTGTCATTTTTGATCCAACCAAAATATTCTCTTTTTATTTGTAATTTGTTCTTTACATTAAATTTTTTTCTTTTTATTTGTAACTTGCTCTTTTCATATTTTTATGAAAATACAAAGTTGTTATTAAAATTATTAAATAATTTGAAATTGTAGCGAAAATAGTTTTTGTATATTAGAGAGAACATATAATTTATTGCAGGGAGGTCCAATCCGCTCAATATGAAAAATATAAATTTTAATTGTATTTAACAGTCATATTTTAATTATATTTAACAATCATACAAAATTGATATTTTAGCCTTACTTAATTTATTTAACTATCAGAAAAAACAGAATTCCTGTACTGAAAGTTAAATAAATACCTGAATTCAGGTATATTACCTGAACACAATCACCCCTGATGATTATTAAAATGTTTAATTCCGAAATATGTCAATGTTTGGCATTACTATTCTTTTGTCATATGTGTATGTGCATATATGATCCGCTGTTCGAAAAACCAGGTGTGAAATATGTTTGAAATGATAATTGTGTTTGTGTCAGCTGATTGCAACTTCCCTATAGCTCTATCTCAAGAACTAATATATGGATGTTCATCAAACTTCAGATTCAATTAGTCCTTGATATTAAATGGTGCTGATTACGTTTTGGTGTAAATTGCCCAACAGGTGGCGCTGCTATGCTGCATTTTTCATGATTTTCATAATAGCTGTATCCTAAAAACAAATAAACCGATTTTCATCAAACTTCAGATTCAGTTAGACATTGACATAAGTTAGGCAATTTACACCAAAACCTAATCAGCAACACAGATGGCCCTGCTATGCTGCATTTTGCAAGATTTACATGATTGTAGCAATAGTCATATCTCAAGAACTAATGCACAGAATTTCATATATTCAGAATTTCACATGTTATGATGGGCATAGATTGCCATTTAATTTTGGCACACTAGTGAATTTTAAAGTATTAACGTGTATGAAATAGAAGAAAGTTTAGGGATTGGTACATTCGATTATTTGTTATTTTAAAATTTTCCAAATTTCTACTGCCCCACCCTGAAATTCACCCACCCCCTTTCCTGGCCATTTGAATGTTTAAAACTTGTACTTAAAAAATGAAAGCCTTAAAAAAATGCATAATATCATTAGTTTATTTTATTATATATATTAATTTAATTATATTTATTAGTTTATTTAATTTGTAGGTTGTTACAGCGTTCAAAATCCTTGGCAGAGACCATTAAAAATTCAATCGGACCACTAATTTGAAAAATTGAGTGGTCTGCAGGACCCGTAGGTAACTCCCCCCCCCCCCCCTTTCTGACAGGTAAATCAAACAATTTTATTTTATTAAAATAATAATAATATTAAAATTGCATTAAATCTTACAGCCAGTTGAAATAAATAATTGGAAATAAAATATCTAATTAATAATTTTACAGGTTTTGTTTATGTAGTTTATTTAATTTTTAGAAAATTATAATCTTACATTTTACTATGCTGAAAATTTTGGATAACTGCAAAGGAAGTTTGTTTTATATTCTATGAGGTAGAGTGGGGGGATCACTCAAAGGATTAAGGGGAGTCTTGACTCACTTGAAAATACCCACTGTAATGTTGGGCAGATTGTTTTCGAATTTCTCATTTAAATTTTAATATTTTTAATTTTTTTGTACCTTTATTGAAAAAATCTGCAACCGAAATCGAAAGAGTAAAAAACAGTCATATTAAAGATCAAGCTCAGCTCTCCTATGCAAAAAAAATCATTTAAAAATATTCAAATTTAACCGAGAAATTCAAAAACAACCTGCCCATTGATTTAACATTAGGTAGCAGGCGTTTTCAAGCGAGTGAAGAATCCCCTTACAGGCACATAATAGAATCTTATGTAGTCGGCCAGTGATGATGACTGCGGACCAGTGACTTTCCTTTTTTATCTATTCTACTGCTGCTTCAATTTTTTTGTTTTGGGCCAATGAAAGTCCTTGATTTTTAATTTAAAGATTTGTGTAGAATTTCCGTTTTCTATATTTTTGGATTTTTTAGTAAAAAATCTCATGTAGAATATCAATAAAACCTATTGTTTACAATTTTAAAGAATTATTTAAACAAAAATTCTGCACCATTCAATGGTAACAATGAATAAATAAAAAAATAAAATTGGTAAGTAATTGGAATATTTTTTCAATAACAATCTTTAACTGTTGATATTTGTCACACATTTGGTCATGTTTACAAGGTAAATTTAATGATGTGTGAAATGTGATCCATATAATGCAAAATTTTTACACTGGCTGCAAAAACGTTTATATTTATAACCAATAAAAATTTCAGAGTTTGGACAACAAGATTTATTTATTTTATTTTAAATTATGAAACAACCAAACACGAAAAAACAATTATAATCAACAAACCTTTCAAAAAGAATGGACAACAAGGACTATTTATTTATTTATTATGAAACAATCAAACATGAAAAAACAAACCAATAAAAATTCCAAAATGTTTGGACACCAAGAACTATTATTTACTTTTTAATAATGAAATGAAACAATTAATTATGAATATTTATGAATAATTAATTATGAAAGAACAAGAAAATATCATCAACAACTTTTCATGATTTTTTCACAGAAAAATATAAATTCAGACAAAATGGAGTTAAATATATAAAATTTAGGGTGTAAAAAAACCATGATTTTTTTTTCAATAATAAAAATAGGATTTTTTTTAAAATTTAAATCTGATTTTTATGATTTTTTTCCCAGCGTTCAAATACTGAATAGCTACCAAGAGTTTTAGGTTTCCAAAACAGTGAACCACTAATTGCTAACATAATCTATGTTTTTAAACTTTAATTAATAAAATGATAATTATTAGTAATTACAAAAATTATAAACTGCAAATTAATAGTTTCATGAATAGGAAGATAGTTTTGACATTTGTGGAAGTTTTCTTGAACCTAACAAGGGCTCCATAAGATTCTGTTATGTCCAGGCGCGGATCCACGGGGGGGGCGATGGGGGCGATCGCCCCCCCAAAAATCCGCCGATTGCCGCGAATTTCGACAAATGGTCGCCGAAGAAAATCAATTTCATCAATCGTTCGCAGGTAAAAGGAACGCAAATTTCGTCAAAGGATCGCGCAAAAAACGCCAATTTCGTCAAAGGATCGCAAAAAACGCGAATTTCGTCAAAGAATTTCGTAAAAAGCGCTAATTTCGCGAAAGAATCGCGCAAAAACGCTAATTTCGTCAACTGATCTTTGGAAAAATGCGAACATCTTCAAAGAATCGCGAAAAAAATGCGCGAATTTCGCCAAAAAATCGCTGAAAAACGCGAATTTCGTCAAAGGGTTGCCAAAATTAACGCACAATTAGCACCGGGAGGAGATTCCCCTAGGTTCGCATCCACCGGGGGGGGGATTAGATCGGGGCAAAGAAGGAAGAACAAATTACCAAGTTGGTTTTTAAGAAATCAACACACCATACGCATTTTAGCTTTTAACTGACTAGGATTAGGACATAATCCTTTTTTTTCTTTCATGAAATACCCTTGAAATTTACCAATGTGGGTGGCAATAACAGTATATTTTTTACACATTATTGATTTTCTTCAGAAAACATTAAGATGCTTGAATTTTTCAAAGGACCCTTCTTTTTCTTGTTTCTTTCTTTCTTTGGAAATTGCTATGAATCCCATTCTTTTCTCAAACAATAAAGCACTCCTCAAAAATATCATTATACAGAAATTAGAATTGCAGCTTCTTTGAAAGAACGAAAAAGTTTCAACACTTCAAAGGGATCCGAATAACGTTGCCAATTTCTGTTGTAGAGATTCAACAAAAGGTACACGAAGTGGCATCGTCCCCACCTCAACCCATTAGTGTAAAAAATTATGGCGCCATATGCCTTTTCACAGGACATAATCCTATTTTGTTCACTAACTGCCGAAACGTCAGTGAGGTTTACCAATGACACCCGAAAAGTGTTTTCGTTTGCTTGTCTGTCTGTTGCGCGAAAACTGTCGTTAAAAGCATTGGATTTATATGTTGGGGGGGCGGCGATCGCCCCGATCGATCCCACCCCCGTGGATGCGCACCTAGGGGAATCTCCTCCTGGTGCTAATTGTGCGTTTTTTCCGCGGCTCTATGACGAAATTCGCGTATTTTTTTCGCGATTCTTTGACAAAATTGCATTTTTTCCGAGATCTGTTGACGAAATTAGCGTTTTTTGTGCGATTCTTTCGCGAAATTAGCGTTTTTTCCGCAATTGCTTGGCGAAATTAGCTTTTTTTTCTGCGTTCCTTTGAATTCGCGTAAAAATTGACGAATTTCGCGTCTTTTCTCGGATCCTTTGACGTAATTCGCGTTTTTTTCGTGGTCCTTTACGAAATCCGCGCTTTTTTGTGGTCCTTTGATGAAATGTCCGATTTTTTGGCGAAATTCACGTTTTTCCGCGCTTTTTTGATGAAATTCACGTTTTTGCTTGATCCTTTGACGAAATTCATGTTTTTTTGCGTGATCCTTTGACGAAATTCGCATTTTTTGCGCGATTTTTTGACCTGCGAACGATTGACGAAATAGATTTTTTTCGGCTACCATTTGTCGAAATTCGCGGTGGATTTATATTTTTTGATCCAAAGGGGAAGGGCGATCGGGGCGATCACCCCCCCCCCCTTCCTTGGATCCGCGCCAGTGATGAGGTATACACACTATAGAGGTCTGCACGGGTCCGGGCTTGGCCCGAGGCCCGTACCCGGCCGGGCCGGCGGAATGAAGACGAATTTTCCAACGGGCCGGCAGAATTAGGACAATTTTTTTAAAACGGGCCGAGCCGACAGACAAAATTGAACGGGCCTGCAGGGCCGGGCCAGGCCCATAAAAAAGTAATCGGACCGATATACGAGCCATTTTCAATGAATACGATTTTCTCGAGAAGTATAAATGTGCGTCACGAGCCAATGCGATTTTAACAACATCAATACAGATATATAGCATGTCCATCGTACAGTTACAAGACATCTGATTCCGGGTTTAATTTTTTTTCAGCAGACTCGTGCCGGGATGGAACTGGTCTTAATCGATCTCAGGATGTGTAGGACAGGCATTGTGTTTTGTAAAAGTATTAATAGTGATAATGAATTTCTGTTAACAGTATCTTTGAAAATATACCTTAAGGGGTTCTCATATTCCCTGCTCAACAATGGGAAACTTTCAGACACATGTTCTGGCTCATTTTTAATTATAGAAGCATAAAATTGACAGGCATGACTATTGAAAGCATTTGGAAACGAATAGCTTTCTCCATATTTGATAAATTAGTTACAGAGATAACAGAGATTCTTGTCACCTGACTGTACGTTTTTCTCCTGTCCTGTGCTATCGCTTCCGGAAATTCGATTCAAAACGCTAACTTTGGCAGTATTTTCAGAGAAAGATATATTGCTTTTATCTATGAGAAAGACGGTATTTACATAGTTTCTGAATAAGAATACCTGCCAATCTTACGCGTTTCCAAAAAGAAATGAATTCATAAATGTGTCGATATGTAGCTCCTTTGGATTTGAGAAAAGCCTTAAAAATGAGAGAAATATTTTCACAAATCTATTTTTTATTATACAGCTTCAAAAGTTATGTTTTTAATCCTTTATTCTGAATTACATTAACCTTTTAATGAATCCTTATTGGAATTTTGAAATGTCTTTATAGAGACGATGACTAAAACACTGTAAGTAATTGTTAATGTTTACTATTGTGTGTTTTCTGTTTTGCGAACACATAGTAATCTAAAATATACTGTAAAATGTTCCCATAAATATGTATGTAGTATTCATTAAAATAATCTTAATTGTATGTCCAGTGATGGAACAGTGGCGCAGCAGTTAGGCGATTGTTACCACTAACTTTTTTTAGTATTCTTTACATTGAAAAATCTCAGAATTCTGTCCTTAAATAAGACGAAGAATACTAATAAATTTTAGCGGTGTCAACTTATTCTCTAGTGCTACACTGTTCCATCACTGTATGTCGAGAAAAAATGCATTTCTTTTTGTAGAAATTGAGTCGGGCCGGGCAGGGACGAGAACTGTAAAAATTACAAACGGGCTGGCCCAGGCCCCGGCCCGTGCAGACCTCTAACACACCACGTAGATGACACATTTTGACTTTCTAGGATGTTAAAAGGCCCGTCAGATTTCTGAAGGGGATCTTTTTTTCAGAGATTATCCTCTTTCAAAAATCTGATATTAAAAAATGGATGTGATGATTATGTTTTCAGCTTTCGGTAATTGGTTCTTGTGTATTTTTTAGCGCTGAATCCAAAAATGACCTTCATTTTGTACCATGCCATCACGTCAGGATTTCACATAAATCGCAAATTTTTAAAAAGTCTTACATCAAAATCAATTATCAAAAGTTAAAAAAGACAATCATCGCACGCTTGTGTTACTAACGTTCTTCAATATAACTAAAAGAACAAAAAATAAGATAAATAATTACCACAGTATAAGAGTAAACAGAAAAAGAAAAAAAAAAGGCATTTAATAAATAAATTCTGTTATAACGTTTTCAATTTTACGACCTAATAAGTAACAATAAACGATATTTTGAGGAGAGGTCGAGATTATAAAATAAGAGTGATGGATAATCGAGTGTTTCGGTTAATCGGATGTCGGATAATCGAGAGTCTGTAATATTTTTAAATCGCATTAATTTCATATTCATTTAATAATTAACAGCAAGGAAGGATTTGAGCTACAGAAATTATAACTACGTTGATTATATGCCACTCGATATCGCCCCCCCCAAAAACGATTCTCTGGATCCGCCCCTGGTTATGTCCCTATAAGGGGATTCTTCACTCGCTTGAAAACGCCTGCTACCTAATGTTAAACCAATGGGCAGGTTGTTTTTGAATTTCTCGGTTAAATTTGAATATTTTTAAATGATTTTTTTTGCATAGGAGAGCTGAGCTTGATCTTTAATATGACTGTTTTTTACTCTTTCGATTTCGGTTGCAGATTTTTTCAATAAAGGTACAAAAAAATTAAAAATATTAAAATTTAAATGAGAAATTCGAAAACAATCTGCCCAACATTACAGTGGGTATTTTCAAGTGAGTCAAGACTCCCCTTAATCCTTTGAGTGATCCCCCCACTCTACCTCATAGAATATAAAACAAACTTCCTTTGCAGTTATCCAAAATTTTCAGCATAGTAAAATGTAAGATTATAATTTTCTAAAAATTAAATAAACTACATAAACAAAACCTGTAAAATTATTAATTAGATATTTTATTTCCAATTATTTATTTCAACTGGCTGTAAGATTTAATGCAATTTTAATATTATTATTATTTTAATAAAATAAAATTGTTTGATTTACCTGTCAGAAAGGGGGGGGGGGAGTTACCTACGGGTCCTGCAGACCACTCAATTTTTCAAATTAGTGGTCCGATTGAATTTTTAATGGTCTCTGCCAAGGATTTTGAACGCTGTAACAACCTACAAATTAAATAAACTAATAAATATAATTAAATTAATATATATAATAAAATAAACTAATGATATTATGCATTTTTTTAAGGCTTTCATTTTTTAAGTACAAGTTTTAAACATTCAAATGGCCAGGAAAGGGGGTGGGTGAATTTCAGGGTGGGGCAGTAGAAATTTGGAAAATTTTAAAATAACAAATAATCGAATGTACCAATCCCTAAACTTTCTTCTATTTCATACACGTTAATACTTTAAAATTCACTAGTGTGCCAAAATTAAATGGCAATCTATGCCCATCATAACATGTGAAATTCTGTGCATTAGTTATTGAGATATGACTATTGCTACAATCACGTAAATCTTGCAAAATGCAGCATAGCAGTGCCACCTGTGTTGCTGATTAGGTTTTGGTGTAAATTGCCTAACTTATGTCAATGTCTAACTGAATCTGAAGTTTGATGAAAATCGATTTATTTGTTTTTAGGATACAGCTATTATGAAAATCATGAAAAATGCAGCATAGCAGCGCCACCTGTTGGGCAATCTACACCAAAACGTAATCAGCACCATTTAATATCAAGGACTAATTGAATCTGAAGTTTGATGAACATCCATACATTAGTTCTTGAGATAGAGCTATAGGGAAGTTGCAATCAGCTGACACAAACACAATTATCATTTCAAACATATTTCACACCTGGTTTTTCGAACAGCGGATCATATATGCACATACACATATGACAAAAGAATAGTAATGCCAAACATTGACATATTTCGGAATTAAACATTTTAATAATCATCAGGGGTGATTGTGTTCAGGTAATATACCAGAATTCAGGTATTTATTTAACTTTCAGTACAGGAATTCTGTTTTTTCTGATAGTTAAATAAATTAAGTAAGGCTAAAATATCAATTTTGTATGATTGTTAAATATAATTAAAATATGACTGTTAAATACAATTAAAATTTATATTTTTCATATTGAGCGGATTGGACCTCCCTGCAATAAATTATATGTTCTCTCTAATATACAAAAACTATTTTCTCTACAATTTCAAATTATTTAATGATTTTAATAACAACTTTGTATTTTCATAAAAATATGAAAAGAGCAAGTTACAAATAAAAAGAAAAAAATTTAATGTAAAGAACAAATTACAAATAAAAAGAGAATATTTTGGTTGGATCAAAAATGACAACGCTATCAAAAAATCCAAAATCAAATGACAATGTGACAATTAGGGATTAAAATTAGTTGATGCCATCACTGCCCATCAAGGGGTAAAACAGCAACAATACTAAAATTGATGTTTTCACTTGCTGTAATAAAAAAGGAATGAGGATTAAAAAATGGGGGGGGGGGATTAATAAAACTTTTAATGTACGGAGACTAACTTCATACATAAAATTTGCTATTTAGTGATAGTTAGATAAGATAAAAAAAAAAAAAAAAAAACTTTCTTATGGTATTCACAACATGTGCTTTATTCCTTTATTAAACATTGAAAATATTAAACTCATATGAATCACTTCATTTTAATTTAGTTGCTACAAATTTTAGAATTCTTATTGCATTTTAATAAAAATACACTAAATAAAAATAAAGAACTTTTTAATAGAACTGTTATCCAAAAGTGCACAGATAAAATAACTTTCAAACCCCAAATGAACTTAATATTAACAAACTGTAAATGAAACCAGATCATCAGCCAGAGTGGTGTGGACGTTGTGTTGGAAACAGCAAGTACGACTTTGACAACAAGTTTGATATATATTCTTGTGGTATGGAAGAACATCCAGTATGAACTAGCAAGTTACACTCACTGACAGAAAATCAAAAGAAAATCCTGCCTCGCAAGTGTACCCAGCTGTCATCAAAATCCAAAATGATCCTTCTTGACTCAGCCCCTTCACCTCCGAAAGATGACATCTTCAATAACTGCATTAGTTTATACATATTAAGTTAATATTTGAAGTTCATTTGGGATTTGGAAAGTTATTTTAATTGTACATGTTTGGATAATAACAGTATTAAAATGTTCTGTTTTTCAGTAAATATTTTCATTTATACCAGTATCAGAAAAGTTTTACATACAAGAAATGATAAAAGTAAATAGAGCAATCGATATTGCTAAATTAAAATGAAGTTAATCAAATGTGTACGACAATTAATTAACCAGTACTTATAATGAGTACTATCATTTTCATTGTTTAAAACAAATATACATACATTTTTAAACTGAAAATATTTAATTTTGCTGTTTAAAAATAAATACTTTTGTTTTATATAAAAATTGAGAACTACTCTCACAGAAAGACCACCTCACAACCTAGAGCTGGAAAGAGAGAGTATTCTCAAAAAATAAGATACTTGAAAAAGAGTATTTAAATTTTTAAAGAAGGGGGGGGGGGGTGTAAGATGTTAGTTAGTCTTTGATTCACTTTTATATCTCAGAAAATGAGTTCTATTCTCCATAATATATAAAGCAGGCTTACACTTACTGATTATACACTGAGAACAATACTAAACTTTTTTTAACACTTTTTTCTAGATACCACCACTGAGCTGATACCACAGTACTGCATTAATTAAAAATATATATACATCAAACTTCAATTATAAGTGCTTACAAAAACACATTTTAAACATACATATAAAATAAAAAGAGAAATATAATTATATATGAACTCACATTACTTTCTTCACTAACACAATAGTTACTCTTAAACTGATGAGCTTTTTGGCAGTAAAATAATGATTTACTGCGCTAGAAACTTCTCCGTACACGATGTAATCCGTGATCAAGGATTTAAAAACACGTATCAATAGTATTTAAAATAAATACTTTCATAATTTTATCAGATCTAAACACTGATGTATAAACAGAGACAGATGGCATAGAGTATAGCGAGATACTTGTAACGTCAGCTATGTTTTCGAGCAGACGACAAACCAGAGCTCATATGCGCATGCGCCTATTTTGTGGCTCCCGTGTGCGGCAACAACCGGTCCCCAGCTCTGGCAGTTTGTTACATTTTCGCAGTGTTGAGTGGGCGATGGGATGGTTCGTTTGAGTAACTTTATTACTGTTCGAAGCTGCATTATGGCGTCTATGGGTAATTCTGGATATATGGAGGATATTATTAATAATATCTCAAATGGATCGCTAAACAGCAATTTTACAGAATCTTAATTAATAGCTGAAATGTGTATGCCAATCAGGTTACGTTGAAGCTTCAGTGGGGAAAGGCCGTATGAAGCGAAGCTCTGACAGTTTGTTACATTTTCGCAGAGTGGAGCGGGCGATGGGATGGTTCGTTTAAATAACTTTATCACTGTTCGAAGCTGCATTATGGCGTCTATGGGTAATTCTGGATATATGGAGGATATTAATAATAATATCTCAAATGGATCGCTAAATAGCAATTTCACAGAATAATTTGCTAGTATTTCTTCAAATTTTGAGGACTTTGCTAAAATATACACTGACTGATTTTTACGTCTTCACTGACCAATATATTCTGGATTTGAAAGCCAAAGCTGGTTACTCTACTTCTCCAACCGACCAAGAGGAGCTAAGAAAAACTTGCCTTCAAGCTTTCTCTTTGCTAAGGGAGCCAACTATCGATAACTTGTTAAATTCTGCTATTTTTAGTTTTTTCTGCTCAATTAAATATAAGAAAATGAAATAACTGCGCAAGCGCAAACGTCGTGTTTTCATTTGTTTGTAGCATTTACATTCAGACAGCAACAGAATGTTCTAATAATTTTTATTCGTGTTTTTGACTTATTTATTATAGTTAATCATTTAAATAAAAACAGTTCTTTTTCAGAACTAATATTATTTGTTAAAATGGCAAAATGTTGACGATCGAATAACTGTCGTTTTCGAAATTGTAAGAAAATTCTTTTTCTTATAGAATTCATATCTGGTCCTTTTCCAAAGAGCAAAACAAGTTAATTACGTATTTTAACTTTAATTTATTAAAAAGAATAAAATATTATTTAATATATATTATCAAATGTTGTTGATTTAAATACGCTCGATTTTAATTATTTTCTTTTAATGAAATGAAAAATGACGCATAAAAATTAGTAAGTAGTTAATGTGTAAAGATTGAATTTTGTAGTCTTATTTTTTACTCAATTCTTGATGTGCTAAAGTTATAAAAAATGATATTCACGGTTCTATTCCAAATGAAAATACAATGTTTACCAAGGTTTAGAATATGTATAAAATTTAATAATAAATAAAATATTCAATTTTAAGTCCTTTTCTTCGTTTATCAAGTGCAGACGATACATCGAAAACTTATTCCAATATTCTTTTGATCATATTGTATTCATGTTATTTAAGTTACAAATAGTTCATTTATTTAATTTAAAATTCATTTAATTTTATATTCAGAATCACTTTAATTTAAAATGCATACATTAAATGTTGTACTATTAAACGAGCAAGTATTGTTAATTTAGTATTTTTTAAATATTTTGCGAGTCCAGACAACAACTGCAAAAATTTTCCTGAAATCGCCAGATTAGATTTTTTTTTCTTTTTAAGCAGACAAAGCCATTTAGAGAATCCCTGTTAAAAATTCTATTACGAATTTCAGATTCTTACTTACTCACAGAAGATGAATCTTGTTTGCCAGATATATTGAAAAATATTTTTGTTACAGCTTGTTTTGATAAAAATATGTGTATTTTAAAAAAAGTTGCAATGTCATTTTAGTTTAAGGGATAAAGGCAGTAATGCTTTCGCAACATTAGTGCTTTTCTCCGAAATTAAAATGATATTGCGACTAGTTTTTTTTTAATGTATATAATTTATCAAAACAAACTGTAATAAAAATATTTTGCAATAAAACTGGGAAACAAGATTCATCTTCCATAAGTGCATTATTCACCCCGTCCACTAGATGGCGCAGCTGTGTCAATATACCCCAGACTCCAGTATTGACATTGTACGCTTACTTATATCGCTTCGCCTTATACCCTCCTGAATAATTATAAATTTCTAGAATTGTTTTGGTTATTAATGTATTTTACAGTTTTCGAAACTTTTCTGATTATTTATTAAACGAGGCTATTCGATCTGCTGCATCTCTCAAGAAGAAACTTTTACACGTGAAATTATTTAAATCTATATGTAAATCTAACCGCATCGAACATATTTAACTTATAAAACTTTTTGAAATAATTGTATTGAGGTACAACTAAGTTTATAATATTTATTAATTTTTAACAGTATTAGAAAATGAAATGTATAAATAGTAAATAGCCATGACTCTAGTGCAGGCCTTGCTGCACAATAAATATATATTTAATATATACACTTCAGATTCAGATAATACATCGCAATCCCTTAACATTTGTATGGAATCATTTTTAACTGCGCATGCGTGAAAGTTTCTAAAACTTTTATTTTATAATTTAGTAGTCACAAAGATAGGTGCGATATAGTGAGTTACTTTTTGAAAATAGCTTTATAAGGGGTTTCTACAACTTTTTAATCGGCTCAGTGTATCTTTCTGAGTTTTCGCAATATTTGACTGGGCTTTTTATAGATGCTGCCCAAAATACCTGACGACTAAGTTATGAAATAAAAATTTTGTAATGTTCCACGCATGCGCAGTTAAAAATAGTTTCATACAAATGCCCATATCTCATCAAATATTCAATATATTCATGTTTTAATTGCAGTATACTGTTGCTACAGTTCTTTGTCAGATTTTCGAAGAGTTGTGTTAAATTTGGTTGAAAACTCTGTATGCTATAAACCAAAAACTTTTGAATTTCTCACGGACACAATAATATCTTCACGAATATGAGTGCTATGCTTACACAAATGCACACAAACGTTGAACAGGACCCAAATAGTCACGCAGTGATTCAGCATTTTCTGTTACATAGATGATGGCAAATATTATTTTATTATTAAATTTATTATTAGCCCCTAATTGTCCTCCCGACTAAATCTTTACCGAGAAATATGAAATCAAACATGTTCTTTACATATCAGAAGTTGAAGTACAATTCGCCAATAATTTTGGTAGATATTCGACAAACCATGTACAATCGAGAGCATCCAGTCCCTGTTCCTTAACTTTTGTAGTACAACATTTAGCCGCCGTACAACATTTTAGATTAGATATAAATTAACAAGATAATTAATAAATAGAATCATTGTACATGTTAAATTATTTTTTTGAATCAGCATTTAAATATACCTTTTCTTTTACACTTTTCAGAATGCAGTATAAAAATTTATAACCGCTACTTTTTTATGTATAAATATCAATACTCCTAAAGTGCAATGTCATTGTATGACTTTCAGATTTATTCCGAAAAAAAAAATCCCTACTTACTTTCTTAAAAAAAAGAGTTTGCTTATACATAAAAAAAAAAAAAAAAAAAAAAAAAAAAAGAAGAAAACAGAATCAATGACAGTCACAGATCAATAGTTCTTATTAGGCTGTTTTTTCTGTGTTTCAATGTTTTGTTTCCAAAAAAGGGAATTTTTAATGCCTGAAAAATCAATGCTACACAGTGAAACTTTTTTTCCATTTTAATGGAGTAGTTTTTAATATATATATGTATATATATATATACATATATATATATATATATAGAGAGAGAGAGAGAAATTATTCAGGATCATTATATCGATAAATAATTATCGATCGATATAATTAATAATTATATCGAAATATATTACTCTTCTACTATGTTTATTAATTTATCTGTTCATTTACTATATTTTCAATTCCTTGTCACACTTATGATGATTTGTTTGAAAGAATTCTATAAAGGTTACTATATTATTTTGGATTTGTATCAAAATTCAATTACAATTTGTATATTCGCAAACGTTGATGATATTTTGTATTGGTTTATAGTGGTTTTAAATTAACATTCAAATTATTATGCTGCAAAAGCGCATGTAATTATGAATGTAAGTCTATTATGATGTATTATAACTTTTAATTCTGAATTGCGAAAAATTCTTTTTAAAACATTATTCTTATTATTAATAGTATCTTATATATTTTTAAATATATAACAGTGGTTAGATAAATGATTAGCTTTAGCAGTCTTATAAATATTATATGCCAAGTTCACTACTGCAATTGCGCATTTTCTTAGTGTATTATTAATATGATTTTTACTTTTGCAGTTATTTGATACCACTCATAAGAAATTGCATTCGAATCTCCACATTTATCATCTCACAGTCCCACTTAAAAATGCAAAACATAATTAATAATTATATTGAAACATATTACTCTGCTACTATATTTATTTATTTAGCTGATCATTTACTACAGTATTCACACGCTATTAAGCGACGCCCCATTTTGTAATGATTCTACCACCAGTAATCGCATAAAACTATCTTCTAGCTAATGAATTGTGAAGAAAATTATCTTTATAAGAATACTGGTGGTAAAGTCCTTACAAAATGGGGCGTGGCTTAATAGCGTGCGAATCCTGTACTATATTTTCAATTTCTTGTCTCACTTGTTATGATGATCTGTTTCAAGAATTTTGTAGAGGTTAATACATAATTTTTAATTTTCATAAAAATTTATCACAATTGTTGATGATATTTTGTACTGGTTTATAGTAATGGTTATATATATACGTAAATATATTTGATTCAATATATATCAAAATTTGTCTTACAATAAGTATCAATGCAAATTTTACTCTAACTAAAATTGATTTAAAGAAGCAGTGGCAACAGTTCGTACTGGAATCATGATTTAATAAGATGCTGGCTTCCAGGATTTAATACACTCATGTCCAAAATTAAGGTCACAAACATAAAATCTGTAAAAACTGATGAACTATTCACTGTTTTGCCATGAAATTTGGCACAGAAGTATATTACAATAGGAGAAAGAATATGGCAACGTAACAATATGGAAAAGATTTTAATTGTGAATTAAGATACAGGGTATATCAAAAAATGTAAAATCATGAATCAGAGATAAAGCATTTATCTCTGGAAAAGTCTGTCTAATATGGAGTGTGACCACCGTGCCCTGCTATACAAGCCTCATAACGAGCTCTCATACTGTTTATGAGGGTGTCAAGAAAAGTTTGTGGCAACAAAGCCCATTCTTCCAAAAGCGCAGCTTTTAACTCATGGTGGGTCCTGGGAGGGGGGGGGGGGTTACAGCTCTTTCCAGACCATCTCAAACATCTTCAATAGGATTGAGGTCCGAAGACCTCGAGAGCCAATTCATACAGCGAATATCCTCTTCTTCGAGAAAATCACCAACAATGTGAGCTCTGTGTAGCTTTGCATTATTGTCCATAAATATGAAGCCCGAGCCTACAGGACACCAAACAACCTCACATAGTCTTCAAGGACCTCATCCCTAAAAGGATGTGCGTTGACAGTACCCGCATCGAAGACGTGCAGTAGTGTACGACTGCCCACGTTATGCCGCCCCAGACAAGGATTCCTTTGCCACCAAATCTGTCAATTTCTTTTGCGTAGAAAGAATGATAGCTAGCTTCACGTTCTCTCTCGATGACGATTTGACGAGAATCACTTTTCGTGGTGAATCTCGACTCATCTCTGAAAAGAACACGCCCCATTCTTGATGTGTGTAAGACTGATATCTTCGGCTCCATAACAACGGAGCTCTCATGTTGGATGCAGTGAAAGGGACACACACGACTGGACGCCGCGCATTACGGATGAGGTCCTAGAAGCCTAATGTGAGATTGTTCCGGTGCTGTAGTCTCGCACTGTATGTTTATGGACGATAATGTGAAGCCACACAGAGCTCACATTGTTCATCATTTTCTTGAAGAAGAGGTTATTCGCCGTATGAATTGACCCTCGAGGTCCCCGGGCGTCAATCCTATTGAACATGTTTGGGATGGTCTAGGAAAAGTCATTGCATGGCATAATCCTTCTCCCAGGTCCCGCAAAGAGTTAAAAGCTGCGTTTTTGGAAGAATGAGCTTTGTTGCCACAAACATGTATTGACACCCTCATAAACAATATGAGAGCTCGTAATGAGGCTTGTATAGCGATGCACGGTGGTCATTTTCCATATTAGACAGACTTTTCCCGAGATAAATGCTTTATCTCTGATTCAGGATTTAACACTTTTCGATATACCCTGTATCTTAATTTTCTATTAAAATCTTTTCCATACTGTTATGTAGCTATATTCTTTCTCTCATTGTAATAAACCTATGTGCCAAATTTTGTGGCAACACAGTGAATAGTTCATCAGTTTTCACAGATTTTATGTTTGTGACCTTAATTTTGGACATGAGTGTATATGGAATGGCTGTCCACAAGTCTTATTAAAGAACGGGTCGTTATGGTTGATACAGTAAAATGAAGGAAATTGGTATCATGGAAATTCTCAGGGTTTGATTTTGTTTATCGGAGGAAGAATAAAATAAGTTTATTCATATTGACAGTTTGATATACTGGTGCTGAAGCTCAAGTAGTAAGAATATTTTCAGAAACAAACATTTTACTAGGATTACACAAAATGGTATAAATTACATAAACTTGTCCGTTCATAATTAATTTTTTCAGATTTTCCTTTCTTTTAATTTCTGAGATGACGAGGGGGGGGGGGGGGGGGAGGGTTGACGGATCGAATAATGACATATTAATTATATTAGAAGCCCTTTTAATGCTTTTTAACTTCAAATGTCTATTTGTTTTGTATTTGTAGCCATTTTTTAGCCTTCTTTTTAAAACAGGGCAAATTAGATTCTTTTTAGAAACCGAAGGGTTTGGACGGGGGTTGGCAAACGCAACTATTGGGGACAGAGCTTCCAAGTTCTTTAACACTAGAAAGCCCGCGAGCAGTCATTTTGAATCCCACCAAATGAATATATCTCGGTTCGAACCAGAAATATTTGTATAAAACTAGTTTAAAAGATACAAAGAAAAAAACTAGTTAAATGGATGATTTAATAATTTAAAATAAAAGTTCTATTGTGAAATATTTTTCTAAAATTTGAGTAAAGTTCTCGGTCTTTCTAGTGTTAAAAGAAAACTACATATATTATTAAAAGATTAACAAAATAAAGATTATTTAACAGATCATCTTTATGTTATTTTTTCTGCTATATATATATATATTTTTTTTTTCCTAAAAAAAACAACTACTCAATACAACTATTTACAGGTCAACAGTTTTTGTTATGTTATTTTTTGTCACATTTCCATAAACGAAAATGCACATTAGACCCGGATTAAACGCGCATGGAATGAAATACTTAGAGTACGCACGAATATGACTTTTCTCACCACTAATTTTTAAAAAGTAATTTTCAATCAATTTTAGCATAGAATTATTGCGCAACGTCAACGATTAAATAAAATTACGATTTTTGTATGAATTTATTGGTGGCAGAGTATAAATCGTACATATCCTGGATATGGGCGAGCATTCCCGGGTTAAATTAATTTTACGCATCAAATGTTTTAGCTCATTCAAAGGTGGTGGGATCCACCTTATTTTAACGATGATTTACACCAGAAACGTTTAATTAAATTTTTCTTTTTCAACTTTGGTGGACAAAAGTCGAAATATCACTTTTCCTTATTTTGAAAGAATTTGTTTCGAAATTTCCTGTGTGAATTCAACATTACAGAAACGTAATTTATTGCCCCTGAAATTGTTAAACAATTTCTCTTGAATTACATAATATGTAAAATAAAGTAATACGGAGGTTAAATTTAAATTTACCAGAAAAGTAATTTTTAAAGATATGTGATTGATACTTCAGCTTGTCTTGTCTCATGTTTTAAGTTACAATTGTACCTAATACTTTATAATTATAACTGTGCAAAACGATCTGGTTCAAATTATCATTTATAAATAATTTTCTTTTTAAAACTGTGAACATAAATTAGTTGAAAGATAATAAGGAAAAGGATAATCACCACATTTATACATTCAAATAAAAAATTCTATATTCATCATTTATTTCGTATTTTATAGTTTGTAAAGATAAAAATATAATTGATATAAAAAATAAATTATTTT
Source organism: Maratus speciosus (assembly GCA_963932465.1). Classification (NCBI taxonomy): domain Eukaryota; kingdom Metazoa; phylum Arthropoda; class Arachnida; order Araneae; family Salticidae; genus Maratus; species Maratus speciosus. The sequence goes on along the minus strand of OZ010791.1, from coordinate 609,642,810 downwards.
AAAAATAAAATACATATGAATTATTATAAAATTTTTAAATATTGGGCATAAATATCAATAAACTTAAATCGCAGTACCGTTGCATAGCAGTAAGATTTATACTGTATACTAGTGTAAATGCCCGTCCTAGGACGGTGGGTAAAAATAGTGTTTTTCACTGAAAATTTGAAAAAATTCATAAAAATAATTGACAATATGGAAGCGTTCAGATGAGAAAGTACGGCTAGTTTGTGTTCTAATAAACACACTATTAGCATTTACAATACTTCTGGGTAAAGCAGGCTTTCCGGCTATTATACTATAACAAAATTAAGATTCCTTAATAAAACAAAAAAATAACAAATATGCAATAAAACTATGAGTTCAAAAAAAAAAGTTTCCTGTGTTGCAACTATTGAAATAATACTAATAATAATTAATAATTTTTTTAAATAACACTTTGAAACTGCATTTTTATTGCCCCCCTCCCCCCCCGTCCCTCCAAAAAAAAAAATACATTTTAAAGAAATAAAAGTCTCAGTGTGTTTTAAATCTGACTATAAAACTTGTAAGCAAAAGACGAAAGCTATTTTTATTCAAAGATAAGTTTTATAAATGCCTTTTAGTGTTTCGTAACCTTAATTTTTTTTATTTATCTATATAGTTTTTAAATTTTTGTAATACAAAGAAGAATCAAACATGATTAATGCCTATTTTTAATAACTGTACAAAATATTTTTAGTCGAAAAAGATGTTACATTAAAAAATATTCAAACTAAAATTAGCTGCTCCCTTTTCAACTTATTTAAATGAATTTGACTAAATGTCTTTAAATATATACCTTTTCAAACTTTAGTTTTATCAGTCATATAAATGTTTCTTTATTATATGAAAAATATAAATAAAAATAATAGTCTAAATGCAATATATAAATAAATAATTTTTATGCTAAAATAAATATTTAAAATAATATTCATGGTTATTTATTTAAATTTCATGCTTTCACATTAAATTATTTTTAAATATACGTAAGACATTCTGCTGATATTGTAAACTCCCCCCCCCGCCCCCCTCGTTTGTTTTGCTATCAGAAATCAATGAAAAATTTAGAAAGCGAAGTCGATCATCTTATTATTTTTGTTTACACTCTTCTGACTGACTATCAATTATTCTTAAGTATAACACAACTAATTTTTTTAGTAAATAAATAAATAACGAACAATTCTCGGAATATTGAGCTAAACTTTAGACAGAGATATATTAAAGTCACTACAATTAAAAACAGGCATTAACATTTTCTTCTTCTTTATATTACAACTCTTAAAAACTACATAAATATCTGAAAAATTAAGATTTTTAGGCAAGAGTGAAAAGCATTCATAAAACTTACCTGTGAATAAAAATAGCAATGGGTATCCTTTTTCATTCCTTTCATCGAAGCTTTTTGCCATTTTCACTTTGAAAACGACCGCCAAAGAACCGAAGTTTTGCAACCGTTTTGACCTTGTTGAGAACGTGTTTCTCTAGTGCGGGAGGGAACGTGGATCTGTTCTCCTCCCAGAACGGGAGAACATAGTTAATTTGTTTACAGAAGTTGTTTGCGCCGAGAGAGGTATACCTCCATGGTTTAATTTTTTTTCAATGAATCAAGTGAATGACTCGCTACCGTTTGTTGACGTTTTGCGCTAACGTATGCTTTTAACTCGAGATCTGAAATTGTTTTTCAACTGCGCAAATCAGTCAAATTTTGTTAGTTTTGAATAAATTATGTTGAACAGAAAGAATTTCAGGTAGAAAAGATTTGTATTTAGGCAGATAAGTTTTCTTTTACACATCTCAAATCGTAATTAAGCCTAACGTGGCTCCATCTTATCGGAGACTGGTAAGATCGATGGGTACGACACCAGATGCGTTACACTGCTCTTTATATATATTAGATATAAAAAAGAATGAAAAATCATGCGTCCAGCATAGATTCACAAGCCTGCGATGGTGTTGTTCTTTAACTTTTGGTAATTGATTTTTATGTATTTTTTAGCGCTGAATCCGAAAATAACCTTAATTTTTAATCATCATGTGAAGATTTTTTGCAAATCGTAAATTTCACTCGTAAAAAGTAAAAAAAGTGGAGAACATCTGATACTAAAAGATACAGGAAATGGTTGTGTTTCTTAACTTTTGATAACTGAATTTTATATATTTTTTAGCGCTGAATTCAAAAATGACCTTCACTTTAAACCATCAAGTCAGGACTTTTTGCAAATCGTAAATTTCAAAGTCAAAAAATAGCAAAATTCTGATACTATAAAAAAAAATGTGATAATTGTGTTTTTTAACCCTAGAACTACCGTGAGCCGTCATTCTGACGGCTACCATACGAATATGTTTCATTTCAAACCAGAAATTTGATTACTTAATAAGTTTAAAAGATACAAAGAAGAAAAACGTTAAATAATAAAGTTAAACAGTTTTAAATCAAAATTCTGGTGTGAAATATTTTTATAAAACTTGACTCAAATTTCCGGCAGTTCTAGTGTTAAATTTTGATAATTGATTTTTATGTGCTTTTTAGCACTAAATCTGAAAATAACCTTCACTTTTAATCATCACGTCAGAATTTTTCGCAAATCGTAAATTCCAAATTTAAAAAGTAAAAATTTTGCAAAAAATCCTGACGTGATGGTATAAAATGAAGGCCATTTTCGGATTCAGCGCTACAAAATACGCAAGAATCAATTATCAAAAGCTAAGCAAGATGACAAAACCAAATTTTGCAGGCTTGTGTTATGTAACATTTTCCAACACATTCAGAATACTGCAAGGAAATTTCACGGTTAGTCCGAAAAAAAACATTTTTTTTTCTTTGTGTCCAGCCATGTGTATGATCTATGAATTTGTATGTATACTACAATGCTAAAAGTTAGTTCAATTAAATGAATAGAACAGTTGAAAATTTCCATTCAGCATTGAATGTACTTGAGAACTTCTGTGCAGCCCTGTATATGATCAATAGAATTTATATGTATTAAGTAATATTTAAAAACTAGTTCAATTTAAAAATGCGGAGCACAACAGAAAACGTACTTCATGCAATTATTGTTCATAGGCTTCAATAGTTCTGTAGCCAAATTCTTTTGTGTGTCCCTATAAATGAACGATAAATTCTACTTACACCTTATTCTACAGTAAATGCTGTGTAGTACACCACAGTACATAAATTTCAGTACGTTTAACATAGTGTAATATCATTAACCCTTTCAGGGGCAAGTAATTGCGTTTCTGTAATGCTGAATTGGTGCCGGAATTTTCGAAAAAATTTGTTTCAAAATAAGGTAAACTTTTTTCCACCAAAGTTGTAAAATTTAAAAAGTTTCTGGTCAAATATTGATTAAAATTAGGTGGGATATAATACATCCTACCGCCCCTCAAGGGGTTAAAATACACCACAAATGGTTTTTTCCCATAGACCGTAATTTAACGGAATTCTTTTGAGTGTCTCTGTGTGAACCGTAAATGCTTCTTCATGAGACTTCATTTTCAATACCGAACATGCCATGGTGATACACAAACATGCCATACTCATACCCAAACATGCCATAGTGATACCCAATAACATCTATTATTTCATGGCGATCGGAAGATATTTACACGAGTTAGAGTACGGACGGACAGACAGACAGAACGAATTCATAAACAATTTTTAACTTTGTTGGAAAAGTGATAAAAATAATAACTTTCTATATTGTTCGAAGAGAAAAAATAATGAAGCTTACTTTAAAAAAAAAGTATTTTCGATTTTTTATTTGCTTTGTTCACTAGAAAAGAAATCAGGCTGAGTAACATTCACAGGTCAGTAACTTTTATTAGGCTGTTTTTTATATTTCCAAAAAAGGCAGCGTTTAATATACGTTAAATTAATGATAGGTAATAAACTTTTTTTCTGTTACAAATAAAGATTTTTAATGTATGTTTTTTTCTGGGAAGACGCCGACTGTCAGTAATGTAAAAAAGTTACGTTTAATTTTTTATTTTGTATGTAATGAAATATAAAGAGAATATGTTATTTACCTTGGATATTTTTTATGAAAGTTCATTTTTATAAAAAAATAATCTCTTTTAAAATATATTATTCGAATGAACATAAAAGTTTTTTTTCAATTCCTACTATTAGTTCACACTCTCCCTATATTTATTTATTTATATATCTTGTTCAAATTTTTAATCGTTAATAAAATACTTATTATTCATCCTATCAAGTTGAAATAAATTTTTTAAAACTTGTACTGGATGACAATTGATGCTAATACAGTTTTTTTAAACAATACTTCATTAATTAAATTTTAATTAATTAATTTTAGTTTTATATGGGAGACAAAAAGGCGGCCATTGGTTATTGAACAGCATTTAATGCAGCTTCATATCTATAAGGGGGTTACCATAGGAGGGACCCTGTTTTGTCGCCAAATATCGCCAAGTTTGTCGCCATCTTGGCGATATCTCTAATATTTCGCCAAATTTCCATAGACTTCCATTGTAAACCTACTTGCTTATAGAAAATCAACAAATTGAGATATTTTAATGCAACAAAAACTAATATTAGCTTAAGGGATTATATTAAATTTTTCTTTGAAGATCTAAGTAGGAATTGACTTTAAAAACAAAATTTTTATATTACTTGTTTATTTTATTACTGCAGTTAAACCCAGAAGTAATAGATTCATATCGATTTCACTAATGAAGCGTTAAAGTTCAATATTTAAAAGGTATTTTTACTCTTTTTTTTTTTAATTCAAACTCTTTGTTTCAGAGTATTGTATTAGCTGCATAAAGATATTTCTTGGTAAAAGATCTTTTCAAGATAACAATTTTGAACTTATTATTATTTTTTTGCTTCCGGTATGCTATATCTTTCTCCCACCTATTAATGTGTCGTCTCCAAAAAATAACGTTACGTCGTATAAGTCAGCCGTAAAATAAAGCAGATGTATCATTGTACGGAATAATCTCTACTGCAGTTTTTTAACTTCTAAGCATCGCACATTTTCAATTTTTATACCGTCGTAATGGAAAAAAAAGTACTTTTAAATGCAATTTGTTTGAAAAATGCATCTCCATTTATTTTTGAAATATTAATTTTTTTGTAGTTTTTAGCACCATTTGTTTAATTTTGGGAACTCAAGTACTCCATATCTGTAGAAAGTAAAGGAAAAATAGTAGAAAAATAGCAATTATATCTATTTGTTGCCATTTTCTCATAAAAACTGAAAAAAATGTAATTAAAATAAGTGCTATTTTGAAAAAATATAAATGAATGATTTCTGATAAAACATGGAGCTATTACAAACTAAATTTAATTTTAAGTATCTATATTAATATTGCAGACAAATGAAGGCATAGGAATCATGAGAATATTTTTGGCCCATTTCTTGAATGACAAAATCTCTTTTTTTTTTTGGATTTGTGTATTATCCAGCCATAGTCACGTCCTATCCATATTTTACTGTAGATGTTGTTTAAGACTGGATCGTAAATGAGGAATTCTTTAGCGGATGCCGATGACGTCATTTTATATATAAAAAAAGTGCGTGATTGAAGTCTTAAAATTGAACTATCTATCTATCTATCTATCTATCTATATACAGTAGCGCTCAAAAGTATTTTGACAACCTTATATTCTCTCTTATTTTATTTAATATAAAAATGTAAAAGAAAATATATGCCCTATAATTGAAAACACTATGACTGCACTTATTCAAATGTATCAAGTTTCAACTTGTTTGTCTACATTCGGCGCCACCGAAGAAATATGTCTCCTCCTTAGCTCAAAAGTATTTTGACAATTAGTTTGCATTTAATTGTTGAAGGTTTCAATGGCGCTATAGCTTCGATTAGTGTTTATATTGACTTATTGTGATTACTTTTAAGGATCAGGAATGCCGAAATGTAAAAAATATTGAAGTGATTCTAGAAAAGCCGCTGTAAATGCACTTAAGAAAGGTAGACTGCAAGCTGAATTATCACGTTCTTTTAACGTGTCTCGGCAACTTGTTACTACATGGAATAAAGTTTTTAATAAACAGAAATGCATCGAAAATAAGCCTCAAAGTGGCCATCCGAAAAAAACAACTTGCAACGTTGACCGTATTATAAAAATGATATCTACAAGTGATTGTCGTAAGTCCGCTGTAATAATAAAAAATGAATTGAAAGAAAATTACGGCATAGACATACACGTTTCATCTGTCAAACGACGCCTAAACCTCTATGGTTTACATGGCAGAAGACCAGCAAAAACACGTTTCTAATCCACTAAGAATAAAAAGGCTAGAGTTGCATTTGTAAATGGCATAACCCTTCCAGGGGCAAAGTAATGCTATTGCTGAAGTGTTGAAATTAATGATTGACACCAGAATTTTGGTTAAAAAAAATCGGTTTATTATGTGTGTGAAATATAGCTTTTTCTTATTTAAAAATAAAGTTGTTTCAAATTCCGGTTTCAGTCATTAATTTCAACACTTTTGCAATGGAATTGCTTTGCCCCTGAAAGGGTTATCCCGTTTTACAAATTCAACTCTTGCCTTCCTATTCTTAGTAGATATCAAACGTGTTTTTGCTGGTCCTCTACCATGTAAACCATAGAGGTTTAGGCTTCGTTTGACTGATGAAACGTGTATGTCTATGCCGTAATTTTCTTTCAGTTCATTTTTTATTACAGCGGACTTACGACAATCACTTGTGGATATCATTTTTATAATATAGTCAGTATTTCAAGTTGTTTTTTTCGGATGGCCACTTTGAGGCTTATTTTCGATGTATTTCTGTTTATTAAAAACTTTATTCCATGTAATAACAAGTTGCCGAGACACGTTAAAAGAACGAGCTAGTTCTGCTTGCAGTCCACCTTTCTTAAGGGCATTTACACCGGCTTTTCTAGAATCACTTCAATATTTTTTTTACTTTTCGGCATTCCTGATCCTTAAAAATAATCACAATAAGTCAATATAAACACTAATCGAAGCTATAGCGCCACTGACACTTTCAACAATTAAATGCAAACTAATTGCCAAAATACTTTTGAGCTAAGGCGGAGTCATATTTCTTCGGTGGCGCCGTATGTAAACAAACAAGTTGAAACTTGATACATTTAAATAACTGCAGTCACAGTGTTCTCAATCATAGGGAATTTATTTTCTTTTACATTTTTATATTAATTAAAATAAGAGAGAATATAAGGTTGTGAAAATACTTTTGAGCGCTACTGTATATATGTAATTTTTTTCATCGGGGCGACACTAAATTCTGAAAAAGCAGAATTCCTGTTTTCTAGTTTTTATTGTAGATTGTAAAAAGGAGGGATATAATAATTATTCGTATAGCTAAGAGAAAATAGCATCTCTATATAATATAAAATTCATTTTTCTTGGTCAAAATCTCCACAGAAACTAACAATATTCCACTCATGAAAATAATGTGATATTTAAAAGAAAACAAGAAAGTAAAATCATGCGTCAAGCGCATATTATGAAACACTTTCCAACTCATTCAGCGTGTTATAATAAAACTTCACAGTTTAATAAAGTGAAAAATGTCTAAATAAACAATTTGCAAAACGAGTAAAACATTCGAAAACGCAATTTCAGCATTGACCATCAGTAGTCGGGAAAATATCTGAATTTTTTTCGAAGCCCTGTATATGATCTACAGATTTATAATATAGCACATAGTATGCCTAAATTTGGTTCAGTTAGGAGATGCAATGCACAATTGATATTTCTCCTTCATTTATTTCCATCAATAAATGGGAATGCATTTAAGATATTTTGGGCTGCCCTGAATATCCTCTATAGAATTTCTGCACACCAAATAATAGAGTAAAATAAAACTGCTTACCACATGTGAAAACGTACTTCTGGTAATTATTGTTCATAGAGAGTATTGTAATAGAATTATTTTGTGTGTCCTTGTATTTGAACGATGAATGTTATGCACACTATATTTTTAGTAATAATCTTGTAGGGCACTTCAGATACATATATAAATATGAATGCGTTTAACCCTTTCCGGTGCAGTGATCCCACGTCGGCACCACCTATTTTTAATTCCAAACTAACAAGCGGCACCAAGAATATTTTAATAAAATTTTGCTTTTACAAGGGAAGTTTAAAGTAACGGGTTCTTAATTTCTAAAAAAGTCTTTTGTAAATTCCGATGTCAGTCAATCATTTCACCATTTTACGCACAGAATTTTTCTGTGCCGGAAATGGTTAAAATTGTCTAACAAGAGTAAAATATACAGCAAACGATTTTTCTCCATAGTCCATAATGTAACGCAATTCCTTGAGTCTCCCTGTGCAAGAACTATAAATGCTACCCGCTTCTTTTTCAATACTGAACATACCAAACTAAATCTCAATAACATTTATACATTTTATGGCAATCCGACTATATTTAGGCGAGTTAGAGCACGGACAGACAGACAGAAAAAGTGAAATCATAAACACTTTGTTGGAAAGTGTTAAAACTGATTTGGCATTCGTAAAACTCAATCATTTTAAAAAGATTGTACTAAATAATGACCTACTCTCGGAAGGGTAGAATAGTAATGGTATCGAAAATGACGTCATTCTCGGATCAAATAATCATTTTTAACAATAAAAATAAAATATTTTATAATGACTTTGACAACATGATGCGCTATTCATTAATCTTTATTTCCACACGTAAGTAAATAGAACGCCTTACTATTTATTTAGAGATCTACTGAATTCGCTGAATAAAACTTTTCGGAAAATTACGTGAATCCCTCGTAATCGTAAAAAGATTTAATACTTGGTATATCATAAATGATGATCCACTCTTAGAATGGCACAATAGTTCCGGTAGGGAATATGATGTGATTCTCATAACAAAGAATCATTTTTAGCGATGTAAATAATAATACTTTACTATGATTTTGTTAAAATGATTTCATACTCACTGACCTTTATTTCTGCACGGAAGAAGACGAATCCCCTACTATTTATTTAACACTAAATATACCGAAAACCGATCATTGGACTGGTACTAAATGAAAATAATTCGATTCGAACTAGAATTTGTTTCATTAAATAAATTAAATATAAATAACACAGTAATAAATTAAATAGAAAATTCAAATAGTTTTCAATAAAATTCTGTTTTGAAGTATTTTTATTAAACTTAAGTAAAAATTCTCAATATGTGTAGTGCTAAAGATTTTCGAAATGCACAGAATAAAACTTTTCTGAAAATTACGTTAATTTCTTGTAATCAAACTATTCAATGTTTTTTATTGTGGGTATTGGAAGAAGAAGCAATTTATGTATTACCTCTATAATAATTAAACAAAAACCTAGTTTGCAGAACAAATTAAAAAAACGAAATTTATTTCCCAAATTCTTTAAGCCCGAGAAGGGGCAGATATTAAGATATTTCATTCAATTCGTTCTACATTTACTGTTAAATTTTTGTAACAAATAAGTTAAACCAATTGAACATTAAAAAATAAAAATGAAATTCATACAATATAATACTTTAAACACCTGTATAGTTAGATTCCGTTCAAATGAAATCGAAATAAATCTTAGACTTTTTTTAAAGTTTTGTATTTTGCATGTATCTTATATTATGTACAATCGTCATAAACATAATGCAAAATCTGCAGTACAAATATTTACAACTTAAAAATGGAAAAAGTCTAAGATTTATTTTGATTTCATTTGAACGGAATCTAAGTATATAGGTGTTTAAAGTATTATATTGTATGAATTTCATTTTTATTTTTTAATGTTCAATTGGTTTAACTAATTTTTTACAAAAACTTAACATTCAATTTAGAACGAATTGAATGAAATATCTTAATATCTGCCCCTTCTCGGGCTTAAACAATTTGGGAAATAAATTTCGTTTTTTTTAATTTGTTCAGCAAATTAGGTTTTTGTTTAATATGTCAAGTTTTTTAATAACTACTGCATTCAGACGAACACATTTCAAAATTAATGAAGGGTATCATCATCAGGCTTTGATTTGTGCGATATCGTATCACAAGTTGTGATGCAATTTACCTATGTATAATTCAAAATGTTTCACCAGTGCAGTAATGCAGGTTGCTGTAGTTAGGTCAAAAAATTACAATCTGAACTTAAAAAAATCTGATTGAAAATGTCATTTTTATTTCCACTATGACGTCATATTCATCTTCTTTTTAATTAATAAAAAAAAAAAAAAAAACTATTTGAGTTTCTTCAGTTTCATGTTTCACGTGAAAATCATTCAACTAAAAATAGGCAAATTATTATTACGGCTTTTGAATTATTTACAACAATGAAGGAAAAATGTTAAATTTTATTAGAAAATGTCCGTTGATGAAAAAAGCGAAATTTGGAATTATTAAGAAAAATATTCGATTAATGTAAATAAAAATTAGCCCATGTTACTCTCTAGATTATAATCCACCTATATGCAAAGGCATTTTATTGTCCGTTTTGACCCTGACGTCTGGCAAATGTTTTTACACTTTGAATTTATAATATTATTAGAATTAGCAAAGAATTAAAATTGAGTGGCATCAGGGACAAAAAGGTGGGAAGAAAAAATGAAAAAGTTATGATCTCCATAGGCTTTTCCACGTTAAATTAACATTGAGAAGTGAGACTGGAAATAAATAAGTATTGCGCTGCCGCGCAATACTTAAACTATTGTTGAACTTAGTGACGCAAGACGTTGATCATCGAGCGTGGAATGGATTCAGGTATCGTCTAGATCAGCGGTTCTATGGATCACAAGTGGCGTGCAGAACGATCTATCAGGATATGAAAATAAACGTATGTGGTCCTTCACAAAAATTAAGTGAGCGAATTGTTTTGGAAAAAAATATTTGATGTCGTGAAGGAGACATTGATCATTTTGAAGTGAACATTAAGATTTATTTAGTTTATTTAAGTAGTCGAAAGAAAATTTGTTTTCGAACTTTTCAAAATTTCGACTTTCCACACTTGCACTGCGGCCATGGTATTTTACCAATTCTTGAAGTAGCCTTGTATGCTATTCTACCCACAAACATCTCAAAATTTAACTCATAAGCACAGGAGATGCTGCTGTTTGCACCAACTAATTTTAGTTTCAACTCATTGAGAATGAAACAAATTCATTGGTTGAGGTGAACTTATCAAAAGTTCAACTCATATGCGATAGCCGTATTACCGTTAACATATCCTTGTTGTTGTTGTTGTTGTTTAGCGTAGCAACAACATATCTGCACATCTCTGATTAAGTTTTTGGCTATCAAAGATCAGCAGAAGTCGAACCGGAGTCTTTTCTGGCACCAAAAGTTTGATAAAATCTTGAGAGCTGTTTAAAAATGGTTTTGATTGAAAAGCGTGAAAAAAGCTTTAAATTGAAAAGTATGATTACCGTTAACATAACCTTGTTGTTGTTGTTGTTGTTTAGCATAGCAACAACATATCTGCAATAGCACATCTCTGATTAAGTTCTTGGCTATCAAAGACCTGCAGAATTCGAACCGGAGTCTTTTCTGGCACCAAAAGTTTGATAAAATCTTGAGAGCTCTTTAAAAAAGGTTTTGATTGAAAAGCGTGAAAAAAGTTTTAAATTGAAAAGTATGATAAAAGATTAAATTCGAACCCGCGCGTATTTAACGTTAAGTATATGATACTTAAGATCTTTAAAGTATAAAAAAACCTTAAACTGAAACCCAAGCGTTTTAACCCTTTCAGGGGCAAGCAATTGTGTTTCAGTAATGTTGAATTTACACCGGAATTTTAGAAAAAGTACGTTGCAAAATAAAGAAAAGCTATTTTTCTATTTCTTTCCAAAATTAAAAAAGTAAAATTTAATTAAAAGTTTATGGTGTTAATTATGATTAAAATTAGGTTGGATATAATATATTCCACCGCCCCTCAAGGGGTTAACACGACGTCTATTGGAGTTGTGATCTACAGTTCTTCCCCCAAAACAGGATTTTTGCCAGATTAAAAATAAAAATGCAATCTATGATTTGCTATGGCAACTATCACAGTTCAGAATTAGACAGCCATTGGCTGAACTTGAATGGTTTAGGAGGAGTACAGTCACAAAGTTACGCGGAGGTACGCCACAAAGTGGATGCAAATTGCTTCGCTCACTCAGCTCAATAATTAATTTTATCTTTTAACCAGATCTATGTATATAAAAGCCGTTCTCTGTGTGTATGTCCTTTATACAAATCTTCAATTTTGAACCGATATACACGAAACTTCATTTACATACGTTTTAGAAGAAGGAAAAGATCACTGTCTATTTTAAAATATTAACAGACCACTATTTATCCCGTATTTCTAACACTTCCATAATTTAACATTATAGAAATATCTCTTTTTAAGTTTCCTAATTCAAACGTTTCTTTCCTGTTGCCACAACCTGAAAAATGACACAATAATGTAAAAAAAAGTATCGATAACGTACGTATTTTGTTTCTATTTGCCAATAAAAATTCAGATTTTCTTGCTATATTTTTGCGTGTTTGATATTGACGTCATTCTAAACAGAAAATTTACATTTTTTTGTATATAAAATAAAAACATTAACTATAAGAGCGAGAAAATAACGTAGCACCTCAATTTGAATGTTTTTTTTAAATTAATACATCTATTTTAATAGAAACAGTCAAATTTCATGAAAACAATTTAAGAAAACGAAAAAAAGGCTGGATATGATGTCACACTCTATCAAATCTTTTCAACGCGTAATCAAACTCATTGTAAACATATGGCTCCTATATTTTGCTTACTACTTCGATTGTATACTCCCGCCATATCTTATAGCTATACGTTATCGCTAAGTGTTGTATTGGTTTAGATTCAGTACTAACATTTTCTGTGATTTATAGCAAAAAGAGAGCGGTTATTTACATTTTCAAAAAAATTCTTAACAGATGTCTTGATTTAAAATTTATGGAAATGACATCATTTCATCTAATCATTGTAGATTTAATTTCAATAAAATTTCAAATTTTCCAAATAAAATTTTAGTAACTACTACCTCCTTTGGATGTATTTTATTGCATTTTCACCCGTATTGTGTAAGATATCGTATACTTCTGTTACGCGCGCCAAAGAAAACATGTATTTTAATTTTAAAAGTTAAAAAAATTACCACAATGTGTCAAAAGAACATCCTTTTTCTGAATTTAAATTTCGCGAGTTCCAAAATTAAAACTAAAAATGTGAGTTTTTTCATAAACGTCAAGTTAAGGCTGTTCTCAAATCCAAAGGAGCTATTTTCTGACATATTTTTTAATTAATTTTTGTTCGAAAACGCATGAAATTGACAGGAGTTCTTATTTAGAAACTATGTAATCGAAAGATAGTTTCCATATATTGGTAAAGCTATAAGATTTTTCAGTTGGTGTTTTGATCTGAATTTCGGACGCAACAGTGCAATAAAGGATAAAAACCGGCCGTCACGCAACCACAATTGCTCATAACTCGATAAGTAATTTATTTATGAAAAAAGGAAAAACTCATTTCAATTGCAAATCGCTTTAACAGTCAGGCCTACAAATTTTAAGCCTTTACGTTTAATGAGTCAGAAAATGTGTCAGAAAGTTTTGCGTTGTTGAGCAGGGAACTGGAGAAGCACCTTAAGCATTATTGCAAGTTAGTATTTTGTAATCAAATTGCATGCCAGATAGTCACTTAAAACATAAGTCATTCTATATTGTTTTAAACAAATGTGCATGCCATAATAGGTGTCAGGCACACTCATTAAAATAAGAATACCCTAGCGCGCAGCCACATTACTGAAGATAAACCCGTCAATATACTTAGAGATAAAAATAGTTCTACATTTTTCATTCAGCTAATAAGAATAATCCTTCATAATTGGGTTCAAATAATTATATAACTTCCTTTTATAATCCTATGACTAAGCAACGTAAAACAATATGTTACGCACTAAAATCTTCCCTAAAAGACTAATAGTGCTAGTCGCATGGAAATCCTTCCTGAAGAATTCAATTCATATGCACCCGGAGCGAAATTCCCATTTGAATTTTATTTACATATCAGGTTATTTTAAGTAGTTTGATTTGATATCTGTTAAATTCGTGTTTTATTTTATTTTATTTTTGGCTTTTTAATTTCGTTTGCCAATTTAGTTATTGAATATTACGCGAAAGCAAACAAATTCTGAATTATTTACAATATTTTTGAACAATTGAGTTAATCTTTTGTATTCAGGTTGCAAGCATATTTAAAAAAAAATGCATGCTTAAAAATTATTTTAAAACCCATAAAAAATTCGTAAATTGAGGTAAACATTACAAACAAATATTACTGAAAGTACTTTTGTTTTCTATAATACGTTGGAACAATCGAATGTACAATGTTTAGGCGTTAAACTGCAGTAAAAGGGAAATTTATTGTTGTGTTAGGTTGTTGCCACTGAATATATGATACCAGCGTTACTCATAGACATGTCTTTTCTTTATACTATTGCATTAAGAGTAAACAGGTTCATCTTTCGTAATCGGGTTGCACTCAACTTTAAAAATATCCATGCTTAAAAATTACTTTAAAATCCATTGAAATCAGAAAACTGAGGTACAATTTTCAAACAAATTTCATTTGAGAGAAATTTTTCTATTCGATATTGTAAAAAATTAAATTGTGTGATGTTTAAAAGTTAGAAAAATTTCAGTAAAGGCACATTTTATGGGTTACAACTTATGGGGCACAATTTATGGGCACTGACATACTTTTTACTTTATAATGTAGATAATACCGTACAAACGAGAATTCCTCCGAAATTCCTCCAAAGTGCTGCGCGATTTGGAGGAATTTTTTTTTTTTCGTATTGTCAGGAAAATCACATATTTTTCTCTTACACCCGCCAAAGAAAACGTGCATTCTGTTATTAAAGCTCAGGGATTTTACTATGGTTGCAAGACAATAACACCATAATTTTTTATTGTCTTTATAACGATTTGTGGATGGGAATGCACAAACTTCAGTTATTGTGATTGCCGTATTATTTCGTTTTAATTTATTTTACCTGGAAGGCTTCTTATAATTGACACGGGCGAAGCCGGGTAGTTCTGCTAGTTAAAAATAAAAATGCAATCTATGATTTGCTATGGCAACTATCACAGTTCAGAATTAGACAGCCATTGATTGAACTTGAACGGTTTAGGAGGAGTAGAGTCACAAAGTTACGTGGGGGTACGTCACAAAGTGGATGCAAATTGCTTCGCTCACTCAGCTCAATAATTAATTTTATCTTTTAAAATATTACACTAAAAACAATATTTTACAGTTTTCGCGTAAAATATCGTGGATATGTAGATAAGTATAAAAAACTTCGTGCCACTGATTAATATTATAATAAAAACAATATTTCACAACTTTTGAGTAAAATATCATGGGAACACATAAATAAATAACTTTGTGCTAAAATTTTATTAAAAAAAAACAATTTGTTACAATTTCGACTAAAATATTGTGAAAATTTATAGATAAGTATAAATAACTTTGTGAAAAGCAATGGTTCATCAAAGTTTGTGTAAAGAGCGGCTTGAGTCTAAAAGTAAAGAAGTTTCAATCAAAATTCCGACTCTCTCCTTGGTGTAAAACAGTGCCATAAATCGTAATGATCTTTAAACTGTATTTGTTGATAAAAATTCGTTAATAAATACATTTTTGCTTACGAAATAAAAAGTTTTGACAGCTCGAATTTCAATTAATATTAGATACTGTTGATCTTGTGTGCAAACTTTGTGACAAAGTTCATATTTTTCTCTGGATAGATTATACAAAAGGCACAATAGATCTACACTGTAAAAACGGACAAATAGATCCTAATCTACGAAAATATGAAATAACCATGAACTAAAGTACATAATTACATCTTCCGAGTTATCCATGATTCAGAAAAGCATTATTTTTTTAACCATTTGGAAAAATGATTATTGTCCTCGTTAGGGTAGGAAATCAAAACATATCTGAAGCGTTTTATTGGTTTAATTCGCATTTTATTCGTTTTATGATTGGTCTATACAGTAATCTGTATTTTCCTTTACTTTCAACAGAGATGGGCAACAGAGTGTTGCCACTATGACACAAAGTAATAAAAACTATAAAAAAATAAACTCAGAAACAAATTCAGATACAGCTTTCAAAGAAACAGCATTTAAAAGTACATTTTTTTCTCTATACGACGATATAAAAAGTAATAGTGTGGGATGTTTAGAAGTTTAAGAAATAAATTTTATTTAAAATTGGCCGAAATCTGACGCTGGAAAAGCCTTTTCCCGAACAGCCAATGAAATGCTTGGATAATACGTAAGTTTCAGGTGGATAATACGTACGAGTCGCAGGCGATTTTTGTCGCTTGCAATTTTTACTTGTAATAACACTATTAATGTTTAATTCATAGCGTACGTAATATATGATCAACTCAGTGCTATTTTTTATATCTTAAATTTTAGACTTTGAAAAAATCATTTTCCAAATGGTCGTTTTAATTTGTTAAATTGCATTTTTTTTTATTAGGCTAGTTCCATGGGTTTTTGTAGTGTAAGTCCTGATAACTGATATGATTGTTGGCCACCGTTATTTTCGAAAAGTTTCCTTGGCCTTATTCAATTAATGAAATATCGCCGATAAAATAAGTCAAATTTTACCGTTCTAAAATACTGGTATCCCAAAATCGTAGCATGTGACCTACACTACAAGTACTCATAGAACTAGCCATTAGAAACTCCAGAAACCAATATATTTTCGAGATTTAAAGCAGTGTTGCCAGATTGGGGACTTTTTGTCCCCAGATTGTTGATTGTCACCGCTTTTTTTAAATAGAAATATTCTCCCTATTTGACATGACATCGCGGTGCTTAAGGAGTGTCAACGCGGCGTGCAACGCCGCCGCACGTAACCTCCAACTAAATATGAAAAAAGAACTAAGGATGAATTTCAAAACAATGCACGGCCTAAAAGTGTAATTTGGAAGCTCTGGTGGAGGCCCGACGGTCATTCCAGAGTTGAAAGCACGAGGTTAAATATAACCTCCAGAAAAAGGGGCGCATAGGGCATCCAAATAGATTTGGTTGCCTTACACTTCGATGTCACTTCACCGACTGGCGTAGGTAAAGATCGGAGAATGCAAAGACAGTAGGGTACCAACGAGCACAGAAAAGTTATAGCATAAGGTAGCCAACCCTAACTAACATTTCTAAGAACTTATATATAAAAAAGGGGCCATATAGGTCACTATTTTAGATGTCAAGCCTAGTGCGCATTACAGGTCGCGGGTTTCCCGGCTTTCGCACAAACCGTTTAGCCTTTAAAAAGACTTTGTGGAACTAGACATCGAGAGAACACCGCTATTGCAAATTGCATTTTGGCATTGAGAGTGATCGAAAATGGGGACAATTTAAGATTAAAATTAAAAGCTAAAAAATAAACAAGTAATTTCAAAATTAACTATAAATCTGGGACATGAATTTCGTGACCGGGATGCCTGAGCACCGCCGGTCGAATGAACCAAAAATGGGAAGAAAAAGGTATAAATAGCCGGGGTGCAGTGAGAAAACACTCCAAGGCCGGTCGGGAATGAGGTAGGCGGAGCCTAACCAAAACCTCACCCTGGGTGGAAGTATCGAAACTGCTCGAAACAAACTAAAATTTTGAAACGTATAGAACACCCATTACAATAAAAACATGAAGTAAAGGAAATTTTAAATAAATCCTTCTATATATAACAAAAAGTTTTGATTTGGAAATGGACCAATGAAAATCTGCGTAGATGTTCCGGGAAGATCGGCATCCAATTTGAATGCTTAAGCATGGCCTTTCTTCGTTAATATTAAAAAAAGCTGTTGCATACAAAAATATGAAAATCGGAAGTATTATAGAGAAATGTTTGATAAACACGCTGATGCAGACAGTTTTCAAATCGAAGAATTATTTTAAGAGGTATTTAATGCCAAAGTTGGACAAAATCGTTCCATTAAAAAAGTTTTATAGGAGCAAAAACTGTACATAGGAATTTAATCATTTTTAGATCATTTTATGCGTCAGAATTTCCCGGTGTGCAGATTGCATTCAGTGTTTTAATTTGAGTCATTTTTTGAGGTTTTATTGCTATTTTAAATTCAAATTTTCAGCATTTCGAGAGATATTTTTTAGATACTTTAGAAAATTGTATTAATTTAAACTGTTGCCAACTGTATAAACAGCGCAAACAATAATGTTTGCTTCAAATTAAAAATTTATTTTACACGTGACTATTATAAACAGAAAATATAAAAAGCAGGAACTCATTGAAAATTACGTTATAAAAACTATAGTTACACGTGCATTTTAAAAGAGAAAGAATATTGTAAAACAATACATTCATTAACATGCGCTAGAAGTCTTAAATAGGAGAATTTACGTCACATTTACGTCACATTACACTTATTACGTAAAATGAACAAAAAATAATATTGCAAAACAGTTTAAATTTAAAAATTGCACGAGACATTTATTTGAAATTTTAGGATGACCATAATATTTCATTTCTAACAAAAGTATTTTTACGTGAATATTAAAAAGAGAAAGAAAAGTTTGGTGAAAATTACGTCAGATTATAATTGTCAGATTCAAATTATAATTCAATCTTCCGAAATCTTTTTAAAGCTGATCAAATTACCGTGCTGTTAGTCTGCGGTGTCTGAACGGGGGTTGACGAGCGTAGCTTGTAGGGGGCAGAGCCCCCTAGTACAGTGAAAATTTTCTAACTTTAAAAGTAAAACTATTAAGTTAAGAAAGTTGATATACGCGGCTCCTCCCTATTTAAAAATAGATTAAAAATTCTGAAAAATAAGCGAATTATACTATTTAAAAAAAGTGATGACAGTGAAATAATCTGAATTAAAAAAATCCCCAATCTGGCAACACTGATCTAAAGAAGCATTTACTTCTACTTATATAAAGTAAATTTTTTTGGACACCAATAATTTCTGAAACGCTTCCGAGTAGTTTTTACAGTACATTAATCAGTTTTGAAAAACCGGAATATTAGTTTTTAGGATGCTATCTATTATCAATGCAACATTTTCAGCTGCATAAATGAATTTATATGTGGAAGATTAACAAAGTAATACTCAATTTAATATGTAATGTTAAGGCAACATGTTGAACATGTTTGTCTGTAAAACATGTTTTCCGAACATGGAAATGTTTGCATGCACTTGAGAACTGAAAGCATACGAAAACCTATTATATTACTACGAATTGAATTTTTCCAATTGAACGAAAAAGTGTACAAGCCGGGACTTGAACTCAGATCTTTGGCTTACACTGCCAATGTTCTACCGTTTAAGCTACTTGGGCTGCCAATCGGTTAGCATATTTCGCTCAAATAACCTTATAAAAACCTTAAACTTATCAAGCGAAATATGCTCACCGGTTGTTAGCCCTGGTAGTTTAAACGGTAGAGCATTGGCAATGTAAGCTATGGATCTGGGTTCGAGCCCCGACTTGGACATTTTTCCTTCGGAAAAATTCAGTTCTTATGATAACTTTACCAATCAGTATGTTTGCGTTAAAGATAATAGTTTATTATATATTCAATGGAGTTATAATAAAGAGGAGGAGCCATACAGTGCACTGTCTACTAGTTGCGAGTGAAGTAACTGAGGAGGTTGTCACAAGATGGCGGCTGCTTTTTAAAATCTGATCTGCAGTTTCAAAATACCACCGGGGTAACCACCAAAATTCTTCCCACCAGTACAACTGGAAGAAATTTTTTTCTTATTTTTGTCTTATTTAAGCGTCTTACTCATGGAAATTTTTTCTCAAAAATATGGTAAAAACTTCTATTTGTTTTTATTGGTGTCAGTTTGACTGGTAAAACAATCAGATTGCATCACCGGTTATCGCAATGTGGCAGAAACAAAGAGTCTGACTACCGCAACAGTAAACTTAAACAAGTAAAACTTAAAATCTTTTTCTGCCATTATTTATGACTGAAATTTTGCACTATTAACGCCTTTAAATACGGGGAAAAGTTCTGCATAAATTTACTGGTGGAGGTTTCCACCAGAGGTAATCAGCCATTGCGAAAGCGGTTACAGTTGAAGCTTCACTATTTTAAGGCTATGTCATTTCCTCTTTATTAATAGTTCCATGTTATATTCCTGTTAGAAAATACATCATAAAAACTACCCGGAAACTTTTCCGAAAATCAATGTCAGCAAAAGAAACTTTGTGTTACCATATGATTCTTTAAATTGCCGAAATATATTCGTTTCTGAGGTTCCTGAAGATATAGAACACTTTTTGGAGTCGTGGGAAACTCGGAAGAGGTTATTGTATTTTTTAGTTCGAAGCTACATTCTATTTTTCCTAGATTAAGAAACATTTCTGAAGCGAAAAAAACGTAACTTTAAAATGAATTGCGTAACAACAAAGTTTGGGAATGTCTGGTCTAGTTGTTGTCTATGCAGCTGGAGCAGAGAAAGTGGAACACATATAAACTTAATAAATATGTAATCAAATGTAATTTTGTACATCAATCACATACAATGTTTAACAAACGTATGAAATTGTTCCCTCATTAAAAAAAAAAAAAAAAAATCATAAAAAAACCCATTATTTTGATTGTTTTCAACTGAAGTAAAATAACATAAATTTCCAGTAAATAAGTTTTACGAAAAATATATAGCTGTAAAGAATACTTAAAGCATACTTGAATTATATTGACATTCTAAGTATCTCTTTTGAATTATTAATTGAAATTAAAAAATGTATACGAAGCGGGTTTTTTTTTGTGTAAGAACCGTTTTGATATTAGAGAGGAAAATATAAGGCCATTTTTTAATAATTTAATTTATACTTTAAAGCCTTGATATTAATCTACCTTTTGGCATAATTATTGCCTATATTAAAGCATATATCATATCGTGCAATCAGCTTTTGTACCTCATCCTCAGAGAGATCTGCCGTCTGCTGTGCTAACCACTGCATCTTCACCATTTTGACGTCGTCATCATTGTTGTAGAGCTGACCACCAGGGTGCTTTTTTAAGTGCAGTAACACGTGATAGCCACTTGGAGCTCACACGGCTCACCGAACCCAGGATTAGCATTGCGCCATAGGGTTGGGGAGAACTTTATCACCCTCCATATAGCCCTGATCCAGCGCCAAGTGATGGCCACTTGTTCCTGCACTTGAAGAAGTATCTTGGAAGTCAGCGCTACAACGACGATGAACATAGATGATTGGTGTTGCCAGGTGTCCCGCGTAAATGAGGGATACAAATGCTCTGGACACCACTAATTTCCTACAGTTTATTTCGCCATCTTTAATCGCAGATAATTCTATCATTAGATAAGGTGAAGCAAATTATTTTAAAATACTGAAGTCCAGGGAATTTGGAGTCCCGATTTACGCGGGATATCTGTCAACACTTGTGATTAGCACAGTACGCGGCAGATTTCTATGATGATGCGATACAAAAACTGGTCGTACGATACGGCAAGTGCCTTAATATAGCAGGGAATTATGTTGAAAATTAATTAAGGTCCAGGCTTTCATGTAAATATAAAATTGTTAATACAATGGCAAGGTTTTTTTTAATAGCAAAACGGTACTTACTCAAAAAAATATACCTCTTAATATACTCATTTTTCAAAAGTTTAAATAAACGCAAGATTTTATTTTCTCATTTTTTCTTAATGGCTTGTGAAGATGCGCTTTAGAATAACACAGTTTCGTATTCGGAAATTCTAAATCGATTTGAAGCATTTCTATTTATTTTATATCTATTATTTGATGCACAACAATAATTATCTAAATATTTCATTTTTTAAAATACCGTAATTTATATTAGGGATTTTTTTCAAGTTATAGCTATGATATATTTTTGGCAGTGAATGTTATTTTATTTAACAATTTCAGTTTATAATATTTAAAGGAGATACAAAAGAAAAACATAACTGTTCTTTTCAAAAGGGTATTGAGTCTCTACGCAATAAAGCTTATTTTATTCTTGGAATTTGGATCAATCCTGTTGTATACCCACCACATACCAACACATCATGTAAAAGAAGAATGATTTTTTTTTTAATTTGTGCTACATGAAAATCGTATAAAAAATGTTCCTGTCGAAAACAGGAATGTTTGTATATATTGGCATTAACTGTTAAAACAATGCTTTTATCAAACATTTACAAATAGAATTCTTTCAAAATAAAAAAACAAACAACAACAACAAAAAAAAAAACCCGGGAGTATTATCGATTTTTCATTAATTAACGACGCTGCCTAAATTCTTCAAATTAGAGAAATCGAAAAACGCTGTACAACATGGGAAAAAAAAGGCGAGAGAGAATGCAATATTTATCATTAATAACAAAATAGAACAATGCTTTTTGCATTCTGGGTCATTAAATATAAAAAATAATAATTGACACAGTAACGCAGTTTTATTACACAGACATTTAATGAAATATGATCGATTTTTGTTTATTTAAATAATGTAATCTTTAAAGAAAGTATCGTTTATTTGAAAAGTAATTTTAATGTATATTCTATGTGATTTATAAACTTAAATTAGATTCGACTGATGAGATTGAATTTTGATATGTTTGGGAACGAACACGGATCGAATTTATTATACAGCTTCATTTGATATAATGCATGATTGAAAGAGTTTCCAGACGCTGAAATTTAAACGACTCTTTGCTTAAATTAGGTTTACTTCAATATTTTTACCAATGTCAGCAAATGTGATTTCATTATTAAGATTATTATACTTTTCTCAAGCTTATTATAGTTCAGTATTTCTTGTCACGATAAAAAGAAAACCCTGTATATATATATATACACCCCACCACCCGAAAAAAGGGTAGTTTTAGGTTAGCCAGGCGCAGATGAGAAACCGCCAGGTATTATTCATGCCACCATCATTCATGTTGTATTAATTTAATTTTAAAACAAACTTTTCACTCATTTCCTTTCAAATCTATAACTTAGTTTAGAATACATATATTACATACATTTAAAATAAGCGCATTTTATTCATTTTAAATGAAATACAGAAAAGTAAACGATCAAGTGCGAGTATTACTCGCGCCCAGAGGGTTTCGTACAATAAATATATGAATTATTAACTGTATCATTAAAAAAAATCGTAGCTAAAAGAATATTAAGACTTTGTAAAAACCATACAAAGTAGAGTTGGGTATAGCTGTATATACTAGAAAAGTATGAATGGGTAAACCATAAATTTTGAAAGCCATATGAAGCCTAAAATATATCAAATATTGCTATTCTGTATAACTCTTTTTTTAATATTTTCCCAATCTGTTTATTATGAACCTAATTCGATACTGGCAAAAAAAGTAGTGCACATTTAAACTTCATTTGGCATTTCATAAAACTAAATGCGGCTTAGTAATAAACTTTTCTTTTTACAGTGCAGCTAAAACAAAACCCTTATTCAAAGTTTCAACTTGGTAATGTGCTAAGTGTGCTTCGAAAGACGGTCGCAAAGTTGCAACGCCGCATTGGCCTGTGCCGCGTTTTCCCAGATGGATTTTTAATTAACTTTTAAAGACACGGGAGGTGTATTGTGAGATCCACTCAATTTAAACTTGTTGCCAATCCAAAAGTATTTTGTGATTAATTCTGATGCCATTAATCTGTTTTTAACAATTTGACGTTTATTGCATTTATACTGCTACTGGGCACTACATTACACAAATACATCATTAAAAGTTGTTATCTAGGCTTTAAAAGCCGATGGCACATAGAGTACGCCGCCCCTGTCATTATGTATGTCCAAACCGTCTGTGTGTTTAAGGGTTAATATATCGGCTAACTGCCGACTATTTTTTTCGAAAATCATTGTCAACAATACTTTTATACTTCTGCTACGATAAGTATCTCCAGGGCTCCTCAACACCTTTGCTGAATGCCCGCAAATCGAAATTTCTTTGTAGCGGGAAAATGCACTTATCTCAAAAACCGTGTGACCTAGGGTAATCGCTATAGTTTTCCTGCAAGGTTTAAATTAACGTCTACGATCTCTAATTTTTTCATAATTTTATTTTAAGCAGATTGCAAATAGAGGGGTGGGGGGCATATATTTTCACTATATTTTCAACGATATGTCTGAAAATATAATACATAAAATTAAATTTTTTTTTTTTGAGTTCAGCGTTAAGGAAGCTTTCATACGATGTTCCACTCCATATACAAACAAGAGAAGTTTTTTTTTCAAGTAACATAATTAGCTCGCTACATTTTTTCTAAATATATTTGTGAATGTTTAATAATCTGCAAATATGTGGGCCAATAACCTTTATTACTTAACCCCAATTTGAACTTTCCACGTTCCATAATTTACGAGTAAAATGGCTGTGACAGACAGACACAGGAGTGATTTTACAATGGTTCCGTGTTTAGGTAGATTTCGTATGAAATACAACCTATTACATTCTCCCCTATGTTTGAATTTCTGTAAAATTTTTGCAGATCTACACCGATCATTACCCCTAAAATCCAAAACCACCCTCAGTAAAAAATTTTATCTATCTATCTGTCTATCTATCTATATATATCACTTTCTTCTGGACACTATAACTTCCACAATTCTGCACAGATCTCTTCCAAACTGATACATAAAATCAAGGGGCATAAAATCTCGGTCAAGTTCGTGAATGGGCAAAATTGGACCAAGGGGATGGAAATAGGGAGGGGTTTTGTGAAAAACGAAAAAACCCCATAACTTCTTAAATTTTGTACATATCAAATCAGTTTAAAGTTTTTATTACTTCTAAAAATAGGGCAAAAAATTTATAAAATTAAAAATGGGCTCAAGGGGCACAAAAATAGGGTTTTTGGAAAAAAAAAATTTATAACTTCGTCAATTCTCAAGATATCAAATCCAATTAACTTTATTGTATATCTCCTTAATATTATCTATAACTTTTATATTCACAAGTTTTTGATAGGACCAATTCGTACCAAGAAAAAAAAATTAAAAACGAAAACAAAAAGGTGGGGTTGAAGAAGGAAAAAATCCATAACTCCGTCAATTCACAAGATATAAAATCCCTATAAATTTCCCATATATCTTCGTAATATTGTCTAAAACATTTATAGAGACAAGTTTTTGATAGGACCAACTCTTACAGCAAAAAAAAAAATAAATAAAAAAAAAAATAAATAAAAATAAAAATAAAAATAAATAAAAATAAATAATAATAATAATAAATAAATAAATAAATAAATAAATAAAAAATAAAATAAAAATAAAAATACATAGCAGTTGAAGAAAAAAAATCATCTTATTAAGGGCGTATTCAAATCCAAACTGCTTATTTTCTGACTCATTTTCAAATTCATTTTTGCTCTCAAACGCATCCAATTGGCAGATTCTCTTATTCAGAAACTATATAATGTACCGTAATGATAGATTTTTTGATAGAGGCAGATTATATTTCAAAAAATGATGTCAAAGTGGGCATTTTGAACAGAATTTTCCGAAGCGATTGGGTTAGAAACGAAAAATATTGTCCTACTGAGAAAATAATTGTTTATAAATCAAGTTTTAATTAATTGAACGAAAAATAAAAACACAGGTCGCTTATAAATCTCTTCCAAAATCACGTCAGCAAGTTTAATATTTTTTCTTTTAAAAATGAATCTGAAAATGTGGCAGAAAATTTCGAGTTGTTCAGCATGGAAAAGTATTTTTTTTAATACCGCCTTAACATGATTCTGATAAAACCAAATATTACATAAAAATGTAATAAAAACTCGTCAAAAGCGGCCAGATAAATTGTTAAAGTGGGTTTATCTCTAATCATGATTTAGTTTTTGTTGGTGAAATTACTATACTTAGCTTCGATATCTACCACCGCCTGTAGGCCGGGCCGGCATGGATTTTTACTTTTTAAGTACGAAACCCTAAAAAAGGAAGAAATTAATAAGAAATAATACCAAAAAACAAAAAAAAATTATTTTAACAATGCGCTGTTTTAAATTTACATACGCGAAAATTAAGGCTGCTACTGGCGCGAAAAATAATTCTATTGGTGAGATTTGCGCCCGGCTAACATAAAAGTACCAAAAATTCATTGCAAATTGCAAATTGTAGATTATTAGATATTATGTATAGTGAGATCAAAATGTAAACAATTTGCACAACTGAAATTGAATGAAATTATTTAATATAACGATTCAAACTTCTAAGTACGTTTTTATTAAATTGTATGTTTAGTTTTAAAACAGAAAATAAATAAAACTTTGGTAAGGTACACTCTAAACTCACGACTTGAATGGGCCAATTCTGGGGGTTACTATGGGTGGGTCATAAATTTATTATACCCAGTGCTGGCACAAAGACGAATGTAATATTTTTTTCCCTTTTTTCCGAAGAATATACGGGTGTTTCTAAATGAATATCGGGGTTTTAACGCTTGGTAGTATTTATTACATAAAACTTAAAATTATAATTAATACATAAAATGAAAGAGCAGCTCAAACAGTTTTACCTACAAGCTAACACGTGTTCAATGTGAGCACCTTTCATCACACGGCACACATCAAGTTGATAGCTCAGTTCTTCCCAAACGTTGATTAGCAAAGAAGTTCTGTTCCGACGTTCATCCGATCTGACGCCATGTGATTTCTACCTGTGGGGGTTCATAAAGGATGGTGTGGATGTGCCTCCACTATCAGCTGACCATTGCAGCTGTTGCAACAATGACACCGCAAACACTAATCAATGTTAATCAATTGCAGTTAGCTGAAACGGTAAAGCACTGGCCTTGTAGGCTAAGAATCTGGGTTCGATTCCCAGCTTGGGCATTTTTTCACTCAGTTGGAAATATTCAATTCGTATGATAACTTTACCAATCAGTTTGTGTTAAAATAATAGTAAAATACATACTTCGTATATTTGTAAGGGTATGTATACCTTATTTTGTTTTAAATTTTAGAATATGTATTATGATAGAGCTTGAAACTTGTAATCTACCTTTACATCATATAAAATTATTGAACTCCATGCTTTATAAATGATTTGATTTTTTAAAAATCTGACTGAATATCTTTTCAGAGTAAAACTCTTCAGATGCTCCCAACCCTTGCATTTAATTCTGCCTTTTTTAAAATCTCTACTTTCCCTGATTAGAAGTAGAATGTCGTTTAAATATCCTATCTCCAACTAACATTTGAAACTTTTTATTTTTCTTGAAAACTTCTTGAACAAAAAAAAAAAAAAAAAAAAAAAAAAAAAAAGAGTGACAACTATTATTTAGTATTAATTTTCATGCAAGTGGTTAATGAAAATCTTTTGAGAACATTTATAAACACAATATTAATAAAAATCAGTATTAGTATAATTACATTCAAAAATTTCCTTGAATATTAATTCTTCAGTTTATGTTTGTAAAACATTGAATAATATTAGATGTAAATGTAGAGAAATTTTCTTCAACGTTTTAGAATTTGTTTTAAAATCACTGGAAAAAAACCCTTAGTAGAAAACATATATATATGTTATAGTAAGGGCTTAATATTATGCCAATATTGCATTAACAGAAAATAACTTTAACTAGGACTTCCCTCAGAGGGATTAGTCTGACCGATATTACTGAGAACATAGATTTAATAATAACATGTGGAGGCAAAGAAAATGAGATGTTATCTTTAATTGTCCATATACTGCGAAAAATTGAAATGGTGAAAATAAACGAATTGTAGAATTACAAAGTCTTATATATAAATTCGTATACACTGTTTAAAAAAATGGGAAATCAAACCATTCAAGACAGCCATGCATGGATATAAAATTGAAAGTAAGCAATATATTAAAAGTAAAATAGAAAATGAAACACTAATTTACTTATATCGGAATTTTAACTGTATAAAATGATGTCAAGAGCATAATCAGACGCTCCGTACCAATTTGAGTAACTTTAAATGACAAATATATGATGTTTAAAAAGAATGGACTATACTTTATATGGTGTGTACTCCCCCGGAATAGTTAATATTGTACAATATCTGTTTTCCACGGATGCAATGAGGTTGTCGATAAAATTTAAGGAATTCTCTTCTCAAAATCTAATATAGTATCAAAGTACCGAATACATCAAAAGTGGCATGCAATGCTTCGTTAGAGTGTGTTTTAGATATGCTCGATCGGATTTAAATGATGAGTGTATGCTGGCCACTACATACGCTGTATTGTTTTGTTTTCAAACATATTCTGCACAAGTTGAGCTGTATTTAGCATGTATTAAATAAAAGAAATCGGCAATGATTGCAACATAAAGTATGACACAAGATCTGAATATATCGTCTGCATAACTTTTGAGCTGTCAAAGTGTCATTTGAAGTAATTTAAAAATCCATACATATTTATTCAGCAAATCATGCAAGCTAACATACGCCAATATGAACCCGATTACAAAATTTCATCAGAATAAGTTAATATATAAAAAATCTACTAATGATAATTGAGAATATGACCTTATGATAAAATGTCTAGAAAACTGAATCGGATAAAAAATTCATATCACATTTAAAACGGCACTTTCCTCTGTTAGTGGCCTTGGCGAGAGAGAGAAAAGCCTAGAGAAGGAACACTTTAACAAGTATTTTCGGGCAACCTACTCACTGTTTCATACAGGTCTTTATTCAATATTTACACAATTTATTTAAAGCTAGGTGGGTATCTATCAGTTTTGTTGCATTTAAATCGCATGTTTTGCGGAGGAAATGCAGCATTATGAAATATTTAAAGTTGCTGTCCCTAATAATTCCAAATTAATGGTAATTGAGATAGCTTTCCGTTAATTTCATCTTTTTAAATTTTAAATTTTTTAGAAACCATTCATAGAGACAATTGTATATTTTAAAACTAACCCGAAGCAAAATTTCAAGATTTTGGGCTCAGCAGTAACAGAGAAATAGAAAATTTTTGAAAGTTCTTTGTTTCTGCACTGTTTTATTGTTTTATATAGCGACATTTTTAGAAATTGTTCCATTGCGAGAATTTACTTCATGATAAATACAGCCATGTCAATTTTCATGTTTATATTCCTAACAGTTCCATGTTCTACGTTACTTAGATCATCTTTAGATCTTTTTCCGCTTTATTTAGTCTTTCTATTTTTTAGAATTCGTTCTACAACGAGCATTTACATCTTATTAATTACTACCATGCCAAAGTTCTAGTTTCTAACCCCAACAGTATCCAAAAATTTCAGTATTCCAAATAAATCATAGTTTAGAACCTTTCTAGAAATTTTTACGTTTATCCGTCAAATTGAACCTTTTAGAGAGCGTTAATTACGAGTATTTACATCTTAAAAGTAACTACCGCACCAAATTTAAAGTTTCTAACCCAATCAATATCGCAGAAATCACAATTTTAGAACTTTTTTGCTCCTGCAGCGATGTAGGTTCTTGCACTGACATAAAATAGTCTTTTTTTTCGGAGCAGAGATGGCCACCAACATTTTTTTAAGTTGGCTATGTAGTTTCACAGACCTCACAAACGTACAAACATTAATAATATTATATACTTTATAATATTATAACGCTTTATAATATTAGCATTAGATGTACAGGTACAAAAGCCATTTATCTGTTACAAACTAAAGTACCGGCGTTGCCCAGGATTTGAAGGATGTTTGTTCTGAAAAATCAATTTCAAAATTTAACATACAACACAAAATAAACATTAAAAAAAGCAGTCGAAATGTTGTTGAATGAATCATATGAAAACGCTATATAAAAATGTATATAACAGACGCAAAAGAATACAGCTATAAATGAACTTATTTCACTTTATAATTGGAGCAATAATGTTAAAATTCGCCAATATTTCCCTAATCGGGTTTTTATCATGCTTCAATACTTTTTTCACACTCATATGACGTTATACTATATCCACCATGGCCTTTATATTTCCAATATGACGTAATATTTTCCTCTTTCACGTGGAAACCTTGAAATAGAAAAGTTATGAAGTTATATTCACTTTCATTTAAATTCGTCAAACCATTTATTTCATTTTCATATTTCACGTGAATATCTTGCAATAGAAAAGTTATGACGTAATATTCACCTTTTTTTATAAATTCGGCAAACTATTTATTTCATTTTCATTTTTCACGTGGAAATCTTGCAGTAGAAAATTAATTGTTGTAGTAATAATTTTATTGTGTTTTTTAATTGTTGGCAACTGCTATAACGAAAAATATTTAAATTTGATAAGAAATTGCTGTTAAATTGGTGTTTTTTTATTAATTAAAAATTAACTATAAGTTATTTCGATTCCGGATTACTTTAGTTGTCTCGGCCATGTTTTAATACACATGTACGTATCTCTTCACAATTTTGGCTTCCAAATTGTGGATTTTTTATAGAATTACAAACAGACAGATAGACAAGTTTTCATTTTTATATATCTCTCTATTCTATAAAAAGTAACTAACGCTGTCACCGCCGCCGCCGGTTTTGAATTTTTTGTGACCGGAGGTCTTTCTTCGTTAATATTAAGAAAACTATTGCATACAAATATATGAAAATCGGTGGTATTATAGCGAAATGTTTGATCAACACACTAATGCATACAATTTTCAAATCGAAGAATTATTTTAAGAGATATTTAATGCTAAAGCTGGACAAAATTGTTCCATTAAAAAAAATTTATAAGAGCAAAAGCTATACATGGGAATTTTTTCATTTTTAGATCATTTTATTCAATAGAAGATCCCGGTCTGCAGATTTCATTAATTTTTATTAATTTACTCATTTTTTGAGGTTTTATTTCTATTTTAAATTCAAATATTCAGCATTTTGACAGATATTTTTTACATATTTCAGAAAATGGTATTAATTTAAACTGTTGCCAACTGTATAAAGAGCGCAAACAATAATGTTTGCTTCAAATAAAAAAAATTATTTACACGTTACTATTATAAACAGAAAAACACCTTCAAATTAGAATTAAATAATTAGGTATAAAAAGCAGGCACCTATTGGAAATTACGCCATAAAAACTATATTTACATGTGAATTTTAAAAGAGAAAGGATATTGTAAAATAAATTCATTAGCATGCGTTAGAAATCTGAAATAGAACGAATTACGTCACATTACACTTATTATGCAAAATGAACAAAAAATAGTATTGCAAAACAGTTTAAATTTAAAAATTGCGCGAGACAAAATATTAGAGGTTAAATATTCGATTTTTCCAAAATTTTATTATTTGTCGTTTGATGTGAGGTGTTCAGATATAAGAATGCAAATTTTTATGTTTCCAACTTAATTAGGGGCTGAATTAGAAAAATTGCTTAAAATACACAAGTTAGAGCCCAGATGGTTAAATAATGGACTTTTTCAAAATTTTATTATTTGTCGTTTCATGTGAGGTGATCAGCTATAAGTATACAAAATGTCATGTCTCCAACTTAATTAGAGGCTGAGTTAGAAAAATTGCTTAAAATACACAAGTTAGAGCCCAGAGGGTTAAATAATAGACTTTTTCAAAATTTTATTATTTGTCGTTTGATGTGGGGTGTTCAGCAATAAGTATGCAAAATGTCATGTCTCCAACATAATTAGGGGCTGAGTTAAAAAAATTGCTTAAAATACAGAAGTTAGAGACCGGAGGGTTAAATATGACTTTTTCAAAATTTTATGATTTATCGTGTTATCGCAAGTGTTCAGCTATAAGTATGCAAAATTTCATGTCTCCAACTTAATTAGGGGCTGAGTTAGCAAAATTGCTTTAAATACACAAGTTAGAGCCCAAAGGGTTAAATATTAAGCCTTTTTCAAAATTTTATTATTTGTCGTTTGATGTGAGATGTTCAGCTATACGTATGCAAAATTTGTCTCCAACTTAATTAAATTAGGGGCTGAGTTAGAAAAATTGCTTAAAATACACAAGTTAGAGCCCAGAGGGTTAAATATTAGACTTTTTCAAAATTTTATTATTTGCCGTTTGATGTGTGGTGTTTAGCTATAAGTTTGCAAATTTTCAAGTCTCCGACATATATAGTTTCTGAGAACGGGCTCTGTGACAGACGGACAAACAGACAGACAAAGGAGTGAGACAGGTAGAGTTTCGTTAGATGAACGAAACTCTAAAAACATGCTGCGGATGACTGTAACAACATCCTAAAATTACATTACCATCAGCGATCTACCAATCCCGAATTTAGTTTATATTCGTTTCATATATTCTTATTCTTTTGTGCGGCCCTGTAAAATAATTATCAATATTATATACAGTAAAACCTCTGAATAGCGGACACCCCAAGAATGCAGAATTTGTCCTCTATTTAGAGGTGACCGCTACTGAGAGTAAAACATGTACAGTTATTTAAGAGTTGGTAATCGAAAAAATGTCCGCTAAATAGAGGTATCCGCTAATCGGGAGTGTCCGCTTTGGAGGTTTTACCAGTAAAACTTCTGAATAGCGAACACCTCGGGAGGGCAGAATTTGTCCTCTATTTGGAGGTGTCCGCTACTGAGAGTAAAAAATGTACAGTTATTTAAGGGTTGGTAATCGAAAAAATGCCCGCTAAATAGAGGTGTCCACTAATCGGGTGTGTCCGTTATGGAGGTTTTACTGCATAATAATATCATCCTTTACAAGAAAATAGCATGCTGTATGATAGACAGACAGACATCCAGAGAAAGATAACCTCCCGGATCAATAAACACTCATGTCTTTTGTTTTAATCATTCACAACTGTATGTCATACAACATGCCAGATTTTATACAACAGGCTAAAAACACTCATCGTGGTACGGAATACTGTATTATTATTTGTTTGCCCACCAAAACTGGTTGCCACGGGGTGTTGCATGGTTTGTGATCACGTGGTTGAAACTGATCTATTCAATATTACTGCGTGCGTATTTTTTTTTATTTGCTCCATGTGTTCAAACCAGTTGTCTACGAAAACATCAACCGGTGAAAGTGACGCACACCAAATTTCTGTGACGTATGCAGATAAATTGTGCTTTTTTAAGAGTTTTTTCTATATAATTTTTAAACGGTTTGGAACTTATTTTTCATAGTAGGTGCATCCAGTAGGCGACCCTCATAGGTACCTTCTGGTGCAATCAGAAACGAAATCCGACAAATATTTTTTGAGTTATGCTTGACGAAAGGTTTTTATTAGGCTTTTTTTTTAGTAGGACATGGCGTTAATATCCATCGTAGTAGTAAAGTGTCCGGACAGTAATATTTCGCTGAGTATTTGCCTTCGCTTCGCTCAGACAATAACATGCAAATATTGGTACAAATATTGGCTTTAAAGTGGAAATATATACATTGTAAAACCAACATTACAGATATATTGGATTTAGTATAGGAAGGATTGGAATTATTCTAATTTATTGGAATTATTAGAAGGTGTTTTTTTCTTTTTCTTTCTAACCGATGACCAGGCCACTACCTGCCGAGCCGCCCCAGCTGAACGGGTTTGATACCTGGTATCCTGGTGGTGACCACCTAATCGCCGCGTAGCGGCAATAAATCTCACGAGCGCCTAGATCTTCATCCTATCTGATGTGCTTACTGCTTAGTTGTGAACTTAGTTATCCCGTTACTAAACATTTTGATCTTGTTGTTTGGTACCTGCACATTGCTACTCAAGTTGATCTCGTAATTTAGAATCTTGGTCAGGTGACGAATCCTTCACTTGTCAAGGCACCTTCAGAGGTATGATTCGCAGGTAACTTGGATTAGTGGGTGATTTAAATATTCACTGGCGCATTCAGAAGAGAAGGGGCTTATGTGTACCATTAATTTGGTATAGAAATCTTCGTCTTTTTTTAAATAACAGAATTTGGCTTTAAAAAAGGCAAAAACTACCATTCGGAAATATTTTTATCTATATCAATATTGTATCCATAGGATATTTTTCCAATGAAATACAAATATAGGTAAATTATTAGCTTTACACTGGGTAATCTATGCAATAAAACACCAACAAAGCAGAAACATTAGCAATATTTAAACATGTCAATCTGGAAGCAATGTTACATGTCAATATTATTGGGAATATTGTCATGATATACCAATATGGGTTAAAATATAATCATTACAATAAATATTAGTTCAGTGCTGTTTTACTATTAAAGTCTTTATTTTTTTGTTAAAGCAAATAACATTTTATGAAGCAATAATTCTGAAATAAACTTTTCGTAAATTTCCGCTTTGTCAATTTGAAGGGATGTACAGGGAGTTGTCTAAGGCTGAAGACTCTGGACAAGACGTAAATCTATCTAGCTCGAAAAGATTTTAAAGTTGGCTTTACTATAGAAATAGTATTAGCGATGAAATCGTAAAACTTTTCTTTCCAGTATTGCAGAGTATTGATAAAATGCAAATAACTTAATGTTAGATCAATATTTGTTATTAAAAATATTGGCAAAAATACAACCATTATCTTAGGATCTTACATCTTAGTTCTTTTATTTATTTATTTATTTTTAATAGCCAATAAGTTTTCATCGAGTATTCTTGAATTATATTTTAATGAAGTACCGGCCGCCAATTTGAAAAGTACATATATGTTGTATTATTAATTCTTCCTTCGCGATATTTCCTTTTTATATGCTAAATTAACGGCGTATTCACTAATTTCTTATTCTTTAATAATATCTATCATTAATCCTATTAAATTATCCTTAACCCTGGAACTACCGGAAATTTTACTCAAGTTTTATAAAAACATTCTACACCAGAATTTTTACTTAAAACTATTTAATTTGTTTATTTAACTTATTATTGTCTGATTTATACATTTAGTTTGTTTTGAAGAAATTTCTGGTTTGAATAAATATTTTGAATGTACATGTCGGGTCCAATGGACCCGTCTGGTAGACGGAAGGTTAAATTAATTATTATCTCGCTGAATTTACTTATATATAAAGCTTTTAGTTTATTCCTAAATTGTATCATGATTTCTGATCATTTCTATTATTTAATGTGATATCGAATGTTTTTAAAAAAGCCATTTCTTTTTTTTGTACTTATTTTGTTCAGAGATTATTTTCGCGCGGTGGGTATTTTTACTTCTAAATGCATCCGCTCTAAATTGTCAGGACTCTTTACTATATCACTACCATTGGACATGACCTTGGCTTTACGCTTATCCCTTATTCTTGCATTGTCCAGAACGCACGCGACATCATGATTTTGTGTTGCTACGCGTTGTCACAAAAAGCAGATGCACGGGACTTTCCTCAGAGTTTTCGAGAGATCTTTTCGAGTTTTCAATTGTCAACAGCTCCCTGGCTGGTTGTTCTAAGACATAATTCATTCTAAGCGTTTTATTCTTAATTTTACATTAAGATCATGCAGTGAAGTCATTTATTTCCTAGACCGGAATGCCTTATCAAAATGTGGCGAACTGATTTGAGGATGTTTGACTAATAAAAACATGGAGATATAATTTGCCTCGTTCTTTCTTCATGGAGAAACGCCCAACGATTTCATTTCTTGTCTTTTCTCAAGCTATTCCACGACTTGCATCAATATCTAACATGCTACAATAAAAGCCACCAGGCTAATGGTATTGTGACATTAATTCCGTGGCAGGACACACGATTTAATGCCTTTCACGTTTAAATAATAAAAGCCACTATACTCTACTTACTCTCTTTATATAATAAAAACCCGGCAGGATACTATAATAAAATCGGCACAATACAGTAATATGTTTTTTTTTTTTTTTTTTTTTTTTTTTTTTTACATTATGGCCTTATATAATATATATATCATTGCTTTTCATTATAAGAATAAAATGTATACCAGGTTAAAACTTAAAACTTATAATCTAAATTTGAGCATATCGCATGAAGTTAATGGACTCCTTGCTTTGAAAATGGCTTGAATTTATTTGAACTTGCTGAATATCTTTTCCAAGTAAAAATTTTGTAGGTACTCTCAATTCTTGCATTTAATGCTGCCTTTCTATACTTTCTCCCAGTTGGTTAGTCTTTTAAGTATTCGTTTTCCATCTGACATTTAATACTTTTTACTTTTTAGAAAAATTTCTTGCGAAATCGTGATAGCCAATATTCAGTATTCAATATAATTAAATATTCACTCGCAAACACAGAAGAGAAGTGTTTTATGAATAGCACTATTTTAATACAAAAATCTTCGCCTCTTTTAATCGCAGAATTTTGCGTTAAAAAAGGTGAAATATACTATTCGGAAATACTGGTACATATATCAATACAGGATGATCATACATGATGACCAGAAATAAACACCCGAATTTGAAAATTCAATAATGCATTAATTAAAATATGTATGAATATATGTGAATGCATAGCTGCCAACCTCTCACTAATCCTTCGTAATAAGAGGATTAATTTGACACAGTTTAATAACGTTTCAAACCAGAAAATTTATTTCATGATTTTTTTATAATTTAATATCAAGGTTCTACATGTAATTTATTTAATTCCATTAAAAAAAAAATTCCTGGTTCGAAACTTACTAAACCTGGGTCAAGTTAACCTGCATATTATGGAAGATTAGTGGGAGCTTGGCACCGATGTCAATGTCATTTACATCTAGTGTCTCTTAAATTTCATGTACTGTAATTTTAAAACAGTTAGCATTTCCGTCAATAGATTTCGCTGTAACGTCTCAAACATTAAGAATGCTCAAATAAATTAAAAAAATCCAATTGTATTTTTGTGTTTCAATCGTTAAATGGCATAAATAATAAACTTGAGATATTTTTTATGCAGTTTTACATGTTAGCTTGAAAATTATTGTATTTTGAGACGGTTCAGCGAAATCTGTTGACGAAAATATGAACTGCTTTAAAAATTGCAGTTTATAAAATTTAAGAACACTCAAAAATAAATGTCACTGTTTTCATCTTCAAATTTAGTATAGTTAATATAGTCCAGGCAAGTTACAATAAATACACCTTCTACCCGAACAAAATTGTAATAGAAGCTCTGTTAACAGATTTTGAATCAGAAACCATGACTGAGAAATATTACCAAAATCAGACGAAATCCGAACACGGGAACACCCTTAAAAACGAATTTTAAAATGGCGGATTGAGTCATATGTCGTTTCACTTTGAGTCGTTATTAATTTCTGATTTTTTTTTGGATTTATGGTATTTTAACAATTAATTTGAGATTTATTTTGGTTCAAACTGAATTTCCTATGGACAATACTGAATTTTGTGTGATTTGTGAAAAAGAAAACGATAATGGATAAAAAGTAGTTAAAATTTCTCAAAAGGGAGCAGACGGTATAAATTAAGCCAGCCAAAGCCGTAAAAGCGTTGTACTTGCAACTGCTGGAATAAGTGTCCATGATTTGTGTCGGACGGCATTTACTGATAAAGAGCACTAGAATTACAAAGCGGAAAGCTAGCTGTAGAGAAATACCAAGGAAAAGTATTAGCTTAATTGAGGGTCCAGTTACCAGTGTTTCTCACTGTTTATTTTTTGAAAAATTTATAG
The DNA here is from genome assembly GCA_963932465.1 of Maratus speciosus. NCBI lineage: Eukaryota > Metazoa > Arthropoda > Arachnida > Araneae > Salticidae > Maratus > Maratus speciosus. Next base: position 609,605,282 of record OZ010791.1, on the reverse strand, counting down.
TCTTTTCTTCTAAACATAAACCTAAATCAGAATATGTGAAGGTAAGAACTGCACAATATTCTGAGGCCATAAAGAAATGCTGTGAACGCCGCTGTGATGAATGGTCATTTAAGGTAAGAGGCCGATTGGCTTATTACTCAGGTGATCTTGTTGCTGCTGATTATGTCTATCACAAATCATGTAGTGCAATTTCTGAAGAGAAAGAAATATTACTCGCAAATATTGCTCTCCTAATAGATTGCCAGGAAAACGGCGACCAAGTAATGAAGAGCAATACCAAGCATTCCTTCGTACCTGCAAATACCTTGAAGACAATGATGAAGAACAAATGGTTATTGGCGATCTCGTTTCTAAAATGGAAGAATATATTCAAGGAAGCCAGAGCAATGGATACGAACAAAGGAACATGAAGAGAAAACTTTTAGAACGAACATTATGAGGAAAGTATTTTAATATCGGGTAAAAAAGGGAAGTCAGATATCGTAATTCTGTATGGGACAGAAAATGAAATTTTACCTCACGGAGGAAAGCGCTTTTTATTACATACCTAGTAGCTTGAAATTGCTAATATCAAAATTATTTGTGCGAAAGGAAAGATACATGAAAATCGGTCGGTGCTGTTGGTCAGACCGTTATGCAAACTATCCATTCCGGAGCATTACTATGTCCGCTACAAATTGGTCTGTACGTTCAGCTTCACCATAACTACAGATAAAGATACCGTATTAACATTCTTCACAATCTTGGGTTTTGTTCATCCTACTCAGAAGTAACAAGATAAAAAAAAAAAACAGCTGCAATATCAGGTAGTTCCGCTTCTTTGAGGGTTGTTGAAAACACCACATTATTTCTAGCAGCAGATAGTGTCGATCACAATATCTGCACTCTGGACGAGAATATTATCTTTCATGGTATTCATATTATTGCTGTAGTAACTCCAAAGGGCAACGTCTATCCTACTGTCAATAGGCGTGATGTTGGTGATATTGATATTAAGAACCTAGCCAAAGTTGATATTGCAGAATACAGACATGCGGAAATAATCATGAAGAAGTTCGTATTCTGTAAACTTCAAATACTACCAAATGCTTCGCTAAATAGTCTCAGTCTTTTGTGGCAAATCTCAGCATCCAAAAGACAGGGTCCAAATTGGTCAGGAGCTATACAATTAATTCATTCCAAATCAGAAGTTTCACATCCAGGGGAATCATCCATCTCATTTCTTCCTATCACTGATATGGCAGCCGCCGACGTGACTTGTATTTTTTCGACACTAATATATCTTAATGAAGTAGCATACGATCATAACATCCCATGTCTAGTTACTTTTGATCAGCCTTTATTTTGGAAAGCTTCCCAAATCATTAACGGACAAACAGACCTTCAAGATATTATTTTAATGCTGGGAACATTTCATACTCTAATGAATATTTTAGGTGCAATCGGAACTCTCGTGAATAGTTCAGGGTTATTTGAAGTGCTTGAGGAAATTTGTGGATCAAATGCTGCGATACATATGATGACTGAGAAAGCTATTGCTAGGGCGATACGAGGGCATATGCTCGTAGATGCAGCTCTTACTAGTTTAAGAGATTTTTCCTTGCAATGAACATGGATATCCCCACGACCTGGTAAAGGAAGCTTTTGATCTGTTCAAGAATATTATGACCGGCCAAAAACAAATGAAAGACGTTGAACTGTGTGACGCGGTATCTCAGATTGACATTGCTTTGGAGACGAAGAAAATCACTTGCAATCTACTTCAAGAACAAGTAAGCTCTGGTTAGAATATCAGTGAATAACCAGTGTTGTAAGAACATTAATAACAGATGACTCCTCGCAATTGCACTTGTGTGCTATGCTGGTAATTCTCTCCATAATAGCAGCAGCAGGGCATGTTAATTATCTCAAGTCACTATACCTGCACTTATAGAACATGTTTAATCTTCTATCTGAAAACGCAAAAGTTCACTAAACGTTTGTAGAAGGTAAATCCTCAGCATTCCAAAAACTGATGAAGAAGGCAGAGCTCTGTTCTATTGCAAAAATATTTAGTTAAAATTCATGTTTACATTATATATCGCTAAGGCTGGGAGAAAAACAATGCTTCTATTTTATGACTGCAAGATATTGGAATCCACAGGCAATCTGCGCCACCAAATGTTGGTAGGGAAGGTAACTACAGCAAAATTATTTGTTAAATCATAGTTATCGCACTTACTTACAAATAAATATCTGGAAAGCTACTGAAGAAAGAACCAATCCAGAGGAATGGGGTCGGTATGTAAAAGAAACTCAAACTACCCAATACTCTGCGACTTACCAACAGCTCCACATTATCTGCCTAATATGATTCGATGTTCCTGCAAGACAAACTATGCTACTTTACGATGCGGATGCAAGCATAAAATAATAAAAGAGATGTTACAATTTAAAAATATACATTTTATTCAAAAACTACTTAGTACTTTCGTGTTTTACTAAGCCCTTCATTAGAGAATATTATAATAACTAATTGCTATTTGTTTATACAAAGACCCCACTTCGTTTAGAAAACGAGAGAACCAATAATTATTAGAGATCCAAGAAACTGCTACTTCTACTTTCAACTCTAATAATTATTGGCTTTCTCGTTTTCAAAACGAAGTGACCTATTTGTATATATAAACAGCAGTTAGTTATTATAATATTCTCTGATGAAGGGATTGGTAAAACCCGAAAGTACTAAGAAGTTTTTAAATAAAATGTATATTTTTAACTTGTAACATCTCTTTTATTATTTTAGTCACCTTTTAAGTAAAAGAGTGAACTTTTTAAAGTTCATATTACATATTTATGTTTGAATCAAGGTGAAATATCGCGTTTCGTCTTAGGATTTAATCACAGACAGACATTCTAATTTTATATATGCTAATATAAATAGAGAGATATAAACGCAATCTGGATTTTTTATACATCTAAAAAGAACATCTTTCGAGTGTTGTGAAATGAAAAGAATGCAAAAAGTGCTGTATTGTATGTACTAAATGCTGACAGGAAAATAAATTCTTTAAGCATGCAAACAGAATAGAAATCTCAGATAGACTCTCATACATAAATTACCATACGAACCCAATTCAATTCCTGGAGAATTAAAGACGCTTTCTGCTTGAATAACAAATCGGATATTTATACTCCAGAACTAACAAATCCACTGTTTATTTACAGAATCTCTGTTTCGTAAAAACATTTTATTACAATAATAAAATACACATTTTCATTAGGAAAAAGGTACAATTGGTTAATACATAAAGAATCTAGTTGTATTTCAGACGTGAAACATTTATTTTGATGCAATGGAAACGATATTTTATTTCACCACTAAACTTGTTTTTGATATTAAAGAAAGTATTTGTTTATTTTTTTAATAATGTGGAAATCTTATTGTCTTAATTTGTGATTTCTCCACAGTATTTTTCTGATTCAAAAGTTTTATTGTTTTAATTTTCGACTCCCTCTGCCTATACGAAAAGAAAGTATTGTATTTCAAATGAAAATCAAATTTTAAATTATTTTTTTAAAAGGCGCAAAAGCCAACATAGTGAAAAAGATTTCTATCTTCGGGAATCTTTCTCCCTATGTTGACCTTTGCGCCTTTTGAGCAATTAATTTGAAATTTGATTTTCATTTGAAATATTGCATGCACGGCGAATGTTTCTCTCTGCAAAAATTTCCAAGTATTAATGTAGTTTCAATCGATGCTGGATTTAATTAAGTTTCGTGTTTGCCCCATGACGGTGGCTCCCTATAAATAGTCCATTTTGTGCTGCGTCTGGAGCCTTGCCAACATGTAATAGTGAGAAAATTTCCAGGCTCCGTATCGTTTCATGTGGTTTAGTCGGTAGAATATAAGTGCGATATACTGATGGCTCGGGTTCGAGTCCCGGCATGGAATGTTTTTCACTATGTTGGCCTTTGCGCCTTTTAAACAATTAGTTTGAAATTTGATTTTTATTTGAAATATTGTATTCAAGGCGAATATTTCTCTCCAAAATATTAATATTGAAAGTATTGCATTCATGAAAAATTTCGAAGTCCTTTATTTCGAAGAATTTTTACGCTTTAAAAGGCTCTGAACACGTCTCGATTTTTTTTAGAAAATATCTCTGCGTAATTCTGTATCTGTTTGTCTGTCTGTATGTGACACAGATTTTGTGGGCGCTCTAATTCATGAACTACTGCGTAGAAGAGGGTGGAATTTCGTATGAAGGTCTATGCTTATGTGAACAGGCGATGATTTTTTTTTTATGCAAAATCACCCGTGATTGTTCGATCGAAGATTTGTTCACTTATACATAGCTGCCAACTTTTACGCTTTTTTCCTACCACTAAAATATTTTAGTAGATGCTGTCTTACTTAATCGTCGAAATCTAAAGATTAAACAAGGGGAATATCTCTATTAAATTTTAGTGGTAGCAAAAAAGCGTAAAGGTTGGCAGCTATACTTATATCTCCAGTTTGAATACATAGAATTCAAAGGAACTTCAGGCTTAGAATCCTCAATATGGGAATCATTTTACTTAAATCATTCAATTGATTTGTACAGAAGAAATTTTTGTGATGGCCACAGCGTGTTAGTTTGATTATCATTTAGTATTATTGAATTTTTTTTTTATTTACTTATTTAAAAACAGGAAATAAAAATCATGCATTAAGCCCATATTATGAAACAGTTTCCAACGCTACCAAAATACTTTAAAAAAACTTCACCGTTTAGTGATGTAAATAAGATACCAAAAAAACAACACTTAGAAAACAGAGAGCCCATTTTAAATTGAGGTTTCAGTAATTACCATCGATAGCCGGAAAAGTACTGTGCGAAGTCCCAAGAAGGCGGTAGCGGTGATCGAGGGTATTTACTTCGAAGGCATAACAACCAATATTCTTTTGGAATAAGACAAAATGATTTTTATTTTACTAAAGCAAAATAAAAGGTTTTCTTAATTAAATAAAAGTTGCTATGTACAACACAACAAAATTATTCTGTTGAACGGATGTTTATGCAAAAGTCAAATAGAGTTCATGAGAAGGTGGCAGCTTGTCGCTCAAGTCCTTAAGAGTAGACTATTTGTCCTATTTTAGAGATAAGGATCTCTTCATCAATATTCAGTAGACAATTGTCTTATTATAGAGATAAAATCTCTCCACTGCTAAGGCATCCGGTGCTTGTCGCCACTGTAACCACGGTGTCTGTCCTCGGTCTTGGGAACTGTAATTCTAAGCCCCTTCGGCTTTCACTTTCTCCGGGGAGAACTTTTTTTCTCCTTCAGGCTCACCCCTGATAGTCCCTCTTTCGAGTCCCACAAATTACTACCGTCTTTTCCATCCTTCTCTGCTATATATCTCCATTATCTCCTTCTAAAAACAATAGTGAGTCTCTCAGCCACTCACTGTCTATTCCATTCAAGAACCTGTCAAGGATCCTCTCAGCTCTCGCCTGAATGGTTGCCAAAAATTCTCCTCTTTTTTGGACACGGATGCTGCGATCATCTGTTCCTCTGAGAAAATATGTGAGCTCTTTTCCCACGCTATAGATGAAGAGAGTTCCGGTTGTTCCTTTGCATTAGCAAACTGTCTCCGACTGTAAAATGTGTTAGACCGATGGTGATTGAACAGTTTATTTTATCTCGCCGTCCGGCTTAGCGGACTTTGCCATATTCTTGCCCTGTTATAGAAACACATTAGTTTTCCCTATATGGCGAATCTGTACCGTTAAGGGTTTTCTTGCGAGGAGTATAGAGATATAGCTCAAATCTCTAGAGTACTTTAACTCTTTTGTGCAACTCTGTATATGATCTAAAGATTTGAATATATTCTACACAGTATGCTAAAAGTTAGTATAGTAAGAAAACTAATAACACAGTTAAAAATTCGTCTTTAGCAGTTTCTATAAATCGTACTTGAATTCTTCTGTACAGTACTGTGTATTACCTATAGATTTTTATACACGTAACGCATTAAGTTGAAATTGAATTCAGGCAAAGACACGCTTAAAACAGCTGAAGTCATACTTCCAAAAATTATCTTCAGTAAACACTCATGCATTCAGATCTTTGCATTGTCCTGTATACGAATTTATTTATATTATAGAAACATCTCTTAGAATACTAAATGTAGTTTAGCTTAAAAATGCATATCTCAATTTAAAAAATACCTTGAAGCAATTCATGTTTATTCTCACAAGGGAATCACTTTTGGTGTTGCTTGCACCTAGCATTGAGACCTGGTGCATTTTAAAGCCCTATATTACGAAATTTGAGAATCGATAAAATTTTTCTGTTAAAAAATATTTCTTGATTTTACAGCAGTATAACTTTCTTAAGATGCAAGTTTCGAGACCACTTATCGGACTATTAACATCAAAGTTTTTAAAAGTAAAGCATTTAAAGATAAAAATTAGTTAATAATGAGTATAAAATATTGAAAAAGTTTAAAAATTCTTTCAAGAACCCACGAATTTGATTTTGAAAAATTGCAACATTATATTCACATTTTTGGCGGGGAAAAGTTGGCGCTTTTTTTCATAAGTAGAGCTTTTCGGCAACCCTAATCAAATGTCATAACTGATTGTCTTGTGTGAGGGGTGGTTTGGACTTCAGTAGAAATTGTATTGTCCGACCTAAATAGCCACAGTAATTTTTCTAAATTGTGTAAGAATATTAATTTACTTTACGATTACTTTTACCAAAGGACCATTTAATACAGCAAAATTTCATTTTAAACATTCGAAATTTTATTCCATTCGATTTCAGAAGAAAATAGTTTGCTTATTTTGTATTTCACTAAAAAATAGTTTTCAATGAACTTGAAACCTTTTATATAAATACTAGGGGGCTCTACCCCCTGTAAGCTACGCTCGCCAATCCCCGTTCAGACACTTCAGAATCTAAAAGCATGCTAATCTGATCGGTTTTAAAAAGACTAGAGAAGATTGAGTAATACTGAAAAATCCTTTAGCGATCACCCTGTAAACGAGTTTCCATTCAATTCCCTTTGATTGCAAAAATTTAAGGCAGAATCAGTTCCTATTAATACATCCAACGGTTGTTTTCGTGTTTGGTTAAAGAAGATCAGTTAAACACTTGAAAAGAAGCTAAAATAAAATGAATTAAGTAAACAGAGTCTTTGTTTCTCGGTATTTTTTAACAGCGTTATAAAACGATTGACATAATACAATTTACTATAATAACTAAAATTTTCTGTTTTAACAACTTCAAGGGCGGTGATTCATTTTTGGACCACTTAATTTTAATTCTTAAATGCCACATTGGCACCAGAATATTGGGATGAAATTTTTCTTTTATTAAGTAAGTGAACAAAACCATTTTTGTATTTCGAAATTTGTTTGTTAATTCTGGCGCCATTCACTGATTTCAAGTTTTTAAGAATAGAAGTACCTTGCCTCTGAAAGGGTTAAACGCATATTAATGTATTTATTATTTTAAAGCTTCCTTTCCCTTTTAATATTCACGTGTAAGTACAATTTTCAAGACACAATTTTCAATATTTTCCTGTTTTTAACACGTACTCATTTAATAGTAATTTTAAAGTTTTTTTTTCTGATTTTAATAATCACGTGTAAATAAATTTTTAATCGTTAGGAAATATTATTCTTTGTGATGTTTTTAGAATTGAAAACAATCTCTATAATAATAGCCTAAATCATGTGACTATCATCAACAGTTGCAGCGGATCCCTTCGCTTTTTATATTCCAGGCGGCCATTTTGGTACTTTAATGTTAGCCAGCCACAGATGTGATAAGTCGCCAAATATTGTTCTATCGCCATTATTTCATTTATATTATAATACTCCAAGTCATGTAACTGCCATAAACAATTACGGGCCGATCCCTTTGCTTTTCATAAGAAAGGTTTCCATTTTGATTAACCCCTTAACCTCGATTTACTTTTAACAGCTCCACGGTTTGGCAAATCCATAGCTACCACTAAAATTTAATAGAGATTTTTGCCTTGTTTAATTATGAAATTTCGACGATTAAATTAAACTATATTTACTATGAAATTTTAGTGGTAAGAAGAATTTACATTTGGCTCGATCATCGTACGCGGGCTGTGCGTGTCATTGTAGGTTAAGGGGTTAAAGAATCAAAATTATTTTTTCGAATAAAACTACATGAAAGTTGCCATGATCGCAAAAAATTCCAGGTACTTTTATGTTAGTCGGGTGCAAATTTGGCCAATAGCTTTTTTTTTTTTTTTTTTTTTTTTTGACTCGGCAGTTAGCATTTTTTAATTTTTCGAGTGGTAAATTGAAACGGTGCTACTTGGTTATCCCATCGACAGAAAATCTGTCGCCAAACTATAAGATTAAGTGCCAATAATGGTTGATCGTAAATGTCACATTCACTTGACTTTAAGGAAGTTATACGTGTTTACGCCATCAAGTGATTTTTAATTCGACGTTTTATTTGTATTTTTATTAATGTTATACTAATTTATTTGTTCTTTCGTTATTTAAAATAAAAAATTATGTGAATTTGTATAATCTGGCTATTTATATAATTTGGTGAAATTGGTCGATGGGAGAAGTAGTACATTTAAAACGTTGTTTTGAAGTGGAAATTAAATGTCATGATTTGTTGCATTGTCATTACGCACCGGGTTTGGCGTGATTTTGTTTTTTACGATAATTTGGCGAAAACCTCGTTTTCGAATACCAATTACATATGTATTTTTAAATTATTTTCTGGTATTTTTAAAATGAAATAACAATAAATAAAAAATAGTTTAATTAATAACTATAGAACAAAACAATTTATAAGATTTTTTGTAAATAAAAAGAAAATAAATTCAAATAAACATTTATTAATAAATAAGCAGCAATAGCCGTTTTACCATCTTAGGCAAAATAACGCCATTTTGGCGCCAATTAGGTACCCCGTTGCGTATATGACATCTGTGCCTGAAATTTTTCGTTTCGTTTCGTTAAAAAAAAAAAAAAAAAAAAAAAAAAAAAAAAAAGTGAATGTCATTTATTTTAAATATTTCAGTTTTAAATGAAAGTTTTGTATTAAATAAAATGATAATGAAATACAAATTGAATTGTGAATAAAAATAACATGATGCATTTCTTAGCACACATTTAAGGGAGGCCAAACTAGCCGCCAAATTAATTTAAAATAATAATCTTTTCTAAAATAGGATAAAAAAAATATCTGTTATAATTAAAATTTGAGATGCCATCATTAGAGAAAAGTATTTAAAATTAGAAAAAAATTAATATTTCGAAAACTAATTCGAATTTAAAAATTCTAATACCAGTTTTGAGATCTGCGGATCAATACGGATTTTTGGTGTTAATTACATCGCAAAATGTTTCATATTTTAGGAGAAATCACCGTGAAACATAAGCAGTTGTTTATTCAGTCGTTTCAAAGAATCGTTTCATAAATTCGTTTCATTTCAGCCGTTTCATATATCCGTTTCATAAATTCGTTTCATTAGGATTTTATATATACGAGTTGGAACCCGTCGAAATTCGACGAACTAAAATGTTAGAAAGGAACTGTCAGATAGAATTTATAATAAACCTACAAAAATAATTACAATAAAAAATTCATCTAACATTGGTTGTCTCACTTTTAAAACAAATAATATTTTAACGTAAAATTGCCAAAATATTATTTCCACAAACTTCAACTGCTTAAATTATTGAAAAATTAAACTCTATTAGAATACGTAATCAAGATGAGTAAATATGATGAATTTATCGATTGAGGTTTTTATGTTTGTTTTTATGGGATGAAAAATCAGTAAAAAGGATTTCGCTTTGTCACATCATAAAATTTCCCCCCATGAAATCTAAATTGTGCGTTATTTTCACATTCCCATAATTTACATACGTACCACTCAAAATCACAATTTGAAAGTATTTTAACGCGTAATAGATTATTAATGAATGTATTTCCAAACTTAAATTCACGTTTTTCCGATACAACTTTTCATGTGAACATTCGCACAAATTTTAATGTAATCTCAATACCTGCGAAAAAAAGAATTCAGAAATTTGCCTTTAGTTGTCATAATATTGGCCATTTAGTATAGGTCAAATATTTAGTTTTATCAAAATAATAGATCGTTTTGTTTTAAATATGACATCATTTTTACTCACTGAATCATTTTGCCTAGCATCTTGAACTCAGTATCAGCGTAATGTAAAAATATTGAAATGTAACTGATTTACGAAAAAGAATGCGTGGTTTTTTTTAAATGTATGATATCATTTTCTGTTCAAATATGATAAAAAAAGCTACTTTTATTTGTAATGTGAAAATGGCATCAATACGGATATAATCAATAAAAATAATAAACCATGAATATTTTCCCTTTACTTTCAATATAAATGGAGTACTTCAGTTGCCACGATTAAAAAAATTGTATTAAAAACTACAAAAAAATTAATATCTCAAAAATAAATTGAGATACAGCTTTCAAACAAATTGCATTTAAAAGAGCATTTTTTTCCTTATACGACGGTGTTAAAATTTAAAATGTGCGATGTTTAGAAGTTTAAAAATTTGCCGTAGATATAATTTCAAAACCAAAATTTCATTTCAAATTTCAAAGTGTTGCCATTCGCAAAATGACGTATGCGTTACGCACAGATATGTTTGTCCTTTATAATATAGATAGGGTAAATATTTACTATTTTTATATTTATCGCCTGCATGGAAAAAAAAAGAAAAAACCTAATTCGTGTTTCTTATGCTATCAATTATCAAACAAGTCGCAATCTGATATAATTCTAATATGTATTGTACATTTACTCCCGTGATAAAGCGGGCGGAAAAATTGTTGCGCCATATTTGGCGACTTAACTTATTTTTGCCGTGAATTAAACAAATAAAAATGCAATAATAAAAAATTAAAAGTATAAAAAAGTATATAAAATAGGATTTTAACTGAGAAATTTGATCGGTTCTCTAAATTCTATGTATAGGGCTAAAAATTGCACCAGGTCTCGATGCTAGGTGCGAGCAACACCAAAAGTTGTGCCCTTGTCAGTATTGTTTACGAATCTTTTGTGTAGCATTGTATATTGTCTATAAAAATTATGCACGCCACGTAGCATAAAAAATTTAGTTAAACTTAAAAACGCATACCATAACTGAAATCGCACATTCAGCAATCTTCTCCTCTTCTCTAAAAGACAATACTTCGGATGTAACATTGTATCCTAAATTTCTTATGTTTCCCTGTAAATGAACGATAAATGCGATTCATATGATATTCTACTGCAAGCATCTTGTATTAAACCTCGGCAATGTATATCAGTTTCACCATGTTTGAAATAGTGCAACATAATTAAATGCGAATAGCTTTTCCCCGAAAACCAGTACATAACGAAATCTTTTGTGTGACCCTATAAATAAATAATAAATGCTTAGAATCCAATATTCTATAGAAGGCATATTTAAGTGCACCTCAGAAATTCATAGTAATTTCATTGTATACCGAGTAATATCATTAAAATACTTCGCAAACAAGTTCTCTTCATGTATCTGGGAACACGGCAGTGCGTCCGCCAAGTTCGCACAAGCCGTAAGCTACCTTTTCCTGAACCGTTTCGGCATACTTTTCACCCCCTTATAACGTCGTTTTAGGGAGAGATATAGAAATTTTTCTTTTATACACATGTTCATATGGTCAAACTGAACTAAGGTTCCGCGATTTCATGTTTCTATATTTAGTAGTTTTTGAAATATTAAATTCCGAAAAAGCGCTTTTTTGTCACTGACTCACTTCGCATCATCAAATAACTAAGGTACTTCTAAAAGTCGTAGAATCATGAAATTTCACAAGTAAGTCGGGTTTGTAGCACAATTAACCAGAAAAATCTGAAAACACAGAATTTCCACCTCTAAGCCCTTCAAACAGGGGGTGTCCATTTGGCCGTAAACAGTTCCGTAACACATTCAATTGTGCCAATGTTGGTCGCCAAAACTCGATTACAAGGTTTGAAGGGTGTCACGTGATTTCAAGCAGAATAACATTATATATACGAGGTGGAACCCGTCGAATTTCGACGAAAGAAAATGTTTACAAAGGAACTGGTTGCATCAAATTTATAATACATCGACAACAATAATTACAGTAAAAAATCGATTTTACACTTGTTAGTTTAACTCTCCAAAGACATATTTTAACCTAAGATTAACAAAATACTTTTTTCATAAACTTCAACTGTTAAAATATTTGAAAAATTACTTTATTCATACACGTAATCAGTAACATATAATCAAGATAAGTAATTTTGATTAAGTTATCAATTGATGCTTGGTATTACGGAATGAAAAATCAGCACTAATGATTCCACCTTGACATAATCATAGAATCCCCCCTCCTTTAAATCTAAACCGAATCAAAGAATTTTCTAAGTCTCACATCCATATTAACCATTTAAAAACATTTTAACGCGCAATAAGTTATTAATAAATATATTTTCAAGCTTGAAGTCACGTTTGTCAACTATCACAACTTTCCATCTTAAAATTCCCACTCGTGATTTGATGTCTTAGTATAATCTCTGTACCTGCGCGTAAAAATTCCAGAAATTTAAAACTTTAGGCGTATTCAAGGGGAAATATCTCGTTTTATCCAATAAAATTTCTTTTAAATATGACGTCATTTTCAGTCGCTGAAATATTTTGCTTATTGTCTCAAACTCAATATCAGCAAAATGAAAAAAAAAATAGTGAAATATAACAGCATCATCAGGGAAAATGTGCTTTTTTGAAACCGTAACGTCATTTTCTGTTCAACTTTTAAAAAAAGATATTTTTAATTGTAATGAGAAAATGGCATCAGTAAGAATATAATCAATAAAGATAACTAAACCACTTTTAATAGAAATGAAGAACTTCAGTTGCCACGATTAGAAAATTGGTATTAAAAACTATAAAAAAATTAATATCTCAAAAATAAATTGAGATACAGCTTTCGAACAAATTGCATTTAAAAGTGCATTTTTTTCTGCATACGACGGTGTAAACATTTAAAATGTGGGATGTTTAGAAGTTTAAAAATTTGCAGTAGCGAAAATTTCAAAACCGAAATTTCATTTCAAATTTCAAAGTGTTGCCATTCGCAGAATGACGTATGCGTTACGCACAGATACGTTTGTCCTTTATAATATAGATATGCTTTTCCAAAGATGTTTGTTAAATAGAAAAAATGAATATACCTAAAAATTTTAATCAGTATAGGTTATGATATATTTACAATATTAAAACAATAAAACGTTTATCAAAATATAACCGCAATTCAGTACGTTTTCAATATAGTAGCCTTGGCGAAATACAGAAAATAGCCTTGATGAGAAAATAAATTCGATAATAACGTATTTTCTGACAACCTATTTACTGTGTCATATACACAAGCAATTTTTTCCATATGTATACAATTTATTTAATGTAAGGAACCCGTTTATTTATTTTTATATACCAACATAAATAATTTGTATATAAAAAATAATATTTTATTCATGTATAAATAAAATGTTTATATGTATATAAATACATGTATAAATAACATAAGAGCTCATCAGGTTTGTTTTCATAGTTGTTTATATCATTTGGCAACATATCTCAGTTTCTGAAGTCCGAATTGCGCCAAGATTTAAAAAAAAAATGCCAAAGTCCCTATAGTGGAAAAATATCCTAATTCCATATGAAAGTTTAAAAATCTCCTTTTAATTAAATGAAATGTGTAACTAATAAACTGTCTTTAACGATGTGCGACAGATGCGGCGTCCGAAGTCCGCTGCTAATGTTATTATATTGTATTATTAGCCTACTTACTGTTAATTTATTGTTAATTTTAAATCTGTAAAAGAAAGATTATAGTTATAGATAAGATATGTTGGTCGCCAAAACCCGATTACAGAAAATTAGCCTGAGTTATAAAGGTGTTACATGATTTCAAGATGAATGAATTTTTATATTCTTTTACAAAAATCTTAATAAGTTAATTCTTTCAGTTTATCTGTCCATCTTTCTACCTTTTACTTCCTTAAAACAAATTTTATTAAAGACCGGGAGGCGTCTGCACAGATCACCACCTAATCGAGTTGACGACTGAAATTTTAGGATTAGTTAAATATCGATTAGCGTATTGAAATGTAACTGGTCTGCCAAGTCATATCTTAACAGACCCGTTGCATTTAAATATACTAATCTAGTTTTAACTAATCCTAAAATTTCAGCTGTAAACTCAATGAGTTGATGGTGTGTACAGACGCATCCCGGTCTATATAAATGTCGGAATTCTAATCTCAATAGCACTCTGGTCAATCTGGCAATTATCCCTACTGTTTATGGAACACTATTCCTTTAAGTGCGTTTTAGTGATGTTAAGGAACTTATGCATATGCATTATACATATTATACATATGCATATAATACGCAATACATTTGCATCATTTAAGTATTGCGCGGCAGTGCAATACTTATTTATTTCCAGTGTCACTTCTCAATGTTAATTTAACATGGAAAAGCCTATGGAGATCATAACTTTTTCATTTTTTCTTCCTACCTTTTTCTCCCTGATGCCACTCATTTTTTATTCTTTACTAATTCTAATGATATTATAAATTTAAAGTGTAAAAACAATTGCCTGACGTCAGGGTCAAAACGAATGGTAAAATGACTTTGCATATGGGTGAATCATAACCCAAAGAGAAACATGGGCCAATTTATTTTTACATTATTCAATTATTTTTCTTAATAATTCCAATTTTCGCTTTTTTCATTGAAAATCAACGGACATTTTTCATAGAAAATGTAACATTTTACTTCAATGTAGCAAAAATTTCAAAAGCCGCAATAGTAATTTATTTCTTTTTAGCTGAAAGGTTTTCACGTGAAATATTAAATTGAGCTAGCTTTTTTTTTTTTTTTTTTTTTCAAAAATTAAAAAGGTGGATATGGCGTCATAGTGGAAATAAAAAGGATATTTTCAGAATAAATTTTTTCTTTGGTCAAGTTTATATTTTAGTAAGAAGTTTCTAATGGATAGCTATTTTACGCAAGGTAGCGAACTTAGTGGGGAATTACATAACTTAAATTTTAAAATGTATTTTTTTTTCCGAGATATGAACTATTTATACCCCAAGTTAAACTTAGGTAATAATTTTCTGATGTGTTTACATCACCCTTTGGCAGAGAATAGGGTTTAAAAATTTAAGTAAAACTTTCATTTTTTATTTTTTACTGTATCACAGCTATAATATTGTCAAATATTAGCAGTAAGGTTCAACACAATTTACATTTACACTCATAGCGTTCCTGAGTGGGAAATAGGGTATCTAAATTTAAATTAAGTTAATTTTTTATGTTTTGATTATATATTTTTTACGTTCAGATTGGAAGTTTTTGTCCAAACTACCGCAACCTGCATTACTACAGTAGTGAAACATTTTGAATTACACAATGGTAAACTGCATCCCACATTGTGATGCAATACCGCATACATCAACGCCTGATGATGATACTCTTCATTAATTTTGAAATGCGTTCGTCTGAGTGCAGTAGTTATTAAAAAACTTGACATATTAAACAAAAACATAATTTGAAGAACAAATTAAAAAAACAAAATTTATTTCCTACATTGTTTAAGCCCGAGAAGGGACAGATATTAAGATATTTCATTCAATTAGTTTACATTTAATGTTACATTTTTGTAACAAATTAGTTAAGCCAATTGAAGAGTAAAAAATAAAAATAAAATTCATACATTATGGTACTTAAAACACCCTAAAAAATTAGATTCCGTTCAAATGAAATCGAAATAAATCTTAGACTTTTTTTTTAAGTTTTGTATTTTGCATGCATCTTATCATTTAACGTACAATTGTCATAAACATAATACAAAATCTGCAATACAAATATTTTCAATTAAAAATGGAAGAAGTCTAAGATTACTTTCGATTTCATTTGAACGGAATCTAATTTTTTAGGGTGTTTTAAGTATCATATTGTATGAATTTTATTTTTATTTTTTACTCTTCAATTGGCTTAACTAATTTGTTACAAAAATGTAACATTAAATGTAAAACTAATTGAATGAAATATCTTAATATCTGTCCATTCTCGGGGTTTAACAATGTAGGAAATAAATTTTGTTTTTTTAATTTGTTCTTCAAATTATGTTTTTGTTTAATACATATTATAGGTATGTGTATTATACATAATACATATGCATCATTATGACGTCAGAATAAACAAAGCATTTTTTGTCGCCAAATGTGAGAATTGACATGATATATTACGAAATTTGGTGAAACTTTGCTAAATGTCGTCAAGCTTATCGAATATTTGACGCTAGTGGCTATTTTTCAATGAGTTAATTATTAATGCGAGCCATCTATTTTTATTTTTCCGCGTATCATCTGAATAGTTGAATGATATAACGTACTAATATTTCCAAAGTGCTAATAGTTTCGTCATTGCCCAAAACCTCTGCTATTGTTATTATATTGTACTGTTATTACATTTACTGTGACTATGTTGTTAATCTGTACACCGCTAAAACTTCTGTATTATATAAAGAGAATTTACGGAAACTATTAAAGCATTGAAACTGCCAGTTCTCCTTATGATTATTATAATTCTATAATATGTAACCTGTTAATCGATATGTACGTTAGAATGAATCTTCTATAATCCGGTTCCTCGCATTTTAGTTTTCAAGTTTCGAATAAAATTAGCTAAAATCTTAAAACCATGGCACATTGACTAATTCTTCAACACGATCAGATGAGAAGAATGATAGATTTTCAAATGGATCATGGCAGTGAGCCGGTAGACCTTCTATTCTTCCGTAATCGAGTCTATTGAAAAGGTTAACGTGAAACAAAAAGATATTAGCATCAGTATGGTTTAATGCAAATGCAGATATTGTCACAGGATTTCAAAAGAACCATTTCACTTGTGCCCAGTCGTATCAGTTAAAATACAACAATTGGCAGTGAGCCCAATTAGAAAAGATTACTTAATAGGATTAAAAATTTCCGCATTAGAGAACGAGTCGTAACTGCTAAGGAAACATGCATAAGTGAGTTAAGAGATATTTGTCACGAAAGATGAAATACATAACAATACAAAATATATGATGTGCTTCCATGATCGTAAAGAGTTCTTGATTTCTCTATCAAAAGCTTCCGACTTGGCGAAAGAATGGGCAAGTAAATTAAATTATGAATAACAGTAACATGATGCAATGTTTAACATGGAATTAATATTATAAATACTGCTTGCTAGAGGCGTTTAGTACTTTAACATAAAAAAAATAAAGTATAAATTTGTAAAGCTCAATAAAATAAATTTAGGTATTTTTATGTTAGCAGGGCGCAAGTGGCAAATCGCCAAATACTGTTCCCAACTCCATTGTTCATATTGCATTAATTTCATTTAAAGATATATATTTTTTAGTCATCTCATTTAAAATAGATGCATTTCCCTCATTTTATTTAATAGAATATTTAACATATAAATAAATAAATAAATAAATAAATAAGAAATAACATAAACCAAAATATTTTATTTGAAAATCAAAGCATTGTTTCTAATTTACACATGTGAAAAATGAAAACTGCTATTGGCGAAAAAACATAAGGCTAATGAGGAGATTTGCTCCCGGATAACATAAAAGTACCGAAATTTAAGTTTTTCATATTAATATAATTTAGAAAAACAAACTTGAAAAAACATACAAAAAGTAGTGATATCCAAACAAAAAGTTTCCGTAAAAAAAAAAAAAAAAAAAAAAAAAAAAAAGCGCCAAGTTCTCTTTAATGTTTCAGCCAGAAAAAGTAGTGATATCTGAAGTTCGCACAAGTTAAAAGCCAAACATCCCAAATCTTTCATTGAAAATGGCTTCCTGCGACTTGGCCGTTAATGCCTTCGAAAGAGTTTTTCAAATTTTAAAATATGTACAAATGAGATACATGCCAACTACATTTTTTGATTATTTTAGGCATTTTGTGGCACAGAGTACAGAAATAAAATACATACTTGAAAAAAAGCATTTAAACAACTTCAGTCTATTTAAATGCTTAGAAGTTAAAAATAACCAAATACTTGTATTCAGGAGATAATATCCCTAACTTCTAAAACATAATTAGTATCAGCTTTTAACAGTTTATAAGTAGAATACCTCT
Organism: Maratus speciosus; assembly: GCA_963932465.1. NCBI lineage: Eukaryota > Metazoa > Arthropoda > Arachnida > Araneae > Salticidae > Maratus > Maratus speciosus. The sequence goes on along the minus strand of OZ010791.1, from coordinate 609,587,064 downwards.
TAATGTATGCAAACAAACTATAATAAATGTTCAAACGAAAAAAAATCTCTTTCATCAATACACAAGATTTCAATATTATACAATAAAATATAATGTAACATATTGTGAGATTTGAAGTAAGTAAATTTTGTTTTATTTCTTCGATTTTACGTTAATGACTTTAGCTTTAGACCGTACAAAATGGCAATTAAACCACAAGTGGACTAAATGATCTGTAATCAAAACTATTGTTTGTTGAAATTGAATGGTATTTATCAGAAATCTTTTACTTATAATGTCTTTATGTGAATTTGCCTCTTTGCATTCTAATATTACTTTTAATATTTAAATAATTCATAAATGCGTAATTTCCAATGATTAATTTTTTAAATGCTGTAGAAGGCATTAACGGCCAAGTCGCAGGAAGCCATTTTCAATGAAAGATTTGGGATGTTTGGCTTTTAACTTGTGCGAACTTCAGATATCACTAATTTTTCTGGCTGAAACATTAAAAAGAACTTGGCGCTTTTTTTTTTTTTTTTTTTTTTTTTTTTTTACGGAAACTTTTTGTTTGGATCATAATATAACGGAACCTCCTATATACATACTGTATACATACTGTAAATGTTGCATGTAACATATTGTATGGTATTCAATTTCTCGAGCACGTCATTAGGGTATATAAATTTAATTATGTTTAAAATAGTCATATGCCATTAAGATGCACCGCAAATGATTCTTCCATAGATCCTAACGGATTACATTTGAGTCCCTCTGTAAATGCAGGACAAATCCTACACACTTCACTTTCAATACCGAACATGCCAAAGTAAACCACAACAACGTATATCAATTACATGGAAATCTGAGTATATTTATGCGAGTCAGAGTTCGGTCAGGCAGGCGGCCAGAGAGACAGATAGACAGACGGACAGACAAACCCAATTCTTAAACACATCTTTGTTAGAAAGTGCTAAAAACTGAATTTAACTTTCATATTTATATTCATTTGTACGTATTAATTAGAATTTATTTCGTATTTAGTTTTTTTAAAATTAATTATAGCCTATCAAATTTGATGATGTACTTCCCAGGATATTTTTAATAAATGCCCCATCAACTTTAACCCCTGACAAGCACACTGGGTACAAAGTACCCACCCCAAAATTTTATTGTGTAATTATTCTTTCTAGGTATTTAACAAAGGGCTATCCCCTCTACCGATATTTTGTTGAGACCTTGAGGGAGCGTATTCAGTAGCCTTTGGTGAGATTCAGTTGTTACGACGCAGTGAGCGCGAAGCGCTGTAGGTACTTTTAACCCAGTTTGTAGGTTAAGTGTAGTCAGTGAAGTGCTCAAGATTTTTTTCTTGTATCATATGAGTGTTTTTTCTTTTATTTGAAGTAAGTAATAAATAATAATTACAATTGTATCACAAAATATTTATATGGTTATGTATATTGATGTAGCTTGCAAATTATATACAGTTGACGTTGGACAAGAAGGTGGCCATTAAAAGTTTTTTATGGAATGTTAAACACGGCTAATGTTAATTCAACTATTTTATACAATTTAAATCATGTAGAGGAAAAGAAGACCAGATTGACTTTCATGAAGGATTTGTCATTTGAACTAATAAAGCCTTTACTAACTAGGCGGTATAAGATTCCACAGCTACGAACAAATATTAAAAGCGCAATAGCTCAACTTCTTAACTACGATACATCTGCTGTAAATTATTCTCAAGTCATGCAAATACCCCCCCAAAAAGATGTTCTTATTGTCATTATTCATTAGGAATTAAAACTACGATAATGTGTCCGCAGTGTGAAAAACCTATGTGCAAAAAACATCGATGCCCTATGTGCATAGAGTGTTGTAATAAAATATCTACTTAAAATACGTGTTGTGTTTATTTGTATTTTTTGAGCTGAAAAATAAAAATTACAATGAATAATAGATCTCTGATTTCTTTAAGAACCTGTCCTTTACCTACTTTTTAGAATTCGCGACTTCAATGCATTCAAGTGTGAAAGAACTATACTTTTTAAAGTGGATAAAAAAAACGGATTTCACCATCATTTAGAGCGCTTTTTAAGCTTTCTAAAATTCTATAATGTTTTATATTTTAGCCGATTAGGATCATAGGTACGGCATGAAAACAAAAAGTCTCAAAAATGCACTTTTTTCAACTTCGATGACATTTTTACCTATTTCAATTAACATCAATCCATTTAACATTGTATCTATTTTACGCAGAATTGTTTAAGCTTTAATTTAAAAAAATATTCTTTTACTTTATCAGGGACGAAGATATTTAAAAATGAATTGTGGTGGGTACTTTTCACCCTCAATGCCTACAGAGGTATACCGTTTAGATGTGAGCTTGCAGGGTTCCCAAATGGTCCGCCAACTGAATACCAATAAATTTTAACAGAAAATTTTATGGTAGGTTTGCGCTAGAATTCACTTTCAGATGTGTTTCCGGGGCGGTTTGTAAGAAAAATCTAAAAAGAAAAATTTTCTAAAATAATATTGGTATTCAGTTGGCGGACCATTTGGGAGCCCTGAGCTTGTCAGGGGTTAAATGTTAATAATGTATTTTATTCTATAGCTTTTTTTTTTCTACTCCGAAACAAATAACGTGCTTCAGAATAAAAACAAATGTCTTTATCTTTTCTTTAAAATAGGTAGATCTTTCTCTTTAAAGGTTGAAATTAGCTTGAAGACAAAAACTGCAACGTAAAAATACTTCACATAACTACTCAAATAAGATTAAATGTATTTTCTGAAAAAAAGTTATGCCAGTCTCTTTTACGGCTCTGAAGTTTTCTCACGAGAATTAAAGAGCATTAAAGTTTTTTGTTTTTATCTCGCCAAGTTTGTTGCATTTTTAATATATATTTAAGCAGAAAAAATATAACCAAATGTAGCATTCTTTTGTTTTCTATGTAAGAAAATTTGTGATGGAACAAATTAAGAAACATTGAAAGAAGACATTTAGTAACCATCAAAGCAGTCACATTCCTATCCCAATAAGATTAAATGTTCGTAATTAAAAGCGATTTGTACCAATATGTTTTTTATAACTGAATTAAATCGTCTTGTGAGAATTAAAGCGCTTGAAGACTTCATGCTCATATGTTACTTTAGTTATTGCATCTTTAATATAAATTCAAAAGCTAAAATAAGTAACACTTTTTTTTTCACTTTTATTAAAAAAGATTTATATTTAAAAAGATCAAGATCAATTTTAAAAGGATAGTTTCTGACAACCAAGAAACGGATCACAATCCTAAACAAAAGAAATTAAATGTTTTTAATAAAAAGTAATTTGTGCCAACTTGATTTTTATAATTTAACTAAGATCTTCTCACGAGAATAGAATATTTTTGAGGATTTTTGATTGTATATTGCTTTAGTCACACCGTTAATTTACATTTGGATGGAAACAGTTTTAAGTAAATCACTTTTCTATACTAATTTTAATTGCTAAAAGGCGTAAATTAAAACTTAAAAAAAGAAAAAAAAATAAGTTTATTCGACTATTTACATGTTTCAACACTACCCGGATCATTTGCAAAACAAATACATTATTCAATTTTCCAATTACGATTTCATACTATAGACTTCTTTTTTTTTTTATTTTACTTGGACGTTTATTTTAATTTTCAAAATTTTATTTTTATTATATGAAAAAGTACGTGGAACATTGAATAATGGCGTTTCATAGACCTTGCAAGTTTAGAATATTTTTATTTATTTGTTTTGAAAATGATTCGGCTAGACTCGAAATATTTCAACAGTCGAATAAACTTATTTTTACTGTTTTTAAAGTTTTAATTTACACCTTTTAGCAATTCTATAAAATTTAATGATTTAGTTCACAGGATATTTTTTAATAAATGTTCCTTCATCTTCAAATACAAAAATGTATTTTATTCTATTCAAACCTCAATAACGTATGTCAATTACATGGAAATCTGAGTATATTTAGGCGAGTCAGAGCTCGGTCAGGCAGACAGACGGATAGACAAATCCAATCCATAAACACTTTTCAATTTTGTAGGAAAGTGCTAAAAACAGAATTTAATATCATTTTTATTTTCTTTTGTACGTATTAATTAGAATTCATTTCATATTTAGATTTTTTTTCAAGCATTAATTACTAATTAGTGCCTATCAAATTTGATGACGTACTTTCCAGGATATTTTTAATAAATGCCCCATCATCTGTAAATATTAACAATGCATTTTATTCTATAGCCTTTTTATTTTTTTACTCTGAAACAAATAACGTGTTTCAGAAGAAAAACAAATATCTTTATGTTTTCTTTAAAATAGGCAGATCTTTCTCTTTAAAGATTGAAATTAGCTTGAAGACAAAAACCACAAACGTAAAAATACTTCACATAACTACTCAAATAAAATTAAATGTATTGTCTGTAAAAGTTTTGCCAGTCTCTTTTACGGCTTAACTGAAGTTTTCTCACGAGAATTAAAGAGCTTCAAGGTCTCTTCTTTTTACCTCACTTAATTTGTTGCATTTTGACTATATATTTAAGCAGAAAAAACTGATTAAATGTCGCATTCTTTTGTCTTCTATGTAAGAAGGTTTGTGATCGAACAAATTGAGAAACATCGAAAAAGGACATTTAGTAACCATCAAATCAGTCACATTCCTATCCAAATAAGATTAAATGTTCGTAATTAAAAGCGATTTGTACCAATATATTTTTTATTATTGAATTAAAATTGTCTTATGAGAATTAAAGGGCTTGATGATTTCATGTTTAGATCTTGCTTTAGTTGTTGCATCTTTAATATAAATTCAAAAGCTAAAAAAAAGTAACTTTTTTTCACTTTTATTAAAGAAGATTTATATTTAAGAAGATCAAGATTAATTTAAAGAGGATAGTTTCTAACAACCAAGAAACCAGTCACGATTCTATACAAAAGAAATTAAATGTTCTTAATGAAAAGTAATTTGTGCCAAGTTGATTTTTATAACTTAACTAAGATCTTCTCACGAGAATCGAAGATTTTTGAGGTTTTTTGATTGTATATTACTTTAGTTGAACCGTTAATTTACATTTTGATGGAAAAAGGTTTAAATAAATTACTTTTCTATACTAATTTTAATTTCTAAAAGGAGTAAATTAAAACTTAAAAAAAAAAGTAAAAATAAGTTTATTCGACTGTATACATGTTTCAACACTACCCGAGTCATTTTCAAAAGAAATAAATAATCTAGTTTTCCAATTACGATTTCATACTATAGACATTATTATTATTATTATTATTATTTTACTTGGATGTTTATTTTTATTTTTATTATATGAAAAAGTACGTGGAACATTGAATGATGGCGTTTCATAGACTGTGCAATTTTAGAATACCTCGATTATCCGAAGTAATTAGGACCGACCCTCTTTCAGAAAATCGAAATTTTCTGATAATTGAGAATGCTTCAATTTTAAGATTAAGGAGATATATATGCAATATTTCGTATTATGCTAGTAAGTGCTTAATAAAAATAAAGCAATAGCGAAATAGAAAGAAGCATAAATTACACGAATTTTAATTTTGTTGAAATTAAGTACCTTTTACATATATCACAAGGGTTTGAAAAAAATGTTTTATTTTTCGCAGTTTCGATTGTCTTTTGAAGCTCTATCGCGGAGTTTTTTTTTATGTTATTCGTTCACCAGTATCACAGTCTTTCTGCTGCTCCAGCCATGTTAAACCTTTTGCAAAACATTCAAAAGCTTCAGAATTGCTAATTTGTTCGTTTTCTTCATTCCACTCCGCAGCTTATGGGAGCTCAAGTTAAATTCAAAGGAACTCTAAGAAAGGGGATCGAAAATATTTATATTTACTCGTAGTTCAGAAAGGAGCGCTTGCACGCAAGGAATATGACAGTTAAAAAAAAAAAAAGCTTTCAAAATGGATTTTGCACACAAGGAATGTGACCAAAAAAAAAAAAAAAAAAAGCTTCAACAATGGATTTCGGTTAATTAAGAGTTTCGGTTAAAAGAGTTTTGAATAAAAGAGGTTCTACTGTATTTTTATTTATTTGTTTTGAAAATAACTCGGATGGAGTTGAAACATGTTAAACAGTCGAATAAACCTATTTTTACTGTTTTTAAAATTTTAATGTTTAGCAATTAAAGTTAGTAGGTATATTATTATGAGGTGTTAATTTGTTATATATTTAAATGACTCTTCTTTAACTTCCTTTAAATTAGTAGATTAATTTTCTGGAAAATCGTAATTAAGGATATATATAGATAGCGCAGGAATGAAGCAGTAATAAGAATTTGCCCACTTGATTCTCCATAGAGAGTAAGTATTTTGCAAAGCAACAGTACTACTAAATAGAGTTTGGAAAACACTACTGCGCCGTGATACTTAACACTAGAACGTCCGTCTGGTGTCAATTCGACAACAATCAAATGATAAAATGTCGATTCGAACCAGATTTTTTTTCGTAAAATCAGTTAAATTTTAACTAGAGAAAACTCTTTCAAAAATACATATTCTAAAAACACACTCAAAATATATATTAAATATTTAATTGCTAAAAAGGACGTCAAATGTTAATAAAATACATTAAAAGATCTTAATAATTATTTGACATGTTTCGATTAAATTTACTCAATCATCATCAGAAAAACAAATGGAAAGGAGAGAAGGAAAGATGGAAGAGATGGAAAATGACAATAAACTATTACAAATGAAATTTAAAAATAAATAAATAAAAATCACGCGCGTAATATTTTAACATGTTTCACGTTGCCCTATTTTATTTTCAAATTATCTAACAATTCAATCCAAATATTTGGGATTTGAAATGACAAGGAATCATTGCAGACCATTGAGTTTCTGACGTAAATTTCAATACATTCTCTAATAGACAGTTGCAAATAAAAATCTGACTTTTAAATTAATCTACTTTCATTAAACAAAATATTTATGTTTTCTATTTTATTTAGTCTAGATAATGCGGTTTTACCTCTATTAAATTTTATGTCTGCAATGTGTTCTTTACATCCCAATTTGAATTTTCTCTGAGTCATGCCAATATAATAATTTCTATAACCACCTTCTTTAAGAAAAGGAATGATATAAACACCGGAAAGGTCAAATTTATCAATAGGGTCAATTCTAGTGGTTAAAATTGATTTTAATTTTTGAGGGGGTCTAGCAAATAAATTTAAATCAAACTTTTTTAGTTAAGTTTTAGCGGATTCGAAGAAATTTGGATAATAATTTATAACCACCCTTTTCATGTTATTTTCTCTGTCGGTTTTATTCTCAAAAACTGCATCGTTCATTTTGTTAATAAACTTTTTAATTAATTTATTAACTATTTTAATTTGATATCCGTTGTTAATAGCTATTGTTTTAATTTTATCTAATTCATCATTTAAATTTTCAGGGGAACAAATTCTAAAAGCTCTGTTAATAAGGAATCTAAAGGTAGATAATTTATAAGAATATGGAGTGCAAGCATCAAAAGGTATAACATTTAAGTTAGTTACTGGCTTACGATATATTGAACGAATTAGTTTATTATTTTCTCTTTTTAATTCAACATCTAAAAAAGGTAAGTTCTTATCGGTTTCAAGTTCAAAAGTAAATTTAATCTTATTATCTAAATCATTTAACTGTTGAATAAAAACTAACAAGTTATCAACTTCCTCCTGCCAAACAATAAAAATATCATCTACATAACGTAGCCATACTAAAGGTAATAAAGCTACGTCCTTTTTAGCAATTAAATGTTTAATATATATTTTGAGTGTGTTTTTAGAATATATATTTTTGAAATATTTTTAATGGACGTGTATAAGAGAACTTTTGTTTATAATTTAGAGAAATCTCGTTTAAATAAATATGTGAAATAGTTTTAAATAAAACTTCTGGTGTTAAAATGTTTTTATTAAGGTTGGGTAAAGCTTCCGGGCGTTCTAGTGTTAATTATACATTTTCTAATCATGGTAAGATGTATTTAATAGAGTGAATGTAGATGCTTTACAAAATGATTGTTTTTCAGATGTGTCATATGTTTTCGAAGACAAAATACTCCGGGGCTGTACATATATAACGTTATCACTTTAGGGGGGGGGGGGAGTCTGGCACTTGATATTGTAAGATATCTCTAGGGAGAAGGTGTTCGTTGTCTTTTGATATCGATACCATTTTTGATCCAACCAAAATTTTCATTTTTTGCTAAATCACATCAAAATAGTCTATGAACTTTTTTCTTTGTCTGTTATCGATTTTATGAAAATATAAAGGTATTATTAAAACTATTAAGTAATTAAAATATTATTTTATTCCAAAATATAGATTATCCCAATGTTTGGCATTCCCATTTTTCTGCGATATGTGGATATAATGAGTTGTTAGAGAAACCAGGTTCGAAGTGATACTTGTTATGTGTACTAGTAAGAAAATGGAAAGAATGTTGGTCGCCTGTTTTGTTTAAAAGGAAAACGGCTTAGCCCCTCCCCGTCAAAGGGGCAAGTGCGAAAAGACAATATTATTGTTGAATGCATTGTGTAACGAAAAGAAATATTTTTCAATAGTAAGTATTCTCTTAAAGTATAATTTGCTATAAAGTTATTTCATGTATAATGGTAATATTTTATTAACTTCATTTAAATTAGTAAAATATGCGAGTAATAAATGTATATCATTGCAAACATATTAAAATAGAAAGAAAGAAAGAATTAAAAAAAAACAAAAAGAATTTTTAGACATTGATAATGATATCACTGGGGTGGGGGAGTTCGAGGAATGATAGCGTATGATATCGTGAGGGAGGGGGGGGGGATTCAAAATTGCCAAAAAGTTGATAACATTATACATGCATAGCCCCTTTGTGAAAACAATCTGGTTATAGATATAAAGTCCTGAATTTAGGAGAGAGGGCAATGGATAATGTTTTTGTGTGACATTTAGAACGCTTTAACTCCATCATTGGAGATTTTTCGTGCTACTGAGCTCTCGAAATCATTGAAAAGAAAGAGTTGGGATTGGAACATCCAACTAGTTTGATATTCATTAATATGCATATTAATGAATATCCGTAATGAATAGTTTTCCGTTATTCTGTTGTATATCAGCTGTTCATGAATATTCGGCTTATCAGGATGGGAATTCCAGTCGCTTCATGACTCGCCGGTGTACAATAGAACTACGAAAAAAATAATTGCACAAAAATCACTATTCTGGTGCCCCCTTTCGGCGGAATATTTCCAAATTCAAGAAGGACCTTCTTGCTATAGCCAAAAACATACAGAAAAAATTTAGTTCAATTTTACGCATAACTTCATACACTTTTCGATGGTACAATATTCAAAATCGCACAAAAATCGTTATTACAGCGCCCCCTTCCGGCGGATTTTTTCCAAATGAAGGAAGGACATGCTTGCCATAGACCAAAACTTAAGAAAAAAATTTGATTCCATTCTATGCATAACTTCATACGCTGTTTGATGATACAATGGCGACAGACACACGGACAGATGGACACATGGACACATGAACGCAAGGACAGACAAACATTTTCTATAAACATTTTTTGGGGATCTCTGACCCCTAAAACGTGTAAATCCGTCGAAAACCGTAAGTCGGAAAAAAATTCGTACAGTACTTTCTTCTACTGAAGATAGAAGAAAGTAAAAATCAGCTTCTCTTACGAACAACATAAAATTCTACAGCTGTGTGAAAAGCAAATCTAAGCATTCCACACATTTAATGAGTAATGTCTTAAGATATGTAGGAAAGACTAGTACTGGAGAACTTAATTGTGTTTAAAAAAATGGTGCAATTTATCTCTGAAAGACAAAGCCATGTAGTGATCTGCTCTTTATGGAAAATATGTAGGGGAGCTAGGGGATGTATGGGACTTTCTCAATATTTCTGGCAATAAAGATTTATTTTAAATTGCTTCCTAACCCCATATACCTCTACCACAGTGTGCTTCAGAACTAAAAGTAGGACCACATTGCTGTTTTCATTTTCCTTCAAAGTTGCATTTTCTGAAATCTCTGCTTAAAAGTAAGTTTTTTTTTACATTTGAAGATGTGAAATATCTTATACAATATAAAAAATTAAGCTATGTTGTAGTTATATATTTTAAGGTTCAATGTCAATAATTAAATTGAATGAATAGTAACCATTGTGACAAAATAATTTTTGAGGTAAAATGGCTGAGAAGGGATATTATGCATCATGGGGATGATTGGGACATTACAAATGGGGATAAATGAGACATTCTCACTCCTCCCTAGAGATGTTGAAAATTTTATTTATTAATTAAATAGTATTATATAGGATGATAAATCAATAATTTACGTCAATTAATAGTATTAAATAGTATTATATGAGTTGTTATTGTTTAAAATTTCTGAGTGTTACTTATTGTATTGTAATAATTATTAATGGATTATCAAAAAATTGGTACTAAAACTTAATCAAAATAGATAAAATTGATAAAAATAGTATATGTGTATTGATCAAATGGGGGAAATTATATTGAATTTTGAAATGTTGCACAAATAAATCCCCACCCCTAACATATTGGGTCAATCGGAAAGTCAGGTCGTGTTGGGAGAATCAATTCGTACCGGAAAATTCAATCATTTAATTATTAGACATTGATTCCGATATCTACTGTCTAATAATTATCGGACAGAGCTTTTCGGTGCGAACTGATTTTCCCAACACGACATGACTTTCCGATCGACACAATAATTTCCGTTCTGCATGTTTCTACGATACATTTAATTAATATTAATTAATAAGTTATGATTGAAAATTATTAGCTATGCTATATTTAAAAGACATTTTGCACTTTCATTTCAAATCTAAAATGCCTCATAAGTGGAAAAAAAGAACAGGTTGATAGCCGAAGTCCGCATTAAAAGTTAAAACTGCAATAAAAGAAGTTATTGAAAAAAAACAAAAACATATCGATTCGTGCTGTAAAATCATATATTACAAATATAATTTTCATATAAGGTTATAATTATAAATTTTAATTTGGTGAAATTGAATACAGGGAGAAAAGTCTTTGTGTCCCATCCATACCTATTAGTGTCCCATTCATCCCTGCTGTGGAGATGATTGGGACAGGGAGGAACGTTTTTTTGATTTCATAATATTTTTATGAATAAATCATAATCTAGAATAAATATTGTTCATATATGTTGGCAAATACCTAATGTATGAAATGTGATATATAATATTGATAGTAACTTAAATAAAAAAATATAAAAAAATATTTTTGTGAAAATGTCCCATTCATCCCCCACCTCCCCTACTTTTTGATCATCAACGAATTTTTCATAAATAGTTCTAATATGATAAATGCGATTAAAAGCCACTACAAGGAAGCTAAACCTGTTTTCTAGAGGTCTTTAGTGACTTATTCATCATTGGTGATATTCGAGAGAGTTTTGAAAGAAAAATTAAAGATCACGCGATGTTTGAAGTTTTTAATAGTGAAAGCGTTTTCAATAAAAATTTTGAGCTATTCGAAATCATTTTCTTTTTTCTCAGTTTCATGGGAAATTACAACTTAACTCCGACCATTCAGCTTGACAGCAATGCTAGTATATTCTATCTGTATTTGTAGTCAGTGCTTTGTGAACAAAAACAGATTCCTTTCTTTTTTATAATCCCTTCGACACCAAGAACGTATATATGCGTTTTCAGAAGGTGCATACAATCCTTCTTTTAAGTACAAGTATATTCTTATAATAATATTTTCCCTATTAAATCATAGTATTTCTGTGATTATTAATGGAAAAATTATTATACGTAAAAAGTAGCATTCAGAAAATAAATTCTTACATCAAGGTGCCGATCTCGACGAGTATATATAAAAAATATCTATAAAAAATTAAGATAAATTCAAAGTAAAGTTCCTAACCAAGAAATCAATCGCATAGGATTATATTTTCTTTTTCGAAAGTGATTTTATGCCATTTTGTTTTCTTTTGGCTTAACGAAGATCCTCTCATGAGAATTAAAGAGCTTTAAGGTTTCTTGTATCTTTCTTACGTAAGTTGTTCACCCTTTATTGTATTTTCTTTTTATTCTACTAGTTATAAAACTAATAGCTATTAATTTATTTTTCTGTTTTTTGATAGTAAATTTATACTGTTATTGAAGGTATGTTTAAAAGATAATCAATATTACAACATACAAAAAAATTATTCGAATTCTTAAACTAGTTGGATGTGCCAATCCCAAAACTTTCTTCTATCTAATGTCAATATTTCATTTTAATTAGTTTTATTAGTTTTTTTATTAGAATTATGCTTCATACCCTTTTCGATGGTACAATATTGAAAATTGCACAAAAATCACTATTACAGTGCCCCTTTCCGGCGATAGCTATTACAGCGCTCCCTTCCGGCGGAATTTTTCCAAATTCAGGGAGGACCTTCTTGTCATGGCCAAAAACATACACAAAAAATTTGGTCAATTCTATGCATAACTTCATACACTTTTCGATGGTACAATATTGAAAATGCACAAAAGTCGCTATTACAGTGCCCTCTAAGGGCGGCATTTTTCCAAATTCAGGGAGGACCTTCTTGCTATGGCCACAAACATACAGAAAAAATTTGGTTCAATTCTATGCATAACTTCATACACTTTTCGATGGTACAATAATCAAAATGCACAAAAGTCGCTGTTATAGCGCCCCCTACAGGCGGATTTTTTCCAAATTAATGGAAGACCTGCTTGCCATGGACAAAATCTAAAAAAAAATTTGGTTCAATTCTATGCATAACTTCATAAAATGTTTGATGGTACAATGGCGACACACAGACATACGGATAGACGGACACAAGGACAGACAGACATTTTGTATAAACATGTTTTTTTTGTGATCTCTGACCCCTAAAACGTGTAAATCCGTCAAAAACTGGAAGTCGAAAAAAATTTCGATTACAAGAACTTTCTTCTATTGAAGATAGATGTAAGTAAAAATTATACTGAACTTACTGAAATAAATCTAAATTACTTAATATTTGAGGGAAAATTTGAAGAATTTTTCATTCATATAAGAATGCTATTATTGCTTCTATATGTTTATACAGTAATCCCTTAACACTCGCGAATTTTGATTATTCGCGAAATAAAAAATGAAGAACATTTGAAAATTCGCGAATACTTAAATTGGTTATTCTCGAATACTTAACTTGATTATTCACGAATTTTGTTTTGTAAAGAATAATATTTTACAAAGTAAACTCTCTATATTTTACAAATTCCGTAAACTAGTTGACACTGGACAGCTGCATTGTACTATATAGCCTAAGTTTCGAACATTCCAGCCCTTGTATTGAGGCAAAATATAGATCAGTAATTCCGAGAAACCCGAACTGAATTTTTACGGCAAGTGAAAAATTTTCTGCAAAAATTGTATGGGAAATTTTAAAGCTTCAACAAAAACTTATTGAGAAAGTAATAGAATGCGTTCCTTCACTGGTAAGGAGGCTTAAATTTAAAAGAGAAATCCAGGACGTAACGTTACTTTTTATGTAAATTCATAAACAAGAGATCTGTACTTCCAAACCATCGTATATCAATAACTTTTTTCAGCCATCAATTAGCAACTAAACTTTGTACAATATGTTTACAATCATTCAAATTTATTTACAGCACGTACTTTTTAATGATTAATAAATATATTTTTTTGTTTCAATTGCTTTTTTCAATTAAAAAAACTCATAAAACCTAACCCCTTCTTATGCACGGGAAGATAGTCTCAACATTTGCGGAGGTTTCCGCGAACCTAACCCTTGCTAATGTTAAGGGATTGCTGTATTTTAAACAAGTTAAAACAAAGATATTTCCTTCAATATGTTTGCCTTAATTACATTACATTTTTATGTCATTGTGATACGTGAAGAAAAGAAAATTTGCTCACATAAAATTAAGCAAAATTAAATGATAAGATTATAAGAACTTAAAAACTCCATAAAATTTTAATAAATGCGCAAGGCCTTCTGAAAGAACTAGTCTTTCTTCATCAGGCGCAGAAAATACGTCCTACTACATTGAAAACAGCAGCAAAACTGACAGAGAGCAAGTAAGGGAAAGGAACAAGTTGAAGAAATAGCTAATAGGGAAGCATTGCTATTTTTAAAGTAGTAGGACATGTTCTCTGCGCCTGATGAAGAAAGAGTAGCTCTTTCGAAAGGCCTTGCGCATATACTAAAACTTTTATGATGTTTTTAAGAAGTTCTTTTTATCTTATAATTTCACACCAGCTGCTTTAATTATTTAACAAGAAAATTTATTTAACTGCCAACAGAATAAGGTTTTATTAACAGTAATTTAAAATATACCGTTATAGATTGCCAAAATTATTTTTTATTTTAAGGTTATTGATAATAATTGAATTGTAGCTAATTTCTTTTTCACGAGAATATAAGTATTCTTCAGTAATTCTTTTTGTCTATAGGTTATCAAAATTAAATTTTGTATATAGGGTGCTTATTTTTCAAAAATACTGCCCAATTTTAATACGAATTATTTTTCATAATTTTAACAATGGTAAAAACTAACGACGTTTTCAACAGACTTAATTTATTTCTATGAAATGCCATTTGAGGGTTAAACTAACTGAAAATGCACAGCATTCAGTCAGTGAGAGCATATTTAATGCCAACCATACTCTGAAATATAAAAAGTCCAGTTTATCATTGTTTGAGCACGAGTAATGCGCGTTTCAACTATTTTTTTGAGATTATTATCTTTCATACTATGAAATGTAAGTGCACGTGTTAAATACGAGGGTCACACTGAAATTTTTGAGATACGGTTAAATGGTACAAGTTAAACTTACCAACTCTTAGTAGTAGTTTTAGTTCAAAGTAGTACCCTCCAAGATCAATGCACTTTTGTAAGTGAATTTTCAAAAGATTCAATGCCTCAATCCCTCATCAACCATTCATTTCTTTGAATAGATGAAAAATATTTTTATAACCTCACCAATTTCCTCTTCAGAATGAAAAAAAGCTCACGTAATTTTTTTAGATTAAAAAATAGCCAAAATCACATAGAGCAAGATCAGGAGAACAGCATGGATGTTCTATCAGTTTGATGATTTTTTGTTAAAGAAATTCGACTGTAATCCTTGCTGAATGAGAAGATGCATTGTCATGGTAAAGCATGAGTCCCTTATCATCCAGTTCTTGAAGAATTTCTGGAAGACTCCTAATAGTGTGCCAATTAGCTGTATCTGCCTTCTGTCCCCCAGCTTAATGTATTTGACCAGACCCGTACTACACTTTTTTAATTGTTCATTGTATTTTCACCATTGTTGGTTTGGGATCATCTTCAAAGACTCATACTTTACTTTCTTGGAGTGTTGGAACATCAAAAAAGATATGCATGCTCATCACCAGCTATGATTTTAGAAATAATGCGGTGGTTACCATCATTAAGTAATTTTAAGGTTTCTTTACTGATTCTAACACGCTCCACTTTTTGGTGTTCTGTTAAATTATGGGGGACCCAATGACAAGCTAATTTTTTCATATGCAGTTCCTCATGAATAATGTTTTGTATAGCAGAGGATCTAATGTCAAGTTCTTTCTGTATCATTTGGCAGGTACAGCGATTATCATCGATTAACATTTTTCGTACGGCCCTCATATATTTTAGGATTACAGCTAACAACGGTCTTCCTAAGCGTTCTTCATCCAAAAGAGGATTTCGACCTCTTATTAGGTTTTTAAACCATTTGAATACAGTGGCACGAGATGGAGCTTCTATTTTGATATGCTAATTGACGACGTTGAAGGCATTCTTATTGATTTAGCCCCACCTTAATATCATAGACAATCATAACTTGATAACACTCTCGCTCAACTCCATTTTATCTTCTTTTAGAATTTATTCTACGCTAGCCAAATAGCAACTGTTGCCACAAATTATCATCTGTGGACATAAAAGAGTTCATATTTACACATCCGACGAATAATTTTTTTTTTGGTAGCATATCGTCTGCCCCTGTCCCAAAAATCTCATATACCTAAACGCGCAGCGTACACTGAGACTCAGCCGACACGCGCAGGGAAAGCTTTCGCTTCCCGCGATTTTGTGGATCATCGAAATGAACGAAAGAGCACATATTGACTCACGCGCAGTTTTTCTGACGCAGCTCCTGCTTGTTACTTCTACTTGGAACGCAGTTTCGAGTGCGAGTCTGTCACACGTTTAATTTTACTTTCGTGAAACAAATTGGATATTTGAAAGCAAGATTTTTGGAATACTTCTATTAAATATATCAAATTAGTGCGATTAATTCGAATTACATAATTCATAATTAGTAAGATTTATTTTAATATGTGGTTTTAATTTTGCTTTTGTAGAAATGTTCTTTTTCGTGATAAATTATTGTAAATTAGAAGTTTTTTTATATCAGAACATTTTAAACAATCCGGATTCTCTCAAATTTATTATTTTTAAGTTTGAAGTTTGGACAGCATATGTATACATATTTCAATAATAAACAAAAATTCACTGTTGGTTTCCCCCCCCCCCCCTTTTTTTTTTTTTTAAATGTTTCTTTCGTTTCTTTCTGCAATTTACAATTCCGTTCCGTTTGTTGACATTGTTGAGGATATTCGTCAAGTATATTTAGAAATATTTAAATAATATTTCTAAAGCATACTTAAATTAATTTAAATAATATTTCTAAATAATATTCAAAGCAAAATTAAAACCAAATATTAAAATAAATCTTACTAATTATGAATTATATAATTCGAATTAATTAAAACATTTTGCTCACATTTAAAAATGGCATTGAGAATCCAATTCTTCCTAAATATCATTGAAACTTTTTTTTTAAATTTAAAACAAAAATAAATAAATGCTGTATAAAATTACTCTTTTTAAGTGCATAAATAGTATTTTAAGCGAAAGACAACTTTGAAAACGTGGTAAACTGTTCAAACTTAATATAGGAATACTACTATTATTAAGCGAATAATAGAACTATTATAACACTATTAATATTATATGCAACTATTAATAAGCAAACATTAGTTAATATGCAAATTAAAACCCTAATGATAATTTTAGCCTTTATTAATTTTAGTATCATAATCTGATTCTGAACTTAAATCGATCTACTCAATAAAATTAAAATATTTTTTAATATACATGGCGGATTTCCTCAACAATGGCAACAAGCGTAACGGAAAACTACACTGTAAAAACAAAATCTCTACTTCTACATATGTAAAGTTACATGCTTACCAAACTTTCGTCTGTAACTGTACAAAAAAAGCTGTAAATCTACAAAACTACTTTTTGTAAAGCTACAGAAATCTGTAGCTTTACAAATGAATCTGCTAAAATTGCAGTAATCTTACTAAATTTTACCTGTAATCATGGTTGCAGTTACATGAAAAATTCTAGGCATTCCACTTTCCTAAAAAAAACTTTGTAACCTTACACATTTTTTTGATTTTTGGTGCAAAAGTGTATCTGTTACATGGATTTTTTGTTGTCGCAGTTACATAAAAAGTTCTAGGAATCCCATTTTCCTAGAAAAACTTTAGTAACTTTAGAGATTTTTTTATTTATTTATTTATTTATTTATTTTTTTTTTTACAGTGTAGCTGCAATATGTGCCCACCCGCCTCAGGCAGTTTTTTCTGACCAGTGTCACTACACCTGCGCGTGATAGCTGCGTCTCAATGTGCGCCTTGGCTTAGAGTATTTTCATAATTGATAATGTTGTGAACGACTAACCCGGTATGCCTTGGCGTCGGATGACATGCATTTTTCGCTGAAAAAATAGATTGTAAAGTTGGATTTCTATACAAAAATTGACCATTGTTGTCTGCATTACCACTTATTTTCTTTTCCGTGGCTTTTAAAAACCCAACTTCCAGAAATTTATGTTTAAAAGAATATTTCTTTTCATCGTTATTCCCTTTTTTTCTTTGTGTAAATAAGAATTATTTAATTTTCATAAATCAAAGAATTTTTTACTATGATAAAAATTAACGTTCAACGGATTTTTTAAAATATTTTCAACTCCTATTTACTTTTTGTTACATCTGGATTAAAATATTTTCGGAAAGACATAATTTTTCCAGCGGGTTTTCAAAACAAAAATTCCACAAATATATGTTTAAAATTATGTTAAAATGTATAAAGTTTAAAATTATGTATAAATGATAGTTTGAAATGACATATTTAAAATTCTTTATATAAACATGAATTATTTTATTTTCATTAATCAGTTAATCATTTACTGTGATAAAAATTAATGTCAACGATTTTTATTAAGTTTCTTCTACTAAGCAACTTTTCATTAAATTTTGATTTCGGCAAGGCATATTTCATTACACTCTTGAAAAAAAAAAATAACTGTTTGTCAAGGAACTTTACTAAAAAATAAAAAGTCAGAAATTTTACGTCAAACATGGCAAATGAGGTGGACTCTTACTATAACTAGTTTTATAAATATTTAGATCTTGGTGCAATAGCTGTTGCACGGTTATGCAAAAACACATGAATAGAAAATTTATTACGATGCTTTATATTGAATTCAGTAATGCGAAAATAATAGGACTCCATATTAAATAGAACGTCATCACCATGGTAACCTAGAATCATTACCTATCATGGGATATCATCGAATTAGTGGTGTATGATAGGATTTAATAGATTGAAGAACACTTTTATGAATATCTTTTTAAGTTTTTATTCGGTTTTCATAAAATTTGAAATGAGTCAACAAAACTTTGCAACGATTCTATATATTAATTTTCAAACCATTTGGTTGTTATTTTTTTCGCTGTTATATGAGGAAAGACGGGCCAGACGACGACTATTGGTACTACGTACTTATAAAATTATGAACGCATCTAAAAATTAATGTCAACGATTCTTTTAAGTGTCTTCTACTAAGTAAATTTTTATTAAAATTTGATTTCTTAAGGGCATATTTCATTACCCTCTTCAATAAATAAATAAATAAATGCATAAATAAATAAAATAAAATAAATAAATGAATAAAGTATTAAAGATTTCCCTTGGAACTTTACTAAAAAATAAGAAGTTTTAAATGTGACATAGAAACTGAATACTTAAACGTTTCGCTATTCCCAAGCCACTAGGAAAGAGAGTATAAAAAGGTAGAATTCGATTCAAGGATGTAGTTCAGCGTATATAAATAAATTTTGCTTGGAAAAAATATCCAGTCTCGTTAAATAAATTCAAATCATTTTTAAAGCATGGAGTTCATTAACTTTATGCGATAAGCATAAAGTTAGATTACAAGTTTTAAGCTTTCTCGAGATCCATTTTTTGTTTTTAAAACGAAATGTAGAGCCGTTCTAATTCATAAAACAGATTTTTACGAAAATATATTTTGAAAATACATGATAAAATATTATTTGCTTTAAACAACAACATAAAAAGATTATAGCAGCAAAATAATATTTGAATATTATTGTTTGTAATTATTATATTTTAACCAATATTGGCAGTAATTCGTTCCATATTCAACAATATTATTGCCCCAAAATTTAGGTGTTGAAGTATTGCTAATATTGATGCAATATTAGTGTTTTATTGCATATATTTTCCAATTTAAAGTCAACATTTAACTGATGTTTGCATTTCATTGGAATAGTTTTCTATGAATAGAATACTTATATAGATACCAGTATTTCCGAATAGTAATTTTTGCTCTTTTTAACGCAGAATTCTGCGATTAAAAAAGGCGAAAATATCTATACGAATATAGTGGTATCTGCATATACTTCCCTTCTGATTTCCCTAGGAAATATTAGTAAGAAAAATTTCACTATTTTATTGCCAATATTTTTACTGTAAAATTTAACCAATATTTTTATTCTATTGGACTTATTTTTATAACGCTCTTGCAATCCTGTGGATTTCTAGCAGCCCTTTCCCCTTTTACAATTTGAGAATGAATTTCTTTGTGGCTTTGAAAAAATTCTATGCTTATATTCAATGTTTTCGCTAATTTAATTGGCGTTTAACACTTTGAGGCCTGAGCTATTTCAAACGCATATCTCCCTCTGGACTGAGGGTATTTGGTACTTTTCACGATTTAAAAAAAAAAAATACTTGGTATATACGTATTTTAATATTTCTTTATTATAAACTTCAAACTGTTCTTATTAATAATTAAGGAACTATTTAAATGTACTAAAAAATTAATATTTAATGAGAAATTATTGAACAAAGCATGCTTTATATTTATAAAAAAAGTTCTGCATAACAAACATAAGAAAACATCATTTTTAGCATGAAATTTTACATAGACTTGAATAAAATCTTACCGAAATATTGTACAATTAACTGAAAATAGGTTTCATTTGTATATAAACATTATTTAGTAAAATTTGCTTTTGTGAGGTACATTTCAAAGCACAAAGAGCAATACCGCAAGGTTCACGATAAGTTCGAATTAAGCTCTGATGCTAGATATTTGCATATACTTATTTCTGTTTAGTGTTACCACCCATACATTTTTTTCAAAATATAACGTTCGCAGATCTATCAGTATCTGAAAAGACACGAACGTATATAGTAGGTACTTTTATAGTTCAAAGAGTTAAAAGTTGACCACGAGAGACTCTCGGGATTAGTTAGATTCACCGAAAACGGCTACCCGAGTGACACTCTGTCTTACAAGGAGAGGGCCAACCTTGTTAATCACAGATTTTGATTATTTTAATATATGTTGTAGGGTAGGGACCCCTTAGTGTCAGGTTCAACGTATTTTATCCAACGCTCCTTAGATTTTGAGAAACCGGGGGGTCTAATAATAGTACACAACTTAAATACTTACTTTGCAACCGCAATGATAGGTTGGTCGTAGCTCAGCTGGTATGGCGTTTGCCGGCTGATCCGCGGACCCGGGTTCCTGAATGCGCTGCATTTGTTTTTCTCATTTTTTGTTTTATAAATATACTTTTAAGTATAATTAATAATCTCATTGTCTATTAAAATTTATAATATTGTATATCAATTATAATTTTAACCTATTTAATTTTTAATTTTAACTAAATAGTTGTATAAAACATCATAAAACTATTAATTTTTTAAAAATCACTTTTAAAATGTATTTCATATATTCTTTATCGATGCAATGATATTGAGCAATTGTGTCAATTCGTGATTTTAAAGAAACATCATTTATGCGTTGCTTTAACAAAGGAAGTCAATGCGATAATACTATTATTCTGTTTTTAAAGTAACAAGCATAATAATATTAAAAATTAGCATCAGAATTAAATTACAACCGATTTTTTGCATATTAAAGATTTTTAAATTTGTAATGCGTATGCTTGCGCTTTCAATTATTTTGCTTTCACCTTTATCTTCTTTCTGCTTTTATTTTTATTTTATTTGAATAGTCTTTTATTTTATCATATCTAGGTGGCACCACAACAGGAATTGTCACGATTTTGGAATTTTTATCATTCAATAATGGATCCGATTTCTTTTTAAAGCTCTTTAAATGATGAGAAATAATAGTTTAAAAATAAAAAATGATAAACTGAAGTTTGTTAACATTATAATTAATATATGCTATTAAAATGTGTAATTGAAATTATTAAATTATAATTACAAGTATATTTATAAAACCTAAAATGAGAAAAACAAATTTAGCGCATTCGGTACCGAACCTGGGCCCGTAGTTCAGGCAGCGAACGCCGTACCAACTGAGCTACGACCAACCTATCATTGCGCTTGCAATGTAAGTATTTAAGTTGTGAACTATTATTAGATCCCCCGGTTTCTCAAGAACTAAGGAGCGTTGGATAAAATCCTTTGAACCTGACACTAAGGGGTATCTACCCTACAACATATATTAAAATAATCAAAATCTGTGATTAACAAGGTTGGCCCTCTCCTTGTTAGACCAA
This sequence comes from Maratus speciosus, assembly GCA_963932465.1. Classification (NCBI taxonomy): domain Eukaryota; kingdom Metazoa; phylum Arthropoda; class Arachnida; order Araneae; family Salticidae; genus Maratus; species Maratus speciosus. Next base: position 609,565,120 of record OZ010791.1, on the reverse strand, counting down.
TGTCAGACGGGCGTCTTTTTTGCTGCTTTTCTGCTTACGTATTATCCATTCACAATGCTATAGCATTGTGAATGGATGCATCATTGTGATTGACATATCATTGTAAATGAAAGCAGCAAAAAAGACACCCGTCTGACATTGGTGTAAGACCTCAAAGTGTTAATTAATTTTTGCGGCAATAAGATTTTTTCGAAATTTTATAATTTGTCCTGTGACAGGTGGTATTCAGCTGTATATACACAAAATTTGAAGTCTCTAACTCATACATTTTCCGAGTAGGAACTCTGTGACGGACAGACAGAGAGATAGAGGAGTGAGAAGAATAGGGTTCGTCAGATAAAAGAAACTCTAAAATGTCTCTTTGAATAAGTGCTTCGTCCCAGTTTGAATAAGTGTAATTAAAAGGTGAAAGCGAAATTTAAATGAAATGCTTCAGCTTAGAAGTATCTACGTTATAATGGACCATAGATTAACATACAAGATGGATTATTTTCGGCAAAATCTGTAATGTCAACAATACTAGCGTCACTACCGACAAGGGGAAAGAATTAACAAGCCTCCGAAATTTACCTATGTTGATGAAATATGTTTACGCTCTATGTTTCGAATATCTATTCTTTCCTAAAACGAAGGAGAGGCAGACGATATTCTATTTATGCTTTATTTATTTAGCTGCTTTTTTTTATCGTACTTGTATCATTCACCTTTAACTTACAAAATGATAATTAGAGTAATAATATAAAAGAAAAACCATAGAAAATTCTGTTAAGAACGTAAATATGTTAGTTTATGAGATTAAATTGTAAAAAATCAAATTCAGGTATTGTGTTAATTTATTCATATCGAATAAAATTTTATTAAGTGTAATATAAGTACTTGTATTTATTTTCAATTTTTAGATTTATATAATTCGAAAAATTTGTCGAAAGGAATTTTCCCTCATCTGTAATTTTATTATTGTTTCTCATAAGTTAACATTATAAATATTATTGAATTGATTGTACGTTATTTACATTAAAAACAATATTTTTACTTTATCTATAAGAAAGTGAAAATGCGTAAATTTTAAAAGATCATCGTAACGATTGTTTAATACGAGACGAAATTTTTACCTTGTTTTTCGTTGCATTTAAATCGTTCACTCATCATGTACAAAAAAAAAAAAAAAAAAAAAAAAAAAAAAAATGCCTATGCCTATATGCCTATATATAAAATAGAATATCTATTCTATGTTCATGTATCGGTGTAAGATACTATTGAAAACGTAAACATGCATCTCTCTATTCTAAAAAAAAGTAACTCCCGCTGTCACCGCCGCCGCCGCCGCCGCCGGTTTTGAATTTTTTGTGACCGGAGGTCTTTCTTCGTTAATATTAAGAAAAATAATGCATACAAAAATATGAAAATTGGTAGTATTATACAGAAATGTTTGATAAACACGCTGATGTAGACAGTTTTCAAATCGAAGAATTATTTTAAGAGATATTTAATGCTAAAGTTGGACAAAATCGTTCCATTAAAAAAGTTTTATAGGAGCAAAAACTATACATCGGAATTTAATACTTTTTAGATCATTTTATACGTTATAATTTCCCGGTGTGCAGAAATAATTTATTTTTTTAATTTGACTCATTTTTCGAGGTTTCATTTCTATTTTAAATTCAAATTTTCAGCATTTCGAGAGATATTTTTTTACTTATTTCAGAAAATTGTACTAATTTAACCTGTTGCCAAACTGTATAAACAACGGAAACAATAATGTTTGCTTCAAATTAAAAATTTATTTACGCGTGACTATTATAAACAGAAAAGAAAAACTTTCAAATTAGAATTAAATAATTACGTATAAAAAGCAGGAACTTATTGAAAATTACTTCATCTATAATTACACGTGAATTTTAACAGAGAAAGGATATTGTAAAGTAATAAATTCATTAACATGCGTTAGAAGTCTTAAATAGGAGAAATTACATCACATTTACGTCACATTACACTTATTACGTAAAATGAACAAAAAATAATATTGCAAAATAGTAGTTTAAATTTAAAAATAGCGCGAGACATTTACTTGATATTTTGAGATGAACTTTTCAACTATTTTTTTTTTTTTTTTGACAGCGCAAATAATATTTCATTTCTAATAAAAGCATTTTCACGTGAATATTAAAAAGGGAAACAAAAGTTTGGTGAAAATTACGTCAGATTAAAAACGATATATTTAAAATGTTTTATTTAAAAGGACTTTCTTTTCGCTTTGTTAAAAAATACCGGGAGACAAAGACTCTGTTTACTTAATTCATTTTATATTAGATGATTTTGAAATGCCATTGTATCTTTTAACAGCAGCTGATTTTTCCGTAAAATTCCCCAATCAAAGAGAAATGAATAGAAACCCGTTTATAGGGCGATCGCCTTTGTTTTTTTAATTATAATTCAATCTTCCAAAAAAATTCAATTAAAGCCGATCAAATTAGCGTGCTTTTAGAGACTGCAGTGTCTGAACGGGGGGTTGGCGAGCGTAGCTCGTAGGGGGCCGAGCCCCCTAGTCATTGAAAAAAGAAAGATTGCAATAAGGTAGATACTCAATAATAAAAATATTACAAGGATGGGGTTATTTCCCCATTGCCACAAAAGACGCTATGATAGCAATCGCATTACCACTACGCACTATGGAAGTGTCCCATCTTGTATGTTAATCTATGTAATGGGCAAACATGTCTGTGCGTAACGCTGACATCATTCTGCAAGTGGCAACAATTTGAAATTTGAAATGAAATTTCGGATTTGCAATTTTCGCTACTGCAAATTTTTAAACTTCTAAACATTGCACATTTTCAATTTTTACACCATCGTATAGGAAGAAAAATGTACTTTTAAATGCAATTTGTTTGAAAGCGGTATCTCAATTTATTTTTGAGATATTATATTTTAATAATTTTTAATAATAATTTTGTGAGCGTGGCAACTGAAGTCCTCCATTTCTGTTAAAAGTGAAGGGAAAATATTCGAAAATAGTCATGGAGGAAATAGATAGATGGAGGTGCAGTATGCTACAATATGAAAGCGGTTATCACTCAAATTTAAATGGCCTCATTAGGATCAAATAAGACAAGTACGTGGAACAGGAATAGTTTATTTCATCCTATACCTGCCTGTATTTTCATTTTCAATCGAAATTTTGATAATACCTACGCTCAACACGCGATTTATGAATAAAAATTTGCAGCGTTAAAAACAAAAAGAAATACAGGTTTGAAATGACAAGCGCGTCAAAGCACGTGGTTGTGTTTGGGCCGAATGTAACGAATTTTAGGATTACATTTTCGGCGTCACCCCCAGACATCATACTTCATCTCTATTATTTCTATTTACCCTGTGGAAAATATTAGATTACAGTAATATTTTTGTTGCCATATCTATATTATAAAGGACAAACATATCTGTGCGTAATGCATACGTGATTTTGCGAATGGCAACACTTTGAAATTTAAAATAAAATTTTGGTTTTGCAATTTTCTTTACTGCAAATTTTTAAACTTCTAACCGTCGCACATTTTAAATTTTTACACCGTTGTATGAGGAAAATATGCTCTTTTAAATGCAATTTGTTTGAAAGCTGTATCTCAATTTATTTTTGAGATATTAATTTTTTTGTAGTTTTTAATATCATTTTTCTAATCGTGGCAACAAAAGAAGCCCATTTCTATGGAAAGTCATTGAAAGTAAACGGAAAATAGTCGAAAATAGGAGATACTGTATATTTTGTTGTCATTTCCCATAAAACCTGAAAAAAAAAATTAAATTAAAATGCTTGCTATGTCAGCGATTTTTTAAATTTCTAAATATCGCGCATTTTCAATTTTTACGCCGTCAAATAGAGAAAAAAACATACTTTCAAATGCAATTTGTTTGAAAATTGTATCTTAATTGACTGAGTTATTATGGTTTTGAAAATAACTATCCGCCCGTGGCGACCAGTTTGGTCTCCCTTAAATGTATCCTAGGTATCATGTCATGTAATCCCATTGTATCATGTTACTTTTATTCATAATTTAATTTACTTGCTCGATCCTTCGCCAAAGAGGAAGATTCTGATAGAGAAATCAAGAACTCGGTATTTTTATGTTAGTCGGGCACAGGTGATAAATCGCCAAACATTGTACCCGTTTTTCATATTTCATGATTAAAATATAATCCTTTCACTCATTTTATTTAAAACGGATGGCTTTAATTTAAAACTTAAACGTCTAAAATTCATGACTTTCACTTAAAAAGAAAATCTTTAAAAAAGAAAAAGAATAAATAAAACCATAAACTATTTAATTTCAACATCAAAGAATTGTTTTAATTTACCCCTCGAAAAAAAAAAAAAATGTGCTGGCGAGTTAAAAAATGCCATTGCCGAGAATTACGCCCAGCTAACATTAAAGTACAAACTCTTTCTGATCATGGCAACTTTTATGTAGTTTTATTCGAAAAAAATATTTTGATTAAATAGGTTGCCAGAAAGTACGCTGCCAAATTTCTTTCCTCGCCATGGACCTTTTCTCTATTTCGCCAAGTACCTATACTGGAAAAGTACCTTTATTTATTTATTTATTTATTGTATTTTAAATGAGGTGAAGTCGTATGTTTGTTGTTCGATAAATAAATAAATAAATAAGTAAAAGACGGCACAGATGTCATATACGCACCACGTTGGCGCGACTTTTTTTCTGACGCCAATGTCATATACGCACCGGGGTACTTAACTGGCGCCAAGTTGTCGTTATTTTGTTTGATATGGTAACCCGGATGTTGTTGTTTATTTATTAATAAATTGTTTATTTAATTTTATTTTTTTTTATTATATAAATTGTTTTTTCTATAGTTATTAATTAAACTTTTTTTATTTATTGTTATTCCCTTTTGAAAACTATTACACAATAACCAATGAGATGCGTTTCATTCGGGGGTTGCCATTAAACAATTAACAAATAATTGAGATTTCTGTGTCACATGCGATAGCGTAATATATATATATAGAGAGAGAGATTTTCAAGCATGAATTATTTTTAAATGTATCTCTATCACATGTAGCTCAATTATGAAATATTAATCCGCTTGCCTTTAAAACAATGTAAAAATGTCAGCATTTGTTTCCGTCTAATGTCCCATAACAAAAATAAAACTTCCTCTATAGAAAAATAAATAAAATAATGTAAATAAGAAACAAATTTAACAAACATGGGATTGAACCACGCGCTTAAAGCACTGAAATGATCGGAAAGACTGCCTTAAGTCGCAAAATCTTGGGCTAAGAACTCCTGGCATGTGAAAGTAACGCTTTTAATAAATTTTAAAACTTTATTTGATTGCATAATTGATATTTTTCATATAAAACTTTTTTTTTATGTTAGTGGACAATCTAAAATATGTATTACATGTAAAAAAATAATAATTAGAGTTATAAAAAAGAATTGTTTTTACCTATACTCTGTAACCCGAGGAGCTCGGGCTCGATCCCCTAGTTCTCATAAAAACTGGAAAAAAAAAATAAATTTACGTGCTATGTCAAGGATATCGTCAATACTCAGACTCATACTCGTACTCATAGTCATACTCATCTATACTAATATTATAAAGAGGTAAAAATTGTTTATTTCTAGGAGGTAAGCTCTGGAACTACCGAACCGATGACAAAAGTAATGGTATCAAAAGGATGGTGTTAGTCCAACTTAGAACATAGGCTATATTTATGCCTGTACCACTACCCCAAAGGGGGTGCAGGAGCAAAAAAACGTTCTAAAAATGCGATTTTTGCGTCACTGGAGGGCCTAGAAATATGAAATTTGAAATATTAGGTACTTATTAGATATAAATGATGTCTAAGAACAGTTCTTAAACAATTCGAAATATAAAAGGTGTGAAAATGCACAAAAAGCGTTCTAAAAAACCTTCTAAATGGTAGTTTCTACATAATCTCAGGAAATACCAAACCGATTTTAAGAATATTGGTGTCAAAATGATGGTGACAACGCTTGCTCCAAGATAGGCTATGTTTTATGTCGGTGCGACTACCAGAAAGGGGGTGCAGGAGCAAAAAACGTTCTAAAAATGCGATTTTTGCGTTACTGTAGGGCCTAGAAATATGAAATTTGAAACATTAGTTACTTATTAGATATAAAGGATTTCTAAGGACAGTTCTTAAACAATTCGAAATTTAAAAGGGGTGAAAATGCGCGAAAAGCGTTCTAAAAAACGTTCTACATGGTGGTTTCCACACAATCTCAGGAAATACCAAACCGATTAAAAAAATAATGGCGTCAAAATGATGGTGACAACCCTTGCTCCAACATAGGCTATGTTTTATGCCGGTGTCACTACCCCAAAGGGGGTGCAGGAGAAAAACGTTCTAAATTGCGGTTTTTGCGTTACGGAAGGGCCTAGAATCGTGAAATTTGGAATGGTAGTTAGTTATAAGTTATCAATGATCTCTAAGGACATTTCCTAAAAAAATCGAAATTTAAAAGGAACGTAAAAATGCGCAAAAAGCGTTGTAAAAAAGGTTCTAAATTGCGATATCTATGCAATCTAAGGAAGTACTGAACCGATTTCAAATATAATGGTATAAAAATGATGGTGACAGATCTTGCTCCAAGATAGGCTGTATTTTATATCTGTTTCCACTACCCCAGAGGAGATTCAGGAGCAAAATGCGCGAAAAGCGTTCTAAAAACGTTCTAAATGCCGATTTGTCAGCAATATCTCAGGAAGAATCAAACTGATTTCAAAAGTAATGGTAGGAAATTGATGCTGACAGCCTCCGCTCTAACATAGACGCTATTTTATGTCGGTATCACTATCACCTAGACGTTACAGGAGCAAAAAAGTGTTCTAAATTTCGATTTTTGTGATCGTTAGGGGCTAGCAACTTAAAATTAGGCAAGGTACATATTTATTAGATATAAATGATCTTTAAGAACAGTTTCGAAAAAACTGGAAATTTAAAAAGGGGTGAAAATGCGCGAAAAGCGTTCTAAAAACGTTCTAAATTGCGATTTCCACTCAATCTCTGGAAACATCAAAGCTATTTCAAAAGTAATGGTTGCAAATCAATGGTGACAGTGAGTGCTATAACATAGGTTATATTTTATGTTGCTGTCACTACCATCTGAGGGTTGCAAAAGCTAAACGTGTTCTAATTTGCGTTTTTTGCACAACTGAGGGATATAACACTTTGAAGAATGGCATGGTATTTAAGTACAAGATGCAACTGCTTTCTAAGAAGAGTCGAAAGAAAATTCCAAATTTAAAAAGATGAAGTGAGCGAAAAGCGTTATAAATTAAAATTTGTATGCTATCTTATCAAACACCAAATAGATTAAAAAAATAATGATGACAAATTGTTGGTGATAGAACCTGCTCAAACATAAGCTATATTTTATGTCTGTGCCACTACCACCAGACGGTTCCAGGAGCTAAAAACTTTCTAAATTGCGATTTCTGTGATACTGAAAAGGCTAGAGACTTTAAATATGGCATGGTAGTTACTTATAAAATATAAATACCCTCGAAGGACTGTCAAAAATAAATTCGAATTAAAAAGGGGTGAAGCGAAGGGGAGGTGCGAAAAGCATTCTAAAAAAGTCCTAAATTACGATTTCTATGCAATTTCAGGGAATATAAGCGGATTATAAAAATAATAGTGGCGAATCAATGGTAACAGTCTCTGATCCTACACAGGCTGTATTTTATGCCGATGATTCTACCACCTGGGGTTCACAGGAACAACAAACGTTCTAAAAAAGGCCTTTAAAAGCTTTCTAAATTACGTTTCTGTGGAATATTAGGAAATAACAAACCGATTTCAAAATTAATATTGTCAAATTAATGGTGACAGTTCCTATTTCAACATAGCCCTTTATTTTGAGAGAGGTGGTAGGACTTGGAATTTGATATGATAGTTAATTTTAAGATGTAAGAATACGGTTTCTAAAAAATTCAAAACTTCAAATGAATACTGAAATGAGCGTATTAATAGAGCATAAAAGTTTAAAAGAATTTTCTAAATTATCATGTATTTAATTTTATTTTGTTTTATTAATTTAAGTCTCATTTCTGCCTAATGCAGTGTAATAATGATGTTTAATCAAACTGTGTTTTAAATAATACTTTCTGAAGGATTCCTAAAAGTAAAAAGTACCTGTTAATAAAATTAAAATTTAGTTAGTACCTTTTAATAAAAATTAGACATATAAATATCACTTGGCATATTTGAAATATTACGCGAGCAAAGCCGCGGGGTTTGCTAGTCTATACTCCTATTATAAAGAGGAAAAATTGTTTATTTGTAGGAGGTAAGATCTGGAACTACCGAACCGATTCCAAAAGTAATGGTATCAAAATGATGGTGTTAGTCCAACTTAGATCATAGGCTATATCTTATGTCGGTGCCACTACCCCAAAGGGAGTGTAGGAGCAAAAAACGTTCTAAAAATGCGATTTTATCGTTACTGAAGGGCCTAGAAATATGAAATTTTGAATATTAGTTACTTATAAGATATAAATGATGTCTAAGAACAGTTCTTAAACAATTCGAAATTTGAAAGGGGTGAAAATGCGCGAAAATCGTTCTAAAAAACGATCTAAATGGTGGTTTCTACACAATCTCAGGAAATACCAAACCGATTTAAAAAATAATGGTGTCAAAATGACGGTGACAACTCTTGCTCCATCATAGGCTATGTTTTATGTCGGGGCCACTACCCCAAAGGGGGTGCAGGAGGAAAACGTTCTAAATTGCGGCTTTTGCGTTACGGAAGGGCCTAGAATCGTGAAATTTGAAATGGTAGTTAGTTATAAGATATCAATGATCTCTAAGGACATTTCCTAAAAAAAATCGAAATTTAAAAGGGGGTTAAAATGCGCAAAAAGCGTTGTAAAAAATTCTAAATAGCGATTTCTATGAAATCTCAGGAAGTACTGAACCGATTTCAAATATAATGGTGTAAAAATGATGGTGACAGATCTTGCTCCAAGATAGGCTATATTTTATATCTGTTTCCGCTACTCCAGAGGAGATGCAGGAGCAAAATGCGCGAAAAGCGTTCTAAAAACGTTCTAAATGCCGATTTGTCGGCAATATCACAGGAAGAATGAATCTGATTTCAAACGTAATGGTAGGAAATTGATGCTGACAGCCTCTGCTCTAACATAGACGCTATTTTGTGCCGGTATCATTATCACCAAGACGTTGCAGGAGCAAAAAAGCGTTCTAAATTTCGATTTTTGTGACCGGTAGAGGCTAGCAACTTAAAATTAGGCCAGGTGCACATTTATTAGATATAAATGATCTTTAAGAACAGTTTCGAAAAAATTGGAAATTTAAAAGGGGTGAAAATGCGCGAAAAGCGTCCTAAAAACGTTCTAAATTGCGATTTCTACTCAATCTAAAAAAAATTTCAAAGCTATTTCAAAAGTAATGGTTGCAAAACAATGGTGACAGTCCCTGCTATAACATATTTTATATTTTATGTTGCTATCACTACCATCTGAGGGCTGCAAAAGCAAAATATGTTCTAATTTGCGTTTTTTGCACAACTGAGGGGTCTAACACTTTGAAGTATGTCATGGTATTTACTTACAAGATGCAACTGCTTTCTAAGAACAGTCGAAAGAAAATTCCAAATTAAAAAAAAATGAAGTGAGTGAAAAGCGTTATAAATTACAATTTTTAAGCAAACTTATAAATTACCAAACCAATTAAAAAAATAATGATGACAAATTTTGGTGATAGAACCTGCTCAAACATAAGCTATATTTTATGTCGGTTTTACTACCACCAGAGGGTTGAAGGAGCTAAAAACTTTCTAAATTGCGATTTCTGTGATACTGAAAATGCTAGAAACTTTAAATATGACATGGTAGTTACTTATAAAATATAAATGCCCTCGAAGGACTGTCGAAAATAAATTCGAATTAAGAAGGAGTGAAGTGAAGGGGAGGTGCGAAAAGCATTCTAAAAAAGTCCTAAATTACGATTTCTACGCTATTTCAGGAAATATAAACCAAATATAAAAGTAATAGTTGCGAATCAAGGGTAACAGTCTCTGATCCTACACAGGCTATATTTTATGCCGATGATTCTACCACCTGGGATTCACAGGAACAACAAACGCTCTAAAAAAGGCTTTTAAAAGCTTTCTAAATTACGTTTCTATGGAATATTAGGAAATAACAAACCAATTTCAAAATTAATGTTGGCAAATTAATGGTGACAGTTCCTATTTCAACATAGCCCTTTATGTTGAGAGATGTGGTAGGACTTGGAATTTGACATAATGGTTAATTTTAAGATGTAAGAAGATGGTTTCTAAAAAATTCAAATCTTCAAATGAATATTGAAATGAGCGTATTAATTGAGCATAAAAGTTTCAAAATATTTTCTAAATTATTATTTATTTAGTTTTATTTCGTTTTATTAATTTAAGTCTCATTTCTGCCTTATGCAGTGTAACAATGATATATAATCAAACTATGTTTTAAATAGTAATTTTTTTAAATTATTCCTAAAAGTAATAAGTACTTTTTAATAAAATAAAATACTACCTTTTAATAAAATAAAATTTTAGTTAGTAACTTTTAATAAAAATTAGACATATAAATATCACTTGGCATATTTCAAATATTACGCGAGCAAAGCCGCGGGGTTTGCTAGTTATTAATATTATAAAGAGGTAAAAATTGTTTATTTGTAGGAAGTAAGCTCTGGAACAACCGAACTGATTCCAAAAGTAATGGTATAAAAATGACGGTGTTAGTCCAACTTAAAACATAGGCTATATCTTATGTCCGTGCCACAGGCCAAAAGAGAGTGCAAGAGCAAAAAACGTTCTAAAAATGCGATTTTTGTGTTACTGAAAGGCGTAGAAACATGAAATTTGGAATGGTAGATACTAATGATCCCTAAGATATTTCTTTAAAAAATCGAAATTAAAAAGGGATGTAAATGCGCGACAAGCGTTCTAAAAAACGTTCTAAATGGCGATTTTTACGCAATTTCAGGAAGTACCAAACCGATTTAAAAAATAATGGTGTCAAAATGATGGTGACAACCCTTGCTCCAACATAGGGTACATTTTATGTCGGTGCCACTACCGCTAAAGCGGGTGCAGGAGCAAAGAAACGTTCGAAATTGCGATTTTTGTGTTACTGAAGGGTCCAGATGCATGGAATTTGGCATGGTAGTTACTTATTAGATATAAATGATCTCTAAGAACATTTCTTAAAAAATTCGAAATTTAAAAGAGGTGAAAATGCGCAAAAAGCGTTCTAAAAAACGTTCTAAATGGCGATTTTTATGCAATCTCAAAAAGTACCGAACCGATTTCAAAATAATTGTGTCAAATTGATGGTGACAACCCTTGCTCCAACATAGGCTACATTTTATTTCGGTGTCATTACCCACAAAGTGGGGGCAGGAGCAAAAAAAACGTTCGAAATTGCGATTTTTGTGTTACTGAAGGGCCTAGAAACATGAAATTTGGAATGATAGTTACTTATATAATATAAATGATCTCGAAGAATATTTCTTAAAAAATTCGAAATTTAAATGGGGAGAAAATGCGCGAAAAGAGTTCTAAAAAACATTCTAAATGGCCATTTCTACGCAATCTCAGACAGTACCTAATCGATTTCAAAAGTAATGGTTGGAAATTGATGACGACAGCCTATGCTCCAATATAGGATCTATTTCATGTCGGCGTCACTACCACCTTGCGGATGCATTTTAAAAAACTTTCTAAATTGTGATTTTTGCAATAATGAAGGGGCTAGCAACTTGAAATTGGGCATGGTAATTACTTATGAGATGTAAATACTCTCTGAGAAGAGTTCTTTAAAAATTTGAAAGTTAAAAGGGAATGAAAATGAACGAAAAGCGTTCTAAAAACGTTCTAAATAGCGCTTTCTACGAAATCTCAGGAAATATAAGCCAATTTCAGAAATAATGGTTTCAAATTGATGGTGACAGCCCCCGCTCCAACATAGCCTATATTATACGTTATTGTCACTACCACCTGGGGGTTACAGAAACAAAAAATGTTCTAAATTGCGTTTTTTGTGTTACTGAGGGTGTCTAACATTAAATTTGGAATGGTAATTACTTCAAAGATGCAAATGCTTTCTAAGAATTGTCGAAAGAAAATTCAAATTTAAAAGGATGAAGTGAGCGAAAAGCGTTCTAGATTACGATTTTTATGCAATCCTATGAAATACGAAACCGATTTCAGAAAGCCTTTAAAAACATCTAAATTGCGTTTTCTATAGAATATCAGGAAATACTAACCGATTTCAAGGGTAATGTTGGCAAATTAATAGTGTCAGTCTCCGTTTCAACGTTTTTCGAGACATTCTATTTCAGTTCTGTTTCGGCATTTTATGTTGGTGCCGCTAACACGAGAGAGGTGGTAGACTGTTTGACAAGAAGCTTGGAATTTGACATGATGTTTAATTTTAAGATGCAAATGTGTTAAGATGGTTTCTAAAAAATTCAAAACTTCAAATGAATACTGAAATGAGCATAAAAGTTTCAAAATACTTTCTAAATTATCATTTAATTGGAATTAGTTTTAGTTACTCTTATTAATTAAAATCTCATTTCTGTCTATTTCACTTTTATAATGAAGTTCAGTCAAACTGTGGCTTAACTTGTAATTTTTGAATTATTTCAAAATTTGTTCTTCTAATAAAAAATAGTCATGCAAATATCAATTGGCATATTTCAACTATTACGCGAACAAAGCTGCGGGGTTTGCTAGTTTGTTATAAAACCCGGCGAGTTGTGGTTTTATATCGTTTTTATTTATCAATTAAATGATTTTTAGTTTATTGCAAAAACGTTTTTTACAAACGATACACTTTCTCTTTCCAAATATGTATTTTAACGAATATTTGAGTGACTTATTTTCTCCGCATTTACTTAATTTGTGTCAGAAAGCTGAAAGAATGCGATTCTATTAATCCGTATGTAATAATATTTTCCGAATTTTGAAAATAAATAAATAATTGTTTTCTGATAAAACACGGAGGTATTATAAATGTTGCACGAACAACCAAAAACAATGTTGAACACCGCTTTTTGGGGTCAAAAATAATAATATTGTATTCAAAATGTACTAAGGATTCGATGACGGATATCTACCAGATATATCTTAAAAATAATTAAACCCTTCACTTTTTAATAAAGGAATTTAATTCATGATCACAGAAACACCACATTACAACATTAAAACAAAACAATGAAATAACCGAAAAAGTATCAGTTTCTTTCTCGAGGAAAACATCAGTTCAGTTCAGTTCATGTCACTGATGCAACGTATTCTCCCCTCTTTTGAGTCCGCGAATACTGGCTCAAAACCACTTTGCTGGAGAGAAACAGCACGTCAAGTCTCTTAGGAATTTTCATAACGAAATCGGCTTTAGTTTCCATTGGCTTTACACGGAAGGGAACTATCGGTATTGGATTCAAACCTGAGGTCTTTTCTGATTCACTTTTAAATTTGGTTCAAACTGAGTTTTTTCTTTTTGAATTTGCTCCTTCATTTTATTCAACTTCTTTTCATAAGCAAGCCTTATTTCTCTTTCAATTTCTTCTCGCTCTTTTATTTGTGACATTGAATCAATTTTTAACTGGAGTGATTTATTTTCTTCAGAAATTTTGACAAACACAGATCTAGCGTTATACAACTCATCATGCAAATTCTGTATTTATTTTTCTAATTCATCAACTTCCTTTTCGTAGTTTATAACAAGTAACTTTTATTTCAGATTCAGCTTTAGAAGTCAATTCTTGTTTTAATTTTGTAATAACATTTTGATGAATTTCTAGAAATCTTTTTCGCCAATCTTGAGCTATCTCTATCTTTTCTTCACTTTGCTTTTTTAACACTTCAGCTGTAGAATTTTTTTAATTTTCCTTATGTCTTTTTTCTTTTCCTGTCAAGGCGTAGCCGAACGTTGTCTGTATTACCACCAAACCCGATTTCAATTTAATTGATTTCCGCTGTAAGCAAATGTCTTGCTACATCAGCTCCTAGAAGCAAATCGATTTCATAATCATGTTTCTTTAAATCATTTATCACAATTCTCAATTCCTTTAACTCCCGTTTTGTCGTATTGTCAGATACTTTTGGTATCAAACCACATATTTTACCTTCAGACAACACTTCAATTGGAAAGGAAAATGTATCTCGGTTACACCCCCCCCCCCTCCCAAAGAGCCCATGAATTAGTTTTATTTTACGCTTAGGTTTGATATTCAAATCTTTAATAGCTCTACTACTCAAATATGAGTTGTGAGATCCAATATCCAAAACAACTCTGATTTTTCGCTCATGCTTATGAACTTTCACTGTTACAATTAATATCATCAAGCATACATTATCAATTTTACAACAGTCTCACAAGACATTGCAACAGAGGCGTCGCCATGGGGGGTTATGGGAGGGGAGTTTCCCCCTCCAATATTTGTGAACTTGGGAAATTTGAGCTTAGAGTTGGGAAATTCTAGATTTCTGAAAGACTTTTTTCTTATTAAAAAATAAAAGTAAAACATGATTTTTTAAATTGTTTTGGAGACTTCTTTTCCGAGAGCTGTAACTGTAAACAAGTAAAATAATAATAATAATAAAAAATACAAAAAGAAAGCAGCCAGACTCAATCTGTCATTGTGTTCCTCTTTTCTAGGATAATATCATACATCCAGCAGACCTTAATTTCTCTACTCCTGTCCATCAATAGATGACTCTGATCCATATGGTTTATTTCCTCCAAAACTTTGTTCCTTACTCAACAATTTAAAATTATTTTCATATGAAAAGCGATTATGATTCGCACACAATTGAAGACACAGAATTAACAAATATTAAACTAATGCTTGTTGACTAAAAATAAAGAGAAAATGGTCATTTCATATTAGATCTTCTAAAAATAAAATAAATGTTTCACAAAAAAAATATCCTAAAAAAAAATCACGAAAAAAAATATCCCAAACGAAAATTGGAGAACAAATTATTCACGCGTCTTCCGATTTGCGCTATAACAATAGGTCGTTGCCTGAGCGGTTATACAAAGTTCTTAGTCGTTGCCATCAATGCCACACATAAATCTGAAAATATCACAAATTTCTTTTAAAATAGCATTCTATTCAAATACTGGAAAAGAAAAAGGCAATATCTCTTTCCCCCTTATTTTGATCTCAAATAGCATTAAAATAAGTAGATATGGAATAACTAATTTTTAAGAAAAAAGAAACAAAAAGTTAATTTTTTTTTGCTTCCTATGCATGAATAAACAAAATTTTCAGTCTCAGAAAGAATGAGCTCGAGCTTCCTTAACTTTTCATTTTGCAAATGTTTATCTGATCTTTTGATCTTTATTTTTATGCCGAATTATTCCAAGAAAGGAAAATAGAAACTAATCTAGCTTTGATTAGAATTATCCAAGTGATAGAGGTGTATTTAAACTTTTATTAAACGAAGGAATAATTAGAATTTTTATGTTTTTAGTTTCAGTATTTTTCTTTGCAAAGGAATTTCTTTGCGCATAACTATCGTTATCATTCATACTCGTACATTGCACATGTCATTTCAGTTGGAAATTATAGTAGTTTGTTTCAAGTTGGGGTATTTTTGAATCCCCCCCCCCCCCCCAAAAAAAAATAGCTGTCTCTATGCCTCTGCATTGCAAATTTCTGCAATAGTCTGATTTTCCTTTTTCGTGACCTTATCTTCAAGACCTTCATTTTTAAACAAAGGATACTTAATTCACGATCACAGAAACGAAACATTACAACATCAAAACAAAATAATGGAATAACCGAAAGAGTATCAGTTTCTTACTCGAGGAAAACATCAGTTCAGTTCAGATCATGTCACTAGGCATATGAATCATTAGATACCCTATCCGATTTGCCAAACGTCTTGAATGACGACATTGCTTTTGGCTCGGTCTGTGTATTATTCCGCGATAATGACGTCAAATGCATACTTTTCTATAGATTTTGTTTAAGACTGGATCGTAAAAGTGGAATTCTTTAGACGACGAAAATGACGCCATTTAATAAAAAATGCGTGTATTTTAATTCTTAAAACTGAAATGTATTTTGTAGAAGTAGACCATTTCACCCCAGCTGCTTTGAAATTCTTCTCAGGTGAAAATATTTCACTTTTGAAAATAACGTAATCGAAGTCACGGACTGATAAAACGCAGTTATACAAAAAACTTAGAGTGTCTTTATAGAACAGCAGTGACATACAGTGTGTATGACTCAGATCGGAAGTCTTTATCCAAAAAATAGCTATTTATAATACAGAACTTGATGATTCTCGCCTGCATGAATTTGCTTCGTCGAGTTAGACAAGCAAACAAAGAAGGTCTTGATAATAATGTGAGGTTTAATATAATATCAGACTCCCCAAATTTTTGTCTAAAATTCCCCGACTAATAAAATTTTATTGTTATTCTTTAAGACATTCTACTATAATTTTATCAAAATAACATAATTTTCTTAATTTAATTTTTCATAATTTTATATAATTTATATATTTAAAACAAAAGGCTGTCTTTTAGTTATCTGCCTTGATCTACTGAGCTAATTTTACTAATAGTTTTTTTTAAACTGAAAGCTGTTCATTTTTAGAAGTGCCCACACTAGCTGTCTTTTTTTAATATCCCCATTTTACATTTTAATTTAAAAAATATTGTATGGAATTTTTTCAAAATGTTGGTAATTAGCTTTCATTATTGCAGAGAAGAGTAAATAATGAAGTTTATTTATCTTTACTCATGCCGTTTTTCTGATAAAAATTCAATTTTCTTTTTTTTAAATTTGTATACAGTGACCTCTCACTTATACGACTTTCAAGGGGCCGTGAAAAAAAGTCGTATAACTGAGAGAGTCGTATAAGTGAGAGACCGCCTTATTATACAAGTTTCAAACTTTATAGGCATTAATTATTTTACCCATACTAAAAACTATAAGTTTTGAGTACTAAGAACATATTTTAACAAAATTTGTAAAATGTATTAAAAAATTAAACATAAAATATGTTTAAAAAGTTCACAAAATTGTTCACTTACCACTATGTTTATTTTAAAAATTTACAGATCAGATTTTCTCAAAAAATGAAGTGATATTAGTTTGTTTCTGTCGTAGATGGAAATAGAAAATGTCTTTCTCTAACTCTAATAAAGCTTTTAAGCTAGTTTGGGAATAATCATTTTGATGGACATAATTCTTTAATTTATTTAAAGCGGTACTTGCTTTTGAAAAATTTACAACAGCAGGAACATTGCTCTCATCTTGGTCATCCTCCTTTCTCACGTCTTCATTATTAATATCCTCAAAGATTTCTTAAGCAGTTCTCAGTTCTGTCAGAAGACGTTTATCATCACATTCTACATAATCTTTGAAATTAATACTTTCGTCCATAAACATTTTATTTGAGTCTTCGTTATTAAAGGATTCCTTACGCTCTCAATATCAGGTTCATTCGTTCAACTAGCAGTTTGGTCTTGTGGGAAAACTGAATTTCCTAAAACAAATTTTAAAATTTAATTTGCTGCAGAAACGGCAGATCTTTTACCTCGGGATGTGATGGACATTGATCCATTAGAAGTAAAACCTTTCTTTGTTGTTTTTGAAATTTATCATCCATCTCTTTTAAAAAATCATTGGAAATCTCTGATGTCATCCATGCTTTTTTTAAATTTCTGTAGCCACATGGCAATTATTTTTTATTCTTAAAGTATCGAGATTTTCTTGATTTTCCTATAACTAAAGGTTCTATTTTTTCTGAACCATCACTATTTCTGCAAAAAAGGATAGTTAATCTTTCTTTACTTTTTCTGCCCCCTTGACATGGTTCTTCTTTGTATGATAATGTCTTATCTGGTATCAGCTTGAAAAACAGTCCGTTTCATCACAGTTAAAAATGTCTTTAGGTCCCTTAATCCTTAATTAACATAAGTAGATTTTGAAACCATTGTCTAACATCATTTCCATTAACACATGCGCTTTCTCCTGTGATGCGGCGATGCAAAAGTCGATGTCTTTTTAGCTTCTCGAATCACCGCAAGACGCTGAAAAATTCTCGATCCCATACTTCTCAGTAAGAGTGTGAGCATTTTCTTTTAAAATCACACCATCTACCGGTAAATTTGAAGCTCGCATTTGGTTAAACCACTCGAATAATGCTGATGTCAATTTTTTAAATCTGCCACATTGTATCCTGGATCTCTTTGAATCGACATTTTTTAATGCATTTATAATGACATTTTTATTTTTCAGAATTCCTTTTAGTGCCGATTCTGACAGATTGAAGAGAGCAGCTAATGCCTTCTTTGATTGTAGTAAATTTTTATCATATTCCTTAATGGTTTCAACTTTGAATTGTATGCTTAATGCTTTACGTTTTGACATTTTCAGTTTAGGTATCGACATGCAGCAAACTGAAAAAATTACAGCGAAATGAATAACCTTTCACGCGTCTAGTACGGAAGCTTGTAGCGATTTGCTTTGACGTACGCGTTTTTTCCCCTTCGCTGTGCGGGCTGTACGCGCATAGGTCTTTTGGCATGATTATAGCTTGGGATGTGCTTCCGATATGTTCTCGCTTTAGTATTTTTTTTCTAGTGATGTTCAAGAACTGCCATTTTCGATTTGTTAAGTTTAAAATAAAAGTCTATTTTTCTTAAAACAACCTCATTCCTAAAAGACGACGCATTCGTTAAAGCTGTTAAAATTTTCCAGGAAAATGCATTTTGCAAAAACCCTGATTTCTCCACCAGTGCCATACAGAGACATGATCTGCATGTAGTCATTTGGCTTTTGTTAAATGGCAGACACAAGAGAATTCCATACAATCACCCTTTCTCCATAGATTTCATCGTTAATAACAAACGAAGGTAGATAAGAAATGTTATTCACTATTCATAAACACTTTAACAATAATGAAAGGATAAATGTAAGAAAACGTGAATGATTTGTACTTTAAAGATTATAAAAATTAATTCTAGAGTGAGAAATGTAAAATCGCCTGAACCGTTCAAAGCGTCGTATAAGTGAGAGAAGCAGTCGTATAACTGAGAGAAGTTTAGCATTATTTCCCATAAAGCGTGGACGGGACCTAGAGAATTCGGCGTATAACTGAGAGAGTCGTATAACTGAGAGTCGTATAAGTGAGAGGTCACTGTACTTTAAATTTTGTTGGATAGATTTTAGCGATACAAAATCCCATTAGAGGTATGCTACGCCAAAATATTTTGAGCGGAAAATGACGTACTGCTTTTGAAAACACACATTCTTCCTCATAAAGTTTTCCTATTTTTTTCCCTTCTGTATGTGCACTCATACTAAGTTTGGTGCACTAGGCGAAATGCTTAAGTGAAAATGACGTCATATTTAAAAGAAAACGATCCTTTTCTGAGACAAAACTAAACGTTTTAACATAAATGCATCTAAAAAACCTAAATTATGTCAATTTTTATTCTCCGGTATTGAGATTAGAATCTGAAGTTGATAGTGCGATTGTTCACAACCAAAGATGTTGATGACAATCGTGGCATCAATATATGAGTTAAAATGATTTTTAAATGATCAAATTAAAATACCAATTAAAAAAAAATGTAAATACGGATATGAGAGCTGTGTATGTAAATTTTGAGAAGGTGAAAATGATGTCGGGTTTAGATTTCACTGGAAAAAAATTCTATGATCGTGTCAAAGTCGAATAAATTTTGCTGTTTTTTATTCCGAAATACCAAGCATAAGAGCCTCGATTGATAACTTCTTCATAATAACTGATCTTTATTATATTTTACTGATTTAATATACGATTAAAGTGTAATTTTAATAATTTGGGCAATTGAGTTTTTTAGATATAGTATTTTGCTAACTTTTAAGTTAAAGTAATATTTGTTTGAGAGTTAGACTAGCCAATATAAGATGCATTTTTTTTATTGTAACTAATTTTGTCGGTTTATTATAAATCAGTGAAACAGTTCCTTCTTAAACATTTTATTTTGTCGAAATTCGACGGGTTCCACCTCGTCTGAATAAAAGAGAAATGTCACATGGTTATTAACATAAATACTTTTTGTTAGATGATACAAACTTCCTCTTTTATCAGGATGTCATTTCTATCTGAAATTCAACAAAGTGTATAAATTTTTACGCACGATAGACCAAATGCATTTGAAGAAAAGAAAATAGAGTTTAAGAGCATAGCCTGTCTCGTCTAAATGAGATAATATGTAATGTAAGTGACACAATTCTACTAAACAATGGTGATAAAGTGTTGCCTTAACAAAATTAACCATAGGATTTAACATGCATGATATACACTTTAAAAGTCATCATAAAAGATGAAGAAGATTTTTCATACATCATCTTCGTAAATAGAACTGAAATATCAAGTCGAAAATTGTACGTCAAACGTGGCAAATTGGATGCGTTCGTACTATAACTAGTGTTATAAATGTTCAGATCTTGGTGCAATAGCTGTTGCACTCCTACGCAAAAATGAATGAATACAAAATGTATTACGATTCTATATATTTAATTCAGTAATGCGGAAATAATACGACTCCGTATTAAGTAGGATGTTATCCCCATGGCAACCTAGAATCATGACCTATCATGGGATAAATTACGTATTATAGGACTTAATAGAATGAAAAGAACTAATTGAAATAAATATGTAAGAAAGAAACCATGATGTTACCAAGAAATTTGTAACGATAATATTTCCTTTCTCATTCCTGAAATCTAGCTTTGTATGTTGAATGAACTATGAAATTTACATGTTTTTTCCGGACCTTCATTCTTCTTTTCTACTTTGGATAACAGATGGCGCCACTGAGTTGTTTAAAAAGATTTTGAATGTTTCCATTGAAGTTTTCCCAGTCTGAATTTAATTTTTAAGATGTAGCATATTGATTGTTTCATGCTGAATTGTATTTCAGAAAATTTTACTCCTGATGATGGTTTTAAAGGTAAACCGAAACTTTGGGATTTATTTTATTCATGTGTTTATTTTATATCATCTTTTGATTTATGAATAAATGTGTACGTTGGATAGCAACATCTGTTTTGTTTAGTGTTCTTTAGATTATATTTTTTTAATAACAATTATTGGAAGGATTTTATTCAGTCATACCATTATACTATTGTTTTGTGATTTTGACATTTAATATAAGTTCCTTTGTTTTCAGTCTTTTAATTTATTCCTTTAATGTTCATGTAAAATCCGGTAAAGGATAAAATGACAAACTGTTAAACAAATGTTGCAAAATTATAATGTTTTAATGTCGCTGGATCTAATTCCCATTTTATCATGCTCTAATTTATTATTTAAAATTTCTGAAATTTAAATTCCATAAAGTATAAATTTTGCTTACTCGATTCTCAGGATTTCCACATGTCAGGGAATTTTCCAGAGAAAATAATTTATAATTGTAAACTTTAAAGAAAAAAAAAAGAAAGAAAGAAAAACGTCAATTACTTAATTTTACCTTAAATCGAAAAATTTTCCGTTGACTTTTCGCCTATCCTGTATTAGTGTATAAATTAGTGCTCCCTATTAAACGTTTATACGAGTATACCTATAATACGTATTATACGGGGATACGGATTCAGATACGTATAATATGGCTACGGCGGTTATACGCATTATTCAAAACAGCATATACGGTACATCGTATATACGGATCTTAACCAAGCGGTTAAACGTATAAACATCTAAACGTTTTTCGTTCAAGGCATGAAAATAGATGCTTATCTGCGGATTTTAGACATTGAGAAATATCCTCTAGAGTCCCGCATTCTGGCGGTTTACCAGGGCCTTCGCGATTCGTTGTTGAAAGAACCACGATGGGCTGGGGTTTACCTACCTTCAAAATGTTGTGCATAGGTACTTAAAAAGAATGTGAATACTTTTCATCAGTTTTGATTTCGGTTGTTTTCCCTAAAAACTAAGCTATTAATTATGAAATGTTTTACTATTGAAAGTGGGTAGCTGTAAAGCTACCTTTCGCAGATCTGTAGCACAGCACCTAGCTTCTTTTGATTTGTGGCATCACTTCGCGCGAAACATTATTTTTCATGCGACCACAGAACAGACTTAAATTTACTTTATATTTTATAGTGACATTGATCAATACGACTCCTAGGAAGTTTTGTAATCATACTTTTATTGTATTTAAGAAAATTGTTTTCTAAATTTAAAATATTTTGAAAATATGTTTTATTCTAAAAAGAAAAGAGAAGGCAAGTCATTTTAAGCATGTTTAATTGTGTTCTAAAACCTGCAAGTCGATTATTTGCCGGTTTATAAGTAATCGAAATTTATAGGTACTTTATACGAAAAATGATATTTGTCAATATTAACAAATCTTAAACGTAATGCCCTAACATTTTGTATAAAAAATACCATGAGTGTCACGATAAAAAAAAAATGGATTTTCATTATACACTAACAGGGTAGGAAACATTAGCTCCATGGAAAGAATAACATTTGCGCTCGGATGCAATTTTGAGAGTAACACAGACGAGTAAAGAATTTTTAAAAGATTAAAAAGAAAAAAAAACATACTTAACAAGGATTCACAATAAATTTGAAACATCTATACTCTCATTCTTTACTCAAAAAGTGTTTAATTTTGGTAGTTTCTCACAACGGATACAATTTGTATACATTATATACACAAAATATAAAAATAACGGAGTGTCTGATCTCAATATTATGAGATGAACAAAAAATCTAAGTGAATTCAAAGTAAAAATTTGCGAAGTACTTTTTGAAATTCACGGTAATAACTTTCGGTTTTGAAATAAAAACACTAACATATTTCCAGCTTATTCTCCATTCAGTGACCTATGAGGGAATTCACAGAACACAGTCGAATATATTTACTTCGAATCAGAAATATGTCACGTCAATTCAAATAAATGATATGCGGAGCAATTTTATCTATTCATGATAAATCAACAGAACGATTTTTACTCATTGAAAGTAAATCAGCACTCAAATAATTAAAAGCTCGAAGCATTGAATATTAATATATTTATTATTATTACCAGGCAATCCTGGTTCAGATCTCATATAGCGGAGATCGCTCGCTTCAGAATTTAAATTACATCTACCTTATAAACAAACTGAAAAATAGTAAAGTAAAAAATAGGGTTACCATAATTCTTGGCGGTGATTAATTTTCGCCAAGTCAAACAGAAAGAAAGGGGGGTTTTAACACACTGCCCCCGGATGAACAATTACTATTGTTCATCATTCAAACTAAATTTTTATCAAAGATTTCAAATTACATCAATAAGACAATTAAAAGTTAGAACATACTTACAATAATGAGACATACAATTAATTCTATTTTCACAGGAACAACTACTGAAACTAAAATATACAAAATACTAGATCAGAAAAAGTTAAAAAATGAAAATGTAAACAAAATGTTCTTAAAAATGAAAAGTTCAAAAGATTAGTCCATAATATCGAGCTCCAGTTTATGAATGAGTTGGACCGGTCTTTTTATCAATCCAGATTCAGTTTGTATTGCACAAGATCTAACTTTCGAATCTCTAAAAACATGCTGCGGATGACTGTAACAACATCCTAAAATTACATTACCATCAGCGATCTACCAATCCCGAATTTAGTTTATATTCGTTTCATATATTCTTATTCTTCTGTGTGGTCCTGTAAAATAACTATCAAAATTATATACAGTAAAACCTCTGAATAGCGGACACCCGAGAATGCAGAATTTGTCCTCTGTTTAGAGGTGACTGCTACTGAGAATATAACATGAGCAGTTATTTAAGAGTTGGTAATCGAAAAAATGTCCGCTAAAGAGAGATATCCGCTAATCGGGTGTGTCCGCTACGGAGGTTTTACCAGTAAAACCTCTGAATAGCTAACACCTCGGGAGGGCAGAATTTGTCCTCTATTTCGAGGTGTCCGCTACTGAGAGTAAAAAATGTACAGTTATTTAAGGGTCGGTAATCGAGAAAATGCCCACTAAATAGAGGTGTCCACTAATCGGGTGTCCGTTATGGAGGTTTTACTGCATAATAATATCATCCTTTACAAGAAAATTGCATGCTGTATGATAGACAGACAGGCATCCAGAGAAAGTTAACCTTCCGGAGCAATAAACACTCATGTCTTTTGTTTTAATCATCCACAATTGTATGTCATAAAACAGGCCAGATTTCATAGAACAGGCTAAAAACGGTCACCGTGGTACGAAGTACTGTATTATTATTTGTTTGCTCACCAAAACTGGTTGCCACGGGTTGTTGCAAGGTTTGTGATCACGTGGTTGAAACTGATCTATTCGATATTACTGCGTGCGTATTTTTTATTTATTTGCTCCATGTGTTGAAACCAGTTGTCTACGAAAACATCAACCGGTGAAAGTGACGCACACCAAATTTCTGTGACGTATG
Source organism: Maratus speciosus (assembly GCA_963932465.1). Lineage (NCBI taxonomy): Eukaryota > Metazoa > Arthropoda > Arachnida > Araneae > Salticidae > Maratus > Maratus speciosus. The sequence continues at coordinate 609,540,618 of OZ010791.1, read as the reverse complement.
CAGATAAATTGTGCTTTTTTATCGGTTTTTTCTATATAATTTTTAAACTGTTTGGAACTTATTTTTCATAGTAGGTGCATTCACTAGGCGACCCTCATAGGTACCTTCTGGTGCAATCAGAAACGAAATACGACAAATATTTTTTGAGTTATGCTTGACGAAAGGTTTTTATTAGGCTTTTTTTTAGTAGGACATGGCGTTAATATCCATCGTAGTAGTAATGTGTCCGGACAGTAATATTTCGGTGAGTATTAGCCTTCGCTTCGCTCAGACAATAATGAGACATACAATTAATTGTTTTCACAGGAACAACTACTGAAACTAAAATATACAAAATATTGAATTAGAAAAAGTTAAAGAATGAAAATGTAAACAAAATGTTCTTAAAAGTGAAAAGTTCAAAAATTAGTCCATAATGTCGAGTTCCAGTTTATGCAGCAATTGCACTGGTCTTTTTATCACACCAGATTCAGTTTGTATTGCACAAGATCTAACTTTCAAATCTCTTCCTAAAAAGAGCTCTGTAATTCTGCCGCATTTCCACATGTGCTTTGGAGTTTTATCTTCATTAATTAACACAACGTCACCAATTTCGAATTTAGTCGGAGCTTTGACAGGAACTGAAAAATTGGCAGAACGCAGTTCTAGCAAATATTCCTGCCTCCAACGTTTCCAGAAATGGTTTAAAACTTGCTCTCTATATTTCAATATTTTTGTTAACGTTATTCTATTCGATTTAGGTTCAGTAACACAATGAAAATCTGGTAGAGAATTTATTCGCTTGCCGATCAGGAAATGTGAAGGAGTAAGTGGAAGCGGTTCACTGTTTTCTTCATAAACGTATATAAAGGGCGACCATTAATCATTGCTTCGATTTCAGTTAAAGTGGTTTGTATTTCTTCATATGAGAGACAAGATCTTCCGAGAACTTTCTTCAAAGGAGTTTTCACCGAACGTACCATACGTTCCCAAAAACCGCCCCACCAACTGGCTCTTGGAATAACGAATTTCCATATGATTCTATTTTTATTAAAATATCGTAAAACTTCCTCTTTCGAAATTCGACTCCAAACTTCTCTAAGAAAATTATCAGCTTTGATAAATGTTTTCGCATTATCACTGTAGATTGTTCGACAAATTCCTCTACGAGAGATAAACCTTTTGAATGATAAAAGGAAAGTTTCTGTCTTTAAATTGGTACATAGTTCGAGGTGCACAGCTCTAGTGACTGCGCACGTGAAAAGAACTATATAGGCCTTTTCTTGGCCAGTTTTTGCTTTGACATAAATAGGTCCTGCAAAATCTACAGCACAGGTATAGAAGGGTGGTGATTCAGTAATACGATCTTTAGGTAATGGTGCAATTTCTTGCTTCCCAGGAGAAGCTTTAAATTTTGTGCAAATAAGACAATCTTTCAGTACAGATTTTATCATTTTTCGTCCTCTAATTATAAAATAATTTTCTCGTAAGTGTGCTAAAGTTGTTGCAATTCCATAATGGAAAACCTTTTCATGGGCGTTTCGAATCAACAATTTGGTGTAAGCACTCCCATATGGAAGTATAAAAGGGTGTTTTCCCTTTGAGATAATTCTGAAAATTGTAATCTTCCAGATAAAATTAACAAATCATTCTCATCCAATTTTGGATTCAGACTATACAAGGTTGAATCTTTATCGATGGGCTTTCCCTTTTTTAGTAACTCAATTTCACGATTGAAGACAGATAACTGGGTTCGTTTTAACCAATAAAATTATGCCTTTTCAATTTCTTGAGCTGTGAGTTCACCTGAAATTTTAGGTTTCGATCTATTGATATTATTTATAAATCTTAAGATCCAGGCTGTGATATTAAGTAATTTGGAAAGAGAACTAAAATTTTCTAATTTTAACAAAGACTCTGGAGGTATAACATCTACTGTACAAGATAATTGAGCAGAACTCAAATTTACTGATTTTCTTTCGTTCAAACTATTTTCATTAAAATGTATCTTTTCAGGTTTCGGCCAACTGTCCTTTGGTAATGACAACCATTCAGGACCGTAATACCATAATTTATTTTCTATGAGGTTATGTAAATTTTCGCCTCGAGTAAAAAGATTACTAGGATTATCCTTACCCGGGATATATTTCCATATTTTAGGATCAGTTAAAGATTGTATTTCTACAACCCTATTAGCCTCAAAGGGCTTCCAATCCATGGCTGATCCCTTGATCCAATGTAACGTAATTGTGGAATCAGACCAGATATGAATTTCCAAATTTTGAAAATTAAATGCACTTTTCAGGTATTTAGACATCCTTGCAGCTATTAATGCCCTCATTAATTCAAGCCGAGTAATTGTCAAACATTTAATCGGGGCGATTCGGCATTTTGCCCAAATAAGACTAGTCATAATTTTATTATCACTTGTGGTACATCGAAAATAAGCTACGGCCCCATAAGCCTTAGGTCTAGCATTTGAAAATATATGAATTTCGATTGGGTCCGAAAAGTCTAAACCCTGTGGAAAATATTTGCAGGGTCCCTCAAATTTATGAAAATGTTCGATTTCTGCACACCAATTTTCCCATTCAATTTTTAAATCATTAGGGAATTTTTCATCCCATTCCAAACCCCTTTTCCATGTTTCCTGTAGCAAACTTTTCATACGAACAGAAAATGGTGCAATGGATCCAATAGGATCAAAGAATTTTAACATGGCTTTAAGAACAACGCGTTTCGATGGATTAAATTTCCAATCATAAGGAAAGGATTGTACGTCAAAACGTAAAATATCCCAATTAGTATCCCATAATAATCCCAAAATTTTTAAAGAATTATTCAAATTTTCTTCTGAGTCACATAATTTATTTTCTTTCCATAATTTTCTAAGTTTGACAGAATTAGTATTGAATTTTCGCAAATTCATGCTAGCTTCTTTAAAAATATGCGAAGCTGTTGAGGATCGATAATAAGCGTCTTCATCAGATTTTGACCCCGTAATCAAATCATCTACATAAAAGGAAGAGTCCAAAATCTTAACAACTTCAGGATGATCAACATATTTACGTACATGGGATTTAATCGTTGCAGCCAAAAGAAAGGGACTGCAAGTTACCCCAGAAGCGGCTCGTGTAAATCTCAAAAATTTTAAATAATCCTTTTCATCAACAAACCACACAAATTTTAAATAATCCCGATCTTCCTCTGTTATCCCAATTTGCAAAAACGATTCCTCTAAGTCAGCGCTAAATGGAACATTAAATTTTCTGAAATTAAATATTACATTAAGAATGTTCGGGTTAAGATTCGGACCTGGATATAAGCAGTCATTCAGAGAATTTAAATGTTTTTCTTTAGAAGAAGCATCGTAAACCAATCTTACCTTAGTAGTTAATTTATCATCTCTTAAAACCGGCTGTGCGGCATAAAATAACCACTTTCAGTTATTTTATCAGGACATTCTTCTACAATTCCAGCAGTTAATTGTTCTAATATAATATCTTTATAATTTTTACATAAGTCATTATCCTTCTCGAGTTTACGATTTAATTCCTCAAAGCGACTTCTAGCTATTCTAAAATTATTCCCTACTTTATTTTTCTCATATTTCCACAATAAACCCGTTTCATATCTATTATTTACGAATTTTAAGTTATTCTCAAACTTATTCACAATTTCCTTATCTGCATCAGAAATATTATCATTTGATTGCGTAATACACAAAGATTCGATTTCCCATAAAAAATTCAAATCTTCCCCAACTGGAGTTGAAACACACAGATTTAAAACAGAAGCACTTTCCATTTTTTTTCTTTTTTCATCTTCATAAAAACCACAAAGCGAATATAAAAAAAATTATCACATAAAAAGAGAGATTTAGTTATTTTTTTTTATTTCTCTATCGTAACAGATTTGATAAAAATAATCCGCTCCAATAAGAACATTTACATTAGAATGGGATGATGCAGCAGCATTTGTTAATTTAAAAGGTGCCAGTTTATTTTTTATCTGTCGGGAGAGAAGGGGGGGGGGAATCCTAACGTTTGAAATTACATCTGTAACTAAAGCCTCGATAAATATGAAACGCGATTTGTTTTCAACATGGCATAATTTTAATTGCACAACATCACATGTTTTTATTTGTGGTTTAACAGCTGCAAAAGAATAAATTTGAAGTTTTTCTTGACGAATAATTCGGGGATTTAATTTTGATACTAATTGCTCTGTGACGAATGACCTTTGACTCCCCAAATCATATAAGCATAATGCAAGCTCAGAGTTTTTTCAGATTCCACATTTACGCAAGATGTTTGTAATATAACCTCTTTAAAAGAATTTTCATTTTCATTTTTACAATAAGATATCGAACTAATAACTGTGTCATCTGATTCGATTTCTTTGGGAATTGTTGATTGAGATTTTTTTAAACAAATCGAATAATGATGAAAATTTCCATTACAAAATTTCCATGGCTCTAAATTCGATTTACATTTAGCCGAGAAGTGGAATTTTTTTAAACAAGTGAAACAACGTCCTTGCATACGTAATTTATCCCGTTTTTGAGGAATAGTACAAACTTTACACAATTTTGAATCATGTTCATTGTCACAAAATAAACAAACATTTTTTACGTTAGTAGCCAATGCAGAGGCTGAAGGAATGTCGCGTTTATAGTTGCTAAAATGTTTATAACTGTTATTGTATTTATTCTTTTCTTTTTTAGCACTAAAACTATTTTCAGAGCTCTGGAGTGCCATAGTAGATTCTCGCGATTGTACTTCGTTTTTAATGAAAGAAAGAAGCTCTTCGACTTCCATTTTTTTACCATCGGTTCTTTTACAATTAAAATCTAACGCCATTTCAGCAGGTATCAACTTTAATAAAATAGGGCATAGGAGAGGACCATAACTTCCTGCTGTAACTCCGAGAGAATTTAAATTTCTAATTTGTATTTCACAACTGTCATACAGTTCCCGAAGTTCTCTAACATTAGAAGCATTCTTTACCTGTCTTAAATTTAACAGTTTATTCATATGTGCGTTGATGACTAGGTCGTCACGACCGTAGCGAGTCTTTAACAAATCAACTGCAGCATTAAAGTTTTCCTCCGAAAGCGAAAATCCTGCAACAGCGTTATGTGCACTACCTCCAAGAAGAGATTTCAAATAGACAAATTTGTCAATAGGAGTTAAATTGCAATTCTTTTCAATTGAATTAGAATATTGCCCCCAAAATTCTAACCAGGAACTGCTGTCACCAAAAAATTTATTTATAGTGAGCTTCGGCAATTTCATAGATCGCTTTAAATTTCCGTTTTGAGAACCGGATTCATTTTTCATAAAATTTTGAAAAGTATTATTCGGATTTTGGAAGTTATGTTCATTTAAGAACTTCGTTATTTTATAACGAGATTCAATTATTTTCTCACTATAGGTTTCGGAACTTTCGATTTCTTTCTCAAAATCGTCATCAGCTATAATATCCTGGATATCAGAGTTTAATTTCTTTAATAATTCATATTTGTCATTTAACTGGTCCTTACAAATGTTTAATAAATCCAGTTTATTTTCTAATGTCAGTGAATCATCTTCAAGAGTTGTGCTTATTTTTGTACACAATTTTGTCGTTTGTGTACGTAATCCAGTTCTTTTCTTTTTTAAAGTTTCAATATTAACAGTAGTCGACATATTTATTTTTCACTGAATCAACAATAAAAATATAGCTTACCTCAAGCTTTCAGAATCAGAACTCAAATAATTAAAAGCTCGAAGCATTGAATATTAATATATTTATTATTATTACCAGGCAATCCTGGTTCAGATCTCATATAGCGGAGATCGCTCGCTTCAGAATTTAAATTACATCTACCTTATAAACAAACTGAAAAATAGTAAAGTAAAAAATAGGGTTACCATAATTCTTGGCGGTGATTAATTTTCGCCAAGTCAAACAGAAAGAAAGGGGGGTTTTAACAACCTAAGACTGATGAGGTCCATTGTTATTAAAAGTGAATATGATATTTAAAATATACGTATACTTAAATATACATTTAACCGATGCACCCTTATACGTGATACGTTTAAACGTATATTTTAAGGCATTCGTATTTCATAGAAACGTATTACACGTATATACGTAGGGGAGATGGGGGCACATGTGAACAGTTCGCATAAATATAGCTTTTTCTCATAACTGGTTTAATTTCTATAAACAAAAACTACTCCATGTAGTAAACAGAACTTTCTTTTACACATGGTAATTTTTTAAAAACCACCTGTATAGTTCTTCTTGCATTTTTTAATAGTTTTATAAATTCAAAAAATTGTTCACATGTGCCCCATCAGCGGGGTAGTTGTGAACACACGTGGGGAACATGTGAACACAAGGAAAAAATATCCTTTGACATTATTTTTATTCTGTTGTTCATTTGTTGTCGTAATCTTTAGTTATATTACCTGTTAAATTCACCATAAAGGAAAATTTTTATATATATTTCTCTAGTTTCCTGGGATATGTTTAAGCAAAAGATTATAAAATAAAAATAAGTAAATTTGGCGGGGGAGATTTGGATGATTCATTAAGTATTGTCGCAATAAAATAAAAAAAAGAAGCAATCATAAAAAATAAATTAAAACTTTTAAATTTTGCTTAGAGGTTTTTGTTTGGAGGAAATTTTAGGGAGGGTGCATTTACATACTATTTATCGGAAACCTGCCGAAATACGAAAGATTTTTACTCCTGTATTTGCCTTATTTACTTGTAAATTATAGATAAAGAAGGGTTTTTTAATGTTTACAAAACTCTCGACTATAACCCCCCACCCTAACTTCTTTTGCTTTTGAAAGAAGGGGGGGGGGGGAGGGTTACAATCGGGATTTTACAGTAGTTACCAGTTTAAAAATTTTACTTTCTTAAAATATTACTGATATATATCTCCATTCAAAGCATCATATACATAACTGTTTTAGAGATGGAAGTAAGCCATCATTGCAAATTTAGAACAAATGTAATAAAATTTGCAAAATTGTTCAAGGTTGTAAGGTGCAAGGTTCAAGGTGTTCTTTTGTACTAACAATGCATAAAAAATATTGATGTAAACCGTTTAGTAAAATAAATACATAACACTTATTACATTTTAGAAAACATTAAATTTATTTAAAGTACAATTGAACGTAAACGAACTTGTTGCGTTGTTGTATTTGCTGAAAGATGTGTTTGTGGAAGTTTCAATACAAAATCAACTTTGTGTGAGGAAAATATCTTCTATTTCAGGAAAATTATAGATAATGGAACTGATGTTATTTCTCATTAAGTTAACTGAAAGGAACAGAATCACAGAATGATTATTGGGCACTTATGAACTGTTCATATATCTGCCCCAACTAGTCTGTTCACAAGTGCCCCACATTGCAGCTTCTGTTAAATTGATAAATAATTAACATTTCTCAATTTTAGAAGAAAAATAACTTTATCAAAAATATTTATTAGTGTTCATAGTATATGTTAAAACACTCAAATTCAAATAAATGAATAAATAAATGAAGTTATTCACTTACCAACTTGGAATAAAGATTTTACTTTTGAGATCTAAAAACACTGTTTTGGTTACAGAGGACAAATAAAATGTCAAATAGCTTCAAAAATATTTTACCATATGTCTACAGATGTTATCATCTTTAGTAATTTTTTTCAAATAAAAAAACTTAAAATAACTATTGAAAAATTGCGATGTTCACATCTGCCCCATGTTCACATGTGCCCCCATCTCCCCTATATCATTTAAACGTATAACTGAAATACGTATTCCATCGAAAGTACTAGTATAAATCCCATTATAGTATTAATATAGTTCTTCAAACGAAGTGAATGTGAGAAATTTTGGATTAATTTAAACTCTTTACAACTTTGACTTTTCTTTCTTACATTTTTTTTTCTTTTGATGATTATTTACTTCATAAAAGTTTTTATCGATTAAAATTAATTTTTGGTTTTCTCTACAACATTTCTAGAAACAAAACTATATAAAGAAGGAGAAAAATTGCCGGGAAGCGAATTCCTCGCCAAACAGATAGTGCTACGTCATTTGATAAAAATTGTTGATAATGAAATATTTTGAAGATGTCTGTTTTTTTTTATTTGTTTATTTTTTGCTGTTGTTGTTAAGTTTCTGAAAAGTACTGCACCAATTTTAATGAAATTTTAATTTGGACAATTCTATAATATCCTTCTCTTTCTCACCAAACAGATAGCGCTATGTCACTTGATGTTAAATTGTTAAAAATAAAATATTTTAAATATTTTAATTTTATTTTTTGTTTTTGTTATTTTTTCAAAAAGTACTGAACCAATTTTCGGGAAATTTTAATGGGCCCAAATCAGGAGCAACCTCTTTCAACTAAAAAAAGACAAATACGTAAATCGGTAGATTAGTTTCGGAATAATCGTTAAACATACATAAGCAAAATAGAAAAAGACAAGTTTTCGTAGTTCTGTTGTACATCGCCGTCTCGTGCAGCGACAGGCACTTCACACCCAGCTACCCTAGTGATTAGCAAGTAGCTAATTAGTCCAGGCAATAGTGAATTTTACCTAGAAAAATTAATGGTAGTTCTGGAAATCGGCTTACTTTATGTTTTTTGGGTCGCTGAATCCAAATTTGTAACTTCCCACCAAAATTTTCCCCGGCAACCCCCCCCCCCCAAATTTTGGTAAAAAGCTCCCCAAAAAAGGTTTTTATTAAAAAAATCAATTTTTTATTGTTTTAGGAGAAAAGTATCTAGAAATTCAGAAAGTAGACAAAATTTGCAACAAATTAGATAGATGACATTATGACTTAGGATGAAGGGGAAGGGGGATCTGCCTCGGAACATGCGCACGGGGCTGCGTGGACTAAGTTGTGCAATTCCACTTAACCACTCACACGTTTACTTTCGCCCTCCCATCTCCCCTCCGAACTTTCCTTATAAGGTTTACTTTAAGTTTTTTGGGTCGCTGTATCCGAATTTTTAACTTACCCTCAAAATTGTCTCCCCCGACCTCCCCCCCCCAAAAAAAATATAGTTGTTATTAACTTAAATTTCTTATTGTTTTAGGAGAAAAGCATTACGAAATTCAGAAACTAGACAAAATTTGCAACAAATAGGATACATGACATTATGACATAGGATAAACAGGGAGAGAGGGAGCTGCCTCGGAACGTTCCCAAAGCGCTTTTCTCAAAAACCAAATATTTTCAAAAAATCAATTTTTTGGGGAGTTGCCGGGTGAAATTTTGGTGGGAAGTTACAAATTTGGATTCAGCGACCCAAAAAACATAAAGTGAGTCGGAATCCAGAACTAGTATTAATTTTTCCAGGTAAAATCCCCTATTGTTTGGACTTCATAACTTAGTACACGTAGCGCCTCAGTGCATGTTCAGGCAGCCCTCCCTCTCCCCGTCCATCTTACGTCATAATGTCATGTATCCTATTTGTTGCAAATTTTGTCTAGTTTCTGAATTTCGTAATGCTTTTCCCCTAAAAGAATAAGAAATTTAAGTTAAAAGCAACTATTTGGGGGGGAGGGGGTTCGGGGGGAAGTTAAAAATTCGGATTCAGCGACTCAAAAAACTTAAAGTAAACCTTATAGAGAAAGTTCGGAGGGGAGACAGGAGGGCGAATGTAAACGTGTGAGTGGTTAAGTGGAATTGCGCAACTTAGTTCACGCAGCACCGCGCGCATGTTCCGAGGCAGATCCCCCCTTCCCCTTCATCCTAAGTCATAATGTCATATATCTAATTTGTTGTAAATTTTATCTACTTTCTGAATTTCTAGATACTTTTCCCCTAAAACAATAAAAAAATTGATTTTTTTAATAAAAACCTTTTTTGGGAGGCATTTTACCAAAATTTGGGGAGGGTTGCCGGGGGAAATTTTGGTGGGAAGTTAAAAATTCGGATTCAGCGACCCAAAAAACATATAGTAAGCTTTTTTCCAGAACTACCATGAATTTTGCTAGGTGAAGCCGCTATACGGTCTCTATTGCCTGGACTAAATAACCTACAAGAGAATGAGATACTATCGATTTTATTTGTTTTTCATGAATTTTTAAAAATCTACTGAACCAATTTGGCTGAAATTTAAACGGGACTAATTAAGAGTATCCTCTTTGAAAAAACGAAAGCAAAAACAACAACAACAACAGAAACACATGAATCGGTCACGTAGTTTCGGAGTAATCGGTGAACATATACATACATGTCGAATTGAGAACCTGCCCTTTTTTTGAAATCTTATTTTCTTATAGAAAAACATACGCCATGTAATCGCGCCATTGAAAAAGATGAATTTTTCTTTAAGAAATTACTGGTATTTACCTGAAAAAATGTTTGACCAGTAGCAACCTTGATTCTAAAGTACGGAAATTATTTCTTTAGTAATTTCATCTGAAAAATATGCATGAATAAGTGCAATTGAATTAATTATTTAATGCAATTCATATGAAGTATTTCACTCTCGATTTGTCGGAATAAAAGGGAAGTTTTATTTCATTGTGGAGATAAAATGTTCTCTGTTCCATTTGATAAACTTCATTTATTTGGATGTCGCTTCTTTGTAAAATTCAACAAAGTGTATAAATTTAACAGTATGGTATGATAAGAATGTTAAAAGAAGGGAAGTAACACTTACGAATATACAGTTCCTTGCAGATTAAATGAGATGGAAAATATTGTGAGATGGAAGTGAGAAAGTGCTAGTTAGCAATGGTGATAAAGTTACCTTAATAAAGTAAAGTAAGGGATTTAACAAGCATGAGCTATTTTGCGAAACTCAGCATAAAAGACATAGCAGAATTTGCATATGTTATATCTTTGTAAATAAAACTGAAATGATATAAATATTTAACAACACAAACCGGCAAAAATCGACATGGTTATATTTTTTTCGTCATGTGATAAAATTTTGTTAGTTGGAGATCAATAAAGGGATGACATAACAAAGTATACCTGTTTCTTGTAACAATGAAAATTTTAAAAAGATTTTTGATTTAAGAATGGATTAAAGATTATACACTGACGGAAAAAAAACCCCAACACCAAGAAAAAATTATTGTAGAGTAATGAAATTTGGGCAATGCATTTGTCTAGTTAACATGTTTAATTGATTAGATTTTCAAGATGGCAGGTTAATTTAAGCTCAAGAAAATGCGTTTCAAATGTGAAATGCTGTTACATTAATAGCCGGTGTAACCTGCAGAATTTTGAATGCAAGACTACAAACTTGCATGCATTGTGCCAAACAGGTGCCGAATGTCACTTTGTGGTATGGAGTTCCATGCTTGTTGTGCTTGTTTCGTCAATACTGGGACGACCAGTGCTGGGTGTGGATGATGCTGAAATTGTCGTCCAGTGATATCCCATACGTGCTCAATGGGAGAGAGATCTGGTGATCTCGCAGGCCAAGGTAGCATGTCGACACTTTATACAGCACGTTGCTTAACAACAGCAGTAGGAGGGAGAGAGTTATTCTGTTGGAAAACTTCCCCTTGAATGCTGTTCATGAATGGCAGCACTACAGGTTGAATTACCAGACTGGCGTACAAATTTGCAGCGTGTTTGGGATAACCACGAGAGTGCTCCTGCTGTCATAGGAAATTGCTTCCCAGACCATAAACTCCAGGTGTAAGTCCAATGTGTCTAGGCTGCAGACAGTTTGGTTGCAGCGTTCTCCTGGCCTCCTTCTGACCAACACACGGCCATCACTGGCACCAAGGCAGAACCTGTTTTCATGAGAAAACACAACAGATCTCCATTCCGTCCTCCAATGAGCTCTGGCTTGACACCACTGAGGTCGCAAACGGCAATGGCTGGGAGTCAGTGGAATGCACGCTACAGGGCACTTGGCTCGGAGTTGTTCTTGAAGTAATCGATTTCTAACAGTTCGTTGTGTCACCGTGGTACCAACTGCAGTTTGAATTTCTGCCGCAGACGCAGTACGATGTGTCACAGCCGTACGCTGAATATGGGAGTCATCCCTCTTAGTAGTGCCACGCGGCCGCCGAACCCGGTCTTCATGAGGCAGTACCATCCCTTGACCACTGTTCCCAACAATCATGCACAGTGTATACATTCCGGTCAAGTCTTTCTGCAATATCGCGGAAAGAAAATCCACCTTCTCGTAGCCCTATTATACGGCCTCTTTCCAACTCGGTGGACTGTTGATAATGGATTCTTCGTCGGCATTCTTGGATAACATCAACTCAATACGTCAAATTTCAAAGATAAATAACGCTCGCGATGTATAAAAACGCCTCAGATGTATCATTCAGATGTATAAACACGCCTACCAAATTTCGTTTATCTAACACAAGTCTTTCTTGGTGTTGGGATTTTTTTCGTCAGTGTATATTGTACCTTACAAAGAACGTTTTACGGTGGGACCCCAGGTCTGAAGGCTGATAAAAAGGCCGACTGATAGTGTTATAGACAAAATAATATAGAAAAAAAATTGAATACTTGATATAAAAATAATCTTCCTTGTAAAAGAAACTTACTAGCTTGAATTTTCAAACATTGAAGCGGAGGTAATGGTTTCATAAAGTGATAATGTAATAATCTAAGAATTGCGAGGCAGCGCAATACTAATTTATCTCCAGTATCACTTCTCAATGTTAACATTGTAATCAACACACATAGTCAACACAAGTTAACATAGTCTCAATGTTTACATAGTAAAGCCTATGGAGCTCATAACTTTTTTCATTTTTTTTCTTCCCACCATTTTGTCCCTGATGCCACAATTTTTTTTATTATTTGCTAATTCTAATAACATTATAAATATAAAGTGTGAAAATGTTTACCTGACGCCAGGGTCAAAACAGATGATAAAATACCCTTGCATATGGGTGAATTATAACCCAGAGGGGCTACGTTTTATTTACATTATTCAAATATTTTTCTTAATAATTCCAAATTTTACTTATTTCATTGAGAATCAGCGGACATTTTTACTATAAACTTGAACATTTTTTCTTCATTGTTGCAAATAATCCAAAATAGTAACTTGTCCATTTTCGGTTGAAGGATTTCCACGTGCAAAAAGAAACTAAAATAGTTTATTTTAAGATTTAAAAAGAAGATGAATATATCGCCATAGTGGAAATAAATATTGCATTCTCAAAGAGATTTTTTGCGTTCAGGTTGGACGTTTTTGTCCAAACTACAGCAACCTGCATTACTGCACGGTGAAACATTTTGATCATACATTGGTAAATTGCATCACAAATTTTGATGCGATACTGTATAAATCACAGCCTGATGATGGTACCCTCTATTAATTTTGAAATGTGTTTGTCTGAATGCAGTAGTTATTAAAAATCTTGACATATTAAACAAAAACTAATTCGCAGAACAAATTAAAAAAACAAAATTTATTTCCTATATTGTTTAAGCTCGAGAAGGGACAGATATTAAGACATTTCATTCAATTCGTTCTACATTTAATGTTAAATTTTTGATACAAATAAGTTAAACACATTGAATATAAAAAAAATAAAGATAAAAATTCATACAGTATGATACTTTAAACATCCTAAAAAATTAGATTCCGTTCAAATGAAACCAAAATAAAACTTAGACTTTTTTAAAGTTTTGTATTTTGCATGTACCTTGTCATTTTATGTACAATCATCATAAACATAATACAAAATCTACAATACAAAGATTTACAACTTAAAAATGGAAAAAGTCTAAGATTTATTTCGATTTCATTTCAACGGAATCTAATTTTTTAGGATGTTTAAAGTATCATATTGTATGAATATTATTTTTATTTTTTAATGTTCAATTGGTTTAACTTATTTGTTACAAAAATATAACCGTAAATGTAGAACGAATTGAATGAAATATCTCAATATCTGCCCCTTCTCGGGCTTAAACTATCACGGAAAAAACTGTTTTGTTGAAATGACTAAATTTTGGTTCATATAGCTATCCAAATATTTTGGTTGAAATGATTAAATTTTCGTTAAATTAACCAAATTATTTTGTTGTTTCAACAAATTGTTTGGTTAGTTCACACAAAATTTGGTCATTCCAACTAAAATATTTGGATGGAGCTATATGAACTAAAATTTAGTCATTTCAACAAAACAGTTTTTTTCGTGTATACGGAAATAAATTTTGATTTTTTATTTTGTTCTGCAAGTCAGGCTTTTGTTTAATATTTATGTGTCTCATGTATACTGAAAAATAACAATAAACTTTCGATTAAGCAATAGATAAACGGATAAAAAGTTTTTTTTTTTTTTGGCACAGAAATTTACATTATTTGTACAGTTGACACCAGCTGTGAAGACTAGCAAAGTAGAAGCTGTTAGTGACACACACATAATAGACAAATATTTCATCAAATTTCCATCTTGTCTTAATGGAACAGCAGTATGTAATTGCACCTGAAGAGTAGTTTATAAATAACATATACTAGTGATAGAAAGAACTAAATGATCTTCCTAAAACAGCATAATTTTTTAAAAAATGCGTTAGTCCTTTCAAAAGATCTTAGTCTTTCTTGGTCAGATGCAAAGAAGACGTGCTTCTACTATGAAAGCAGCAGCACAACTGAAATGAAAGAACTGAAATGAAAGAGAAAGGAAATAAGCTGAAGAAACAGCCAATAGGAAAGCAGTAGACAACAGCCAAGAACAGAATAATCAAAACAGAAGAACACACAGTAGAAGGGGAATAAGGAAGCAAATTGATGAATAAATAAAAATAAAATAAAATAAATTTAAAAATAAATTATAATAAAAGGAAAATACACACATATATAAAAAATATGGGAACACACATATATAAAAAATATGGGAACACACATATATAAAAAATATGGGAAATGAAAGTAAATAATAAGTAATACATAAAAAAATTAAAAAAATAAATATCAAACTAATATTAATTAATACAAAAATAAATTATATGGTAGGACTGAAGAAGTTTTTCTAATCTGCAGAGAGCATTGTGGAATCAGATTTATCATTAACAATAACTTCACGATTAAGATAAATATCTAAATTTTCAAGAAAGTCCAATCCAGAGATACTATTGGCATTAAAGATAATTTCCGCATTTTGAAAATTAAAACTATGGCCGGAATACTAAGAATGCTTGACAATTGAAGAGTTAGAAATTTCTGAATTATCATAGAAACTCAACAGAGTTTCTCGCCAAGGAAAAGAAACAACAGTGCAATGAACCGTAAATGAAAGGAATTTCCTCCAATTGATGCCAAACGATTTTGAAAAAATTTTTTAGTACTCTCTGTCTAGTTTATATTTTCCGGATTGACCAAAACGGGATTTTGACACATCTATATATTACGTTCTATTTATGATAGAAACAATATTCTTGTTTCTATGGAATAGGGCGTGTCACGTGACCCAGAAAACAAAAGTAAAGTGGAATTCGGTGAATAGGTTTTCAGTAAATGCGATTTTGAAAGTGCTGTTTTTTGCACTTTTTAAATTCTTGTTCAAATCAAAATATGTTGACAGGGTTACAGCCATGTGTAATTATCGGATTTTTACGCGTTTTACGTCATTTGAATTATTTTTACCAGTAGTTCAAACCTTTGAAAGTTTCATGAAAAATATTAATTAGTTTTTGATTTATCCCAGTTTAAAGTAATTGATTCCTATATTGCAGCGCGGCGTACGTAATGTGTATATCCCTACTTGTATTTGCTTGTGAGCTAAAAGAATTATCGTAATACCCGCTACTTCTTAGTTTTGCAGCGTGGCGTACGTAATATGTATAGCTCATATTGAAGTAAACATTTAGAACTGGTTCGAACTCGCGGGATTACTGGTTGAACATAAAAAAAGCAAAAATTTCGCCAAAAACATAAAGAAAAATCTATTTAAAATTTTCGAATTTTTGACCCCAATCGTTCATGAGCCCTCTGCCAGCAACCTGTGTACCAAATTTCGTAGCCCTGCGCCTGTGGTTTCCAAGTTTTTGAGGTTACATAGATAGATACGCGCACGGATTTTAATAGGGTAGATGTTATTGCATTCGACCCATTTAAGCTCCCTATTGTAAGGCGCACTGAAGCATTTACGGTTCGTTTACAAGGTCACTTAAAAGATCTTGATTACATTACAACCGATGGATATTTACTGGGTGGCATGTTTTTAATGAATTTGTACTATTTCAATCTCTAGAAAATTTTATCATGTTACTTAAAAGTTGAATATGAATTCAATTTGTTCATCTAAAAGCTCAACGGTCCACGTTTCTACTTTATGAAAGATGTTTATATTATCCACTTTATTAAAGATGCTTCTTGATTTCAGCACACACCCTTTTAAAATTACAATACTATGGGTATTTTTGCACACAAAATTTAGATAACAATTAAATGAAATTTTATTTTGCATGAAATCGGAATGCTTTTTGAAGAAGGTAATGTGTACAATAATCATCGCTGAATGTTCTGTTGATATTTGAGGAGAAACTAGATTATAGAAACGTGCCAGTGGGCCTCGATTATGGAAATATTCTAAGTAAACACCGACTACGGGGAAGCCACAGAATTTGCTCAGAAAGATAATGTAAGCATTTTAGTAAATCACAGAGTACTTATAGTCATGAAAATAATTCAGAACTTTAGGATTACTGTTTATAATATTGAAATAAGCGGGAAAATGTTCTCTTCTGTATTGCTTTTATACGAAAACGCACATATACTCAAATATTTTTTCAACATGCCAAACTTTGCAATTTTTTCAATTTAAACCATTTTACAAGAGTAATACAGTCAGTCTCGTTTTTTTATTACATTTTTTCCCCTTTTTTACGATCATTTCATATCAAATAAATTTTTGGCAGTTTTATTGGAATTTTTCGTTTTTTTTTTTTTTTTCATTTAAAAATATAAATAAGGGGGATTTATTAAACTAATCGACTCTGTTATTTTGGACTTGGTAATTAAAGAATACTATCAATATGCCATAAATATCTTTTAGTTAATTTTTAATCAAATAATAGAGCTACTTAAAAATTTACAAATATGACAAAATTCCTTTCATAACGATGAAATATCGAATTCTGAATTTTTATTGAAATGAATTATAATTTATCGGATGAACTATCCAAAATATATGACAAAATACTTGGAAAGCATACGATTTAGTATGTCCTGTTAGTCACGTAAAAAAAAAAAATTAGGAATTTTGAAAGTACATGCATTGAAAATTCAGAAAATCCAACAAGTGTTAGAGCTTATGAAAACATTTAAAAAGATTAAAGAAAGCTTAATCAGATAATATGAGTTTCTGCCGAGCTTATCGGACAGACATTGTATTTCCTGAAATAAAAAAAAACTAATTTTATTTAAAAATTACTTCAAGCACGCCCGGTGATAAAATATCTCATATTCAGCCTGTCTTTAAGTCTTTACATATTTTGTGTAAAATGATGCGAATTTTTGGCAGTTTTATTGGAATTTTTCGTTATTTTTTTCACTTAAAAAAGATTAATAAGGCGATTTTTTAAACTAATCGACTCTGTTATTTTGAACTTGGTAATTAAAGAATGCTATCAATGTGCTATAAATAGCATTCAGTTAATTTTTAATCAGATGATAGAGCTACTTAAAAATTTAAAAATATGATAGAAATTAGGGAAAAATCATCTCATAATGATGAAATATTGAATTCTGAACTTTTATTGAATTGAATTATAATTTGTCGGATAAATTATTCAAAATATATGAGAAAATATTTGGAATAGCACATGACTTAGTATGTTTTGTTAGACGTGTAAAAAACAATTAGGAATTTAGAAAGTACATGATTTGAAAATTCAGAAAATTCAACAAGTGTTAGAGCTTATGAAATCATTTAAAAGAAAAAGTGTAATCAGATAATGTGAGTTTCTGCCGCGTTATCGGAGGGACGTTGGATTTCCTAAAATAAAAAAAACTAATTTCATTTAAAAATTACTTCAAGCACGGCCGGTGATAAAACAAAGGCTCATTATCCAGTCTGAATTTAAGTCTTTACATATTTTGTGTAAAATGACATGAATTTTGAAAATGTAAAGGCAGTTTTTCAAAAGTTATTAAGATAAAATCCTTACTGAGTTAATGAATCACCATATAGCTTATAGAACAACAGCTAAAAATATTGCTTGTTAGTTTAACACATTTTATCATTTCTAAAAAATAAAGGATTTCTTCTGAGATTTGTAAGGATCGATAAAATGGTTTTGAATTATTTTTAAAACGTCCAACGTTATGTCTTATTAGATATTTTACACTTTTCAAAAGTTTATAGCATCACTATTAAATTATTTTTTTACTTCTATCATCTTTCGTTTACCGTTTCTTTTCTGAATTAAAATGGAATATGTATAATGCAAATTAAATACCTTACAGAAAGAAGTGCTATCTAATGAAAAACCACTCGTTGTAAATCATCCCGCCAAGCCACAAACCTAAAACGTCAGTTATAAAAAGAAGTGATATCACATAAAAAGAAGCGATATAGAAGTACGTACTCCGAGTGCCGTGTAAAAATCTATCACTACTCATAATGTTTCCAAAGGACTCGGAGTGAGGTACAGTATGTGAAAACTGCTTGCGACCTGCAGGCGTATATTTAATATATGCAGTACATATATTAATTTCGAAAAATTGTGAAAGTCGAAAAAATTATTTTTAAATTCTCATTATATCACTCTTATAAATATTTGTAGGAAGAACTGTAATAAATGAGAAAGATTTGTAAGGTAAGCAGGAAATGATATGTAATGTAACATCTATTATTACAATTATACTTTTTAATATTTTAAACATAATTTTTAATTAAAAACGTTTAATAATACACTGTTTCAAAATTAAAGGGAAAACTTGTAAAATGGATCCTGCTTATGACAGAATTATTTCTTAAACGTAAAATGTCGTGTTTCCAACATAAGAAATATTATATAATACTATTGTAACTGAAGCCTTACTAGAACAGATTTTTCCCCTGTCATGTGCAATTCCGTTTACGCAGGCTTTACTGCAATATATCTTAGTTTAGTTAACTACTATTATTAGGTGCATTGTTAGTAATATTGATATGATCATTATTTTTTATTATTATTTTAGAAATTCAAAATGTTTATTACATGTTTACTGAGAAAATCCTCTTCATAAAAGTGGTCTTTCTCGTTCATATAATGGTAAATAAAATCAACAAATCGATCCTAATTATGTTAAATAAGAATAGGCATGTAAACACCAAAAGCTTCAAATTTTTACAGTTTAATGGGATCAGTAATACAAAAAGAAATTCGTTAAATAAATAGTCATATGTAAGTGCAGGAAGAACAAATATTATAAAAGGCTGCAGGACGCTAAGCAGTTTTCACATACTGTACCTCACTCCGAGTCCTTTGGAAACATTATGAATAGTGATAGATTTTTACACGGCACTCCGATTATGCACTTCTATATCGCCTTTTTTTATGTGATATCACTTCTTTTTATGACTGACGTTTTAGGTTTGTGGCTTGGCGGGATCATTTACAACGAGTTGTTTTTGATTAGATTTACATAACGAGAGTGTTCCTTTAAGCGGATTTCGAGATTTCTTCTAGTTTGACCAATATAAGATAAATCACAGCCATTACAAGGAACATTGTAAAATCCCCATTTACGAAGATGAGGAATTGGAGATTTAGTGCAGGAGAATTTGAATTTATTGACAGGTTTAAAGATAACTTTAAAATTGAAATGTCTTAAAACTTTAGCTAATTTGAGACATAAAGCAGGATAAAAATCAAATTATTAGGTTTTCTTTTCACAGATTTGGAAAGATTAGATTTACTAGACAGACGGTCTATTGAATTTCTTCACAGCATTATTGATAAGAGAAGGTTTGAAGAATAATGAAAATATCAATAGGGTTATCTCTTTAAGGATAAAGGATAGTTTTTCTTGCAGATAACTTCTCACCATCGACTTTTTACAAAATTCATAAAATCGAAGTTTGTCTCCTTGCATCTCTTGTACACTGCATCCTGTTCTAAAAGTCTGGAGATTAAATTGAAGTATTTTATGTATATTTGCAGCTGAAGGGATTAGAAGGGATTATTAAGGGATAAAGAAGATGTAATTTATACTAATAAAAGAAAGTTTCGCTCTGTCTGTGTGCAATGGCTAGCAAAAATAAATTAATAATGTATTAATGATGCATGAATTTTATTAAAGTCACATGAACATCTATCTATAATTGAATGACTGTACTTGAAAGGATACTTGTTTAGTTGTAAAGTTAAAAAGAGAACTGCAAAGAGCTATCGAAGAAAAAAAAAAAAGAGAGATTAGATATGAATGCTTTCTGAGTATTTTCCCCGAAATTTCGCCACTCATTAATGATTTTACCTTGAATATTTTTTTAAATAAAGTATTTCAGAATATTTGCATTGTCATCATCCAAACGAGAAGGGTTTCCACGTATACTAATAAATTGTCCCAATCATTTCCAGTAGTGTTGTTAATGCTCGCAATTTTTTTTTCTTTAGAAAACAGAAATATTAACAGGAAGTTTGAATAATTATTTTTTCTTTATATAATAATAAATATTTCGTGAACGAATTAATTTAAAATTATTCTTTAAAAACTTCACTTATAAATTCAAATATAATCACTTTATCACGAAATACGTACATGTACATATATATTAAGAGTGATCCAATCTTTATAAATTAGCCCTTATTTAATCCTACTACACTAACATATATATTTTAAATAATACTTTATTTTTTTCTGTTTTAAAAAAATCATGCAGTTTTGTAATTAAAAAAAAAAACGAATGAACTGATTTCCTGCTTATAAAATAATTGTTTACATAAATCAATATAATTTTCGTACTTTTGATTTCCTTTCTTTCTTTTCAATTTATTAAATATTTTTCAACCCTTGTTATCTTATTTACAATAAAACAAATTTGATTTATTAAAACAAAATCGTTAATTTGAAATACATTTTATTTGTGCAAGATAAACAGTAAAGTACTTTGTTTGTCTACTCAACAGTGAAGTATTCTATTAAAGGCATTTGAACAATGCAAGCAAAAAATAAATTGAAAAAAGACACTTGAAATAAGACTCTAAGTTCTTAAATATTCGTATCTTTAATTCCCATCTCAAGTATTTTTCGAATCGATATCCACCTACCCATGAATATTAAATTACATTATTTTTTCCCTTTTAGACTAATCTGTCTTACGTTATGCAAACACGAAGTTTACAAAGACAATCACATTTTTAAAAATAAAATTCTATTCATTAAATATTAATTGAAATGAATAGTTAATAAAAAAAAGTATTTCAACACTTAAATTATTTCAGAAATGCTCGTGCCATACAATTAAGCTTATTAAGCATTCATAATTTGAATTCACATGTGAAATCTTTTTCTGAAATAGATACGCCTCTTTCGAGAATTTTAAATTACACGTTTTTATTATTATAATAATCGGATTTATTTTATACAATGGTAAAGTGTTTTCAACATAAATTGTACCTTTTAAAATTAGAAATTTATTCATAAATTATTTATTAGATAAAATTAGTTAATATAAAAGATTATTTGTTGTGTTTTTATTTACATAAATTAACAAAATGATAAAAAACGTATTTTTAAACAGAAAAGATGTACTTAATAATTACATTGTAATGTCTTAAAAAATCCGATATACACTGTAAAAAATGTATGTAAAGTTACTCCATAATATTGGAGGCAGCATGCTGCCACCAATTTTATAGAGTAATTTTTTTCACTTATATAATGGTGTAATTTAAACTAATATAACTGTTATAATGTTACACATTAGTGTAACGTAACACCGGTTATATCTGTTAAAGTACTCCATAAAATTGGAGGCAGCAAGGCTGCCACCAATTGTATAGAGTAACGTTACACAAATGTTTTACAGTGTAAAAATGCATAGCTTGCTACTTTACATAGATTACATTAGGTTACACATACTTTACAAGACATCAATAATTCGAATCCTGGTCTGGACATTTTTCGCCCAGTCGGAATTTTACATCTGACAGAAGTAAGACATCGACATAGATTTCAGAAACGCAATAATCATAGCCCATACTTCGCATTGCTACCAATCATAATCAAGGAATCACTGGAAATTTTAACTCAAGGAAGTAACACTTGCAACGATATGCTCTCCTACAATATACCGCAGATCTGATATAACGCACTAATGTTCGTATTCATCATCTACCTCATCCTAGGAAAACCTCGTTCGAACGCTCAAATGAAATTCACAATAAAACTGATAGGGCACACTGTAAAAAAAAAAAAAAAAAAAAACGACATTTTTACAGCACAAAGTACTGTTCATCTCGCGCTCAAACTCGATCACAGTCGAATGTGCTGTAGCTTTCTTTGATTTCTTGACTATACAAACATGAAAAATAACAGTAGTTGCGTAAAATTAACAGCACAAACTGCTGGCGTTCGAATTGCCAGCATATTGTGCTGGCAAATCTACAGTGTTTTTTTTTTTACAGTGCATGATCAAGGTGAAGTCCAATTAGATTAAAGCTGAATACAATTTGAGCGTTCGACATAAGTTTTTCTAGGCTGAGGTAGATGGTGAATACGAGTATAAATGTCTCTTCGGAACCTAATTTGGAACCTAACCTTGTGAAAAACATATTTTTTAAAACTGAAATCGCTAATAGATATTTTACATTTAAAATATTTCTTTTCTAGATTGTTCACTAAGAATACGAAAATCATTTTTAGATGAAAAATAGAAATTATGTATTCAAATAAAGTTTTGAAATTTACTAAAGTGATACTTTTGTATTGGCCTCGTACTCTGAATTAACAGCCGAAGAAATCGCCAAAGGTATGCTATTTGTAGCTGCGATATTTTGATTCTGATCATTTCACGGGTTTAAGCATGTAGTTCGATTACATGTCTTAAATTTCTGTTTTATTTATATTTTATTATTTTATTTATTTATTGATGTTTAATTTCTTTATGGAATATAAGTCGGAAATAAATGCTGAACTATTTATATTAAATTAAATGCAAACAGCGGATTTATCTTATGTACTCGTCCGTCACAGAGATAGAATAATAAAAAAAAATCACGCTTTAAAATTATTTTAAAACCACCAAAAAATTAGTAAATTGTGATCCGGTTTCCAAACAAATTTAGATACAAATTTTAAACAAATTTTATTTTAAATTACAATTTTTTCTTATTAGACGATGTAAAAATTGAAAATGTGCGATGTTTGGAAGGTTAAAAAAATTAAAAACAAAATTCAATCATCTGCTGTTGCCAGAATCAAAATGCAGTCAGCGTTACAAACGGACACGTTTGCCCTTTGCTTATAGATAGTAGATAATTTAAATTATCTTACGAGGAAGGTCTCCTTACAGGGCATGCTCAGAAATTGTTGAAAAAAAAATGCTAGTAAAACTACTCATGTATGTAATAAATGATCAGTTAAATTTAGCGGCGGAATTCCAGTAGAAAGTCTGTATAAAAATAAAATACTTTCGAATGTTTGGCGCGAAAACAAGAAAACGACACGAAATTTGCTGATCAGGATTCTTCCTCGCCAAAAGCAAACTATTTTAATGCATATGAAATTTTCTTGTTAATTGTCTTTTTTTATCCGAGGTATTTAATGAATTTAAACTTAATCAATTGAAGAGTTTATTATATATATACTAGGGGGGCTATGCCCCCTGCGAGCTACGCCGTCAACCCCCGTTCAGGCTTCGGGATAGCGAATGGTAATTCGCACAAAATTAAACGAAAGTATTTTGCACATACATTTCTGTATTTATGCTGCGTCAAATTATGTAATGTATAAACAAATTTGCTAGTCGCACAGCTTTTATACCATTTGACGTCACATTAAAATTCTCCGAAATGAAAATCGTTTTAAATGTATCGTTTTTAAAGACGACGTGATTTTCACTATTAAATGCATTTCTCATAGTAATAAGCTATTTCTTTTAAACTTATTTTCTCTTTTGGGCAATTCCATACAAGTGTCAACTTTAAACAAAGATATTTTTTTAATAATTATTATAAATTAAGTTAAAAAATATATTGAAATATATTCCAAGTTTTCAAATTAATTTTTTAGACTCAAACCTTTTATTTTATTTGCAACTGGCAATAGCCCAAATAAACAACATGGCTGAAAAGTAAAATGCTTGCAGTTGTGTACAAATAGTATTCTTGTAGATCACTTGGAAAAAGAAGATGATTGTTGTTTATTTTGCATTTTTTAAAATAAATGAATGCATGTAGTATAATATTTCATGGTTTACAATAGCCTTAAAGGAATATTCTTGATAATAATGCACGCACAATAATGTCTTGTGTTGTGTCATTCTGTCACATGTTTTTGTGCATTTTTAGGTAGATTTCGTATGAAATACTACCTATTACATTCTCTCCTATGTTGGAATTTCTGGAAAATTTTTGCAGATCTACACCGATCATGACCCCTAGAACCCAAAACTACCCTCAGTAAAAAACTTTATTTATGTATCTATCTATCTATCTATCTCTGTACATATATATCACTTTCTTCTGGACACGATAACTTCCACAATTTTTTACAAATCTCTTCCAAAACTGATACATAAAACCAAGGGGCATAAAATCTCGGTCAAGTTCGTTAATGGGTAAAATCGGACCAAGGGATAGAAATAGGGAGGGGTTTTGTGAAAACCGAAAAAAACCCCCATAACTTCTTAATTTTTGTACATAGCAAATCAGTTTAAAGTTTGTATTACTTCAAAAAATAGGGCCAAATATCTATGTATCACAGATTTTTGATCAAATTAAAAATGGGCCCAAGGGGCGCAAAAATAGGGTTTTTGAGAGAAAACAATTCCCAACTTCGTCAATTCTCAAGATGTCAAATCCAAATAATTTTATTATACATCTCCCTAATTTTATCTACAACTTTTATATGCACAAGATTTTGATAGGACCAATTCGTACCGCAAAATAAATCAATAAATAAATAAATAAAAACGAAAACAAAAAAAGGGGGGTGAAGAAGAAAAATTTCCATAACTCCGTCAATTCACAAGATATAAAATCCCCATGAATTTACCATATATCTTCTTAATACTAGAACTTCCCTCAGAGGGATTAGTCTGAGCGATATTACTGAGAACATAGATTTACTAATAACATGTGGAAGCAAAGAAAATGAGATGTTATCTTTAATTGTCCATATACTGCGAAAAATTGAAATGATGAAAATAAACGAATTGTAGAATTACAAAATCTTATATATAAATTCGTATACACTGTTTAAAAAAATGGGAATTCAAACCATTCAAGACAGCCATGCATGGATATAAAATTGAAAGTACGCAATATATTAAAAGTAAAATAGAAAATGAAACACTAATTTACTTATATCGGAATTTTAACCGTATAAAATGATGTCAAGAGCATAATCAGACGCTCCGAACCAATTTGAGTAACTTTAAATGACAAATATATGATGTTTAAAAAGAATGGACTATACTTTATATGGTGTGTGCTCCACCGGAATAGTTAATATTGTACAATATCTGTTTTCCACGGATGCAATGAGGTTGTCGATAACATTTAAGGAATTCTCTTCTCAAAATCTAATACAGTATCAAAGTACCGAATACATCAAAAGTGGCATGCAATGCTTCGTTAGAGTGTGTTTTAGATATGCTCGATCGGATTTAAATGATTAGTGTATGCTGGCAACTACATACGCTGTATTGTTTTGTTTTCAAACATATTCTGCACAAGTTGAGCTGTATTTAGCATGTATTAAATAAAAGAAATCGGCAATGATTACAACATAAAGTATGACACAAGATCTGAATATATCGTCTGCATAACTTTTGAGCTGTCAAAGTGTCATTTGAAGTAATTTACAAATCCATACATATTTATTCAGCAAATCATGCAAGCTAACATACGCCAATATGAACCCTATTACAAAATTTCACCAGAATAAGTTAATATATAAAAAATCTACTAATGATAATTGAGAATATGACCTTATGATAAAATGTCTAGAAAAATGAATCGGATAAAAAATTCATATCACATTTAAAACGGCACTTCCCTCTGTTAGTGGCCTTGGCGAGAGAGAGAGAGAAAAGCCTAGAGAAGGAACACTTTAACAAGTACTTTCGGACAACCTACTCACTGTTTCATACACGTCTTTATTCAATATTTACACAATTTATTTAATGCTAGGTGGGTATCTATCAGTTTTGTTGCATTTAAATCGCATGTTTTGCGGAGGAAATGCATCATTATGAAATGTTTAAAGTTGCTGTACCTAATAATTCCAAATTAATGGTAATTGAGATCGCTTTCCGTTAATTTCATCTTTTTAAATTTTAAATTTTTTAGAAACCATTCATAGAGACAATTGTATATTTTAAAACTAACCCGAAGCAAAATTTCAAGGGCTCAGCAGTAACAGAGAAATAGAAATTTTTTGAAAGTTTTTTGTTTCTGCACTTTTTTTTTATATCGACATTTTTAGAAATTGTTCTATTGCGAGAATTTACGTCATGATAAATACAGCCATGTCAATTTTCATGTTTATATTCCTAACAGTTCCATGTTCTTCGTTACTTAGATCATCTTTAGATCTTTTTCCGCTTTGTTTAGTCTTTCTATTTTTTAGAATTCGTTCTACAACGAGCATTTACATCTTATTAATTACTACCATGCCAAAGTTCTAGTTTCTAACCCCAACAGTATCCCAAAAATTTCAGTATTCCAAATAAATCATAGTTTAGAACCTTTGTAGAAATTTTTACGTTTATCCGTCAAATTGAACCTTTTAGAGAGCGTTCATTACGAGTATTTACATCTTAAAAGTAACTACCGCACCAAATTTGAAGTTTCTAACCCAATCAATATCGCAGAAATCACAATTTTAGAACTTTTTTGCTCCTGCAGCGATGTAGGTTCTTGCACTGACATAAAATAGTCTTTTTTTCGGAGCAGAGATGGCCACCAACATTTTTTTTAGTTGGCTATGTAGTTTCAGAGATAACACCTCACAAACGTACAAGCATTAATAATATTATAAACTTTATAATATTATAACGCTTTATAATATTAGCATTAGATGTACAGATACAAAAGCCATTTATCTGTTACAAGCTAAAGTGCCGGCATTGCCCAGAATTTGAAGGGTGTTTGTTCTGAAAAATCAATTTCACAATTTAACATACAACACAAAACAAACATTAAAAAAAGCAGTCGAAATGTTGTTGAATGAATCATATGAAAACACTATATAAAAATGTATAAATGTATATAACAGACGCAAAAGAATACAGCTATAAATGAACTTATTTCAATTTAAAATTGGAGCAATAATGTTAAAATACGCCAATATTTCCCTAATCGGGTTTTTATTATGCTTCAATACATTTTTCACACTCATATGACGTTATACTATATTCACCATGCCCTTTATATTTCCAATATGACGTAATATTTTCCTCTTTCAGGTGGAAACCTTGAAATAGAAAATTTATGAAGTTATATTCACTTTCATTTAAATTCGTCAAACCATTTATTTCATTTTCATATTTCACGTGAATATCTTGCAATAGAAAAGTTATGACGTAATATTCACCTTTTTTTTTTTAAATTCGGCAAACTATTTATTTCATTTTCATTTTTCACGTGGAAATCTTGCAGTAGAAAATTAATTGTTGTAGTAATAATTTTATTGTGTTTTTTAATTGTTGGCAACTGATATAACGAAAAATGTTTAAATTTGATAAGAAATTGCTGTTAAATTGGTGGTTTTTTATTAATTAAAAATTAACTATTAGTTATTTCGATTCCGGATTACTTTAGTCGCCCCGGCCATGTTTTGATACACATGTACGTATCTTTTCACAATTTTGGCTTCCAAATTGTGGATTTTTATAGAATTACAAACAGACAGATAGACAAGTTTTCATTTTTATATATCTCTCTATTCTATGAAAAGTAACTAACGTTGTCACCGCCGCCGCCGGTTTTGAATTTTTTGTGACCGGAGGTTTTTCTTCGTTAATATTAAGAAAACTATTGCATACAAACATAAGAAAATCGGTAGTATTATAGCGAAATGTTTGATCAACACACTAATGCATACAGTTTTCAAATCGAAGAATTATTTTAAGAGATATTTAATGCTAAAGTTGGACAAAATCGCTCCATTAAAAAAAACTTATAAGAGCAAAAGATATACATGGGAAGTTAATCATTTTTAGATCATTTTATTCAATAGAAGATCCCGGTCTGCAGATTTCATTAATTTTTTTTAATTTGACTCATTTTTTGAGGTTTTATTTCTATTTTAAATTCAAATATTCAGCATTTTGACAGATATTTTTTACATATTTTAGAAAATGGTATTAATTTAAACTGTTGCCAACTGTATAAGCAGCGCAAACAATAATGTTTGTTTCAAATAAAAAAATTATTTACACGTTACTATTATAAACAGAAAAAACCCTTCAAATTACAATTAAATAATTAGGTATAAAAAGCAGGCACTTATTGGAAATTACGCCATAAAAACTATATTTACATGTGAATTTTAAAAGAGAAAGGATATTGTAAAATAAATTCATTAACATGCGTTAGAAATCTGAAATAGAACAAATTACGCCACATTACACTTATTATGCAAAATGAACAAAAAATAGTATTGCAAAACAGTTTAAATTTAAAAATTGCGCGAGACAAAATATTAGAGGTTAAATATTAGATTTTTTCAAAATTTTATTATTTGTCGTTTGATGTGAGGTGTTCAGCTATAAGTAGGCAAATTTTTATGTTTCAACATAATTAAGGGCTGAGTTAGAAAAATTGCTTAAAATACACAAGTTAGAGCCCAGAGGGTTAAATAATAGACTTTTTCAAAATTTTATTATTTGTCGTTTGATGTGAGGTGTTCAGCTATAAGTATGCAAAATGTCATGTCTCCAACTTAATTAGGGGCTGAGTTAGAAAAATTGCTTTAAATACACAAGTTAGAGCCCAAAGGATTAAGTAATAGACTTTTTCAAAATTTTATTATTTGTCGTTAGATGTGATGTGTTCAGCTGTAAGTATGCAAAATGTCATGTCTCCAACTTAATTAGGGGCTGAGTTAGAAAAATTGCTTAAAATACAAAAGTTGGAGACCGGGGGGTTAAATATGACTTTTTCAAAATTTTATGATTTATCGTGTTATCGCAAGTGTTCAGCTATAAGTATGCAAACTTTCATGTATCCAACTTAATTAGGGGCTGAGTTAGAAAAATTGCTTAAAATACACAAATTAGAGCCCAGAGGGGTAAATATTAGACCTTTTAAAAAAATTTATTATTTGTCGTTTGATGTGAGGTGTTCAGCTATAAGTATGCAAACTTTCATGTCTCCAACTTAATTAGGGGCTGAGTTAGAAAAATTGCTTTAAATACACAAGTTAGAGCCCAAAGGGTTAAATATTAAGCCTTTTTCAAAATTTTATTATTTGTCGTTTGATGTGAGATGTTCAGCTATAAGTATGCAAAATTTCATGTCTCCCACTTAATTAAATTAGGGGCTGAGTTAGAAAAATTGCTTAAAAAACACAAGTTAGAGCCCAGAGGGTTAAATATTAGACTTTTTCAAAATTTTATTATTTGCCGTTTGATGTGTGGTGTTCAGCTATAAGTATGCAAATTTTCAAGTCTCCGACATATATAGTTTCTGAGAACGGGCTCTGTGACAGACGGGCAAACAAACAGACAAAGGAGTGAGACAGGTAGGGTTTCGTTAGATGGACGAAACTCTAAAAACATGCTGCGGATGACTGTAACAACATCCTAAAATTACATTACCATCAGCGATCTACCAATCCCGAATTTTTTTTATATTCGTTTCATACATTCTTATTTGTTTGTGCAGCCCTGTAAAATAATTATCAATATTATATACAGTAAAACCTCTGAATAGCGGACACCCCGAGAATGCAGAAATTTGTCGTCTATTTAGAGGTGACCGCTACTGAGAGTAAAACATGTACAGTTATTTAAGAGTTGATAATCGAAAAAATGTCCGCTAAATAGAGGTATCCGCTAATCTGGTGTGTCCGCTATGGAGGTTTTACCAGTAAAACTTCTGAATAGCGAACACCTCGGGAGGGCAGAATTTGTCCTCTATTTGGAGGTGTTCGCTACTGAGAGTAAAAAATGTACAGTTATTTAAGGGTTGGTAATCGAAAAAATGCCCGCTAAATAGAGGTGTCCACTAATAGGGTGTGTCCGTTATGGAGGTTTTACTGCATAATAATATCATCCTTTACAAGAAAATTGCATGCTGTATGATAGACAGACACACATCCAGAGAAAGATAACCTCCGGATCAATAAACAATCATGTCTTTTGTTTTAATCATCCACAATTGTATGTCATACAACATGCCAGATTTTATACAACAGGCTAAAAACGGTCCCCGTGGTACGGAATATTGTATTATTATTTGTTTGCCCACCAAAACTGGTTTCCACGGGTTTTTGCAAGGTTTGTGATCACGTGGTTGAAACTGGTCTATTCAATATTACTGCGTGCGTATTTTTTATTTTTTTTTGCTCCATGTGATCAAACCAGTTGTCTACGAAAACATCAACCGGTGAAAGTGACGCACACCAAATTTCTGTGACGTATGCAGATAAATTGTGCTTTTTTAAGAGTTTTTTCTATATAATTTTTAAACTGTTTGGAACTTATTTTTCATAGTAGGTGCATTCAGTAGGCGACCCTCATAGGTACCTTCTGGTGCAATCAGAAACGAAATCCGACAAATATTTTTTGAGTTATGCTTGACGAAAGGTTTTTATTAGGCTTTTTTTTTTAGTAGGACATGGCGTTAATATCCATCGTAGTAGTAAAGTGTCCGGACAGTAATATTTCGCTGAGTATTAGCCTTCGCTTCGCTCAGACAATTATCTTCAACGTTTACATAGACAAGTTTATGATAGGACCAATTCTTACAGCAAAAACAAATTAAAAATACATAGCGGTTGAAGAAAAAAATCATCTTATTAAGTGTGTATCCAAATCCAAACTGCTTATTTTCTGACTCATTTTTAAATTCATTTTTGCTCTCAAACGCATCCAATTTATAGATTTTCTTCTTCAGAAACTATATAATGTACCGTAATGATCGATTTTTTCATAGAGGCAGAATATATTTCAAAAAATGATGTCAAAGTGGTCATTTTGAACAGAATTTCCCGAAGCGATTGTGTTAGAAACGAAAAATATTGCCCTACTGAGAAAATAATTGTTTGTTAATCAAGTTTCAATTAATTGAAAGAAAAATAAAAACACATGTCGCTTATAAATCTTTTCAAAAATCACGTCAGCAAGTTTCGCATTTTGTCTATTAAAAATGAATCTGAAAATGTGCCAGAAAATTTCGAGTTGTTGAGCATGGAAAAGTATTTTTTTTAATACAGCCTTAACATGATTCTGATACTATTATATAAAAATGAAATAAAAACTCGTCAAAAGCGGCCAGATAAAACTGTTAAAGTGGATTTATATCTAATCATGATTCAGTTTTTGTTGGTGCAATTAATATACTTAACTTCGAAATCTACCTCTGCCTGTAGGCCGGGAAGGCAGGGATTTTTTTTATTTCAAATAGTAGGTAATCGTGCTTGATATGTTTCTGAAAATGCTTTCAAAAGAGAATACATAGTTATGTAATGTACATATGGTTACAATATATAGTTATGTAGCATACGTTCATTATTAGTTTAATCATTTTTTAAAAATAAAAGTTTAAGAAACTTTCAGTCATTCCGTCACGTCAAATGACAGTTAATAACTTCAACCCTAGTACAGATAGGTTGCTCTAAATTTTAATTTTTTACTGCTTATGCATCATATTTAAGATACGTATTAGTTTAAAAACGGAATAGTTTCCTAATTCACAAATGTTTCCAGTTTTAAGTAACAGGTTAGAGTCATGGTTGCAAAAATGTCATTCCGTCACACAATAAGAAATTACTCAAAAATGAAAGAATAAAATCTGTAAAAACATCGTTTCGGATATATTTTTTAATCTTGTCAATAACATTCATGTGCAAACTGAAAAATTAATTTTTGTGTGAAAATAGCTTCAGGGTAATTGCTTTAGCTGTAATTCTACAACTCAAAATGTCATTCCGTCACATATGGAATTGCTCTTTTAAGATTCACGAGTATATATATTATTTAATTTAAAAGTGTTTGGGAATATGATTACTTGAACTTGGACAGTATTCCTGTGACGTCACAATTGGTAGAATGGTGATTTTTATAGCCTCGAACCGAAAGGAAGAATAGGTCCATTTCTTTATGGACGATTAGCTGGAAAAAAATGTTAAACTAGTGATATTCTTTTAAGTGTAAGCGAAATCTTCTGTAATCGTCTACATGCGGTAAGTATAATAAGCAGTATTCGTGTGACGTCACAATTAGTAAAATTGCGATTTTTTTTAGCCTCGAAAAGAATGGAAGAACACGGTCCATTCACTTTAATTATGACGATATTTATTATTTGGGAATTTCGATATGACGTAAATATCCCCCTTTAATGCGTTTCGCGTGCGATAAATTTATTATTTTAAAGTTTTCGTACATTTTTAATATTTAGTACATGTAAATATTTTGCCGTAATTTTCCTTATTTTCTGCTTTGACACGTGAATATTTAATTCTTATTTTAAAATTTCTTTCTGATACTATTTATTTCACTTTTTACGAAAAAAAAATCTGATTTTTATTTTTTTTTAAATTTTCCTTAAAAACATAATTTAATCACAATATTGTTTCCCTATAGATCGAAATAAAGGATAATTTCAATTATCAACTTGAAATTGACTATAAAGTAGAAATCTAATAATCCCTATAGTTTTTCTTGGTTGTCCTCTTTTTTCCAAAAACGGGAGTACTTTTTTTTCCATTACAGATTGTCACTACAGAAATGTAATTAAAATTAGAAAAAATAATAATATTTCGAAAACTAAGTCACATTTAAAAATTCTATTACCACTTTTGACACCTGTGGATCAATACGGATCATTTGCGTTAATATCCCCGCCAAAACTTCCATATTTTAGGAGAAATAGACCTGAAACTTAATCAGTCGTTTCATAAAATCGTTTCATACATTCGTTTCATTAGGATTTATATATATAGGGTCGATATATATTTTGTATTACACGTACATGCTGCTTGTTGCTGTTGTTATTTAATTTTATCACTGGAAAAATATTTTCTATGTTTTGAAAGTTGCAAATATCTGTTTTAAGTTATAGTCAGCTGACATCGGATTTTTAATTACTATCTAACTTGTTTCTTTTATATTTTTCAAGCTGCAGATATTTACTTATGAGTATTGTTCCATTTGCAGCTATATTAATAAAAAAAATTCTGTAAAGTAATAAATAATTCATCCTTTTTTTTCTTTTTATTACCGATTTGAATGAAATTTGACCATTGCTTTATTCTCCAATCCAAGATATTTTAAATAAAAAAAACTATTCAAAAATAAAGTCCACAGGAAGAATTTTGCCGTTATACATTTCCATATCGAAGAAGTCGTTATTCACAGAGCAGCAAAATCAAATCGACAGGGCTCAAACAGACTTATTTTTGAGCTTGAAAAAGTTTAAATCAATTTTAATTTTGTTTTAATATGATAGTTAAATTTCATTATAAGTACTACACATACATGTAGAGGACAAAAATATAGTTTAAAGAAACTAAAACTGACAAAACTATAGTTAAAACTAATTAAAACTGATAAAACTAAAGTTATTTAATTTAAATTTATTTAAACAAATTCAGCATAAAAAGTTTTTCATTAAAGAGTATTCAACATAAAAGCGCAATTTTTGAAATTTTATTTAATCGCCACCCGACGATAAACCTCCAAATAAATGAAATGTTCATTATTTTTTTATGGACGCTTTATCGAGATTCCGCCGAATTTCTTTATAAACATATATATTCACATGAGAAGAACATTCTGAAATTTTTTCTGGTTTTTCTGAGTATGCCTGTATGGAGACCTTCCTTTTTAGTAATGTATTTACAAAACTCAGAGACTCTTACGAAGTTTAGTTCATACTACGTTTTATGTAAGATTCATCGATTTCTAAAAAGAAAGTACTTCTGTTTTCTTCTTTCCAATAGCCTTTCTAGGGATATTTCTTTCGTTGATAATCTCGATTTGAGTTTTATTGGCATTCTTTAGCGAAGAAGCGCAATCTTTCGAGCATCTTCATATAATTTTATTACGTTTTATGTTACAAGTTTCCAAACTACTTATCTTTAGATATATTTTAGCGGCGTATGCAAATGAAACGCTTCAGTAATGATTCCACTTGGAAAGCCAAAGTCATTTCCTTAAATCTGAATTCCAGGTTTAGAAGATTCGTTACACGTGCTATTTATTTTCAACATTTATTTTTGTTTTAGATGTATTTATTATTATTTTTTTTAATTTTATATATTACATTTTTGGTACAGATGTCATATTCGCCCCATATTGGCGCGATTTTTTTCGGTTGCCAATTTGGCGAAAACATCAACAGCATAAACAACATAATCCGGGTTACCACATCAAGCAAAATAACGACACTTTGGCGCCAGTTAAATACCTGTTGCCTATATGATATTGGCGACAGAAAAAAATCACGCCAATATGGGGCGAATATGACATCTGTGCCATATTTTTTCAAAAGTATTTTCAAATGATCGTGGTTATTTACATTTTTGAAATACTTTTTTCTTGAAGGTTTTCCCTTACGTATTTTTTGTCTATTGAATGAGAAATAACATAATTGTAACTCATAAATATTTGCCACAAATTACATTTTCATTATTTGTCTCTGCATATTTTTATTAGTAATTACGCTTTCATATTTCAGTATTTCGAATTAATTTATTATCTATATTATAAAGAAAAAAAAATGTCCGTCGGTAACATTGACGTCATGTTATTGTTGTTTAAAAGCAGACGATTAAGTTTCATGTTTACAGCAATTTTTAAACTCTTAAATATCGCACATTTTCAAATTTTACACCATCTTTAGAGAAAAAAATGTACTTATAAATGCAATTTGTTTGAAAACTGTATTGCAATTTGTGTGAAATCTGTATCCTAATTTACTAATTTTTTAAGGTTTAAAAAAAAAAAAAAATTCAAGCACGAATTGTTTTTTAAATCTTATTTCTATAGCGTGCGGACGATTATAAAAGGTGAACTCCGTTGCCCTTAAGTTAACATAAATAGTTCAGCATTTGTTTCCGGCTGATATTCCATAACGAATTTAAAACTTCATCAATAAAATAAAAGAATAAAAAAAAACATAGATAAAACAGAAATTTCACAGACATATAATTTTACTACATTTTTGAACCAGTGAAAGGATCAGAATTTAAAAGGAATGTTGTAAGTGAAGAAATGTTTCGCGATTTCTTCAGCTGTTAACTCATACGAAAGGATATTTTTTTATGAAATTTCAAAGCTTTATTGGCATGTAAAATTAATTCTTTTTGAATAAAAATGCTTTTGGTGTTGCTAGTGGGTAATCTAAAAAAATGTATTAATATAAAAAAAAAAATGGTATTTTCTTTATGCTCTGTAACCCGGGAGGTCTGGGTTGGATCCTCTTAGTTTTTATAAAATTCTAAAGCATAACTTTTCTAGGTCTAGCATCCTATATATTAATTTTATTCAGTTTGAATCACTTTTTTTAATGGTAATTTTATATATTTAACCTCAAAAATATCGTATTAAAACAGGGCAAAAATCAGCGTTATTTATTACTAAAGACATAAACAACACCCTTTAAAGATGTAATTGCATATATATATCGGGTGTTCCAAAAATGACTGATGGATTTTAAAATTCAATAACTTACAAACTGTGACAGATATTAAAACAATTCTTGCAGGAGGGTTATGTACGATATCAGGAGTTTTTGTACTGTGATTCTTGATTTTAGTTCGAATTTCAAAGAATAGATGGCGCTGAGAGCAATAGGCGCTCAGTCCAGACCCGGTTTTTGGTACTTCGGGATCCATTCAATACATTTTAATCTCCTTTTTTCGCATGGAAGAAGAGAGAGGTCGAAAAATCGAGCATGGATTTAGCGGTTGTTGCTTGCAGCGCCATCTATCGATGCTATTTGTAACTGAAACTGAGAATCGCAGCATAAAAACTCCTGACATCTTACATAACCCTCCTGCAAGAATTTTTTTAATATCTGTCACCGTTTGCAAGTTATTGAATTTTAAAATCCATCAGTCATTTTTGGGACACCCGTTATATGCACTTAAGGAGGTCCGGGACACAAAAATCTTCAAGTTTTCAATTTTTTTTTTTTATTATTAGATTAAAAATTTCTCTGCCGTTTTCTGCTTAAAATGATGTTTAAATCATGTTTTTATCTTAATTAGAACAGGAAATATTAAATTTTTCGTTTTGGTTTGTTTTCAAAATCTGCCTTTCAAGCTATGGTTGTCAAGGAAACGAGTTCTTGTGAAATTGAGTTTTTCTTCATGATAGGTTTTTTCACCATTTCTCATATTTAAATTCTTATAACTCGAGAACCGTTAAAGATACAGGGTTGAAATTCGGAACATATCTTTTTCAATTATTTTACTTTACTTTTGAGCCAGCATATTTGAAAAAAAATATTTACTTTTGAAAATATGATTTTTTTAAAAAAAGTTGCACCACTTTTTTTGTAATTTTTTCGTTTAATATTTTAAATTTTTTTTAATTAATATTTTTTAAAATGCTGGCTCTAAATTAAAAAATATATATTTCCGTTTATTTAAATGGAAAACAATTTAAATTCTACAAATAATATTTCGAGTTATAACGATTTTAAGTTATACCACTTTTTTCATAAATTTTAAATTTAAAATTTTTTTAAAAAAGCTATGAGAAGTTTTATCATTTGATTTTGTTTACAAATAATGTGGTTAACCATCAGAAAAAAATTCAAAATTTTAATTCAATAAATAAAATTTTTTTGAAAATGTGTCCCGGACCCCCTTAATGTTCCGAAGAGGTTAATACCAAAAAATAGCTGTAGAAATTTGCTTAAATTAATGAATACATCGCGGTTTAAATTTAAATATCAGGCTCCCAAATAGACCGCTTGTTGAACACTAGTATGTTCTTAGAATTTTTTTAAAAAGATTTTACATGCAAATCTTGCCTTAGGAGGTTAATTTCCGCGCAAATCTTATAGAAACCTACCATGAGATTTCCTGTTAGAAAATATTAGTATATATTTGGCGGACCATTTGGGAGCCTTGAAATATCGAACGAGATTTGTATAAAGTTCGAAAGTATGTACTATCTTATCAGGGGCAATATCAAATACTTCCACATCAACAGATATTTTCGAGAGAAAGACGGTCGGAAACACACAGTACCTGATTTAACCTCTAGTAAATTCGTCAATGTCGAGATTGTCGATGTTTGTATCTAATGTGATAGGAGTCAGTTCGAATTCCAGCAATCAGGTAAGTATAAAAAGTTTTCACCACTTTTAAATGTTCAAAGTTTCTATTTTATCTTTGTCGATTAAAGTACTTTTTATTCTCACACACTCAAAAAAATTATTTAGAAATCGATATCGAATGTAAAAGGAAAATTTTAGAGCTGTAGAAGAAGATCGAATGAGATCGCTATAGAAAACTTTCAACGTTTTTATTTTCGAACAGCAATTTTAAAATTAGAGAATACTCTAGCTCCTTTTAACACTTTCCAAAATAGCTGAAAACTGTTTATGAATTCGGTTTGTCTGTCTGTCTGCCTGTATTCTACGCAAGTATAGTCCGATTGCCATGAAATTCCTATATGTTATTAGGGTTCATTATGAAATGTTCGCTATTGAAAATGAAGTGTATATCGTTTACGATTCACTTACAGGGACACTCAAAACAATTCCGTTACATTACGGTCTATGTGGGAAAATCGTTTGCAGTGTATTTTAATGATATTACACTATCTTAAATATGTTGAAATTAATATATATATAAATGAAGTGTACTGAAAGGTTCTTACTATAGAATGTGGTGATCATATAATTTATCGTTCATTTACAGGGACACACAGAAGAATTTAGCTGCAGATGTAAATGAACAGTAATTGAACAATTGCAGCCTACGAAGAATAATTGCTGGAAGCGCATTTTCAGCTGTGGTATGCGTTTTTAAATTTAATTATTTTTAACACTTTCAAACAAAGT
The DNA here is from genome assembly GCA_963932465.1 of Maratus speciosus. Classification (NCBI taxonomy): domain Eukaryota; kingdom Metazoa; phylum Arthropoda; class Arachnida; order Araneae; family Salticidae; genus Maratus; species Maratus speciosus. The sequence goes on along the minus strand of OZ010791.1, from coordinate 609,502,289 downwards.
TGAAAAGTGTTTATGCATTCGGTTTGTCTGTCCGTCTGTCCACGCTCTAACTCCCGTAAATATACTCGGATTGCCATGCAATTGATAAAGGTTATTTAGGGTCAACAAGGAATGTTTGGTATTGTATATGAAGTAAGTAGGATTAGTAGTTCATTTACAGGGGCACTCAAAAGTATTCCATTATATTATGGTATATAAGGAAAATCGTTTGCGGAGTATTTTAATGACATTACGCTATTTCAAATGTATTGAAACTGATATAAATCACTGAATTTCACTACGATTACGTTAGAACAGGGCATTCATAGCATTTTTTATTGATTTCCAGGGACACACAAAAGAAATCGATTACGGTATTGTCTTTAAGTAATAATTGCTGGAGTGTACGGTTTAAAATTCGGTAAGCGCTTTTAAATCTAATTAATTTTTTGCATGTTACTCACTATATATAAATTCTATACCTCATATACAGGGCTGCACAAAAGTGTTCACGTAGTTCTCCTTATTAGAAAAAGTTGCTGAAAGGGAATTTTCAACTGAAGTATATGTATTTCTTAAGTGAACTAAATTTTGTTATGCATGTAGTTAGTATATACAGATCTATATATCCTATACAGGGCTGCTCAAAGTATTCGGATAATTTTCTGATTGTATGTGGGAACAGCTGAAATTGGGTTTTGAAATGTGTTATGCGTTTCCATATGGTTGAATTAGGGTAATATTTTAATTTTTTTAACGGTGAAATTTTTTTACATTATTCTGAATGTGTTGGAAAGTATTTCATAATCTATGCTTGACGCATGACTTTTTCTTTCTTGTTTTAAATATTAGCTGGTGTGTATAAATTCTACAGATCCTGTACAGGGCTTCACGAAAGTTTTCAACAACATCCGTTTATGGGTGGAAATTGCTGAATGGAAATTTTCAACTATGCTATGCATTTAACTGAACTAACTTTTAGCATACTATGTAGTATACATACATATCTTTGGGTCATATACAGGGCTTCACAAAGAAATCATGCATTTTCCCGACTTTTCATAGTAAGAGCAGAAATCGGGTTTTCAAATGTGTTTATGTGTTTTCCAAATTGTTCGTTTAGACGTCATCTTTCAACTTAGTAAACTGTGAAGTTTTGTTATACCAGGTGTCCCAAAAAAAATGACTGATGGACTTTAAAATTCAATAACTTGCAAACGGTGACAGATATTAAAAAAAATTCTTGCAGGAGAGTTATGTATGATGTCAAGAGATTTTTTACTGTGATTCTTGATTTTACTTCGAATTTCAAACAATAGATGGCGCTGAGAACAATAGGTGCTCAGTCCAGACCCGATTTTTGGTACTTCGGGATCCATTCAATACATTTTAATTTCCTTTTTTCGCAGGGAAGAAGAGAGAAACCGAAAAATCGAGCCCGGATTTAGCGGTTATTGCTTGCAGCGCCCTCTTTCGATGCTAATTTGAACTAAAACTGAGAATCGCAGCATAAAAACTCCTGGCATCTTACATAACACTCCTGCAAGAATTTTTTTAATATCTGTCACCGTTTGCAAGTTATTGAATTTTAAAATCCATCAGTCGTTTTTGGGACACCCGGTAGTATTCTGATTGTGTTGGAAAGTGTTTCAGAATCTGTGGTGTTACACATGATTTTTCGTTCTTGTTAATCAATTAAGTTGAAGTAGAAATTAATTAGCGCAATTGTCTATACACTTTCGCTTTTAGGAATGATAAATATATTCAATGTACAGTATATCCTCGATATCTCGAAGTCGAAGGGACGCTAAAAAAATTTCGAGATAGCGAGAGTACACTGTATTCAGTTTAAAGTATCGTTTACAGGAATCCCGATCGAGTTGAGATTAACATTTTTAGCCCTTCGAGAATTCTTTAGTTCGATCAAATTAATCAAAGCTTCCAGTGCAAACAGAAAAAAGATTTATTAAGTGTATTTTGCAAAATTGCTTGATAACAAGTTGGAAATTGCACGTCAAACGTGGCAAATGAGGTGCGTTCGTACTATAACTAGTTTTATAATAATTTTTTGCACAGCATAGTGTACTGAATGTATATTTTAGTGCCCTTCATAAGTACATATCAATTTCATTCTGTTCGAAAGGCTGTAACATCATTAAAATGCACATGAAATAATTTTTTCCCATTGGCCTTAATGTACGGAAAAATTTTGACTGTCCCTGTAATTAAACTATACATCCAATTTTCATAAAGTTTAAAATGAGTCGACAAAATTTTGCAACAATTATATATTTAAAATTTCAGACCATTCGGAAGGCTGTAACATCATTAAAATGCACTTGCAATAATTTTTTCTCATTGGCCTTAATGTAACGTTAAACCTTTGACTGTCCCTGTAATTAAACTATACATCCAATTTTCATCAAATTTGAAATGACTCGACAAAATTTTGCAGCAATTATATATTTAAAATTTCAGACCATTCGGTTGGGTAGTTTTTGCTCTGTTATATGCGGACAGACGGACTGAACGACGACTACAGGTGCTACGTATTTATATAATTACGAATGCACCTAAAAACGGCAGATTCAGACACGACAGATAAGGCAGATATTGACAATTCTGAACCTATGATGGTGTAAAATGTGATGCTGAAACGAACCTACAATATATAGACCGGGAGATAGCTGCACAAATCATCACCCTCCTGGTGGAAAACACCTTCAAATCCGATTTTAGTGGTTGACTGGTAAGTTTACCATTGTGTTTTCCTGTTCCCAATCCTCCATGTTTTCATACCTTTGGAAACAGGAAAACACAATGTTAAATCTACGGACCAACCACTAAAATTGGGTATGAAGGTGGTTTCCACCAAGATATGACTTGGAAGACCAGTTGCATTTTAATATGCTAATCGAGTTCTGTCTAATCCTGAAATTTTAGCCATCAACTTGAGGAGGTGATGGTCCGCCTCTAAAACATAATCTGTCGAAGAAGTAGTTTTGAATTTTTATTGGGTACAAAAAAATATATTTGTAGCTGTTACAATGAACGTTTTCCATATTGGTTTAAAGCTATGGTAAAATTAAGTCCTATTTATAGAAGCAGTTGGATTAAGTAAAATGTTGATATCATTTTTTTAAGGTACTACCAGGCTTCAGCCGTTATGCTGATCGGTTTCACCTAACGAACCTTGAATCAAAGAAAATGTAATTGAGAATTTGAGTTTGTGTTTTAAAGCAATTTCGGATCCTTAGCACGAAATTTTCTTCCGCATTAATGAAAACGATACGAACACTTTTACTCTATTATATATTCTGATTTGCAAACAAAATTAGGGCTGTTAAGAACTAACGCTATATGATGATCATTTATAGTAGGATTTTTTAAAAAAAGATATGCAATATGCTAAAACCATCCAGGAAAAGCTAACTAATAATGAAAGTCTCATCAAAGTGCGTCCAGTAGAGCTTTTTTAAAAGGCCAATCTTCAATAATAGGATTCATCAAATTATAGAACTTTTTCCGATAATTCTATAACTAAGCAACATAGAACTATATGGTATATACTAAAACCTTTCCTGAAAAGTTATCTAATTAGCAGTCCCATATCCCATCGAAATCCTTTTAGAAAAATGTTTTAAAAAGGGTAATCTTTCGTTATCAGTTTCACCTGATTATAGAAATTTCCTGCATAATTCTATAACTAAGCATTCAGTCAACTATCATTCACGTTGAACGATATGTCACATATACTAAAATCTATATATGTCGTACAGTGTCATAGTATACCACGTCAATATACAATATGTCATATATACTAAAGCTTTCTTAAAAAAATATCTAACTAACATTGCAAGTTCCATTAAAATCTATTCGGTAGAATCTTTTAAAAAGGTTATTCTTTCATAATCGTGTTCATCTGTTTATGGGACTTTCCAACATAATTCAATAACTGATAAACTTAGAACGATATGTTATATATTAAAACCTTTCCAGGAAAATTATCTGTACATGTCCCATGAAAATCTATTCAGAAGAATTCAAGTTATAAACAAACGGAACGAAATTTCCATTTGCATTTTATATATATATAGTAGAAGTAGAAGCTTATTATTAAAGTTTCAAGTAAAAAAAAAAAAACCTGGGTTTAGATTTATTTCTATGCATGTATATAAAACTTTCTGTGGACATTTCTAATTCATCCAATAGTAAACATGCGGCATATGTGATCTAGTTTAGGAAAATTATGTATTTTTTTTTCTCTTAAACTGTCCTTAGAGTTTTCTTTTCAATGCAAGCATCCATAGAAATTTCTTATCTGGATCCTTTAAGGGTAAAAGAAAGAAAGTATCAAGAGGATACTATTATAAAAATGCCATAAAAGATCTGTCGCCCTTTACTTTTGTTTTTAACTCGAAAACCTGAAATTCTTTTTTATTACTTTCCTATTATACGTAGTATAGGGTAAGTCATGTAATCGTTTTAAAAATCGATTTTTTTTTTTTCATGGACTTACAAGTTTAAGAGACTAAAGATTCCGAAAAACATATTTTTAGAAAAAAAAAATGGCATCTGTCTGGGTGTGTCTATGTGTCTGTAAACGCTCTATCTACCGAACAAATTGAGATAGAAACTTGAAATTTGATGTGTACTTAGTATGTAATAATCGGAAGAATCGTATTGAATTTCAGTAACCTCGATTATCCGGAACTATTTTTTAGGACTCTCGAAATACTCGTTCTGAAAAAAGGTATACAAAAATTTTCGAAATTATTTATTTTAAGGAATGAATCAAAAAGACAATAAAAACATAAATTTTGCATAAAGAATGAAGTCGATCAGATAATAAGTAGATATTTGTAATCGTATTTTCCACACTCTTCGATTTTTCATGACACATGTATTTCATTCAAATTTCAATTCGTATATATATATTTTATTTGTAAATGAGACGCTTAATCCGACGCAGTCAACAGTTAGTTAATATGACTATCATTTTAGGAGTTATGAGGATGTTTCTTTTACGCAATTCAGTAATAGAGCCTTTAAAGTTTATGATGTCATCAAGCCACGATTTTAACACGTTGAATACCACGTCAATCACCGGTGACTGACATTGAACTTTCCGTTTAGGCCGCGTCAGTCATCGGTGACCGACACTTATAGATTATTTAACGGGAATCTTATTTCGTGGCCCAAACGGAAAGACAGGCAAAATAGACTTGGCATTCAACGTGTTAAACACTCTATCTACCGAACGAATTGACAACAAATACGTTTAAATTTTATTTTGGAATTGCAAATAGTTTACACATGTTTCATTTTTATATTTTATATTATGCTTATCGATGTTGGGTAAGTATTAAGGTGACCCCCAACGACTAGTTTAAATGGAGCGATGCGTTTAGAATAAAACGAATTACTATTATATCGTCTTACGAATATTTCATGGAAACTATGATATACAATAGACGCAAACGAATATTAATTTTTAAGAATGTAATTTCATTGAAAATATTTTCTTAATGTCCTCAAGAAATGACGTATTCGCGCAATTGATGTCTTTTTAGGTGCGTTCGTAATTATATAAATACGTAGCACCTATAGTTGTCGTTCAGTCCGTCTGTCCGTCCGTCCGTCCGCATATAACAGAGCAAAAACTACCCAACCGAATCGTTTAAAATTTAAACTATAGAATTGTTGCATAATTTTGTCGAGTCATTTCAATTTTTATGAAAATCGGATGTATAGTTTAATTACAGGGACAATCAAAAGTTTTCCGTTACATTACGGCCAATGGGAAGAAATTATTGCAAGTGCATTTTAATGATGTTACAGCCTTCCGAATGGTCTGAAATTATAAATATATAATTGTTGCAAGATTTTGTCGAGTCATTTCATATTTTATGAAAATCGGATGTATAGTTTAATTACAGGGACAGTCATAAGTTTTCCGTTACATTACGGCCAATGGGAAAAATTATTTCAAGTGCAAATTAATGATGTTATAGCCTTTCGAAGTACACTAAAATATACATTCTGTACAATATGCGGCGAAAAAAATAATTATAAAACTAGTTATAGTACGAACGCACCTCATTTGCCACGTTTGACGAGCAATTTCCAACTTGTTTTTTTATATCACAGTATATTTTAGTAAATATATACAAGTTGTTTAAAGTTTTCTTTTCTGAAATGGCACTCAATTGAGGGATATAGTCGGTTTGAAATACCATTTTAAATTTATTAAATTCTGTTTAGATTAAACCCTTTTAAAAATACTTTGTATATGCAGATTTCATAAATTTTAAAGATTTTCACAGAAAATTTGAAAAATACTACTCTTTAGGTGCGTTCGTAATTATATACGAAGCACCCGTAGTCGTCGTCAGGCCTGTCTGTCTGTCCGCATATAACAGCACGAAAACTACCCAAAAGAATGGTTTGAAATTTAATATATATGTGGTGTAATGACAATAGCAGTAGGCGAAAATCATTTGTTTACCTGGGTTTCCCAATTAATTCGCACAAGTTTTGGTCGGTTGGACATGGGAAGAAGGACATAGACGCAACTCATAAATGATGCAGTCAAATGTGATATTATCCACACTTTATTTACATTTTTCAGGAATGCTCATTTGGGAAAATGCTCGAAGTAATCGATGATAAAAAATATTTTTAATTCATCATCTCAAGATGTTAACCGGAGTTTTTGAAGAAAACAAGTTGGAAATTGCTCGTCAAACGTGGCAAATGAGGTGCGTTCGTACCATAACTAGTTTTATAATTATTTTTTGCACCCCACATTGTACTGAATGTATATTTTTTTGCGCTTCATAAGTGCATAGTCTGTAACATCATTAAAATGCACTTACAATAATTTTTTCCCCATTCCCCGTAATGTAACGGAAAACTTTTGACTGTCCCTGTAATTAAACTATACATTCGATTTTCATAAAATTTGAAATGGCTCGACAAAATTTTGCAGCAATTACATATTTAAAATTTCAGACCATTCGGAAGGCTGTAAAATCATTAAAATGCATTTGCAATAATTTTTTCCCATTGGCCATAATGTAACGGAAAACTTTTGGGTGTCCCTGTAATTAAACTATACATCCGATTTTCATAAAATTGGAAATGGCTCAACAAAATTTTGCAACAATTATATATTAAAAATTTCAGACCATTCGGAAGGCTGTAAAATCATTAAAATGCATTTGCTATAATTTTTTCCCATTGGCCGCAATGTAACGGAAAACTTTTGGGTGTCCCTGTAATTAAACTATACATCCGATTTTCATAAAATTGGAAATGGCTCGACAAAACTTTGCAGCAATTATATATTAAAAATTTCAGACCATTCGGAAGTCTGTAACATCATTAAAATTCACTTGCAATAATTTTTCCCATTGGCCGTAATGTAAAGAAAAACTTTTGACTGTCCCTGTAATTAAACTATACATCCGATTTTCATAAGATTGGAAATGGCTCGACAAAAGTTTGCAGCAATTATATATTAAAAATTTCAGATCATTCGGTCGGGTAGTTTTTGCTCTGTTATATGCGGACGGACAGACAGACGGACAGACAGACGGACTGAACGACGACTATAGGTGCTACGTATTTATATAATTACGAACGCACCTAAAAAGGATCTTCGCATCAGCTTTCGAAGTCTCAATAAACAATCCATCTAGACGCCGACCTCCCACGTTTATTCTCTCTGTTTTCTACACTACACTTTTCTACACACTTCTACACACCATACCTGGCTATGCGTCTGTATTTAAACTACATCGGCTCAAAGTTACAATACAGGTCACCTAGTTTCTCTTTTCCGATCATATCGCTTTTGAAGGATATATTACTATTTTCGGTGGAATAATATCGAAGTAAATCAACTTCCTAGCGCGAAAACATTCTTCTAGAACCTTCACTATCCTCCAACCAGATGCACAAGACGTAAATACAAATTAATCCCTGCAGTCGAGATTGCAGCTAAAAATAAGTTTCATCCCGTCAGAGGATAATTTTTATAGTAAAGAAAAATGAATTTATTTCCGCGGAATGAGTTTTATAATATTAAAGCATTGAAAGATTATAGTAGACACCTTGATATTTTAATAAAAGAATGATTTTAAATAAATAGGTTTTTTAGACGGGATAAATTAGGAATTGATATTTTAGCAATTAAGGAAAGAATTTAGAGAGGTTTGATATACCGGGAAATAATAGCGAATTTTAATAGGTGGATTTAAATAATAAAATGGTTTTATTAAAGGGATATAAGTAGTTAGCGCCATTTTTAGATTTACACGATTTGGGATAAATATTATTAGATGGATTAAGATCTTTTACCTTTACATATGAAGATTGATAGATTAGTTTAAGAATAGGGTTTTAATTTAATAAGCCGGTATAATATATGGAATATTATTAAAAGAGAAATTTATATAGAATAATGTTAATCTTCGCGAAAATTTTTAAAATTTTGTAATATATATAACCGATGAAGAATTTTGTCGAGTCCTTTCAAATTTTAGGTTAATTTTCAAAACTTAAAAAGATATTAATAAAAGTTTTCTTCCTTCTATTAAATCCTATCATGCGTAATTTTTTGAAAGATATCTGATAATAGGTAATTATTCTAGGTTTCCATGGTGATTACGTTCTATTTAAAATGGAGTCTTATTATTTCCGTATTACTGAATTTAATATTTAATCGTAATAAATTTTTTATTCATGTATTTTTGCATAAGAGTGCAACAGCTTTGCAACAAGATAATACAAATAATTTGCAACAAATAATAGGAACGCACCTCACTTGCAACATTTGACGTACAATTTTCCAGTTGTTACTTTTTGTTAGCATGGAACGTAAGAAAGAACTTGAGAGGCTATGAAACGATCTCTAAAAATATTGAGATAAACAAATTGGATATTTCCTTTCTATTTCTCCTTCAAAGGAAAAGATTTTATCTTATTTGTTTACTTTTTAAGAAACTTATTTCCCATTATTTTTATGCTGAGCACTTAGATAGTTCCCCGCTCAAGGCTACAATGGAATTTTATCTTTTATTTTGCAGTCTCTTTAAATTATTTCTAATATATATGTTTCAAATAAATATTGTAAATTTTGTGCAAATAATGTTAAGTTTATTTAATTTTCAGAGGATTACAAATTAACTTACAAATATATTTTTTTGTATGTAGCAATCAAATCTTGTGACTCATTTTTTTTCCAACTTCCTGTTGATATAGAGCTTTCAAATTTGGAATGCATATGTATTCCTGAGGGAAATACTTGAATTGGACATTGATTTTTTAAAATTCGATCCATAAGGGGGCAAGGGGGAGGATAATTTCCTATAGAGAAATCAGTATCAGCTTCAAAAATGGGTATTTGTTGAAAAGTACTAGCGACAGAGTTACCACAATTGCGCCAAATTTTGGCCAACTTAGCGAAATACCACCAAGTTTTGCGACATGAATAAATTGCCATATATGAAGCCAACATGGCGATAGCTGGCTAATTTGGCCAAAATTCCCAATTCTACTTTGTAGTGCATTTAAAAAAATATATGTGTTTTCTATATTTTTGTGAATGTTTGAAAAAAAAAATTATACTTATTTACTATATACATATTGTGATTTAGAATACTTAATAGTAATTTTAATGAAATAATATTATATCTTTTGGAATATGCTCATTTTTTGTGTGCAAAACATTTGAGAATAAAAGAAAACTTCGAGTTGCGTTGGATCGTTTTGCACATATGCATGACCCCAATGATGTCAACATACATTTTATCATTTATAAAACATTGTGAAAATTAGTTCAGATGAAATAAATGCAGGAATAAAATTGATAATGAATAAATTAATGCATTTTTATTACTTCATTAATGAAATAATGCATGAATCAGTTATAATGAAAAAAGTTTTGATGAAAATGTTTTTAAATATTTAAATGTCGTAAACCTTTGTGACAAAACGTGCAACAAAATTTTATTATAAAAATTAGGCAAAAAATTATTTGCCTTTTTGCAATTAGGTATTTGCCCCCGATGTGCTATTTCTTTTGGGCAACAATTAAAATGTCGTCTCTAAAAAATAACGTTCCGTTACATAAGCCAGCCGTAAAACGAAGCAGATATATCATTGTATGGTGTAGTACTGATTACTTTTGCAGCAATTTTTTTAGCTTCTAAACATCGCAAATTTTCAATCTTTACATCTTCTTATAAGGAAAAAACAGTACTTTAAACTGTACTTTAAACTGGAATTTGTTTGAAAACCGCATCTCAATTTGTTTTTGAGATATTAATTTTTTTTTTGTAGCTCTTGATGACCTTTCTGTAATGTGGCAACTCAAGTACTCCATTTTTGTAGCAAGTACAGGGAAAAGTGTTCGAAAATAGCTGATTACTAAATATTTTTGTTGCCATTTTCTCAACTGAAAAAAAAGTAATTAAAATACTTATTATTTAAAAAAAATTAAATGAATGATTTCTGATAAAAGATGGAGCTGTTATAAACTATATTTATTTTTAAGTATATTAATGTTACAAACAAATGACAATGTTACAAACATTAGTTAACCGATCTTTTTTTGTCGAGTTTACGACATCGTTTTTTGCTAGGTTTGTGTAATATTCCGTATAGTGAGGTTATATGCATACATTTTTATACATGTTCTTTAAGACTACATCGTATATTTGGAATTCTTCAGCGGATGCAAATGACGTCATTTTATATAAAATAAAAGCGTGTATTTTAAGTCTTAAAACTGAAATAAGTTTTGTAGATGTGCACCATTTTCACTCCAGTGGCTTGGAAATTATTCACAGGTGGAAATGCTTCGCTTTTGAAAAGAACGCAATTGGAATCACATACTGATAAAACGCAAAGTTTTGGAAAAATTTACAGTGTCTTTATAGAAGAACAGTGACCTTTAGGTTAAAGTAATATTTGTTTGAGACTTATTCCAACCAATATAAGACGCATTTTTTTTTATTGTAGCTAATTTTGTGGGTTTTTTTTTTTTATAAATTAATGAAAGATAATTAACGAAATTAATGCTTCTTAAACATTTTCTGTCGTCGAAGTTCGAAGGTATCAACTCATAATAATAATAATTATTATTATTTTCCTCATAGGGGGCTACACTAAATTCTAAAAAAGCAGAATTCCTGCTTCATAGCTTGTGTTTTTTATTTTTTTGTGTCAAACATTTAATGGTATCTGACTTGCAATTTCTTTCTAATCCTTTCCTGTGAACACGATTACGAAAGATTAGGATTTTCAAAATGTAAATAATTATATTTAAGTCAAGTAACAGACAACTGAAACAATCCCGGATGTTGACTATCAGATAACCATCGCTAATTGACGAGTGATTGCCCGTAATTTGGATCTTAGCTAACAAGTGTGTATTAGCGAGTATGATTTAAAAAAAAATTAAGCACATTGTTGTTAAGCACAATAACCATTTCTTATTGTTTTTTGCGCAAAAATGTAATGGTATCTTAGGTTTTCCACTGGGAATGTTTTAAATAACCTTAAAAATAAAAGAAAATTAAAATGTTTCTTTTAAGTTTCTATTAAGTATACATCGGGTATGCCATAAATTTCTTAACATTTCAAAATTCGTAAAATGTAAAGGAATTGGTTCATTTGAATGCGGTTTGCGACAAAATTATTAACATGCGGGGAATTTTTTTTTAGGGGGGGGGGGGGTTAAAGGAACTTTTTTGAATGAAAACGTTTGTTAATAGAGGGCGCTTCAACATTCAAATCTCAAAATTTCATTGAAAAGTCCGGTTATTTGTATGCAAATATTTACAAGTTCTACTTGGCCGTCGCCACAAGGAATTACAATTTGCAAACGAGAGAAAACCCATATTTACCTGAGGCATGTTGCATATCCGGATGGATGCAGGAGACTTTTTGGCGTACGGCGTTATTTAATTTTGCTATGGAAGTCTGACTACTGCGGTACATTCGAGACTTTACGCAACCCCATAGCAAAAAAATATCTACCGGTGTCAAGTCCAGTGAGCGAGAGGACCAATTCAATTTTACTGTAACGACTGATTAGGCATTTTCTTCCAAATCCGCTTGTCAAGAACTGCAACACTGGGGATTTGCCCCGTTTTGCATGAAAAATACTGTGCATAAGAGATTAAATTCCAATAAGGTAGATATAATTTTCTCCTTTACCATTTTCAAGGAGCGATCTTCAGTAATTGAGTATGGCTTTCTTTTCAGTATAGGCATGTGGGTTCTTCTTCGTCCAGATTCGACAGTTAAGTGTATTAACTGCTCCATGCAGTGAAAAATGACCCTAATCTGTCCACAAGTTGTGAAACCACTGTGCATTCCTTGAGACACTTGTCAAAATCCACCTTGCAAATTCCTCTCTTTTACCTATGCTATTTGTCAAGTGTTGGTTAAGTGATTGCAACTTGTAAGGGTACAAGTTTACCGCACCATGAAGTGTATGGAAAGCCGATATCTTTCGTATGAAGTTATTTTCTGCGCTTCTCTTGCGCTAATTAATCCACTCGTGGTCTGTTCATTTAGAATGTCCGTTTGGGTAGCTGCTCGGTACGGGCTTCTGATAAACGTGGTCACCGCTGCGTGATGAATCACACAAACGTCCCGTTTCCTCAAAACATTTAACAAGGGAGAGCAGTCCGGGTGGAATTATTTAACATTTTCCATTCTTCATTCTTTTCTGTGTCCGAAACCTTTGTAAAGCTTCGAGTGGCCGGCGCGGCAATTCTTGGTTAAGATAAAACAAAAGCTTAGTGTCGTATCCATTAACGTCAACGTCACTGTGCCAATAACAAGAAAATTTGAAATAAGCTGTCAAACGTGCATTTGGTATTTTATAAGAATCTAATTTGCCTATTTACTGTAATTGGAATGCCTGAAGTACCTTCTACTGATAAAAATGTTTACTAATTTTCTTTTCTTTACTAAAACAAATCCCATTTCTAAGAGAATAATTTTGTCGCCAACCGAATTCGAATAAACCAGTTCCGTCATTTATGAAATGTTAACAAATTTATGGGACATCTGGTATTTCCATGGTAATATTCTTGGTTATAAAATTAACATATATAGTTTCACTAGAATACAAGTTACTGTAAATACTTTATAAAATTTACAGTAAGTTAAAAGAACAAACTAGAAGATTCTGAATGTTTAAACATTTAAAAGAACCTCCGGAAGGGAATTATTTTAATACAATTCCACTCAACTATTAAATATTGCATTTGTTCAGTTAAATAAAGTGGCATGCGTAATTAATTTTCGCAATGTTTTACGATTTCAAAAGAACAATTTCCTTTTTCTTTACAATCAAATATAAAAATATCTAAGAAATTATTCTTTTTTAAATGAGAAATAATAACTGAAAATTTTAGCTTTTAAATTTTGAATTAATATTATACAAAACTATTCGAGAAAATATTACCTTCTAAAGATATATTATTTACTTCCCTTACATCTATAATGTAGATTGCAAAACATTACATCATTCTGGTACTATGCTTTCGATGCCAAAGTTTTTTATTAGCTCAATCATTTATCAAAGAGAAGACATACAATACACATTTATCAAAACTATGCTATAATTTTATTTTTCCTGAAATATACTAAATGTTACCGAATATCATCATATTTGTATTCATTTCAAAAGAAAATATTCTTTATAGCTATGGTATATTCTTATATTCTATTAGAACTGTTTTTCTTTAGTCAAACTCTCCAATAACAGTAAGGTTAATATAACAGGGCAAAAGGAAACCTTGTCAGTGAGATATAAAGGAAAAGTTTTTGGTGAGCTTCTCAGATGAAGAAAAGCGAATAAAATTTCTCCCATTTCGTTTTTATACCCAAGCTTGAATATTAAATGATTGAATACTATAGAAATAATCATAAAAATATTTTTGTCTTTATGATTGTGTACATTTGCCTACTTTTATTTGTTGTGTTTATGAAATAAATGCATTTAGAAAATTTTCTCAATATTACAAATGAAAGATATCACTAAACATAAAACACTTTAATTTCAAAGTTCGAATTCTTTTTTATTCTAAATTTTAAATATACAAAAACACACTTACTGAAGTCTTATTCTGATGTCGATAAGACATTTATTTAAAGAGATTGTTATTTTTTTTAATTTCAATAATGATGACATTTCTTAATAAAATTGAAAAAATCCTAATTTACTGAACATAAATGTAAACTTTTTACTGAGAGTTGTTTTTAGACAATTGAAGAATTTAATAAAAATTAATTAATCATCAATTTACTTCAGCTGTAAATTATTAAACTATGTTAACTGTATGAATGCTGTTTTACATTATCCAATAAAATCCTGTTCATCGCTTTCCCACCAATTTTACAAACAAACAAAGCAGGATATCTTAACAGCGATTTTTTACTTTGACTTAACTGTAATCGTTTTCTCTAACTTTACTCGTTAAGTATCTTATTTTTAACGAGACAGTACATACTTGAAATAATAATAGCTTAAACTTTTCGTTCTTAAAAGTAGAATTTCAAGTATATTATTTTATGTATAGATACAGTATTTTATTTAATTTATCTTTGGCGATATTCTTTATTCTTTGAATCCAAAATATAATGAAAAGTGCTATGACCAAAATTTTTTGAAATTCTGTTGAAAAGCATAAGTAAAACAGTGTCAGATTTGGTGTTGTAAAATTGTTAACTTTTTAATGATTGGATCTTTTTCATTATTGAATATGTTAACTTTAAAATATAACGAATGGTGTCATGACCAGGATGGCCTGAAATATTATTGTAAAAAATAAGTAGAACATTATCAGTTTTTATGACTCTAAATTTTTAACTTCTTAATACTGAAATGTTTTTCATTGTTAAATATGTTGTTTGCCAAATATAATGAAAGGTAATATGACCAAAATTTGCGGAAATTCTGTTCTAAATAATTTTGTCATACTTCCAGTTCTCGCTCATAAAGATTTATGGAAAGAAACCGTTGTTTCAACATTACTCAAACTTTAAACAAACATTAAATATATACAAAGTAACCTTAAAACGATTTTTAAACGACTTAATATGAAAGTTGGTCCAAAGTGTCTGCTCGTAAAAAGTTATGATGTGAGCAAAATGTTTTCAAATATTCCCAACGTAAAAGAAATTACAATCACTTACACCCCGGAGCTAGAAAAAGGTTCAGGGCCGATATTCAGTTTTAAATTATAATATGGTAATTTATAGATGTGTATTTGAGTGTATAGTTTTTTTGCAATTACATCGTTTATACGAAAATGTGTTAATATCAACATTCTCTCTTCGATAAAAAAAACTTCTGGAAAAGAAAAATAGTTCATTTTTTGTAAATAAGCATAGGTTTGTACAATTTCAGAAGGGGTGTGTGAAAATTATCATACTCACTTACACATTTCTTGTCTTCGCTTGAAAAACTTTATTGATTTTCTAAAAGCGTGTGACACATTAACGGATAGATATAGTAAAAAGGAATACGTCGTTTTATTCTAGCCTTTCTTTTGGACAATAAATTACATGAAACAAAAGTACGATGTTGCTTTCATATGCTATCTTTTAGAATTTATAAAGGAATAAAGAAGAAAATTAGTGTTAAAAGTTATTTCTTGTCAAAATAGTATACGTTTATACTGGATAACATTTTCATATTCAAAGAAGTAAGAAAAATCATGCATTAAGCATAGATTATGAAACATTTTCCAACGCTTTCTTTATGCTTTAACAAAACTTCGTTATTTAGGGAAATAATATATATAAAAGAACTAAGTAAACATTTTAGAAAAGGCATAAAACATTTAAAAATACATACATTACGTCTGGATTACTTAATAATTAAACACAATTTTCATAACTACAGACATACACATATTAAAATTTTTATTAAAAACAATTAAAATATAGTTAAAAATATATATAAACGTTTCGGCTATTTTCATAGCCCTCATCAGTAAACTAACAGAGTCACAAAACAGCAAGAGCCACAGTAAACGAAAAAACAGTTAAAATTACGGTCTAAGTAGGATAAAATAGTCAGCAGGAACTTGGGTTGCTTCGTTGATTGGCGATTCAGCTAAAACGGTTCTCCAACCCTCAAGGAAGACACGGCTAAAATAGACGGGGCAATTGGATTCCACAATTAGTGCACTCTCAAAATCGGGGACATGATCGAACTCAAGTGCATGTGCCACCAATCTTGAATTCAGAGTACCTTTCTTAAAAGAATTTTTATGCTCCTTGAGTCTAGCATTAAATGAGCGTCCAGTCTCACCAATGTAAATCGAGCTGCAACCTTTACAAGGAATTTCATAAACGACACCATTCAGGTCAAACTTCGAATATTTATGTTTAAAACTACTGAAAAAATTACCAATGCGGTTCAAGGGAACTGTTTTTTCGTTTACTGTGGCTCTTGCTGTTTTGTGACTCTGTTAGTTTACTGATGAGGGCTGTGAAAATAGCCGAAACGTTTATATATATTTTTAACTATATTTTAATTGTTTTTAATAAAAATTTTAATATGTGTATGTCTGTAGTTATGAAAATTGTGTTTAAGGCATAAAACATTTGAAAAACTGATTTCAGCAGTTACCATTCATATCAAATATGTATTCCAATTCTTTTGAACAGCTCTGTATTTGAGCTGTGGGTTGATATATATGCTATATAATGGGGAAATTTAGTTTAGAAAGAAAACGAATAACAGGTTGAAATTTCTCTTTCAGCAATTTATACGAATAGATGGAAACATACTTGTATACTTTTGTAAAACCCTGTAGTTAACCTAGCCTTTATTACACGCCACTATTTAGCTAAAGTTTAATTGAAAGAACACTCTTAAAACTACTGGAATCACATTTTCAGTAATTATCATTTATAGACGGCCATGTATCCAATTCTTTGCATGACCCTGTATATAATTTTATCTGTTTTATAATTTTATCTACAAACATTTCTTAGTAAACAAAATGCAGTTCAGCGTAAAAATTAATAACTCATTTAAAAACCACCTTAAGCAATTTACAATCATACCCAGTAACCATTACGAATTCTTTTGTGTAGCCCAGTATACGAATTACAGCATTTATACACATCATATACAATGCATAAATATAGTGAAACATAAAAGCGCATAACATAATTAAAAATGCATTTCCAGCAATCATCGCTACCGTACAATACTTCGGATACAATATAGTATCTGAAATCTTTTGTGTGTCCGTGTAAATGCTATGCACTTCGTATTATACATGAAATAAGTTATAGTAAACCTCAGCTACGTATATCAATTCCATTATACATGAAATAATTTAACATAATTAAAATACGCCGGAAAAAACTCTCTCCACCCGTATATCATTATGTAACGGAATTCTTTTGTGTGGCCCTGTAAAGAAATAATATTTATTCTTTGCAACGCATATTCTACGGAATGCATATTTTAGTGCACTTAATAACTGCATATCAAATTTATTATGTTTGAAAGCATGTAACATCCTTAAAAATCATTTTAAACGATTTTTTCCCATAGGCCGTAATGGAACGGAAAAATTTTGACTGCCCCTGTAAATGAACTAAACATACTACAAATTTCATATGCAATAGGGTTTGTGCTATGGTAGAGGTCACTAACATCCAAAAATTTCAGAACAAACTGAGTATATTTACGGGAGTTAGAGCGCGTACAGACGGACAGACGGCCAGACGGCCAGACAAACCGAATGCATAAACACTTTTCAACTTTGTTGGAAAGTGTTAAAAATGTATTATTTTAATTGCTGTCACTTAAATTTCATGATAAAATAATTCCTGAATGAACACATACACGAAGTTCTGAGAATAATACTAAATAATTAACGCAAAATTACACTGTATATTTCGTCGTATAATGGTCGGCCGAAATAAATAATTTTTTGTAACGATAAAAAATAAATAAATATAGTGAAACAATTACGACGCATTAATAAGTTACATTTTTTTAGGTAATAATTCCGGGTTTGAATGTGATAATTTGATCCCAGCGTTATGCGCCGAAAGATACCGCAAGTCCATCACGGTACCTCAATAAAATAACAAGTAAGAAAAATCATGCGTTAAGAATAGATTATGAAACACTTTCCAACACTTCCTGAGTGCTTTAACAAAACTTCGTTATTTAGGGAAATAAGGTAACAAAACTAAGTAACCATTTTAGGAAACGCATAAAACTTTTGAAAAACTGAATTCAGCAGTTACCATCCATAGCAAATATGTATTCAAATTCTTTTGAACAGCTCTGTATTTGATCTGTAGGTTGATATATATTCTATATAATGGGGAAATTTAGTTTAGCAAGAAAATGAGTAACAGGTTGAAATTTCTCTTTCAGCAATTTATACTAATGGAGGGAAACATACTTGTATACTTTTGCACAACCCTGTAGTTCACCTAGTACCTTTATTAAACGCCAAGATTTAGCTAAAGTTTAATTCAAAGCAAAACACTCTTAAAAATACTGGAATCACATTTCCAGAAATTATCAATTATAGACGGCCATGTATCCAATTCATTGCGTGACCCTGTATATAATTTTATCTATGTTATACAAACATTTCTTAGTAAACAAAATGCAGTTCAGCGTAAAAATGCATAACTCATATAAAAACCACCTTTAAGCAATTTACAATCATACCCAGTAACCATTACGAATTCTTTTGTGTAGCCCTGTATATGAATTACAGCATTTATACACACCAAAAACAATGCATAAATATAGTGAAACATAAAAGCGCATAACATAATTAAAAATGCATTTCCATCAATCATCGCTACCGTACAGTATTTCGGATAGAATATAGTATCTGAAATCTTTTGTGTGTCCCTGTAAATGCTATTCACTTCGTATTACACATGAAATAAATTATAGTAAACCTCAGCGACGTATATCAATTTCCTTAAACATGAAATAATTTAACATAATTAAAATACGCCAGAAAAAATTCCCTCCACCTGTATATCATTATGTAAGGGAATTCTTTTGTGTGGCCATGTAAATGAATAATATTTATTCTTTGCACCGCATATTCTACGGAATGCATATTTCAGTGCACTTGATAAATACATACAAATTTTATTATGTTTGAAAGCATGTAAATCATGCATTATGTTTGAAAGCATGTAAAAAGCATTAAAAATAATTTTAAACGATTTTTTCCCATAGGCCGCAATGTAACGGAAAACTTTTGACTGTCCCTGTAAATGAATTAAACATGCTAGAAACTTCATTCGCAATAGGGTTTGTGCTATGGTAGAGGTCACTAACATCCAAAAATTTCAGAACGATCCGAGTATATTTACGGGATTTAGAGCGCGTACAGACGGACAGATGGCCAGACGGACAGACGGGCAGACAAACCGAATGCATAAACACTTTTCAACTTTGTTGGAAAGTGTTAAAAAGAAAAGTGCCGAGTTAAACTGATGGCATTAAGCTCACAGGCTATTCACACTAATTCTATATTATACTCTTATTTATGTCTATTATTCATAAAATAAAACTCATTATTTGTGAGCAAAATAGTAAATAATCAGGAAAGCGCCTTATCAGAATAAACCGGTGTACTAAATTTGAAGCAAATCGGATAATTCTGCATAAACAACGCATTTGGGGGATTAGCCCCGTTTCCCTTTTATACTTAAGCAATGAACCTCCAAATCTAATTAAGGAAACGCCTTATCAGAATAAAGCTACTTACGAAATTTGAAGCAAATCGGATATTTCTGTACATATACATATAGAACATGCGGGCACATTATTTCTCTGTCTTTGATTGCCTGTGAGCTAAAAATGCAACACTAAATTTAAAAAGTAATATGTTATTGTCATTTATCATTTACTATTACATATTATCTATAGTTAGTTCTTGCATTTTAGAAAATTACAGTTGAATGCAGTATTTTACAAAATCTAAAAATATTTAAACTTTATTGTATATTCAAAATTGAAGACAACCTATTCAAATAGTTTTTTTTTCACTAGAGAAGAAACTGAAGAGAATATTTACTATACAAGATCACTTAATGCTTCAATTCATAATACAAATTCTCTTTAATAAAGAAAATTTACGAAAAATATAAGTCATTAAAATAAATACCAATGTACAATGTCAAAAAAAAAAACAAGTTGGAAATTACTCGTCAAACGTGGCAAATGAGGTGCGTTCGTACTATAACTAGTTTTAAAATTATTTTTTGCACCCCATATTGTACTGAATGTATAATTTTTTGCACTTCATAACGTGCATAGTCTGATACATCATTAAAATGCACTTCCAATAATTTTTTCGGAACACTTTTGACTGTCCCTGTAATTAAACTATACATCCGATTTTCCTAAAATTTGAAATAGCTCAACAAAATTTTGCAACAATTATATCTTTAAAATTTCAGACCATTCGGAAGGCTGTAATATCATTAAAATGCACTTGCAATAATTTTTCCCATTGGCCGTAATGTAAAGAAAAACTTTTGGCTGTCCCTGTAATTAAACTATACATCCGATTTTCCTAAAATTTGAAATGGCTCGACAAAATTTTGCAACAATTATATCTTTAAAATTTCAGATCATTCGGAAGGCTCTAATACCATTAAAATCCACTTGCAATAATTTTTCCCATTGGCCGTAATGTAAAGAAAAACTTTTGACTGTCCCTGTAATTAAACTATACGTCCGATTTTCCTAAAATTTGAAATGGCTCGACAAAATTTTGCAACAATCACATATTTGAAATTTCAGACTATTCGGTTGGGTAGTTTTTGCTCTGTTACATGCGGACAGACGGACGGACAGACGGACAGACGGACGGACTGAACGACGACTATAGGTGCTACGTATTTATATAATTACGAACGCACCTAAAAAAGCTCCGAATACATTAATTCTGCTGAAAACCTTAATACAAATATATGGCTTCTACATATGGTTTGGCATTAACATCTCGAGGAAATGGTCCAAATGCGGACAAGAGTATAAATACGGGGTACTTGTTGAAAGTGGGAAAAGGCAGTTGTACCAACACCTACTTGATACTGTGTCAAGTAGGTGTTGGTTGTACACAGTCGTGGGACTGTCACCAAACAGAACAGCAAGAGATGGGGTAGAATGGTTAGAGGTTCTTGATCCGCGTGAGTTGGTACGAAATGTTTTTTATCAGAAAACTTACGTTTTGGGAATCCAATTTTTTTTCAAATGAAATTGAAATTGTGAAATTTAATTTTTAGCTCACAGGCTATCAAAGCCTGAGAGCTTATGTGCCCGCCTGTTCTGTATGTACGTATGTACGTAACGCGATAACTCTTGATAGAAATATCCCATTTGCTTCAAAAATTTTTTCTAGTTTCATTCTAATAAGGCGCTTCCCTGATTAGTTTTGGGGGTTCATTTGTTAAGGATAAAGGGGAAAAGTGGGGTTAGCCCACCCCCCTTAATTCAGATAAATGGGTTTTTCATGCAGAATTATTCGATTTGCTCCGAATTTGGTATACCGGTTTCTTATGTTAAGGAACTTCCCTGATTAATTTTGGGTGTTCATTGGTTAAGGATAAAGGGGGAAAAGAGTAAGTCCGCCCCCCTTTAATTCAGATAAATGGGTTTTTCATGCAGAATTATTCGATTTGCTCTGAATTTGGTATACCGGTTTATTATGTTAAGGAACTTCCCTGATTAGTTTTGGGGGTTCATTGGTTAAGGATAAAGGGGGGAAAGGGGTGTTAGTCCACCCCTCTTAATTCAGATAAATGGGTTTTTCATGCAGAATTATTCGATTTGCTCCGAATTTGGTATACCGGTTTATTATGTTAAGGAGCTTCCCTGATTAATTTTGAAGGTTCATTGTTTAAGGATAAAGGAGGAAAAGGGGGGCTAGTCCACCCCCCCCCCCTTAATTTAGATAAATGGGTTTTTTTGCAGGATTATTCGATTTGCTCCAAATTTGGTATACCGGTTTATTATGTTAAGGAGCTTCCTTGATTCGTTTTGGTGATTCATTGGTTAAGGATAAAGGGGAAAGGGGGCTAGTCCACCCCCCTTAATTTAGATAAACGGGTTTTTCATGCAGAATTATTAGATTTGCTCCAAATTTGGTATACCGGTTTATTATGTTAAGGAGCTTCCTTTATTCGTTTGGAGATTCATTGGTTAAGGATAAAGGGTTAAAAGGGGCTATTCCACCCCCCCCCCCTTAATTTAGATAAATGTTTTTTTTTGCAGGATTATTCGATTTGCTCCAAATTTGGTATAACGGTTTATTATGTTAAGGAGCTTCCCCGATTAGATTTGGAGCTTCATTGGTTAAGTATAAAGGTGGAAACGGGGGCTAAACCCCCTTCACTTATTTTTTGAGGGGCATTATTCTTTAAAATAAGAGTATAATATACAATTAGTGTGAATAGCCTGTGAGCTCAATGCCATCAGTTTAGCTGGGCACTTTTCTTTTTTATTTCCTTTTTTAGTTCTTCAGTAGAGCAAGTACCTTCGATCTCATCTCAAAATAGATGTCCTGAACTTATTGAAGAGCAACTTTTTTTCAATTGATTTGTTTTTTTGTTCTGTCTCCCGAGACCACAAATTTGAAATACTGAATGATAAACAGGCTTTTATACTGACGGCAGTGATAATGACGAATTGGTTGTTCTCTTGGGGAATGAACCTGGTGACGACAATGCATCTTTGATTTTCTGCGATGGATTCTTTTCAGATTTTTCTTTCTTACAATTGTTTGAAATGAATGTAGTATTAAAAATGTTTCTAAATTCATTTTCAAAACTACAAAACAATAAGAACCAGTTTATACCACAGGTATCATGGGAATAATGTGTCTGTTCTATCTGAAAGATTACGTGCTCGTAAAATACTGTTTTTGACAATCTTTGCGTCTGAAACTGAAAGGGTCCCTAGAGAAAAAATGATGAAACTAAAATCTAAAACGTACGAAGTTACCTTGTTAAACATCTACCTCTTATTCAGGGTGATTCCAAATTAATGGGACAAAATGAAAATATACCTGTCTCTGCTGCAATGGTTTTATTTTTGAAATACAAATTTGACGAGAAACTATAAGTATACAAGTTTCTAAAAATGTTCGAAGTGGGGCGTCTCGCGTGACATGGCTCATATCTATACGGTAGCTCAATCCCTGCCACACTTTTATTAGCATATCCGGTGTTATTAAGCACCTGCTTTTACCCTTGCATAAGCCGCTCGCCTCCTCAAACTGTTTCATCCACTTTATGATGTAGGACGATGAGGAGGTTATTTAAAAGATTTAGTCCGGAAATGTCTCTGAAAAGCGACAACCTACGAAGTTTTTGCGTATGCCTAATACACAGTAAGCTTTTTCTTGCGGTGATGTTGCCATTTGAATTGCAGGGACTCTAGTGATATTTTCGATAACAGCATACTTCTCCTTGTTGCCAGATAAAACTTGTGCAGTTGTACTTTCACGCTATATTTTTATTTTCTAATTAAATTTATTACAGTAATTTAACGTTGCTTGCCTTTTCGTCCCATTCCTTTTTGGAACTTCCCATTCCTTTTGGAGACAGCGAAATCCTAGGTACTCGTGAACAATGGAGAACACATTGCCGTACGAAAAGTTCAGCATGCACGGATATCACGGACGAATATCGCGAAGGCAGGCCCGCAACGTCCAATACCGTTGCAAATGTTGACCGTGTGGATGTGATCATTAGTGAGAATCGGAGCATAATACTTCAGGAAATTGCCATCATGCTGAACATTTCGTACCGCAGTGTGTTCTCCATTGTTCACGAGCACCTTGGATTTCGCTGTCTCCGGGTAGTTATATAGCGCTGGAGGAGATTTCTACGCATCCGGAATCGAAAAGTTGGTTGATCGTTCCAAGAAATGTTTACAGTCTCTTGGGGACTATGTGGAAAAGTGAACATACATTGTATGTTGTCATAGCCGAGTTGCCTATTAGTGACGAATTAGCACAGTTATATACCATTTTTGCGATACTACAACAAGTTATCATTTATTAATGCCTCTCAGAATCGTAGTTTCATTCGATCCTTGCCTGCTTTACTGTAGTATTGTAGACATCGATGCGTGTCGTGGGATGAAAAATATGGAAGAGTCTCCACTATGAAATAATTACTATAGAATTGTAGGCATTGGTGCGAGTCATGGGATGAAAAATACTGAAGAGTCTCCGTTGTGAAATAATTACTGTAGAATTGTAGGCATTGGTGCGAGTCGTGGGATGAAAAATACCGAAGAGTCTCCATTGGGAAATAATTACTGTAGAATTGTAGACATTGATGCGAGTCGTGGGATGAAAAATACTGAAGAGTCTCCATTGTGAAATAATTACTGTAGAATTGTAGGCATTGCTGCGAGACGTAGAATAAGATGATATAGGCAGTGGAATGAAAAATATGGAAATTTTTCCATTTTGAAATAATGAGTCAGGTTAGACCTTCATGCTTTTATTAACAGAACAACATCAAAAACTATTCACTACATTTCCATGTATACGTTCCGGTCTTAAGATGTAAATAACTGCATCGTTATGGTCGTGAGTAAATTATAATAAAAACTAATGTACAAAAAACTATCTATTCAGGAAGCTGTTAGCAGGTGAAAATTCAAACAATTCTGAGGAAAAGCTCCATGCATCCGCTTTTTGTCATAGGGCGTATAAAAAAAAATCATGACGTCGCGCGCGCTCTGTCCAATGAATGAATTAACGGTACGTGTAAAACCTACGTCACGACCAATTGGAGTGATTTTATAAAGAGTCCTTCCAATTTGGAAGCGGATGGATTTTGAAGTAAAAAATACCCCAGCGCGCGAAGGAATCTCGAAATAAAATAAGTAAAAAGAAATGGTTCTTTTAAAAGCATTCGAATTCACATTAAATAATAGAAATGGTCAGAAAATAATGATACAATTTAAGGATAAACTAAAAGCTTTATATTTAAGTAAATTGAGAAAGATAATAATTAATTTAAAGGGGAATTTAATAGGATTAATGATACATGCTATAAAAGAATAAGAAATTAGTGAATACGCCGGTAATTTAGCATGTAAAAAGGAAATATCGCGAAGGAAGAATTAATAATATAACATATATATAATAAACACAGATAAATAAGAACAAATGAAAAAATAAAAATAAATGAAAAAATTAAAATAAATAATAATAATAATAATATTAAATAATAGTAATAAAATAAATAAATAAATTAAATTGAATTAAATTAAAATGATAAAAAATAAATAATACATGCAAATATAAAAAATAAATATGTAAATATCAAACTAAGCTGTTTTTCCAGGCTGTAGAAAGCATGGTAGAATCATATTTTTCATTAACAATAACTTCACGATTAAGAAAAATAGCTAAATTTTCAAGAAAGTCCAATTCTGAGGTGCTATTGGCATTAAAGATAGTTTTTGCATTTTGAAAATTGAAACTATTGCCGGAATCCCAAGAATGCTTAGAAATAGAAGATTTAGAAATTTTTTGATTATGTACATAACGAGAGTGTTCTTTTAAGCGGATTTCGAGATTTTTTTTAGCTCGACCAATATAAGATAAATAACAAGCATTGCAAGGAATATTGCAGATTCGCCATTTACGAAGATGAGGAACAGGAGACTTAGTGGAAGTAATTTGAATTTATTAACAGGTTTAAAGATAATATTAAAGTTGAGAAGTTTTAAAACTTTAGCTAATTTGAAACATAATTTGAAACATAAGAGTATAAATTTGAAACATAAGAGTATAAAAAGGCATAATTATCAAATTATCAACTTTCATTTTCATAGATTTAGTGGAATTAATGAGTGGAATTAATTTACTTGTCATTAATATGAAAAAAAAAAAACTTAAATGAGATTCTTGAACGCAAATTGAAGCCTTACATATGCGATATTTCCCAAGATAATGAAGTATTTTAGTTTCAACAGAATTCAGCTCTATGCGATGTTGCTGCTGAATGACGGAAGTGGATTCAAGATAATCATATTCCACTACAGGAATAGCTTGAGAAAGACTTAGAACTTTGCTGAATTGAAATTCTATGGAGAAACTTGTTTTTCAACAGCAAGTCTGTAATTAAATATAATTAATAGAAGAATTAACTGAATGTTTGTTTCATAATAAAACAGTCTCAGAACTATAAAACTAGTTTCATACCATGAAGGGAATTTTAACGGTACTAAACGCTAGGTTAACACCGCCCCCTACCCTTAAAAAAAATAATAAAAAAAAAAGGAAAAAAAACAGATTGAATGTGTGAGAATGTTTGCATAGCTATTTCTTTTTTCTTATTTTTAACTTTTCATCTTAATATCAGCTAGTACAGTTGAAATAACCTACATCACATTATTGCATGATATTTTGGATTAAATTATCTTTTCTCATGATGCACATTTTTATGGTATTACTTCAAAGCTAAGTGTTACTAAGAACTATCAAATTTAAAAAATCCAGTTTTTCAAATGGGTTTCCATAATAGTTGAAACAACTGTCTTTATTAACTAAGGTTTACAACTGTATTTATTAACTACTGTTCACAATTGTATTTATCAACTTCACTGATTTAAAAACGCACATAATAATTAAAAATGGGGTCAGAAACCAACGTTCATTCAAAAATAATTTGAAAAATACATATTTTCTTTGAATATTGCTGCACAAATTTTATAACTATAGAATGTTTAGATTGGAGAATAAAAATTAATCCACATTAAACTTATTAGTTGGAAAGAAAATGTAAAGTGGTTTTTGAAAAGAAATAGGTGCAATTAATTTCCTGTAACTTATTTAAAAAAAATTTAAAACGATATTAAAGCCCTTAATAACGAATATAATTGCACTACTTCATTAACTTCATCAGATTCTGAAATCAGTCCATTCAATTAATGGACGATTAAGCTGTAGTAGAACATTAATTAACGAAAAGGGAAAAAAAATGCACTTTGCGAAATCATTATTAGAGGTAACGAAACAACCATTGAAATATCTTTAACAAAATTACTTATTAAAGAGATTTTAATTACGTTAAAAGCAGCTCGTGAAAAGTAGTTCTTTATTTTTGAAATCAATGTGCTTCAAAGCCATTGCTGCAAAGCGTAATTAATGTAATACAAAAGTTTTATTTGATTAAGTAATCGAAGATTTCTGCTAAATTGTTTTTAAAAGAAAATAAAATATGAAAATTGCGTTCAACTACTACTGACACAGAAGTTAACAGTATAAAAGCTGTATTTACCCTGTTGCTGTGTTCATTTCGAATATACATTATTTCGAATATGCAGATATGCCAAGTCGCCTATCAATATTTTAATACTGAAAATGTTCTTTTATTTAATTGGAACATTTGGGCGATTTAAAAGAATGGAATTTTCTCTAAGATAAGAGTGGCGTACAAAACGACAGAAACTTGGCAACTCCGAATATTGCTTTTGGGTCAAAATAATGCAGGGCTGCCACAGGCGACTATTCTTCTATCTTTACGAGATTTTCTATATATTTTCTTCTATATTTACTTTCTTCTATCTTTACAAGAAGAAAGTATTGGATTCATGAAAATTTTTGTTTTCCGGTTTTCTCCGGTTTTAGGGGTCAGAGAACCCGAAAAACTGGTTTTTACAAAATGTCTGTCTGTCTGTCCGTCTGTATGTGACACAAATTTTGTGGGCGCTCTATCTGAAGAACTAATGAACGGAATTTAATGAAACTTTAGATTCAGGTAGTCCATGATAGGAACTGGCGCTAATTACTTTTTGGTGGAAATCGGCATTTTTCACGATTTCCGTAATGACTCTATCTCAAGAACTAATGCGTGGATTTTCAACTTCAGATTCAAGTATACCTTGATATGAATTAGTGATGTTTATGTTTTGGTGCAAATCGTTCTACAGGTGGCGCTGCTATGCGGCATTATTTCTGATTCTCGCAATAGCTCTGTCTCAAGAACTAATGCTCGAATTTCCCCAACCTTCAGATTCAGTTAGTCCCTGATATAAATTAGTGATGTTTAGTATTTAATGTAAATCGCCCAACTGGTGGCACTGCTACGTTGCATTTATTCCGATTTTCGCAATAACTGCATCTCAAGGACTAATGCATGAATTTTCATCAAACTTCAGATTAGGTTAGTCCCTGATATAAATTGGTGCTGAATAGTTTTTGGAGTAAATCGACAAACAGGTGGCGCTGCTATATAGATTTTTTTATGATTTCCGCAATAGTTTTACCTCAAAAGATTAATGCACGGATTTTCATCAAACTTCAGATTCAGCTACAACTAGACATAAGTTTTTGCTGATTAGTTTTTGGTGTAAATCACCTAACCGGGGGCACTGATATGCTGCATTTTTTCTGAAATATTAACATGTATGAGATAGAAGAAAATTTTGGGATTGCCACATCCGACTAGTTATATTCTGTTTGCACCACTATTTTTAAAAAGTATGTTGTCAAAGCGTATATACGATAATTTTGTTTCGAAACAGTGGTGCGAAATAGAATTAAAGAAAAAATAGTCGCCAGTGGCAGCCCTGGAAATGGACCCGAACATAGCAGCAATGTGAAATTTAACACAATTATTCTAATTGGTAAATAAATCATAAAAGTTGTAATTTTCGAAATGAGTTAAAAAAGTGTCCAGATCAGGAATCGAACAGGGAATCTTTGGCGTAAACTGCAAATGCTTTGTCCACTGAGCTATCTTGGACCAATTTGTGGGCCTTTCTCACCTAGAGAACCTTATTGATTGTGACATCTGGTATGATATCTGAATCAATTCAACAGAATACCGTCAACCGGGGCTACTTTGGGCCGCTTTTTCCTAGTTCCACTAAAATTTCCATCATTAAAAAAATATTATATCTGATTTTTCAACATCGAAATTGAGTTATAAACAATTACTAGGTTGAGCAAAAAGTTCTGGGAAATTTGTGAAGTTGCATTGTTCTGCGCAAATTAACAACAAAAGCAACAAGGACTATTCTTCAAAGTAGAGACCATCATTACCAATTGACCACCAATTAGAATAATTGTGTTAAAATTAATCTAGTGTAGAGACCATCATAGTCCACAACTTTCTGGATTTGCTGGGAGTACCATCGCGGCTCCTTGGAATCGAAAAACTTTTGATATACTTCTTCAACTTCATTAGAAGATTCAAATCGACAGCCCTTGCAAAAGTGTTGCATTGATCAAAAGACGCCATAATCGAATGGAGCCACGTCCTGAACTCCTATAGATATACCATTAGTACTCCTATATACGATACAAATTCTGGTAACTATTAGATTAAAAATTTCCCAGAACTTTTTGCTCAATCTAATAACATGAAATGATGAAGCAAACTGTATGGTTTTAAAGAAGCATTTTTTTTTATTATTTTATTTTTTAACTATTTTTAAAGTTTTGGAACAAAATAGCTCCTACTAGGGACTTTTTTGGTCTATTCACTTAGTTTAATATAAATTGAATACATTTCGTATGTTGGGCTATTGAAATCCCATTGCAATATGATCTGCTAATGAATTAACTCTGCAAACTCGATAAACAATTGTTTTCTTAGATAGATTTTGTATGAAATACTACCTATTGCAATCTTCCCTATTTTGGAATTTCGGAAATATTTTTGCAGATCTACACCGATCATGACCCCTGGAACCCAAAACCATCCCCCAAAAAAACTTTATCTATCTATCTATATATATATATATATATCACTTTTTTATGGACACGATAACTTCTATAATTCTGCACAAATCTTTTCCAAACTAGTACCTAAAATTAAGGGGCATAAAACCTCTGTCAAGTTCGTAAATGGGCAAAATCGGACCAAGGGGTTGGAAATAGAGAGTGGTTTTCTGAAAAAGAAAAAAACCCCACAACTTCTTAATTATAATACATATCGACTGAGTTTAAAGCTATTATTACTTCTAAAAAAGGCCAAAAAATATGTATGACAGATTTTTGATAAAATTAAAAATGGTCTCAGAGGGCGATAAAAAATAGGGTTTTCGGGAGAAAAAAAATCATAACTTCGTCAATTCTCAAGATATCAAATCAAATTAAATTTATAATAAATTTTCTTAATATTATCCAGAACTTTTACATTGGCAAGCTTTTGATAGGACCAATTGTTACATCAAAAACAAATTAAAAATACATAGAGAATGAAGAAAAAAATATCATACTAAAGATGTACTCAATTCCAACCTGCTTATTTTGTGACTCATTTTTAAATTAATTTTTGATTTCTAACGCTTTCAATTGGTAGGTTCTCTTATTAAGAAACTATATAATTGCCGTATTGGTCGATTTTTTGATAGAGGCAGAATATGTTTCAAAAACTGATGTCAAAGTGAACATTTCGAACCAAATTTCTCGAAGCGATTGTGTTGGAAACGAAAAATATGGTCTTACTGAGAAAATAATTGTTTATAAATCAAGTTCTAATTGACTGAAAAATAAAAACATAGGTCGCTTATAAATCTCTTAAAAAATCACGTCAGCAAATTTCATGTTTTTCCTTTTAAAAATGAATCTGAAAATGTGTCAGAAAATTTCGAGTTGTTGAGCATGGAAAAATATTTTTTGTGTATTGCCTTAACATGATTCTGATAAAACCAGCTCTTATATAAAATTGAAATTAAAAGCTCGTCAAAAGCGGCCAGATAAAATTGTTAAAGTGGATTTATCTCTAATCATGATTTAGTTTTTGTTGGTGAAATTAGTACTTAATTTCGAAATCTACCTTCGTCTGTAGGCCGAGGCGGCAGGGATTTTTTAATATCTAAACGCAATAAACCTATTGTAACTATTACACACACGAGAAACAGTTTTTGTCATGTTAACCTAAGTAACTGGAACAAAAACAATTAATGTAACATTTTGCAACAGTAACATTTGAAAAAAATGTTTCTTAAAACAAATTTTAAGAGATTTGGTTGTATAAAGTCATTTCTAAGTAACTGGGGCTACTTCGGCCAAACCAGGCCTGCACAAAGTAGCCCCGAAAAACTAGTTTTCATGTTAGCTTTGTGAAAACGTAAACATTTCCTGTCAAAATAAAAAGTTAAAGGAAAAACTATGATCACACATGGATTACAAGTTACTAAAGGTAATATTTTGAGACTTACCTTATTTCTAGCTCTTATCCAGATTCTTACACTATAGAAAGTTTGGAGAGTTAAAATCTACTCCGAAAACAGTTGTTTACAAACACGTCCAGTGTTGCCACTAACGAAAATTAAAATAACCCTAAACTATTCAAATATCCTATAGTAAAGTATAAACTATTTTTCAAGGGCAAAAACTCCAAATTATTTTGTATTGTTTGTTCAATACAAAGAATAAACACTTTTTTTATGTGATGGACCAAAGTAACACCGCAAGGACCAAAGTAGCCCCGATTGATGGTATTCTGTTGCACGGTTCTGGGTTCGATTTCCAACCTGCGCAATTTTCCTCCGAGTTCGAAAAATTTTCAACTTCTATGATCCCATCCTATATTATATTAACTTACTTTTAAAAATCAGTATGTTCCGACTCCTGTAACAATTATTAGCATCAAAATTTACTCACAAACAATACAGGTACAATCGTTAGAAGTACGTTACTGGTACAAACGATTGGAAATAAAATCTACTTTTAAATGATATTTAAAAAATATACCTAGGGGACCCAGGGCCTGATTACCAACGGGGCACACTCACACCAATAAATTTTTAAAGAAATGCTCTTTTCAGATAAACACCGTATTCATGAAGAATTTCTGCCATGAATAAGGGAAAAATTTCTGTTTCTTTTTACTGGTGGGAATGTGCCCCGTTGGTAATCAGGCTCTGAGGGGACCTTCTACAGATCAAAACGAACCGAAACTTTGTTTATTTTCAATAGTAACAACCGAGCTTGTCACCATAAATATATTCTACATCCTTCAATTAGCCTGAAAACAAATATTTATGAAATTCGTACGTTTTGTTTCAGAGAAATTAATTATTTTTAAATGAGCCTACTTTAGAGGATGTATCCAAATTGAAATTCGGTACTCGATACTTGAAATGTTACAGAACGACAATGTCACTTCTATTAATGTATTATTTCTTACTAATATGACCCTTCCACTCGCTTAAAATGTTTCGACTATTGCCAGCCAAAATGTTTTAATAAAATGAGTAATATATATATATTTTCAAATTATGCTTTTCTACACTTCATAGACGGCCCCTTAAACCACCATTTTGACTTTTTTTTAATTATAAATCGAAGACTACTCGGATGAAAATTTTGAAATTGAGAGTTAGCATAAAGGAGGACTTAACAAATATAAATCTACCAAAAAAATTGTAGGTTGCAATTCATACTTGTTTCAAATATTAATTTTATAATTCATAGTTTATATTATAATTTTTTTTTTAAATTACAAATTCAGTGTATTTATGTTTAGATTTTGTAGTATTATAACCACACGCAAAATTACATTAGGATTATAATTTCAGGAGTTATTAATAAATATATGAAAATGTAATTTAACATTAGAAGCTCTAAATTTTGAATGTTTATAATTCAAAAACTTATCATCCAAATGACTTGAAATTTCGTTTCTAGGTATAGTTTGATTTGGAGATTTAAAATATCGTGTCAAAATGGGATGTTGCTATTGAAAAAAAAAACAAAGTTTGTTCTAGTTTTTGTTTGTAGATGACCCCTAAGCAAATTTTTTATACAACATTTAAAAGTAGGCTTTATTTACAATCGTTTCGCACCAGTAACTTTCTTCTGTTATAATTAGTTACAGAGTTAGTAAGGGGTGTTTACTTATTTTTCCCACCACTGTACATTAAAAAAGTAATATGAAATGTTATGTGTTTTGTGAGTAATATTCTGTGAACTACAAAAAGTATTGTAATGCATTTATACGCAACGGTTCAGCTCATTTACATTAATAGTAACGACTAAATTCATTATATATTAGCATTTATTATTAATAATATTAGTCTGTCATTTAATATGTCGGTCATTAAATTTGGATATTAAGTAGATTCCGTATATTAAGTATAACAAATACATAAAACAAAACGAAATAAAAGATTTTTTTCAAATTTGTTACAGATTATAGACAAATAATTACTAGATAAAGAAACGGAAATGTGAAAAGTTTTCACTGTTTTTTAATTATTATAATCTTTTAATATCAGCTACACACAATTAATATCATTATACACCTTTAAATAACAGTCAATATTTCATAATTAGCAAAATATTTCACAAGCGGTTTAGGGCTGAGAGGTATCATGTTCCTCATACTTTTACATTTTTTAGATATATTATACCATTAATTACCATGTTATTCAATTTTGTACAATGTGCGGCAATAACAATGTTTGTGGGGATTCATTAAATCGTTAGACTGACATATTAATTATGATTAAATGCGTCATTACTTATTACTCAACATACACAAATTATATGATAACGGTCCAACAAGTTTTGGACAAACTGCATATTTTTGAAAATATATATTTTGTATAAAACAACTAAGAATCGATTTAGAAAAGGCTAAATAAACTGAGATGGTATTTTTAAAATAAATTCGTTTCTTAGATTTATAAGGCTTAATTTCTATATATGAGCAGGCAGTATTAATAATTAATAATTGTTTTATTTATTAAGGTATAGCAATTAGAGAATAATACTGGGTGTCGACAAAATAATGTCCCAGTTTCAATGGTATATTATAATAGTTTAATTTAGAATATTTACAACAAATCATACATCAATTTGAAAGTAAACTAACCTAGTTTTTCTTACAAATGTTCAATATGTGCAGGTGCACCTTTAGTTATACGGCAAACATCCAGCTTGAAGTCCAATTCTTTTAAAGCATGCACCAGCTGTAACTGGTATGGACGCATGTGGAAACATGTTCTTAAAACCACAATGCCGTCTTAGGTAACTGAAGTTAAGACTTGCTTTTCGAACAGATTTCTTGGGACTACGCCAGTCAGATGCTCTGGCATGTCAACAGATTTTACAGACACTTTTAGTCGTTCCGTGCTTTTCTAATTAGAAACACGTCTGTCGTTTCGAATTGCCTATACCATCGGCGGATGTTTTTCCCACATGAGGGATAACAATTATACTTTAAACAAAACGCACTGTCGTATTCATTCTTGGTCCATAGAACTTCAAAGAAAGTTCCTTTATTTTGGATATGCTGCCACCACCGATATAATTGCGTGATATCAGGCACGCTGTGAGAGGTTTATGGAAAAGAATACTAACTGATTCAATTAAACGTAACTAACAACTTATGTACACTTTATTTACAAATAACAAAATAATATTGCAATTAAGAACTCGGATATAGATAATCCGGTCTGGTATTAAGTTACATAAGGAAAATCCTTTCTGCGTACTGGTCCGTTTATTAAAATATTCTATATCTCTCTCACACTACGTTACTTAAAATAGATTCATCGGAGATCCCATTTGCTCTCCCGTTATATCGACTCTTTCCTCCAAGAACCTCACACAACTTAATATACGCTCTGTCCGAGAAGTCTACTCGGTGAAAAAATGACCACACACTTCCAGGTCCACGTATGAACAGATTTCTCTCCGCTATCTCTCTCATCTCTCAAAACAGCCTATATGCGGTTTTCCTCTGCCACCAGGGACCACTTCCCTTCCCCGAACCCTAACTGTCACATTCCTGTGACGTCCACTATCTCGCAAGATAGTCGATTAAACTCTTTAGTCCTTATCTCTGGTATGCATTTGAATAAGCAGGGAACGGCTATTCATTGACACAAAAGGATTGTTCATTTAATGCTGTCCAGCTATAATAACTGAGATTAACTTCAAGATAAGAAATAAATGTAACCTTAAGACTCCCAGTACATAGAAAGTGACATGAATAGAGTATATAGGTAAAAAGATAATTAGGTACTTGTACCCAATATAGACAGTGCTCTCAATATGGACACCCCTAATATCTTTAAAAGTAACAATTTCGATCGAGAGATGACGCTACATATCCGTGAAGAAAAGCAGTTGAAAAGATAATTAAGCCTAGAAAGTGCTAGAAAGCGCGCTGTTCGCCATTTGGAAGGAAACTTGTTTCGTGGTGTGCTGATCGTAATTACAGGTAAGTTTAAATTCTTATTAGATATGGTAAAATTACTTTAAATATTGAAAAGTGGAGTATTTTAGAAATCTGATAAAACATATTTTCGATTGCTATTGCATTTATTGCTTAAAAATGTTTTCTTTGTTTATTTATTACAAGATTTAGTAAAACTATGCCCGATTCCCAATATGGACACCTTATGCCCACATTGGAAATACAGCAAGTGAATCTTCAGATTCACAAATTTGTAAAATATCTGTTTATGTATCTATTCTATAAATGTCATATGAACAATCCTCCAAGAAACCTTCTCCAAGAAAAGAATCCTTCAAAAAGCACTTGCAGAAAAATCAAAAGAAGACTTCCCTCAGTAGGGTATCTGTTGGCGGAATCGCAGTTACCAGCGGTATGACTTCCTCAACAAAGGAGAGCTGGTACAGCTTCTTATGCAGTATTGATGCTGTTGCACACATGCGGCAGAGGTCCACGAGGACTGTGTGGGACTTACCGCCCATGGTGAAGAAGTTTTTATTTGTCCATCCTGTGAGGACTGAGTAATAACAGATGTAAATTCTTCAGACAAACGCAATAAGGCTAAGCAAAATCAACTATATTATTTCATAATATTTTGTAGTAACTGAGGTGCTTTGCATGGGTCTTCGAACAACCACAACCGAAAATACCCCCCCCCCCCCTTCTAAAGTGCATGTTCTGAAGATATTTACTGCGCCCCTCCCCCGCAATACTTTAAGATATATTTATTTTATCCCCTCTCCTCTATAATCCCCTGGAAGAGTGGCTCTTCCATACACCCTGTGTAGCAGGTCAATAAGGAGCCACCTGTCCCTAATATGGACATACATGTCCATAATAGGGACAGGTGGTTCCTTATATGGACACTTGTAAACTTTTTTTATCATTAAAATCAAACCAGAATAATTACAAGGTCGCCAAATTTTAATAATGATAGTCAATAGTCCAGGGATAGTAGTCATATATTTTGGAGTCCTATGATGGGGTGAAAAAAATCATTTTTCCTTAGTGTGCCCATATTGGGTACAGATAGCTTGTAATATAACAGTAGTTCCAAATAGTATCTGCTCATCAGAATCTGGCACGCACGTTGAACTGAAATTACATATTCACTCTTAGCAAATGGCAGAACACAAAACTCTTTACGCTTAGGAGGAGCCATTTTGCGTATGTGGCACTGCAAGCGAGTCAATAACAAAGCTGTACTCGCGCATGCGCTTATCTAAAACTGATTGAGTTACTCTTCATTTGTGACCTTGACCCATCACTCTACAACGCTTACTGTTGATACTATTAAAATTTATAACTGGGGCATTCTTTTATTGATACCCTGTATAACACGGCATTGTTCTACTGAAAATGTTCTTGTTTTATTGTCTTTTTCCGTGCGCATAAAAACTAGAACGAAAAATCATTCATCAGGCATAAGTTACAAAACGCTTTCCAACACTAACAACTTATTAATAAAACTTCATTTTTTACAGAATAAAATGAGATGTCTTAACAAAATTTAAAAAAAACTTGCTAAAAAGGTGCATTTAATGTCACAAATATTTTAAAAAAAATGCCACAAATATAAAAGATGTTTTTACATAATAAAATAGTTTTTAAAAACTTCCGAAATTTCGTGCCGAGCGTTTCGATCAGACCTTGATCGTCAGCAGGGCAGCTTTGATTGCATCAATCAAATTTGATTGCGTCACTGTGAATATACCTCCTGAGAAAGCATGTGGTGGTCTTCTTCAGTTATGCATCCTAATATCCTTATGTTTGAAATATCGCAAGTTCAATGAAATGCACCGGAAGTGGTTATTTTCCATAGACAATAATAAAACGTCGTTCTTATCCGTGTCCTTGTAAACGAACTAGAAATGCTTCCCAATCCATATTCATTATTAAATATTTTATAGTCAACTTCAATAACATATAAAAATTCGAGTATAATTACGAGAATAGGGCAGTTGCAATTGACGTCATGCTGGAGGTCACATACTACAAATAGGCAGTTCTGATTGGTGGAACTACCCTGACCTCCACTTGAAATACAATGGCTATCAGCTGATTGCAACTTCCCTATTAGGGAACGGTCAGACCACCAGACGGAAGACAGTCAAACCGAATTCACAAACTCTTTCAACTAGGTTTTAATGCGGTAAAAGTACTACACTGTAAAAAAAAAAAAAAAATTGTAAATTTACGGTGCTTTACCGTGAATTCCTCCAGTAAATTTACAGTAAATTTCACTTTTTCCAAATAAACGGTCAACTTGCGTAAATTTTATGTTCTACGGGCAAAACCCGTTTTTATAAAGACAAAGCCCGTTAATCTAGGAACAAACCCCGTTTTTTTATGTGCTTTTGCCTGGAATCTCTGCTGCAGTAAAATTACTGCAGCAAATTTGTACAGTGTATATCGATCGCGTAACATATTTAAATTTTTGTTATCATAACTATGAAAACTATTAGCATTTTTGAAAACCGTAGTCATGTACAGGTT
This sequence comes from Maratus speciosus, assembly GCA_963932465.1. NCBI lineage: Eukaryota > Metazoa > Arthropoda > Arachnida > Araneae > Salticidae > Maratus > Maratus speciosus. Next base: position 609,464,540 of record OZ010791.1, on the reverse strand, counting down.
GGTCTCAATTAAAATATGCCTGCTTAGAGCTCAATTATAAAAGATGTACTGCGCCAACACAACACAGTTTCGTATGCATGCAATTTAGGCCGTAATAAAGTGATTTATACAAGCAAGTCGGAAAATGAACGTCAAACATGGCAAATGATATGTGTTCGCACTATAACTAGTTTTATAAATATTCAGATCTTGGTGCAGTAGCTGTTGCACTCTTGTGCAAAAATACATGAATACAAAATTAATAACGATTATAGATATTGAATTCAGTAACAGGAAGTAATAGGACTCCATCTTAAATAGGATGTAATCACCATGGCAATCTAGAGTAGTTATCTATCATGGGGTGTCATTGAATGAATTACGTATGATAGGATTTAATAGAATGAAGAAAACATTTGTTAATATCATTGTAAGTTTGGATTCCATTTTCATAAAATTTGAAATGACAACATTCTGCAACGATTATCTATATTAAATTTCAAACCATTCGTTTTTTTTTTTTAGTTTTTGCGCTGTTATATGCGGACTAGACGACGACTATAGGGGCTACATATTTATATAATTACGGGCGCATCTAAAAAGAATATATATACTAGTAAATCTGCAGATCAGGAGCTTCAACGTCAGATCTTAAAGTGATTGCTTTTTAAACTCACATTGCATAATATTCAACATCCGAAAATCCGCATTTTACTTATTATTTTTTTTTAATATATATATTTAGCAACATATAAAATTCTTGGAAGGTTTCGAAAATTAGAAGCATTAAATAATATACGATGTGACAATGAGGTTCTGAAATTCTGAAGAATTACTTATTCTAGTATTTTTTTAGTTTAAAAAATACATTTCATCAGAGGGGGCCTGCCCCCCTTAACACCCCCTAGTCTTACTAAATTTAAATTCATAATTTGTTATTGATTGGGCGAATGTTTATAGTGTATCTTGAGTTTCGTTTTACACTTGAATTTTCTCAGGATAAGCAACTGGATTAACGATTTTATGTTATCGTAATATGCAAATAGCAATATTTCTAAAATAGGTAGATGTAATATCTAGTCTAAATAGTTGCTATGAAATTGCGCAAGAAAATCACTTACTGACATTAAACCAAAGTTATCACATGCTAAAAGGGGTTAAAAGGTACATTTAAAGGCCTATAAATACCCTGTAAGTAATAAACTGATTTACATGCGCAATCGGCGACTTTTTTAAGATAAATATTGATTAAAAAACTGTTTCCATAGTACTTTTAAATACAAATTTGGTAAAACAACAATGACGAGACTTCAAGTATAATGAATTTATGTGCTCTAATAAAAATAATAATATAATAATATATCTGTGAACGTGCATTATTTTATTCTATTGTTTTTAATTTTGTAAATTACTAGGGGGCTCTGCCCCCTACGAGCTACGCTCGCCAACCCCCGTTCAGGCACACCAAAATCCAAAAAGCACGCTAATTGCACGCATTTGATCGGCTTTAAAAATATTGAATTAAAATTAAAAAAAAAAAACAGTAGCGATCTCTCTGTAAACGGGTTTCCATTCGTTTTTCTTGTATCGGGGATTTTTAAGACCAAATCTGTTCCTGTTAACCCCTTGGGGACGAGCTACACGTATACGTGCCGCATTAAGCGCTCAGAATCCTCGTGTTTCCTCACCAGTAATATTTTACTGTAAAATTTGCCTTATTTAATCAGCGCATTTTCTCGATTCAAGAAGACACAAATTTCTGTTTTTAAAAAACGGTGACAAAAGATTAAAAATTTCGTAAAAGGCTCCCGTCCCGAAGGGGTTAAGAGATACAATGTCTGTTTTCGTATTTAATTAAACACATTAGTTATTTGAAAATAAGCTAATGTAAAATGAATTAAGTAAACAGTGTCATTGTCTCCCGGTATTTTTTAGCAGCGCTATAAGATAGTTCTTTTAAATAATTCATTTTAAATGTATCGTTTCAAATCTGACGTAATTTACACCAAACTTTTATTTCTCTTATTAATATTCACGTAAAAATACTTTTGTTGTTAGAAGGAAATATTATTTGCACTGTCTTCGAATTCACGATAATAGTTAAAAAGATTATCTCAAAATATCTCGCGCAAATATATTTTTCAATTTAAATTGTTTTACCATATTTTTGGGGCATTTTAAATATGACGTAAAATTCAAGTGTAAATATGGTTCTTATGACGTAATTTTCCTGCTTTTAACATGTAATCATTTAATTCTAATTTTAAAGTTTTTTTTTCTGTTTGTAATAGTCAGGTGTAAATAAATTTTTAATTTGAAGAAATATTTGATATGATAATTTGTTTCGCTGTTTATACAATTGGCAACAGTTTAAATTAATGACATTTTCTAAAATTTGTAAAAAACATCTCTCGAAATGCTGAAAATTTGAATTATAAATAGAAATAAAACCTCAAAAACGGCGTCAAATAAGAAAAATAAATGCAATCTGCGCATTGGGAACTTATAACGTATAAAATGATCTAAAAATGATTAAATTCTCATGCATAGTTTTTGCTCAAATAAAACTTTTTTAATGGAACGACTTTGTCCAACTTTAGCATTAAATGTCTCTTAAAATAATTCTTCGATTTGAAAACTGTCTGCATCAGCGTGTTTATCAAACATTTTTCTATAATACCACCGATTTTCATATTTTTGTATGCAACAGTTTTCTTAATATTAACGATGAAAGGCCATGCTTAAGCATTCAAATTGGATGCGGATCAACCCGGAATATCTACGCAGATGTTCATTGGTCCATTTCCAAATCAAAACTTTTTTTTATATATAGAAGGATTTCTCCTCATATTCTCAGATCTGTTTATTAAAAAATATTTTTATGCCTTTTAAATGTACTTCTTTTCCCTTTTAACATGTTAAAACTTTAGTTTAAAAACATCGTAACCTACTCGATAGCAATAACATACAAAAATCACCAAGAATAGGCATATTTGGAGGTTTTTAAATCTACTGGATAATCATTCATCATCGTATCCACTGCTAATTGTCTAAATCGCATCGATTTGTCGCTATAAAAAAGTTTATTTGTGATAGTCTTTTAATAGTATCTACATTAAATTAAACAAGTAAGAAAAATCATGCGTTAAGTATAGATTATGAAACACTTTCCAACACTTCCTGAATGCTTTAACAAAACTTCGTTATTTAGGGAAATAAGGTATATAACAGAACTATGTAACCATTTTAGAAAACGCATAAAACATTTAAAAAACTGATTTCAGCAGTTACCATCCATAGCAAATATGTATTCAAATTCTTTTGAACAGCTCTGTATTTGATCTGTAGGTTGATATATATGCTATATAATGGGGAAATTTAGTTTAGCAAGAAAACGAATAACAGGTTGAAATTTCTCTTTCAGCAATTTATACTAATAGATGGAAACATACTTGTGTACTTTTGTACAACCCTATAGTTAACCTAGTACCTTTATTACACGCCACGATTTAGCTAAAGTATAATTCAAAGTAAAACACTCTTAAAACTACTGGAATCACATTTCCAGAAAATATCATTTATAGACGGCCATGTATCCAATTCTTTGCGTGACCCTGTATATAATTTTATATATGTTATGCAAACATTTCTTAGTAAACAAAATGCAGTTCAGCGTAAAAATGCATAACTCATATAAAAACCACCTTTAAGCAATTTACAATCATACCCAATAACCATTACGAATTCTTTTGCGTAGCCCTGTATATGAATTACAGCATTTATGCACAACATATGCAATGCATAAATATAGTGAAACATGAAAGCACATAACATAATTAACAATGCATTTCCAGCAATCATCACTGCCGTACAGCACTTCGGATACAATATAGTATCTGAAATCTTTTGTGCGTCCCTGTAAATGCTATGCACTTCGTATTACACATGAAATAAGTTATAGTAAACATCAGTAACGTATATCAATTTCATTGTACATGAAATAATTTAACATAATTAAAATACGTCGGAAAAAATTCCCTCCACCCGTATATCATTATGTAACGGAATTCTTTTGTGTGGCCCTGTAAATGAATAATATTTATTCTTTGCATCGCATATTCTGCGGAATGCATATTTTAGTGCACTTGGTAAATGCATATCAATTTTATTATGTTTGAAAGCCTGTAACATCACTTAAAATCATTTTAAACGATTTTTCCTATAGGCCGTAATGTAACGGAAAACTTTTGACTGCTGCTGTAAATGAATTAAACATGCTACAAACTTCATTTGCAATAGGATTCGTGCTATGGTAGAGGTCATTAACATCCAAAAATTTCAGAACAATCCGAGTATATTTACGGGATTAGAGCGCGTACAGACGGTCAGACGGCCAGACAAACCGAATGCATAAACACTTTTCAACTTTGTTGGAAAGTGTTAAAAATGTAACGTTACTAACATAGTTAATGTTTGACGCAAAGCTATATTGCACACTAAATTATTAAATATTAACTAACATTTATTTTCCTCAACCAGACTTTCTGCTTAATTTTTCGCAACTGAGATTATTCAAGTGATTTTTGTTTATAGGCTACAAAATGCAGTTGCTATTGGTAACTGACAAAAGAAAAAAAATGAAATACGTAGTGGAAAAGGTCCAAATACCGTCTAGGGTTCAAATACCGGTTACTAGGTGTTCTGAGAACTGAGTGCAGCGCAGCTTAGCCTTGATAGGCAGAGTTTGTAGCTTTAATTGAGAGAAGAAAGTTACGAAATGTACGTCACTGAAGTCTGTCTCATTTACAAATAGTGAATACAAAAGTGTCGAATCGACGTAATCTGGTACGTCAAAAGTTTTTCACATGTGTGTTTCTCATTTTTAAAAAATACGAGTTGGAACCCGTCGAAATTCGACGAATTAAAATGTTTAGAATGGAGCTGTTAGATCGAATTTATAATAAACCTACAAAAATAATTACAATAAAAAATTTGTCTTGCATTGGTTATCTAACTCTTAAAGCAAATAATGTTTTTAACCTAAAATTACCAAAATATTATTTCCAAAAACTTTAACTGCTTAAATTATTGAAAAATTAAACTGTATTGGAATACGTAATCAAGATGAGTAATTATTTTGAAGTTATCGATTGAGGCTCTTACGTTTGTTTTTACGGGATGAAAAATCAGTAAAAAGGATTTCGCTTTGTCACATCATAAAATTTCCCTCCATAAAATCTAAACTGTACATTATTTTCAGATTCTCAAATTTACACACGTACCACTCAAATTCACAATTTAAAAGTATTTTAACGCGTAATACATTATTAATGAATGTATTTTCAAACTTAAAGTCACATTTGTCCGATACAACTTTTCATGTGAACATTCGCATTAAATTTAAGTTCTAATCTCAGTACCCGCGAAAATTTACCATTGAGAAATTTGCCTTTAGTTGCCATAGTATTGGTCATTTAGTATTGGTCAAATATTTAGTTTTATCAAAGAAAATGATCGTTTTGTTTTAAATATGACATCATTTTTACTCACTGAATAATTTTGCCGAGCGGCTCAAACTCAGTATCAGCGTTATGTAAAAATATTAAAATATCTTCTTCTATCTTTTGATTTATGAAGAAGAATGCATGTTTTTTTTTAATGGCTGACGTAATTTTCTGTTCAAAAATTAGAAATAAGTTACTTTTATTTGTAATGTGAAAATGGCATCAATAAGGATATAATCAATAAAAATAAATAAACCATGACTATTTCCCCTTTACTTTTAATAGAAATGGGGTACTTCAGATGCCACAGGTACAAAATTGGTACTAAAAACTATAAAAAAGTAATATCTCAAAAATAAATTGAGATAGAGCTTTCAAACAATTTTTTTTTCATTCAAAAGAACATTTTTTTCCTTATTCGACGGTGTAAAAATTAAAACTGTGCGACGTTTAGAAGTTTAAAAATTTGCAGTAGCGAAAATTGCAAAACCGAAATTTCATTTCAAATTTCAAAGTTTTGCCATTCGCTGAATGACGTATGCGTTACGCACAGATATGTTTGTCCTTTATAATATAGATAGATACTGGTCGTATATTGGCTTGAATTGTTGATGAAGTTATTTTCTAGACATATTTAACTCTCAATTGCCACGCGCACATTATTGGTATTTTATTATATGAATGAGTAATACTGGTTTAGACTTAAACATAGCAGTGGTCCGAATACCGGCTACCTAGAGTGGCCTAAATACCGGCTAGCCAGTATTTGGACCTCTCTCGGTCGCTGTGCTTGAAGGGGAGGAAAATAAATTAATTTAAATAGTTCCATAATTAATAAATTATTTAAATGGTTCAAAAATAGTTCCAGTCCCATTTCGCAATATGAAAAAAGCAACTGTGGCCATAATTCTTCAGGACCGACACTGGTTACCGGATCACTTTCCAAAAAAAGATCTGTTGGATACTCCAAAATTGCGTGCAATAAATGTGAAGAGAAAGAAAAGAAAATGACGGAGTAACCAGGCGAAAGAGGCAGAAATTGGATTTTAACCCTCTCGCTGCGCAACCCGAGATGTCCTCGAGCAACGTAAAAGTGGCAAAATTTGCACAACCTGAGATTTCCCCAGGGATGCAATTTTTTCCGTCTAATTAACCCTCCTTGATTATTCCCACCAGGTACTTTTTTATTGTAATTTTTGCCTCATATTATCGGTGTATTTTCCCGATTAAATTAGACAAAAATTTTTGTTTTGAAAAACAGGTGACAAAAGAATAAAAATTCTTAAAAGACGCTCGTTGCGAAGGGGTTAAATATGCAATTTTTGAAGCTATTTTGATAAAACAATTACGCAGCGAGAGGGTTAAAAAAGTGAAAAGGGAAAATATCCAACAGAGGAAGATGATACAATTTGTTTCTTCTGCATGGGTGCTTTCTCTGTGGACAAGAATGGGGGAGGGGATTCTGGGTTCAATGTTAAGAATGCGATATGTGGGCTGATAGGGACTGCACCGACGCAGAGAGCGATATTATGTTTGTGATTTTTTCGGATAAAATATTTCTCATTTCAATCAGCAAGCTTTTCTTTGTTTTACACGTTAAAAAACAAAACTAGGAACATAATGGGAAGAAGACTGTGAGAGATAGTCTTAAAGAATTTTATATTTTTGACAAAAATACTTGTTTATTAAAAAATGCGTATCTTTTCTGTGCATAAAAAATGTTATTAATCAATAAAATTTATTAAAATAATATTCTTATTGCTTAATAAATGTCATTAGCTCTATTTGTGTGATATTTTGGAAAAAAAACTTTGGTAGCCGGTATTTAGACCCCATTTTAAAAATTCAAAATATGAAGACTTTCGGAATTTTGCTTTTTATAAACAGAAAACGCCTTTTAAGCTGATTTTTTTTCTTCTAAACATGTGTAAAACATGTCAAGGTACCCTGCTGTTACTTTTTATTTTATTAATTTTAAAAATTGTATGATCTAGATTGAAACAAAAGTGGTAGATGGTATTTGGACCTTTTCCTCTATCATGTCAAATCAGTAAAATGATAGAACAAAATAATTTATATTATGGTAAAACATGTATAAAGTTTCGCAAAAATTCATACACCTAATTTAAAAAATCAGACAAATATATTAACAAAATATCAAAATAAAATAAATAATTTAAAACCCTTATTTGTTAATTTCAACATCCATAATTTATCATTTAACCCATTGAGCGTTTCACTAGATCATAAAAATGTACCTTAATAAGGCCTTGAATAGGAAAAAAAACTTGTTCGAAAAGGTAGAAGGGGTTATGTGATTTTGTAGTTGAAAAGTGCTAAGGGATTTAGTTCTTTCCCCTTCTTTCTGACACTGAATGATTGAAACGTCTGTCCACTGTCTTTTATGAGGCGTGAATGGGCGTTTAAAACTAGTTGACTAATAGCTTTCGAAAACGATTGTCTAGTTAATCCCATACAACATCTGAAAGTATGTAACGAAATAGCAGTTTTCAGGAATACAGGTGTGCGTTCCGTGTTGCTTAGAATAATGTTTGTAAACTGTTAATGTAGTATAAGTTAATGTAGTATATGTATCTTTATATGCTATTAAATTTTATCTAAATTTGAAAAGAATTTATATCTTCGTAATAACAAGCATGTTTCATTTCCTCTAAATGCATTCTTTTTTTCTAAACAGTTTCTGTTACATAAACTTGTAAATTTTATTAATTTGTAATGATTTAATTACAAAATTAAACTGGAAGTAATCGATTTTTTAAATAAATTTACATTTTATAAAACGCACGCATAGCGATAGATCTCACTATACAACGAATCTCAATTAAACGTTTAGTACACTTTAGTTACACTTTTAGATAGGGTTATTCATCGTATCTCAATTTCAATTAATGCTAATATTATTTTTTTTTCTTTTATAAATAATAATAATAATAATAATTTCTCATTATGCAAATTAGTGTAACATCTGCTTTCTTTGATTTTCTATGATATAAATCTGAGATAGCTGATATATTGTACATTATCCTGATGAATATACCAGTTGAAAATACATTAAAATATTCTAACTCCCCCCCCACCAAAAAAAAAGTGATTTATTATAAAGTATTTCAAATGCGCATTCAAAATAAATGGAAAAAACTTCTTCTAAATGATAATTCTTCTAACTTATTTTTTTTTTTTGTGAGCAATAAAAGAATTAAAACAAATTTTAATAAGATTTTCAAAATGTGCAAATTCCTGTTTAAAAAAAGAAGAAAAAAATACAAACTGACAACCTTTTTTCCCAGCCATACATAAAAAAAAAAAAAAAAAAAAAAAAAAAAAAAAAAAAAAAAAAAAAACAGGCGGATTTTTGGATCTTATAATTTAGCTTCCAGATAACAAATTTGAATTTTTATTAATTCCTATTATTTTACTGATAAATGTAGAACATTAAAAGAAAAACATTTATTGATGTAATCAAAGTGGCAGTAATTATTTCAACCTTTCCTTTCGTCTCGGCAGGCAATTGTTTTAGTACAGTAAAACCAAACATGTTAAGGCGTTTCTTTTTTATAAAGTACACTATTTCTTATACTTAAATCATGTTTAGAGATAGTAAAGATATATTATTTAAGTTTTACAGAATTAATTAATCAGTAACACTGCACAGTACCACTGTATATTACAATAAAACCGGTTAATACGAGATCACTAGGTACGAAAACAAATTCTGTTTTAGACAGGTTTTACTAGGTGTAATTGTGTAATATTTTGTATTTGGGAATATAAAATTCTCCGTTTAAGGCAGGATTATGTTATACATGGATTTCATTTTTACAGGTTTTACTGTAATTAATTAGTGATCATAGTATTGCATCATTAACAAATTATAGGTGTAATACTTGTGCATATGTATAATAGTCCTCCCCACTTAATCGGGTCACGGATAATCGAATACCCCGCTTATTCGAATAGAATTCTCCGGAACCGAATTTATTCCTATTGGTTCTATGTTATTTTCCCCCGCTTAAACCAAATAACTTTTACGAACCTCCCCGCTTAATCGAATAAGAACTGTGTGACCGATGTTTGAAAATAGGCGCAGAAAGCCCGTTTCAGCTAGAATTTCCTTCCACCTTTTGTCATTTCCGGTTCCTTTACGCTGAAAACAAATTTTCAGTTCTTCCTGCAATGATTTTGGTCGGCAGGTATATAATGGACAGGTCAAATGATTTCCCCACCTTGATCTCACCACCATCGCTTCTTGCTGTTAATCAGGCTTTAATGGCAATGCGTCGTCACTTCGAGACTCGAGATGGTCGTTGTGATATATTGCACTCATTCGAAAAATAACTCTATATTTACTCCTTTAAAATTTCACTTAAACAAACAACTTTAAACGATTTTTTAAAGGCAGTATAAGTAACATAAATTAGAAGTAGCAAAGTTTTGACCAAACTCAAACGAGCTGCATTAAGTGTGATGTAAACCATATAAATGAATATACTGACGTTAAATTAATAAGTATTTACTTTATATTAGCATTCGTATTTATTTTAGTTTATGTTATTCTATTAACGATTTATTATTTTGTTAATTAAACATACCGTAGATGGGTATTTTCCCTTTTTATTACGCATATTACAGTTATGATTCCCCGTTTAATCAAAAACCCCGCTTAATCGAATATTATTTCTGGAACGAAAAATAATCGTTTAAACGGGAACGACTGTATTACTGATTAAATGCGAGTTTTAATTTTAACAGTGAAACCCTTTAAAACGAAATGATAAGGGGCAATATAATAATTTTGAATTAGAAATTTTCCAAAGAACTTTGGATTTTTTTAAGGCAAGATTCCGCTTAGTACAGGTATTACTATGTATAAATAGGTCAATGGAGAGTCTGCATAGTAATATACAAAATAAATGTGCTTTTTGTAAGTACCATTGTAATAAAAGTGCCCTTTTTTTTAAGGGTGTCATTTTTCTCCTTCTCACCACCTAGGAAAAATAATTACATTTAAAATTTTCCAATAACAGGAATTATTTTAGGTACCTAATATATTCTCCTATTGAAAATGAGAAAAATACAATCCATTTCAAATATCTGTGAAGAGTAATACCTCCCTCCCCCCCTTTATCTCCCATAAAACTTCCAGCGTCCATCGGCCATAAAGAGATAAAAAGGATTTAAACTTTACAACAATAAGTTCGCAACTCCGCGGGACACAAGTTGAACATTCTTAGACCAGATGGAAACTAAGCACTATTTTTAATAATTTCGAAATGCATTCATGTATTTTTTCTTATATTTAGTACAGTAAGACTCCGTATTTTTTCAAAAATTCTTTGGAGAAATTGAAAAAGAATATTTGTAAAAAGAAACATGAGCTAAAAATCATGTGTCTAGCATAAATTATGAAACACTTTCCAATACATTCAGAATATTGAAACAAAACTTTACAGCTTATTACGGAGAAAGGTGGTGTCTAAATAAATAAATTAGAAAACACATAACGCATTTGAAAACCCAATTTCTGCAATTGCTGTCAGTTAGTTGGAAAAATATCTATTTTTTGTGCAGCCCTGTATATGCTCTATAACTTTGTATGTATGTATGCAAAAATTTAGTTCCGCAGGAAAATTCCCATTCAGCAATTTCTGTCAATAAACGGAATTGTACTTGCGATAGTGATTCCCAGTATATGACCTATTGAATTTATAAACACCACATAATATAAAAAAAAAATAATAATAACAACAGTCAAATTTAAAAACGTATACCGCAACTGATAACGAACTTATAGCAATTATTGGTCATAGGCCAAATTTTTTTGTGTGTCCCTGAAAATGAAATATAAATTTTATGCACATCATATTCTACAGTAATTGCCTTGTAGTGTACAACTCCTTAGTGAAATATAAAAATTCCAATATGTTTAAAATAGTGTAATATCATTAAACTACACCATACACGATTTTTCTAATTCACCGTAATGTGACGGCATTCTTTTGCGTGTCCCTGTAAACGAATCTTACATGCTACACATTTCATTTTCAATAATGAACATGCCAAATTAAACAAAAATAACATATATCAATTTTATGGCAATTGGACTAAATTTATGTGAATTAGAGCACGGACAGAAGGAAAGACAGACAAACCGAATTTATAAACGCTTTTCAACTATACTGGAAAGAGTTTAAAAAAATCAAATGACAGTTTTTATAACTTTTTAAGATTTATCCTTTTTTTAAGTTTTAGGATTTGGATGAAACCAGTTTTAATTTTCCTTCTCAAGATATTTTTATTTTTTTCATTTAATTTTTAAACAAATAATATTAATAAACAAATAGTAGTAATTATTATCTCTGCGTATTTGTATGTATGGAAACTTTGAAAACTTTCTCCAGCATAAAAAATAAAAGCTCATAAAAATAAGAACGAAGAATAGATTGTGAGAATAGATTTCAAGAATAGATTGTGAAATACTTTCCAACACATTTATCTATCTACAAAACTGTACTGAAATTTTACCGGTAAATAAGGCGCAAGATATGTGGCAGGAAGATATGTGAGTAAACAGTATGGTAAACATATAACACATTTAGAAATCCAGTTTTATCAATTACCTTCTATAATAATTTAAAAAAAATAATCAATTACGCACCCAAACGGCCATGTATCTTGTTGGTTTGCGTATCCCTGTATAAATTTTTTTATGTTCCACAAAATTCTATTGGCATACAAATATAGTTCAGCGAGAAAATGCATCCCACAATTAAAACTATTCTCTAAGCAACTTCCATAGTCAGTAATACTTATATATTTTTTTTTCTGCGTTTCAAGTAAAGCAGGTGTATCTGTTCTTTCAACGCGCTACTTTGATAGCTTATGTATAAGAACAGCGAGTTTTATATATTTATGGAATCTTTGACCAAGGATAGTCTTTGGGGTGAGAAGGAAGAGAGTGGGGGAACATAAAAAAACTTTACATACAGATATTTTAAAGGGGTTGAAATAAACATGTTGACTAACAAACGGAAATTTTATCATCTTGATCTTTACAATGTAGGAGAGGGCAGAGTTAAAGGGGTCGGGGGGGGGGGGGTAACAAAGTATGAGTAAAAAATTCAGTATTTAGCGCAAGGAAACACAATTTAGGCAATACATTGCATAAATAAAAATGTTTTACAAAGATCTTTGAAAATAAAGTTTAATATATAAAATTATTGGTTATGGTGGTCCATTAAATACATATATATATATATGTATATTACATATATATTGTCAGGGGCCGACTTATGTAGGTGCATGCGGGGAAGCTTCTCCGGGTCCCCCTTTTTAGGGGACTCTCATGAGAGTAGTCAGGATTTTTATTTAAATGGTGTCAAATGTTTAAAATTAAATAAAAGTGACCAAAATTCATACATTTTCGAACTTTTAAGAAAATATAAAAGTGCGGTCCCCTTCCCACCTCCGCTTTCAGTAACCTCTCCACCTACGCAAATATCATTAGAAAACTAATGATTAATATTTTATTATGACAATTTAGTATTCTATAGTTTTCAAAAGCAATTTTTTATTAACGTTTTTCTCTTAACGTGGCAAGTTAAAACCAATACTTATAACCAATTTGGGACGTTTTCTTTTAGACATCCTATAACGTACGTAGATAAGCAAAGTAAATGTTTGCAAAGAAATACTCGTATCAAACAATCTATCATTTTTTTTTCTACTATTTTCCTACAAGTATTTTTTTCTTAAAGTTTTGATTATCTTTTTGTGACACTCTGTATACAGATGTAAGCAGTACCGGATATAAAACTTATGCATATAATACAATAGTATGAAGTTTATTACTAGCTACTTCCACATTATTCACAAAAAAATCTATAGATAGATAGATAGAGGGGGGGGGGGCAGAATGATTCTTACCTTTCCCCCCATAGCCTAAGTCGGACCCTGCCCTGTATATGATGGTTAATTAATGCTCTTCCGCCTGCCCTACCGCTAACTTTTGTAAATATTATTTAGATGAAAAAAAATTGCTCGTTTAACAATAAAAACTTTGACACATTAACGAATTAATATATAAGTGTAAAAGCTTGACAAATGCAGGTATGACTATGTAAATGATTTGAGAGCAAATGTTTTTTTTTTCTTTCACTTTTTCTTTTTTTTCACTTTTCGACAAATAAATTACATGAGAAATACAAGCGTTTTCCCATTGTAACCTTTATCGTGCTTCCGTGTGCAGAATTTTTTTTTCAAAACGCCAACTTTAACAGCATTTTCTAAAAGACTTCCTTCCTATGTTTATCGAAAATTGAAAAAAAATTGTTCGACTTTATAGTTTCTGAATAAGAGTACTTGCCAATTCCATGTGTTTATGAACAAAACTGAATTCAGGAATGTGTCACAAAAAAAATCAATTTGGAAGATTATGCAGTTTTTGTACGGGGCATTCGCCCAGAGCACCCCAAATTTAGTGTCATAGACCTTGAAGCAATTGCAATAAGTTGGATTTATATGATGTAACAATTATCAGTCAGCATGAGCAGGAAAGAAATCAACATTAATTGTAAAATATATTTGTGATCTCTAAGTAATCTATAATTAAAAATGGATATTTAAATACGTTAAAATAAATGTGCATTATACAGTATTAGTGTAGTTTAATGCATTAAAATAAATGTTTTCTTAGTTTAATTCTCATGGTAACGAAATGAAAAGTTCAATCATCAAAATCTAGTTTAACTTCTTTTTTTTTCCAGTTTCAATACATTCATTTCATTATGATTGTTTTAATCATACTTATCATACAGTATTAGCATTAATTCTGATCATATAGTATTAGTCTATATGAGATATATTTATAAAAAAATAGATTACCATGATTTAATTTGTCATTTAACAAACATGATTGTACAAAGTAAAGTAATAATAATAATAATAACAATAAATTTAAAAAGATAATGCTTTCATTTGCATTATTGTAAGAATCTTTTAGATAATGATTCTTCCCTGTTTTTAAAGACATATACTTACACTTAATCATATCTACTGCTTTAATTGCATCCATTATATTGATATTTTTGAATAATTCTATACTTGTACTGTTCATTGGTATCTTTTTAAACAATATATAGTTACACTTGAATATTTTAGGCTAATTGTGAGCTAGTACTACTTTTCCATCTGACCTTTGTAAATATTACTTGCATTGCCATGAAATCGATATATGATATGGAGGTCTGTTCACTATTGGAAATAGTGAGTGTGGCCTTTATTGTTGGTTTACATGGATGTATAAAATAATTCGAATAAACTCGAATTACGGTCTAGATCGATATCTGCTTGTAGTACTTTTTTTTATAGTAGTATATTAGCCCAACCGCAATAATTGATACACATTGCTAATGTGCACTGCAGTCTGTTTCCCATAAAAATTAATAGTAATAATAATGCGCGTAGTGTTTACTGATCATTAACAGAGGAATTCCAAGACAACCGAAGAACAGTGCACTAAAAAAGGACGGTTGAAAAAGGGCACTTTTGTGAATATTTAAAATATTTTTTAGTAAAGGGTGGATTGCTGAAATTAAAATAATTTTAATATCTATAAAGAAAACTGTCTTATTTTGAAATTTGGTTTTCACACTCGAGTTCAAATTTAATAAAACATTACTTTCATTGTATCTTTCTTAATTTTTCAAATGGTGAAGAAAAAAAAAGTTTTAAATAACCATAAGTTTAATAATATTTCTTAGGCTACAATAAAGATAACTCTTCGGCTATCAGTTTTTATTTTCCGTTGGGGGGGGGGGGGGGGGAGTTTGTCTAAGATTTCTGCTGTGATGTTTTATTTTTATATCAACAATCTTTTATGTTACATTGTGCAATATTCATGATTTAATAATTATTGATTAATACTAATTTTAAAAGAACTAGTTTAAAACATAAACATTTCATAATCCTTTTATTAAATAAGCGACAATGAAAAAAATATGTAGCAAGCTACCACTATTTGGAATTTTACTGTTCCTGTGAACTGTTTTCTTTAGAAATCATCTTTACAAGGGAAGGGGTGGGGCTGTCAATCATAGTTTTCTCAAAGCTCAAAGCGTCACTTACAGGTAGTATTTCGATGTCATTCATGGGTTGCAAGAGTTTGGATTAGATAACAATGGGAGATATTTACTCTCTTTCAAACCTTACTTCAAAGAAAACTCATAGAAACTTTTAAAGTATCATTGAAATTAATTACACTGGAATATTTGGTCAACTCTGTTGTATTTAGTAGAATGATTAGGTAAAAAATAATGATAATTGCAGATATCGTTCAGGGAAGTGCAGTCTCATAAGCATTTTTCTGGCTACACCTCTGGTTCTTCTCTGTGAAACACAACTGTGAGAATAAATAAGATTTAGGGCTTTTTAATATGGCAGTTTTAATGTAAGAGTCGCTATATTGGGACTCGTTATATAAAGAAAGCACAAATAATACACAATGTTTTTAATTTTCCAAGCGTACACAGCCAGTGATATAAACATAAGAATGGTTTTTGGATTCTCTCCCCCCCCCCCCCTCAACTTTCAAAAGAAATCAAGTATCCAGTTATTCAAAAATATAAGTAGGTCGAATATAATGAAAACCACACATATAAATATGTGTAAAAATACACCTTTATTTATTTTTTAATGCAAGTAAAAACAAGGAAGAGTAACTTTTGTTAAGATTATCTGTCTTTAATGCATATGAATGCATTACCTATCTTAAAATGATTATTATTGTTTACTTTGCTTAATCATATTGGTGAGATGATAGGTTATATCTCCCAACCTGAGAACTACTGTGTAAACATCATTTTATTGATTGAAATAATTCTTTCATGGCAAATCTCTTTGTATGTAAACTGCCATATAAACAAAAGGAAAATCGAGATAAGAACAGGAAAAAAAAAAAAATATGATACGTTTGTAGAGATTTTGAAATACAGCCTTCACGGTAGAATTATCATTAACTTTGTCTCATATGATAAAGGAAAAGTTTCAAATTGAAAAATAAAATTACTTTACTTTTGCTCTAAAATATAAAAAAAGCATTGCAGATTACTGCGAGCAATTGCACTTAATAAAGCCGTCTATGATGTTTAATTGCGTGGAGTTTTTGATCTACTTCCAACAATTAATAGGCTATTTCACTCACGCGAAAGCACCCGCTCGCTAATGTTTATTTGGTGGAAGAATTTTTTTAAGATACCTCGTTTTTATTTCCATTTTTTTAAACGAATCTTTTGCATTGGCTACGTAAGATCGATCTATAGAAAGACCGTTTTTTTCTTTTTCGATTTTGTTTAAAGTTTTTTTAAAATTTATTTAGGATACATTTACTTTCGGAACCGGTTTCGAAAGTAAAAGTATCCCCATTAAAAAACCTTGCAAATAAAATAGAAGGAGTAAAAAAGTCCTTTGTACAGATCGACCTCAGCTACTCAAATCAAAGAAAATCGTTTAAAAATACTGAAATGCAAGCACGCTATCTTTAAAAAATTCTTCCTTAGGAATAATATTGAATCTAGGAAAAAAGGTGACCGGAAAAAACGTGACAGAAAAAACAAGAGCGGAAAAAACGGGATAAGGAAAAAACGAGACCGGAAAAACGTGACAAGGAAAAAAAGGTGACCGGAAAAAACGTGACAAGGAAGTGTTAAATATTGAACTTGTCGATAAATAAATGCTAAAAACTAAAGTAAAGTTTTTCCACTGTCAGTTTCTTACAGCGTAGGGGGGGGGGGGGGGCAGAGTTAATGGGTGAGTTTGACAACTCTAAGATTTGGTCCAAGAAAATACAATTTTAACATTTCATTAAGAGAAGTTTATTATGACTTCTACAAAAGACAAGTTAGTGCTATCCACGGATGGGGGGGGGGGGTATTAAGGAAATACAATTTATTGATTCTTTCAATTCGCTATTGATAGTTTATATATGAGTAAAGATGTTTTATAACGCGGAGGGGGAGGGAAAAAATTGCATACACAGCCTGTAAAGGGAACAAAATAAAGACGAAGAGAGGAGGCATTTTCTTTAGAGGAATTTTTTCATTATCCTGCTTTTTGCTCGCAGGCTATCAAAGCCCAAGGATTAATGTGCACGCAGGTTCTGTATGTATGTATGTATGCACTTACGTCTGTATGTACGTAACGCGATAACTCTTGACAGAAACATCCGATTTGCTTTAATTTTTTTTCCAGGTTCATTGTTTCCAAATTCAATATTTAACACTTCGTTGTCACGTTTTTTCCGGTCACCTTTTTTCCTTGTCACGTTTTTTCCGGTCCCGTTTTTTCCGGTCACCTTTTTTCCGTTTACCAATCTACCTATAATGAAATTTAAAACCTATCTACATCGATGCTTTTTCTGGCCCATTCAGCGTCATTATAGACAGGTTTCACGGTGCTAGTTTTAAATTATGCTAGAATTTGAATAAAATTTGCGCAACAATAATAAATAAAAATATTATTTTTGAAGTGTAATGTTAAATTGGATATTTGAGATTTTTATTATTATTACACAACAAAAGTGCTGTAAGTAAAGAAAAAAAAACAGTTTAGTTATTTAGTATTATAGTTAAATGAAAAAAATGACATACATTTGGAAGTAAAAAGGAAAGAAAAGAACGTGTATATTCATTAAAAGAGCAAAATAAATAAATATTACATAATAAATAATGAACATGCAAAATAAATAAATATTATATGGCAAATGATATAAAATAATAATTATTATAGTAATGAATTAGGACAGAAATAATAAAGTAAAATAAGTAAACGATGATATTCTATAAAATTGCCTAGTATATGGTTCTAAATACAATGCCATTCTTAAGCATTAACAGAAAACGAAATCCCCTAAGGCATTCGACTTAAAATACGGTAATCCAGTTGACAAATAGTCTGCCTAACGCCTATTGTGTGCTTGGAAAGAGGGGGTGATTGATAAACGCCTTCTTTAACTCCCAGTCTCGAGAAGTGGGGGGAAGCACAAACGCGCAAACGCGTTCATAACCGTCAACAAGTAGAATATTTTGACCGCCTATACGCGCTTGTGACCATCTACAAGTACAAAAGTCTGACCGCCTATATGCGTTCACGACCACTTACAAGTACCAAAGTGCGACCGCGGATACGCGTGCGTGACCACGAAAGGGTTAAACACATTAATCAAATGCGCCATTTTCTTTCAACGAATAGAAATTTGAAAATCGTCTGAACTGCCATAGAAAAGCATTATTGCGCAAAATAAAATGTTCTATATATTCCGAACGAATGAACCAAATTTAACGAAGAACTATACAGCTAAATCCGGGGACCTCACCAACATGCCTTCTTAATTTCAAGCTAATCGGATGCTTTTTACGGTAGTTATCGCGGGACAGACAGACAGACTAACTAACTAACTAACTAACTAACAAACCGACTGAAACCAAAAATTTTCAGGTCTCCACAGAAAGCCTTCACTGACGTTTCGGCAAAAAACACCTTTATGCAATTCACGCTCATTCACAGTAATACTTAGGATTTTTTACGTGTAGCCCTGTATATGGTCTATAGAATTTATACATACCACGTAGTGTGTTAAAATTTAATTAAGCTTAAAACGCATACCGTAACTGGAAATGCATTTTCAGCATCATCCCTAATAGACAATATTTTGGAGACCGTATTTTATCCGAAATATTTTATGGGTCCCGGTAAATGAACGATAAATGTAGTGTGCAGCATATTTTATTGTAAGCATGTTGTAGTAAACGTCAGTAATGCATCTATATTCCATCATTTTGGGAATAGTTCAACATAATGAAAATACTCTGCAGAATGTTTTCCCCCGTAGACCTTTATATAACCGAGCACTTTAGTGTGACCCTTTAAATAAACGATAAAGGCTTTGCACATATTCTACATAAAGCATATTTTAGTGCTACTCAGAAATACATATCCATTTCATTATATTTGTAACAGAGTAACATAATTTAAATAAGCCGTAAACGATTTTTCTTAATAGACCATAATATAACGGAATACTTTTGAGTTCTCCTGTATACGTACAGTAGGTTCTACACATAAAATATTCCATAGAAACCATCTTCTTGGTAAGCTTAACCCATTCATGCCTAGCGTCCCATTTTTGAGATGCTTCGAATTTTAATAAATTTGTATAATTTTCTTCTTCTTTGTAACATGAAAATTGTATGACATAATTATCTATAAATGTATTTATCTGTTGCCTAAAGATGGCAGCATAAGATCGATATTTACTTGCTTAAATGAAGGCTTTTACGGAGTTTATAGATTTTTTATTTTTGAAGATGGTGAAATGTAAATAGTAAGTGCATTTTTGTATTTTCTATTAAGGATCCAAATAAAAAAGTCATAATCTTAGCTGGTAGACTTCTTTGAAACACGTATTTTTTTTTAGGTAGCTTTCATTACAAAAAGCTACCTATTGCAGCCGTTCGGAGGAAAGCGATTTCAAAAAAATTTGGTATATTTTCATCGATCATGACCCCCAGACCCCGAAACCACCCTCCGTTCAATAGTTGATATATATATATATATATATATATATATATATATATATATATATATATATATATATATATATATATATATATATATATATATATATATATATATATCCATATATCGCGAAACAGCACCGAAAACTGGCGATATGAAGCAATTAAAATAATAAAAATTTGTAAAAAATCACCATAAAATTAAAACAAAACACAGGACGCGTTTCGAGCTAAAAACATAACAGCTCGTCATGAGCTACAGCATACACGTGTCCGTAAACGAACAAGTTCAAAAATGAACTGAAGATAAAGAATGTTGCGAAGAATGCGACAGATGGCGCTACCTGATAGAGGGAAATGCAAAAGGGAAATGTGTTGAAAAAAGATAGAAGAGAAAATGAAATGGAAAAAATGGAAATAAAAGAAAAAATAAAAATAAAAGAAGTAAATTAAAAATATAAATAAAAATAATAAATAAAGAACTATAAAAGAACAAGAAAAAAAATCCAAATTATTATTATTATTATTATTATTATTATTATTATTATTTTTTTTTTTTTTTTTACAAAATAAAAAGAAAAGAAACAAGAGAAAAGGGAAAAGAATTACAAAATTAATTTCCACGCAGGAGATAGGAAAGGAGATGATGGGAGATCATTGACAAGATTAGCAGAATTTTTAGAAATGAAATATGCTTCATGAAAATCCAAGTGAGAGGGAGAGGCCGGGGAAGAAATAATTTTGGCCATGGAGAAATTGAAACAATGGCTGGAAGACCAACAGTGAGAAGCAATCGAAGATTTAGAGATTTCTTGATTTGCAATATATCTCTGATGCTCGCCTAATCTGAATTTTAAAGCTCTCTTTGTTTGACCAATATAACCTAAATTGCAAGAGCAAGGAATGAAATAAACACCCCACCGGTTCTCAGTAGGAACAGGATCTTTTAGAGAAGAGAATTTAATTTTATTCATAGGTTTGAAGATAACTTTAAAGTTAAAACGAGAAAGTATTTTAGCAATTTTGAAACACAGAAGAGAATAAAAGGGCAGAACTATTATAGAATTAAAATTAGGAGGATTATTTGAATCAGAAAAAGGACGTTTAGGCTTATTAAATTTATACAAAGCTTTATCAATCAAAGAGGGATTATAACCACGAGCAAGGGCAAGAGATTTCAGATAATTAATTTCATTATTCAGAGCAGAAGAGTCAGAACAAATGCGTAACGCCCTAAAAACAAAAGTATAAAAGGACGCCACTTTTTGTTGAGGAGGATGATTTGAAAGGGCATGAGGAGGAAGGGAGACAGCGAAAGGTTTTCTATAAACGGAGGTAGAGAACCGATCTGGGAGTTTTGAAACCAAGACGTCAAGGAAAGGAAGAGAATTGTTCTCTTCGACTTCGAGAGTAAATTGAATACAAGGATCAACAGAATTAACAAGAGAAAGGAGATTAGAAAGATCAAGGTCAGATGGAATTAAAATGAAAGTGTCATCAACATACCTAAACCAGAAAGGAAATTTATATAAACTGAAGAGTTTTTCTTCAACAAAATGCATATAAATATCACATAAAAGAGGAGACAATGGATTACCCATGGCCAGACCCTCAGTTTGAGAATAGAAAGAATTGTTAAACTGAAAAGCAGTTTGCCTGACACAAATACTAACTAAATGCAGGATTTCATCAATCTCAATGGAAGAGTAATGAAATTCGCGCAACCTTCTTTTCAAACAATCAATTGCCCCTTGAATAGGCACGTTAGTGAAAAGGGATTTAACATCTAAGGAAACCATTATATAATTGCAAGGAGAAAGGCGTTTAATTTTATCAACAAAGTCAAAAGAGTTTTTCACGGTATGAAAGTTAGTGGAAGATAAAGGAGCGAGTAACTTAGAAAGGAACTTGGCAAGTTTATAAGAAGCAGTACCAATATTGGAAACGATAGGGCGAAAGGAAAGAGTAGGTTTATGGACCTTAGGAAGAGCATAGAAACGAGCACAATTAGCGATAGTAGGGGTGACCAAACGTTTAGTGTTATCATTAAGAAAGACAGAATTTTTAATGACATGCTTGATGTCAGATAAATGCTTAGTAGAAGGATCCTTTTTTAATTTGGAATAGGGACCAGAGTTTAACATAGATTCAACGTGGGAAATATAATCAGATTTATTGAGAAGAACTGTTTGACCGCCTTTATCAGCCTTAGTAATAAGAAGGTTAGGAACGGAATTAAGTTCACTGAGAGCAGATTTCTGAGAAGAAGAAAGATTAGACTTATTAAAAGATTTATTAGAAGAAATGACATTAGCCAAAAGGTAGCGAAGAGAATCAAGTTGACCAGAAGAAATTTTACTGTTTTTGAAAGAATGTTCAATGGGAGCAATTAAGTTCGGAATAGAAGGCTTAGAAATGCACGAAAAATTCAAGCCAAGTGAGAGCCATCATGCTGTAGCTGATGACGAGCTGTTATGTTTTTAGCTCGAAACGCGTCCTGTGTTTTGTTTTACTTTTATGGTGATTTTTTACAAAGTTTTATTATTTTAATTGCTTCATATCGCCAGTTTTCGGTGCTGTTTCGCTGTATTCAACTATTTGGGTGCTGCACCGTGTTATTGCTTTGCACGTGTTCAAGGTATTTGCTTTTCTTTCTTCCCAGTTTTTAGTTTTATTTTTATTTTATTTCATTTTAGTTTTATTATTTTGTTTTCTTCTATTTATTTACTTATTTATTTATTATTTATTCATTTTCTGGTCCTGTTTTCCTTCTTTCTTGTTATGGGTTCTTCACTTATTAATCGTTTCAAGCACCTTCGTTTGAAGCGCGCCAGGTGTTTGAATAGGGTTAATTTTCTTTTAAGGTGTAAACGTTCAAGGGTTATTCCTAAGTTCATTAATATTATTTTCAAGCTTCCTTCTTCCATTCGTGTTCAAAATGTCTTAACTAGGAGTAAGTTTGCTATTCTTATAGCCATCATTCAAGATGTTCGTTACTCTCTTTCTTGCATCGAATATGAATTATATTCTTTGCATTTACAGTTAAGTAAAACTGTAATTTATTTCCCTTTCCTTGAGAAACGGATTTTTGCTTACGTCGATTTCAAATCTAGGTGTCACAATGCTATTTTGGATAAAAAGTTTTCTTCTCTTCTGACTTCTAATTCTTCTGCTCCTAGTATTTCTCCTCTTGAGCAAAATTATGTTGTCAATTTATCTTCTCACTCTCTTACTGATTCTCAGCGTGATGTTCTCTCACTTGGCTTGAATTTTTCGTGCATTTCTAAGCCTTCTATTCCGAACTTAATTGCTCCCATTGAACATTCTTTCTAAAACAGTAAAATTTCTTCTGGTCAACTTGATTCTCTTCGCTACCTTTTGGCTAATGTCATTTCTTCTAATAAATCTTTTAATAAGTCTAATCTTTCTTCTTCTCGGAAATCTGCTCTCAGTGAACTTAATTCCGTTCCTAACCTTCTTATTACTAAGGCTGATAAAGGCGGTCAAACAGTTCTTCTCAATAAATCTGATTATATTTCCCACGTTGAATCTATGTTAAACTCTGGTCCATATTCCAAATTAAAAAAGGATCCTTCTACTAAGCATTTATCTGACATCAAGCATGTCATTAAAAATTCTGTCTTTCTTAATGATAACACTAAACGTTTGGTCACCCCTACTATCGCTAATTGTGCTCGTTTCTATGCTCTTCCTAAGGTCCATAAACCTACTCTTTCCTTTCGCCCTATCGTTTCCAATATTGGTACTGCTTCTTATAAACTTGCCAAGTTCCTTTCTAAGTTACTCGCTCCTTTATCTTCCATTAACTTTCATACCGTGAAAAACTCTTTTGACTTTGTTGATAAAATTAAACGCCTTTCTCCTTGCAATTATATAATGGTTTCCTTAGATGTTAAATCCCTTTTCACTAACGTGCCTGTTCAAGGGGCAATTGATTGTTTGAAAAGAAGGTTGCGCGAATTTCATTACTCTTCCATTGAGATTGATGAAATCCTGCATTTAGTTAGTATTTGTGTCAGGCAAACTGCTTTTCAGTTTAACAATTCTTTCTATTCTCAAACTGAGGGTCTGGCCATGGGTAATCCATTGTCTCCTCTTTTATGTGATATTTATATGCATTTTGTTGAAGAAAAACTCTTCAGTTTATATAAATTTCCTTTCTGGTTTAGGTATGTTGATGACACTTTCATTTTAATTCCATCTGACCTTGATCTTTCTAATCTCCTTTCTCTTGTTAATTCTGTTGATCCTTGTATTCAATTTACTCTCGAAGTCGAAGAGAACAATTCTCTTCCTTTCCTTGACGTCTTGGTTTCAAAACTCCCAGATCGGTTCTCTACCTCCGTTTATAGAAAACCTTTCGCTGTCTCCCTTCCTCCTCATGCCCTTTCAAATCATCCTCCTCAACAAAAAGTGGCGTCCTTTTATACTTTTGTTTTTAGGGCGTTACGCATTTGTTCTGACTCTTCTGCTCTGAATAATGAAATTAATTATCTGAAATCTCTTGCCCTTGCTCGTGGTTATAATCCCTCTTTGATTGATAAAGCTTTGTATAAATTTAATAAGCCTAAACGTCCTTTTTCTGATTCAAATAATCCTCCTAATTTTAATTCTATAATAGTTCTGCCCTTTTATTCTCTTCTGTGTTTCAAAATTGCTAAAATACTTTCTCGTTTTAACTTTAAAGTTATCTTCAAACCTATGAATAAAATTAAATTCTCTTCTCTAAAAGATCCTGTTCCTACTGAGAACCGGTGGGGTGTTTATTTCATTCCTTGCTCTTGCAATTTAGGTTATATTGGTCAAACAAAGAGAGCTTTAAAATTCAGATTAGGCGAGCATCAGAGATATATTGCAAATCAAGAAATCTCTAAATCTTCGATTGCTTCTCACTGTTGGTCTTCCAGCCATTGTTTCAATTTCTCCATGGCCAAAATTATTTCTTCCCCGGCCTCTCCCTCTCACTTGGATTTTCATGAAGCATATTTCATTTCTAAAAATTCTGCTAATCTTGTCAATGATCTCCCATCATCTCCTTTCCTATCTCCTGCGTGGAAATTAATTTTGTAATTCTTTTCCCTTTTCTCTTGTTTCTTTTCTTTTTATTTTGTAAAAAAAAAAAAAAAAAAAAAAAAAAAAAAATAATAATAATAATAATAATAATAATAATTTGGATTTTTTTTCTTGTTCTTTTATAGTTCTTTATTTATTATTTTTATTTATATTTTTAATTTACTTCTTTTATTTTTATTTTTTCTTTTATTTCCATTTTTTCCATTTCATTTTCTCTTCTATCTTTTTTCAACACATTTCCCTTTTGCATTTCCCTCTATCAGGTAGCGCCATCTCTCGCATTCTTCGCAACATTCTTTATCTTCGGTTCATTTTTGAACTTGTTCGTTTACGGACACGTGTATGCTGTAGCTGATGACGAGCTGTTATGTTTTTAGCTCGAAACGCGTCCTGTGTTTTGTTTTAATTTTATGGTGATTTTTAGGTAGCTTTCTTTACAAAAAAGCTACCTATTGCAGCCGTTCGGAGGAAAGCGATTTCAAAAAATTTTGGTATATTTTCATCGATCATGACCCCCAGACCCCGAAACCACCCTCCGTTCAAAATTGATATATATATATATATATATATATATATATATATATCTGACCTATGTCACACTGTAACTCCCGTAATTATGAACCGATTTCGATGTAATTCGGTGTGTACATAGTACATACCAATGTCTCGACCGAGTTCGTTGGCCAGCTTCATCCGCCGTTTTGTTTCAAAATGGCGGCCATTAAAAAAATTTTAAAAAATTTAAAACTTGAAATGTGGTACCAAAAAATTAAAAATGGAAAAATATTTTTTTCTTATATATTTGACCTTTATACAAAGATTCCGGAGCAGTTTTTGTTTCGTCTATATCTTAAAAAATGGCTGAGTTATAGCATTTTGAATTTCTAGCGTGGCTGACATTTTGAAACGTCCTGAATTTTGTCACGCAATAAAAGGCGTATTTATGAACCGATTTGGATGTAATTCGGTGTGTACATAGTACATACCAATCTCTCGACCGAGTTCGTTGGCCAGCTTCATCCGCCATTTTGTTTCAAAATGGCGGCCATTTAAAAAATTTTTAAAAATTTAAAATTTGAAATGTGGTACCAAAAAATTGAAAATGGAAAAATATTTTTTTCTTATGTATTTGACCTTTATACAAAGATTCCGGAGCAGTTTTTGTTTCGTCTATATCTTAAAAAATGGCTGAGTTATAGCATTTTGAATTTCTAGCGTGGCTGACATTTTGAAACGTCCTGAATTTTGTCACGCGATAAAAGGCGTATTTATGAACCGATTTGGATGTAACTTCGTTTATACATAGTACATACCAATGTCTCGACCGGGTTCGTTGGCCAGCTTCACCCGCCATCTTGTTTAAAAATGGCGGCCATTTAAATTTTTAAGAAAAATTTAAATTTGAAATGTGGTACCAAAAATTGAAAATTGAAAAAATATTTTAAACTTATGTGTTTGACCTTGATAAAAAGATTCGGGAGCAGTTTTTGTTTCGTCTATATCTTAAGAAATGGCTCAGTTATAGCATTTTGAATTTCTAGCGTGGTTGACATTTTGAAACGTCCTGATTTTTCTCACGTAATAACAGGCGTATTTATGAACCGACTTGGATGTACCTTGGTGTGTACATAGTACATACAAATATCTCGACCGAGTGCGTTGGCCAGCTTCATCCGCCATCTTGTTTAAAAATTGTGGCCATTTAAAATTATTAAAAAATAAAAATAATTAAATGAGATACCAAAAAATTGGAAAATGAAAAAGATTTTTTTGTATGTGTTTGACCTTAATACAAAGATTCCGGAACAGATTTTCTTTCGTCTATATCTAAAAAAAAATGGCTGAGTAATAGCATTTTGAATTTCTCTTGTGGCTGACATTTTAAAACGACCTGATGTTTGTCACGCGATAACAGGCGTATTTATGAACCTATTTGGATGTAACTTGGTCTGTACATAGTACATACCAATGTCTCGACCGAGTTCGTTGGCCAGCTTCATTCGCCATCTTGTTTCAAAAGGGTTGCCATTTAAAAAAAAATTAAATTTAAAATTCAAAATGAGGTATTAAAAAATTGGAAAATGAAAAAGATTTTTTTTATGTGTTTGGCCTTGATACAAAGATTCCGGAGCAGTTTTTGTTTCTGAAAATTTGTTCTTTTGTTGATATCTTAAAAAATGGTTGATTTATAGCACTTTGAATTTCTAGCATGGCTAACATTTTGAAACGATCTTGTATTTGTCACGCGATAACACACGTATTCGCCTATTTCGATGTAAGAAGGCATGTGGATAGTATACATCAACACCTCGACCAAGTTCGCTGGCCAGATTCAACAGCCATCTTGTTTCAAAATGGCGGCCATTAAATTAAAAAATATATATTTATTTAAAGTGAGGTGCAAAAAAATTAGAAATTGAAAAAGGTTTCTTTCTTAAGTATTTGATCTTGATATAAGGATTCAGGAGCATTTTTTGTTTGTCTTTACCTTAAAAAATGGCTCAGATATAGCAGTTTCAAATTCTATTGTGGGTGACATTTTGAAAAATCTGATTTTTTGCATGCGACAGCAGTCCTATATATTAACCGATTCCGATGTGAGTGAGCATGTGCACAGCAATTACTAAGGTCTCGACCAAGTTCACTGCTTAGCCTCATCCACCACGTTGTCTTAAAATGACAGGCACTTTAAGAAATTGCCGAATTTGGCAGCCAAATATAAGTTACTTTAAAGAAAAGCAGCTTGGATAAAGCTGACTAATTTCGCGAAATTCTCATTCATTATATTGATAAAAATTAGTATTGAATCTCCTATATTCGGTTTCCACTAAATTGAGCTTCGTGTGTTTGCATGATATAAGTTGGTTTTTTTTTTTAAATAAGGATTATGAAAGCTACCTCTTCCTCCCGGCACTGGCCGGAAGGACTTTTTACAAAGTTTTATTATTTTAATATCCATATATATATATATATATCTGACCTTTGTCATACTGTAACTCTCGAATTTATGAACCGATTTGGATGTAATTCGGTATCTACATAGTACATACCAATGTCTCGACCGAGTTCGTTGGCCAGCTTCATCCGCCATTTTGTTTCAAAATGGCGGCCATTTAAAATGTTTTTAAAAATTTTAAATTTGAAATGTGGTACCAAAGAATTGAAAATGGAAAAATATTTTTTTGTTATGTATTTGACCTTTATACAAAGATTCCGGAGCAGTTTTTGTTTCGTCTATATCTTAAAAAATGGCTGAGTTATAGCATTTTGAATTTCTAGCGTGGCTGACATTTTGAAACGTCCTGAATTTTGTCACGCGATAAAAGGCGTATTTATGAACCGATTTGGATGTAACTTCGTTTGTACATAGTACATACCAATGTCTCGCCCGAGTTCATTGGCCAGCTTCATCCGCCATCTTGTTTAAAAATGGCATCCATTTAAATTTTTAAGAAAAATTTAAATTTGAAATGTGGTACCAAAAAATTGAAAATTGAAAAAATATTTTTTTCTTATGTATTTGACCTTGATACAAAGATTCGGGAGCAGTTTTTGTTTCGTCTATATCTTAAAAAATGGCTGAGTTATAGCATTTTGAATTTCTAGCGTGGCTGACATTTTGAAACGTCCTGATATCTGTCACGTGATAACAAGCGTATTTATGAACCGATTTGAATTTACCTTGGTGTGTACATAGTACATACAAATATCTCAACCGAGTTCGTTGGCCAGCTTCATCCGCCATCTTGTTTCAAAATGGCGGCCATTTAAAAAATTTTTAAAATTAAAAAATTAAAATGAGATACCAAAAAATTGGAAAATGAAAAGATTTTTTTTGTATGTGTTTGACCTTAATACAAAGATTCCGGAACAGTTTTTGTTTCGTCTATATCTAAAAAAATGGCTGAGTAGCATTTGAAATAGCATTTTGAATTTCTATTGTGGCTGACATTTTAAAACGACCTGATTTTTTGTCACGCGATAACAGGCGTATTTATGAACCCATTTGGATGTAACTTGGTCTGTATATAGTACATACCAATGTCTCGACCGAGTTCGTTGGCCAGCTTCATTCGCCATCTTGTTTCAAAAGGGTTGCCATTTAAAAAAAAATTAATTAAAAATTTAAAATGAGGTATTAAAAAATTGGAAAATGAAAAAGATTTTTTTATGTGTTTGGCCTTGATACAAAGATTCCGGAGCAGATTTTGTTTCTGAAAATTTGTTCTTTTGTTTATATCTTAAAAAAATGGTTGAATTATAGCACTTTGAATTTCTAGTATGGCTGACATTTTGAAACGATCTTGTATTTGTCACGCGATAACACACGTATTCGCCTATTTCCATGTAAGAAGGCATGTGGATAGTATACATCAACATCTCAGCCAAATATAAGTTACTTTAAATAAAAGCAGCTTGGATAAAGCTGATTAATTTCGCGAAATTCTCATTCATAATGATTTAATATTGATAAAAATTAGTATTGAATCTCCTATATTCGGTTTCCACTAAATTGATATTCGTGTATTTTAATAATATAAGTTGACTTTTTTAAAATAAGGAATTTGAAAGCTACCTCTTCCTCCCGGCACTGGCCGGAAGGACTTTTTTTTTTAATTGTGAAATTGTATGTTCAAGCCTATTTTTTATCCAATTTTTGCGACGTGCAAAATACAGGGCGCTAGGCATGAATGAGTACATATTTTTATTATCCATTTAGGAGACAGTTATTTATGTAAAGTACTTTTCAAGATTATTATAATACAAATTGTTTTTAAACCTCAAATACGATTATACTTAGTTTATTATTACTAATACTTATAATGTTATTAGTGTCTGTAAAGAAATATATATAATTTTTTAGCAAATCACAAAACTACTAATTATAGTATAAAATATACTACTTAAAAGCTTATTTTATGTAAATTTAGACAAAATATATAATTTTTCATGTTATATTATTACAAATATTCTGCATATTCCCATATTTAGTACACTTACTTTTTATAAAATAAATACAAAAAATATTTAGAATAATTTTTTTAGCATTTTTCCGGTTCATTTTGCAATATTTTAAAATGATTTTACCAAAAAATTTGAGAAAAAAATTCAGGCACAAATGGGTTAATAATGTATAAAAATTGCATTACATTTAAAATTGTGTAATGCTATTAAAATTCACTGCGAATTATTCTTCCCCATAGACCATAACGTAACGAAATACGTTTGAGTGCTTCTGTAAATGAAATTTTGATTCGATTTTCATAAAATTTGAAATGACTCGACAAAATTAAGCAAAATATATTTTAAATTTCAAACCATTCGGTTGTGTAGTTTTTGCGCTGTTATATGTGGACAGACGGACAGATGGACCATACGACGACTATAGGTTCTTTGTATTTATACAATTACGAACGCAGCTAAAAATTATTTCACATTCTTCGGCAACT
Organism: Maratus speciosus; assembly: GCA_963932465.1. Taxonomy (NCBI): domain Eukaryota; kingdom Metazoa; phylum Arthropoda; class Arachnida; order Araneae; family Salticidae; genus Maratus; species Maratus speciosus. Next base: position 609,433,925 of record OZ010791.1, on the reverse strand, counting down.
TCTTCAAAAGAAAAGAAACACGAAAAAACAAAAAAAAATATACTATGCTAGTTTAAATAGTGAATAAAGAAGAACTTATATGTATCATTTACGAAAACAGAGTATCAACATATTAATATTTCAAAGAAAAACAACTGAATATTATATTTCCATGCCATAAACAGCTTTGATCACATGTTTGAAATATTCGTATACTTTTCAAAAATATTGTTCTCACAGACTTACATAGATGGCATCTGCGAAATTCACGTGCCTTAAATATTCTTATGATGATTAAAATTCAAGTTGTCTTTGAATAACATCAGAATTATTTCGTACACTTCAAATAAACATTTCAGTATTTTTGGATCTATTTCAAAGCAAATGAACTTATTTGTTAATATAATAAGGTTTCTGTTCTTAAAGGATACTAATTATCTTTTTGGTTCATTAAAATAAAGAAAGTGTTTGGAATTTCAATTAAGAATAGAGTTCTTTTATGAATGTATTAGTCTAAATTTACGTAGTATTTTCCAGAAATTCTACGATGCATTAATTAAAGATGTAAATGCATCATCATATATTTACACAGTCTTTCTCTTTTTTATTCATGTGTAAGTTCTAAAAATTGTCTACTTATTTAAAAAAACTAAAAACATTTTCTTTTTCTTAAAAGTATATATCTTCGTTTTTTTTTTCGTATTTAAAATACGTATACAATTACTTTTATAAAATGCATAAATTAAGAATATGTAATTTAAAAAATGTATCTTAAAATTAGTAGCATGTTACGCACTGCGTTAGTGTTGTTGTGATAATTAACGCGTCTATTTTAGAATAAAATTATCTTTTGCCAAAACAAATCCTTCTATTTTCCACAATTATTTAGTAAATAAAAAAGTTAAGAAGTTTAATCAGTTATGGTGAAAACATTTTCTATATCCTAAGCTATACAATCATTACCTAACTTAAGTTATAAAATCTTTAGCATTGGCTTAAAAATTTTATTCGCGGATTTTTTTTTTTTTTTTTTTTTTTGAAAACTATATATGCAGTCAATAAATTTACGAATAAATTAGATAGCTATTCATCATATCAATGCATTTTCAGATTTAACGCGTTTTCTTTTAAATTCGACTATCACATAGCATTATGTATTTCAATAAATTAAACATAATTTAAATTTTATCGAAATGGAAGAGCTTACAATAAACGCTTTTTAAATATTAACTTCTATACCTTCTTTCGAAAAAGGCATTATCTCGGAACGAAGTTAAATATTTTGATAAAAAATAAGTATTAAATAAAAGTTTATCAATAAAAATACAATAAATAAAAATATTTTCTACATAAACTAAATTTTATTTTGGTTGAAAACATGTTCTGTTTTTTAACTAGTTAGATAAGAGTTTACATCATATATTCGTACTTGTTAAATACTTTGAGAAAGTTACAAATAATATTTTTCGTTTATCCTTTACCATAAATAGAATTTATTTTTAAACAAAATATAATATCTTAAAAAAGATTAAATGATTAGTTAAAGATTAGTTGAAAACGATAAAAAGTAGCATCAAACTCGCTATGTCTGACTGGCAGGCAATCACTCTGCGTCCATGCCACGAAGGGCAAGCTGGAATTCACAAACTAATGGGTATTTGAAACGTATGCCGAACTTTGAATCCCAATTTCCCAAAATCGTATGCCCATTTGAAGAAATGCTTTCACAAAAACAATTAAGGATAAGAAAACTACAATATACCTTAAATTAATAAAAATCTGTAATTTTGCAATTAATTAATCAAAAGTTTAATACAAGTTTTAAAAAGGAAGAAGTTCTTTGAAAATTGTTTTGGGTGCGGAGTAAGGGATGATGCAATAACTTTGGAACGAAAAATGTATTAATATCATTGGGAAAAAAATTTACCGATATGTATATACAGGGCTGCCACAGGCGACTATTTTATAATTCTATTTCGCGCCACTTTTAAATTAAAAATCTTTTACATGCACTTTCAAATTATTTGAAAGAGAAAATTATTACAAAATGTATTTTATAAATGTAGTGGTGCAAACAGAATATAAAAATAGTTACCCGCGGCAGTCTTGTATATATCTATTTTTTGTTAACAGAAAAAAAAAAAAAGATAGGTAATATAAATTTTGCGCCTTCTCAATTTGAACTTCTGGGGCTGCCGCCTCCTTCGCCACTCCTGTCGCACGGCCTGACATTTAAATAAATCTTAACGATATGATATGCAACTTTAAACGAGATTGTTTACATTCCACCATAAGCTCGAAAATTTGAAAATATTTCCCCGAGTCCTATATTTACACGAAAAGCTCTCTGAGAAGTATTTTGTAATTTTGAGATTGCATTAAAAATCTCCTTTCGAAGGCGTTGATTACGCCAGGTATTTTGCTAGAATAAAAATTGCATCGAAATTCCTTTTAAATCGATAAAAACTCATCTCTTAAAAACCATTTTAGGGATGCTCGGCTTAAATATACACAAAAAATATTTGTTTGTAACCAATCAATAAATAACAAATGTCAAGAAACTTCAAAAATATGAAACTTAAATGTGACTTCAAAAATACGGCATTCAGAAATCCGGCAACTTCAAAAATCTGTAATCCAAACCATATTTTCCCTTCCTTTTTCTTTTACACTTTCAACTTATGGGAGAAGAAAAATACCAATTCTTTATGAATTAAAAACTTAACAATTGAAAGTAAAAATGAACAAGTGGGTAAGTGTAACCAAAGATCGCACTGAGAGTTTCATTTAATATTCCTTTCAAAACACTTTATCGTTTTGCAAAATATGTTAGTTCCACATTTCGTCAGCAGGGGACGCACTCTATTCTAAACAAGCCTATATCCGAACGAAACTCCGTTTTACAATGTATCCGTAGATATATTAGTCCGGGGGATCGGACACATAGCACCCAATATTGTTAGGCGCCCCCTGGCGGTAAAAACTGGAGCTAAAATATGTAAGGCTACTGTGCATAATATGAAAGCGTGGTCAAAGGGGTGTCGGCAAAAGTTAGAAAAGTGCCCCCCGGGTGAAAAGGGTGGAGGTTAGAAAAATTGCACAAAAAATACATTAGTTAGAGACCGGGGGGAAAAATATAAGATTTTTGATTTTTTTATGATTTGTCGCGTGTTCAGCTATAAGTATTAAAAATTTCAAGTCTTCAACTTAAAAGGCCTCAGTTAGAAAAAAAGCTTAAAATACACAAGTTAAAGCCCAGACGGGTAAATATAAGATTTTTTCAAAATTTTATAATTTGTCTTTTGATGTAAGGAGTTCAGCTATAAGTATCCAAAATTTCATGTCTCCAACTTATGTAGTTCCTGAGAACGGGCTCTGTGACAGACAGATTGACAAAGGAGTGAGGAGACTAGGGTTTCGTCAGATGAACGAAACCCTAAAAAAAATAATATTTCAATTTTTTTCTTCTTGTGTCAGAGGGGATTTTTTGCTGAACAAATTTTCTGGGTTCTACACAGTAAGGGAACAACTATGGGGACAACTTTGGCGTATGCATGGCACAATATATAGCCGGAACGAATTTAGCCAACGGCGACATCAATGATGAGGAAGAATTTTCAGGCTTTCACATTTCCCGTAAAAAGACCACGATTTATGAGCTGATTGAACGCGCAAAATTTGAAAATGCCTTAAATTTCGGAAAGAGATATAGATGACTGGCTAGGCATTGACGAAAATGCATCAGAAAACGAACAATTTAACGGACAGCGAGATCGCTGACATGCTAAATAGAAAAGGCGATAATGCTAGTAGCAGCTCAGAAGCGAGGATGAACAACCGGACGAAGAAAAGGTGTCACTGGAAAAATGTTTAAATTTGACTGGATAATTAATCTGCTGTAGAGAAAAAAAAAACTGTATTTCCGCAATAGGCATTCTTCATTTGTATATATATATATATATAGAAAAAAAACTTGTTAAAGAGCTGCCAAAAATTTTGAAGCAAACAAAGTTGACATCGATGTTTCCGAAATTACAAAAGAGGAAACAATTTCGCTCTTTATTAGATATTTTTTTGTGTGTGTGACATAGAAAATACCAATTAAGTTAAGTTTTTTTAATATTTAATTTTCTCGTTTTCTTATATAATTATCACTTAATAATGAATTAAATTATTTTTAAAGGCACCATTAAGAATATAGTACTACTTTCGATGTTCCTAGTTACTCTTTTGATATTTCTTCAAAAATTCGGAATATTCAAAAATCCGGCACAGTCTCGGTCCCGATGATGCCGGATTTTGGAAGTTATACTGTAGTTTAGTGTTGATATTAATTATTAAAAAACTAAAATATTTTATTATTAACCATTTGGAAAAATGGTTATTGTTCTCGTCAGGGTAGGAAATCAAAAGCATATCTGAACGTTTTCATTGGTTTAATCCGCAATTTATTCGTTATCTGATTGGTAATACAGTAATCTGTATTTCACTTTGGTTTCAACAACGATGGACAATAGAGTGTTGCCACTATGACAAAAAAGTAATAAAAACTACAAAAAAAAAATTAATAAATCAGAAACAAATTGAGATACAGCTTTCAAACGAATTGCATTTAAAAGTACATTTTTTTCTCTATCCGAAGGTATAAAAAGTAATATTGTCGGATGTTTAGAAGTTTAAGAATGAAATTTTATTTAAAATGGGTCGTGAGATTTTTTGGAAATCTGATGATAGAAAAGCCTTTTCCCGAACAGCCAATGAAATGCTTGGATAATACGCAAGTTTCAGGAAATCTTGCAATTTTTACGTGTAATAACACTATTAATGTTTAATTCATGGCGTATGTAATGTATGACCAGCTCCGTAGAAGTTTAAAAATTTACAGTACTGAAAATTGTAAAACTGAAATTTCTTTTAAAATTTGTTCACGATGGGTCCAGGAATGTTATCGTTTAATCCATGGCGTACGTAATGTAGGATCAACTCCGTGCGATTTTTTATGTCTTAAATTTTAGTCTTTGAAAAAATCATTTTCCAAATGGTCGTTGTAATTTGTTAAATTGCTATTTTTTATATTACTTTATAATATATATATTATATTCCTTTAATACATATCTGATTTTTATAAGCAAATCGAAATTTGTAATACTTTATTATTTCTCATTATTTCCATGCTATGTTATTATTTATATAAATGAAACATATAATAAAGCACACATACTACAATATATATTAAAACACACATACACACATAAATAACGTCTGCATTCAACAGTTAAAGGTATATATAAATATTTTACAGACATACATACAACTAGTATTAAAAAATGCTCTGACGAGCACCAAAAAAGGCTAATATGTTTAAGTATGAAAAAGGGTTTCACAAGTGCTTCTAATAGAGCATGAAAAAGGACAAGGGGTCCCTTCTTGGCTGCAGCTCACTGTCAATGCCAACTTTGAAAAAATCATATTTGCGCTTTTTCCATATAAAATAAATTCGCGGTACTTTAGTAAAACTTTCCGTCGCGCTTTACATGTTAACTGCACTGTTGTACTGCGCAGCGTCTGCAATGCAACTTTGTACAGTGCACTGTGTACCATTATCTCTCTATAAATTGTACTACACTGTACATTCCTATTATGCTTTTGATTTTTGAACCTCAGCGCACATTCACACTGTGCTTTTGTACTTCCGTATTAAAGGTGTATGCGTCTAATGTTCGTTTATAATTTACATGCATTGCTGTACTGCATAGTACATTGTACAGCCACAGCCACTTGCTTTTAATTTCAACAATCAATGAATTAATAAATATAATGTTATGCGTGCACATGTGGAATTGTTCCTGTGCAGGGTGCTGCAACAGTCTGCACTGCACTACAAATCAGTTTTCTGTACAGTTCTACATTGCGGGCGTGCTTGGTGGCCCTACATGAGTGTGATACGCTGTAGGAACTAAGGTTTTTGGTACTATGTCGCCTTACATTCATGTTTAATCAGGCTGCGTCTTTACTGGTTGTGTTTACACTACACATTTTTATCGTAACTGTGGCTGATTTTTTTTATATGAAAAAAGCGCAAATATGATTTTTTCAAAGTTGGCATTGACAGTAAGCTGCAGCCAAGAAGGGACCCCTTGTCCTTTTTCATGCTCTATTAGAAGCACTTGTCAAACCCTTTTTCATACTTAAACATATTAGCCTTTTTTGGTGCTCGTCAGAGCATTTTTTAATACTAGTCATTTAAATTTTTTGATAATTATATATTGAATATAAATAAACTTGAGTTGCTTTAAATATTCCCAATACTTTTTTTCTTATTTCGCACAATAATGCACTATTTAACCAAGTTATGCACATTGTTTTAAGAGGTTCCAGGTTTTTTAATCAAATTCACGTTATTTTTATTAATAATTTAATTTATTTGGGCTCCCTTAAATATAACTAATATAATTCCTTAAACTGATGTTAGTTTTTGTTGCATTAAAATATCTTAGTTTGTTGATTCTCTCTAAACAAGTAAACCCTATTAGTTTACAATGGAAGTCTATAGAAATTTGGCGATATATCACCAAGTTGGTGACAAACTTAGCGGTATTTTGCGACAGAACAGGGTCCCGTATATGGTAACCCTTCTTATAGGTATGGTGATGCATTAAATGCTGTTCTATTACCAATGAGATGCGTTTCATTTGAGCGTTGCCATTAAACAATTAATAAGTAATCGCGATTTCTGTGACACATACGATAGCGTAACATATATTGTAGATTATCGTGGAAATCGAAGGTTTAGGCCACATCGTATTGTTTAGTTAGACCGGTTATACTAACATCGTTCTCATGTTTTGCTACAATTTCTTTTATTGAACAGTAATTCGCTTAAGCTTCTTACTACTGCTATCACTAAGCGCTTTTTCATTCTTAGAAGCCATAATGAGAGCTAAAATTAGCGCAAACCTGAGTAAAAGTAAAACAAAGAGTTATTTTTTTTACAGTAATAAAGGTACACAAAGCACTCTGATATGCACACCTTACTCAAAACTTGACTAATAACAAGAGTTATGTGAGGGTTGCCAACTGAACTATTCGGCAGCCTTGGTCGGTAACCGAGATATTGCACGCCAACCGAGTCAAATTTTGATCACCGAAGTTGGACATAAACCGAACTGGTTATAAACAGAAGCGGTCGTGAACCGAGGTTCCTCTTATATTTTGACCTATAAGTTTGCAAATATGGCATTATTTATATATTCAATGGCGATGATCATTAGGCATCTTAGCGATTTTGGCGATGAAACTCATCGATTTCAAAGTAACGTTCCGAAGTGTACTTGAACCGCCACAGATGTCATATACGCTTCACGTTGACGCGATTTTTTTTTGACGCCAATGTCATATACGCACCGGGGTACTTAACTGGCGCCAAAGTTTTCTTATTTTGCTTGATATGGTAACCCGAATGTTGTTGTTTATTTATTAATAAATTGTTTATTTACTTTTATTTTCTTTTTTAAAATTATATAAATTGTTTTGTTCTATTGTTATTAATTAAACTTTTTAAATTTTATTGTTAATCCCTTTTTAAAAATATATATGAAACTGGTATTCGAAAACGAGGTTTTCGCCAAATTAGCGTCAGAAAAAATATCGCGCCAACGTGGTGCGTATATGACATCTGTACCATACTTAGTACAACTTGATTATCCTGTCGACAAAAAAATTATCGCCAAACTATAAGATTAAATGACAATAATGGATGGTAGTAAATGTTACATTCATTTGACATTTAACACGATACACATGTTTGTTACGTCATCAAGTGATTTTTAATTCAAGTTTTGGCAAAGGTGTCATATACGCCGCATATTGGCGCGATTTTTTTTTTGACGCCAATGTCATATACGCACCGGGTACTTAACTGGCGTCAGAGTGTCGTTATTTTGCTTGATATGGTAACCCGGATACAGATGATATATTAAGGAGGTTGGCACAGATGTCATATACGCCCCATATTGGCGCAATTTGTTTCTGACGCCAATGTCATATACGCAACAGGTACTTAACTGACGCCAAAGTATCGTTATTTTGCTTGATATGGTAACCCGGATATTGTTGTTTATGCTGTTGATGTTTTCGAAAATTGGCGTTAGAAAAAAATCGCGCCAATATTGAGCGTATATGACATCTGTGCCCAAGTTTTTATTAGTATTTTTATTAATGTTTTACTAATTTATTTATTCTTCCGTTATTTAAAATAAAAATTATGTCAGTTTGTATCATTTGGCAAATAGTTTGGCGAAATTGGTAGACGGGATAATCAAGTAGTACCATATATTTTTGCTGTACATTTTCGACAATATCTCAAGCAAAAGTACCTAAAGTTAAACGAGACCCTAATTATTTAAGGCACAGATTGTCATATAAAACAACGGGTTTGCTGCGTTTTTTTTTCTGACGCAAATTTGACGAAAACCTCGTTTTCGAATAGCAGTTACATATCTATTTTTAAATTACTTTCTATTATTTTAAAAAGGAAATAACAATAAATAATGAAAAGTCTAATTATTAATAACTATAGAAAAAAACAATTTATATAATTTTAAAAAATAAAATAAAAGTAAATAAAAAAAATAATTGATAAATAAACAGCAATAGCTCAGTTACCGTATCAGGCAAAATAACGCCATTATCGCGCCAGTTATGTACTCTGGTGCGTATATGACATCTCTTCCTTATTAAAAATAGATGGAATGGTATTTTTTAAGGTATGCTTAGTATGTGAAGTATTTATATTACTGCACAGCTGTCGCTTGTGTAAGTCAGGATGTTATGATGATAATTAAAATAAACCTTACATTTAGCTCCTGAACAGAAGCTCGGGATTTACCCTGTTTTTCTTTTTCCTATCAACTCGTTTGTGCTCCATTGTGTCTATTACTCCAGTTCAAAATATTAATCAAGAAAGTTTATATATATATATTTATGACAATTATGCATTATCTGCTTAGGTTGACGTCGATTTCACAAATACAAAAATCTGTCAGTTGAATTTCAATTTTTATTGACTTATAAAGACAAAAGTACACGTGTTATCCCTTTTTTTAAAATTATTGTACTGCTTTTTAGGGAGTGGCAACACGAAATAAATTATTGAATTAGAAAATTAGAAAATGAAAAGGGGAGATTTCTATAATTTTATGGGGACATTATAAAGACAATTTCGATTTTCTCATCGACCGTCAAACATACAAAGATGAAAAAAAACCTATTCTAAGTTTTAACAAGAGGATCAAAATAAAACAAAAACGAAGTTAATCCACGCACTGGAACGTTAGCTACACTTTGTTGAATTTTGTGTCTTCATTTTTTCGTTTAAGGTTAAATAAAAAACTACTGAAAGCTACAGTAATTTTTTAAATGCTATCAGTTTATTCGTCTCGTCGAGTTCTATCTTTCAAAAGAAAAATCATTGTCGTATGTCAACTGGTTCGCCAGAAATTTAAGAAAGTCGTTTGCATTTTCTATTTCTTAATCATATTATAGCTTAACGCTGCCGCGTTTGCTATGATAAATACAATAAACCCAACTGGAGTGAAAAATTATCCAGAGCCAGGAATCGAACCCGGGACCGGGGCTGCTCTGTGGTTAGAGCAGCAGTCTTGTATACTGTGGTCCCGGGTTCGATTTCTGGCTCTGGCTAATTTTTCACTCCAGTTGGGTTTATTGTATTTATTGTATGTATGTCTGTAAAATATTTATATATACTTATAAATGAAACATATGTTATGAAAGAGAATATAAGTTTTTAAGAAAGATTCGTTACTGTTTATCGCGATACAAATATAAAGAATATTATTAACAATGCAAAGTGTTACTTCGAAAAAATTATATATTGTTTGAATTTAAAATAGCATGTTCACTGTTTAAACTAACTTTTAGTTTTATTTTACATTTTTGGAAAATAATGTTAAAGACTTAACAGGTAGTTCATTGTTATTTACATCAGGTAACGTCAAATATATTTATAAATATTCATTACTCCTTTGAAAATCGATATTTACTTTAGCATGTAAACATTCTTTGTTGCATATCCGGGGTCTTTGTTTTGAAAATTAAGTAAACATCTTGTCTCTCTGCGGACGGAAATTAAGTAATTAAAACCACTCATGTTATATGAAATGCAATTACATTCTTTGTCACTAGCACTTTTTAATTTTCTTTAAAATTAAGCGTGTTTTGTGCCAATTTCTAAATTAGATTTATGTGTAATATTTAAAAAAAATGTCACTACTTCATTAGCCGGATTTAAGTGTTTCTTTTACATCCTTTAAGGATATTACTAAACATTGAACGGGCCACTGAATGCTCGTTAAAAATCACTTAATTATATCAGATTTCATTATTGCATTCAAAATCAAAATTTCCTTCATCTGAGAAGCGACTCTTGTGTATCCGATGTCTTTCAGTTAAAAATTAAGTAAACACTTTTCTTTCTACTTCAAAATTAAATAGTAAAAATGTCTCACGTAGTCAATAATAAAATGAGATTTTTTTCGAAATAGCTTTGTTTTGAGTTAGAAAATTAATTTTGTTTTCTAAATATAATTATAATATAGTCTCCTATTTAATTATTTGGATTTTAATAATTCTCCTTAAGATGTTATATTAGGGTGGTCACAAGAAATCAGTTTTCGAATTTTTTTTGGGGGGGACCCCCCAAAAAGTTGCCAATTGGCTAGAAAATGAGATTGGCAAAGTTTCAGCTCATTTGGATAATGTTAACCCGTGCCTCATTGAGGTCAAAGTTTTAAAAAAAAACGTAATTTTTTGCAAAAAAATGCTGTTTTTACTTCACGAAGTGAAGACAATTTAACCTAGAAATATAATACTGGTCTCATTTCATAAAAAATATTTTTGCCTTGAAGAACCACACACCACTTTTTTGTAAAAAATTATAGATTTAAACATATGCGCATTTTTCAGAACCAGACTCGATCTGAATCCTAAAAACTGACTTTTTATGAAAATGCGAAAAAACATTGCAACATTCTATTTCATCTGCTTTTCACCTTTCTGTTTTCATTTTGTACATAATAAAGGATTTAATTTTTAAAAAATCAATCGTAAATGAAAGAAATCGAAATCTAAACTTAAAGAATTAAAAGAAAAAGAGGGCAAAAAAAGTATAAAAATGAGAATAAATAATGTTTAAATGCATTTTATTATTAAAGTTGTGTTACAAGAAAGGAAGCATTATAAAAAAAAGAAATTATTATCCCTTGCAATTTTCACAGTAAGATGGTAATGGCTTAGATAAGGTCGCTTTTGAAGTGTCTTGAAAAGTTTTTCTACATTTCGATACAACTTCTAGCAGAAACTGTTTTTGTTCTTCGTCTTTTGTTAAACAGGAATCGAAATTTCAGATTAATTTTATTTCCCTCTCAGCTGTGTCATTGACAACCTTAAAACCATTCATTATTTTTTCTGCTTTCAAATAATGTTTATTTTCACATCATACATTGGGAACGGTATTTAAAAATTACATGTTAATATAAAATCTCTTAAAATTTACAGTTTGAGATGAAGCAAAAACACCAACTTCATTGTTCAATAAATAATCCACTTCGTTAAAACCTTTTGTTGTTCTTACATTCCTATGATCATCATCATCGTTTTCTTCTTCAAATGACTTTAATTTTACAGCTATGCTTATTTTATTCTTTTTCCCCAAAATTTCATCTAAAAATGAAAATGCAACTTGATCCTTATTAAGATACCTAAGGCAGATTACCATTTTAGTGAATAATTTCTCTTTAGCCTATTTATCAATTTTTCTGTAGTCAACAAATGATTTTAATAATTGCAGGTCTTGATTGGAAGTGGGAGCATTGAACTATGATTTGACAATAAATACTTCTTATAAATAAGCAAATTTCTCTAATACCTTCTTTTTATAAATTTGATAATAAGAGCTGAACCCTGAAAAGGAATATTTTGAGAGAATAAATGACCAGTGGCATGATGAATAGTACCAAGTGCTCTGAAAAAAGTCTTTTGGAGGAAGATGTCTTATAAAACTTACACAAAGTTGGATAAATTCTTTATCATCATCCCTGTTCTGTTCACTTTTTGAATGTTCTGTACGAACACATGAAATTTCTTCTGAATTAAGTGTTTTGTATGTAATATTTCATCTGCAGTAGCATTTTTATACTTAGTCTGAACTAACTTAGACCACCCAATCTGATTTTTTTTAATATGTAGCTGAGGGGCAGTGCCCATTTCACAATCAAAAACAGCTTTTAGGGTAATTTCTAAATTATGGTGGTGACACGGTAATAAATGCTATAGCAAAATGCAGGTTCCTCTGAGTCGACCAGTTTTTACTGCAGTGGTATCAAAATGCATTGCCTGAATTTTACTAAGTTCCTACTACTCTTCAATTGCTGAAAATACAGCTTTTGCCTGAATTATTTCGATACTATTTTCAGACCGAGGAACTCCTATTAACTGTTCTTCATCTCCACAACTAATCAAAACTGCTATCCTCTCTATATTTTCTTTATTCAAAAAATGAGGAAGCCGTTTTCCATCCCAGTGAGCAACAGCTCCCTCTAAATCGAAATTTTTAAATCTGTTTTTTATTTAATGAGCTCAGTTCTTTGTTTTCGAAATAGTTGTTTGCGAAATCGTATTACAATTCTACTTAAAATTAAAGTCTGTAGTTAACTGGTGGGTGTACTGTAATTCTCCGATGTTCAGTTTCACTTGGTAAATATTATAAAATAAAATACGTAAAACGTGACAATTACTTGGTATCTTACTATCGGTGATTTGATGAGGCATGTGGCTAATAAAAAAAAATCTTGCATTTCTGCCATCATACCGAAAGGGGGGGAGGGGGTACCAGAAGGAATAAAACTAGATAACGCTAATAGGTAACAAAAACAACCTAAGAAATATTAACGCCCTGTAATAAGAAGAGAAATTCCGATGTTTCGTTTAAATGCGCCTCAATTGCAATACAAATTAATGAGCTGATTCTTTCCATGTGCAGAGCTAGATAACTAATAATTAGCTATAATTCATGAAATATTTTTAAAGTTACAAAAATTGTTCAATTTATTTTGCCTTTTAATGCAAATAATACAAAAAAAGATATCAAAAGTAATCAAAACTATAACTTTGTCATTTTTCACTTTTTTTTCAAAAATGCAGAGTTTGAGGGTATGGTTCACGAGTTGACCTGAAAAATACTAAATGTCATTAAATATAAGTTTTGATGACAGTGAAAGTTCAAGGCAACAATATTTTATATGAAATAAACCAAGAATTTGGTTTCTAAGACAAATAGTTTTCAGTTAATGTAAGAAAAACTACAATTTTTCGCCAAAAATCACAATTTTTCATGAATTCAACCTCGATGAGGCACGGGTTAATATTATTCAATTGAGCTGAAACTTTGCCAATCTCATTTTCTAACTAATTGGCAACTTTTAGAGGGGTCCCCCGTAAGAAAATATAAAAATAATTTTTTCCCATATATCTTGTGACCACCCTAATGTTATATATTACCGGCCGCCATCTTGGATTTCTCGGCGATGCTTTGTTGGCGTTTATTGATAAGGCAATCCCGACGAGTGATGTGTTCTGGCAGCCCCGTTAAGCCTAACATGTGCATAAATCTACTTGGCGGAAAAGGTGTTTTCACGTCAATAAAAAATCCAAGATGGAGGCCGCGGGAATATATAACATCTGTTCCATAATTCTTGAAGTTTAATAATTCACACCATAGAGTATGGGTTGTTGTTTAACGGTATAAATGACAAAAAATGGTTGAATTCATTACCACTTTTGTTAAACCCTATTTTTTTTTAGCTTGCAAACTCATAGTGTATCCTATTGTGTGACCAGAATTCTTCTTAAAAGTTTAATAAACAACTTCGATTTGTATATTAAAATGTAATAAGTAAACTATTCTATCCAATCTAAAATGTAAGGCAATTCTTCTCAATAAGTTCTTTCTAAAAGCTTCTTTTACATTTAAGGTTGCTAGACACTAAACATCCATTTTCCCCTCGCTAATGGTAAGTCTATGGGCGTAGTATACGTATATCTAAAATATTTCCTCGGGAAATTAATATTTTACACTTCTTTTTTCTTAGTACTCGTCTTAAAAGACGTTTATTAGGGTTTCGTTCATCTGACGAAGCCCTATTCGTCTCATTCCTCTGTCTGTCTGTCCGTCGCAGAACCCGTTCTCAGAAACTATATATATTGGAGACTTGAAATTTTGCATACTTATAGCTGAGCATCTCACATCAAACGACAAATCATAAAATTTTGCAAAAGTCTGATATTTACCCCTCTGGGCTCTAACTTGTGTATTTTAAGAAATTTTTCTAACTCAGTCCCTAATTAAGTTGGAGATGGGAAATTTTGCATATTTATAGTAGCACAATTGCGATCACACGAAAAATCCTAAAAGTTCAAATTTTCAAAAAGTCTTACATTATTTACCACGCCGAGCTCTAACTTCTCTATTTTTAACAATTTTTCTAGCCTCCACCCTTTTCATCCGGGGTGCACTTTTCTAACTTTTGCCGACACTCTTTTGACCACTCTTTCATATTATGCACCATAGCCGTACATATTTTAGCTCCAATTTTTGTTGCCAGAGGGCGCCTACCTACCTCGGGGGCTATGGGCCCGATCCCCTCCACTAATATATCTACGGACAGTTTGTAAAACGGTGTTTCGTTCGGATAGAGAGTTGTTTAGAACAGTGTGCATCCCCTGGATGCGAAATGTGAAACTAACAGATTTTGCAAAAGGATAAAGTGTTTTTTAAGGAATATTAAACGAAACCCTCTATGCGATCTTTGATCACACTTACCCACTTGTTTTGTTTTCCTCAGTTGTCAAAATATTTCTAAAATACAGGCTTAATTTAATATTTTATGTGTTAAAAGCTAACGAACTGTGGGTAAGATTTTAACACCTCGCATGTAATTAAGTATGTATTTTTGAAATATTTTGACACCCAAGAACAAAAGAGACATCCTTTTAAAAAGTACAAAGAAAAATATGTTAAAAATATTGACTTCCTGATAAACTAGGAGGAGGCTGAACAGACCAATACCTTATCGAGTTAACGGCTGTAATTCCAGTATTAGACAGAACTCAATTAGCATATTAAAACGCAGCTGGTCTGCCAAGTCATATCTTGGTCAAAACTACCTGCAGACCCGATTTTAGTGGTGGATAGATAGGTTTAATATTATGTTTTCCTGCATCCAAAGGTATGAAATTATAGAGACCTGGAAGAAGGAAAACACAATGATAAGTCGACGGACCAAAAACTAAAATATTGTCTCTAGTGGTGTCCACCAAGATATGACTTGGCAAACCAGTTTAATTTTAAACGCTCATAGATTTAGCATTAGAGAGGAGATTTCGGAAGTTGAGTGACTAGCAGCCTTAAGATTGGTTGTTATGTTAAAATTTCCGACAATTTTTAGTTTACCACTTCACCGTCTGCCCCGAGATAACTCGGGGGTAAAAGCACTGTTTCCCATACCTATCGCCGGTGAAGTGGTTAATATAAAAATTAAGAAGACTTTATGGAATACTTTACCAACTTGGTGAAAGTTTTACGCTAACGTATATGAATATATAGTTTTATGTGTATGATATGGAAAATTGTTAAACAATGAAAGATAAATTGCGAAAAATCACGTTCACTAAAACTCACAAATAAATTGCTGATTTTTTTAAAAAATCTGCTGCCTTGATCCAGTGTACTTTTAATTATTCTTTATATGTGTATCGTTATATACAGAAGCTGCAAAAAATGCCAGTTAAAAGAAACAAATTATTTGAAATGGAAAGAGTTGTTCGGCGAAATTCTATGTGGAGAAGTCGCATAACAAGAATACAGCTGCCTTCCGAATTTTTTTAGAATAACGATATAACAACAACTCACATGAATAAAGTTATCAAGTTTGATAGAGGGGTATTGCTGATCAGCTATGTGTGCTGTAATAAGTGTTACAAAACTTTCCCTCATATCCTTTTCCATTATTCTGGGCCCTGCCAGACATGCAACTCTACAGAGGGCGCTTTGAAGTTTTTTGCCGCTAACTGTATAAACCCAGTTCCATTTTTAATTGACTCGAAGATCTGAGGTACATTAAACAAATGATAATAGCTCAAATACATCCAGTAGTAGTTTTACTTTACCGTATACTCTCTTATACAGTGGTTTCTCTTTACCTTCAATCTTTCTACATTATTGTAAATAACTACAACTTAGAGTGCATACAAATTATAATGACTCTGAAATCAGATTTACATATGACCAGCAGAAGATACTTCACTTATGCACAGAACAGCTTTTGATTTTGCAAGCAACAGTTGCAAATTTCCCTAATGGAATTCTTACTATTGGGAGAGCAAGATCTGAAAAAAGCAATGGGGATTCAGTGTCATTTCTCATTATTGATAAATTTTCAATGATCGGATGTCGTCTGATAGCCGAATTTGAACAAAGATGTCACGAAGGTAAAACCAGATAGCAATGATTTTTTTGGCGGCTTATTTGTTTAAATCTTTGGAGATGTTAGGGAGCTGCGGCCTGTAAAAGACACCTCTCTATACAGAATATATTCTATAAAAAATATTTTGGCTTTACGTGGACAAACAGTGCTTGAGACTTTTGAAAAATGTTTGACCTTAATAAAGTCAATGAGACAAAGCAACGATCAGTAAAGACAGTTTCGAAAGACCCTTGATTCGCTTTCCGTTGGTCAAGCTGCAGGCGACAATTCATTGCTTATGCAACGTCGCAAAGCTATTAGCAGAGCACAATAATCAAAGCGCAAGATAGAGTGAAAATGATCACGCGTCTGGACTTCAGGCTGGACTTTTCTTAGCAATTATGTTACGTACCAATATTTGGACAGAGGAAGGATTGGTAAACGGCGCATTGAATACAGTAAAAAATATTGTCTATGGCCCAGCATTTCAGCCTCTAGACTTGCCACAGGCTGTAATGGTTGATTTTGATGATTATCATCGGCCATTTCTAACTGAAAGGCTTTTACTTGTGACGCCTATTTCTAACGCTTAGAAAGAAAAAAAAATGTCTCATGCTCAGAAACTCAGTTGCGTTTAACAGTTGCATAACCTGCCACGATAAACAAATCTTAGAGTATAACTTTGTTACTTTCAGTATAGTTTTTCGCTTTGAGGAAGATCTCATTTAAGGGCCTTTCGCAAAGGATAGGCTCGACCAAATAAGAGGAATGAGAGCACTCGCTGTTAGACTAATATTTGAGCATTACCTGAGCAACTGACAACAGAACAAACACTTGAAAATGTAGATTCAGTAGCTGTTATTTCAAACTCTTTTTTATACTCTTAAAAAGTAAACATTAAAATAAAATATATTTTTTTTACTTTAATATGTTATCTTTTAAGCTTATGCCACTCCATGCTCCGACATTTCGGCCTGACGGATGCTAGTTATGTTAAAATATTAAATAATTATTACGCATCCATAGTTTATTAGAGTTCTTTTACCCACGGTTTATTCTATCGAGGGATTTTAGATAACAGACCACATGTCATTGCCAAACGGTCTTGTGTGTGTATTTTTTTCCGCCTGATTTTTCCAGGATAGCTCATTTGGTCGAGCGTTGGCAGCTTAAGCGAAGGATCTGGATTTGAATCTCCGGCTGGACATTTTGTAACTCAGTTGGAAAAATTACAACTCTTATTATTTCTTTACCTACCAGTGTGATTCTGTTAAAAAAATAAAAAGACATACATTTCTAGTTTCCATTATAATAACAGAGGCGTGATTAAAAATGTACTTCCCAATATCGAACAAAAGGCAACATTTAAACTGAATTTTACTCTTAATTAAATGAATATGTAAGTTATTAATAATTTATATGATTAAAATTGCTTTTAAATAATACCTATAATTAAATTGGTACTTCAAAATAAGATTCCATTGAAATTGATAAAATATTCTAAACTTAATTATAAATATCTTTGCTTAAATGTATAATTTGAAAATTTGTTTAGCTCTTGTTCATAAGTCTTATGGAAAATTTTGATTATATCGTTTTATTTTAATTTAAATGATGAAAATCAAATTTCGTTTTATTACAGTGTATTTTTAAAGCATTTCATGTAGTTTATTAAAATAATTACTGAGACATGTTTACAAGTAAAACTACCAAAATGGGGTTAAATTAATTTTCACTCGAAAAATAATTAATGAAATGATATGTTACATCTGATCTTTTAACAGTAATCAAATATACTCGTAGTTTCCTAATCATATCTGCAGATCATCAACAATGTACATAAAACAGAAGTTATACTAATTTGAAATTGGTTATGATTAGTGTTCATTATTCTTATTCAAGGAGTTTTTGAAAATAATACTGAAAAGATAAAATAGAAAAATTAAATGCCTTAAACAAAATTGACCATCATATTATATACTCGACAGATGTTACAATTTTCCCAAATTATTCACATATACGATATTTAAACTTATAAAAAAAATTAATGCATTTTAATGTAGGTATAGCTTAGTTAAAATCAAGCATAAGAAAGTCTGGATTTTTGCTTTTGCTTAAGTAAATTATAAACTTAAAATGAACTAAATTTACTTACTAAGTATAAGTTTGATAACTTGCTTGCTAAAGATAACAATTTAGGGGATCTACTTTTTCCAAATGTTGCATTATAAAATAAGATTAATTGTGATAAATAATAATAATAATAATAAAACTTTTTTAATGATTCTTTGTCTGTCTGACTTTTTTTAAATTTTGAAATATCATTTAGAATTTCAATATAATACACTTTATAAAACATAGATTTCTCCATTACTTTTAACACAAAGATGGAAAAGCAACTTGACTTTAAAATTAGCATTACAAAATTATTGTTGTTTCAGATATTCACGTATGTTAGTAAAACAGCACTAAAGTAAACATACTCCTAATATATTACCGTTACCTATTACATTTCTGTCGTTTAAAGCCATGAACATATCAAACATATTACATATGTTATCGAAAATAAAGTATATTTTTCATAAAAAAAAATATGCATTTAGGAATTTATTTAATGCTGTGGGCAACGCAAACTGCGGGCAGCCCCAACAGTTGTAATCTTTGTGAGTCAACAAATTTAAAGGAATTTATTTGACAATAAAAATATAAAGCTTTTCTTAAGAAAAGAATCATGTAGGAGTAAAATAATTAAATGAGATATTATTCATAGAAATTGAAATATAGTTTTGACAAAAACAATTGTCTGTATTAGTATATAAGACCTATACTTCGGCAATGGACAGGCAAACTGACATAGTGATAAAAGATAATCCCCCATTTGACATGCTCTCTACCTGCTCTCTGGCGGAATTCATACGAAACTTGGGTCAGCCTGACGTTTAGTAGTCGACATCTTTTCTACAGCTTTTTCAATCTCGGTGTGCCACCCTCCCTACTGTTTAGTCAGTATATTGTGGTCACACGGAAGACCATGCAGTCCTTTCCATCTGTGCTTCAGTTTTGCTGCTTCGGTATATTTATAAAATTTTGGTATATTTTCATCGATCATGACCCCCAGACCCCGAAACTACCCTCCTTTCAAAATTGACATATACAGTCGAACCCGTTTAAGACGCTCACGGTTAATACGCGATCCCGCTTAATACGCGGATTTTTTCCGATCCCTTTAATATCGCCCATAAGGCTAATGCAAAAATATCACGTTTAATACGCGAACGGTTAGTACGCGATCCCGCTTAATACGCGATAAATTTTTGGTCTTTTCAACAAAAAAATCACGCTTAAGATGCGAATTCATTGATCAAGATACAAATTCCTTCTCTCTTCTCAAGCGTTACGCATTTTGCGGATTTATTTAGATAAAAAAAACTGTTTTCGAATAGTATTGTTTACTTATTTAATAACAGATTAATTAATGCGAAAATTACTAATTGTAAATAGTGGTAGATACTTGAATAAAACCCAGCTAAATTAGTAAAACTGTAATTCTTCTTTGATCCCGCCTCCTAACATTCTTTGTCTCGCGCTTCATGTATATTTTTACTGCAGTAAGAAAGATATAGACGAATTCAGGTTACTCAGATATGTCATAAAAACTATTATGATTAGAGATGATCATGTCTGTTGTTAGAGAGGTTAATGTACGTAGCATCACTACTATGTTTTATAATGCATGTCATAGGTAACAAAAAATGAATTTCGTAAAGAAACGAATACGATAATTATTTTATGTTTCCTTTACTTTTTGTTATGCTAACAATATTATGTACACAAAGATTAATAAAAATGTTTTTTATATATATTAAAAAGAAGAGCTGATTATAATGATAATCATTAATACAAGTACTAAGTATGATTCTGAAAATTGGGTTGTGCTTCAAAGATTTAGTGATTTTTTCTTTCTGTTAAAAAAAATTAGTTTAGTAGGAAAATCACTTTTTGTTGTTTCATTTTTAGTTCTAGCGTACAAATCGATAATAAAACCATGTTGGAATCAACATTTATTTTCCGTTTTTATGCCAGTCGGTCTTATAAAAAGAACGAATGCGTTAAAGTGGAATACAATTAAGTTTTAATCTAAATATACATATTAGACACAATTTTCGACCGTAAACATATAAATGAAAGCTCTAAAGTCCATTTAGACGATTAGATGTGTAAATAAGCTCAGTTCCTGCAACATTATACAAATCACGTTTAATACGCGATCCCGCTTAATACGCGACTTTTGTCTACTCCCTTGAAACGCGGCTTAACCGGGTTCCACTGTATATATATATATATATCTGACCTTTGTCACACTGTAAGTTTCGTATTTATGAACCGATTTGGATGTAATTCGGTGTGTACATAGTACATACCAATGTCTCGACCGAGTTCGTTGGCCAGCTTCATCCGCCATTTTGTTTCAAAATGGCGGCCATTTAAAATTTAAAAAAAATTTAATTTGAAATATGGTACCAAAAAATTGAAAATGGAAAAATATTTTTTTCTTATGTATTTGACCTTTATACAAAGATTCCGGAGCAGTTTTTGTTTCGTCTATATCTTAAAAAATGGCCGAGTTATAGCATTTTGAATTTCTAGCGTGGCTGACATTTTGAAACGTCCTGAATTTTGTAACGCGATAAAAGGCGTATTTATGAACCGATTTGGATCGTTCGTACATATCAATGTCTCGACCGAGTTCGTTGGCCAGCTTCATCCGCTATCTTGCTTAAAAATGGCGGCCATTTAAATTTTTAAGAAAAATTTACATTTGAAATGTGGTACCAAAAAAATTGAAAATTGAAAAAATATTTTTTTTCTCATGTGTTTGACCTTTATAAAACGATTCGGGAGCAGTTTTTGTTTCGTATATCTTAAAAAATGGCTGAGTTATAGCATTTTGAATTTCTAGCGTGGCTGACATTTTGAAACGTCCTGATTTTTGTCACGTGATAACGGGCGTATTTATGAACCGATTTGGATGTACCTTTGTGTGTACATAGTACATACAAATATCTCGAGCAAGTTCATTGTCCAGCTTCATCCGCCATCTTGTTTCAAAATGGCGGCCATTTAAAATATTTAAAAAAAATTAAATTTAAAATGAGAT
Organism: Maratus speciosus; assembly: GCA_963932465.1. NCBI lineage: Eukaryota > Metazoa > Arthropoda > Arachnida > Araneae > Salticidae > Maratus > Maratus speciosus. The sequence continues at coordinate 609,412,250 of OZ010791.1, read as the reverse complement.
ACCAAAAAATTGGAAAATGAGAAAGATTTTTTTCGTATGTGTTTGACCGTAATACAAAGACTCCGGAACAGTTTTTGTTTCGTCTATATCTAAAAAAAAGGCTGAGTTATAGCATTTTCTGATTTTTGTCACGCGATAACAGGCGTATTTATGAACCGATTTGGATGTAACTTGGTCTGTACATAGTACATACCAATGTCTCGACCGAGTTCGTTGGCCAGCTTCATTCGCCATCTTGTTTCAAAAGGGTTGCCATTTAAAAAAAATAAATTTAAAAATTAAAATGCGGTATTAAAAAATTGGAAAATGAAAAAGATTTTTTTTATGTGTTTGGCCTTGATACAAAGATTCCGAAGCAGTTTTTGTTTCTGAAAATTTGTTATTTTGTTTATATCTTAAAAAATGGTTGAATTATAGCACTTTGAATTTCTAGCATGGGTAACATTTTCAAACGATCTTGTATTTTTCACGCGATAACACACGTATTCGCCTATTTCGATGTAAGAAGGCATGTGGATAGTATACATCAATATCTCGACCAAGTTCGCTGGCCAGCTTCATCAGCCATCTTGTTTCAAAATGGCGGCCATTAAATTAAAAAAAAAAATTATATTTAAAGTGGGGTGCAAAAAATTAGAAATTGAAAAAGGTTTCTTTCTTAAGTATTTGTCTTTGATATAAGGATTCAGGAGCATTTTTTGTTTGTCTTTATCTTAAAAAATGGCTCAGATATAGCAATTTCAATATCTAATTTTTGTGACAGTTTGAGAAATCTGATTTTCTGCCTGCGACAGCACTCGTATATATCAATCGATTCCGATGTGAGTGAGCACGTGCACAGCAATTACTAAGGTCTCGACCAAGTTCACTGGTTAGCCTCATCCACCATGTTGTCTTAAAATGACAGGCACTTGAAGAAATCGCCGAATTTGGCAGCCAAATATAAGTTACTTTAAATAAAAGCAGCTTGGATAAAGCTGACTAATTTCGCGAAATTCTCATTCATAATGATTTAGTATTGATAAAAATTAGCATTGAATCTCCTATATTCGGTTTCCACTAAATTGCGCTTCGTGTGTTTGAATAATATAAGTTGGCTTTTTTAAAATAAGGAATATGAAAGCTACCTCTTCCTCCCGGCACTGGCCGGAAGGACTTTTTTAAGTATAGGACAGTTCAGTAGCGTGCCCGGAGGACGATAATAAACAATTAATTAAAAAGTCAATATACATATTAAAGCCCCTTTCGCGGCAAAATACCGCAATTTTTGATTTGAGAAATGAATATATAATACGTGAATTATCACATCGCTAACGAAGCATAGAACCAACATTGGGAAAAATGTCCAAGCTGGGAATCGAACCCGGAACCCTTGGAATAGCACTCCAAATGCTGTACTATTTAAGTTACGAGGACGATGCCCAGCTTAGAATTTCCCACATATGTTGGTAAGGCTGCAACTGCAGCAGAATATGGAATAGTCTTAAATGGCAGAGCACTTGGAGCGCTATTCCAAGGGTTCCGGGTTCGATTCCCGGCTTGGATATTTTTCAGTTGCAGCCTTACCAACATATGTGAGAAATGCTAAGCTGGACATCGTCCTCGTAGCTTAAATGGTAAAGCACTTGGTGCGCTATTCCAAGGATTCCGGGTTCGATTCCCGGCTTGGACATTTTTCAGTTCCAGCCTTACCAACATATGTGGGAGGTGCTAAGCTGGGCATCGTCCTCGTAACTTAAATGGTAGAGCACTTGGAGCGCTATTCCAAGGGTTCCAGGCTTGATTCCCGGCTTGGACATTTTTTACAATGTTGGTTCTACGCTTCGTAAGCAATGTGATAATTCACGTGTTACATGTTCAATAATTTCGAGCGTGACTTCACTGATGAAAATTAATTGAAAAATTAATTAAAATTAAATATTGAGAAATGAAGTTTAAATTTTTTTGGTAGAAAATAAACTTGTTTTGGCAAGTTCATTCGTTCATGAAGATTGGCTCGGAAAGCTCAGATACATGATTGACAATTTCTAGAAACCTAACGATTTGAACTTAAGGGGTCTCAGGACTCTTAAAATTGGAAAAAGGAAAAAAGAAGACCATTTTCAACATTTAATATCTTAAAATGTGTGTGATTTTAAAACATAATTTTTACCGGGAAGGAAAAATATATGTTCGTTCTTTCATTTCATGTATTTTAAAAAAAGCAATATCTAGAATTAGCATTTATAGGGTGTTCCAAAGTGTCATGCATTTGACAAGCAGAAAATTTGTATAACAGTTTATGCACATGATTACAAAATAAATTTTGTAATCGTGGTATGATCGAAGTAAAATGAAAATTTTGTTGCCTACCTATACTTCAGACTGTGAACCTAAATAAATTTGTATTTAAAGCATTTTTATATTTTTATATAAAGTTGTATTTACCTAATACAAAATTTTGAAAATTTTAACAATATAATCACCTAAAACAAATATTGTTTTGAACAATAAAAAAGAAAATTTAGGTTCAGCTTATACAGATTAACAGGAAACATTTGTTTTGAAAATTTGATGAAAAAATATTCAAAAGTTTTTGAGATATCGTACGCGTTATGCCCAAAACCATCATTTGGAGAAAACAGACTTCAAAGCTTCGGAAACGCTGCCTCAGCTATTGAACGGGTATAATTCTAAAAGCCATAACTTCTAATGGGAATTTCAAGGAAACAATTATATCAAAATGTTCAGAAAAGATAGCAGTTTAACATCTAAAAAAATTAAAATTTCATTAATTTTGAGGCTTTAAGAGTCCTGAGACCCCTTAAGTTACGGAAGCACAACCTGTGGCCCGCGGGCCAAAAGTGGCCCGCCATGAGTTAACTTGTGAACCGCGATCACAATTTATATAATCTCTTAGTTTTTTTGACGCAATTTCGTCAATTTATAACTGAAAAATTGAAATTTTTGTCCAAATGTCGCAGGAAAAATGTCCAATGTCGCAAATTTTGTCAATTTGCACCGGGAAGAAGTTGCAAATTTCATCAGAGCCAATTAAGAATCGCAAATTTCGTTGATCGAGTTCGGAAAAATCACGAAATTTATAGATGAGTCGCAGAAAAATCTCAAATTCCGTTGATCAGCCGGGAAAAAGTCTCGCGTTTTGTCAGTTTATCGCGAGAAAAAATCGCGAATTTCGACAATTTGCCGCTGAAAAAATTGCAAATTTCGTCAGAGTCAGTTAAAAATCTTAAATTTAGTTGATCGGACGCGTTAAAAATCGCGAATTTTGTCGATTATGTATTCCTTTATCGGTTGCTGAAAAATCGCGAGTTTTGTTAGTTGATCGTGAGGAAAAATCGGAATTTTGTCAATTTGCCGTGGGAAAAATTACAAATTTCGTCAGAGTCAGTTAACCCGGCAGGACGGGCGCGGGGTGTTTTGACACCCCATGCCGGAAAATTTTCGTCTCCTTTCGGTGAGTGCTTTTAATTTATTGTTTATTATTTTTTTTAATTAACGATAATTTAACATTTCAGCTATCATTGTTCACGAGAAAGAGTGTAATTATCATTAATTTCACTAAAAGACAGAATTCTAAAGGTTGTTTTCTTATTTATGCCATTTAATATGTTTGGGGTGTGCTGACACCCCATGCCCGTTCTCGTGTTACGTTTCACAGCGCGCGTCCTGTCGGGTTAAGAATCGCAAATTTCATTTATCGGGCGCGGAAAATTTTTGAATTTTGTTGATCGCGAGAGGAAAAATCGCGAATTTTCTCGACTCGGTACGGAAAAGTCTCAAATTTCTTTGATCGGGCACAGAAAAATCGCGAATTTTGTCGATGAGGTACGGAAAAATTGCAAATTTTGTTGACCGGCTGCGAAAAAATAGTAAGTTTCGTCAGTTTATCGCGAGAAAAAATGTCGAATTTCATAAATTTGTCGCGTAAAAATTACAAATTTCTTCAGAGTCAGTTAAGAATAGCGAATGGCGTTGATCGGACGCGGAAAAATCGCGGATTTTTCCGGAGCTGCGGAAAAATTGCAAACATTCTTGAACGGATACGGAAAATTCGCGAGTTTTGCCAGCTTATTGCGGGAAAAAAATCGCAAATTTCATCAATTCGCCGCGGAAAAAATTACAAATTTCACCACAGTCAGTTAACAATCACGAATTTTGTTAATCCGGCACAGTAAAATCGCGAATTTTGTCGATGTGGTACAAAAATTGCAAATTTCGTTGATCGACTGGTGAAAAATCGCGATTTTGTCAATCTGTCGCGGAAAAAAATCACGAATTACGACAATTGATCGCAATTACGACAATTGGTCGCAAAAATATTGCGAAATTTGTCAATCGCTCGTGAAAAAAATCGTGAATTTTCCCAAAAATTCGCGAATTTCGTGAATAGCTGATGGAAAACATTACAAAATTTGTGTGTCGGCCCCAAAAAATATCATGAAATAGAAATCCATTGGTCGCAGGAAAAAATCGCAAATTTCATCGATTGTGCGCGTAAAAGAAATCGCGATTTTCGCCAATTTACTGCGCGAAAAAAATCGCAATTTACATCAATGTATATCAGGAAAAAATCACGTTTCGTCGATTGGTTATTGGAAAAAAATTGCAAATATTTTCAATATGTCACGTAAAATATCGCAAAATTCGCCAATCACTCATGAAAAAAAATCGCGAATTTTGTCAATCGTTCAAGGAAAAAACTTGCAAATTTCGGAGATCGATCGCAGAACAAAAAAGTCGCGAAATAATTCGATCGGGGGCGGAAAAAATTGCAATTTTCTTTGATCCGTTATGGAAAAAAAATCGCGAAATTTGAAATTTTATCGCTGAAAAAATCGCGAATTGCGTCAATTTATCGCAGGTATCGCAAATTGGTTGTTTGAAAAGATTTCAAATTTTGTCAATCTGCAATGGAAAATTACCGCGAAATCTGTCAATCAGTCGTTGATAAAAAACCGCGAATTTCGTCAATCAGTCGCACTTGATTGACAAAAGAAAAGAAAAAAGAGTTTTGTTAATAGTCCGCAGAAAAATAGCATAATTAGTCCATCGTGCCTTGTTATTTCAAAAATAAGTTTCCTTTTATTTTAAATGAAGTTATTCTTCAATAATTTTTTTAAATAATTTTCAATAACCTTCAATTATTTAGAAATTTTGTGTAATTTTTTCTCTTCAAGTTACCATTTGTCAAGAAGGAACCGTTAGTCTTCATAAAGTGTTGAATGGTTATTCATACAGATGCGAAGAAGCCCTGCATTGATTCATACAATTATTTATTTCCGTTTGTTTATTTTTATTATAGACAAAAAATAATTATTCATCAAGAATAAAGACTTATTACCCCCCCCCCCCTATCTCCCCGATATAGAATTTTTTCTGTATTACTGATGTGGCCCTCGACAACACAAACATTTTTGTAAGTGGCCCTCCTCTTAAAAAGGTTGTGCACCCCTACCTTAAATCTACAAGGAGAGAGTACAAACCTTTTAATATCGATCAAAAAAATAAAAGATTGTAAGAATAAACTGATACTTTGGCAAGGAGATTTGAACAAAAAGGTACAGACATGTCCCGGGTGCTTTTCAGTATTTATTAAAGAAAATAATGTAGATTATTTATTATTTAAAAGCAACATCTCATGAAATATAAAATATATTCTTTTTCTAAATACGGTATAATATTTCTATCAAAATTAATCAAGTTTTCTGAAAATAGTGTTACATTTGGTTGAAGACCCTGCATGCTTTAAACAACAACAACAACAAAAAAAAACATCCAGATAGTTTTAGAAACTTTAAAGAAACATTTGTATGTTTACGAATATACTTCCTGATTATAAAAATATGGATAAAAAAGTTGTACATGCACCACATATTGATTTGCAAGAGCGATAGACCATTTCGTGAATTTTATATGACATAGCGATCGAAAATATAGTGTTGTTTTGTCAAATTGTGAATATATTTCCTGATTATAAAAATATGCATAAAAATGTTGTACAGTCCTGGAAAATAAAAAGTAAACACCCCCTACTAACTCATCAAGAAATAATCGTAGAAGAAAGTTACTAGTACCAAACGATTGGAAATTAAGTCTACTTTTAAATGATGCCTATAAAATTTGCTTAGAGGACCTTCTACAAATCAAAATCAGCCCAAACTTTGTTTTTTTTCAATGACAACAACCAATTTGGGCAAAATATTTTTACTCTTCGTTCAAAATATGATTAGAAACGAAATTTCAAGTCATTTGGATAATAAGTTTTTGAATTATAAACATTTAAAATTTAGGGCTTCTAATGTTAATTTACATTTTCATACTTTTATTGAAATTGTAATCCTAATGTGAAAAATCTTTTGTGTGGTTATAATACTAAAAAACCCAAACATAAATACATTGAATTTTTCATTAAAAAAATTTGGCAATGTGAATTATGAAATTAATATTAAAAAAAAATGCAATTTAACAAATTACAATGACCATTTGGAAAATGATTTTTTCAAAGACTAAAATTTAAGACATAAAAAAAAAACACGGAGTTGATCATACATTACGTACGCCAAGAATTAAACATTAATAGCGTTATTACACGTAAAAATTGCAAGCGACAGAAATCGCCTGCGACTCGTCAGATTTCCTGAAACTTACGTATTATCCACCTGAAACATACGTATTATCCAAGCATTTCATTGGCTGTTCGGGAAAAGGCTTTTCCATCGTCAGATTTCCAAGAAATCTGACGGCCAATTTTAAATGAAATTTATTTCTTAAACTTCTAAACATCCCACAATATTACTTTTTATATCATCATATAGAGAAAAAAATATATACTTTTAAATGCAATTTGTTTGAAAGCTGTATCTCAATTTGTTTCTGAGTTATTAATTTTTTTGTAGTTTTTATTACTTTTTTGTCATAGTGGCAACACTCTGTTGTCCATCTCTGTTGAAAGTAAAGGGAAATACATATTACTGTATAGACCAATCAGAAAACGAATAAAATGCGGATTAAACCAATAAAAACCTTCAGATATGCTTTTGATTTCCTACCCTGACGAGAACAATAACCGTTTTTCCGAATGGTTAAAAAATATGAATTGCAATCTGCAGTTTTTTTGATGATTTATATTTATGTCCTGCTTTATGGATATCCAAAATTTCAAATTTTTCTTCCAAGTAGTTTTCAAGCTATGTTTAAAAAACTTCAAAATGATGGTTTAAGGGGCCGTCTATGGTGTGCAGAAAAGCATAATTTGAAAAAAAAATATTTTTTACTCATGTTATTCAAGCATCTGGATTGGAATTACGATGCCTCACTTAAGATCAACTTAGAGCGTAAGTCTGTCTTACGATGTAAGCAAAGCGTAAAACAGAAATCTAGTCAGAATCTAGTGATCTTACTTACTAATACAATAATAATACTTAATAATACTACTTAATAATAATACTTAATAATACTACTTAATAATAATACTTAATAATACTACTTAATAATACTAGCCCTTTATTCTTCTACTTATTCCGACTCTTTTGCGAAAGCAAGGCTCATAGGTCCCCAGCCACGTCCCGAGTAAAAGACACCCTAGCGAAAGCAGGGTTGAAAAAAAAAAAATTGAAATTGAATCCGGACAAATTTAAAAGAGAAATTGCACAAGTTAGCGAACGACTCCTGCCGTGCCGAGCTTATTATAGCCTGAATCCTTTCTACGTTCATGTGCTATGCAAATTATCAAAAGAGATCCTGATATCTCTAACGGTCTTATTGATTCAATGACATGGAGGTTACAAGAAATTCTTGATAAAAATGGTTTCTATGCCTCATAATAACAAACACTCTCTTTTAAATTTAAGCAAAACATGTGGCTTATTGGAGGGGGGGGGGGGATTTTTGTGTACTAATCTACCCATAATTTTCTTCGATACTTTTTTTAAAGTTCTATCATATGAAATAATTTTTCTTTTTTTAAGAAATCATATTATTTATTTATATAAATTTCAGTATTTTAAACTTTTGTTAGCAAGTAGCTTCAACTGTTGCTTTTTAAGTTTCATTATGCGGATCAGTTTGTCCTTGTATATATGTTTACGTTTAGTTGATGCTTAATTTTAATGAAAGAAACTGTAATGATCACATTAACAAGAAATTTCAGAGAGCAAAGCTTAACTGGTAGTGTAAACACGAAAATATTCATTTCAATGTTTTCCACAAAATGAAAGAACACGTGAAATATATATATATATATATATATATATATATATATATATATATATATATATATTTTTTTTTTTTTTTTTAAAGATGCGGATGTATTTACGGCAAAAGATTAATCTAACTCTAGCATTTAATATTTGCAAAACTATGCAAAAAAGATTTTACATCATTCAAACCATTATTATATCCATAATGTAGTCATTGAGATATTTATACTTATTAATTTAACTTACTCAAATCCTGTTAAATTGTTCCCTGTATTACACTGAATATCTGTTAGATAAAATATTCTCACGAAAGTATCTTATTGTTAGTTAAAACGGCTAATTTAGCCTTTTACTAATTCATATAAATTGTATATCAATCAAAAATTGTAGTCTTTACAAATAAGTACCGATGTAAAGTTTTTGACTTATTAATAAAGAGCTTTAAATAATTAAACCTTTTCTTCCATAGCTTGAAATTTAGGTGTATTTGAGTACACAGGCTAATTTAAAAACATTTTAAAAGTTATTATTTTTATGACATTCAAATAGGCAAGTTTTCTTGACATTCGGAAGTAATGTGCAAAAAAACTAAAAATATGAAGAGAAAAAAAAGCTTCGAATGGCAAGTTTTTTTTGTCAACCGGCATTAATGAGTTAAATGCAAAATTTCAAATGAAATAGCAGAATAAGTTTAATCATTTAATTATTAATCCTATTTCAGAATAACGAATGTAAAGTTATTCTGATGCCTTTTTAAAGTAGATTTAATTTTAGTTCTTCAAATAAATCGGAATATAAACCATGCGAACATATCTCAAAAGATCTAACAGGAATCAATCCCTTCTACCCACTCTTCATTTTTTTTTTTAAATATGGCATTATTAATCGCCTTGGGATTTATTTTCAAGTAAAAAAGCAATTTGTCCGTTTTTTCTACATTGATTCCTTATGGTGCTTTATACAATTTTTTATTCTGAATTTTGCATTTGACGATATTCTTTACATTTCTGCCAAAATATTAAAAAAACTGTGAGTTAAATAAATTCAAAATCTGAGAAAAAGCATTATAAAAACACTTATAAAATTCCAATCACATTCAAATACTCGAAAACTATTATAATTACAGATAAATTATCTATTTTTTACTAGTTTTTCAACACTTGAAAGCGTTATAAAATGAATATGGAAGAGGATTTTACGGGATATAACAATAGCCGAAACATACTAAGTGAGTGAAATGGTCATATTGGTAAGAAATATTACATTAATAGAAGTGACCTAGTCAATCTGTAGCTATTCAACAACCTTCGAGTACCGAACTTCAATTTAGGTACAGCCCCTAAAATAACACCATTTTAAAATAACTAATTCTTTGTAAACTAATAGTACGAATTTCATGCAAATTTATATTTAGGCTAATTAAAGGGCGGCTATTTTATAATTCCAACTGGCACCACATTCACGAAACAGAAATCCTTAATATACAATTTGACGATATTTGCAAGAGAAATATACTTCAAAATTTATGTATAAAATATACTGGTGCGAACAGAATAGAAAAATAGTCGCCTAAGGCAACCCTTCCTTAATTGCCCTCACACCGCAGCCCTCTTCACAAAACAATATGAAGTCAAACATTATTTTTACATCCTCGAGGATAAAAAAACTTTCGTCATGTATTTGCTTATAAATTCGTCAAAACGAAAGTGCCCGGTGAGTTTTAGCGATGTTTTGTAGTTATTGCCTGCAGTATTTTAGATAGCATGTAGTTTTTCAAAAGTGTAATTCCTTCGGCTATGCTGAAAGTCAAATTTAAATGAATGTTTTCCTTTACTTTTAAATATTCTGTTTCTTAACTTTTTTTATTATAATTAATGCTAGTGCGTTAAAAAAAACTAAAACATGAAAAACGACATTTCTTGGCAGTCAAATCCGAGATAAAACGAGCAAGAAAAAAAGCGCTAAATTTTACTTTTCTGCGTATACTGTGAAACATAATAAACTTTAAGTGACATGTTGGCGTTACTCTTATTACTACTTTGCGTTGTGAGTTACCGTATCCGTTCTTCACTGCAGTAGGTTTCCGATAACATATTTTGAGAAAATCACATTAAAAGGAAAAACACTGTCCGATATCCACGATAAAGACAAAAATCTTTGAGAACAGCTTTCAGATGTAAAACGAAAGAATTTCGCTAGCTCACTAAACAAAATCTAACATCATATTCCAATAACCGTGTTAAATAAATGCATTAGATTTTGATATTATTATTATTTGAGAGCTAAGTTGTAAATGATACCTAATAAGAAATTTAAAGTTTAGTTACAGTGTTACAGTGTTCTTAATTTGTCTGTTCTGTATTCACTGAATGTGCTAGAAAATGATTTTTCAAGTATGAAACGTAATGATTAATTTTTTTTTTTTTTTTTTAGTTGTTATGGGCTGAAATATAAAATCAATATTGGTTGCCGTTAATGCTTGTTATGATCATATTAGAAATTAAACTAAGCTAATATTAACATTAATAACTAGGCAAAAAAATGTATAAATCACCATTATAGTCAACAACAAGTAATAAATTTCCATATTTCATTAAAAATAAGGGCTTTTAGACTAATAAAATTTTAAGCACCAATAAATATAGATCAACTATAAACAAACACGTACATTAATTACTCCATGTCATAAATATTCAGTTTTATTAGATATTTAATTATAATCAGTGCCATCCCCCAAGAGAAAGTTAAATAAAGGAAAAAATTATTTGCAAGCATCATGGGAATAATAGAGTAATATCAAATATCGTCTCTATAGTATGTGTAGTGTTATTAATTATTCAGAACAAATATAATTTTTTTATGAATCGCCTATTTAAAATTGTATAGATATATGCATAAGTAATTTTAATTAAAGCTATTAATCCAATGCAAGTTTTATAATTACATAAGCGTCATAAATACACAAACAGGCAGATATGCGTTTTTATTTTCCTCCAATAAAAAAATGCCGAATCAAAACTTTGCTAAATATTGTTTTTGAAAAAGTGATAAGAAAATTTAAAATTAACAGAATAGTATTCCGCATTCAATAACATAACATTTTATTACTTTTTGAGAATGTATTAAAAGTATTTGTATGGGTTGGGTTGGGTTGATTTTTGACGGCCGATTATCAACTCGAAGGATATAGTCGCTAGGGGGAGTGCCCTCCTTGGGGGTCTTTCTAAGGGAACCTATCCCGTATTTACGCATGGGAATCCACGGTTTCGAAGGTATTTGTATGGACCATATTTAACTCTTTATCTGCTGACGGTACTTATAAGTACCACTCACTTTAAACTTTCATCCCATAGTGAATATTACTAATATTCTAATGGTACTTTGCAAAAACACTTTTTTAACTCCACCTTATCCGGATACATAGCAGCAGTAGTTCTATGTTTGTTATTGTAGCGAGGAAGGAGGCTATATTCTAAACAGTCGGCGTGTTTTGCCGACATTTCGTACAGATTGTCACGCTCGACTTTTTATTGCTGCAAACACAGTAAAGGATATAAGATAAGTGTGGGATTTTTTTATGTGTTCATTATGATCTTAGAATACACTTTGACTAGCTATTTTAGGTGAATGGTGTATGTATTTGATTTAACAGTTGAATTACTCGGTGTGTACTTATAAGTACCGTCAGTACACTGAGTGTTGGAGAAAACTTCTTGTTCACTTTTCGTCTGTGTAGTTATGCATCGTTTTCATCTGCTTTAAAATGTAATTAGTAAAATGTAGTGCAGTAATGATTTCCCTGGTATTTCCTTTATGTTTCATTGTTATTTTTTATAGGGAATTAAAAATTTATGGCGCCGGCTCTTTTTTGCTATGCTAGAAATGACATATGTAAATTCATATATTGCATATGTGGAGATGTGAGAGAGCATGTTGTCGCTGGAATATAGACAGCGCATAACTAAAGGACTGCTAACAAGATTGAAACCTAAAAAAAAAAAATAGTTTTTTTAACTCTTTCCGGAGCAAAACATTTTCAATGCTAAAGTGCTGAAATAAATAATTGGCAACGGAATTTGCTCAAAAATTTATTTCTAAATAAGAAAAAAAAGGCTATATTTCACATGCTTATTAAACCGAAAATATTTTATCACAATCCTTGTGCCATTTGAAATACCTTGTGGGTTTTCTGTTACGATATTTTAGTCATAGTGTACTGACGTTACTTTAAAGTACCACTTTAATTAATTACCTCTAAGGAATTAAATCTCTCACGGGTGAGTATTTTTTTTATGTTTATCCTTTAATTTTCATTGTAGTAACTGAAAAAAAAAAAAAATACATGAAAAAATTGCACTAAATAAAGGGTTAAGTCATCAAATATTTAAATGCATGTCTGATAATATATGAAGTTAAAATTTAACAGAACTGCATATACCGTGTGTCCTAAAAGTTCCCGTACTCCAATTAAAAGGACTCATTAACCGTGATTTTTTTAAAAAATATATTTATTTATTTATTTATTTTGGAATACAGTTAAACTTGGATAATTCGAAGTTGAAGGTGCCAAAAGTTAGAAATATCCAAAAATTCGAATTAAATATATTCTCTCAAAAAGAAGAGATAAATAAAAAATGATTAACTCCATGACTAAGGATTTTACACTTTATCTAAGAATACTGCTAGATTTGTTTTCATTAAATCAAACATTTTTTACTAGCTTAATTATATTCAACACTTTTAAGAATGAAGCAAGTTATTTATGATTGCTTCTTTGAATGCAATCTTTGAGTCCTAGCATGTGATACAAAGCTATAAACTGATATAACAATAGCTGTACGTTAGATCTTAGTACGTAAGTCTTGTACGTTAGATTGTCCTTCAAAAAAGTGTCGAAGTTCATGTATATGCACCATAGCTTCTGACAAAAAAGGCAGGGTCTTCTCTTGTATTTTATTGTTCTGTTTCTTCCTAGATAGTCCGTCATCAGCTTGGTTGTTCTTCTCCAGTTGAGCAATAATGTCCGCACCATTTGCCTCGCCACACAAAACCACATTTAGCTCCATATTGACAAAGTCCTCATACAGGATTTTGCCAAGAAGGGTAAGAAAATTCCTTTGACAATCTAAATTATGACAATCCAAGCGTCGCCTTTTTTTTTCTTTGAAAGACCGTTAAAATAAACAGTTAAAATATTTTGAACCCAAGCTGAATAAAGTCTTAGGAATAATTTTTACCGCAAAATTTTAAAGGCAATGGTACGTAAAATTCGAATTATCCTAAATAAAATTCGAAATACACATAATTTTTTTATATTATTTTAATACAGAAATTTAGGGACCGAGAAAAAAAATAAAAATACCCAGAATTTCGAATTATCTAAGTTTCACAGTATTAAATTTTATCGTCTGCGTATCATTGCACCAATTCTTGAGTTTTTATCGTTTGGTTCTTTTCGCGCTCAATTGGTGCGAGAATAAAGTTCTAGGTTTCTGGTTCGGTTCTATGTTTTTGTTCTTCAGAGTGAAATGAGTTTATACCGCATTCAGAGAATTGCGCTGCTCGACATTTATTTTGAATGTAAATCGTATAAAAGGCGCAAAGATGTTTGACGAAATAAATATCCAAATGATGCAATACCGCGAGTAAAGATACGCTAAATCCGCTCTTTCGATGATTTCGTAATACAGGTTCGGTGGAAGACAAGAACAGGAGTGAAAGGCTGAAAGATGTTACACCAACTCTTCTGCAAAGCATTCGACGAAGGACATTGCAAACTCATCAAAATTCCGTGAGGCATTTGGCACAAGAAATGGGCGCATCTCGTGGATCAACACATGAGGCTTTAAGAGCTTTGAATTTTCGTGCTTATCATGTAAACATGGTACAGGAGATAAAGCCACCGGCCTGAATTGGACCCACCGTCAGTACGGGAATTTTTAGGACACTCTGTGCTTTTGCTTCAGTGCACTCAGACGTTTAAGGCGCACACACCATTTAGGAAAAATATTAATTTCATTACGACTTTAAGGCTTATACATTATGTGACTCTGCACTAACCAGGGCTGCGGAGTCGGTGGGAAAATGGACGACTCGAACTCCGGGAATTTTAACAGATCCGCCTCCGACTCTTTCGCTCATAAATGTGCCTGACTCCGACCCCGAATCCGAAGCCCTGGTACTAACTTTATGAAGTATTTGGATATATTCCTTCTGTGCGTGTCAGAGCTGACCTGCATTTTAATAAAAATGCGTATAAAAGTCAAGTTTATTTTGATATTCTTTTATAGTTTGATCCAACATTACATTGTACATATGATCATCTTCGATATTTCTTAAAACATCAATCTGATAAAAATATTTTCGTCTACAGCTACATTAACCCGTATTTGACCATCGTCTTATATATATAACAGCATAAATTTCTAGCTCATACTCATAAAATATTTGTACTATTGCTTTTGTTTCATCATTACATTACTTTTAAAGAATAATTTATTACACTGGCTTAATCTTTAATCTATAATTAAAAAAAATATTTATAATGAATTTTCAAAGTATGCCAATTTTAACAGCTTTTGTAGGAATATACAGGGTGTCCGGTCTCAACGGTGTCCAAAGGCTAATTCCTAAACCGTTAGTCATAGACAGTTCCATTTACAAAAATGTTTTAAATCAGGTAAAGAAACACTTTAAAAGCGATTTGGGTCAATAAAAACATTTCTTAAAAAATTACAAAATTTAAATTTTTATATGTCCCCCGGTCCTATAAGTCATATTTAGTAATTTTTTCCTATTACACTGACAAGTAAGACAAAAAAAGTCCCATTCATATAACGCTAAAATTAAGCGAGTTATGAAACTTTAAAAATGCATGACTTACGCCACTTTTCTACTCTGAAAACAAATGAGTTCGGCTTGGCTTTGAGGTATCGTATACCAAGTGTTTAAAGTATTCGAAGATCTTACTTCATGTGTATCTGCGCTTTGAACAAAAAATCCTACAAGTATTGTGATTAAGTCTCAAATTGGCTAAAATAACATATGTTTTATTTTGTCAGGATTTGAGACTGTTTCTCTTATGGATTCTTTTAACAAAAATTATGTTTTTTTATAAGTTTTTATGTTACTTCAACAATCGTATGTATGTTTTTCCAGTTCAAAATTTGTACTCGAACTTTAACCTACTTTTAAATATCCGATCGAGATTGCATTTTACATACTGGCTCAAATACGATAACAATCTAATATTATTAAGATTTTCGGTGGATACCATTTATACTTATTTTACAGGATAACACAAAAAATTTCGGATAGATTTCGGCCAAGGAGTTTAAGAAAAAGTTTTAGATAAGATAATACAAGACTGCGATTGTTGAGTTTTTTAACTTTTATGTATTTTTAGCACTGAATCTGAAAATTGCTCTAATTTTTAACCGTCATATCAGGATATTTCGCAAATCATAAATTTTCAAATTTAAAGAATAACAAAAATCGAATACTATAAAGTAGAGGAGATGGTTGTGTTTTTAACTTTTTATAATTAATTTTTACGCACTTTTTAGCACTGAAAAATGACCTTCATTTTTAACCATCACGTTAGAATTTTTTTGCAAATCGCAAATGTGTAAGTTAAAATATAGCGAAAATCTCATACTATAGAAAATATGTAAAACATTTTTTATTTTATTTTATTTTATTTTATTTTATTAAAAAATTTATTTGATATTTTTGCTTATCCTGGGATTCTTACAGCTAAACAGCTGAGTGGTCCGATGAGATGGGGGAGGAAATTCAATTTTAACATTGAACTTCTTAACTTTGAAATTTACAATTTGCGAAAAATCCTGATATGATAGTTAAAAATGAAGGTCAATTTCGGATTCAGCAGTACAGAATATATAAGAATCAATTATCAAAAGCTAAAAAACATGACATAACCCAACTTTTGCAGGTTTGTGCAATCTAATAATATTTTAAAATACGTATCATTTTGTAAAGAATTGAGGCTGTTAATTTAGAATCATTTTATTTAACAAAAATTCTGTTTTTTTTCTTTCTTCTTAAATGTTTATTACAAATTGTATATTTTCCATTAATATGCCAGAATGATTAAAGATTTCAAATTTATATTGCAATGTTAATTTTACTCCCAAACATTTTTTATATCTGACGAAATTATATTTCGACTAAATTTGTGAATGACCCCCAATTTGCAGGAAAAATATGCTCCAACTTTAAACAGCTATTACTCGGTCAATTTTAATCGTATAATAACGGGACTTTTTTTGTATTACTTGTCAGTGTAAAAGGAAAATTTCACTAAATATAACTTATAGGACCGGGGGACCGTATAAAAATTTAAATTTCGTAATTTTTGAAATGTTTTTATTGACCCAAACCGCTTTTAAAATATTTCTTTACCTGATTTAAAACATTTTTGTAATTGGAACTATATGTCTATGACTAACGGTTTAGGAATTAGCCATTGGACACCGTTGAGACTGGACACCCTGTATATTAAACCATGTAAAAAAAAAAATGGAGGAATAAATATTAAAATACTGCCTTAGTTTAAATTAATTATGGTAAAAATCAAGACTAAATTTCTATAAATACACCCCTTTTTAGCTACGTTTTTACAAGTATCCTATAAATGGCACAATCGTCAAATTCATTACAACATTCTTCTGCCATTCAGGCATACTATCGCACCTTTGAAACGGAATTCAAAAGTATGTGTCAAGTCTTCTTTTTCTACCAGCGTCCGACTGGTTTCTGAAACTCAAACGTTCTACATTCTTTGCTTTGAGGTGCACGTTACTTTCATGAAACAAGGTTTAAAATGAGACGTCACTTTTTAGGTAAATTTCGTAAGAAATACAATTAATATATTTTTCCCTATGTTGGAATTTTTGCAGATCTACGCCGTTCATGACCCCTAGAAGCCAAAATAACGCCCAGTTCAAAACTTTATCTATCTATCTATCTATCTATATTACGTTTTAATGGACACGATAACTTCCATAATTCTGCACAAATCTCTTCCAAACTGATACATAAAATCAAGACGTAGAAAATCTCGGTCAAATTCGTTAATGGGCAAAATCGAACTAAGAGGATGGAAATAGGGAGGAGTTTTGTGAAAACCGAGACCGCCTCCCAGAATTTCTTAGTTATAATACCAGGGTTCGTACGAGTACCGTTATTTTCAAGGCCCAATATCAGAATTTTTTTCCAGGAAGATAAATCTTGTTTAAACAGACGAAATTTCGTTTTATTTCATCAGAGATTTTCCATAAGAAAATGCTGGTACCAAAGAATTTCTTAGTCATGAAATTCAAGCACCCGTACGAACCCTGAATACATATCAAATCACTTTAAAGTTATTATTACTTCTAGGAAAAGGGCCAAAAATTTATGTATCATAGATTTTTGATAAAATGAAAAATGGTCTCAAGAGTCGAAAAAAATACGATTTTATGGAGGAAAAAAAATCAGAACTTTGTCAATTCTCAAGATATCAAATTCAATTTAACAAATTATAAATATCCTTAATATTACTGCATCTTTTATATTGAATTTTTTGATAAGACCAACTCTTAGCTAGAAAAAAAGTTCAAGAAGAAAAAAATTCATAACTTCGTCAATTCACAAGATATAAAATCCGCTTAAATTTATTATAAGTTCTTAGAATTCTACAACTTTTATACTGACAAGGTTTTGATAGGAAAAACTCTTATAGCAAAAGGAGATTAAGAAAAATAGGGGTTGAACAAAAAATTACCATGTTATCATGATTCTGATAACATCAGCTCTTACAAAAATGTGAAATGGAAAACTCGTCAAAATCAGCTAGATAAAATTGTTAATCTGGATTTATCTCCAATCTTGATTTAATTTTTGTTGGTGAAATTAGTGCTTAACTTCGAAATCTAGCCGCGCATGTAGGCCGAAGGGATTTTTTTTTTAATGCTGAAGAAGCCCTTTCATTAGGCTGAGAGAAAGCAATTACTTCGCTACAGGAACCGTAAGAGAAAATAGAATGACCAAATGTCCATTAACGTCGACTAAAACAATGACTAAAATGAATCAATGTGCAGCAGCCAAGAAATTTAATAAGGAAAATGAAATTGCAGGTGTTCGCTTTAAAGATAATAAGGTTGTATCATTGTTCACGCTTTTTGAAGATACAAGATGGCCGACATTTACTTTATTTTCAAAGGTAGGAAGGAAAGTAAAAGTGACCGAGAAAAATTTGACGCACCAGCTTACGTAATTTCTTACTATAAATAAAAAAATTGTATAGATTTATTTGATAATCATATGGAAACCTATTTGTCTTCGATACAAGGGAATGGTATTGGACATTGTTCGTAAATTCTTATGAAACTAAACTAATTGCAGCCTGGAAAATAACAAAACTTTTCAACCTAACAGAAGCTCCTGACCTTCTGGAATATGGAAGAATTGTTACAATAATTTATTTAGGACTGTCTATATGTGTAAACAAGTCCGAAATTGTACGTCAAACGTGACAAATGAGGTGCGTTCATACTATAAATAGATTTATAAATTTTCAGAATTTAGTGCAATAGCTGTTGCACTCTTATACAAAAAAGCAAGAATATAAAATTTATTACGATTATATATATTACATTCAGTAATACGGAAATAATAGGACTCAATCTTAAATAGGATGTAATCAACAAGGCAACCTAGAATCATTACCTATCATGGGATATCATTGAATTAATGACGCATGATAGGATTTAATAGAATGAAGAAAACCTTTATTCATATCTTTTTATTCGATTTTCACAAAATTTTAAATGACTAAACAAAATTATGCAACGATTGTATATGTTAAATTTCAAACATTCGGTTTGGTTATTTTTGAGCTGTTATGTACGGACACAGACGGACGGAGTGACGGAAGACGACTATAGGTGTTACGTATTTATATAATTACAACATTTAACCATAGACCATAATGTAATGGAACACTTTTGAATGTCTCTGTAAATAAACTGTGAATACTACATATTTTATTTTCAATACCGAACATGGCACATATGTCTCAATGACATATATCAATTACAGAGATATCCAACTATATTAACGGAAGTTTGAATTTGGACAGACAGACAGACGGGTAGACAAGCTGAATTCATAAACAATGTTCAACTATGTTTGAAAGTGTTAAAAACGCACAATAAGTTGAAATTTGACTTTCAGCAATTTATACCAATAGACGGAAGCAAATTTGAATACTTTTGTACAGCCCAGTATTTTACCTACTATCTCTATATACACGCTACTATTTAGCTAAAATTTAATTAAGACTAGAAGACGCTTAAAACTTCTGAAATCACACTTCCAGAGATTATCATCAACTGAAGGCCATGTATCTAATTCTTCGTGTGGCCCTGTGTATCATTTTATCTATATTCTACAAACATTTCTTAGTAAACTAAATGCAGTTCAGCGTAAAAATTTGTAACTCATTTAAAAACCACCTTTAAGCTATTTGCGATCATACTCTGTAACCCCCTACGAATTCTTTTGTGTAGCCCTTCATATGATTTACAACATTTATACACACAACATAATAAGCAAAAATTTAGTTAAACTTAAAAACTCATTATTCATCAATCATTAAAAACTCATATACAGTATTTCGGATACAGTATAGTATCCGAAATCTTTTGTGTGTTCCTGTAAATACTATGCACTTTCTATTAAGCGGAAAGTAACTTGCAGTAAACCTCAGCAAGTATATCAATTTCATTATAAGCGAAATAGTTTAAAATAACTAAAATACGCCGCAAATAATGTTTACCCCTATACCATTATGTAACGACATTCTTTTGTGTGGCCTTGTAAATGAATAATAAATATTCTTTGCACCGCATATTCTACAGAATGTATATTTTAGTGCACTTCATAAATGCATGTTAATTTCATTACGTTCGAAAGGGTGTAATATCATTAAAATGTACTTGAAATTATTTTTTCCCATTGGCCGTAATGTAACATAATACTTTTGACTGTCCCTGTAATTGTACTGTACATCCGATTTTCATAACATTTGAAATGACTCGACAAAATTCTGCAAAGAATATATATTTAAAATTTCAAACCATTCGGCTGGGTACCCTCATAGCATGCATGGTCACAGTGACGTCGTTGTGACGTCACTGTGAGTCACTGTGGTCACGTCACATCTGTGACCGAAATGCCACCACTCAGTGATGTCACATTGTGAATGAGATGTGAACTTCTTAGAAAACTTTAAAAAATTACAAAAAATCTTCAAAACATGTTGTTACTGTAAAATTTTATTTTTCTGGCAATAAAAAAGAATTGTTATGTCACTGCATGTAACGTAGGTCACGACACACTCACAAAAAAAAAAAAAAAAAAAAAAAAATTGTAATAAATTGTAAAAAATTGTAACCCATATTGTAAGTCACAGTGTGAGAAAAATATGAACTTCAAAAATCTTTGAAAATGAAGAGAAATGTTTTAAAAAGGCCCGCGTTACAGCGGCATAAGGAATGAAAATATATTAGTGGGTAGCAAGTAGTAAATTCAGACACGAAAAGATGGTGGGGGGGGGGGGCATATAAAGGAAAATGCACGGTACAAGTATCAACAAACTAGATTTCCATGCTATATTTTATCAATTTGATATCTAAGAGTGTGAAAGTATACTTTTTTCCTGATTTCAATTTTATCTAGTATTGCAATTTAATATAATAATCCTTCTCTTATTCTTATTATTATAAAAGTGTTTCTCGGAAAAATGGTACGTGCTGGAGCAATTTGGATAACATATTTAGAATTAGGAATATTAAATATATACACTTTACATATTTAGTTTGCAGGAAGGAAAATTTTTAATTTATTTTTACCGACCACTGGTATTCGAAACACTTTTGTGGCTTCAAACTAAAAAAATTCTATTATAGTTAAGTCTGCAGCTTTTAATGAGCACGTAGAAAGAGTCTTCAGAGTTTAGTCATACATACATTTCTTGCTTTATAATTTGCATTCAAGTCATATTTTTTCCTGTTAGTGTACCTATTTTAAGTAACTATTTTTTAAAAAAATTCTACTTCTTTCAGACTTTTAAAATAAAATTAGCATTTTCCGAATAAATAAAAATAATACAAAATTTATGCAAAACCCATGATATAATTTATTATTCGTATTTCAAATTTGTGTTTTAGAGATATGACTCTAAAAAAAAAGTTATTTTACGAATTGTTTTATTTTACAGGAAATTAACATGAAAAGAATGACGATTGACAAAGAAATTTTTTTTATCCTCGATATTTATTTATATCTTTTTATTTTTTAGGAAGATTTTGTATTTGTGTGAAACAATCTTTACTTAGAAAAAGGGAGGGGGGGGGGGGTTAAAACTGATAAAAAGAAAAGGTAAAATACATTGGAAAATTCTTCAAATACAAAAATTTAAATACAGACAGTCTCATAAAATGATTGCACATATAAGTTCCATATCTGTTTATATAAAAGGAAATAAACTCACACCTGCCCCAAATCGTCTGCCACGATACCGCAGGGTAAACAGAGAACTTTTTGTTCTAACAGATGCGGTAAGTTACTAGTCTAAAATGTAAGCTTTTGCGTGTGCTTTTTTTAATGGAAAAAAAAGACGTCGCCATTTTCGGATACACACGGATATTAATAATTAATTTATGGAGCTCAAAAAGTAAGTCTTATTTAATTTAAATTGTCTGTTCCTGTTTTGTATATTTGGTGAGATGAGTTAAATAGTTTTATATTATACCTATAGAAAGAGACTGTTCTGGGATTGTTTTTCAGATTAGAAATTAACATTATACTGAATGGGAAATGCCGTTTTACATACTATAGTAGTGAAACTTTTGAAAGACTTTTTTTCATTGCTAATAATATTTTAAATTATTATTTAAAATCCTAAATCTTCATATCAATGTTTTCAGATTTAACATTTGCCAAAATTATAAAATAATAGGAATTCCTTGTAACATATGGAGAGATTTTTGAGAAATTGTTAAATCTAATAATACATTTAATTCATCTATTGTACTTTGTTGTTGTTTAATAGTACAATTATAAATACTAATTATATGGTGTTTTTCAAATTGGTATATTTATTTTTTTAAATTGTATGTAAGCACGTTTTTGCTGTTCGTGATTTTAATCAAACATTTAATTGTAGACATTCAGAATCAGTTATTAAATTTTCTTCGATTGTAAACTCATTTTCTACATTTTCGATACACGTTCGATACTTCGCATTAAAAAATAAAATATGACAATTAAGCATTGAAATAAAGTGTTTTTCATGCCTGATAACAAGTTTATAGATTAAACTGCTTTACTATACTTTTTAAAATTTGATATTTATAATATTTATAAAAAAATATTTATAATTTATGATATTTATAAAAGTTGATATTGTACTGTTCATTAGCGATAATTGCTGGAAATGCATTTTTAATTATAATATGCGCTTTTATGATCCACTATATTTATGCATAGTATATGGTGTATATAAAAGCTATAATTCATATACAAGGCTACACAAAAGTATACGTAAGAGTTAAGGGGTATGGGCGCAAATTGCTTAAAGGTGTTTTTTAGATGAGTTATGGATTTTTATGTTGAACTGCATTTAATTTACTAAGAAATGTTTGTAGAATATGGATAAAATGATGCACAGGGTCACGCAAGGAAATGGATATATGGCCGTCTATAAATTATAATTTCTGGAAATGTGATTTCAGCAGTTTTAAGAGTGTTTTAATTTGAATTAAATTTTAACTAAATAGTGGCGTGTAATAAAGATTTTAGGTAAACTACAGGGTTGTACAAAAGTATTCAAGTATGTTTTTATATATTAGTATAAATTTTTGAATGAGAATTTCAACCTGTTATGCATTTTCTTGCTAAACTAAATTTTCACATTATATACTAGTATATATCAACCTACAGATTAAATACAGGGCTATTCAAAAGAATTGGAAAACATATTTGGCTATGAACGGTAACTGCTGAAACCAGTTTTTCAAATGTTTTATGCGTTTTCTAAAATATTTGCTTAGTTATCTTATTTACGTTATTTCCTTAAATTACGATGTCTAGTTAAATCATTCATGAAGCGTTGGAAAGTGCTTTATAATCTATGCTTAACGCATGATTTTTCTTACTTGTTTTTTCTATTTCCCAGATCAGTCATTTCCTATAAATCATACCAAATCTATTTAGCTCATATTAACAAAATACAATATACACGGGAATAAAAAATTTAAATAAATATGGCTTATCTTATTCTTCTTTAAATAGGAAATGTATTAATATCCGTTAGACTCCATGTTCGTATTTAATAAAATAATAACAAATCACAACACACAAAACATTCTTAATATAAAGCTTGAACTCAAGATCAAGCTTAGAACTTAATAAAAAAGGATGCCAGTTGATAAGCATTGTTTTTTTCAGTGTAAAAATTAAAAGTATTTTAGAAGAATAGGACTTTAAAATAGCGATACATTGCTAAAAAGTACGGTAAAAAGATAATATTGTATATTTCAAACAAAACTTTATTTTAAAATTCATCACAGTGTTTATAACAAGAATCATCACAGTATTAATGCTTGGAAATTTTTCCAGAGAGAAACATTCGCCTTGCAAACAATATTTCAAATGGAAATCAAATTTCAAATTGATTGCTTAAAAGGCGCAAAAGCCAACATAGTGAAAAAAATTCCATAACGGTACTTGAATCCGGGCCATCAGTATAGCGCACTGACATTCTACTGACTAAACCACATGGAACGAGACCCAGCCTGGAAAATTTCTCACTAGTACATGTTGGCAAGGCTACAAACGCAGCACAAGATGGAATATTTATCATGAGCCACCGACATGGGGCAAACACGAAACTTAATTAAATCCAGCAGCGATTCAAACTATATGAATACTTGGAAATTTTTCCAGAGAGAAACATTCGCCTTGCATACAATATTTCAAATGAAAATCAAATTTCAAATTAAAATTGCATTTTAAGCAATTAATTTGAAATTTGATTTTTATTTGAAATATTGTATGCAAGGCGAATGGTTCTCTATGGAAAAATTTCCAAGTATTTATATAGTTTGAATCGATGCTGGATTTAATTAAGTTTCGTGTTTACCCGATGTTGGCGGTTCACGATAAATATTCCATCTTGTGCTGCGTTTGTTGCCTTGCCAACATGTACTAGTAAGAAATTTTCCAGGCTGGGTCTCGTTCCATGTGGTTTAGTCGGTAGAATGTCAGTGCGCTACACTGATGGCCCGGATTCGAGTCTCGGCTTGGAATCTTTTTCTCTATGTTGGCCTTTGCCCTTTTAAGCAAGTAATTTGAAATTTGATTTTCATTTGAAATCATCACATTGTTTATGACAAGTTCGTCACAAATGACACATATTTCACAAATTAGTCACAGTGTGACGTCAAAGCATTGCCGCTGTCGTCACAGGTTAGTCACAAAGTTAATGCCAAAATAGTCACAAATGACACACTTTTCACAAATTTGTCACACCGTGACTTCACAGAGTGGTCACAATGTGACGTCACAAACGACCTCTAAAACGGCCATAACGACCTCGCATTCTAGTCACTATGACGTCACATCGACGTCACGTGACGTCACATCGACGGTCACAAAATCACAGTGTGACTTCACAACGACGTCGCCGTGACGTCACCATGCCTTACGGGTAGTTTTTGTGTTGTTATATACGGACAGACAGACAGATAGATGGACGGATCAGACGACGACTATAGGTACTACGTATTTATATAATTACGAACGCACCTAAAAATGTGATGTTGGACTTCATATGAACTGTTTCTTATCATTTCATTTGAAAGTAGATATTTGAGTTAAAAAAAAAATAGCGTCATTCCAGTGGATTTGACTATCGTCCTATATATAGGACAGACAGCCTGTAAATCTGGAGCGATAATAAAATTTTGGTAAGTTTTAAATTTTATGTCTTTCCTTGTGTCTTTATGAAGCTAAACCATAATTTTTTAACAAAAAATATTTTTTCAATATTTGGTCAAATATAGATATTGCGGACATGCGTGCTGTGTATGCGATATATTAACCCTTTATGTACTGAATTATGAATTCATGAAAGTTTTATCTTCTAAAGCATTTTTCGTAAATTTTTGAAGCTACATTAGAAGATTTACATAATCATTTAATAAATTTTAGAAGGTTTTTAGAAGTATTGAAGGAACTAAGAGGATTAATTATATTTGAATTTATAGGGATTTTGTGCAATATTTATAACCCTACTCAAATCTTTTATTTTAAATATTTTTCTTTGTATTGTGTAGGATTAGGAAATGAACAAATATAATATTTTGACAATAGAAATATAGAACTATTTCCGAATTGAAATTCCCCCCCCCCCCCTTTCAACGCCAAGAAAGCTGAAAAGATGCAAAGGCAAAATAAATCATCCTTTAAAAACTATTTTTGTTTTGTGTAACCCATAATGCTGTTGGAACAAGATAATGTAATGCATCTATAACTCATTGTAAACTGTATTACTATTAATCGATGTATTAAAGGAATTTTATAACAAGTTATTTTAATGGTACTTATAAATACCGTCAGTAGATAAAGGGTTGATTTTATTTTAAGAAATACCGTATTAAACTGAATTGTGCAACAGTATGAACATGGAAAATTAATATTTTGAATATTTAAAAAATTAAGGGTTAAACAAAATAGTCAAAATTGTGAACAAAAAACGTACGATTTTGTTTTTAAACGAGTATAGATTATCATTATCATTTGTACAGTTAAACTGATTTATTTCTCTAAAGGCTATATTAAATTTCTGATGTTCAAAAACAACATTATAAAATTTTGCATAACATAAAATATTGGATTATCTTTGAGGTTCAGAATAAATTTCTATCGTGTGAAAATTTTAATGAATAATTCATAGATTTATTTAATTGTTTTGTGACTTCAGCAGATAGCGTAAATTATTTCATTATAGGATGCTAATTTAATTATTTAAATTTAGATATTAATTTCGTTCAAGAAATAAAAGCTTGTTTGAAAAGTGCACGTAGTTCCCTTAGAACACGAAAACTAATATATTAACATTTTTTTGTGAAATTGAATGTTTTTTATTTGAATTAATCATATGCAAAAGAAATTGGGACAATGTAGTCACCGATATGAAAAACAGTCCTATATTTTTTAATATATCTTTAAAAAGTCTGTTTTTTTACATTATAATTCTTATTCTTAATTCATAAAGCTGTTGCTTCTATCATCAGTAGTAAATTTACAAGCTTTAAGTCATTTTAGTTTTAAGTTACAATAGTACATAGTTTTCGTACAGTTACAATAGTACATAGTTCTCAAAAAGATAGCTTGAAAATTCTGAAAATTATCGTCCATAGAGTAAGCTCGAAATCCGTCTTTCCCAAAATGAAGCAAAAAGATGAGGGGCTGTATCCAAATGTAATAGAATGTGGAATATTGTGTACTTAAAATAGTGTCTAACATACACTATATTTGGACAAAGCCCCTCAACTATTTGCTTCGTTTTGTGAAAAACGGATTACGAGCTTATTCCATCGACGATAATTTTCAGAATTTTGAAGCTATATTTTTGAAACTTTAACAAAATTGCTCTATACATTTAGTTAATACATTATGCACATTACATTTCGATTGCATTCGCGCATGCACAGTGAAACATTATTTAGTAAACCTGCTCATTTTTCATCCAATTTTCATTATTTTTTAATTCTGATTGCAGGGTATTGTGTACAATGCTATTTATCACAAGTTCTGAGTAGAAAAATATTTTATATTAAAATCTGTACGAATTATAAGCAAAAAACTTGGCAAAATTTAGGACTGTTTTTATAAAAACCTTAATTTCTCTATGAATATACATTCTATCCTCATAAAAATGAAAACAGTTTAATACAATAAGCCTCTTAATCATGCTCTACAGATTCAACGCTTTTACCACATTAGTTTTTACAGGGTTATCCGAAAAATATTCGTTCCTTTCAATTTGTTGACGGTCCCTTATAGGGTTTTGGGGAAAAAAAATCTTCGCGGAAATATATGACATATATTATTCTGCTTACACTCCTGGAGTTTCAGGATAATTCCTCATGCGTTTTTCTAGATATTTAACAAAACGTCTAAAATCGCAAGTGACAAGTCATTCATTGGCCATATAGTGCATATTATATGAATTTACTTGTACAGTCGAGGAAAAAAAAAAGTAAACACCCCCTACTAACTCCTCAACAAATTATCGTAGAAGAAAGTCACTGGTACCGAACGATTGGAAATAAAGTCTACTTTTAAATGATGTATATAGAATTTGCTTAGGGGGCCATCTACATATTAAAACGAACCATAACTTTGTTTTATTCAATAGCAGTACACAATTCTGACAGCATAAATGAACTCTACACCCTTCAATTAGTCTAAAAACAAATTTTTATGCAATTCGTACCATAAGTTTCCGAGAAATTATTTATTTTAAAACGAACGTATTTTAAGGTCTGTATCCAAATTGAAGTTCGGTACTCGATTGTTAATCGAGAGAGCTCCCTTCTTGATCAAGGCACCTTGAGCAGTCAATTAAACCTGTTAGATTACAGGATAGAATAACAAATTTCAAAATATTTACACATTTCTATCATAGACGGCCCCTTAAACCATCATTTTGCCGTTTTTTAAGCATAATTTGAAAACTACTTGGAAGAAAAATGTGAAATTTTGGATTTCCATAAAGCAGGATTTAATAAATCTGAATCCATCAAAAAAATTGTAGGTTGCAATTCATAATTTTTTTTAATATTAATTTCATAATTCATAATTCATATCAGAAAATTATAAAAATTGCAAATTCAACGTATTTATGTTTGGGTATATGAGTATTATTGCGACACAAAAAATTAGAACATTAGGATCATAATTTCAGAAGTTATAAATAAAAATATGAAAATGTAATTTAACATTAGAAGCACTAAATTTTGAATATTTATAATTCAAAAATTTATCATTCAAATGACTTAAAATTTGGTGTCTAGGCATAGTTTGAACCAAAGTTTTGAGATATCTCGTTAAAATTGGGTATTGCAATTGAAAAAAAATGAAGTTTGGATTCGTTTTAATATTTAGATGGGCCCCTAAGCAAATTTTATATACGTCATTTAAAAGTAGACTTTATTTCCAATCGTTCGGTACCAGTAACTTTTGTCTAGGAATTTATTGAGGAGTTAGTATGGGGTGTTTACTTTTTTTTTCCACGACTGTACATCTCATCAGACAAGATAATTTAAGATACAATTTTTCATATTTACAAAGAATAAACACATCTAAATATATTTACCAATTTTAAATATTTTTTTCCAATGTGAAATAACTTCGATAAATTTAATTTACTAAACTTTAAAAGTACTGATATTTATTTATGAAATGCGAGTCAGAGAAAATATTCATGAAATTCTGATTTCGAATCTGTATATTAAGTTTATAGTATGACATAATAATCATCTTTTTCCTACGTAAAGTTATGTTTTGGCAGCTGCATTTTATGTACTCAAACTGGTTTCATCGTGAAGAAATGGTCACAGATAAAGGCCTCGATAAATTACGGTGCTCTCATAAATGCTTGTACATAGAACTTTTTATTACTTAGTCCATTACACAGCTACGTTAATGTTCTAAACAATATATAGACGTGTTTTATGGCTTTCGCATGAAAAAATAATACCAGATACTTAAGAAAGGAATACTACATCATGGTACAACATTAAAAGTTATATTTTTAACTTAAAGATTTTCAAATGCTTCGTCATTTTGAACGTGGATAGTGTTTTATTATTTATCTTATAGAAGTAGATATATTTTGTTTACGTATAAAGATTAAAGACATTGGAATTTATCCATGTAGCTGATTTGGTATATATCTAATAATAACATTTAATTTCAATTAGTTAACACATTAACGAAGACTATTATTTACACTTCTTTTAATACCTAGATGCCAGCTGACACCAGTTTTTCCATATTGTAATGTTAACTCATCTAATCGCTCAAAGTTTGAGATCAGATAATATGAAAATTTCCTTACTGAAATACTGTTTTTAAAATTTAAAGGTTTCCTACTGCTTAAATTGTACGTTTTCCTGCCAACCGGCGTTAATGAGTTAATTTTACTTTTGAATACATTTTATTAATTATGCTACTACTTCTTAGGCAATCAGAACATGCTATAGTGTAGTGGCAAATGACTTGACAAATCAACGACTAGATATAAACTAGCAGTTGTGATTGTTGGCTGAGACGGTCATCAGCTGATTGCAACTTCCTTACATTTTATGATAAAAAGCTATTTATTATTAGAAATATTTTTAATTAACATTTTAGGCGTAAATAATTTACCTTCCATAATAAAATAAATATACGAATTTAAACAGTACTGAGATCATATTATCATAAAAGTATGCTTTATTTTAATAAATATTGATTTCGTTTGTTTATATTGCATATAATTGATTTTCATTGCATTCATTTATATTAAATATCCTTTCATTAATTTATATAGCATTCATTTGTATTGTATTATCATTCATTTTTATTGCATATTTTAAAGAAGTTTAAAATAAATTACATGAATTCTATACAACTTGGTTACGTATTGTTCGGACTCAGAGTAAAGAAATGAAAATAATCAGAAAACATTAATTATATGAAAGTTAATTTTTTTTTTAATTTACATAATGTTATAGAAATACATAGGGCATTAAACTGAATTTTAAGAAAATGGTTTTTTACTATAATAAATAGAAATAAATAAACAGTATAAGAAAATTACATTACAATTTATCTAAATTGTTAACATTTACCTTAAAAATTCTTTACAACAGTAGTTGGAATAATAATTTTCAATATTTATTATTAGTCCCGAGTTTTTATGAATTTTAGATACAATGAATTGTTTATCTTAACCCTTTCCGGCTCAGTGGTCCCACTGCTGGACCACTTCATTTTAATTCCAAATTTGCAAACACCAAGAATATTTTAACTAGGACTTCCCTTAGAGCAGTGGTTCCCAACCTTTTTTTGGCCGCGCCCCACCTAAGCATCTCTAAAGTCAATATGTCCCCCCTGCCTTCCATATCATATAAATCTTATTACATAAAAAATGAACTTCTATTTTTCCGGAAGTATCCGAAAATAGCATTAACTCTGATAAGTGATTTCACATTTTTTAATTTAGCAAGATCATATTTCTTTATTACAAATATGTTTTTAGCATAACTCTATGAATGCAATGAGACCATGGATCTTCGCATTTACTACAGAAAAGTTTTATTGTTTTTTGGCAACTTACCTCAAATTTAAAAGTGATTAATATCCTACATTTTTTTATCCTTGTAAAATTTCTGGAACTCTCTCACATTTTGTATTACATCTGATAGAATCAATACATTTTATATGTTCATTTTAATGTTCTTAGAGAACATTTATATTTAATAAATATATACCATGTCAAATTTCATGAATCTAGGTCCTTCGATAACACAAAAATCGCATTTTTAGAACGTTTTTCGCTCCTGCACCCATTTGGGTAGTGGAAACAGACATAAAATATAGCCTATCTTGGAGCAAGAGCTGTCACCACAATTTTTACGCCATTATGTTTGAAGTCGGTTCATTACTTCCTGAGATTGCATGGAAATCGCAATTAAGAACGTTTTATAGAACACTTTTCGCGCATTTTCACCCCTTTTAAATTTAGATTTTTTTTAGGAAATGTTTTTAGGATCATTGATATCTTAAAAGTAACTACCATTCCAAATTTCATGATTCTACGCCATGTCATAACACAAAAACCGCAACTTAGAACAGATTTTGATCCTGCAACCCCCAGGTGTTAGTGACACTAACATAAAATAGAGTCTATGTTCGATCAAGGGCTGTCACCATAAATTTCCAACCGTTACTTTTGAAATCGATTTTATACTTCCTAAAATTGCGTAGAAATCGCCATTTAGAACGTTTTTCTCGTATTTTCACCCTTTTTAAATTTCGATTTTTTTTAGGAAATTTTCTTAGAGATCATTGATATCTTATAAGTAACTACCATTCCAAATTTCATGATTCTTGGGCCTTCCATAACACAAATACCGCAATTTAGAATGTTTTTTGCTCCTGCAAGCCACAGGTGGTAGTGACACAAACATAAAATAGAGCCTATGTTAGAGTAAGGGCTGTCACCATCAATTTACAACCATTACTTTTCAAATCGATTTAATACTTCCTAAAATTGCGTAGAAATCACCATTTAGAACGTTTTCTAGAACACTCTTCGCGCATTATCACCCCTTTTAAATTTCGAATTTTTTAAGAAGCGTTCTTAGAAAATTTTTATGTCTAATAAGTAACTGATATTCCAAATTTCATATTTCTAGGTCCTTCAGTAACATGAACATCGCATTTTTAGAGCTTTTTTGCTCCTGCGCCCCCTTTGGGTCAGTGGCACAGACATAAAATATAGCCTATGTTAGAGCAAGGGTTGTCACCATCATTTTGACACTATTATTTTTAAAATCTGTTTGGTATTTCCTGAGATTGCGTAGAAACCAGCATTTAGAACGTTATTTAAAACGCATTTAGCTCCTTTTCACCCCTTTTAAATTTTAAATTGTTTAGGAAATGTTCTTAGAAATCCTTTATGTCTAATATGTAACTAATATTCCAAATTGCATATTTCTAGGCCCTTCAGTAACACA
The DNA here is from genome assembly GCA_963932465.1 of Maratus speciosus. Lineage (NCBI taxonomy): Eukaryota > Metazoa > Arthropoda > Arachnida > Araneae > Salticidae > Maratus > Maratus speciosus. Next base: position 609,380,188 of record OZ010791.1, on the reverse strand, counting down.
AAAATCGCATTTTTAGAACATTTTTTGCTCCTACAGCCCCTTTGGCCTAATGGCATCGACTTAAGATATAACTTATGTTCGAACGTGGACTAATACGATCATTTTGATACCATTACTTTTGAAATTGGTTCGGTAGTTCCAGAGATTACCTCTTACAAACAAACTGTATTTCTTTATAATATTAGTATAGACTCAGATATTTTGGCTGAAAAAGCCAAAATATCTTTTAAATAGAAAAAAATCCATATTTATTTTCCTGTTTAAATAGATTTTATTATACTTTAGTGTTAATGCGTGCATAGTTTCTTTGCTCCATGTGCTGTAATCCTATTTGCTACGAAAACATTGAGCCAGTAAAAATGACGTACACTAAATTTCCGTGAAATATGTAGATAAATTGTGTTTTTTTATCAGTTTTTTTAATATAATTTTTAAAGGGTTTGGAACTTATTTTTGATAGTAGGGGCATTCAGTAGGTTACCCTCATAGGTAATTTCTGGTGCAATCAGAAACTAAATCCGACAAATATTTTTTTAGTTATGCTTGACGAAAGATTTTTACTAGGCATTCTTTTAGTATGGCCATGGCTTTAATATCCATCGTAGCTGTTTCGTGCCCGGAAAGTAATATCGCGCTGTGTATTAAGCCTTCGCTTCTCTCAGGCAATAAAATGTTGGTTTTCTAATGAAAGTTTAAAGGAACAGGATTTTAATTTCTAAGAAGTTCGTTTGTATATTCTGGTTTCAGCCAATCATTTCATCATTTTACGAACAGAATTTTTCTGTGCCGGAAAGGGTTAATCAGCGTATCATTAGTGTGATTCCCGAAATAGATCACATAATTTATTATGGAAAAGATAAAAATACTTTTTTTTTAAGTCTTCAGCGTAGAATTGAAATTTCTTCTTCTTTTATATAATGTAACAAAATAAAAATAAGATTGAAAATCTTTACAAGTTTTTACAATCTGATACCTTAAAGAACAAGTGTGTACGTCCGTTTTCCATTCAAATATAATTTATTGGATTTATTTCTTTCTGTCCCATTTATTTTTAACACATTAGTTTCATAAAATAGAAGAAAATGGATCGAATGTTATGAAACCCCTTCAAATATTTTGCCATGTTTTGTCGTACTAAATTATAACTCCTGTCTCTTCGTGTATTTTTCTTCTTGAAGATAGAGGTGTATTGATTTTTTAATGTTAAATGATCAACATTGTTTCATTTTTAGACAAGGCTTACTTTAACCATTGTTTTGAGAGTCTTTATTATTGGTAAATTATCTATCGATAGAATATATTTAAGGAAACTCTAGATATACAGTTAAAATATCGATACCATTATTCATGGAAGTGGACAGATCAGCCGTCCTTAGAAAATAATTTATCGCGAATCGAATTTTTTATAGCCCTATAATTTTGAAGTACAAATTTTAAAATTGATACACTTAATACATAAATATAAAACACGTTTTTAAAAATGTTATTAAATTGTTTCTAAAATATTTTTAAAACTTTCTAACATGGTTAAAAAGTGTTTATAAATTTGGTTTGTCTATCTGCAGTCTTATGTCTGTTGTGCCCTAACTGTCGTAAATATTCTCGGATTGCGATGTAATTAATATACAGTGAAACCTCCCTGTGCGACCACCTCCATTAAGCGATCAATTCCCCAAACGACCATTTTTTAATAGAACGAAATTTGTTCCCAAAGGCTCAATATTAATTTTACCTCCATTCAGGGGCCACCCCAGTTGAACTCCCTCCATGAACAACCCATTTCTTTGAATAAAATGAAACAAATTCCGTTTTTTCCTGGTCGCTTGAGTGGGTTGGGTTGATTTTTGACGGCCAATTATCTACTCGAGGGATATAAGCCCAGGGGGGAGTGCCCTTCGTGGGGGTCTTTCTAAGGGAACCTACGCGTATTTACGCATGGGAATTCATGGTTTGAAGAAAACCACGAAAACTCCGAACGATTAGGCCGACGGGCACGATTGGGTTCGAACCCAGCACCTCCCGTCTACCAGCTTCGAGATCTTCAGAACCTCTCGGCCACTGGTGGGGCCCTAGTCGCTTGAAAAAGGTTTTATTAGAAAAATAATTCCAGAGAGCGCATTATTCGTCAAACTTCTAAGCTAATTTTAGATTTTTTTTATTCCGGTAATTTTTAAGTGTTTAAGCCCTTTTGTGCCTTTTTAGGCACTGAATTTACATCTGATGACGAATTAGGAATGGCTGTCAATAAACTCCCCTGCCCTACTTTGTCAGGAAGTTCTCAAAGAAATAGATAAATTTATGACATCGTCATTATTTGTTTTCGTCCAAAAAAAAAAAAAAAATTGCATTTATTTACCGAACTTCAAAAGGATTTGGAAATAAAAGTTATAAAAGATAAAACCGTAAAATCAAAGCAAGCGTCAATGTATTCATTTTTTAAACTCTATGGTAATCAACTTATGTAGTTAATTTTTGCTTTGAAACTTAAATTTTCATATTTTTTCCTGATGTGAAAAATACATTTTAGTAACATTAATTGTTACCTTTCTTCAACAATTAAAATCTGGATTTAAACATGACCTCCATTAAGAGACCACTTATCGGAGTGACCAATTTTTATTGGAACTGAACATGGTCGCATTAGGAAGGTTTTACTGTATGTTATTAAGGTTTACTATGAAATGTTCGGTATTGAATGAAAATGAAGTGTGTAGCACTTACGGTTCAAGTACAGGGACATTCCAAAGAATTCTGTTACATTACGGTCTATGATGGATCGTCTGCGATGTATTTTAATGATATTATACTATTTTAAAAATAGTGAAATTTATATATATCACTCTGGTGTAATACAAGGCACTTACAGTAGAATCTGGTGTGCGTATAGCTTATCGTTCATTTACAGGGACACATAAAAGAATTTGGCAACAGAACTGGCAATAAACAGTAATTGCTCGGACTATGTTTTCAGTTGTGGTACGGGTTTTAAAATTTAATAATAATAATAATTATTATTATTCCATATTATTTGGTGTGTATAAATTTTATAGACCACATACAAGGCTTCAAAAGAGATCTCAAGTACATTTCCGCTTAATGAATGAAATTGCTGAAAGAGAATTTTCAACGTTGCAATGAGTTTAACTAAATTAACTTTTTGTCATACCAGCTAGTATACGTGCAAATCTATAGATCATATACAGGGATGCACAAAAATACGGATATTTATCCGACTATTGATGGTAATTGAAGAAATTAGGATTTCAAATGCGTTATGCATATTCTAAATTGTTATTTGTACACCAACTTCCACATTAATCATATATATTTTATTATATATATGATTAATCATATATATATTATTATATATAATTAATATATATATTAATATATATTAATCATATATATTAATATATATTATTCATATATATATATATTATACATATATATATTATAAAGCAGTAAGCTCTAAAAGTTCCGCTCGAGTGTTTTCAAAAACTACCCGGTGGATTTTTCCCCAAATTGTATCATTCGATAGGAAATATTCCCGGGGTGGTTTATGAGAAAATATACAGGGATAGCTATGATTTTTGATAATAAATTTCGTATTTTACTGCTATTTTGAACGAAAAGGTTGCCAGTGATTATCTTTTGGAGAAAGGTTTGATTGAAGAATTAAAATGGCTATATCTGATAGAAAATAATACAAACACCTCGCGAATAAATGAAAAAAAATCTGATATTTAATTTAAAAAACAACAACAAAAAATTTTAATAAGACATAATATTATAAAACGAAAATATTTAATTTTAACATGGAATAAATATTTGTAATGCTTAAAGTATAAATTATTGTGAAATTTTATAATTATTACAATATTTGGCTAATTATCGCTTGCGATAGGTTAAAAAAATGAATCTGAAAATTTGATTTGACAATTTTTTTTCTTTTTAGCTCTTTTATCGCTTCGCCAGGCTAATAAAAACGTGTCTAAGAACTTGATGAAATAAAATCTAGGTTACATTCTTTAGTCTTTTTCTTTTTTTTTTCTTTTTTTTGTCAATTTAATTATTATATTCATATAATTCTCCCATCATATGATTTACAGGAAAAACTAGATGTATTTGCAAAAATGGCTATATTAGTGAGTTACATGCTATTTATTTATTACCTTCGCCGTCAAACAATGCAATTTTAAGCCAAATAAGACAAAAGTGGGAAATAATCCGAGAGAAGAGCATGTCGGAGTACATTTTTATATTCAAGCGTAAATTATATAAAAAGCAGTTAAAATTATAATTATGTAGTCAATCATTTAAATTTTAGTGTAAATGTCTTCCTTATACACACATATTCTAAAATAATTTACTTTCAAAGATTTAAAATATTTTTTAGCATACTATGGAATACCATTACTATGGAAACATGCGTTTTGTTTTCCTCAAGCATGTGATTTTTATATCCTCGAACTCAGATCATTACTTATTAATTGAATATTGTGTATTATGTTATTTTTTTAACATGCCGAACATATTGTCGATTTCACTTATAGAAATATTCACTGCTTTAAAAGTTAGGATATAAGAATATTGTTAAGAAGATTTCTGCAATTATACGTTATTACTATAAAAAACAAAAAATAAAAAAAGGAAACATTTTGCAATAAATATTGTTTGCTAATTTGTCATTTCTTTTTCAGCTTTTTTTGCATGACTTTCTTTTGCTTAACCATAGTTTAAAAAATGTTTTATTGAAAATATTGGATTAATCTTACGGAATCGTGTCACCCGCCAATTAGCATATTGAATGGCGTATCAAAATTCAAAAGATTAGACAGATTTTGGAATTAGCGATTACTAAATGGTGGCAAATGGAATGGCCCGTGGACTTATCATTTCTGCCTAGATAGGATTAAATTACCTGGAATTTCGATCAGTATAAAGCGAATTGTCCTAACGCACACTCTAGCAGCTAAACACAGCAACAAATTAAGAGTTATTTTCATAATCTGGTTTCTTTACACAACAGACGGAAGATTAATTTACTCTTAAATATAAAGAAAAAAGCAGGCTTTTTTGTTTGTCCGTGTTATTATGCTTCTTAGAAAAATGCAAAATAAATCTTCGGTTCAGGTATTTACCAAAATGCATATTGCTAAATTTTTGTATAACTAACTTTATTTATCATTGTCAGATCTTAACCCTGGTACACGTGCAACAACATTGTTGCATCAATTTTAATGTTTGACGTGAACCCTCACAATGACGTCGATTACGGATGATTATAAAGATTTTATTGTATGCATGAGGTTTATTTTTCTACAAGATTAAGTCATCGAGTTTTTTCCCGGGTTGACGGTTACACGATTTCAGCTGGTCTACAAAATAAAAAGACAGTGACAATGACGTCATTTTAGATTTATTCAGGCAATTCATCGTTAAAAACACACATTTTTATGTTTCACCTTTCTTTTAAATATGAACATTAAACAGTCTTCTTTGCCTGCAAATAATTTATTACTTTTTTGACAGTATTTACTCTGCTAGAATCCAAAGAGGGAAAACAGTAGTAGCACAAGAGGATGTTTATTAAGAAATATAACTAACATCCAGTGAGATTGTATTTAAGCTACCAGAATCACATATTGCGCGAGCTGAGAGGCCAGGAGATCAAGGACAAACCAACGAAAATAAACCACCCGAGCATTATTCAAGTTCAATGGTAAATCTCTGCAATTATTGTAATGCATCTCTAATTTAATATTGTCAGATATGAGAACATTTTAGTTCCTATTGTCATAATGTCCTCATTTCCCTACCAAAAGTGCACAGTGAATAATAAACTAAAAGCTTCTTAATAGCTAAATTTTGTCCAACGCATAAGGTAATATAATATCGCAATGGCGTTCGCATCTTTTCAGCAACGCGGAAGGACATTCAAGCTAAATTATATTTAAAAAAAATACAAGTTCGAATTCACCATTTCGCTTAATTCAAGGTTTATTTGGAAATACTGACCAGCGCAGCGGGCATAGACTGCTAGTATATTCTAAAGTTTCGTTATACAGTACTTTGAATGTGTTGGAACGTGCTTCATAATCTATGTTGGTCGCATGATTTTTTGTACTTGTTTAAATCATTAATTTTTTGGATGCTTTTAATAATACAAAGTTGAAAAGAATATTGTTGTAGGCCATTTAGCAGCAGTTTACCATCAGAAAAATTTCAAGTAATTTATATGATTAAATTTTCTTATGTTATTGCTTAATTACACAAAACAGGGAATTATTAAACTTTCAATTTGAGGTTCAAAAATTTATAAATAGCATCGTTACCGGTCATTAAACGGTAATTTCTCTCCAATACCAATTAGTAATTGTTACATATCTCTCGTTACTTTTAAAACTGTTCTGCTCATAAAGTCTATTTTATTGTTTTAACCCCTTAACTTACAATGACGGGCATAGCCCGCGTACGATGATCGAGCCAAATGTAAATTTTTCTTACCACTAAAGTTTTACAGTAAATATAGTTTAATTTAATCGTCGAAATTCCATGATTAAACAAGGCGAAAATCTCTATTAAATTTTAGTGGTAGCTATGGATTTGCCAAACCGCGGAGCTGTTAGACGTAAATCGTAGGTTAAGGGGTTAAGTGAATTAATACAAAAGTTCTTTAAATCAGGTTTCGTACGTGTGGTTGAATTTCATGACTAAGAAATTCTTCGGTACCAGTATTTCCTTATGGAAAATCTCTGCTGACATAAGGCAAAATTTCTTCCGTTTAAACTAGATTTATTTTTCTATAAAAAGATTCTGATATTGGTCCTTGAAAATAACGGTACCCGTACGAACCCTGTAAATGTACATATATTGTGCACTATAAAAAAGACAGATGTTTTTGATTGAGGAAAATAAATTATAATTATGAAAAAAAAAATGCACAATAACCTCTCCGAGTTACTAAATATTCATAAAAGCGTTATTCATCATTACAAACCTCTGAAACCGGTGAATTTTCGATATTTAAAAAAGCATTTATAAAAACAAAGTTTCTTTACGTGATTAAATTTTGGAAATGTTTCCGAGTAATTAGTTTTCTTAACCCAAAATGTAAGATTTTCGGATGCTATCAGTTCCTGTGTAAACATTTTCATGTCCAACAAACATATGTTTTACAGACAAACATGAAAAATTAACCGCATTATAAATTAACAACATTAACATTAACATTAAAATTAATATTTATTTTATTATTTTGGCATGTGTAAATTAAATTAAGCATCTGAAAATGTTTAATTGAGAATAAATAGTATCTTAAAGACTAATATTCGGCTTGTGAAAATTGGTTACGTTTCCGAAAATCATTGGAGGCAAAATAAAACTTTGTTTTTATAAATTGTAATTTAAAACTAAAAAATGTGTTTTTTTTCTAGGGTCAATAGTTGTAAAGAACGTATTTCGGAATCGTTAAGAACTCGGAAGGTGTTATTGCACATTTTTGTTTTTGATTATATTAAATTTTCAGATAAAAAAAAAACAAAAAAAAACATTTTTCTTTTTTTACAGTATATAATGAATGAAAAAGGATGTTTTTAAGTACACACCACACACATAATCAATGATAAGATATGTTATTTTCTAACTGTATAGATTCTTTACACTCTATATGAAGAAAGTGTTGGTAGTGGGCTATTTTTTTAAATTCAGATTTCTTGCTTGGCACCACTATTTTGGAATGGTAAAATTCCTGTTATTTAATGACGTACTAATTGAGGCGAAAACAAGTGACATGTTACAATTTCAAAAAAATATTGTTAATCAAGAAATTTGAATTTTAAAAAGTAGCCCACTGACAATACTGCAAGAATGGTGGGCATATTTATTTAAATTAGAAGCGTTTAAATACTTTGTTGACCGGTCACGCCTATACTCGTGTTTCTAAAACGATAGGTTGTTGACTAAACGCCTGCGCTTTATCATTAGTTTCGCCTACGTCATTTTTCTTGGATAAAATATCAGCACGCCTTTTTTTCAGAATAATTACATTTTTATACCAAACAGTTGGTCATTTTCTGTTAGACTATACGAAATTTCATATAAAATCCAATTAATTTCAAATATTTATTGATAGATATTCTCGAAAAACCTATATAGGCAGCCGACTTTCAGAAATCGCGGAGTTTCCATTGTCTCGATACACAAATTTCGTAGCAAATTGCCTGTCAACAATGTGCTATATATATATATTTTAACACTGTATGCTTCTAGTAAAGCAAACTGCTAAAAGTTATGCCACTTGGCACCGTATTTTTCAAACATTTTACTAAAGTAAATAGGTCATTCTACCACTGCGGTATTGCAGTCTTTTCTAAAATCTGCATAGCGAGTTTTCAAATATGATTTATTTGTTTCATACCTGACAGTGAAAGCTTTAAAAAATACAAAAGGGAAATATTTAACATTTTATGCCCTTCAGATTAGCATTAAAATATTTTAGAAAAAATAAGTTTAAAATGACGTCTTAACAGAATTTACAAACACTTTTAAATGCTTAAAAACATAGAATTTACCAATGCGTTTTTATTTTTAAATAATCTTCTAACAACAAACATTTTTAAGCATTTACAAACACTTTTAAATGCTTAAAAACATAGAATTTATCAATGCGTTTTTATTCTTAAATAATCTTCTAAATTTGTTTAGATATTTCAGAAAACACAGAAAATAATATTATAATAGCGTGTCACAACAGTAAACATTTTCTAACTTAATCTAAAATATTCAAATATGCGTTAAAGTTTCTTCTTCATAAATTTTTAAAATGGTTCTCTAATGCTAATTTATTACAAATATATTTTTTAAAATACTGCAAAGAATTGCTTACATAAATTACATATTTTATTTAATATTTTCTAAGCTATAAAATAATCACTCCAGAAAATTTTATCCTTATTATGAATAGAAATAAATGTTTAATTTTAAATTTAAAAATTATTTTATTGTATATTTCGATTTTCGATTTTGAAAATTTCTGAAGATGTTAATTCTTTCACCGCTACTTCTAAAGTACAACAATCTGATTTCAACAAAGCGAAAATTGAGATTTTTTTAAATTTTCGTCCTTTTGTTTATTAAATTATTTTTGCGACTTCTGAGAGAAACATAAGCATTAATCTCTTACGTTTTCTTTTCAATAAGTAAACTAAAACTTCTGTTCAAGTCTTTATACATAATTTAATTTCCATTCCCAGTGCTAATTGAGATAAAATATTTCTCAAATTCTATAGAATAACTGAATAGACATTACTAATTTATTAAATTTTAAGCAAATATTTTCTAATAATAATTGCTAAACAGTTATTCACAAATTTATTTGAGATTAAAATTAAGGATTTTTTTTCATAAAAACTTGAAAATTTTCGCATATGGCTTTACCGTATTTGGCAAAACAAATGATGCGTTCTTCTTAAGCTTCTTTTGTAAAATACGTGCGATATATGTTTATTCATTATTCATTATAATGCATAATACATTTCAAAAGTTGTTTATTTATGTACAAATGCGAAGTATACGAAAAGATGTTTTTAATTTATTTTCCATTTATCCGAACTTGCGATACACAAAGCCCTGTTTAACGTATAAATTTTATAAACAAAGCTAAATGATAAAATATCAAAGAGAACATTTTAATAAAACAATATGTTTCTTGAAGAATGATTTTTCATTCTGTTGAGTAGCCCACAAGATTACTTACACGTAGTAAATTATCGAATAGTCATAACATATTCAGAAATAAATGGATATATTTTTATTAGGATAAATATATTTTCTTTTCCTTTTGTAACATTTTGGGATTATACGACGACAAACGAAATTATTTTACAATAAAAGAATACAAATAAAATTATCTTCTCAATGATTTGGGAAGACAAAATTTACTTTAGTAGCCTAAAACATTTTAACGGAAATTCTTATGCTCTGAAATTCTCGAATCAATATCATAATTATTTTCTTAAAATTCTCTGATTAATAAAAATTCTCGGTTTCTTTCCTTTCCTTTCGAAAATTATAGAGGGGATGGCAGAAAAAGGTCTCGTTTTTGCTTAGTTTTTAATGAATGTCAAGTCCCTCTCAGATTCTTGCTTTGTGTTTTGTATTGAAATAACTCAGTGCCGCTATGTTTTTTCTAATAATAAGAAAAATTATTGTCCAATTTTTACAAAAAAAAAAAAAAAAAGAAAAAAAAAAAAAAAAAAAAAAAAAATATATATATATATATATATATATATATATATATAGACGTTCATGTAAAACATTTTTATACTTATGCTCTGAAATTTTCAAATCGATATCGTAATTAATTTTCTTAATTTTCACGGATTATTGAAAATTCCCGCTAGCCTCGACAAATCTATGCGATAGTTTTTCTTTTGCCATTTCAGAACAGGTTTTTAATTATAAGGAAATTTATCTATTTTTGCTTGATTTTACAAGGCGCTAATAATAATTTCTACAAACATTTCAATTGAGAATATATTTAGACGTGAATTTTGAAAGGGAAAGAAAAATTGAAAATAATTCAATATTACTTACTAAAAGCTTTAAATGGGGGAAAATCAAGTCATATTTAAAATCCCGTTTTTAAAACATCATATTTAAAACCAATTTTCTTGTGGCGCTTCTAAACACCATATTTTTAATAGAAATATATATTTACACGTTAATATTTAAAAAGAAAGAAAACTGTAAAACATTAATTTTATATGTGCGAAAAGCATGTAATTAGGAAAATTACGTCATATATTAAAAAGATACATTTAAAGTAATTTTCTTACGGAAAATATTCATATGGCGTCAGAGTGCGAGCCACGTTTAATAGCGACTAGTGCGTATGTTTACATATTTCACCTCTTGATGCAGCATAATTACAGGTAAATGTATGGGCAATATACAATAAATATATTTTGTACGAATTACTATTCGATAAAGATGTATTAGAAAATTCATATGTACATATTAATTAAAATAAAAATTTTAATTTTATAAATAACATGAAAAATATGTACGAAGTTACATTAAAACAGAGAAAACAATTCGTGTATAACCTATACCTATTCGTGATAACATATCCAAAACTCAATATAAAGATAAATTATAAGCGTAGATTTTCAATGACGTGGTTCCGAATATTATACCCGACTCGACGAATTTATTCAGCCTAAAACCCAAAGTAAGGTTATTGTTCGTAACATCGTTATAAAAGTCCTGGAGGCAGTGACATTTTTCATTTAATCACTTCATACAAGCTGATTTTCAAATGTGTAATTGATCTTATTAATGAATAACGATAACATCCATCAGCTGTCGCGATAACGGTGGATTCAGCCTTGGGCACCGACAAATCCCTCTGTCAAAAGAAAATAAATGCAACCCGATTTCAGGGGATCGCCACCGGTCGTGATAACATCATTGAATTTCCGTATTTGGTAACCTTTTTAAAACAGAGCAAATTAACCCATTGGCATACTTGCCAACTTTCAACTAAACTTCCGTAAAATGCGAGTTAAATTGACTCAGGTTAAACACGTTATTAACCAGGAAATTTATTTGATGTATCACTATACATTTAATTTCATGTTTCTCTATGAAAACTATTTGAATTCATTCCTTAAAAAAATTTCTGGTTCCAAACATGTTTAACTTGGGTCAATTTAACGCGCATTTTACGGAAGTTTAAGGGAAAGTTGGCAGGTATGCCCATTGGGGACCATGGGTGCATATATGCACCTTCAAAACGTACATACAAAATATGTTTTTGCTACCAGTAATATAAAAAAGTAATATTTGTCTTATTTAATTAGCGTAATTTTTAAACTAAAGGTAATTTTCTTTAAAAAAGTGGTGCCAATCGAATAAATTTGTGTAATAGACTCCGGTCCCGAAAGGGTTAAGGTGTTTTTAGGTGTGGGGTTTTGAAGGACATTGGCGTTATTACCCAACGCCTCCTTGATAAAGGAGAAAGCCTTGACACGCTTTGTTGTGACGTCACGAAACGTCACACGGAACAGGAAAAACAAACAAAAAAATTCTAACAACTTGCATGTTTCGATTTCGTTGCTCGTGGAATTTTCAATTATTATTAATAAATAATAGTTGATATTTCCACAAACCAACGGAATCTAAACATGCAAGTTCTTTTACTTTTATAGCTTACCGACTATCAAAGCCTGAGAGCTAATGTGCCCGCCTGTTCTGCATGTATGTATGTACGTACGTACGGTCGTGGAAAAAAATAGTAAACACTCCCTACTAACTCCTCAACAAATTAACGTAGAAGAAAGTTACTGGTACCGAACGATTGGAAATAAAGTCTACTTTTAAATGAAGTATATAAAATTTGCTTAGGGGGCCATCTACATATTAAAATGAACCATAACTTACGATTCTGACAGCATAAATGAATTCTACACCCTTTAATTAGCATAAAAACAAATTTTTATGCAATTCGTACCACAAGTTTTATGTGTGTCAAGCATGTAAAATTTTGAATTTCCATAAAGCAGGACTTAATAAATCTAAATCCATCAAAAAAATTGTAGGTTACAATTCATAATTTTTTCGAATATTAATTTCATAATTCATATCATCTATCTATACTAATATTATAAAGAGGTAAAAATTGTTTATTTGTAGGAGGTAAGCTCTGGGACTACCGAACCGATTCCAAAAGTAATGGTATCAAAATGATGGCGTTAGTCCAACTTAGAACATAGGCTATATCGTATGCCAGTGCCACTGGCTAAAAAGGGGTGCAGAAGCAAAAAACGTTCTAAAAATGGGATTTTTGTGTTACTGAAGGACCTAGAAACATGAAATTTGGAATGGTAGTTACTTATAAGACATTAATGATATATAAGGACATTTATTTAAAAAATCAAAATAAAAAACGAGTGAAAATGCGCAAAAAGCGTTCTAAAAAACGTTCTCAATGGCAATTTTTGCACAATTTCATGAAGTACCAAACCGATTTCAAAAATAATGGTGTCAAAATGATGGTGACAACCCTTGCTCAAACATAGGCTACATTTTATGTCGGTGCCACTACCCCTAAAGGGGGTGCAGGAGCGAAAAACATTCGAAATTGCGATTTTTGTATTACTGAAGAAGTCCAGATACATAGAATTTGGCATGGTAGTTACTTATTAGATATAAATTATCTCTAAGAACATTCCTTAAAAAATTCGAAATTTAAAAGGGGGTGAAAATTGGCAAAAAGCGTTCTAAAAAACGTTCTAAATGGCGATTTTTACGTAATCTCAAGAAGTACCTAACCAATTTAAAAAATAATAGTCTCAAAATGATGGTGACAACCCTTGCTTCAATATAGGCTACATTTTATGTCGGTGCCTCTACCCCTAAAGGGGGTGCAGGAGCAAAAAATGTTCGAAATTGCGATTTTTCTGTTACTGAAGGGCCCAGATACATAGAATTTGGAATGGCAGTTACTAATAAGATATAAATGATCTCTAAGAACATTTCTTAGAAAATTCAAAATTTAAAAGGGGTGAAAATGCGCGAAAAGAGTTCTAAAAAACGTTCTAAATGGCGATTTTTACGCAATCTCAAAAAGTACTCAACCTATTTCAGAAGTAATGGTTGGAAATTCATGATGACAGCCGTTGCTCCAACATGGGCTCTATTTCATGTCGGTGTCACTACCACCTAGGGGTTGCAGAAGCAAAAAACGTTCTAAATTGCGATTTTTGTGTTACTGAAAGGCCCAGAATCCTGAAATTAGGCAGGGCAGTTATTTATAAGATACAAATGATCTCTAAGAACATTTCCTAAAAAATCGAAATTTAAAAGGGGCGAAAATGAGCGGAAAGCATTCTAAAAAACTTTCTAAATTGCAATTTCTACGCAATCTCAAGAAGTACCAAACCGATTTAAAAAATAACGTTGCGAAAACGATGGTGACAGACCTCGCTCCAACATAGGCTGTATTTCATGTCGGCGCCGCCACTACCCCAAAGGGGGTGAAAGAGCAAAAAACGATCTAAATTGCGTTTTTTGTAATACTGCAGGGGCTAGCAACTTGAAACTAGGCATGGTAGTTACTTATAAGATAAAAATGACCTCTAAGAACATTTCCTAAATAAATCGAAATTTAAAAGGCGTGAAAATGCACGAAAAATGTTTTAAAAAACTTTCTAAATTGCGATTTCTAACGCAATCTCAGAAAGTACCCAACCGATTTCAAAAGTAATGGTTGGAAATTGATGTTAACAACTCTTGCTCCAATATAGGATCTATTTCATGTCGGCGTCACTACCACCTTGCGGTTGCATTTTATAAGACGTTCTAAATTGTAATTTTTGTGATACTGAAGGGGCTAGAAACTTGAAATTTGGCATGGTAATGACTTATGAGACGTAAATACTCTCTGAGAAGAGTTCCTTCAAAATTTGAAATTTAAAAGGGGTGAAAATGAACGAAAAGCGTTCTAAAAACATTCTAAATAGCGATTTCTACGCAATCTCAGAAAATATAAACCGATTTCAGAAGTAATGGTTTCAAATTGATGGTGACAATCCCCGCTACAACATATCCTATATTTTACGTTGTTGTCACTACCACCTGCGGGTTACAAGAGCAAACAATGTTCTAAATTGCGTTTTTTTGTGTTACTGAGGGGAGTCTAACATTTTAAATTTGGAATGGTAATTACTTCAAAGATGCAAATCCTTTCTAAGAATTGTCGAAAGAAAATTCCAAATTTAAAAGGATGAAGTGAGCGAAAAGCGTTCTATACAGTGTTGAATTCAGACACTTTTCTCCGGGAGGGATTTCTGTGGCTCCGGGGGGGGGGGGAATTGTACATTTTGACCATTGAAAACACAAAATGTCAAATCTTCCGGGCGGGATAGACATCTCATTGCTCCTGGGGGGGAATGGAATCAACACTATATTTACAAGCTATATTTTATGTCGAGGGTTGCAGCAGCAAAAAACTTTCTAAATTGCGATTTCTGCGGTACTGAAGAGGCTAGAAAATTTAAATATAGCACGGTAGTTACTTATAAAATATAAATGCCCTCTAAGAACAGTCGAAAATAAATTCTAAATTGAAAAGGGGTGAAGCGAAGGGAAGGAGCGAATAACATTCTAAAAGAGTTCCTAAATTACGATTTCTATGAAATCTCAGGAAATAATAAACCGATTACAGAAGTTATTGGTTGCGAATCAATGGTGAGAGTCCCTGATCCTTTAGGGGCTATATTTTATGTAGGTGTCACTACCACCTGGCTGGCAGGAACAACAAGAAAGCCTTTAACCCCTTGAGGGCGGTGGGATATATTTTACCCCACCCAAGTTTAATAAAGATTTGCACCAGAAACTTTTAACTAAGTTTTACTTTTATAACTTTGAGGGGAAATTGTTGAAAAATTGCTTTTCCTTATTTAGAAATAAACTTTTTCAAACTTTCCGGTGGGAATTCAGGATTTCACAAACGCAATTGCTTGTCCCTCAAGGGGTTAAAAACATCTAAATTCCGTTTTTTATAGAATATTAGGAAATACCAACCGATTTCAAGGTTAATATTAGCAAATTAATGGTGACCGTCTCTGTTTCAACATTTTTCGAGACATTCTATTTCAACTCTGTTTCGACATTTTATGTTGGTGCCACTAGCACCAGAGAGATGGTAGATTGTTAGACAAGAAGCTTGGAATTTGACATGATGGTTAGTTTTAAGATGTAAATTTGTTAAGATGGTTTCTAAAAAATTCAAAACTTCAAATGAATAATGGAATGAGCGTATGAAATGAGCATAAAAGTCTCAGAATACTTTCTAAATTATCATTTATTTGGAATTAGCTTTAGTTCTTCTTATTTATTAAAATCTCATATCTGTCTATTGTACTTTTATAATGAAGTTTAGTCAAACTGTGGATTAATTTGTAATTTTTGAATTATTTCAAAAAGTGTTATTCTAATAAAAAATAGTCATGCAAATATCACTTGGCATATTTCAACTTTTACGCGAGCAAAGCCGCGGGGTTTGCTAGTAAAATTATAAAAATTGCAAATTCAACGTGTTTATGTTTCGGTATATTAGTATTGTTGCTACACAAAAATTAGCACATTTGGAGCATAATTTCAGGAGATATGAATAAAAATATGAAAATGTAATTTAACATTAGAAGCACTAAATTTTGAATGTTTATAATTCAAATGACTTGAAATTTGGTGTCTAGGCATAGTTTGAACCGAAGATTTGAAATATATCGTTCAAATTGGGTATTGTCACTGAAAAAAAATGCAGTTTGGATTCGTTTTAATATGTAGATGCCCCCCCCCCCCCCAAAGCAAATTTTATATACATCATTTAAAAGTAGACTTTATTTCCAATCGTTCGGTACCAGTAACTTTCGTCTTCGATAATTTGTTGAGTAGTTAGTAGGGGGTGTTTACTTTTTTTTCCCACGACTGTACATATGTATGTACGTATGTACGTAACGCGATAACTCTTGAAGAAATATTCGATGAGCTTCAAATTTTTTTCTAGGTTTATTCTGATATGGCGTTTACCTGATTAGTTTTGTGGGTTCATTGGTTAAGTATAAAGGGGTGAACGTGAGCTAATCCACCCCCTTAACGTAGGTAAATGGGTTTCATGCAGAATTATCCGAATTTCTTCAAATTTGGTATACAGGGTTATTCTGACAAGGCGGTTCCCTGATTAGATTTGAAGGTTCATTGTTTAAGTCTAAAAGGGGAGGGAACGGGGGGCTAATACCCCCCTTAATTTAAATAAATGGGTTTTTCTAACCGATTTTCTTCAAATTTGGTATACCGGTTTATTCTGATAAGGCGCTTCCCTGATTAGATTTGGAAGTTAATTCGTTAAATATAAAGGGGGGAACGGGGAACTAATACCCCCTTTTTTAGATAAATGGGTTTTCCTATCCAATTTGCTTCAAATTTCGGGATACTGGTGTATTCTGATAAGGTCCTTCCCTGATGACATTTGGAGGCTGATCAGGCGGTGCTAATACCGCCCTTTATTTATTTTTCGAGGGGCATTATTCTTTGAAATAAGAGCATAATATACAATTAGTGTGAATAGCCTGTGAGCTCAATGCCATCAGTTTAACTGGGAACTTTTTAGCCCCCGGTACGGTATGCTATTCCTTTCTCCCAGCTTACTTTGTGCCGTTTCCAAAAAATAACGTTACCTTACAGTAGGCAGCCGTAAAAAAAAAGCAGTACGATTAAATACTCTATAGCAATTTTTTAAACTTCTATGCATCACACATTTTCAATTTTTATACCGTCGTATTGGAAAAAAAAATATACTTTTAAATGCAATTTATTTGAAAACTCTATCTCCATTTATTTTTGAAATATTAATTTTTTTTTCTAGTTTTTAGCACCATTTGTTTAATTTTGGCAACTCAAGTACTCCATTTATGTAGAAAGTAAAGGGAAAATAGTTGAAAAATAGCAATTATATCTTTTTTGTTGCCATTTTTTTCATAACAACCGAAAGAAAATGTAATTAAAATACGTGCTGTTTTGAAAAAATATAAACGAATAATTTCTGTTAAAACATGGAGCTGTTTAAAACTATATTTTTGAGTACCTATAGACGCTTTCAGTGTGATAATGATGCAGAGAAATTAATCTGGTCATTAATAACTGTTTCATTAACTCCTAATTTTACAACTCAAAGGAAATGTATCACACTAATGGGCGTTTATGATTAATTTAAAATGCTTTCATTATCCATTAAGTAAACCCTTAATGAAGAATTTTAATGGATAATCAAATATACTAATGGGGAAGTCTAGTCTAAGTACTCAAATAAGTATCTTATGGGAAATATTTAATGTCGTCCGTAATGTTAGATTTATTTGGTATCTTCTTAATTACCCAAATTCTATGCGTGATTATGTTGCAATCAAATTTTCTATTTTAAATAACTTAATTGTAATATCCAGGGTTATTACGAATACAAATTAAGAATATTGGTAAGATGTTAAACAATATCTGGATATTTTGTCGCACACTTTATAAAATTTAATAAAACTTATTAAATTTCGCTAATATAATGTAAAGGATTTCAAGCACCAATTTCGTCGTTTTAGGTATCTCGTGAAATTTATTAATTATGTGCGTCCTTTTAATTTAATAAGTTAATAGAATTGCTTCTTTTTATCAAACTAGGGGTAGAAGGATTTCCAACATACGAGGTAAGCCAAAGCCCCCTAGATTGGAGAAAGCCGTAACACGCTTTGTTGTAACGTCACGAAACATCACACGAATGCCAAAACAAGGAAAATAAAAAGCTAGAAAACAGAAATTCTGCTATTTCAGAATTTAGTGTTGCCCCCGATGAAAAAAAAAATATATGTATATATAGATAGTACAAAACATATTTCAACATCTACAGTAAAACTTGCATAGGACGTCACTATCGCTAAAATAATACACAAATCCAACAAAAAGATGCCGTCATTAAAGGAACTCGACAAAAAGAAACGGCTATCTAATGATTCATAGGCATTCATTTGTTTGTAACATTAATATAGACGATTTCGGTCGGCACATCAGTCATGACATTTTGGTTGGAAACTGACTCCAAACAAACGGTTGCTATGCGAAATAGAAAATACGTAAATGTGGAATTCTTAAGCGGATACGAATAACGTCATTTTAAATAAAATAAAAGCGTGTGCTTTATGTCTTAAAACTGAAATATATTTTGTACTATCTATATATACATATATTTTTTTTTTCATCGGGGGCAACACTAAATTCTGAAATAGCAGAATTTCTGTTTTCTAGCTTTTTATTTTCCTTGTTTTGGCATTCGTGTGATGTTTCGTGACGTTACAACAAAGCGTGCTAAGGCTTTCTACAATCAAGAGGGCTTTGGCTTACCTCGTATGTTTGGAGAGCCTTCTACCCCTAGTTTGATAAAAAGAAGCAATTCTATTAACTTATTAAATTAAAAGGACGCACATAATTAATAAATTTCACGAGATACCTAAAACGATGAAATTGGCGCTTGAAATCCTTTACATTATATTAGCGAAATTTAATAAGTTTTATTAAATTTTATAAAGTGTGCGACAAAATATCCAGATATTGTTTAACATCTTACCAATATTCTTAATTTGTATTCGTAATAACCCTGGATATTACAATTAAGTTATTTAAAATAGAAAATTTGATTGCAACATGATCACGCATAGAATTTGGGTAATTAAGAAGATACCAAATAAATCTAACATTACGGACGACATTAAATATTTCCCATAAGATACTTATTTGAGTACTTAGAATAGACTTCCACATTAGTATATTTGATTATCCATTAAAATTCTTCATTAAGAGTTTACTTAATGGATAATGAAAGCATTTTAAATTAATCATAAACGCCCATTAGTGTGATACATTTCCTTTGAGTTGTAAAATTAGGAGTTAATGAAACAGTTATTAATGACCAGATTAATTTCTCTGCATCATTATCTTTAAACTTTAAAGCCTATGATATTTAAGAACTAAAGCATAGAGCTTTTTATATACCTTATTTTTTTAAATTAAATAATCAGTTAAATTTAATTATATACTTAAGATTTTTTTTTTAATTTACAGACAGACAACTTTTATTTTAAACAGGTTGGAATTTTTTTATTTATCTATATTTTGTCTTTGATTTATCGATAATTATCCATACTTGAGATAAACTAAATAGTAATAGTAGTACTTTATTTGGACTTCATTTACTAATTTTTAATGCTATATATATATATATATATATATATATAATACATACACTATATGGCCAAAGGTGACCGGTCACTTGCGATTTTAGACGTTTTGTTAAATATCTAGAAAAATACATGTGGAATTAACCTGAAGCTGCATGTGTGTAAACAGTATAATATAGATTAAAGCACATAAATTAACGTCTGAATTCCATTTTTAAGTATTAAAGGTAGACATATATTAAGACAGACTTTAAATACAATTAAATACAATAAACCCAACTGGGGGTCCTTTTCCATCGATGGAAAAGGAAATTTATTCATCGTTGTCACGTCATCCTGTGCTATCTGATAGATGGACGGTGACGTTCCCCAACTTGGTTTATTAGTGAGAAATTGCCAGGCTAGGACATCGGCCAGGGGTAGCTTAACGGTAGAGCAACAGCACGTTATGCTGTCGACCCAGGTTCGATTCCTGGCCCCGGCTAATTTTTCACTCCAGTTGGGTTTATTGTATTTAATTGTATTTAAAGTCTGTCTTAATATATGTCTACCTTTAGTATAATATAGGTCATATATATTTCCGCGAAGATTTTTTCCTGAAACCCCATAGGGAACCGTCAACAAATTGAAAAGAACGAATATCTTTTGGATAACCCTGTAAAAACTAATGTAGCAAAAGCGTTCAACTCGAGATTACTAATAAGGCGCTTATTGTAATATACTGTTTTCTTTTTATGAGGCTAGCATGTACACTCGTAAAGAAATTAAGGTTTTCATAAAAACAGTCCTAAATTTCGCCAAGTTTTTTGCTTATAATTTGCAGAGTTCTTAATATAAAAAAAAAGTTCTTTTCAGAAAATATGACAAACAACATTGTACACAATACTCTGGAATCAGAATTAAAAAATAATAAAAATTGGATGAAAAATGAGCAGTTTACTAAAAAATTTTACACTACGCTTGCGCGATTGCAATTAAAATGTAATGTGCATAATGTATTAGCTAAGTATATAGAGCAACGTTTGTGAAAGTCTCAAAATCATACCTTGGAAATTTTGTAAATTATCGTCGATAGAATAATCTCGAAATCCGTTGTTCCCAAAAGGAAGCAAAAAGGTGAGGGGATGTATCCAAATAGAGTAGCACGTGCAATATTGTGTACGCTACCTTAGCACTAATCAACATATGTTTGATCTTCCTATAACCTCTAACATATTCTGGCGTTTTTTACGTTGCTTTTATATTGATATTATTCTGCGCCAAGTAGCATCTTAATAATTATTTATCCAGCTCAGACGCGCTTTGTGTTATAGGATTTTTGCTGTTTTATTGCTGAGAAACCCAATCGGAGCCTCATCAAAGGGGAAATTGGGTGATCAATTTCAACACTTCACGGGGAAGTAATTTGCACAAGTCATATTATTCTGCGCAACGTATCAACTCAATATTTATTTTTCCGGCTTATACAGGCTTTGTGTTATAGTATTTTTACTCTTTTTAATCGCTGAGCAAATTAATCGAAGCCTCATCCGAGAAGGAAGTTGGGTTAGCAATTTCATTCATCTCATGGAGAAGAAGTTAGTTAACCCTTTCCGGCGCGGAGTAATTCTGTTTATAAACTGATTAAATAATGGACTAACACCAGAATTTATAAAAGAATTTATTACAAAATACGAATTTGCTTATTTTGACGTGCATTATAATAGAAAAATTTTAGTTAAATATTCTTGGGACCGTCTGTCAGTTTCGGAAATAAAATTAGATGTCCTTTTTTAAGGACACCGCCCTCAAAAGTGTTAACCGTTTCTTCCGCCTACGGGCCAAAAAAGTTCAGATCCCTCAATCGGCTGGTTTTCCTCTTCGTTGTAAATGTAAACATATTGTTCCGAATTTTATTGTTTTAAAATGTAGCATTTCTAGTTCGTTATTCGTCAGGAAAGCTATACACAAATCCCATTTTGCCATCCTTCATGTCATGTTAAAGAAATTCGCCTTGCCATTTCTAAAATTGAAAAGGAACTATTTGATTTGCATTTTAAATTAGCAGTTCGTCTTCCCCATTTCACGTCCAAAGATTTGAATTCTTCGTATCATGCTGACAATCTTTTCAGTAAACATTCTCATAAACTGAATGCAAAATTTAACCACCTTATTTAATCACAAGTTTCCTTAGCACCTATTGATCTTCCTACAGTCAGTCAGAATGCAGTCGTCAAGCTGTCTAATACGGATATTTCGGAAATACAAAATTCAGTTCTAAAGCTCAACTCGAATTCTTCAATTTCTGAAAAGCCTTCTTCTCCTCAGTTAACTGCTTCTGTTGAAAATTCCTCTAAAATAGTCTCCTTACCGAAATACAAAGAGAAAATTTACGTCCTTCCATTATAATTATTAATAATGTTGATGTTAATTTTAATTATACTAAATTGAATCTCACACCTCTTGAAAACAACTGCTTTGAAAGATCTCAAATCTAATGATAATATTGTAATTACGAAAGCTGACAAGGGTGGCCAGATTGTGATTCTTCATAAAAGCAATATATTTTAGGTGTAAGAAATCTTATTAATGATGATCCACATAAACTTCTACCTCGGTATCCATCCTGTCAGGAATTATCACGCTTCAAATCAGTTATAAAGTGTTCTTCTCTACATCCTAAGTCTGCGCAAACGTATATTTATCCTTCAGTCGCTAACTGTGCTCGATTTAATGTTCTTCGGAAAGTTCATAAACCCAATTCACCTTTTCGTCCCATTGAACATTGGCACGGCCAATGATCAATTGGCACGAACATTGGCACGGCCTCGTATTGCTCAGCAAAATATCTAACCAAAGTTTTTTCTGCTCTTCTGTCCACAAATACACATACGGTAAAGGATTCCACAACCAAAAATTTTCAAGTTTTAGGTAACTCAAGGGACATTGAATCATTTCAAATACTCTCGTTGCGTGAAAATATCTCTATTGATTCCCGGACAATGGATTGCTCATAAAATCTTAAGGGATATATTATTCTGCTATAAAAGCAAAAACCTTTACTGATTGATTTTAAAAATAGCTGAATTTAGAAGGATGTGCTATGTAGTTTTAGTAACAATAGAAAAATTAATCCACGCTCACAAATATCCAATTTCATTTTATTTTATGTTTGGACTGATTTTCATTATGTATGAGATCTCGTGACATTATTTACCAAGTTATTGTTTTTAAATTTTTTTTCGAAAATATTTCTATCTAGAAGGATTTTGAAAATGCCGCCCCCTGTGAGATAAAACGAATGTTAATCAAAATAAAGGCATTTTATCATTTTTATAGCATTTTTTTTTTTATCTTAGTCAATTTCGTTGTAAGTGATTATCATACATATTGTTATTACACTTTAGGAATTTAATTCAAAAGCATTATTATTATTTTAGTTTTTATAACACTATGTTTTTTGCAATAATGGAACACTTTTAAGACCATTGCACATAACACACTTATATAATGCCTCTAAAATTGATAAAAATGGTTGAAATCATACACAGTTTTGAAGATTGAAAATGCACTCATAATTAAAAAAAAATCAGAACTAAAATTTCTAAAATTTCGAAGACATTTAAGAGTTGTACAACATAATACTTTAAGCATTATGCTGTTGTAAAATTTTGATATGCAAACATATTTATTAAAATAAGTAAATTAAAATTTCCCACACTGTAAAAAAAAATCCGTAAAGTTACTAAAGTTTTTCTAGGAAACTGGGATTCCTAGAACTTTTTATGTAACGGCAACAACAAAAATTCATATAACAGACACACTTTTGCGCCGAAAATCAAAAAATCTGTAAGGTTACTAAGAATTTTATAGGAAACTGGGATGCCTAGAACTTCTCATGTAACTGCAACCAGGGTTACAGATAAAATTTTATTAAGATTACTGTAATTTTTGCAGATTCATTTGTAAAGTTACAGATTAAAGTTTAGTAAGCATGTAACTTTACATCAGTAGAACTACAGATTTATTTTTACAGCGCATGTTAAATAGAGTTACATTATACATAAGTTGAAACTAGAGTAATACTTTTTTAAATTCCTCGAAAGAAATCTATGTATTCATAGCTGCCAACCTTTACGCTTTTCTCATACCAGTAAAATTTTATAGAAAATATTATCCCATTCAATCATCGAAATCTCATGATTAAACAAGGCGACAATCTCCTTAAAATTTTAGAAGTAGCCAAAAAGCGTAAAAGTTGGCAGCTATGTGTATTTATATGTTAGTTATTTAATTTTCAAGGAAAATTTTAATTTTTCTCAACAGAAATATAGCTATTGCGAATAATAAAATTTCACCATATATTATGCAGAAGTTGAAACCAGAGTATTAATTCTCAAAATTCCAAGAAAGAAATCTATGCATTTACATTTTAACTATTTAAATTTAAAGGAAATTTTTAATATTTTGCAATATTAGAAATTTATCCATTGCGAATAATAAAATTTTACCATGTTAAACAGAGTTACACTATGCAGAAGTTGAAACCAGAGTGATATTTTTCAAAATTCCAGGAAAAAAATCTATGCATTTATATTTTAATTATTTAAATTTCAAGGAAAATTTTAATATTTTGCAATAATAGAAATATATCTATTCGAATAATAAAATTTTGCCATGTTAAATAGAGTTACATTATGCAGAAGCTGAAAACAGAGTAATACTTTTAAAAATTCCAGGAAAGAAATCTATGCATTTATGTTTTAGTTATTTAAATTTCAAGAGAAATTTTAATATTTCGCAATAAAAGAAATATATCTATAGCGAATTATAAAATTTAATATAGGAAAGTAATAGAGGTAACGCTATTAAAATAGAGTTACATTATGCAAAAGTTGAAACCAAAGTAACACTTTTTTTAATTTTACGAAAGAAATCTATGAATTTATATTTTAGTTATTTAAATTTCAAGGAAAATTTAAAATTTTCGCAACCGAAATATATCTATTGCGAATAATAAAATTTTGCCATGTTAAATAGAGTTACGTTATGCAGAAGCTGAAAACAGAGTAATACTTTTCAAGATTCCAGGAAAGAAATCTATGTATTTATGTTTTAATTATTTAAATTTCAAGGAAAATTTTAATCTTTCGTAATAATAGAAATATATCCATTGCGAATAATAAATTTTTACCATGTTAAATAGAGTCACATTATGCAGAAGTTGAACTCAGAGTGTTATTTTTGAAAATTCCAGGAAAGATATCTATGTATTTATGTTTAATTATTTAAATTTCAAGGAAAATTTCAATATTTTGCAATAATAGAAATATATCCATTGCAAATAATAAATGTTTGCCATGTTAAATAGAGTTACATTATGCAGAAGTTGAAACCAGAGTAATATTTTTTTTAATCCCTCGAAAGAAATCTATGTTTTTATATTTTAATTCTTTAAATTTCAAGGAAAATTTTAATATTTCACAATAGAAATATTTCTCCAAAAATATTCTATTTGAAAGCGATAAAATAAGATACGAATAATATATTTAAATTTCATCGATATAATTTAAATATATTTCTAACTTTAAAAACCGCAGTTCTTTAAATTATAAATTGCTATAAATCAACCATCCGGATCTTTTCAATAACTTATGATGTCATAAAAAATATTCTATCTTGAAATATTGCGTCATTTTTCTTTCTCTTTATATATGATACTTTTTTCTCATAATAAAATATATTCCGATAGAAACGTTTCAAAACAAAAGATCGTTTTTCTAGTAAAACCACCGGCCTGTCCAGACTGTTCACACACTGTCCGTTTTTGTGAAATTGTGAACAACTTTTTATATTTGTGAAAGCTCTACTCAGAATTTTCTAAATAGGAAATAATAGTTATATTCAGGTTCTTGTTTATACATTTTAAAGAAGATATATGCATGTGAAATACATATATTTCCATTATATATATAAAAGTAACAGGTAAGATTTTTCTTTTTGAATGATTAAATTTGTAAAATGTTCAGTTTGGAGATGAAAAAGTTTTATGACAGTTCTACTTTTAAGACAAAAAATTTTGTGAAAGGTCCTGTTTGAAGGTGAAAAGTTATGTGAAGTGTCGTGGTTTAAGGTAAAAAAATTTGTGAGGGGTCCCGTTTCGAGGTGAAAAATTTTATGAAGGATCCTGTTTTGAGATGAAAAAATTTGTAAAGATCCTTTAAGGGGGTCCGGAACACAAAAATCCTTAAAATTTTGACAAAATTTTATTGGATTAAACATTTCTCTGTCGTTTTCGGCTTACAATGACGTTTAAATCATGTTTCTATCTTAATTAGAACAGGAAATATTAATTTTTTCGTTTTGGTTTGTTTTCAAAATCTACGTTTCAAGCTATGGTTGTCAAGGAAACGACTTCTTGTGAAATTGCGTTTTCCTTCATGATGGGTTTTTTCATCATTACTCATATTTAAATTGTTATAAATCAAGAACCGTTATAGATAAATGGTTCAAACTTGGAACATGTCTTTTTCGATGGCTTTACTTTAATTTAGATTCAGCAAATTAAAAAAAAATTACTTTTGATAATATGATTTTTTTTTTTTTTTTAAGTTACATCATTTTTTTTTCTAATTTTTACTTTAAATATTTTTAATTTTTTTTTTTCAATAAATATTTTTCAAAATGCTGAATCTAATTTAAAACTTATATATTTCTGTTTATTGAAATGAAAAAAAAAATTGAAATAGTATAAATAATATTTCGAGTTATAACGATTTTAAACAACCCCACATTTTTACCAAATTTAAACTTTAAATTTAAAAAAAATTATGAAAAGTTTTATCATGCTATTTTGTTTACAAATGATATGGTTAACCATCGCAAAAAATTTCAAAATTTTAACTCAATAAATATTTTTTCTTTGAAAATGTATCCCGGACATATATCTCCATAAAGGCGCCATTTCTTTTTAAACAAATCCCTGAAACTGTTGAAAAGCCATTAATTTCAGCTTAGGATTCGGAAGAATTTTTATCTTGTAGGCATATGGTGTAATAAATTGTACTTATTTAAATCGAAAAAAGTTTTTATAAAGAATTTAAATTGCCAAAAGAAATGAAACTATTAGCCCCGGTACGGTATCCTATTTCTTTCTCCCAGCTTATTTTGAGTCCAAAAAATAACGTTACCTTACAGAAGCCAGGCGTAAAACAAAGCAGTACGATTAAATACTCTACAGAAATTTTTTTAACTTCTAAGAATCGCTAATTTTCAATTTTTATACCGTTGTATTGGAAAAAAAAAAATACTTTTAAATGCAATTTATTTGAAAACTCTCTCTCCATTTATTTTTTAAATATTAATTTTTTTTTTAGTTTTTAGCACCATTTGTTTAATTTTGGCAACTCAAGTACTCCATTACAAGTACTACTCAAGTACATTAAAATGCAATCTGTTTGAAAACTGCATCTCTATTCATTTTTGAAATATTAATTTGTTTGTAGTTTTTGGAGCCATTTGCTTAATATTGGCAACGGAAGTACTCCATTTCTGTAAAAAGTAAAGGAAAAATAGTTGTAAAATATTAATTATATATTTCTGTTGCCATTTTTTCATAACAACCGAAAGAAAATGTAATTAAAATACGTGCTACTTTGAAAAAATATAAACGAATGATTTCTGTTAAAACAGGGAGCTATTATAAACTATATCTAATTTTAATTGTCTATATTAATATTACAAACAAATGAAGGCCTATGAATCATTAGACAGGCGGTTTTTTTTGGTCGAGTTTCCTTAATGACGGCATCTTTTTGCTGCATTTGTGTATTACTTCGCGATAGTGACGACCTATGCCTACTTTAATATAAATGTTTAAGAGTGGATCGTAAATGTGGAAATCTTAAGCGGATGCGAATGACGTCATTTTACATAAAATAAAAGCGTGTGCTGTAAGTCTTAAAATTGAAATATGTTTTGCACTATTTATATATACATATTTTTTTTTATCATCGGGGGCGACACTAAATCCTGAAAAATCAGAATTCCTGTTTTCTAGTTTATATACTATTTTCTTCCAGAATTTTAGGTAAAACCCATTTTTTTCTAAAGAAATCGTAAAAAATTCATATCAAAGTGTATCTGAATGTGAAGTTTTATAAAAATCGAGTCAATTAAAACTAGTCGCATGTGGCAATCCCAACACTTTCTTCGATCACCTACATGTTAATACTTCCTGAAAAATGCAGTATACCAGAGCCACTGGTTAGGTGTTTTACACCCAAATCTAATCAGCAACAAGTTATGTTAATTTCTAACTGAGTCTGAAGTTTGATGAAAATCCATGTATTAGTTTTTGAGATAGAGCTATTGCGGAAATCGTTAAAAATTCTGCGTAACAGCACCACTTGTTCGGCAATTTACTCCAAAATCTGATCAGGGCCTATTTATATCAGGAACTAACAGAATCTGAAGTTTGATCAAAATTCATGCATTAATTTTTGAGATACAGGTATTGAAATCGGAAAAAAATGCTGCATATCGGCGCCACCTGTTGGGCGATTTATCTCAAAACTAAACAAAACTAATTTATATCAGGCACTAACTGAATCTGAAGTTTGATAAAAATTGGTGCATTAGTTCTTGAGATAGAGCTACAGCAATACTCATGAATAATGCAGCCTAGTAGCACCACTTGTTGGGCGATTTACACCAAAAAGTAATCAGCACCAAACTATATCAAGGACTAATTGAATCTGAAGTTTTATGAAAATCCGTGCATTAGTTTTTGATGTACAGCTATTGCGGTAATCTTAAAAAATGCAGCATAGCAGCGCCACCTGTTGGGCGATTTACACCAAAAGTAATTAGCACCAATTTATATCAGGGACTGACAGAATCTAAAGTTTTATTAAATTGTGTTCATTAGTTTTTGAGATAGAGTGGCAACAAAATTTGTGTCACATACAGACAGACAGAGTCACAGACTCTCATCCACACAGACTCACATATAGACATTTTGTAAAAACATGTTTTTCGGGATCTCTGACCCCTAAAACTTGTAAATCCGTCGAAAACCGGAATTCGGAAATTTGTATGAATCCAATAATTGTTATTGTATAGACGGTAGATTTCGTTCATACTGATATACGGAAGTAACGTAAACGATGAAAAATGAATTTCAAAATCGAAATTTTGAATCATATGAAAGGAAATTGATGTATTAAAACGCCTTTTTATATACTTTTATTTATGGAATATTTAGTAATCTCCGTCCGAATATAATCGGTGATCTAAATTAATTACAAGGAAAAATTGGAAAATTGATATTTCGTCCTTTTTTGCTGAATGAAGAATATCGATTCCCCTTAATTAGCCATTTAATGCGTTTAGACGCTTTTTAAGAAAAAAATTACTTACACCGAGAACAATATCCAGTATTTTATTTTATAATATTCATCAAACTTTTTAAGACAATACTTTACTAATGTAAACCATTCTTTTATTAAGCTGGCTGTATAAGCTGCTTAAATTTAACAGAAAATACGATACTATGGTTGGCTCAAGACCGTGGTTCAACGAGAGCAAATCTACTCTCTCGATTGAAGACATCTAAATGCGATCTATCGTATATCACTTAAAAAAGTAATATTGTAAACAAAAGATGTTGGCCTGGAACAAAGCGTTATAAGTATGCGAACAAACTTAATGCTGGAATCAGGCGTAAATTAACATAGTTGCGCCACCTTGTGGACGGAGTGATAATGCGGGCTTTCAGTGTGGCGCATATTTTCTAAAGCTTTAGTCACTAATGGAAATGAATTTTGTTTGCCATATTTATTGCAAAATAATGGCGCGTAGCGAAAGGCGCATCCAGATGCACTTGACACCACGAAGTTTTCTTCGCCTTATCAGAAGCACTTCAGTTATTAATCAAGGTGAAAAAAACTTTACAATTTTAGTGGTGTGAGTAAGAAAACAGTTAGGTATCTACCTGTAGTTCACACTCCATCCGCTACGTGGTGCATGACCTTGATTGATGTGACCTCGCTTTTAATCTTGCAATTACTTCTCCCATTTAAGATAGGACGCTTACTTATATCGCTTTGGCCTGGAATATCACTAAATGATATTCTTTAAGTCACATATAATGACGTATACATATAAGAAAGACTATTGTCTTTCCACCAGTTAAATAACCACCAGTTTATTTGCAAAACCAATTTACTCAAAAAGTTCTTTTTTTTTAATGCAAGAAGTAGTAGTTTAGTAATAACCAATAAAACAAAAATAAATGAAAATATTTAAGTTCAAGGACAAGAAATCATAAATAAGATAATTAAATATATATATATATATTTGTAAAATTCTAAGCAGAAATAGTGAAACAAATTGATCAAGTTATAATACAATTTCTGTTTACTTTTGAAATGAAACAAATGAAAAAAAAATCCCTTTAAAACAAAACTATTGTACGATAATATTCAATCTGTTTTTACATTTCGTCTGTACTTTTTTTAATTCTTAATTTTTCATAGGTGACTCACTTGTCCCTTACACCCCTTAGTACACCCATACCTAATGACATTAAAAAAAAAAATCTAGCATTGTTTCTTATTATTAACTTTACAAAACAAACACTACACGCAACTGATTCCAAACCGAAGAAATTAGCAAAAACTAAAGAACAGAAATTCTGCTTTTTAAGAATTTAGTCTCTCCCCCGATGGGAAAAAAAATATAAATGTATAGAAATATAGATACAGTAGATTTTCGATTATCCGAGTTAATCGAGCTTATACCTTTGGAATGGATCATTTTCTTCTGATGGACTGATGGCTTCCATTATTATGAAACAGCCATTATAAATGAAGTGTTAGGTGAAGATGAAAGAGCAGTCGTAAAATGTTAGATCTCTGATTTTCTGGTCAGAATGGAAAAAAAAAATGACCATAATTTTTTTTGGCCGCTTTTTACGACGGCTCTTTCATCTTCACCTAACACTTCACTTATAATGGCTGTTTCATAATAATAGAAGCCATCAATCCATCAGAAGGAAATAACGCGGTTAAAGCGGCAGGTCGGTTAAGCGGGACTCGGATAATCGGGGCTCAGATAATCGGGACTCTACTGTAGTTCAGTTTTAAGACTTAAAACATGCGATTTTATTTTATATAAACTGACGTTATCTGCATCTACTGCAGAATTCCTAATTTGCGATCCAGTATCAAACTAGTATGTTGTGGCCATCACAAAACTTTCTTCTATAAAAATCACGTCAATTAAATCATTTAAATAGTACAAGAAATGACACCAATTTAGCACCAATTCATATCAAAGTGTATCTGAATTTGAAGTTTGATAAAAATTCGTGTATTAGTTCTTGAGATAGAGCTATAGCGGAAATTCTGAAAAATGTAGCATAGCAGCGCCACCTGTTGAGTGATTTACATCAATACATAAACAGCAATAATTGATATCCAGGTATACATGGATCTGAAGTTCGTTGAAAATCCAAGCATTAGTTCTTGAGATAGAGCTATTGCGGAAATCGTAAAAAATGCAGTATAGCAGCGCCACCTGTTGAGCGATTTACACCAAAATGTACAAAACTTCAATTAATGTCAAGGAATAACTGAATCTGAAGTTGTATGAAAATCCGCCACCTGTTGAGCGATTTGCACCAAAAACTAATCAGCACCAATTTATATCAGGGACTAACTGAATATAAATTTTTATTAAATTCCGTGCAGTAGTTCTTGAGATAGAGCTCCCAAAAAATTTCTCTCACATACAGACAGACAAACAGACTCAGAGATGCACAGACTCACAGACAGAAATTTTGTAAAAACATGTTTTTCGGAATCTCTGACCCCTAAAACGTGTAAATCCATCGAAAACCGAAAGTCGAAAATTCTCACTAATCCAATACTTTCTTCTTGTAAAGATAGAAGAAAGTAACAACATCTACAGTAAAGTACGCATAGGACGTCACTATATCAGAATAATACACAAATCCAGCAAAAAGAAATTAGCAAGAAACTGGATTAAAAAAAAATCGAATATATCATGATTCATATGCCTTCATTTGTCTATAATATTGATATGGATACTTAAAATTAAATTTAGTTTATAATAGCTCCCCGTTTTTTTCAGAAATCATTCATTTATATTTTTTCAAAATAGCACGTATTTTAAGTAATTTTTTTTTTTTGCAGTTTTTATGGGAAAATGGCAACAAAAAGATAATTGCTATTTTGAACTCTTTTTCCTTTACTTTCTATAGAAATGGAGTACTAAAGTTGCCAACATTAAACAAATTTCGCTAAAAACTGCAAAAATTTAATATCTCAAAAATAAATGGAGAAGAGCGTTTTCAAACAAATTGCATTTAAAAGTACTTTTTTCCCCCAATACGGTGGTATAAAATTGAAAAAATGCGATGCTTAGAAGATAAAAAATTTGCAGTTGAGTATTGAAACGTACATCTGCTTTGTTTTACGGCTGGCTTATACAATGTAACGATATTTTTTGGAGATGACACTTTGAGGATTTTCTTGGCCCCCTTTTGAAGGTTCCTTATTATTAGACTTTTGAGAAGAAAATTCCGTTATAAAGAATGCTTTCCTTAAAATCGCTAATACAGTAGTACCCCGACTTAAGTCCCCTCGACTTACGTCACCCCGAATTTACGTCGTCAGACCTGGGAAATTGAAATTCCTCAATTAAGGGTGTCCGGGACACAAAAATCTTCAAATTTTGCAAAAAAAATTTATTTCATTAAAAATTTCTCTGTTTTTCCGTGTTTAAAATGACATTTAAATCGTGTTTCTATCTGAATTAGAATAAAAAATATAAATTTTTTCGTTTTGGTTTGTTTTCAAAATCTAGCTTTCAAGCAATGGCTGTCATGGAAACGACTTCTTGTAAAAATGCTTTTTTCTTCATGATAGGTTTTTTCACCATTTCTCATACTTAAATTCTTATAACTCGTGAACTGTTAAAGGGTTCAAACTTGGAACATTTCTTTTTGAATTGTTTTACATTAATTTTGATTCAGCATATTTGAAAAAAAAAAAAACATTTACTTTTGAAAATATGATTTTTGTTTTAAAAGTTGCACCACTTTTTTCTAAATTTTTTCGTTACATATTTTTAATTTTTCTATAAATTAATATTTTTTAAAATGCTGAATCATAATTAAAACTTATATATTTCTGTTTATTTAAATGAAAAAAAAATGAAATTCTATAAATAATATTTCGAGTTATAACGATTTTAAATTACCCCACTTTTTTAATAAATTTTAAATTTTAAATTAAAAAAAATTATGAGAAGTTTTATCATGTGATTTTGTTTATAAATGATAAGGTTAACCATCACAAAAATATTCAGAATTTTGACTCAATAAATAAAAATTATTTTAAAATGTGTCCCGGATCCCCTTTATGAACTTTTTTGCAGACTTTTGGAAAAAATTTAACATCTTAGATACAAACACAGTCATGGGAGATTCAGGGGGCGAAGTTCAGCAAAACACAATTAGAGATCCTTGGGAAAGACTGTGCAAATATTTATTCGCAGACTAAAAAAATCTGAAAATTGTTATTCTGTATCTCTCTTGATTGATGAAATTGTCGAAAATGGAAGAGAACTCAACTTAGAAATGGATGCTCAAGGTGTTGTTGAACACAGAAATTCGCCTGATCCGCAATTAACCATAGACGAACTTACCAAATTAACCCTCCGTCTACCAGACGGGTCCAATGGACCCGATGGGTACATTCGAAATATTTATTCTAACCAGAAATTTCTTTAAAATAAACTAAATATGTAAACCAGACAATAATGAGTTAAGTAAATAAGTTCAATAGTTTTAAATAAGAATTCTGATGTGTAATATTTTTATAAAACTTGAGTAAAATTTTCGGTAGTTCTAGGGTTAAAGTAACAAATTACAGTCGAAGAAATAGATGAAGATTTTGAGCCTAGGGGAAAGATTATGACGGTTGCAAAATTAACCGAAGGACTAAACCTCATTGAAGCTGGAATGACGGTTCTTGAAAATATTGATTCAGACAAGCAAAGTGCAACAACGACTAGAAAAAGCTTAGAAAACTAACTTTGCTGTTATAAAGAGCTTCTAACAGGAAATAAGAAAAGTTTAACTATTATTTTAACACAATCAAACTGATTGGTAAAGTTATCATACGAATTGAATATTTCCAACTGAGCGAAAAAATGCCCAGGCTGGGAATCGAACCCAGATCCTTGGCTTACAAGGCCAATGCTTTTCCGTTTAAGCTAACTGGGCTGACAACCAGCCAGCATATTTCGCTCAGATATGGCTTACAAGGCCAATGCTTTTCCGTTTAAGCTAACTGGGCCGACAACCAGCCAGCATATTTCGCTCAGATAACCTTAGGTTAAGGTTAGATCCTTGTAAGATCCTTGCCCTAGATCCTTGTAAGCCAAGGATCTGGGTTCGATTCCCAGCCTGGGCATTTTTTCGCTCAGTTGGAAATATTCAATTCGTATAAGAAAAGTTTGTTCAAACTTCATTGTAAGATTTTTTCACATGCCCAAAGACTCGAATGGGGAAGCTAGAACAACAAAAATTGCAAGTTAACAACTTATTGATTTATTCCAAATTCTTGTATTACAAATGCATTGAAGTAAAATTTTTCATTGAAATAAAAATGCTAATTATATCAGAAGCAGAGAGATGGATCTTTTTAACACTTTCCAACAAAGTTGAAAAGTGTTTATGACTTCGGTTTGTCTGTTCAAAATTTGAAGAAAATCTGTCAAACTGGTCCTTGAAATTGCTGTTTAACGTTCCATTACATATTTTGTCGATAACTTCCTTAATATAATAATCTTGATCATCTGTAGCCGCCATAATGCAGCACTAAAATAATTTAATGACAGTAAAAACGATACTAAAATATAGCCAATTTCACTATTTTATAAAACTGGTGGGAATTAAAAAATTTGAGTAAAAGACACAGCCCGAGAATATGACGGGAGCGAGAATTAAGGTGTTAATGCGATTAGATGAATTACAAAAAAAAAAAAAATAAATAAACTGATGCCGGGAAAAATATATCGTACTTTATTTTATATAATTCAATAATATTTTTGAAAGTATAAATATGCTTATATACATTTAAACACTACGACGCCCGGAAATCTTACCCAAGTTTCATAAAAATAATTCGCCCCGGAATTTTTATTTAAAATTATTTAACTGATTTATCTAGCGTAATTCTGCGTTGCTTAAATTAAACTTGGTATTTTGTGAAAAAAATTCTGGTTACAATGGACATTTAATCATGTGGTCGGAGTCGAATCGATTCCCGGGCGTTCTAGTGTTAAATTCTTGTAATAAGCTGGCTATATAATCTGCTTAAATTTAACAGAAAAAAAAAATTCGTACATTCTTTAAAAAAAATACCGTAGTTCAATGAGAGCAAATCTACAAATCTACTTTCTCCGTTGCAAATGTATAATTGCAGTCTATCGGCTAACCTTAAAAAAATATTTTAAACAAAACATTTTGTCCTGGAATATCACTAAATGATATTAAATTACATATAATGACATATATATACATATATAGTATATAACGCTGTTGCTTTATAAACCAACACAGAGTTGCCAAGTCTCCGGCGTTTTGTGCACCACAATTACAGAAAATGTTCTTTTAAATCGCCCAAATGCCCAAATGCCCAAATGAGTACATAAAAGAAAATTTTATGTAGTAAAATACTGGTATCCAAAAAGCCGGGACTTCGTAGCTCTACCACCAGTTTATTTGCAAAACCAATTATTCATTTATTTTTATTTATTTATTTTTATTATTATTTATTTATTTATTTTTATTTTATTTTTTTTGCCGTAAGAAGAAGTAGTTTAGCAATAACCAATAAAATAAAAATATATGAAAAAAGTAAAGTCCAAAGACAAGAAATCATAAATGTTATAAGCAGAAATAGTGAGACAAATCGATCAAATAAAACAGAATTTCTGTTTACTTTTGTAATGAAATGAATGAGAAAACTCTCCTTGAACCCTTTGCACTCCGTTGTCGCCGCTGCGGCGACACGGTAAGGTAAGCGAAAAACTCCGTTGCCGCCGCTGCAGCGACATCATCTTGCCTTGAAACTTTTGTTTCTAGCACCAATTATATATATATATATATATATATATCAATTATATATCATATCAATTAATTATATATCAATTAAGAAGCAATTATTACTTTTACTTCTTTTAAATAAAACTTCTTTTAATAAGTGGTTCCGATCGAATAAAATATTTGTGTAATAACGCATAGTTGCTGGTAGTCCACAGTCAAAATGACGCGGAGTTGCTGGTAGCGCATACTCAAAATAACGTGGAGTGCAAAGGGTTAAAACTAAACTGTCGTACAATAGCATTCAATCATACAATTATCAGCTCAATCAAAATCACAAACAGCGTTTTGTGTTTACATTTCGTCTGTACTTTTTTATTCATAATTTTTCATAGGTGAGGGGGGAGCTCACTTGTCCTGCACTCCCCTCAATAGGCCCACGCCTAAAGATAATTATTTCTAATTTTCTAGTATTATTTCTTATTTCTTATTGTTACTTTACAAAACAAACAGTGCACGCAAATGATTCCAAACCCAACAAATTAGTAAAAGTAAAAGAGTAAATTTAGATAACTTTTTGTAACAAAACTTTTACGATTTCCCGTACTCCTGCTAATTGATATTTCTTGAGAGTAAAGGGGGCGGGGATCGGGCATACATTTTTTTTTCGGATTTTTAGAAATCCCAATATATTTTTTTTCATTTATTTGGGTTTTCATGCCGCATTTGGCTACTAGCTATAAGCTAATTTCATCTAATTTATCTGCAATTAACCCATAACAAAGTACTGTGATCATGAAAGAAAGAACAAGGGTGATATATATATATATATATATATATATATATATATATATATTTTTAAGTAAGCAGTTTTCACCAAATGAATTTTTTCTGTGTTTATTTGTATACTGATTATACAAAATCTAGTTCCAGCTTAGAAAAAAACATAGGATAAAAATACAGTCACCTGAAAATGCCTTAAAGTATATTGCAATATCTCTTACTGGACAACATCCACTCAATTTACAACATTTATATTCCTATCAAAATATTATTTCTAGTGTATTATATCATCATTAGTGTGCTAGATTTCAAAATGAAATTTTATATTAAAAAGAAGCCAATAAGAGGGATTAGTTTACACTGGTGTACAAAATTAAGGACATCACAAAATGCTAATTTTTAAGTAAGCGAATACTCAAAAGGAAATAATATAATTCAAATAATTACTATCCCTACAGCACAGCTAGTCCATATAGCATCTCATTCCTGTCACACATGGTCAAAAGTGTCACAGTCACTAGAGTGAAACAAAAAATAGGAAATTCCACACGTCTCATTATGAGTCTCAAATGATCACTATATGTCACCCCACTTAGAAGTCAATGTGACTACTGCTTTGTGACGAGTCACCAGGTGACTTTACAATGTAGTTACATTGTGACTCTCATGTGACTGTCATTTTTAGACTCAATTTCAAAATCATCATGAACGTTGCATTATGATAAGTCACCAAATAATATCACATTATAGTCACATGGTGACATTTCACAAAAGAGCACAATGGTGACATCACAGTAGTCTCTCTGTCACCTGAAAGTAATTGTGTGACTTTAAATGTGACATTACTTGGTAACTTATCACGATGACTTTGAAATTGAGTCTACAGATGCAGTCACACGAGAGTTACAATGTAACTACATTCTAAAGTCACATGACGACTTGTTACAAAGTAGTAGTCACAGTGACGTCTCAGTGGAGTCACATATAGTGATCATTTGAGACTCATAATGAGATGTATGGAATTTCCTATTTTTTTGCTTCCCCGTAGTGACTGCGACACTTGTGACCATGTGTGACATGAATGAGATGTTATATGGACTAGCTGTGCTGTAGAGACAGTAATTATTCGAATTATATTATTTCCTTTTGAGTATTCGCGTACTTGAAAATTAGCCTTTTGTGATTGGTCCTTAATTTTGGACACCAGTGTATACAACAATATGTAATATATGTTACTTGCATTCAACATTAAAGCCAAAAATTTTAATTCCCCATACAAAATATATTTATAATGGTTCTATACTTTTAGTATATTGAAAGAAAAGATGCCTTTTGATGTTTTGGGAACATTTTTTAAGAGCTACTCATATACAACAAGAAAAATATTGAGAAAAAGTGCGAGGAACAGAAATTATATATAGTAACAGAAGTTACATTGTTGTACCAGAAGTTACATTGAGCAGCACAAATTAGACAGTAGAAGTGTATTTACATTAATCTAAAAAAAAAATGACACCACTGAAGCACTTTGATGGATTTTTACTTTGCATATGAATTTTTAACTAGATTTTTGATAATTTATCTACATCTGTTACAAACATATAGTAACAGACGTTACAGGTAACAGCTGTTACATTTAACAAAGCAAAAAATTACATTTTCAATAGTTTTATAAAAAATATGTAAATATTGTATTTATTTAAATTAAATTTACTTAATTTGATATAATAAAAATAAAACTTTAATTAAAATGGCAATATTTAAATTTAAAATTTATGTAACAGAGGTTACAAACAGAAAACACACTAACCTGGAATTCCGATGTTTCAGCTCACTGAGAACATGTGTGCAGAACAAATTCAAAATGGCTGTAGCATACCTTTTCTAATATTTTTATGTACAAGTAAGATCAGTATTACGCTCTGTTTGGGACAATGGAAGTCATTTCTTTGGTAAGATTCGCCCCACCAGTGGCCGAGAGGTTCTGCTCTCAAAGCTGGTAGATGGGAGGTGCTGGGTTCGATCCCAATCGCGCCCGTCGGCCTAATCGTTCGGAGTTTTCGTGGTTTTCTTCGAACCTTGGTTTTCCAAGCGTAAATACATGTTAGGTTCCCTTAGTAAGACCACCACGGAGAGCACTCCCCCACTTATGTCCTATATTCCACGTGCTGATAATTGGCCGTCATAAATACAACCAATCAATTTTGGTAAGATTCTGTTACACTAACTGAGGTTACAATTTCTGTGTACAAAATTTAATTTTAAAATATAATAATTTAAAATAAATAGTTTAGTGTTTCGGGCCTAACTAGTTAAAATACTAGGTTTTGTGATTACATAAAACCAGTTAAAAATGTGATTTTAAATAATATTAGTTAAAACCTTAAATTGAAAATTAGGTATAGAGCTGGACAGGCTATTTTATTAGTCAAGATGAATAAAAATGGGTAATTTAAATTAAAATAAACGGTAAAGTGCGAGTATTACTTGCGCTCTGAGGATTCAGTACAATAAATATGTGAATTATTAACTATATTATAAAAAAAAAAAACGTTGCTAAAAGAATAATAAGACTTTGTAAAAAACTATACAACGTAGGGTTGGGTATAGCTGTATATACTAGAAAAGTATGAATGTGTATACCATAAAAGTTCAAAGAGATATGAAACCTAAATAATATCAAATATTGTTATTCTGTATAACTCTTTTTTTAACCTTATCCTAATCTGTTTACTATGAACTTAATTCGGTACTGACAATAAAAGTAGTACATATTTCAACTTCATTTGATATTTCATAAAACTAAATTCAGCGTAGTAATAATCTTTTCTTTTTACGGTGTATCTGGGGCTTTCTCACAATCTTTTAACTTTCATGTCCCTGAATAATAATTTTTTATTTGATACACTTTTTTGTGTTTTTTTTTATTTCATATACTTGAGAACATCCCATTTCATGATTGCACAACAATATTAACGAGATAAATAAGTTTTGGCCGATGTTGGGGGTCCAAACACATGGAAAACTCATTTACCGTCCTGTGTCCCTGATGCTGATTTTGAAATTTGGAGCTGTCTGGATAAAATTGTTTCAATAAAAATAATTCGATGTAATTTTTTTCTGAAACTGGAACTATTGTTTTATATAAATATGGAGCTAAAAATTAACCTGCACACATTTTTAGGGTTGATATTATTTTTTGAACTCTGTCCCTGGGTTTTAGATTTTTTACCATCCCTCTTCTAAAATTATGCAGAAAATCACTTCAGATGCAGCGACAGAATTTTTTTCAAGTTTTTACTCATGCAGAAGTATGCTAGAGAAAGAATATTTAAAATTCTTTAACAGGAAATTTACTGCAGAATATAAATCAGCATTTAAATATCAATTTCAAGCACCGTGGCTTTATTGGTAGTCTTACCGTCCCCAAGGTTTATTCCTGCACTTTTCGAGGTAAATTAAAAAAAAAAGAAATTAATTTAATCCAATGTTAACAACTGTTTCAAAAAATCAATGAACAGTATGGCTATCACTTAGTCTTAACATGATTTTCCTAAAAGTATGTGGTAATTTTCTTTACCGTCTCTTTTTTTATCATTTCGTCCCTTTTTTTACTTTACCGTCCCTTCTTTAACACCCCTTTAAGACAATGTTATACAAAAATTCTGTATTAAAAGTACTACATTTGTATTATTTCTTATTTGAATGTCCTGTGGGTACTATGCAAATTCATTATAAGTAAAAATTTAGAAGAAAATAAAAAGTCATAGGGGTAAAATTGTAAAGAAATATTAAACTCGCAAGTTTAACCTAAACCTCAGTTAAATAAAAAAATTTTCGCTGCTGACCATTTTTTCTTTATTTTGAATTATTAAGGCATTCGTCTATGAGATTAAAATGTTATTTTAGCAAGTTTAATTTCGCCAAATTTCTTTTCCCAAAAGTCAAAAGATTGTGAGAATGCGCCATCTAAAACAAAACACTTGTTCAAAGTTTAAACTTGGCATTCAGCTAAGCACAAAAGGGGGTTGCAAAGTTGCAACGCCACATTGGTCCGTGCCGCGTTCTCCCAGATAGGTTTTTAATTAACTTTTAAAGACACGGAAAGCGAGAGATCCACCCAATGCAAACTAGTCGCGAATCCCATAGTATTTATGTGATTAATTCTAATTAAATTTGTCTGTTTTTAACAATTTGACGTTTATTGCTTTTATACTCCTACTGGGCAGTACATTACACAAAGGTATCATTAAAAGTTGTTATATATGCTTTAAAAGACGATGGTACATAGAGTACGCCGCCCCTATCAATATGTATGTCCAAACCGTCCGCGTCTTTAAGGGTTAATATCTCAGCTAATTACCGACGATTATTTTCGAAAATCATTATCAACAATAATGTTATACTTCTGCTACGAAAGGTACCATCAGCGCCCCTCAACACTTTTGATATATGCTCACAAATCGAAATTTGTGTGTATCGGAAATATGCGCTTTTCTGAAAAACTATGTGACCTAGGGTAATCGCTATAATTTTCCTGAAAGGTTTAAGTTAACGTATACTACCTCTAATTATTTCATAATTTTAGCTTGATTAGATTCGGAAATAGAGGGGGGGGGGCATATTTTTGCACTACATTTTCCACGATATATCTGTAACTATAATACCTAAAATTAAAATAATTTTTTTTTGTGTTCAGCGTTACGAAAGTTTTCACACGATACCCCACACGATATACAAAGAAAAGAATTTTTTTTAAAGTAGCTTAATCAGGCCCTCTACATTTTTCCTAAATATATTTATGAATGTTTAATAATCTATAAATATGTGGGTCAATAGACGTTATTACTTCCCCCAATTTGAGATTTCCATTTTCCATAGTTTACGAGCAAAACGGCTGACAGACGAACAGACAGATACAGGAATGATCTTATAATGGTTCCGTTTTTACTTTAGGTATGAAACCCTAAAAATATCTTTTTAAGCATTTTTTTAATGAAGTCCTTACTGGTTGTCTTAATGGAAACGAAGAAATAAAAAGATTTCTTTCCCATTTTACCCAGAAAAAACAATCTAATTCTGGATATGAAAATGACATAATTTCTTTGTGTCACACGTCTTCCATGAAATAGCAACAGAAAAATGAACGTTTTTCACCTTTTCCCGCCTCTTTGAAGACAACTGTGCATGAAAGTTCAGCTTTTTACTTTTTGTTGTCGTCACACTGGCACATTGGCTGTTTTATTCGATTGATAAAGGGGCTTAATTTATCCTTGTTGATTTTTGAGATTTTAAGAGTGTTTTTTTTTTTTTAATTTGCTTAAAAAATTTAATAAAGCCGTGCAGAATGATTTCCATCTATGAAAGCACTTCCAGACTATCTCACAAGAACTACCCATATGGATTGGTCACTATCATGCCTGTCTTTGTTTTTGTACTTTTGATAAAACTAAGTCCACGCCTTCAAAATAAGTCAAAGCGTATTTTCACATTCTAAAAGAAACCCACCAATATGTCTGATTTGCATGTTTATTTATTTTTTGTTATTGTTATTAATTATAGGCGCGATTAAAGTTCCTAGCACCTTACAAAATAAAACATTTTTGAGATAGACCTCTGTTAGAAAAAAGTAAAATTTGAAATTTAATACATATAATTACAGAACCGTAGGGGGCTTTTGTCTACCGCTTAAGATTCATTTGCTTTATATTAAGGGCTACTTCAGTCACGCGAAAAGAAACGTTCGCTAATGCTAATCCTATGGAAGAAATTTATAAAGACATGTCGTTTGCATTTCAATATTTTTAAATGTTTTTTTTTGCATTGGATAGCTGAGATCGATCTGTACATAGGCCGTTTTTTACTTTTTCGATTTCGTTTGCAGATATTTATAATGTGGGCACTCCCATTTTCGGAACAGGTTTCGAAAGTGAAAGTATATTCATAAAAAAAAATCTGCAACCAAAATCGAAAAAGTAAAAATCGGCCTTTGTACAGATCAATCTCAGCTATCCAATGGAAAAAAAAATCATTTGAAAATATTGAAATGCCACCCATATATCTTTATAAATTTCTTCCATAGGATTAGCATTAGCGAACGTGTCTTTTCGCCTGACTGAATTAGCCTCGTAAGACATGCGTATGTACTAATACTGCGCGATAATATTGCCGCATGTTTTCAGTCATGTAAATAATCACGGCCGAAACTAGCCTCTTTTGCACCCGGGGCAAAAATGGATTTTGACCCCCCCCCCTCTCCCCATCTTCCGCAAAGTATATTTACATAGAGAATTTTACTAATTTTCTAATAGCCGACTTATTTTAACATTTAAAATATGTATTCATAAAATATATAATACTGAACTACCTAATCTACAATGAGGGATCCAAGGGGGAAATTACGGGGGTCATGACCCCCCCACCTTGGAACACCAACAAAAATATTCTAAAGATCATTTTTAAAATGAAATATACTTTAGAGTCCCGATTATCCGAGTCCCGCTTTGCCGAGTTTCCAATTTAACCGAGTTATTTTCTTCTGATGGACTGGTGGTTTCCATTATTATGAAACAACCATTATAAATGAAGTGTTAGGTGAAGATGAAAGAGCAGTCATAAAAAGTTAGATCTCATATTTTCTGCTCAGAATGAAAAAAAAAATGACCGTAATTATTTTTTTTAAATTATGACCATTTTTTTTTCTCATTTTGACTAGAAACTCTGCGATCTAACTTTTTACGACTGGTCTTTCATCTTCATCTAACACTTCATTTATAATGGCTGTTTCATAATAATGGAAACCATCAGCCGATCAGAAGAAAATGATCCATTCCAAAGGTATAATCCTTCATTTGGTGACCCTTGGTTCTGGCGCCCGGGGCACATGCCCCCTCTGCCCTCTCTTAGTTTCGGCCCTGTGAATAATGCCGCTGAATGGTAATCACTGAGTGTCAAGAGCAGGGGTGTGACCCTGCTTACTGAATGGTTGGACAGGTCTGCTCTAGATAACTTTTTGTAACAATCTTACACTTTTACATACTGCGCATTTGTCTTCTAAAAATTGTAAATAAGTCAAAAATATGAAAAATAGGGATAACTTCTATTCTGAAAATCATAGAATAAGGTTGTTACTGCTGAAATTTATAGTTTACGATTTCGCGTACTCCTGTTATCTATACTTCTATACTCCTATTATAAAGAGGAAAAAATTGTTTATTTGTCGGAGATAAGCTCAGGAACTACCGAACCGATTCCAAAAGTAATGGTATCAAAATGATGGTGTTCGCCCAACTTAGAACATAGGCTATATCTTATGTCGGTGCCACTACCCCAAAGGGGGTGCAGGAGCAAAAAACTTTCTAAAAATGCGATTTTTGCGTTACTGAAGGGCCTAGAAATATGAAATTTGGAATATTAGTTACTTTTAAGATATAA
Source organism: Maratus speciosus (assembly GCA_963932465.1). Classification (NCBI taxonomy): domain Eukaryota; kingdom Metazoa; phylum Arthropoda; class Arachnida; order Araneae; family Salticidae; genus Maratus; species Maratus speciosus. The sequence continues at coordinate 609,336,070 of OZ010791.1, read as the reverse complement.
ATGATGTCTAAGAACAGTTCTTAAACAATTCGAAATTTAAAACGGGTGAGAATGCACAAAAAGCGTTCTGAAAAACGTTCTAAATGGTAGTTTCTACATAATCTCAGGAAATACCAAACCGATTTCAAAAGTAATGGTATCAGAATGATGGTGTTAGTCCAATTTAGAACATAGGCTATATTTTATGTCGGTGCCACTACCCCAAAGGGGGTGCAGGAGCAAAGAACGTTCTAAAAATGCGATTTTTGCGTTACTGAAGGGCCTAGAAATATGAAATTTGGAATATTAGTTACTTATAATGTTTTAAATGGTGTCTAAGAACAGTTCTTAAACAATTCAAAATTTAAAAGGAGTGAAAATGCACAAAAAGCGTTCTAAAAAACGTTCTAAATGGTAGTTTCTATATAATCTCAGGAAATACCAAACCGATTTAAAAATGTTGGTGTCAAAATGATAGTTACAACGTTTGCTCCAAGATAGGCTATGTTTTATATCGGTGCCACTACCCCAAAGGGGGTGTAGGAGCAAAAAACGTTCTAAAAATGCGATTTATGTGTTACTGAAGGGCCTAGAAATATGAAATTTGAAGTATCAGCTACTTATTAGATATAAAGGATTTCTAAGAACAGTTCTTAAACAATTCGAAATTTAAAAGGGGTGAAAATGCGCGAAAAGCGTTCTAAAAAACGTTCTAAATGGTAGTTTCTACACAATCTCAGGAAATTCCAAACCGATTTAAAAAATAATGGCGTCAAAATGATGGTGAAAATCCTTGCTCCAACATAGGCTATGTTTTATGTCGGTGCCACTACCCCTAACGGGGGTACAGGAGCGAAAAACATTCGAAATTGCGATTTTTGTATTACTGAAGGGTCCAGATACATAGAATTTGGCATGGTAGTTAGTTATAAGATATCAATGATCTCTAAGGACATTTCCTAAGAAAATCGAAATTTAAAAGGGGGGTCAAAATGCGCAAAAAGCGTTGTAAAAAACGTTCTAAATTGCAATTTCTATGCAATCTCAGGAAATACTGAACCGATTTCAAATATAATGGTGTTAAAATGATGGTGACAGATCTTGCTCCAAGACAGGATATATTTTATATATGTTTCCACTAACCCAGAGGAGATAGAGGAGCAAAATGAGCGAAAAGCGTTCTAAAAACGTTCTAAATGCCGATTTGTCACCAATATCTCAGGAAGAATCAAACTGATTTCAAAAGTAATGTTAAGAAATTGATGCTGACAGCCTCTGCTCTAACATAGATGCTACTTTAAGTCGGTATCACTATCACCTAGACGTTGCAGGAGCAAAAAAGCGTTCCAAATTTCGATTTTTGTGATCGGTAGGGGCTAGCAACTTAAAATTAGGCAAGGTACATATGTATTACATATAAATGATCTTTAAGAACAGTTTCGAAAAAATTGGAAATTTAAAAAGGGGTGAAAATGTGCGAAAAGCGTTCTAAAAACGTTCTAAATTGCGATTTCTACTCAATCCCTGGAAATTCCAAAGCTATTTCAAAAGTAATGGTTGCAAATCAATGGTGACAGTCCCTGCTATAACATAGGTTATATTTTATGTTGCTGTCACTACCATCTGAGGGTTGCAAAAGCAAAACATGTTCTAATTTGCGTTTTTTGCATAACTGAAGGGTCTAACACTTTGAAGTATGTCATGTTATTTACTTGCAAGATGCAACTGCTTTCTATGAACTGTCGAAAGACAATTTCACATTTAAAAAGATGAAGTGAGCGAAAAGCGTTATAAATTACAATTTTTATGTAATCTTTTCAAATACCAAACCGATAAAAAAAATAATGATAACAAATTGTTGGTGATAGAACCTGCTCAAACATAAGCTATATTTTATGTCTGTGTCACTACCACCAGAGGGTTGCAGTAGCTAAAAACTTTCTAAATTGCCATTTCTGTGATACTGAAAAGGCTAGAAACTTTAAATATGGCATGGTAGTTACTTATAAAATATAAATGCCCTCGAAGGACTGTCGAAAATAAATTCGAATTAAAAAGGGGTGAAGTGAAGGGGAGGTGCGAAAAGCATTCTAAAAAAGTCCTAAATTACGATTTCTACGCTATTTCAGGAAATATAAACCAAATATAAAAGTAATAGTTGCGAATCAATGGTAACAGTCTCTGATCCTACACAGGCTATATTTTATGCCGATGATTCTACCACCTGGGATTCAAAGGAACAACAAACGCTATAAAAAAGGCCTTTAAAAGCTTTCTAAATTACGTTTCTGTGAAATATTAGGAAATAACAAACCAATTTCAAAATTAATGTTGGCAAATTAATGGTGACAGTTCCTATTTCAACATAGCCCTTTATGTTGAGAGAGGTGGTAGGACTTTGAATTTGACATGATGTTTAATTTTAAGATGTAAGAAGATGGTTTCTAAAAAATTCAAAACTTCAAATGAATACTGAAATGAGCGTATTAATTGAGCAGAAAAGTTTCAAAATATTTTCTAAATTATTATTTATTTAGTTTTATTTCGTTTTATTAATTTAAGTCTCATTTCTGCCTTATGCAGTGTAACAATGATGTTTAATCAAACTGTGTTTTAAATAGTAATTTTTTTAAATTATTCCTAAAAGTAATAAGTACCTTTTAATAAAATAAAATATTACCTTTTAATAAAATAAAAATTTAGTTAGTACCTTTTAATAAAAATTAGACATATAACGCTTTTGCATATTTAACACTACTTTATTAACAATACTTTAACACTTTGCATATTTCAAATATTACGCGAGCAAAGCCGCGGGGTTTGCTAGTAATTGATATTTCTTGAGGAGAAAGGGGGCGGGGATTGGGCGTACAATTTTTCACCCACAATTTTAGAAATATCATTTTTTTTTTTTTTATTATGAAAAACTTTTCAAAATCCCCCCCATGCGCGCTCCATATCAGTTAAAATCCCCAATATGTTTGTGCCAGTTTGCTTTACATATACAAATACAACTGTGCATCGAGTTTTATTTTTTGTAATATTAGTCCAGGCAATATTATATATCCAGGCCTATAGAGACCGTATAGGGGCTCTACCTAGCAAAATTCATGGTAGATCGGGAAAAAGGCTTACTATATGTTTTTTGGGTAGCTGAATCCGAATTTTTAACTTCCCAATAGAATTTCCACCGGCAACCCCCCAAATTTTGGTAAAATGACCCCCAAAAAAGGTTTTTATTAAAAAAACGTTTAATTGTTTTAAATTAATTTGTTTTATCTTAAAAATAATTGTTTTAGGGAAAAAGTATCTAGAAATTAAGAAAGTAGACAAAATTTGCAACAAATTAGATACATGACATTATGACGTAGGATGAAGGGGAAGGGGTCTGCCTCGGAGCATGCGCCGCGGTGCTGCGTGAACTAAGTTGCAATTCCAATTAACCACTCACATCATTTACGTTCGCCCTCCCATCTCCCCTCCGAACTTTACCTATAAGGTTTTCTTCAAGTTTTTTGGGTCGCTGAATCCGAATTTTTAACTTTCCCCCAAAATTTCTCCCCAGCAACCCCCCCCCCCCAAAAAAAAAATAGTTGTTTTTAAATTAAATTTTTTATTGTTTTAGGGGGAAAGTATGTAGAAATTCAGAAAATAGACAAAATTTGCAACAAATAGGATATATGACATTATGCCGTATAATAAGAACGTTAAATAAAGGCTTTAAATAAGGAAAAGCACTAATTTAACAATCTTCTTCCAAAGTTAAAAATATAAAATTTAGTTAAAATTTTCTGGTGAGAATCTTGTTTAAATTAGGTGGGATATATTTTATCCCACCGCCGCTCAAGGGGTTAAGCGCATAAAAATTTGCAGCATAACATATATAACAGACGAACAACAACAACAAAAAAACAGTTTTAAGAATTACGGTTGTTGTTACATAAAACTAGTCGTTTTAACAGAAAATGATTAAAAAAAAATAACAGATTTGTGTTAAATGTAAATTGTGAAAAAACAGTTCTTATAAAATATAATTGGATTTTTTTCATAATATTAATATAGTTCTCTTTATGTAGTTTTTTTTTTTTTTTTTTTTTTTTTTTTTTTTTTTTTTTGCTAAAAAACCATAAAATAAAATTTATGTATAATATTTAAATTTATAAAAATATTTTGCGTATATCTACGTTTAAAAATTACATTGTCTCAAAGGTCATATAATGCTATAAATCAAACAGCGATCAAAACCTTATGACGTATTTTTAAAGTTCCTGTTCTGAAATATTGCTTCATATTTCATCTTTTTAAAATATGAGATCCCTCTTTATGATGACAAAGAAAATATAGCAATAGAAAGTTTAAATAAAATGCCACTATGCGCACAGAAATCATATACATATTAATTTATACATAGGTGATTGTTTGAATATATTTCATTTATAAATTTAAAAACATTTATCTAAATAGTAAAAAGTATTTTGGTTAAGTTTTGTTTCAATTTCCCAGTTAAATATGTTTTAAACAATTATGTTATTATTAATATTTATTTAACAAAAACAACCTTTAAAATTAAAATAATTATAATCGATTATTCATAGATTATTCTTTAATACAGTTTGTAATAAAACGAAAATATTTTTAAACAATTTTCCATATATATTGTTAGATGTACTGGAAAGGAAAATATGCTTGTTTGCAGAAAATGGTTTATAACAAAAATATTGGGATTAATATTTGATTTTAAGATATTTTAAACATATAAATTATTTTAAATATAAATGTTGTCAAATAGCATGTAAATCACTTAAAGAAAATTCATTATTGGTTTAACTTTACTTGCATACGTTAGATTTTGACTATTTATTTTAAATAATTTTGTGCAGTTTTCTATTATGTGTTAATTTACAATGTAGCCATGAATGAAAAGAAGGAGCCATATAGTGCAGTGTCTACCATTTGCGAGTGAAGTAACTGAACAATACGACAGATGCTGTTTGGGTCAATCCATTTCAAATCACCAGGATGGTGTCGCTCGACATTTTTAATTTTCGTAATCTCTTAACCAAATTTTCTTCATAGTTTTCTGAGTTTAAAAACATGATTATTTCTTTTTAGCTCACAGGCTATCAAAGCCTGAGAGCTAATGTGGCCGCCCGTTCTGTATGTATGTATGTATGTATGTATGTACGTACGTACGTATGTACGTAACGCGATAACTCTTGATAGAAACATCCGATTTGCTTCAAAATTTTTTCCTAGGTTCATTGTGATAAGGCGCTTCCCTGATTAGTTTTGGGAGTTCATTGGTTAAGGATAAAGGGGGAAAAACGGGGTTAGTCCACCCCCCCCCCCCTTAATTCAGAAAAATGGGTTTTTCATGCAAAATCATTTGATTTGCTCCGAATTAGGTATACCGGTTTATTATGTTAAGGAACATCCCTGATTAGTTTTGGGGGTTCATTGGTTAAGGATAAAGGGGGGAAAACGGGGTTAGTCCCCCCCCCCTTAATTCAGAAAAATGGGTTTTTCATGCAGAATCATTCGATTTGCTCCGAATTTGGTATACCGGTTTATTATGTTAAGGAACATCCCTGATTAGTTTTGGGGATTCATTGATTAAGGATAAAGGGGGAATAGGAGGGTTAGTCCCCCCCCCCTTAATTCAGAAAAATGGGTTTTTCATGCAGATTCATTTAATTTGCTCCGAATTTGGTATACTGGTTTATTATGTTAAGGAACATCCCTGATTAGTTTTGGGAGTTCATTGGTTAAGGATAAAGGGGGAAAAGGGGGGTTAGTCCCCCCCCTTAATTCAGAAAAATGGATTTTTCATGCAGAATCATTTAATTTGCTCCGAATTTGGTATACCGGTTTATTATGTTAAGGAACATCCCTGATTAGTTTTGGGAGTTCATTGGTTAAGGATAAAGGGGGAAAAACGGGGTTAGTCCACCCCCCCTTAATTCAGAAAAATGGGTTTTTCATGCAGAATCATTCGATTTGCTCCGAATTTGGTATACCGGTTTATTATGTTAAGGAACATCCCTGATTTGTTTTGGGGGTTCACTGGTTAAGGATAAAGGGGGAAAAACGGGGTTAGTACCCCCCCCCCCCTTAATTCAGAAAAATGGGTTTTTCATGCAGAATCATTCGATTTGCTCCGAATTTGGTATACCGGTTTATTATGTTAAGGAACATCCCTGATTTGTTTTGGGGGTTCACTGGTTAAGGATAAAGGGGGAAAAACGGGGTTAGTACCCCCCCCCCCCCCCCTTAATTCAGAAAAATGGGTTTTTCATGCAGAATCATTCGATTTGCTCCGAATTTGGTATCCGTGTTTATTATGTTAAGGAACATCCCTGATTAGTTTTGGGGGTTCATTGGTGAAGGATAAAGGGGGAGAAGGGGGGTTAGTCCCCCCCTTAATTCAGAAAAATGGGTTTTTCTTGCAGAATCATTCGATTTGCTCCGCATTAGGTATACCGGTTTATTATGTTAAGGAACATCCCTGATTAGTTTTGGGGGTTCATTGGTTAAGGATAAAGGGGGAAAAACGGGGTTAGTCCACCCCCCCCTTAATTCAGAAAAATGGGTTTTTCATGCAGAATCATTCGATTTGCTCCGAATTTGGTATACAGGTTTATTATGTTAAAGAACATCCCTGATTAGTTTTGGGGGTTCATTTTTTAAGGATAAAGGGGGAAAAGGGGGTTACTCCCCCCCTTAATTCAGAAAAATCGGTTTTTCATGCAGAATCATTTAATTTGCTCCGAATTTGGTATACCGGTTTATTATGTTAAGGAACATCCCTGATTAGTTTTGGGAGTTTATTGGTTAAGGATAAAGGGGGAGAAACGGGGTTAGTCCAACCCCCCCCCCCCCCCTTAGTTCAGAAAAATGGGTTTTTCATGCAGAATCATTCGATTTGCTCCGAATTTGGTATACCGGTTTATTATGTTAAGGAACTTCCCTGATTAATTTTGGTGGTTCATTGGTTAAGAATAAAGGGGGAAAAGGGGGGCTAGTCCACCTCCTTAATTCAGATAATTGGGTTTTTCATGCAGAATGATTCGATTTGCTCCGAAGTTGGTATACCGGTGTATTATGTTAAGGAACTTCCTTGATTAGTTTTGGGGGTTTATTGGTTAAAGATAAAGGGGAAGGGGGGCTAGGCCACCCCCTTAATTTATGTAAACGGGTTTTTCATGCAGAATTATTCGCTTTGCTCCAAATTTGGTATACCGGTTTATTATGTTAAGGAGCTTCCCTGATTAGATTTGGAGGTTCACTGGTTAAGTATAAAGGGGGAAACGGGGGCTAATTCCCCTTCACTTAGTTTTTTGAGGGGCATTATTCTTTAAAATAAGTGTATAATATACAATTAGTGTGAATAGCCTGTGAGCTCAATGCCATCAGTTTAGCTGGGCACTTTTCTTTTTTATTATTATCTCACAGGCTATCAAAGCCTGAGAGCTAATGTGCCCGCCTGTTCTGTATGTATGTATGTATGTTATGTATGTATGTACGTACGTACGTACGTATGTACGTAACGCGATAAGTCTTGATAGAAACATCCGATTTGCTTCAAAATTTTTTTCTAGGTTCATTGTGATAAGGCGCTTCCCTGATTAGTTTTGGGAGTTCATTGGTTAAGGATAAAGGGGGAAAAGGGGGGTTAGTCCACCCCCTTAATTCAGATAAATGGGTTTTTCATGCAGAATGATTTGATTTGCTCCAAATTTGGTATACCGGTTTATTATGTTAAGGAGCTTCCCTGATTAGTTTTGGGGGTTCATCGGTTAAGGATAAAGGGGGAAAGGGGGGCTAGTCCACCCCCCTTAATTCAGATAAATGGGTTTTTAATGCAGAATTATTCGATTTGCTCCGAATTTGGTATACCGGTTTATTATGTTAAGGAACTTCCCTGATTAGTTTTGGGGTTTCAATGGTTAAGGATAAAGGGGGAAAGGGGTTTAGCCCACCCCTCTTAATTTAGATAAATGGGTTTTTCATGCAGAATTATTCGATTTGCTCCGAATTTGGTATATCGGTTTATTATGCTAAGGAACATCCCTGATTAGTTTTGGGGGTTCATTAGTTAAGGATAAAGGGGGGAAAGGGGGCTAATCCACCCCCTTAATTTAGATAAACGGGTTTTTCATGCAGAATTATTCGATTTGCTCCAAATTTGGTATACCTGCTTATTATGTTAAGGAGTTTCCCTGATTCGTTTTGGGGATTCATTGGTTAACGATAAAGGGGGGCTAGTCCACCCCCTTAATTTAGATAAATGTTTTTTTTTTTTTTTGCAGGATTATTCGATTTGCTCCAAATTTGGTATACCGGTTTATTATGTTAAGGAGCTTCCCTGATTGGATTTGGAAGTTCACTGGTTAAGTATAAAGGGGGAAACGGGGTCTAATTCCCCTTCACTTATTTTTTTGAGAGACATTATTCTTTGAAATAAGAGTATAATATACAATTAGTGTGAATAACCTGTGAGCTCAATGCCATCAGTATAGCTGGGCACTTTTCTTTTTTATCATATAGTTTTTTGGCGGCTGCCATTTTTAACAAGCTATACAGCCATTCTTAGACGAAAAATGTGTTTTACGGAAAATGGTGTAACTGCTTTATTTTTATACCTATCAAAATGAATGAAAAACTAAAATGTTGAGCATAAATTTTTCTACATTTTATGTAGTTGTAAAATTTTTATTTGACTTAAGGATGTGGGTCAAAAACATGTTTAAAAACACAGAGAAATAAAAGGACAAACGCCACATTTCGCTGCCATTATTTTTTATGAAGTTTATCAGACTCCCCTCAAACATTTTTTTTCTGACAGAGATCTCTTATAGGACTACTTCTTTTTACAAAGTTCAATCCTAAAAACCTTTTCTTTTCTTTTTTTTCTTTTTTTTTTTTTTTTTTTTTTTTGCACAGCTCATCAAAAACTGCGTAAAGTCTGATTTTGACAATTTTCACTAATTAATATTTCAAAATGGACTGAATAAAAAATTCTGAAAATTTAGGACAATAAACATCTTTATAATGTAAACGTAAATTGTAAATGTTATGATTGAGACAACTTGTTTTTGAATATTTGTTTACCAAAAATTTACCAAAACCTCTGCCCTATTTCCTTTTTCTTTTCTTCCAAATACATATCATTACAGATACTTTTTGCTTAGGTACGTTCAAAATGACGATTAAGACAAATTTTATGCAAATTTTACCTTGGAGATTTGAAATGGATTGACTCTGTGACCCGAAAATGCTAGTGTTTATTTGGAGATCGAGGTAGGGGGAGGAGGTTAATTGTAAAATAAACTCTCAAACCAATTTAATATAAAATTAAATTATTTGTGTTACATTAAATATTCAACAGAATGTAAAAAGAAAAAGGAATTAAAGAAAAAAGTGGGAATTTTACAAATACGAGCGAAAGGTATTTTCAAAAATTAAAATGAACCAAATATGATACTGGGCAGGTGTTAAGGTAAGGCGCAGGGCACCTTTTGAAAACTTTCTTGAAGGGTTGCCGCTTTTGATTTTACTGTGCACAGCTCAGAAGCCCCTGATACAGTTTTATTCTGACGTATATTTTTGAAATTAGCCGAAGTACTCGTCAAGGAGCTACTTCATTCAAGCGAAAACACCAGCTCTCTAGTGAAATTTTTTAAAATATCTTGTTTGCATACGACCCGCCCTTTGCCTTACCTTTGCCAAGCATCATATTCGCCGTTTTGATTTTTGAAAATACACATTGAATCTTAATCTTTTTATTTAGAATGTTCCGTACATTTTTTAGAATATTTGAACATCCTTTAATTTTATATTTACTAAGCAATAATGCGTAAAATTTGTCTATCTTTATTTTGAACATACCTAAGCAGAAAATAACTGTAATGCTATGTATCTGGAAGAAAAAGAAAAAGAAAGGGGGCAGAGTTTTTTTTTTTTTTTTTTTTTTTCATTTTTAGTGAACTCTTATTCAAAACCAGTTAAGTCTCAATCATAAAATTTACAATTTAACTTTACATTACAAAGATGTTTATTATCCTAAACTTTCAGAATTTTCCATTCAGTCCCTTTTGAGGTATTAATTAGTGAAAATTGCCAAAATCAGATTTAGCGCAATTTTTGATAAGCTGTGCAAAAAAAAAAAAAAAAAAAAAAAACCTAAAGAAAAAAGAAAAGGAAAAGGTTTTCCAGATTACCTCGTTAAGAGGAAAACGTCAATAATGAATTTCTCTTAAAAACAATGGCCAACTAAGTTGTTGAAAAGAAATGTTAATCATTAATTTTCTAATGATATAGCTCATTCTATTTTGGAAGGGGAGGAGGGAGCATGGGGTGCTTCAAGCTAAGAGGGAAAGAAGAGAACCGCACTCCCATCCTAAATCTTTGAAAATATTTTTAGTAAAAAATAATTTGGGCCACTTTTGACCAAATTTAACCATATGGAACCCTCTTAACAAAGATCCTGATTTCTCTTATAGTGGCTCCACACCAAATGGGGGTTTAGGGCCAGCTGTCCCGCATGCTTCTGCATTTGTCAAGTCCTAAACACGTTTACCCTTTATTGTATAAATAGTTACATCAGAGCCTGATTATAGCAATGGCACATCCGGTTAGCAAGAAAGTCTCTACTCGGCGACCCCCCCCCCTTTCCTCTTTATACTGTTTGCCAAAAAAAAAAAACAACGTTTTACTTGTTAAAAACTTTTATGATGTAAGAAATCTGTAAAAAAAAAAAAAAAAAAAAAAAAAAAAAAAAAAAAAAAAGGCAAAATTTTAAAGTGTAAATTAACCTAAGATTCCTGACGTACACAGTCGCTTCAATTTATTATACTTTTACGGTGAAGGGTGAAGGTGAACTAATACAGGTGAGCCAAGTTTTTGGAATTTATTATAAAATCAATAATTACTTTTTTTCTGGTTAATAAGTTTAAAATTATTATATTGTATACAAATCAATAACAATTAAAATATCATTCTTCTATTTTCAGCAGTAAAAGAATATGCGTAAAAATGTCTCGAAAAAACTACATTATTGTGAATAGAAAGCGATAAAACGAATAAACGTGGTCTTTGGAAGAAAATATTCAAGATGAAAAGAATAAAAATACTGATAGGATGTTACTTGAATTCCAAATTTTTTAAAAGCTACGCCTTAAACAAGTAAAAAGTCTTTAAAGTAATCGAAAGCTTTGTCAAATCTCCTTGTTTAAATGCATTTTTGTAAAGAAAACATTTTTTTTTTTTATGGATCAAAGGGGCAAATTAATTTTTGGTTAGCAGACACTTCACTTATTGGATCACTTATCGAAAATTTCTGCTTTTTGAGAAATATATTAATTGACTTAGTACACTTAATTATATCTTCTTTATGTTCTCTTTTATATGAGATAAATTATTGAGGTTTCATTTAATGTTTTTATATTTCATTTATTAAAACTTAAAAAATAAAATAAAATAAAAATAGATAATATAATTCAATGAATAAGTGTTCTTCAAAAATGTATATTTATTGACATTTTGAAGTACTATTTTATTCTGTGACTTTACAGAAGTGTTTGAAAAAAAATGAATTTTATACAGAATTGATTTATAAAAACAAATATGTTTGATTGTAATTTGTTTCCAACATTAAAAAAAAATTAACGGCGATTAAAATTTTGTTTTGATCAATTTTTGAAGTTCTAGCCTAAATATATGTAATTTTTGAATGTGTTTTATATTAGTTTTAAATATTTTTCCTTATCTCTTCATATTTATTTGAAAAACAAAATACATTTTCATAAACACTATTGAATGAAACACTGAAATAATTCTGGGTGAAATATCTAGCTGTATATATTTATTCAAATTAATAATTTTATACATATTTTGTCAAAGTCAATACTTGAAAACCCTCTTTGTTATATCTACTTACTACATATGGCAGATTTTTTAAAAACAGATATTCTTTACTCTAAACACAAATTTTAAATATTATTTTTTATTTGAACATTGATAGACATTGCAGGAATAAAACGAAAGGTATTGTTATTTATTAATTTCTGGTGTGAACTCCGAATTTTTGAATAAAAAATCCCCCAAATTTTGCCTTACTGTTTTGTACTAACCCATGATAATAATAAGGCATACCAGAGAGATTTTTATAGTAAGACGTACCATCTTTTCTGGTCTATACTGCTCAGTTTTGATACAAGAAAACTCATCTATATTCACCGATGAGCGTTATATACCAAAATTAAAAACGAATGATTAAATTTTAAGAAATGCTGAGAAAAAGAATTGAGCTGAAACAGCCACATGATCTGACACACGCGATGTTTCTACACCTTCATTAATCGTGCTTTAATCGAGGTATAACTATCCATTCAATTCATAGGTATGATCTAGATGATAGATATGATGACGGTAAAATCTTGATGGATGATATAACCGTGGCACATTTTATGAGGAATAGAAACGCTGCATGCACCCGTCAAAATAAAGGAGAGTCATTCACGGTGTCGGATGCTGCATCAGCTTAATGTGACTTTAATTTAGTTATTGTTTCATAGAAGATGGACCCAAAATTATTCATCTTTTAAAAATACAAATTTTGAAATGTGATTTTTTAAAGTGAAAAATACATTTTCCAAATGGAAAATGCATCCTTCAATAACTCAAAATCTGCCAAAAGATCGTTAATTGTTAACAATATTTTATTGCCCACTTTAACCGCACTACATAAACCCATGAGGGGCAAGTAATTGTGTTTCTGTAATGTCGAATTCATACCGGAATATGCAAAAAGATTTCTTGCAAAATAACGAAAAGGGAAAGTAATTAGACGACTTTTTTCCACCAAAGTTTGAAAAATAAAATTAAATATTGGATACGCGCATAATTAATTATTGGATACTACATATAAATATTTACAAAAATGCATATTAAAATTATTGAAATTCATTTTAAGGTGTTATTTGGGGCGGAGCTACGTAACTTCGAAATTCGAAGAATTTTTGGAACAAAGTCAGAAGACAACTGGCCAACTGATGTATTTTAGATTCCATTAAGCATGTAAGCCATATTTTTCAACTTCGTGTTCATTTTGATATCGACAGAGTTAAGAATGTTGCTCACGTGTTCATTAAAATTTAAAATACAGCAATTCTCTAACTGTTTATTCCAAAAATTTTTCGGGTGTGAAATTTCAGTAGCTCCGCCCCAAATAACGCCAGTTTTTATAAACAGAAAATTATACAAAAATTACCAGTTATGCATCTTTGGTATCTATACATCCTCAATTAATGGCATGAAATTCCGTGCAGCAGTTTTTGAGAAAATCCGTTTTTTAAAAAATCGAGAAAATATTTTTCTCTCATTAAATATCAATATTTATAGGGTGATAATAGAGGAAATATACTGTTAGATATGTATCCACATCTGGGAAAAAAAAATCCGGAAATTTAATTGAAAGGCATGTTTCAAATGCTTAACCGGCTATGCCCTTTCCAACTGGACGAAAAATGTCCGGGCAAAATAAAAAATTATATCACAACGTATCCAGCGATTTCTGGAGTTCATTACCTGCGATTTATTCTGTTGAGCTGAAATAGATTTCAGATCAGATGCTATTATCAATAAGGTTAGCTGGGTGAAAAAGTTGCAGCAGATTCGTCCGGAATAGGTCAGATGGTAGAGCATTGACGGCTTCAGCTAAGAGATCCCTTGTTCGAATCCTGGTCCTGACATTTTCGCCCAGTTGGAAATTTACATCTGATATGATTTATTTACCAATTACAATAATTGTGTTAAAATTAATCTAGTAAATAGAAAAAATGTTGAACATATTAAGAAAAAGAGCATATTCCAACAACAAACCGTAAAATTGGCTAAAACATTCTACACACTTAGTCAAAAGTAAGAGACTCCGGAGAGGGAAAAAATTGCAAAAAGTATAGTCAAAATGCCTAATGCATATTCCAATTCTTTTGTAGAGCCCTGTATTTAATCTGTAGGTTGATATTATATATCCTACATAGTATGCGAAAGTTTAATTTAGCGATAAAACGCATAATATTTTGAAATTTCACTTTCAGCAATTTATACCAATAGACGGAAACATACTTTTAATACTTTTGCACTACCCTGTATTTTACTTACTACCGTTATATACACGCCACTATTTAGCTAAAATTGAATCCAGACTAAAACACTCCTAAAACTATTGAAATCACACTTCCAGAAATTATCATCCACATATGGCTATGTATATAATTTTATCTATATATACATTTGTGAGTTTTGTTCTTCTTTTACGAATATTTTAACACGAAAAAAAATTTCGGCCCCTTCAATTTCGCGTTAAATGTAGTTCACTGTATATCTTAATTGATAACCATTCTGTTTAAATAGTATTTTATGAATATGAATATTTATGCTCATGAATATTTTTAAATATATCTATATGAGATTTTTTTTAAATAATAGTTTTACGGTGAAATGTTTTTCCTATACTTCTAAATTTATTCTCTAAACGCATGTATGTATTACGATATTTTCTTCAAAATGTGCCCTATATTTTTTTAATAAAAAATAACATAAATATACTAAAAGGAGCTTATCTTTAAATTCGGATATTTAATTTTGTTTATTTCTTATTTTAAATCAGAAAATCCCATTTTGCAAAATGGATTTTCTCTCAGCGGATGTAAAAATATTTTCCCGTTTTACACTCCTTCCCTGTTCATTCCGATCGGGAAAACGTTAAATCATTGCTACATGTTTAAGCTTTGAATGTAGGACATTCAAACAGAATATTATTTATTTCTCTTTTAAATCCATGCCTACATTATTTTTTAACTTAAAAAAATTAGATCGAATTTTAAAACAAACTGAAAAATACAGAGTGGTCATAAAAAAAACTTTGTCGATATATGGAACTCTAGTTTTCGTTCCGTTTAACCGATCGAGATGAGATTTCAGATTCCCATTGTTTAATCTTTAGATTTCGACGATTAAATAAGACAGCATCTACTAAAATATTTTAGTGGTAGGAAAAAAGCGTAAAAGTTGGCAGCTATGGATATAGTTATTCAGAGGTATTAGCTCGGGATTCTGTGAACGGCAACAAATTGGCGCTCACAGTTACGGTTATAGGTACAGAAACTCGGAATTTTCGAATGGCAACGCCCATTTTTTTCATCGCAAAATGCTCAGCGCTTGTTAAAATCCTAAATAGCGCTGGAACGGTACGTGTATCGCAATAAACGGAAGCGTTATGCGCGCACATAAAACAGCTCAGCAAACGGCCAAAAACAACACGATAGGGGTGCACGGAGGAAATTTGCATATGACAGAAGCAAGACAAGAATCACAGAACGCCGTTCGACAGATAATCAGCGTAGAAAACGGATTCTTGCCTCTGTCATATGCAAATTTCCTCCGTGCGCCCCGATCGTGTTGTTTTTGGCCGTTCGCTGAGCTGTTTTTTGTGCGTGCATAACGCGTCCGTTTATTGCGATAAACGTACCGTTCCAGCGCTATTTAGGGTTTCCACATGCACTAAGCATTTTGCGACGAAAAAAAAAATGGGCGTTGCCATTCGAAAATTTCGAGTTTCTGTACCTGTAACCGTGAGCGCCAATTTGTTGCCGTTCACAGAATCCCGAGCTCATACCTCTGAATAACTATATCTGAAATCTCATCTCGATCGGTTAAACGGAACGGCCGCTAGAGTTCCATATATCGGCAAAGTTTTTTTATGACCACCCTGCATGTAATTTCTACAAAGTCAGTGGTTCCCAACGTGGGGCGCACATTTGATTCTTTAGGAGGGCAATTTCAAATTTGTAACTCACCTATTCGCTCTCCTTTTTCTTTTCTTTTCTTTTTTTTTTTTTTTTTTGGAAAAGTAAGGTTTAAGACTAAAAATAAATGTAAAACATGCAAAATTTAAAAATAAGTTTTTTTGTTGAATTTCAGAAAAGCTTAAAATCAAAATGTTAAAATAGAATCAACACCAGAATACTTATATGACCATTTTTTTTTATATATATTTTAGCATCATTAGTAACTCACCCATTCGCTCTCCTTTTTCTTTTCTTTTCTTTTTTTTTTTTTTTTTGGAAAAGTAAGGTTTAAGACTAAAAATAAATGTAAAACATGCAAAATTTAAAAATAATTTTTCTTGTTGAATTTTAGAAAAGCTTAAAATCAAAATGTTAAAATGGAATCAACACCAGAATAATTATATGACCATTTTTTTATATATATTTTTAGCATCATCCTCTCCCCTTTTTTTATATTTTAAAATTTCTATAACTTTTCTGGTTACTAATGTATTTTACAATTTTTCTCAATTATTTATCGAATGATCTGTCTTTATCTATTCCTTCTGCTGTATGTAACGTAAAATAAAGAAACTTCTCCATTTGAAATTATTTAAGAGTATACCTAAATCTTATTTTCTTTATATTTAACCTATAAAATATTTGAAATAACTAAATGTGGTACTAACAACTTTATAAATTTTGTACATTTTTCATAGCGTTAAATAAGGAAATGGATAAATTGTAAGTAACTATGGCTGTGGTGCAGGCCTCCTACACGGTAAATGAATGTATAACATGTACAATTTAAATTTGAAAATGTGATAGTACATGGCAATTAATTAACAATAATTGGGGAAAGAAAAAGATAAATGTGTTTTGATGGGGAATAACGGCTACTTATACTTGATAAAGGTCAGAATCTTGAAATGCTTCTTGCGCACTTTGTTATGCATAGAAAGGAAATTTGGTGTCCAGAGATTTTCCAACAACTCTCAATAAGTTACTAAAATTCAGTGTAAAATGTGTCATCATTTTCAATTTTAATACTAAATGTGAGAATCTCTTTAGTCATTTTGGGACGGTAAAAATACAGGCACATAACACTTTTGTTAAACATTCAGGTACTTTGGGAAGGCACAACAAATCTATTTTGGCATAAAAGTGAAGATTTATGGTCTTCATTCCATTTATAAAATTATACTAAAAACACATTTGTGGAAGAAAATTCAGCTCTATGATAAGTTAAGAAATGTGAAATGAATAGTTATAGTTAAAACTCTGTTAGGCTACCTTCAGGTGAATACAATTCGATTTTCGAATAATAAGAGACATATGTTACAGAATATGTGTATCAGGAGGGGGATGGGGGGGATCGTGATTTTTCAGATGCTTCGGTGGTGCGTGGGCAATAAAAGGTTGGGAAATACTGTTCTAAGTGAATATTAACGTAATATTTTACATAATTTCTTCTTCAAATACAAAAACTTAATATTGGTTTTATATAAAAAAAATAAATAAATAAAATCATGTTCCTATAACATAGGAATCATTCATTTTAAACAACTTTATATACACATAAATTCTATAGCTGCCAACATCTTACGCTTTTGTACTACAAAAATTTAATAGAAACATTTTCCTGACTAAATCGGTAGGTTACAACGATTTAAAAAGTTAAATTTTACTGGTAAATTTTTGTGGTAAAAAACGGCGTAAGAGTTACCAGCTATCAAATTTGTTAATATTTAAAAAATCATAAAAAGTTGACAAATTGGTTTATTTGAATACAATTTGCGGCAAAATTATTCAGATGCTATTTTCTTTTGGCAAACAAAAAATATTGTGAAATATTTTGTCAATAGAAGGCGCTTTAACATCCAAATCCCAAAATGTTAAATTACATTTATTATAGAAGTATTTTGGTATGCTCTGTGCTTCTTTTGTGCTACTTACTCAACTCTTGGACTGTTTACTTAAAGTCCTCATTTCGTAGCTATATACGCGCTTCTGATGAACGTGGTGCGCCGCTACCAGGTCGATCCCACAAACTGTCAGCTTCTTTAAAGCATTGTACGAGGGACAGTTGTTATTGGAACTTTCCCTTCTTCATTCCTTGCATTGTCCGAAACCGTCGTAAAGCATCGATCTTCGGTTCCTAAGTCCTGACTAAGATAAAACAGCTTCGCCAACAATGCTTTATCCACCAATTTCAACACCACGTGTAGAAACATACATCTGCGTCAGTATCAGGGAAATTCGAAATAAGCTGTTAAACGTGCACTCGGTATTTTACAGGAATCTAATTTGCATATTTCTTGTAATTGAAATGTGTAAAGCGCCATCTATTAGCAAAAATGTTACTAATTTTTTTCGCTTAACCAAGAAAAATTACCTCACATGAAAATATTTTTGCCGCAAACTACATTCAAATAAACCTATTTTTAAATTTTTTATGAATTTTTAAACATTAGCGAATTTATGAGACATCCGGTACTTTGTGCCCCTAGAAACCTATCCACTCCATTAAAATTTTATTCCCATGTAATGACTATGCAGCCAGTAAGGAGTGAATGCAATTCGAATTCAAAGGAATACAAAATATATACCAGCTTATGATGTAAAAAGAATGTCAAGATCAAAGATTTCAATTTTCTGTTTCCAAAAACTTTCAATAATATTTTATGTTTGCATTTTCTTGGCATTATTCTATGATATCCAATTTTTTTTTGTGCCTATGAAAATATGGGCAGAAGAGTTATTTTGCGATTTCAATTTATAACAATTTTTATGCCATTTATAGTTGTTGTTTGTATTGTATGATATATATATTTAGTGTAGTTATTTTATGTTGTTTTATTTGCATATCCTTGATTAAATAACAGTTGAGAAATTCCAGTCAAAGTTAAACATAAGTTAGGTGTATTGCTTGTCATTGATGTACGACCACAAACTTAACACTGCCAGTGTTTTCCACTGTTTGTAAATGTAATATTTTAACTTTTCAAATGTTTTAATTCTATTTAGGTAACTTTTTTTTTCTCTAACTAAAAAATTTCAACGTTTTGAAGTCATGAAATTTCACAATTTCGAAGAACAATTTTCACAACTTGTACCTATTTTAGTTAGTCAATGGTGTCTTGTTGCCTTTATCATTTTCAGTATCAACATTTTATTAGATAATATGCATTTTATAAATATAGCAAATAAAGCCTTTGTGCAACAATATTAAAAAGCAGAAAAACCAACGTTTAAAATGCACAAATAATATATGAAAAGCAGCGAACAGCTGTATCGAATCTACTAGCGAGATTCTTCTTCAGTGCAAAAGGAACAGCGTGCTAGAAAAAGCAAGGCTGAGCAGCTGTTCGCTGCTTTTCATATATTATTTGTGCATTTTAAACGTTGGTTTTTCTGCTTTTTAATATGCATTTTAATTTTCAGTTAGATATTTCAGCTACAGACATCTCACATATTGTTGGTATTTTTGCGAAGTTTAATTAAATTAGATTTTTATTGGACATTTTTTTAAATTTTCTTCATTCACATTGGTCAAATTTTCTGTACCACAGCCAGTTTAGGATTTTAGGATGTCATTTCTTTATTTTAATGTTATTCTAGTTAATTTTCAGCTAATTTACATTTCATATATGTTTGTTTATTTGCATAATTTGAGGGACACTTTGCATTTTCGTAGAAAGTCAGTTTGTTTAAAGATGATAATTGAAATTTTTTTTTAGGTTACAGTTATAATTGGATGGAATTGTGGGTAATTTTAACCTTATGTGAATTGGTATTTACATATTGTATATGGCTGGTCCATATATCAGTGGGGTATGCCGATATGGTTCACATGGGGCATTTTTTCTTGCGCATGTGCATTTTACTCCTGTTTCCCCAATTTTATCGGTGTCATCCATTCAACATGGCTTTTACCGGCTACACAAACACAATTATTACAAGAGAGGCTTTCAACGATTTTCCACGATTTACACACGCCATGTTTGAATATGTCTTGATGATTGATATTTTGGGACTACTCGGTTTTATGCTTTCTAAATTTTACAATTTATTTATCTAGGCTTGTCATTTAAAATTAAATTTTATTTTTGTCCATTTATACCGATTGTTGCATCTGCTGGGTATTTTGCTGGTGCTTAATTTACAATGGTGTTAAACTTGAAAGTTTTTCTAGTTGAGCATTAGTGAATATTTTTTTCATTTTTTTTTTTTCATTTTTTTTTGTGCAGTTTTGCAAGCAGTTACTTATTACAAATTTTTATACAATGGTTTATTCTTACAATGGTTATTCATAGGTACTGCTTGTGGAATTGTTCATTTAGATAGCAGCATTCTTTTTATTAAATAGTAATTGCACTTTAGATTTGACAGTAATTTTTTTTGATTCTATATCATATTTGGCATTTCTTAATGAAAGATTAAACAGTATTTTTTTATACTTTCTCACGTAGTTCATGGTAATTCTGACTTTCTTGTAGTCACATGATTTTCTTTATACTTTCTCACATTGTTCATGGTAATTCTGACTTTCTTATAGTCAGAGGATTTTATTTTCACTTTCACACGTAGTTCATGGGAATTCTGACGGCCTTGTAAGTCAGAGGTTTTTGCACAGCCTTTGTACACACACACTGTTGAGTTTTTCATTTTCAAATTTATACTAGTGGCATATTAGATTTTGAAATTTTTACATGGTGCCATATTGTTTCTAGATAGTTTTGGGTACTCATGTTAATATTTATTCTGTTCAATAAATTTTTTGGGAGATAGGTAACAGGATTCATTTGATGGTTTTAGATATTTGAGTCGCAATTTACATTTTTCCTTTTTGTTCTTATCAAGTCACACTTTATTTACGTATTTTTGTACTTGTACATTTATGATACATTATTAGGCATACAATTTTAAATCCATGTTATGGAAATTATTCTACACTTAGCAATACTACACGGTTGTTTCGGATTATATGGGCTGGTGATTCAATTTCCGTGTTAATAAAAAAAAAAGAAGAGAGAATTTGAATGGTTATAATAATTAAGGGTTAGATTATTTTAACGGTATATTTAGATTTGTTTGTCTGTTTTTACTTTTGAATTTAACACAGGTACATTGTGTTTTATATTTTTTTCTCACACAAACATGATTTTTCACTAGTGGCAGGGATATGTACAAGGAAACAGTAGAAGTTTTTACATATCGCCATGCATTCTTCACACCTTTTTAAAGGAATTAAAATTTTTATACTTAAGTTGTGGCATTGGGATACTCATGGCGTACAGAGGCACTATATTTTTTTTCTACACAGTTACAAGCAACAAGTGTCAACGGTCAACGATTTTTTTTTTTACACACGTGCTTTCTGTACTGTTATAGTGCCTAGTGTACTTATTTCTTCATTTCTAAGACATTCATTTGGTAATTCTTTTATCAGCAAGTTTCACATACCTACTAAATTTTACTTTTTGCAAGTTCATTATATTTCACATCATTAGTGTCACAATTGTTTACAATTTGGCATAAAAAAAGAGTATTATATGTTAGTTTACTTTTATTTTCATCCACTCTCGCTTCTAGATACCAGCCGTCATTTGTAGAGTTTGCTAGGTAACATATTCTAAATTTTTGTATAATATTCATGGTAGACACAACATTTTTCTCATATTGTAATGGTGTTTCTTACAATATATAGACATATAGATAGAGACATATAGACACATAGACAGGTATTGTATATAAATAACAAGGATTTTTCTTTGATATTTTTAAGGTAAGAAAATGTTACATAAGGATGCAGGTAACAGTTCAGTTACATTGCAACAACACAGGTGCTGATTCATATTATCATTAGTTATTTTTGGTAGTGTTTACGTAACCTCTCATACCCTACATGTTTGACTTTGTAAAGTTAAGGAATGTTATATATGTTTCAAACCGTATTCATGAACACCGTATTCATGAAGAATTTCTGCCATGAATAAGGGGAAATTTTCTGTTTCTTTTTACTGGTGGGAATGCACCCCGTTGGTAATCAGATTCTGGCCACATAGCAACTTTAGTTTGCAGAAAATTTGCAGCAGTCTTGCTTTGCAAACCTGCAAAGTTGCAGTAAGTTCAGTATGACAAGGCTGAAAGATTATAACAAGACTGCAGCAAGATAACGCAAACGCCGAAGTCACCACACTTTGAACTTGCAGCTGATTTATCGTGCAAGTTAAACTCTTACTGTATCAAATTAATTGCAAATTAAGGGCAAACAAGTAGAAAATTTAGTTCTTTCATGACTATAGTACTGCAAATTCTTTGCAAGCTAGTAGAAAATTTAGCTTTGTCTTGCCAAAAAAATACAAACTTATTATAAATTAATAATCTTGTCATGTCACAACACTATCTATTTACAACTTTCACACTATAAGATTAAGCCCTTCAGGTCTGTTGATGCATACGCACCGTCATAAGGTGCATGCATCGTTTTCATAGACATTAACAAGTAAAGGTAATATTTCAACTTTTAAATTGCAGTTATTTTGGTATTTTATAAGTAAAGCACTTAAAATAAGCGTTGCCAACCGAATAAAATTTGTGTAAGGGATGCAGCCCCGAAAGGGTTAAAAATTATAGACTCGAAAGGGGTTAAAGGTAAAAATAAATATATAAATAAATATAAATTAAAACGATATTTTAGAAAAATCCAATAATAATATGAAAAATCCATTTAAAAATTAAAATTTTCAATATAAATTTAAAATAGCCGAAAACGTAAACATAACTTTTTAATTTGTAAGCCTTTTTATATGAAATAAGTTGTAGATTATAGATAAAATATTACTTTACAAAAAATAACTAAATTTGAACAATCAAAATAATAAATGCCTTTTCTGAGTTCCTTAACTTCACCAATCAATCATTGATTTGCGATTGTTAATTAATAACTCAACTAATTCATTTTTTTAAATTCTAAGATGTAGAGGACTTCGACTATCTTCACAAAACATTTCAGCCTCGTACGTGCCGTAGACTTCGCTAGCCATCGCAGATACACACACACACAGACAGGCAGACAGAGCGAAACTCTCATTTATTAGTATATATGAACAACATAAAAAAAAATAAAATCAGTTGTAAACAGAGTGTAATGTAGAAATGCCATTAAGAAATCACCGCAATCACATTATATACTAAATGAAAACGTAAATCAATAATGGAATTTTACTATGTTATGATATAATATGAAAATAGTGCAATGAAATATGCGATATTCTCACAGCAAATTATCATTATACTCATTTCATATAAAGACAATACATGTTACTTACTATCGCGTATAAAAAGTGGAATATCCCCCCCCCCCTGTTTTTTATGCTTGCTACAAAATATTTGTAGTTAAATGGGAAAACCAAACACTGATATGGATGCATTACTTTTTGTGAGTGTTTATAGTAAGGAAATTCTCGTTTGGTACTATGGATACATATTTGTAAGTACACTAGTGTAAATAGGTGTCCTGCATACATCAGATCTCCTCTGGAAACCACTAATTTCTTAAAGTTTATTTCGCGTCTTTAATCGCAGATAATTTTGCCATGAGATAATGCGAAGAAAATTACTTTAACAATTTCACGCCGCCCTGCATCACCGGTGGGTGCATCGCTCGACTGTCCCATCAGGCGGCGTGCTTCACCGGTGGGTCACGCTCGAGTGTTCCATAGAAGGCGTGTACTAAAAGGTGGGTCAGACTTGAATATTTGAAAATTCAGTAGTAAAAACAATTCATTATTATAAACTTAATAAATTCACGACGGTAAAAAGAGAATTCCCGTTTTCATTCAAAAAATATCATTAAGGACTAAGGGTGTGGCTTCTACCTTACAGCAATGCATTTATATCATGTTGTACATATTTCTTTAGCTGGTAAGACATTTTGTATTAAATTCGTACACATGTAGTCAATAAAATCATGTCTCTAAGTAATTTGCTTACTCTTTACGAACTTTCAAACAGTTCAATTCAATAAATATGAGAGGGGAGGGTGCTGCATTACATGCAGTGACTGAATAAGCGACAGTACCGCGAAATATGAGTTCGAGCGACATCTCATAGCGAAAAACATGAGTATCGGCGACGGCGTGAACGTGTTAAAATACTGTTGTCAAGAGCAATTGGAGTCCTGATTTACGTGCGGGGGACATGGCAGCAATAGTACACTCCCATCTTCTTGCTTAATGTTGTTTATATGGAAAAAAATTCGCAGTGAAATTGAGATCCAGTCTCATACTGCACTATCAATTATATATATATATATATAGATGCATAATGAAATATTATTAAAATAACACAAACCTGCGATGGTTGTGTTTTTTAACTTTTAATAATTGGTTTTATGTATTTTTTAACTCTGAATCTGAAAAGGATCTTTATTTTCAATCATTAAGTCAGAATTTTTCGCAAATCGAAAATTTCTAGATTAAAAAATAGCGAAAAACTGATACTATAAAGTAGGTATAAAACTTTTTTTATTCAATTTAAATTTAGATAATTCAATAATTTACTCATTTTTTTTTTACTTTTGCTGGGAATTCTTACAGCTAAACAGCTCAGGTGTCCGATGGGATGGTGGAAGGGTGTTCAGTTTTAACTTTGTACTTTTGAACTTCGAAGTAACCGATTTGCGAAAATTCCTGATGTGATGGTTAAAAATGGAGATCATTTTCGGATTCAGTGGTAAAAAATACATGAAAATCAATTATCAAAAGTTAAAAAACAACAACAATCGCATCTATTTTATAGTATCAAATTTTGCGTTTTTTTTCGACTTTTTAACTTTGAAATTTACGATTTGCAAAAATTACTTACGTAATGGTAAAATATGAAGGACATTTTCGGATTTACGATGCAAAATACACAATTATCAATTATCAAAAGCTAAAAAAAAGATACAACCCAAATTTTGCAGGCTAGAATAATATTCGATAAAACAACAACAACAACAAAAAAAATGTTTTAAATTCTATAAAAAGATTAACCCATTAACCGCCAAAACTATAAGGTTGAAAATTTCAACTTTTAAGCTGAACGTTGTTTGCCACCTTAAAATTTTATGTCTTTGACTAAGGTCAATTTTTTATTTCAAAAATAGTGGTGGATATGTAAATAACTTAAATATGTACATTTATTTTGACCGTTGCGTGAACGCAATACTAGCGGTTAATGAGTTAATAGAAGGATAAAGATTTAACACATTAATTTTTAGAAGTTTCAAATATGTGAAAACTAAAATTTTATTTCATCTAATAATTAGTTTTGAATTATGCTTAAAATCGTTATTTTACATCCATAAATGACATAATACTCATTTAATTATGATTTGTAGAAAAGAAAAGAAAAATAATCTGTAACCATAGAAGAAATTAAAAATAAAACTTATTATATACATTGCATTTTCTAACTAACTTACAAATATTAATTTTGAAAACGACGTTTTCCTTCTGCATTTCGTTAAATGGCAGAATGATAATAAAACATTGAGTTATCATAAAATGAACCGTTTTGAGAATAATCATAAAAAAAGATATTTCCAATTAAAGAATTTCCAGCGGCATTCATGATAAAATATGTACATTTTGAAGAATAAAATTTATTATATTTTAATGAAGCTTAAGAAATGTATATGTTAATTTAAATGCGGTTTTTGAATGTTGTGCAATTTAAAATAAGAATAAGATAATACCAACGCATTATTTTTTAAAACCATTAAATCGCATAAACTTCTTTTGTCTACAAATAAAATGCTTCAACATAGATATTATTGAATTATGAATGCAATCTTCTTGCAAGATAATTTTATTTCTTTTCAGAAAAATTCATTGTTTGAAAAGATACATTGGTTCTTTTTTTAATACATTGTTTGTGGATTTAAATATATTTTTCCCCTTTCTATAGAAGGGGAAATATCTTTGATTAAAATATTCCGAACTTCATTTAAAATTTATCTCCATTCAATTTTATCTCCATTCCTTTTTATCAGTGAGTTTATAAAAGCACTTTTCATTATGAATAAAAAGTATATTCACCAGAAATATTGCTTTGTTTAAAAATCTCTGGTATAATCGAAAATGGGGAAATCATGTAAACAATAGCATTTTTCCATTACGAGAAGATAATATGTATTAAGTTTTATTAAAGATACAATAAGAGTAATCAAATATTTTACTATTAATAATGTGTATACATTTCAAGGTATGGTACATTTATCCATGGTACATTTGAAATAGAATAACATGCTATCAATGAAGATGCTACGGACTGAAGAAAACAATTTTGTGTGCACATGCTTTGTATACATTAACAATGGTGAGTATTAAACAATGGCGCTATACTTTTTTTGAGATACCCTGTATAATTGTGAGGTTTTTTCTTTTTTTTTTATTATTCAAATGCATATTTTCAAATATATAATATATATATATATATATATAATTAAAAATATACTTTTGAATTCTTTAAAAACTCCTGTATTTTGTTTTGGTCCATTCAGTGTACCTACAAAATACATTTCAATTGAATGATTTTAAGGCAAAAAATAAATTTACAAAATTTGTGATGTGACTTTAACATAAACATCCTCAAAATTTGAACCCTTCAAACTTTATGAAGATTTAAAATAAATTCATAAACTATGCGCTTTTTCTTAGGCGCATTTCCTTCAAGGAGCTGAAATAAAGTATCAAAAGTAGATGTTACCATTTGAAAAATGAGAGTATGCGTAGTTTTTAATAGTTAGACGGACCCCGAATGATAATGCATACTTTTTATTAGTTAGACGGACCCCGAATGATAATGCATACTTTTTATTAAATAGTAGACATTATGAACAGTCGATTAATACCAATATGTTATACGATTCTTCATAACCTAACTATTAGAAGTTATCAGTTTTTTCAGGATTGTAGATTAATACGAGGGTGGTTCAAAATGTAAGATAACAAGCCCTCTGGGAGAAAAACTTTATTCACGAATTCAAACAGATACCAATGTAGTAAGAAGCTGGTACATATTACTTATCCACATAGTCACGAATGTTGACAAAACATTTGTTTCTTCGGTATACCAATGTATCAAAACTGGCATAGAAGAAATCAGAGTCAAGGTTGTGGAGCCACATCAACACGGCTTTCTGAACTTCATTAAATAACTAAATAAGCTGTTGTGATATGATAAGAAGAAAAAACTTCTTAAAAACACCATAAAAAAATTAATAAGTGCACAAGGCCTGTCGAAAGAACTAGTCTTTCTTCATCGGGCGCAGAGAGCATGTCCTATTACTTTGAAAACAGCAGCAAGACTGACAGAGAACAGGTCAGGTAAAAAGACAAGTTGAAGAAACAGCTAATAGGGAAGCATGTGTAGGAAAGAGCCAATAGGAAAGCAGAAAGCATCAGTCAATCATACAAGAAAATTACCCAAAGAGAGGAACACAGATCAGCAAGAGAATAATGAGGAAATTCAATAAAAACTAAGTAAAAATACAAATATATAAAACAATACAGAATTAAATAAAATAAAAATTAGCAAGTAGAAAATAAGATAAATAAATATAAACATAAAATAAATAAATAGTAATAAATAAATAAATGATATATATATAAATATACCTACGCACACACATACACATACGTATATACATATATAATCATACATATACATATTAATACCAAAACTAATATTAAGTAATTTAAAAATATGAATATTATGTGGTAGGCGAGAACAAGTTTTTGCAAGCTGCAGAGAGCATAGTAGAACCAGTGTTTAATGAACAATAACTTCGCGATTAAGAAAAATGGCTAAATTTTCAAGAAAGTCCAATTCAGAAGTGCTATTGGAATGAATCTAGATTACAGGAATTTCATTCTTCAGATATTGAAGTCAAAGATTTTATTAACTTAAATAAAATCTGCATTAGTCATACTACTTTTGAATTTGATAATAAATTTTTCAAACAATCTGACTGCTTAAGTATGTTTAATTCTCTATCACCAATTCACTGCGGCATTTATATGTTTAGTTTTGAGTTAGAAAATAAATATAAACTACGTTTCCTTCATGTTTTAGTCACTAGATGTGATACAAGTTTTTTCAAAACTTGTGTTTATATAAAACCTTTTAATATTTATAACCCACCTCATGCTCTTTCAAATCATCTTGTTAATAAAAAAATCGATGCCTTTTACACTTATGTAAACCGTGCCCTCAAAATTTGTTCAGATGCTGCATCCCTTAAGGATGAACTTAATCACTTAAAATCCGTTGCTGTTAAAAAAGGTTTCAACCCTTCTGTTATCAATAAAGCTGTAAAGACATTTAATAGACCCTCTAGCAATGCTACTCTTTCTAAATTTGTGAAAACCAAATCTGATAATTTGGTTGTTTTGCTTTTTATCCTCCTCTATGTTTCAAATTAGCTAAAGTTTTAAAACGTTTTAACTTTAATATTATTTTTAAATCTGTCCCTAAATTTCAATTACCCTCCACTAAGTCTCCGGTTCTTCATTTTCGTAAATGGGGAATCTATAATGCTCCTTGTAATGGTAGTCGTCTTTCTTGTATTGGTAAAACTAAAATAAATATTAAAATCCGCTTAAAAAAACACTCTCGTTATGTTAGTAATCAAAAAATTTCTAAATCTTCTTGGGATTCTGGTCATAGTTTTAATTTTTAAAAAGCAAAAATTATCTTTAATGCCAACTGCGCTTCTGAATTGGACTTTCTTGAAAATTTAGCCATTTTTTTTTTAACCGTGAAGCTATTGTGAATGAAAATTCTGATTCTACTATGCTCTCAGCAGCTTGGAAAAACTTGTTCACATCTACCGTGTAATATTAATATTTTTATATTATTTAATATTAGTTTTGGTATTAATATATATATATATATGTGTGTGTGTATGTATATGTATATATATATATATATGTATATATGCATATATTTATATATTTTTTCTTATCATTTATTTATTATTTATTTATTTATTACTATAATTTTTTATTTTATATAATTATATATTATTTTGCATATTTGTATTTTGAAGTAGTTTTTATTAAATTTCTTCATTATTCTCCTGCTGGTCTGTGTTCTTCTCTCTGTGTAATGCTCTTGTGTGGTTTGCTGATGTCTTCTGCTTTCATAGTGGCTGTTTCCTGCTCATGCTTCCTATAGGCTTTTTCTTCAACATGTCCCTTTACCTTACCTGTTCTCTGTCATCTTTTTGCTGTTTTCAAAGTAGCAGGACGTGTTCTCTGCGCCTGATGAAGAAAGACTCGTTCTTTCGAAAGACCTTGCCCATTTATTAAAACTTTTAGGTTGTTTTTAAGAAGTTCTTTTTATTTTATTGCTGAATTTCATCATCGGCTTTTAATGCCGACCTCATAGGCTCTTCTTTAAATATCCAAAGCAATAAGAAAATCACTTCATGCGAGGTCCAGGCCGTACAGTGGATGTTCCAATACCTCTCATATGAAACGCTGTATCGTCGATGCCTCCATGTTCTAACTGAGACTTCGGCTGTCTATGATACAATTACCTCTATCTACCGGCATCGTTTGAATGCTGTGATTATTTCAACTGTATAGACAGGATTTGTACTTCCCGCGCGAAATTGTGTGCCTCCGTCAGAAGGCTTGTTACCGTACTTTTTGAACTACCATCGCAGTTCAAATTAAAAATACGGATCATTTACCTTAACACGTTCACGCCGGCTCATATATTCATATTTTTCGCTGTGAGACGGCGCTCGAATTCATGTATTGCTTCATCTGGCGGCGCGGTACTTTCGCTTATTCAGACACCGTATGTAATGACACGCCACTCTCATATTTATTACCGTAATTTCGCGCGTATACGCCGCAGCTCAGATAATTAGATTTCCTACCAGAATTTGTTTTAAATAAATGTGACTTGCTTTTGCTTATCATTTATTTGACTTCATTTTTTAAATAAAATTTCCGGTATGAAAAAGACAACTAAGCCGCGGTGATACGCGGGAAATTACGGTAAATTGAACTCGAATATAACAAGCAGAGTTGATTGTGAATGTCTGAAAGTTTGTAAGGATTAAGCAAATTACTTAGGGACATTATTTTATTGGCTACATATGTACGAATTTAATATAAAATGTCTTAAAATCTAAAGAAATAGGGACAACATGATATAAATACATTTTCTGTAAGGTAGAAGCCACGCCCTTAGTCAATGATATCTTTTGAATGAAAACGAGAATTTTCATTTCCCGTCAAAAATGTATAAGGTTTATAATAATGAATTGTTTTTACTACAGAATTTTCAAATATTCAAAAGTGACCAAACTGTAGTGCACGCCGTCTATAGCATAGCCGAGTGTCACCCACCTGTAGTGCACGCCG
This sequence comes from Maratus speciosus, assembly GCA_963932465.1. Classification (NCBI taxonomy): domain Eukaryota; kingdom Metazoa; phylum Arthropoda; class Arachnida; order Araneae; family Salticidae; genus Maratus; species Maratus speciosus. The sequence continues at coordinate 609,305,829 of OZ010791.1, read as the reverse complement.
TCTATGGCATAGTTGAGTGTGACCCACCTGTATTGAACGCCTTCTATTTAACAGTGGAGTGTGACCCACCGGTGGTGCACGCCGCCCGATGCGACAGTCAAGCGTGACCCACCGGTGATGCACGCCGCCCGATGGGGCAGTCAAGCGTGACCCACCGGTGATGCACGCCGGCGTGAACGTGTTAAATTACATAAAACACACTTAAAGAGAGTTACGGCTTTTGTTTTATTTGTACCATTTTTCCAATGATCACAATAAAACAATTACTATGTGTTTCAATTTTCTGTTAAATGGGAGAAAATATTCAATGTAATTTAGCTTCTGGTTAATACTGTTTTAAAAAAAAAAGAAATATAAAAATATAGCGTTATAAGTATCGAAAGTAATCGGTGTAAGAATAACAAAAATGGTTTTTTAGAAAGACAAAATTACATAACAACAAAGCAAAAATATTCTGAAAAAAAAAAATATTTTTTTTCTTTTAGAGATAAATAGCATTTTACTATACATGATTTTTTACACTTCATATCCTTATGTAAATTAAGTTTACTGAAAAGCTAATGCAAGAAAGCTTATTTTTTTTATCTCTTAAAATAACGAAAGTAAAATATAAAAATTCAGTAATTAGTTGGTCTCATACAATAAATAACATCTTCATCCGCTGTTGTGATTTAAAGCGTTTTAAACATGTTACTTCTACAAAAACATAATATTCAGTTAAAACACAAATATATCCATGTAATTACATATTAATTAGTTTTATGTTAAAAGTATATTTTATCTCTAAGTATATTTCTAAATCTTTTTGACGTATATAAATTAGAGGTCTGCACGGGCCCGGGCTTGGCCCGAGGCCCGTACCCGGCCCGGCCCGGCAGAATTAGGACATTTTTTTCAACGGGCCGGGCCGGGCCGACAGACAAAATAAGCGGGCCGGGCCGGGCCGGCAAAAAAATTAATCGGGCCTAACGTCCCGATATAAGAATTTAAGCGAAGCAGATAAAATACGAGCCGTTTTCAATTAATATGACTTTTTCGAGAAGAATAAATGTGTGTCACGAGCCGATGCGAGCTTAACAACATCAATACAGAAATGTAACACGTCCATCGTAGAGACTGGCATCGTACAGTTACAAAATGTCTGATTCCGAGTTTAATTTTTTTTTCAGCAGACTCGTGCCGGGACGGAAGTGGTCTTAATCGATCTCAGGATGTGTAGAACAGTGTTTTGTAGTATTAATAGTGATAATGAACTTCTCTTAACAGTATCTTTAGAAATATACCTTAAGGTGGTTCTCATATTCACTGCTCAACAATGCGAAGCTTTCAGACACATTTTCTGACAAAATGTTTAACTATAAAGGCATAAAATTGACAGGCCTGCCTATTGAAGGCATTTGGAAACGAATAGCTTTTTCCATATTTGATAAATTACTTACAGAGATAACAGAGATTCATGTCACGTGACTGTACGTTTTTCTCCTTTCCTGTGCTATCGCTTCCGGAAATTCGATTCAAAACGCTAATTTTGACAGTATTTTCAGAAAGATATATTGCTTTTATCTATGAAAAAAATACACATTTACATAGCTTCTGAATTAGAATACCTGCCAATCTTACGCGTTTCCGAAAAGAAAAGAATTCATAAATGTGTCGAAATTTAGCTCCTTTGGATTTGAGAAAAGCCTTAAAAATGAGAGAAATATTTTCACAAATCTACTTTTTATTATACAGCTTTAAAAGTTATCATGTTTTTAATCCTTTATTCTGAAGTACATTAATCTTTTAATGAATCCTTATTTCCATTTTGAAATGTCTGTAGACACGATGACTAAAACACTGTAAGTAACCGTTAATATTTACTATTGTGTGTTTTCTGTTTTGCGAACATCATAGTAATGTAAAATATACTGTAAAATGTTCCCATAAATATGTATGTAGTATTCATTAAAAGAATCTTAATTGTATGTTGAGAAAAAATGGATTTTTTTTTTTTTTTGTAGAAATTGTGTCGGGTCGGGTCGGGCCGGGCCGGGCCTGATTTCACTGATTTTTGTACGGGCCGGGCCGAGAACTGTAAAAATGCAAACGGGCCGGGCCGGGCTTGGGCCGAACTTCCAATTTTTACTCCGGGCCGGGCCGGGCCAAGATAGCTTTCGTTCGGGCCGGGCCGGGCCCGGGCCTGGAAATTCCGGCCCGTGCAGACCTCTAATATAAATATAAATGTATTTTGTAACTGTTTATTTAAAAATAATCAGTATATTTTAATGCAATTAGAGTTACAAAAAATAAACGTCAGATGATTCAAAGTTTGTATTTTCGCTGCATTGGTAACAATGATTGAGGGGATCCGGGGCTCAAAATTCTATTTATTTTATTTATAGAGATTTTGTTATGAATTTTTTTTCTGACATATGTTATAATATAGTAAGAATATTGCATGTAGAAAAATCTGAAAAATTTTAAGTACTTAAAAAAATTAAATTTTAAAATTTTAAACATGTTCAATTCTTGATATAACTCTGAAGTATTTACTCGACTTACAAAATTGTTACACTTTTGTGTACAGAAAATGTGTCATTTTAATTTGTCTTCAGGATTTCTTAAAATATTAATAATGAATTTTATAAAAAAAAAAAAAATAAGTCAAAAAATGAAGTTTTTTATGAGTGAGCTTTGCATTAAAAAGCATATTTTCACAACTATAACTCAAAATTAAAAATCCTGAAGACAATGGGAACAGATGTCATAAGTTCCCCCCGGCCGCCATCTTGAAATTCTTCTTGGCGTGAAAACCCCTTTTCCGCCAAGTAGTAAATGTCGCCAAGCGCCGGATTATACGCATGTTTGGCTTAACGAAAATAAAATGTAAATAATAAACAAAATTCGCTAAACTGGCAATCAGTAATCCTTGTATAAGCGCTTCGCGCACATTTACCGAAAAAAAACACCGCCGAATTCAGCATTTCTCGCGGTATAGCATTCTCAAAATTCAGCAGTTCTCGTTTTGTAGCAATCTCAAAACGTAAAAAACTCTTAAAGCAGCAAAATATACATAAAAAAACGAAACTCCTTAAAGTGGCAATCAGCAATAGTTGTATGAGCGCTTCGCGCACATTTACCGAAAAAAAAAATCGCCGAATTCAGCATTTTTTGCGGTATAGCATTCTCAAAATTAGCAGTTCTCGTTTTGTAGCAATCTCAAAATGTAAAAAACTCTTAAAGCAACAAAATATACATAAAATTATCAACATACCTTAACAGACTTCTGCTTTCTTGAAACCTCCAGCACAAAATATCTCTCATAACACCACCGTCATTTTCCAAAATAGGCTTAATACGCATTGACACGCTATAAACAAACCTCCCTTTCTTGTCAAAATTTCCTCATATTTCTTAATTACTTCAGCAAGAGCGTTTAAACGGACTACAGAAACTATAGTCAATGAAATACATCCAATAAATTTAACATAAAAATAAAAAGACAACGATAGAACACGATACACCAAATCAAAATACATCCACAAAATTCTAAGCTTCTCAGGGGTTGCCAGAACACGACACGCCACAACACACACGTCACACGGGGTTTCCATATCGAGTTTGTCATATCCGTAAACACCGCCAACACGCCAACAAAAAATCGCTAAACAATTCAAAACAACAACGGCTGAGGGAAGATACGGCATCTATGCCAGACAATGTGTTGAAAATATAGCATAAAATCTCTGTTCAAAATTTCATACATATATCTTGCAAGGAACTTTACAGATATTCTTTTAAAATTGACAAATCATGAAAAAATTCATTCTGAGATAAATGAAGTTAAAAGCCAGTTAAAGTGAAGTTAAAGTGCATCGCTTCTCAAGGCAAAAGGTGTGATATCTCTGGATCTAATGAAGATAAAACTTGCGGTTTCGAGTATTTAACGCTAAAAACTCAGTATTTTTTTAAGCCAATATTAAAAAAAAAAAAAAATGCATCTTTTTTCAGAATTTTTAGCCCCGGACCCCCTTAATAATTTAAAATAAATATTTTCTGGTATATTTTATTCTAGGTTTGCAAATAACGAGAAACTTCAACAGGTTTTCTTGAAAAATACTTTTCTTAACAACTGTTTAATATTCATGACAATTATCAGCATGAATAAGCAGAATATACACACAACAAAATAAATAAAATAAAAGTTTTTTTCACTATATGTAGAGTACGTAAAAAAAAAGTAGTCAACAGCCGAAGAAATCGTCAAAGATCACTATTTACAATTAATCTTTTTTATTCTATTCATTCCAGTGTCTAAGCGAGTGGTTCGATTACATTTCTTAAATTTGTGTTTTATTTGTATTTTAGTGTTTTATTTATAGATTGATGAATGTTTCAATTGCGTTTAAAATATAAGCTGAAAATAAATGCTGACTTATTAGCCCCTGGTATACTATATCTCTCTCCCAACAATTAAAGCTTGGTCTCCAAAAAATTACGTTCCGTTGTATAAACCAGCCGTAAAACAAAGCAGATATATCATTGTACAAGATAATTTCTACTGCAACTTTTTAAACTTCTAAGCATAGCAAATTTTCAATTTTCATACCATCGTGTAGTGGAAAAAAGTACTTTTAAATGCGATCTGTTTGAAAATTGCATCTCAATTTATTTTTGAGACATTAATTTTTTTATTGTTTTTAACAGCATTTCTTTAAGTTGGAAATTCGCGTACTCCATTTTTGTAGAAAGTAACGAAAAAAAGTTTGAAAATAATAGATTATTATCTTTTTGTTGCCATTTTCCCATTACAACTCAAAAAAAAAAGAAAAATAATTAAAGTATGTGCTATTTTGTAAAAATACAAATGAATGATTGCTGATAAAACATGAAGCTATTAAGTATAAACTATATTTATTTTAAGTATCTATATTAATGTGACGAACACATAAAGACATATGAATCATTAGATTGCCGATTTTTCTTTTTTTTCGGAGTTCGTTGAAGGACGAAATTGCTTTTTGCTGTATTTGTGTAACATTCTGCAATAGTGACGTCAAATGCATACTTTTCTGTAGATGTTGTTTACTAATGGGTTGTAAATAGCGGATGCGAATGACGTCATTTTATATAAAATAAAATCGTTTGTTTGAAGTTTAAAAAATAAAATTTATTTTATAATATCTTTTAATTTTTTTTCCATCGGGGGCAAAAATAAATTCGGAAAAAGCAATTCCTGTTTTCTAGTATTTATTTATATTGTTTTAAGGGCAAACAGATTTATCTTTAGTAATCGTCTACACGCGAAAAAATAATTCATCCTTGAAAATCATTTTAAAAAGAATAAGAATTGTGTAAATAGCGATATGGTTGTTAAACAAATTGCACGACTGCCACAGGTGACTATTTTTCTATTTTATTCGCACCACTATTTTAAAAGAAAAATATTTTGTTGTGTGTTTCTCTTGCAAATGTTATCGAACTGTTTGTCAATAATTTTTCTTTTGAGAAACTGGTAAGAGGTTGAGTTAAAAAATAGTCGCATGTGGCAGCTCTGAAATTACTATAGTTTTTGAACAAATTGCATTTGAAACTACATTTCTTCTCTATTGGACGGTGTACGAATTCGAAACGTGCGATATTTTGAAGTTTAAAGTATTGCTCTAAATCGAAATTTTATCGTCTACTGTTGGCGTTGTAAAAATGACGGCAGCGTTACGAACGGACACGTTTGTTCTTTATAATATAGATAGGGTCATACACAAATACATCTTGCAAATTCCGTACGTTTTTTTACCTTTCTTTTCCCCGCAGGTTGTTATACTTGATGGATAAACTTCCTCTGTTTCGACGTTACATTTTCTGCAATTAATTAATGAAATCTAATTTTATGCAAAAAAGAGTTACATACAGTCTATTAAGTCTTGATATATAGAGTTCGTGGAAAAAATAATGATTTTTCAACTGATATTTAAAACGCTCTAACTTTGTTCAAACTAAATATATTTAATCAAAGGAAGAGCCATTGCAATCAATGCATTTTTGCCAACGAGAAACGAGCTTAGGGATTCCTGTGACATAAAAGTTTGGGCCTCTGGAGGCGGAAAATTCGAGGAAGGCGCTGCCGATATCATCTTGATTGACGAATATTTTTCCCCTCAGGAAGTTATATAAGTGTTTAAATAAGTGTTAGTCGATTGGCGAGATGTCCGGTGAATACGGTGGGTGAGGTAGTGTTTCGTAGGCTGACACGTGTAACTTTTGGATAGGGAATTGTGCGAAGGGGTTGTTGTTCAACTCGTACGGCACCCGCTTATACAGGGTTGCCACGCTTCAGGAAATTTCCAGACACTTATCCTGTTTCAAATATATAGTTTTTTTTAGTTGAATAAAGTTCAGGAATTTCTTTGAAAACACCCAAAACCGAAGCATGCCCTCCCCACCCGAAGCGAAGAAATTAGCGTCAAACCGACAAGACCTGAACCGTGGATCGGTCGGGTTCGGATAAAATTAGGTTACTCGATCTTACGCAGGACTCTAGTTCATACAAATCGAAATCAGGAGTGAATTTTAAAGCTCATTCAGTATTGTTATAAATAGATTTGCACAAAATTTAACGTAACTGTAAAAGATTAATGTTGAGCCTACGAAATAAATTTTGACCGTTCTCTTTTCTAATATATATATACATATTCAGTATTAACTAAGCGGTTTTAAAAACGCTTCAGAATATCTTCAGACATGTGTGACAATTCAGTTTATCTGTTTCAGAAATACTTAAACAGCGAGTTTACGATTATCAAATATTTGCTGAACAAACCTAACATATTTCATGATATGTACATCATTCTAATTAATGAATCAGATTTACAATGTTTGATTAAAGTATCTAGATCAGAAATATGTTTATCATTTCATTGTATACACAAATTTATCTTTGACCTAAAATTGGTGCGGTTAATTATGCAATAACAAACTAATCACATGAGAATAATAACATGTTTATCTCCTATTCGAAACACTGTGTTACAATTAATTTCAAAGACGACTCAGTATTTAAAGGATAAATACAGGGTAATTCAAAATGAATGGGACAAAAAGGCAAGCAACATTAAATTGCTGTTATGGATTCAGTTAGAAAAAAAAAAAAATAGCAGAAAAGTGGAATTATACAAGTTTTATCTGGCAACAAAAAAAGCCTGCTATTACCGAAATCGTCACTAGAGGCGCTGTAATTGATAATGGTGATATTCCGGCATGAGAAAGCTTATGTGCGTTAGAATACGCAAATTCATTGGTTGTCGTTGATCTAATGCTGCGCGATTTTTTCCTTTGGGAGTGCGCGAAGGACATTGTTTTTGCCCCCACTGTCTCAGGACACATAACAATTAAAGCAGCGCATGTGTTGGACTCAATAACACAGAAAAAGCTAGCAAAAGTGTGGCAGGAATTGGAGTACCGCATAGACATTTGCCGTGTCACCGGAAGGGTTCACATGGAACATCTTTAGAAACCTGCATATTTATAGTTTCTCGTTAGATTTGTATTACAAAAAAATAAATAAATAAAAAAAATAAAAAAACCCGACTGCGTAAAAAGCGAACTACAAAGAGGGAAACAAGATTACGTAGAAAATAGTAGAGTGTGTAATGTAAATTCTTTTTACTTAAGTAATTGCAGTCGGATTTATCAGATTCATGTTTAGTATGTACTGTGGCTCTTGCTATCTACCTGTTTGCTTCCGACTGCAATTACTTAATTAAAAAGGGTTTACATTACACACTCTACTATTTTCTTACGTCATCTTGTTTCCCTCTTTTTAGTTCGCTTTTTACGCAGTCGGGTTTTTTGATTTTTTTGATTTATTTTTTATTGACAAATTTTTAGTTGTGTTTAATTAATACACATATCGTTACAGTTGGATGAGGCCGTAACCAACACTCAAAGAATTTAACCGTTTTAGTTTTATAGATTTCGTAAAACTAGAGATCCTACATACACAACCTTCAGGTTGCGTAATATTTAAACGAAGTTTCTGACTGTAAAATAGTCTAGTAAACATCGTCTTCATTTTGAAAGACCTGTCCAATGATATGCCTCTCAATATGGAGCGTAATTTTTTTTGTCTCTGCCGCCATTTTGAATTTATGAAAACAAAACCTAGCCTATAATCATCGAATGGTTAAGACGAATCGATAGAGATCTCATTCATTAAAATCCATCCAGTCGGTGGGATGTTACGAGGGTATAAAGAAATCCACATACCCAGATACGCATCAAACACATAACCCTTCTTGGCAGTCGTGTAAAAATAGATAAATTACAGCAGTCACAGGAATGTTTTCTTTTTCTTCCATTCAATTTTAATCACCCTGTACTTTTATAACATTTATGGAAAAGCGTTCTTCCGTTATTATCGCCAAAAAATGCTGACAATTTATAAAAGTATCGTAACTCGGCAAGATTTGGTCATGCAAAAATATATTTTGTGTTTTATTCATTACAACAGAAAAGTCCAGGGACCGTATAGAAGTTTGAATTTCGTAACCTTTACAAAAATAACTATATTCACGTAAATATAATATAATACGAGGGAGAACATTACTGAAACATTTTCCTAATTTAAACTTTAAAAGTGACGGTTTGCATAAAGGCATGGGGACCAGTACTGTCAAATCTGCATATCATATCAGAAAAATCATAGGTACCCATTTGCTTTAAACTAGTTTCATTATTCATTAACTAAATAATAGATTTGACGTGCTATGAAATGCCATTTAAGAAAAATAGTCAGATGTGGCAATACCAAACTTTCTTCTATCTCATACATGTCAATACTTCCTAAAAGATGCTGCATAGCAGCACCACCTGTTCGGCGACTTCAGCAAAAAGTAATCAACACCAAACTATATCAAGGACTAATTGAATCTGAAGCTTTATGAAAATCCGTGGATTAGTTCTTGATATATAGCTATAGCGGAAATTGTGAAAAGCAGGATAGCTTCGCCACCTATCGGGCGATTTATACCAAAAAGAAATCAGCACTAATTTATATCATGGACTAACTGAATCTAAAGTTTTACTAAATTCCAGTTATTAGTTTATGAGATAGAGCTCCCACAAAATTAGTGCTACATACCGACAGATAGAATCCCAGACACAAAGATACGTAGACTCACAGACAGACATTTGGTAAAAACATGTTTTTTCGTGATTTCTGACCCCTAAAACGTATAAGTACGTCGAAAACCGGAATTCGAAAATTTTTACTAATCCAACATTTCCTCCTTCTAAGAAAGAAGAAAGTAATAATTAAATAAACATTTTACACCAGAAATTTCAATTAATAAAGAAATCAAATAAGTACTACATATAGATAAGATACATTTTATTAAATGAATTTCAGTGTCAAAAGTAGTTTATTTGAAATTTGGCAGCTATACATTTGCCCTTATAAACAGCGTTTTCAGTCCGTTACTTTTATTTTAATTCCAATTGCTTGATTGCTACCATGTTTTTGTAAAAATGTAAAGAATCTAGCTGAATAAAGGCCCCAGTTATTCAAACGATTGTATTATTCGGTCGATGTATAAATTTGTAAAATTTTCAAAATTTATTTGTAACGACATGGACTGTCTTACAATATTCCCTGCAGAAAACCCTCAGTGGCACAGATCCAGCATATAGGAAAAACTTATGTGTTTCCAAAGCAGAGCAAAAATATAGCTAAGTTCACTAATCTGAACGGGAAGATAAAACGAACTAGTCGGTCACTATCGATCTACTACGTTTGACAGTCTAGGACAGTTCGCTAATGCAAGGGACCACCAGTGGTGTCTTTGATACACCGCGTGGGAAATAGCTGATATATTTTCCCACGATAAGATTTCCTCTCGCAGGTTCCGTGTGCAAAATAGAGACGGACCTCTGGCCGACCACTCAGTGAACAGATGTCAAAGATTTTTGACAGGAGAAGACGGCGAGTGGCTAAGGACTTACAATTGTTTTAGAAGAAGATAATGTGAATATATAGGAGGCGAGGATGATTTTCAGTTAGTAAATTTCTAGATTCCAGGGAGAGTAGCATTCAGGTTGAGTCTGAAAAGGGGAGGTAAAATCTCTCCGGGGTGAACTCTAGGTTTCTCGGGCAACCAACCCGTGTGGAATAATAGCCGAGGCGGCAAGAAGACGGCATCTAGGCCGGTAACAGATAAAAGGTATACTGCGGTGTTCGTACAGGGTGCCATAGCAGTACAGAGATCTTTAGCTCAATTAAGAACAAACATCTACTGAATATTAATAAACCTAAAAGGACTTTGATCAGCAAACCTCTTAATTGCAGTGAAGCAATATTCAGTATTTTTCTCAAAGGGACTTGTGCAACAAGCTGCCACCTTCTCATAAACTTTGTTTTGACTTTGCATCTAATCTTTTCAACACTATAAATTGTTGTGTTGTATATAACTATCAATTATTTAGCCAAGAGATTAATTGTTTGTCTTAGCAAATAAAACCTTTTTGTCTTTAATTTAAAAGAATATTGGTTTTTATGCCTTCGAAGTAATACCGCTCACCGCTACCGTAGCGGTGAGCGGTAGAGGTCTGCACGGGCCGGAATTTCCAGGCCCGGGCCCGGCCCGGTGTAAAAATTGAAAGTTCGGCCCGAGCCCGGCCCGGCCCGGCCCGGCCCGTTTGCATTTTTACAGTTTTCGGCCCGGCCCGGCCCGTACAAAAATCAGTGAAAACAGGCCCGGCACGACCCGGCCCGACACAATACCTACAAAAAAATCCGTTTTTCTCAACATACAATTAAGATTCTTTTAATGAATACTACATACATATTTATGGGAACATTTTACAGTATATTTTACATTTCTATGATGTTAGCAAAACAAAGAGCACACAATAGTAAACATTAACGATTACTTACAGTGTTTTAGTCATCGTGTCTACAGACATTTCAAAATGGAAATAAGGATTCATTAAAATATTAATGTAGTTCAGAATAAAGGATTAAAAACATGATAATTTTTGAAGCTGTATAATAAAAAGTAGATTTTTGAAAATATTTCTCTCATTTTTAAGGCTTTTCTCAAATCCAAAGGAGCTACATTTCGACACATTTATGAATTATTTTCCTTTCGGAAACGCGTAAGATTGGCAGGTATTCTTATTCAGAAGCTATGTAAATGTCGTTTTATTTTTTCATATATAAAAGCAATATATCTTTCTGAAAATACTGTCAAAGTTAGCGTTTTGAATTGAATTTCCGGAAGCGATAGCAGGGGAAAGGGGAAAAACGTACAGTCACGTAACAGGAATCACTGTTATCTCTGTAAGTAATTTATCAAATATGGAAAAAGCTATTCGTTTCCAAATGCCTTCAATAGGCAGGCCTGTCAATATTATGCCTTTATAGTTAAAAATTTTGTCAGAAAATGTGTCTGAAAGTTTCGCATTGTTAAGCTGTGAATATGAGAACGACCTTAAGGTATATTTCCAAAGATACTGTTAAGAGAAGTTCATCAACACTATTAATACTACAAAACACAATGACTGTTCTACACATACTGAGATCGATTAAGACCAGTTCCGTCCCGGCACGAGTCTTCTGAAAAAAAATTAAACTCGGAATCGGACATCTTGTAACTGTACGATGTCGATCTCTACGATGGACATGTTACATTTCTGTAATGATGTTGTTAAACTCGCATCGGCTCGTGACGCACATTTATACTTTTCGAGAAAATCATATTAATTGAAAATGGCTCGTATTTTATCTGCTTCGCTTAAATTCTTATATCGGGCCGACAGGCCCGATTAATTTTTTTGCCGGCCCGGCCCGTTTATTTTGAATGTCGGCCCGGCCCGTTGAAAAAATTGTCCTAATTCTGCCGGCCCGGCCCGTTTGAAAATTCGCCTTCATTCCGCCGGCCGGGTACGGGCCTCGGGCCAAGCCCGGGCCCGTGCAGACCTCTACGCGCTACCGCCTTCTTAGGATCCGGCACATTACTAATTGTCAAATTTATGTACTAATGCTCTTGTACGATTAAAAGACTTTTTTTTTAATCTTTGAGGAATAGAGAACTAGTCGGATGTGCCAATCCCAAAATTTTCTTCTATCTCATGCATGTTAGTAATTCAAAATTAGCTATCACAGTACCAAAATTAAATGGCAATCTATGGCCATCATGCTGATTTCAAGGATATGAAATATCTTGGATTAGTTCTTGAGGTATGACTATCGCTAAAATCATGTAAATTTTGCAAATTGCATATAGCAGCGCCACCTGTTGAGTGTTTTATACCAAAATCTAATCAGCAACAACTTGTCAACGTAACAGAATCTGAACATTGATAAAAATCAGTGCATTAGTATTTGAGATAGAGCTATTGCGAAAATCGTGAAAAATCCAGTATAGCAGTACCACCTATTGTACGATTAATACGTAAACTTAATCAGCAAAGCTTTGTGTCAACGTCTTGAATCTGAAGTTAGGTGAAATTTTGCATATTAGTTCTTGAGATTGAGCTATTTCGGAAATCGTGAAAAATGCAGCATAGAAACGCCACCTATTGAACGATCAACACCAAAACCTAATCAGCAACAACTTATGTCAACGTCTCACTAAATCTAAAGTTTGATAACAATCCATGCATTAGTTTTTGAGACAGAGCTATAGCGAAAATAGAGAAATCGAGAATCGGGCGATTTTCACAAAAACTTAACCCTCTAGTGCGTTCTGTTGCCAAATGGCAACAAATTAAATTTTCTCTTCTTATTGTTTATTTACAGTTGCCTCATGACAACTTTATGCTTTACGTATTCATTTTCCCTCTATATTTATGTTTAGTTTATAAAAAGTATCACAGATGTTATTGTAGTCCAGGCAATAGAGACCGTATAGGTGCTCTACCTAGCAAAATTCATGGTAGTTCTGGAAAAAGGCTAACTATATGTTTTTTGGGTTGCTGAATCCGAATTTTTAACTGCCCACCAAAATTTTCCCCGGCACACTTGCTCCACATTGGCTCTATATCATGCCAGTGTCACTACCACCTGGAGGTTGCAGGAGCAAAAAACGTTCTAAATTGCGATTATTGTGACACTGCATGACTAGAAACTTTAAATTTGACATGGCAATTACTTAAAAGTTAAGAACCATCGAAAGAAAAATCCAAAATTAAAAGGATGAACTGAGCGAAAAGCGTTCTAAAAAATCCTAAATTACGATTTTTATGCAATCTTATGAAATATGAAACCTATTTAAAAAATAATGGTTGCAGATTGGTGGTGATAGAACTTGCTCAAACATAAGCTATGTCCGTGCCGCTACCACCAGACGGTTGCAGAAGCAAAAAATCTTTCTAAATAGCGATTTCTGTTATACTGAAGACGATAGAAACTTCAAATATGTCATGGTAGTTATAAAATATAAATGCCCTCTAAGAACTGTCGAAAATAAATTCGAAATTAAAAAGGGGTTAAGCGAGGGGAAGGAGCGAAAAGCATTCTAAAAAAGTATTAAATTACGATTTGTATGCAATCTCAGGAAATAATAAACCGATTACAAAGAAATGGTGGCGAATTAATGCTGACAGTCTCTGGTCCTACACAGGTTATATTTTATGCGGGTTCCACTACCACCTGAGTTTGACAGAAACAACAAACGTTCTAAACAAGCCTTTAAAAACTTTCTAAATTACGTTTTCTATGGAATATTTGGAAATACCAAACCAATTTCAAAATCAATGTCGGCAAATTAATGGTGACAGTCTCTGTTTCAACATAGGTATTTTATACTAGATAGTAGATAAAATCATGTGTGGAATTCTAAATCACCAAAAATCAACGTTTAAACTCTCAATAAATACATTAGGTAATTTAAATAAAACCAGACGTATACGTTTCGTAAGTTCTAGGACTCACATCATTAGTGTATAAAATCTATGTATAAAAACAATATCCCAATACAATTATTACAACAATGCAACAATACAATTATTAATTTGTCTTATTTCTGCTTAATGCAGTGTAGTAATGGAGTTTAGTCAAGCTGTGGCTTAATTAGTAATTTTTGAATTATTCCTAAAAGTAAAATTTCTTCTAATAAAAATTAGACATACGAATATCACTTGGCATATTTCAATTATTACGCGAGCAAAGCCGCGGCTTTTGCTAGTATATATATATGTGTGTGTACATAATATAGATGACTTCACAATTATATGAACAAGTGGTAAAATTCTAAAGATGAACAAGATATGAACATAGGAAACCAGTATGTAAAATAAGAAAATATGAATAACCCACAGAATCATCAGAGGAGCTTGTAGGTTAATTCATAGTGAAGATGCGTTATTTCATCCAATTTTGTCGGCATTGAGCCTAAAATGACAAACTTAGCTCTTAATAGCGCATTATAAAAGAAAATAAGTGATAAAAAACCAATAGATCTAAAAAAAGATATACCTCACACAGGTTATTAAAAACTGTTAGAGGATAATACCTCAATTACATACTAGGATCCAAAACTTCAGAAAGTTGACTCACTATATTAAAGTACGTGAGGATGCACACAGATTTAGGACTATTAGAACATGTGGGCAGCACTTGCTGAAAACCAAAACACTGCTGCCATCTGGTGTGAAAAAGGAAAACTATACTGTAATTAGGTTTTTAACGAAAAGGTTTCGTGCTGCCATCTATACCCATAAAAAGGAAATGAAATTAATTTGAGAAATCACTTAAATTAACATTTATTTAAAGTAGAGTGAAAAAAAAAAAAGGAATACAATTAATAAGTACTGAGTAAATATAAAATAAAATAAATAAATACATAAAAACAAATAAATAATAGGGCATTGATTAAATTAACTAGTTTAAAAACAAGTATTATAGAATAAAAAATGAGTATATAAATAACATTTAAAAAACAATGAGGAATATTTTGAGATAGTAAAATATAGCCTTGTATTATGTACCAATATGTGAAAATTTATGAAAAATTTAGGATGTTAAATGCATGATACCACTATTTTATTTAAATATATATATGTTATATAAATTTTTTACTTTTACTATTCATTTAAATTATTCTAAATTGCCGGCCTATTCATTATTTCCTTTTTTTAATACGCTCTATTATTTATTTATAATTAAATTCCTATAATTTTAAAACGCGTATCTTAATAATAGATTTATTCCAAAACGTAATCTAAACTTTTAATCCCTTCATTAAATTTTATCGTCTACCAAACTCTAAAGTTCTGAACGCAGTTACTTATTTTTCGAATATTTATCAAAGCCATTTTTACATTTTTATTCTATTTCATCTCATTTTCCCGCCCGCTAGGCGTCAGCCTTTTCACATCGAAATTCTTCCATTAGCGGCGTCGTTATTCTTTCCTGTGACGTTTCTTGATCGTTCTCCATTGGCTGAGTGTCGGATGCCAGTTTAACTTCGAAGCTCGTTCGTGATTTTGGTTGAGTTAGCATGAAGTTTCCATTACAATCGTAATTCCTCCGCGCATTCTAATAAATAGTTCGAGCATGAGCTCAGAACTAGATTTTTGTGCTGTTGGATTGTTTACATAACTTGTTACCCGGTGTCCTAAGCCATGTAGAATAATCATTTCGTGAATTAACATCTATTCCGCATGAGTAACTAGTTCATGCTCGAGTGGAATGCTCTGATTTCTCATCCTGTGGGAATTGTTTAATGTTGTTATGTTCTGATGGAATAAACAGTTTCCTATGACTACGTTTCCATGCTTTTAATTGGGAAAACCCCATATTTCTTCATACGCCTTTTTTCACCACTCACGCTGCTTGTCTTCAAAATGAATAAATAAGAGTTTGATTGGACTATACCAATATTATCATCGCTCTACAGCTGCTAAATTTTCACAGAGTTGATACCCCCACTAGCGATGCTTGTGCTAAGTGGTATGATTGCTATACAACATCACCAGCGGCTGATTAATATGTAGTACTAATCCAGTAATATGAAATAAAAAAAAGACGTGATTGTTCGACTTAACACATTAAATTGTTTCGTAATAAGAAGCCGGCATAGGATAATGTCGACCTACTCTACTCTACACTTCTAAAAGGAGACCTTCAAAAGAAAAAAAAAGTGTCCCTGGGATTGTGAAATCAATCGAAACCTTCGATGACACCTAGTAACCACGACACCTAGTAACCACGATTTATATTCTGCATTTTATCCTGAATGTGCGTCTATATAGATGAAAATCATTTTGTTTTCTTTTAATAAAAGTTATAGGAAAGAGAGAAAATTACGATGTCTGTAAACAATACAAGGTCGTAAGTTTTGAAAGATTTATTTATTTATTTGTTTGTTTATTTTATATTTCACCATATTTCCTTATTTACATTTGATGTATTACTGTTATTATTTATTAGAAAATAAAATATTTACATTTGTTATTTTATTTAAAGTTTATTTACATTATTTATTATGAATCCATGTACAAATGAGTTGTCCCTCTTTTATGTTAATGCGATCGGGATTTTTTAAAAACTCTAGTGATAAAATGAGTGAAAGTGAAGTAAGTATCATCTCTTTTGACCCAGGGTCAGAGATGAATATACAATCCTGGATTAAACATTTTGACCAAGCATGCAGTTCTGATAAAAAAGATGAAACATGGAAAATGCAAAATATCTCTAAATTTTTGAAGGGAGAGGCTTTAAAAGTGTTCATTAATGAGTGTCTAGAGTGTACTACTTTCAGTAAGATAGTTGAAATTCTTTCAGAAAAATTTATAAAAGTACAAGTTCCTAGATTTTCTGATTTTGATTCTATGACGCTAAATGATCTTAATGAATTAGAGAGTTATTTCAGAAAAAAGAGTGAGATTGGTAGACAACTTCATTTATGTGAAACCATCATAGTCCAAGGTTTGACGGATGGTTTGAAGCCAGAATATCAGAATTATATGATTATTAACCCTCCAGAGAGCACCATAGATTGGTACAGAATGGCTAAACAACTAGTAGTCATTTCCACCTTTCATGTAAACAACCATAATGTTAGGAATAATGCTCAAAGTCATGGATCTTTCCAGTTTAATAACCAGGCTCTTAGACATTGGGTTCGCCCAAACCAGAATTTTCAAAGAACAAATTCTTATTTTCGGCCACAAAACCCTCTTAATGCTCAAAATTCTAGATTTGTTAACCCTAGATTAGCTACTACTCATTTTCAAAATAAGTATCCTAGTCGACCATGTCGAATGTGTATGAATAGGGATATACAGGATGCTTTCCACTGGGAGAGGACTTGTATTTTTAATGTTGAACCTATGCAATCTTATGTTCCTCCTCCTAGTCAACAACAACAACCTAGTCATAATATATGACATTTATTTGTTAATGGATATGTAAATAACAAGGAGTTACCTTGTGTAATCGACTCTGGTTCTACAATATCAATTTTACCTTTAAAATTTGTTGAGTTGTTAAATGTTAAAGTTATAAATATTCCACCTATTATTATTGGCCAAGCCAAAGGAATTGTTGAAATAAACCAATGTTGTAATTTGTTGTTTAACCCTTTCAGGGGCAGAAGAATTCTGTTCGTAAAATGATGAAATAATTGACTGCCACCAGAATATTCAAACGAATTTCTTAATAAATAACAAAACGCTATTTTGCACTTTAATTACAAAAGCAACATTTTATTAAAATATTCTTGGTGCCAGTAATCAGTTTTAGAATAAAAATTAGGTGGCTAGACTCTCTAGCCACCGCCCTTGAAAGGGTTAAAATAGGTAATGTGCAAAAATGTATTAAATTTTTGTTATGTAAAACTGATTTAAATTATGCTATACTAGGATTGCCAGACTGTTCTAAGTTTAACTTGGTTATAGATTGTAATAAATGTGAAGTATTACAAGGAAACCTTGTATTAAATCGATCTCAAAGCATATCAATTGATAAATTAAAGTTACTTCATTTTAATGTCAATGAAAAGTACCAGAGAGTGCAACCCGATTATGGAAATGTCATGATTCCGCAATCCTTTGATCAAATTAATTCTAATGATTCTAAATGACTTGGGGAGGTAAATGCTATAAAAAATGAAACGTTAAGGGATAATATAAGGGATTATTTAGACATTTTTTCCAAAAATAAATATGATGTTGGAAAAATTAATATTGAACCACAGCGCGTTTTGCTTAATTCTGACCTACCCATATCTATGAGGCCTTATCGCACTTCTGCAGTGGATGAAAAAGAAATTTCAGATCAAGTTCATTCTTTATTAGCTGCTGGTTTAATTAAAGAGAGTTATAGTCCTTATTCTGCCCCTGTTACTTTAGTTATGAAACGCGATGAGGGTAAGAAAACTAGAATGTGTGTAGATTATCGTAAATTCAATGCAATAATGAAAAATGATGCTGACCTTTACCACGTATAGATGGAATTCTTGATAAATTAAGTCGTGCTCAGTATTTTTCCACTTTGGATTTAGCCTCTGGCTACTGGAACATCCCCATTCACCCAGCAGATACTGAAAAATTGGCTTTTGCAACCAATTTTGGACTTTTTGAGTGGAATGTTCTTCCATTCGGTGTCAAAGTTGGTCCCCCAATTTTCAATAGGACTCTTAGAAGAATTCTCACTAAATATAGAATTGATTTTGCTTGTTATTATTTTGATGACATAATTGTTTTTTCCTCCTCTTTAGAAGAACACCTGCAACATCTAAACCAAATATTTGAATTATGTAGGCTTGAAAATATTAAACTTAAATTATCTAAATGCAATTTTGTTCAAAATAAAATTAATTTCTTAGTATATGAAATCAAAAATGGTACTGTAACTCTAGCTAATGCTAATATTGATGTCATAAAAAATTTAAAACCTCCTTCTAATGTAAAAGAACTCTAAAGATTTATGTGATCAATTAATGTTTACCATAAATTTATAGATAATTATGCCAAAATCTGACACCCCCTTAGCAGATTACTTAGGAAAAATAATTTGTGGGAATGGAATTCAAATTGCCAAGATTCTTTTCAGAAATTAAAGGATGTCTTAATTGTTAAACCTGTCTTAAGAATTTCTGACCCTGCATTACCACTTCATATGTTTGTTGACGCCTCACAGGTGGCAGTAGGTGCAGTTATTAAACAATCAGATAATAATGGGTTTTTACATCCAATTGCTTATTATTCTAGAGGATTGAGAAGTTATGAACAGAATTACTTTATAACTGAATTAATATGTCTTGCCATCATTGACATCTTAGATAAATTTTATCATTACTTCCATGGTGTAAAATTCACCATTCACACTGATCATGCATCTCTCTTTTGGTTAAAGAATACTAAGCATTTGAGAGGTAGATTATTTAGATGGTCTTTGAAGTTAAGCATGTTTGATTATAATATTGTGTACGAAAAGGGATCCACAAATATCGAAGCTGACATGTTGTCAAGAAACCCTGTTTTACATTTTTTTCAACCCTTAACTTTTCTTCTAGACGTAAAGGAACTTATAGAAATGCAGCAGAAAGATAATGTATGTGCCAGAAACTATCAAAATGAAAATGGGATTATAATAGTTAGAAAGAAAGGATTTCGAAAAATAGTAGTCCCCATGTCTTTAAGGAGAAAAATATTAAATGTTGCTCATGAAAAATTTGGTCATCCTGGTATCCAAAAAAATGTTAAATTTAATTTCCCCTAATTATTATTGGCCTGACATGACTCAGGATATAACTAATTTTGTCAAACATTGTGACATATGCCAGAAAAATAAAAAACCCAGACACAGAAAATTTGGCTTACTACAAGCTATGCCAACCACAGATCAACCTTTTGAATGTCTTTCTATTGATACTGTGGGAGGATTTAATTAATATAACTCCACCAAAATATATCTACACATCATAATAGACCACGCGACTAGATATGTCTGGGCTTTTCCATCAAAAAGTGTTACTACTGAGACCTATACTAATTGCTTAAAACAAGTTTTCAATATTCAATGTCCTAAACAATTATTCTGTTTCAACAAAATTTTCAATATTCAGGTTCCCCAAAAAGTGTTGAGTGATAGGAATGCAGCTTTTACTTCATCTAGATTTAAAAAATTTCTTCGAAATCACAATATTAAGCAATGTTTAACATCAGCACATCACCCACAAACGAATGGGAAATGCGAAAGAGTGAATCAATCAATAGTTACTATATTAAAGTGTAAAGTTAATTCTACTACCTCTAAAATCCCTTGGACAAAACTTTTGACAGAAGTAGTTAGTGAATACAATAATACGCTCCATTCCATAACCAAATTCCCTCCTGCTTATTTACTTTTTGTCAATTACCTTATGATTCCCCCCCTAAAACAAGATTACTACCCTCCTGTGAATGAAGCCCTTAAAATTGCTAAAGCGCTTACTAATGAATTTCATTTGAAGAGTAAAAAATATTATGACCGAAATTATGTAGAGCCAAAGTTTGAGGTAGGAGATCTTGTAATTTATGAAGAGTTCAATTACCCCAATGCTAGAAAGCTCTCACAAGTTTTTACTGCTCCCTATCAAATTCTTAACAAATTCTCCTGTAAATGTTCGAATTGATAGGCAAAGTCAAAATAGAAATACGGAAGTTGTCCATGTATCTAAATTGTTCCCCTACTTTTCACCAGATCAATTAAAATTATCCCATGAGAATTCACAACAAACTAATGTTAAAGCCCTGGCCTAATATTAAATAGTCATAAGTTAATAAAAAGTAACTAAATAAATTATAATTAATCAATCAATGCTTTTCTATATAACAGTGTGTTCTCAAAGGATCCACGAGAACATTGCTGCTGAAGTTTTACTTGAATTAGTTGTTTACGCGAAAGTAAATGAGTTGATTTGAGTTAAAGATTTCTTATATTGAATGAATTAGATTAGAATATTAAATAAATTTTACAGTTATATGTAAACTATGAATAAATGTTAACTGGATTAAAAAAAAATCAATTATTGAACTATAATTATTAATACTAAAACATTATAGATTTTATAATTGTTGATTATGCAAGTGTCCTGGATTTCAAACCCAACTTGTTTGTCTCTTGCTTCCTTATTTATTTATTTTTTACTGATTGCGTAACCATGTAGGAAATGAACAAAATATTTCGACACGTATCGAAAAACACCTGTTAAGATTTTGTTTCAATGATATTGCTGGAGAATTTAAGAATTTATTTATTTATTTATTTATTTTTATTTTTATTTTGACTTGGTATAATTTCATTTCTTATTGAATCTGTATTGATAGGAGATTAATTTTTATGCTATGTAACTTTTTACCCAGCCAATATCATTGAGTGCAATAATCTCTTATTATTATTTACTGAAGTGATGAATTAAAATATGACTTTGAAATTATTGAGGAGAAATTTGAGTTATTGTTGTTATTGAATTAAATTTACTATTGCTAGATCTTGTATGATAGAAAGTATAGATAATTTATTATTGAATATTGAGATAAAAGAGAGGTAATAAAGAAAAATAAGTGTTATGAATTAATGAAGTCAATATATGAGATATCTGAGAATACTCATAAATTAAATATTGTGATAACATCTGAACATAATGAAAGTCCAATACTTACTAAAGAAATTATGGAAAAGTGGTAATAGTATGGTACAGCTATTATCATAACCATACAATACTATAGAATGCATATGGCACTAGCTTTTTTGACAGTTTTTCTTGTGTCAAAAATGAACAATAATTGAATTTCAATGGACTATAGCATAGTATCAGGACAATATATCATCCCAGTTAAAAAACTGTAGGAGAATGATACTCAGTTGAAATTTTTGTACATAAATTTTAAATTTATTATATTCATGTTTTTCCTTTTATTTATATAACTTGTGAATTGTATGGAAAATTTCTACGTTATGGAGTTTGAGTTATAGAGATTAAACTAATGTTTAATCGTGATGTGGAAAGAATGTAAATTCCTAAGAAAACTCCTAAACAATTCTAATATTGTCAATATCTGTTAATATTGTAAGTAATAAGTTATTAGTAAAACAAGAGGAGATTATTTAGAATATAATTTACTCCATGTTGGAGAAATATTTATATTATCTTTGTAATTTTAAAAAACAATTCCCAAAGTTTCGCGTTTAAGCATTAACTTATTGATTTGGTTTTTGACAGAATTGGAGAAAAATTTCAGACTACCGGGTAACACTATTGCAATCCGAGTTCATGCTTTTCCCCAATGAACTTGTGGGTCACGAAGCCACCAGTTCACCGGTTTTTAGGAAGGGGAGATATTGTTATATAAAAATTTTTACTTTTACTATTCATTTAAATTATTCTAAATTGCCGGCCTATTCATTATTTCCTCTTTTTAATACGCTCTATTATTTATTTCTAATTAAATTCCTATAATTTTAAAACGCGTATCTTAATAATAGATTTATTCCAAAACGTAATCTAAACTTTTAATCCCTTCATTAAATTTTATCGTCTACCAAACTGTAACGTTCTGAACGCAGTTACTTATTTTTCGAATGTTTATCAAAACCATTTTTTCATTTTTATTCTATTTCACCTCATTTTCCCGCCCGCTAGGCGTCAGCCTTTTCACATCGAAATTCTTCCATTAGCGGCGTCGGGATTCTTTCCTGTGACGTTTCTTGATCGCTCTCCATTGGCTGAGTGTCGGATCCCAGTTTGACTTCGAAGCTCGTTCGTGATTTTGGTTGGGTTAGCCTGAAGTTTCCATTTCAATCGGAATTCCTCCGCGCATTCTAATAAATAGTTCGAGCATGAGCTCAGAACTAGATTTTTGTGCTGTTTGATTGTTTACATAACCTGTTACCCGGTGTCCTAAGCCATGTAGAATAATCATTTCGTGAATTAACATCTATTCCGCATGAGTAACTAGCTCATGCTCGAGTGGAATGCTTTGATTTCTCATCCTGTGGGAATTGTTTAATGTTGTTATGTTCTGATGGAATAAACAGTTTCCTATGACTACGTTTCCATGCTTTTAATTGGGAAAACCCCATATTTCTTCATACGCCTTTTTTCACCACTCACGCTGCTTGTCTTCAAAATGAATAAATAAGAGTTTGATTGGACTATACCAATATTATCATCGCTCTACAGCTGCTAAATTTTCACAGAGTTGATACCCCCACTAGCGATGCTTGTGCTAAGTGGTATGATTGCTATACAACATCACCAGCGGCTGATTAATATGTAGTACTAATCCAGTAATATGAAATAAAAAACAAGACGTGATTGTTCGACTTAACACATTAAATTGTTTCGTAACATATATGTCGTAGGCTAATTGAGAAATCCGGCTCTTTGCAAAGAGCCGGGCTAATTGGAGAATCCATCTCCCTTTTTTCAATTAGCCTGATATTTTTCAGGCTTATTCCAAAGAGCCTAGAAAGCGATAGGCTAATTGAAAAATGACCATATTATCCGATCACGGTGATATTTTTAGCTCACAGGCTATCAAAGCCTGAGAGCTTATATGCCCGCCGATTCTGTATGTACGTGTGTACGTACGTACGTACGTATTTACGTAACACGATAACTCTTGATAGAAATATCCGATTTGCTTCAAAATTATTTTTCTCGGTTCATTCTGATAAGGTGCTTCACTGATTAGTTTTTGGGGTTCATTGGTTAAGGATAAAGGGGGAAAAGGGGTGCTAGTCCACCCACCCCCCTTAGTTTATATAAATGGGTTTTTCATGTAGAAATATTCGATTTGCTCCAAATTTAGTATACCGGTTTATTGTGTTAAGGAGCTTCCCTGATTAGATTTGGAAGCTCATTATTTAAGTATAAAGGGGGGAAAGGGGGCTACCCCCCCTTAATTTAGATAAATCGGTTTTTCATGATGAATTATTCGATTTGCTCCAAATTTGGTATACCGGTTTATTAAGTTAAAGAGCTGCCTTGATTAGATTTGGAGGTTCATTAGTTACATATAAAGGGAGGAAAAGGGGCGGGGCTACCCCCCCCCCCCCCGTAGTTTAGATAAATGGGTTTTTCATGCAGAAATATGCGATTTGCAATAAATTTGGTATACCGGTTAATTATGTTAAGCAGCTTCAGTGATTACATTTGGGAGATCATTATTATGCATAAAGGGGGGAAAGGGGGGCAAATGCCTCTCCCCTTAATTTAGATAAATGCGTTTTTCATGTAGAATTATTCGATTAGCTCAAATTTGGTATACTGGTTTATTATGCTAAGGAGCTTCCATGATTAGATTTGGAGGTTCATTAGTTAAGTATAAAGGGAGGAAAGATGGGCTAAACCCCCCCTCCTTAATTTAGAGAAATGGGTTTTTCATGCAGATTTATTCGATTGACTCTAAATTTCGTATACCAGTTTATTATGTTAAGGAGCTTCCCTGATTAGATTTGGAGGTTCATTAGTTAAGTATAAAGGGAGGAAAGGGGGTCTAGACTCCACCACCTTAATTTAGATAAATGGGTTTTTCATGCAGATTTATTCGATTTGCTTCAAATTTCGTATACCGGTTTATTATGTTAAGGAGCTGTATTGATTAGATTTGGAGATTTATTGGCTAAGTATAAAGGAGGGACAGGGGCTAGTGTCCCCTTAATTTAGATAAATGAGTTTTTCATACAGAATTATTCGATTTGCTTGAAATTTGATATGCCATTTTATTACGATATGGCTTCCTTCGTTTGATTTGGAGGTTCATTGGTTCAGTATAAAAGGGGGGGAAGGGGGGCAATTGCCCCTCCCCTTAATTTAGATAAATGGGTTTTCATGTAGAATTATCTGATTTAGTTTAATTTTTTTTCAACCGGATCCGAACTTGAAGGTTCCATTTGAAGTCAACCCGAAAACCGACCACAACCAGATTTCGGATTGAGTTCAATTCGAACTTTCAGGTTTGGATCGGGTTGCCGGTGAACGGAGATTATTTTGCCTGGCTCTCATCGGGTTATAGTTCTTTGGAATATTTTTGTCGGTTAAGATTTGGTTCGGGACGGGTTTCATGTTAACTTCGAATGGAATTTTTAGGCTCTGGTAGCGTTGCGTGTCCACGGAAACTAATTTGTCTTGTTCGGATCCGGTTATGGTTCTTTGGAATATTTTTGTCGGTTATCAGATTTGGTCGGGATTTCGGGTTTTTTCAAATTGAACTCTCAGGTTCGGGTCGGGTTGCATGTAGACTGAAATTATTTTGTCTTGCTCGGATCGGGGTACGGTCTGTTGTAATTTATTTTTCGGGTTTGGGTAGGGTTATGCGCTAATAACCTAATAAAAAGAAAATTGCCCAGATAAACTGATGGCATTGAGATCACAGGCTATTCACACTAATTGTATATTATACTCTTATTTCAAAGAATAATGCCTCTCGAAAAATAAATGAAGGTATTAGTCCCCGTTGCCCCCCCTTTCTACTTATCCTAAGAACCTCCAAACATAATCAGGGAAGGTACTTAACATAATAAACTGGTATACAAAACTTGAAGCAAATCAGATAATTCTGCATGAAAAAAACATTTCACTAAATTAAGGGGGGTGGGGGAGTGTATTAGCTCCCCCATTTCTCCCTTTATGCTGAACCGATGAACTTTTAAATCTAATCAGAAATGCTACTTATTAGAGTGAACCTAGAAAAAAAAATTAAACTAAATTAGATAATTCTGCATGCAAACACATTTATCTAAATTAAGGGGAGGGGCAATTGCCCCCCTTTCTCCCCTTTTATACTTAACCAATGAACCTCCAAATCAAATGAAGGAAGCCATGTCGTAATAAACTGGTATATCAAATTTGAATCAAATCGAATAATTCTGTATGAAAAACCCATTTATCTAAATTAAGGGGACACTAGCCCCTGTCCCTCCTTTATACTTAAACATTAAATCTCCAAATCTAATCAAGGCAGCTCCTTAACATAATAAACCGGTATACGAAATTTGGAGCAAATCGAATAACTCTGAATGAAAAACCCATTTATCTAAATTAAGGGGGTGGGTCTAGCCCACCTTTTCTCCCTTTATGCTTAACGAATGAACCTCCAAATCTAATCAGGGAAGCTCCTTAACATAAGAAATCGGTATACGAAATTTGAAGCAAATCGAATAACTTTTCGAGAAAAACCCATTCATCTAAATTAAGGGGGGGGGTCTAGCCCCCTTTCCTCCTTTTATACTTAACTAATGAACCTCCAAATCTAATCAGGGAAGCTCCTTAACATAATGAACCGGTACGCGAAATTTGGAGCAAATCGAATAATTTTGCAAGCCCCCCCCCTTTGCTCCCTTTATACTTAACTAATGAAGCTCCAAACCTAATCAAGCCATCTCCTTAACATAATAAAGCAGTATACCAAATTTGAGCTAATCGAATAATTCTACATGAAAAACGCATTTATCTAAATTAAAGGGAGAGGCAATTGCCCCCCTTTCCCCCCTTTATACATAATAATGATCTTCCAAATGTAATCAAGGAAGCTGCTTAACATAATTAACCGGTATACCAAATTTATAGCAAATCGCATATTTCTGCATGAAAAACTCATTCATCTAAATTACGGGGGGATAGCCCCCTTTCCTCCCTTTATATGTACCTAATGAACCTCCAAATCTAATCAAGGCAGCTCCTTAACTTAATAAACCGGTATGCCAAATTTGGAGCAAATCGAATAATTCATCATGAAAAACCGATTTATCTTAAGGGGGGTAGCCCCCTTTTCACCCTTTATACTTAAATAATGAGCTTCCAAATCTAATCAGGGAAGCTCCTTAACACAATAAACCGGTATACCAAATTTGGAGCAAATCGAATATAGCTGCATGAAAAACCCATTTATATAAATTAAGGGGAGGGACTAGCCCCCTTTTCCCCCTTTATCCTTAACCAATGAACCCCAAAAACTAATCAGGGAAGCACCTTATCAGAATGAACCTAGAAAAAAAATTGAAGCAAATAGGATATTTCTATCAAGAGTTATCGTGGTACGTACATACGTACCTACGTACGTACACACGTACATACAGAATCGGCGGGCACATAAGCTCTCAGGCTTTGATAGCCTGTGAGCTAAAAATATCACCCTGATCGGATAATAAGTGGTCATTTTTCAATTAGCCTAACGCTCTCTAGGCTCTTTGCAATAAACCTGAACGTTATTGATATATATTCTGATATATATTCAGAATTAGTCTGAATCAGACTAATTGGAAAAAGGGATATGGATTCTCCAATTAGCCCGGCTCTTTGCAAAGAGCCTAGGCTGTTTGCAAAGAGCCGGATTTCTCAATTAGCCTACGACATATATATATATATATATATATATATATATATATATATATATATATATATATATATATATATATATGGTTTTCAGCAATTTTCTATAATCCGGGGAGGCCTAATTGGAACTCCTTGTACTTTTAAAATCATAAGTAATGATGCGAAATTATTTTCCTGGGCATGTAAACATAAGTGAGATACATTCTTAGATTTAAGGCCTTTTTTTAATGCATGATTTTTTAAAAAAATATTTTAAAATGAGAAAAAATTTAAATAATTTTCTTCACCATGGGAAAATTTCACGCTTCATTTCTTTGTAGAGACTACAAATAAATGCATGATACCCCTATTTTTTAAATTTATATATATATATGAGTCATTCTCTGAAAAGTGGCAATATTATGTCCCAGTGGTCTCGAAGGCATATTTTTAAAATTACAAAAAGAAAAAGTGATTTAAACTATGAATATTAATCAGTCATACATATAAACTGTAATTATTTGCTTATTGAAATTGAAATATGATAAATTAAATGTATTTTTTAATGCAAATATCATTCCCTCACTATGTCCCCAGTCACACATGTAGGAAAGAAAATGCTTTCTCTACCATTGTAGCACGTATGTTTATAATTATTTTTTCTCAATCCCTTAAACATAATTAAATAAACATTTAGCCATTTAATTATATTTATATTGTATATAATGAAAGAATTAGGGCACATTTTAATGATGTCCCTAGTATTCGTCATCATTCCCTCACATAACTATAAATTTACCCCTATTTACTTAGTAGAAAGCAGCACACGCTTTATATATGTCTAGAACAGTTTGTACATGAGTAAAGTGAAGCAACAATCTCGTTGTTTGCTCAAAAACAGTCCCGAATAGCTAGCACATGGCTTTCAAGTACTAGATCAAAGTAAGTATTTTTATTATCCGTCATTCCCTCATCTATTATAAATTTGATAAAAGCTAATGAAATATCTTTTTTATCTTGTTATATTATTAGAAATGTGTTTCAAAAGATATTTAGTAACTGAAAATATACATTAGACTAATCATTTTTGCACAAAACGGTTTTCAGAAGTATTTCATCATTCCCTCACAATCATTCCGTCATAATTTTAATACATGAGGGAATGATCTAAATCCATTTATATATGTACTAAACAGTAAAATAAGAAAACCTAATGCAAAAAAAATACACAAATAACAATAAAAAATATTATTTGTGACAGTATGACTTCTAGTTATAATTTATTTTGTTTTTTAACAATTTCAAGAGTGTGGTATGTTAAAGAAACCATTTAATTTTAATTCCCAAGAACCACAATGGTACCAGTCTTTTTATAAAATTTTCTCTATTTAACATGAATGTGTAATACAGCATTTTCCTTATTTACAAATAAATTTGTTCTTCCGGAGCCAATCATGTATTTGAACATTTTAGCAATGAAAGTGCTTTGAAAGTAAAATCGCAGATCTATCAGGTACAGTTTGGTTCATATTATTTTTTAAAAAATATGGCAATAAGGCACTTGTAGGCTAAATTTTGAGATTTTTGAGGCAATTTTATTCGGCTAGAATTTTTTTTTTTTTTTTTTTTTTTTTTTTTTAAACAGCCATTTTTCAGAGAATGAATGACCCATATATATATATATATATATATATATATATATGGTTTTCAGCAATTTTCTGTAATCCGGAGAGCCCGAATTGGAACTCCTTGTACTTTTAAGATCGTAAGTAATGATGCGAAATTATTTTCCTGGGCATGTAATCGTAAGTGAGACACATTCTTAGATTTAAGGCCTTTTTTTAAATGCATGATTTTTTAAAGAAATATTTAAAAGTGACAAAAAATTAAAATAATTTTGCTTCACCATGCGAAAATTTCACACTTCAATTCTTTGTACAAACTACAAATAAAAGAAACGTTAATTAAATTTTTATAGATTTTGGAAACAAAAAAAGCATTTAAATTTTCTTGATACTTTTTTTACAGCTTTATATAATAAGAAAAGACATTTGATGCTAAATAAGATTAACAAATGGAATATAACTAATATTTTCACAGAAAGAGATTTTTGATTAAATGTTTAATTGAAAGCCTATTTTTATTTATTTATTTCTTTTTAATAAAATAAGAAACACATTAAATAATCCCTCATCTGGAGACCACTCACTTAAAAAAAATAGTTTACCAGTATGAAAGGACACCTTGGGAAAACACAAGCGAAAACATTTAATTAATATATTTTACGGAAACTAAAGATAAGAAATTTCTTCGAGTAAAGAAAAACAGAATAATTTCCAAGTTTCCTTGTACACTATTCAATTAAATTTGTTAAACAAACAGGTATCCTTTGGTTTGCTAATATGTCACGATTTTTTACTTTTTTCTGATTACAAACCAAATGTTAATTCGCAGCGAATGTACTTAAATCTTTCATTAAAGAAAAATTCGAAACGTATACAAACTTATGGTAGTATGTAATTTAAAATTTATGACATGCTTTCAAATATACATTCAAATTACGAAGTTTAATAATTAAATTGTGTTTGAAAAACATATTAAATTTACATAAAAACATGATTTTCTATATTTCGTTTATATTATTATATTTTTATTGATGCAAAAAAGAATCTACCAGTCTGTTTTATTATAAAAAAAACTTGAAGTATTTTAATATCTAAACTGGCGTTGACGGATGGATGAGAATTTAAAAAGAAATGTCAGATAAAACAATTTACAAAATTCAGCACAATATAAAACTGAAATGAAACTTTCCTATATTTTTGTCAATTTGACGATAGTTTAGTTAGCAAAGGTCAAATATGTAAATACTATATACATCTAATAAGCATCTGCAAAATTTCATGATTATTTTGAAAGTAGGCATAACATCAAAATTGGTTTCTGTGAATAAAATAAATGGCAAATTTCTTCTTATCTGACAGTAATTTCTCTTCATAGTTTGCTCATAAATCATTTGAAAATTTGAAATGAAATTTGCAGATATAATACAACTGTGACTTTCTTTAGATTTAACTTGTAGAGAACTCATTTTAAATTCAGTTTCACTAAGAGAGATCTTTACTTGTTTATTTTTCTCTGTTTGGCAATGCGTAGAGTTTACAGGGTAGTGAGGAAAAAACTTCCCCGTTATATGAGCCTCTAACGGCCTAACCGCTCAACCAATCGAAAAGAAATTTTAGATATGCTTGTTGCGCTCGAGATCGTGATGATTTAAAACAATAGAGCTCTCACGGTTACGGTTACAGTGAAAAAATTTCGAAATTTTCGAATGGCAACACCCATTCCTTTCATGCCCAAATTCGTCAGCGCATTGTAAAACCATAAATGGCGTTGTAATGGTGCATATTCGACGACAATGCCGGCTTAAAACACTTGCAAAAAGGGCCATTGAGAGGAACGAAGGAGTGGCTACAAGACATGTTTTGCAGTGACCGATTTTTCTTTTCGCTTGTGAACTGAGTAATATGGTAAGAATTGTTTCAAAATGTGTTTTTGAGTTGTATTTGTGTACACATAGTGAAAATAAAAATATAATCAATTGTTTTAGAGTGCTGAATATTACGTTACATAGAAACTAATTAGGATTCAGTGCCACGATATTACAGCGGCAATTTCTGCCCGGCGTGTATCGTTCCAACGCCATTTATGGTTTTTCAATGCGCTGAGGAATTTGCGCAGAAAAAAAGTGTGTTGCCATTCGAAAATTTCGAAATTCTGCAACTGTAACCGTAACCGTGAGAGCTGTGTTGTTTTAAATCATCACGATCTCGAGTGCATACCTTCAAATAACTAAATCTGTAATTTCCTTTGGATTGGTTGAGTAGTTAGGTTGCTAGGGGTACATGTCGGGAAAAATTTTTTCCGACCACCCGTACTTTGTCCAGCATAACTGAATTAGTTGTTTTTATATAATTCAACTGCATCTATCACATATTACAGGGTTCGTACAGGTCCTGGAATGGAAATTCTTCTTTACCAGTATTTTTTTCAATGAAAAATCTCTCCTTAAATAAGGCGAAATTTCGCGCGTTTGAACTAGATTTATTTTTTATATATAAAAAAAAATACCGATATTTTACCTGGAAAATAACGGGGATTGTATGAACTCTGTATTAGTAGGTTTTAATTATTTTTCATATTTTGTAGAGTGAATATATAAAGATGAAAAATATCGAGAAAAAATTTAGAAAAAATACCTTTCAATTCCTCAAATTCTCGTAGATAACTTGAAAAAAATAAATAGAAATGTTGTGTTATTTGTGTTATTTGTAAAATTTTGTGTATTATTTCAAAAAATTGCCACTAGATGGCAGCACCAAGCAACAAATCAAGGGAATCCAATATTTATTCCTCTGTCTGTAACCCTTTATGTCCCAAATTATGAATTAATGAAATTTCCATCTTCTAAAGCATTTTTTGTGAATTTTTACTACTGCATTGGAAGATTTACAGCCAGGGTTCGCACAGTTTTACCACTAAATTTTTACAGTAATTTCAAAGTATTTCACTGTAGAAAAATACTGCAAAATCTGTGAATAAAGGCGGTGTTTGCGAATTCTGTGTTGTAAATATTAAATGTAAATTTTCTTATCATTAATATTGGTGCCAGAGTCCTTGGAAATTCCAAGGAGTGTGCGAACCTTGATTTACACAATCATTTAATAAATTTTAGAAGGATTTTCCCAGTTAGTATTAATTCATTAAATTTTTATGTATAGGGATTTGGTGCTATATTTATAACTTCACTCAAATCTGTTGTTTAAAATATGTTTTTTAGTATTTTATAGAATTAGGAAATGTACAAATATAATGCTCTTACAATAGAAATATAGGAATAATTCCGTAGTGAAACTTTTCACCATCAATCTTTCAACGTCAAGAAATCTGAAGAGATGCAAATGAAAAAGAAATCATCCTTTAAAAAATATTTTTGTTTTGTTCAGCCACTAATGCTTTTGGAATAAGATAAAGTAATGCATCTATAACTCATTCTAAACTGTAATACTCCTATTCGATGTATTAAATTAGTTTTATAACAAGTTATTTTAATGGTACTTTAATTACCGTCGGGGGCATTAAGGGTTAATCAATTTTTTAAAGTTTATTTCTTTTTATTTTAAGGTTTTTCCTTCTTTATTTGTTTAGGGTGGGGGACAGACAATACTTCGAAAATTTATTTTAAAAAAGAAATTCCACTAAAGAAATTACAAATTTAAGTTTAAAAAATTTCAATGCAATTCCGTTTTAACAGTGTTTATTTATTTATTTTGTTGCTGTTTTGGGGGGTAGTGTGTGTGTGTGGGGGGGGGGGGGGACTCATACTTCGCAAATTTACTTTCATAAAGAAATTCCTCATTTTTTTTTTCTTAATTTAAGCTTGAAAAGTGTCAACTTAAAACGCCTGGATTTGAACTAACAACCTTCTGCATACGTACCCATTGACCTTACCAACCGGGCTATAACTTCTTCGAATGAAATACCTGAAATTAAGATAATGTAATGTCGCAGAAATGGTCCAATTCATAAAAACTCTAATTATATAAGACTTTAGAAAATTTTATGACTTTGGGTGTGACAGGGGATAATCAGCTCTATATAAAAAGAAATTCAAGTCTGTAACTTAAATAGTTTCCGAATACGAACCTGTGTCGGACAGACAGAGAAACGTGACTATAAAGGTTTCGTGAGATGAACGAAAACTAAAAAAATGAAGTTTATGAGTGAATAAAAGGTTCTTTTACTGTATGTTATATAGTAGTTGATTCTAATAAAGACGCATTCAGAGTATAATAAGTATATATTCTAAGCTTTATTGTACAACATATTTGAAAAGAAGTCTAGTATTTTTTAATTTATAAAAAAGCTAATATTTTGATGTAATAAAAATGTTGATATGAGGAATTTTATGAAAATATATCCACAGAAAATTTGTATAATTTTTATTGAAAAAAATTCCTCACCATTTAATTAAGATATTCTTTTTAAAATAAATGTATTATACGTGTCCCAATTTAAAGAAGAACTTTATGAAAAGTTTAATGAATATATATATATATTTAAGGTAATGTTCCTTGGAAATTTAATTTAGGCAAATAAAAAAAGTCCTTCCGGCCAGTGCCGGGAGGAAGAGGTAGCTTTCATAATCCTTATTTAAAAAAAGTCAACTTATATCATGCAAACACACGAAGCTCAATTTAGTGGAAACCGAATATAGGAGATTCAATACTAATTTTTATCAATATAATGAATGAGAATTTCGCGAAATTAGTCAGCTTTATCCAAGCTTCTTTTCTTTAAAGTAACTTATATTTGGCTGCCAAATTCGGCAATTTCTTAAAGTGCCTGTCATTTTAAGACAACATGGTGGATGAGGCTAAGCAGTGAACTTGGTCGAGACCTTAGTAATTGCTGTGCACATGCTCACTCAGATCGGAATCGGTTAATATATAGGAGTGCTGTCGCATGCAAAAAATCAGATTTTTCAAAATGTCACCCACAATAGAAATTGAAACTGCTATATCTGAGCCATTTTTTAAGGTAAAGACAAACAAAAAATGCTCCCGAATCCTTATATTAAGATCAAATACTTAAGAAAGAAACCTTTTTCAATTTCTAATTTTTTTGCATCTCACTTTAAATATATATATATATTTTGTAATTTAATGGCCGCCATTTTGAAACAAGATGGCTGATGAATCTGGCCAGCGAATTTGGTCGAGGTGTTGATGTATACTATTCACATGCCTTCTTACATCGAAATAGGCGAATACGGGTGTTATCGCGTGACAAATACAAGATCGTTTCAAAATGTTAGCCATGCTAGAAATTCAAAGTGCTATAAATCAACCATTTTTTAAGATATCAACAAAAGAACAAATTTTCAGAAACAAAAACTGCTCCGGAATCTTTGTATCAAGGCCAAACACATAAAAAAAATCTTTTTCATTTTCCCATTTTTTAATACCTCATTTTGAATTTTAAATTTAATTTTTTTTAAATGGCAACACTTTTGAAACAAGATGGCGAATGAAGCTGGCCAACGAACTCGGTCGAGACATTGGTATGTACTATGTACAGACCAAGTTACATCCAAATAGGTTCAAAAATACGCCTGTTATCGCGTGACAAAAATCAGGGCGTTTTAAAATGTCAGCCACAAGAGAAATTCAAAATGCTATTACTCAGCCATTTTTTTTAGATATAGACGAAAGAAAAACTGTTCCGGAATCTTTGTATTAAGGTCAAACACATACAAAAAAAATCTTTTTCATTTTCCAATTTTTTGGTATCTCATTTAAATTTTTTTATTTTTTAATTTTTTTAAATGGCCGCCATTTTGAAACAAGATGACGGATGAAGCTGGCCAACGAACTCGGTCGAGATATTTGTATGTACTATGTACACACCAAGGTACATCCAAGTCGGTTGATAAATACGCCTGTTATTACGTGAGAAAAATCAGGACGTTTCAAAATGTCAGCCACGCTAGAATTTCAAAATGCTATAACTCAGCCATTTCTTAAGATATAGACGAAACAAAAACTGCTCCGGAATCTTTGTATAAAGGTCAAATACATAAGAAAAAAATATTTTTCTATTTTTAATTTTTTGGTACCACATTTCAAGTTTTAATTTTTTTTTAATTTTAAATGGCCGCCATTTTGAAACAAAACGGCGGATGAAGCTGGCCAACGAACTCGGTCGAGACATTGGTATGTACTATGTACACACCGAATTACATCGAAATCGGTTCATAATTACGGGAGTTACAGTGTGACATAGGTCAGATATATATATATATATATATATTGATATATATATATATATATATATATAAATTTTTAACGGAGGGTGGTTTCGTGGTCTGGGGGTCATGATCGATGAAAATATACCAAAATATTTTGAAATCGCTTTCCTCCGAACGGCTGCAATAGGTAGCTTTTTTGTAAAGAAAGCTACCTAAAAGAGTTTTTCAATGAATTGTTTGCTTAAGAAAATGAATGCTATGATTTTTCACTTTATTCTGTCCTTTTTCAAAAAATTCAATTTCGTTTATGAGCCTCTCCACTATTTTGTTTATATCTAAAGTTGTCAATGGGAGGGGACGGAACTATTTTCCTAAATTTAATAATGTAATCAATTACTCATGATTGCAATTACAAATTTTTAACCTATAATCTTTTAAAATGGTTTATTTTCTGATTTATTTTCTAATCTGTAGTCTTGATAAACGATTATAAAATGTAATCGTAATCTGTAATTGTTAATCTGATTACATTTTGCACAGCAGTGGCCAGGCCCATGGAGAGAAGAGATAGATGGAGATGCAGTATGCCAATAAAATGCACGTTATCGCTCAAATTTAAATGCCCCCATTCGGTCCAAACAAAACAAGTACGTTGAACAGGGACCGAATTCTTTGACATCTCTCGTACAGTTTTTTTCTCTAAATGAAAATGATCTTCTTATATTTAAGGTTTCTATCTAAGGTTCTTCTATCTAAGGTAAGGATTTTCATTGAATTATGAATTAGAAACTGTATTACTAGAAGTTTTTTTCTTTTTTTGCGAAAGCACGTGATTGTGTTTGGTCCGAACGTAGAGGATTTTAGTGTTAGATTTGTGACGTCACCTCCAGCCACCACACTTCGTCTCTATTCTTTCTCTTTACTCTATGAGCCAGGTCTCTCCGAACCACAGCGTAGTAAAAAGCCACATCTTTTAACGTAATTCCTGTTTTAAAAAAAAATGTCTGGTTTCAATTGATTAAAATAATACGAAGGCTGGTAGTTATGCCTTTGCTCATGTCCGAATAATTCATTCGAACATCAAAATCGTAAATAATGGTCATGACGCAAAGTCAGATATTAGGCAAAAATTGTAAAAACGTGTTTAACAACTACATAAAGCAACAGAGACAATTGTAAATTCCAGTACTTTGATAATATACTTTTATTCAAAAATAC
The DNA here is from genome assembly GCA_963932465.1 of Maratus speciosus. Lineage (NCBI taxonomy): Eukaryota > Metazoa > Arthropoda > Arachnida > Araneae > Salticidae > Maratus > Maratus speciosus. Next base: position 609,269,517 of record OZ010791.1, on the reverse strand, counting down.
ATATTTTTTTTCATTACATGCATAATTGTATTTTAATAAAATAAAACGAAAATCCCAAATAAACCACCTGGCAATATTGCCTGATTTTCTAAAAAGAGCCATTCTTCAAAAGAATATTTAATAACGAAATAAAAATCCATGTGAATATTCTTTTTTAATTATAAAATGTATGAAAGTTTTCTAAGTTGATTTCCATCCAAAATTCAGCAGTTGATATAATTTTAATTAATTTCACATTGTTAACCAAATTAGACAGAAATCGTGAATATTTAACAGAGTACAGCAGAATAAATTCATTGCATTTGCGGATTCGAACTCTATTATTAAGTTTTACTAATCCTATGGGCATATATCTATGCAATAAATTTAAGTAAGGATTACAAGTTTCCAAAGATTATATTGTATTTTTGAATAAATATATATGCATCAAATTTTACTGAATACAGAATAAGGCAATTGCTGTTTGTGCAAATAGGGTGATGAAAAAAAATAATATATATACTCCATTTTGTGTTTTGAATAAGCTATTATCGAAAATATTTACATTCAATAAGCCTCTATTGAAAATTTTTCATTTTGTTTGGAAAAATTAAATTAATCCAAAGACTAAAAAATACATTACAATTCATCAGACATACAAGTAAAATTTACATAAATACATTTAACTCAATTAAAAATGCAAACGTTTCGAGCTAAATTTTAGCGCCTGATAAGTGCAATGACATTCAAATGACCAGAAGAAAATTTTGCTCGAAAGGTTTGCATTTGTATTAATTGTATTAAATGTATTTATGTAACTTTTACTTGTATGTCTGATGAATTGTAATATATTTTTAACGCTTTCCAACAAAGTTGAAAAGTGTTTATGACTTCGGTTTGTCTGTCCATCTGTCCGTCTGTCCAAGCTCTGACTCTCGTAATATGCTCGGATCGTTCTGAAATTTTTGGATGTTAGTGACCTCTACCATAGGTACCATCTTCCCTATTTCAAATGAAGTTTGTAGCATGTTTAGTTCATTTACAGGGACAGTAAAAAATTTTCCGTTACATTACGGCTAAAGGGAAAAAATCATTTCAAATGATTTTTAATGGTGTTACACTCTTTCGAACATAGTAAAATTGATATTTATTTATGAAGTCCACTATAATATGCATTCTGTTGAAAATGCGGTGCAAAGAATAGTTAATGTCCATTTACAGGGCCACAAAAAAGAATTCGGTTCATAATGGTATAGGGGAAATTGTTTGCGGTGTATTTGAAAAGATTTCAGGTACTATATTGTATCCGAATTACTGTATATTAGTAATGATTGCTCGAAATGCATTTTTAATTATGATATGCGCTTTTTTCTCTATATTTATGCATGCTATAAAGTGCTTATAATTGCTATAGTTCATATACAAGGCTACAGAAATGAATTCGGAAAGGTTACTGAGTATGAGCGTAAATTGCTTAAAGATGGGTTTTAAAGGAGTTATGCATTTTTACGCTGAACTGAATTTAGTTTACTAAGAAATATTTATAGAATATAGATAAAATAGTATACAGGGCCACGCAAAGAGTTGGATACATGGCCGTATATGGGTGATAATTTCTGGATATGTAATTTCAGTAGTTTTAAGAGTGTTTTAGTTTGAATTAAATTTTAGCTAAATAGTGGCATGTAGTAAAGGTTCTAGGTAAACTACAAGACTGTGCAGAAGTATTCAAGTATGTTTCCATTTATTAGTATAAATTACTGGAAGATGAGTTTCAACCTTTTATGCATTTTCTTGCTAAACTAAATTTCCCCATTATATAGTATATATATCAACCTACAGATCAAATACAGGGCTGTACAAAAGAATTGGAATACATGTTTGGCTATGAACGGTTTAAATACTGAAATCAGTTTTTCAAATATTTTATGCATTTTATAAAATGTTTACTTAGTTATCTTATTTACCTTATTTCCCTAAATAACGAAGTTTTGTTAAAGCATTCAGGAAGTGTTGGAAAGTGTTTAATAATCTATGCTTAATTATTTTTCTTTCTTGTTTATTTTTAAATCGTATATCAGACGTTAAACAATGGTTATTTATTTTAATAATACAAAGACTTTTGTATTTCGCATATTTTATTTACCAACGTTGAGCATATTTTAATGGGACTCGGTATACTTCGAGGATTCTTTTTTTACTGATATACATTTACTTGTTATATACATTTATTATTATAGATAATACTTAGAAAAACTGATTTTGATAAAGAAAAAAAATCATTTTGTGGGTAAAAATTGAGAATTTTAATTTTTTTAAAAAACATTTAAAGAATTTTAAAGATTTTTTTGTATACATTACTGTGTTTAAAATACTAAAACTTCCACAATATTTGTCAAATCACCCCATTATGTTTTGTATCCTCAATATAGCGTACTTAAAAAAAGCTATTAGGGATCGATTATACATTTAATGAATTAGTTCTAAAGAAAAAAAATATATAAACAAAGGCAAAAACGCAGCAAAAAACATCATATCTTCAACGTTTCAATTTTTTTTTCTGTTCATTATATTGTAAAACCCATCCCTGGTTTTATTAAGTGCACATTGAGACAAAAGGGGACAAAAAACGAGGGTACAAAAAATGGAGTGATTTGACAATTATTTGTGGAAGTGTTAGTGTTTTAAACACAGTAATGTATCAAAAAGCAGCAAACTTTAAAATTCTTCAAATTTAGAAAAAGAATTAAAATTCTCAATTTTTACCCACAAAATGGTTTTTTGCTCTTGTCAATATCAGTTTTTCTAAGTATAACTATAATAATATGCTATAATACATATATATATGTCTACTATAAACATATGTGTACATAATAAGTAAACGTAAAAATTCAAACGTTTCGGGCTAAGATTTAGCCCCTCATCAGAGCAATAGCAATCAAATGACCAGAAAGCTATAATATGTCATGTGTACAGTTAATAATTACTAACAGTTAAAATCAAATACAGTATAAAGAACCGCATCAAAGCAATGCTGTGTATTCAGGTGGAATTGCACATGATTCATTAATCGGCGAATTTTGCTTACGAGTGAACGCACCTTCCAGAAATTCTCTACTTTTAATGTTATTTTCAACTGGGTCTGCTAATACTCAAATTTTTGAAATCTGGTATATGGTCTGTATTCAAAGAATGCTGTACAAGTTTAGAATGCAGGCTTCCTGATTTCTAGGCCAAATTTTGCAGATCAGTATCCTGTGTAAAGATTGCGACTCGGTATATATTCACGAAACTGGTCGTACGTACCCCATTGGCCTTGCCGAGCATAAACGTGCCTACAAATCTGGAAGCCTGCAGTCTAAACTTTTACAGCATTCTTTGGATACCATATCACAGATTTCGCAAATATGACAGTTATCAGATCCAGTTCAAATAACGTTAAAAACAGTGTTTTTCTGGAAGGTGTGTTCCCTCATAAGCAAATTTTGACGATTAATGAATCCTGTGCAGTTCCAGCTGAATACACAGCATTGCTTTGATATGGTTCTTTATTCTTTCTCTGATTTTCACTGTTAGTAATCATTAACTGTAAACATGATATATAGTTTTCTGGTCATTCGAATGTTATTGTTACTGATGAGGGGCTAAAACGTAGCCCGAAACGTTTGCATTTTTAATTGTATATGTATTTATGCAATTTTTCCTTGTATGTCTGATGAATTGTAATATATTTTTCAATTTTCTGAATGTGTTGGAAGGTGTTTTATAATCTATGCTGCAAGCATGATTTTTCGTTCTTGTTTGTTATTGTTAACAATTTAGTACTTTCACGATATGTATAAATTTAGAAATGTGGCATTTTAAATCATCCTTCAGTGTCAAAATTTCAATTTATTTTCGATTTATATTTAAAGAAATAGTTTTGGATTTAATATCACATGAGGTACAGTCGTGGGAAAAAAAGTTAACACCCCTACTAACTCCTCAACAAATTATCGTAGAAGAAAGTTACTGGTACCGAACGATTGGAAATAAAGTCTACTTTTAAATGATGCATATAAAATTTTCATAGGGGTTCATCTACATATTAAAACGAATCCAAACTTCATTTTTTTCAATGACAATACCCAGTTTTAACGAGATATTTCAGATCTTCGATACAAACTATGCCTAGACACCGAATTTCAAGTCATTTGAATGATAAGATTTTGAATTATAAACATTCAAAATTTAGTGCTTCTAACGTTAAATTACATTTTCATATTTTTATTTATATCTCCAGAAATTATGCTTCTAATGTGCTAATTTTTTGTGTAGTAATAATACTAATATACCCAAACATAAATGCGCTGAATTCGCAATTTTTATAACTTTATGATATGAATTATGATTAATGAAATTAATACTCGAAAATATTATGAATTGCAACCTACAATTTTTTTGATGGAATTAGATTTATTAAGTCCTGCTTCATGGAAATCCAAAATTTCACATTTTTCTTCCAAGTAGTTTTCAAATTACGCTTAAAAAACGGCAAAAGGATTGTTAAAGGGCCCTCTATAACTGGAGCGGCTAGATATTTTGAAATTTCTTCTGCTGTCGTGTAATCTAGCAGGCTTCATTGACTTCTTAAGGTGCCTTGATCAAGATGAGGGCTCTCTCGGTTAACAATGGAGTTCCGAACTTAAATTTGAATGCAGCCCTTAAAATACGCTCGTTTTAAAATAATTAATTTCTCAGAAACTTGTGGTACGAATTGCATAAAAATTTGTTTTTAGGCTAATTGAAGGGTGTAGAGTTTATTTATGCTGTCGGAATTGTGTACTGCTATTGAAAAAAACAAAGTTATAGTTCGTTTTAATATGTAGATGGCCCCCTAAGCAAATTTTATCTATATCATTTAAAAGCAGACTTTATTTCCAATCGTTTGGTACCAGTAACTTTCTTCTACGATAATTTGTTGAGGAGTTAGTAGGGGGTGTTTACTTTTTTTTTCCACGACTGTACAATAGTAGTTGATGAACTGCTAGTTCTTCTTTTAAAAATGTATTATCTTGTTAAGGTATTTAATAGAATGAATATTTGCACGTGATAGCAAATATATTCTTCCAAGTATGAGTTCCTTCCATGTACAAAAGCATCCAAGTATGAATTTAACGTCTAAGTATATTCTGCACTAATTAAATATAATGAATTTCACGGAATCATTTAGGCACGAAAATAATTTGTAATGCCTGTAAAATATGATTAAATTATGAATTTATTTTATTTATTATTCTCAGTTTTCTCTCACAGTGGATTGGAAAGAGTAGTTTTTCTCAATTTCTTTTCAAGAAAATTTATTTTAAATATATATTTGAATCGCCGTTTACAATAAAAACACGAATGTCTTTACATGTTTCTGAAAGAACTTAATTATATTTGAGTCTCGAATTATACGTTATTAGAAAATATATATTTTTTAATTGAATATCCAAAAGCTTGTATGACTTGATTTTTTTTTCTGGTGAATCAGAAATTATTACTGAAATTATCAGATTGTTATACTTTTACAAAGGATACGTTCGTAATGTTTATGAAATATTTAATATCCACCGGTGTTCTTTATTTTGTTATTTGACTGCTTTACTGGATTCAAAAGAGTAATTGTAGTGCTAGAAATTCATTTGGAGTGGATGAAATGCTTATTCAATAGTATCTTTAGCAGCAATATGCACTACCGAAAGCAATTAAATGTATACAGACATTTTATCATCTTGAATCTGAATAATGCATTGAAATAAAAGTTTTAAAGTATTACCGTGATCAAAAAGGAAAAACAAAAATGTTACACTTGATATTTCTGTTCAAGCTTTTTAGGTGCATTCGTAATTATATAAATACGTTGCACCTGTATTCGTCGTTCAGTCCGTCTGTCTGTCTGTCCGTCCGTCCACATATAACAGAGCAACAACTACCCAACCGAATGGTCTGAAATTTTAAATATATAATTGATACAAAATGTTGTCGAGTCATTTCAAATTTTAGGAAAATCGGAGGTATAGTTTTAATGACAGGAACTGTCAAAAGTTTTCCGTTACATGACAGCCAATGGGAAAAATTATTTCAAGCGCATTCTAATGATGTTACAGCCTTTCGAACAGAATGAAATTGATATGAACTTATGAAGAGCATTAAATTATACATTCAGTGCAATATGCGGTGCAAAAAATATTTGTAAAGGTAGTTATAGTACGAACGCACCTCATTTGCCACGTTTGACGTGCAATTTCCAACTTGTTAAACTTACTACTTTTTAATTTCCTCTATCTAAAGAACAAAATATTGGAATAGAAATTTTTTTCGACTTCCCGTTTTCTGTGGATTTACATGTTTTAGAGGTCAGTGATACCGAAAAAGATGCCAATGCAAAATTTCTGTCAGTTCGTACGTACGTCTGTGTGTCCGTATGTCCGTCTCTCCGCTTTTTTATCATTGAAAAGTCTATGAAGTTATGCATAGAAGTAAACCAAATTTTTTGTGTATGATTTCGGCTATAACCAGCAGGTCTTCCTTGTATTTGGAAATATTCCGCTGGAAGAAGGAGCTGTAACAGCGATTTTTGTGCCATTTTCATTATTGTACCATCGAAAAGTGTATAAAGTTATGTATAGAATTTAACCAAATTTTATATATGTGTTTTTGGCTAGGGCAAGTAAGTTCTCCTTGAATTTAGAAATAATTTACCGGGAGGGGGCCCTGTAATAGCGATTTTTGTGCCATTTTCAATATTGTGTTATATCAAAAAGTGTATGAAATTATGCATAGAATTAAACCAAATTTCATATGTGCGTGTTTGGCTATGGTCAGCAGGGTCCGAGTGAATTTGGGAACAATCCACCCGAAGGAGAACTTTTTATAGCAGTTTTTCTTGACTTTTCATAGTTCTATTGTACATCGGCTGTTCATACAGTAACAAACAGCGGATGTACATCAGAATAACGAAAATAGTGATTTTATTGAATATTATGATAGATATTATCTCGTTTCTACACCGATTATTAAAATGAAGCAGTGTTGTAGTATTGAAGTTGTGTGGTTTTGAAGTAATAACACTGAAGGATTAACATGTGAAACAACATTGTGAAATATTAACATGTATGTGAAAGAAGAAAGTTTTGGGATTGTCACATCCGTCTTGTTTTGTTTGCTAACAGACAGTTTTCTTCTTCTTCTTCTGTTTGTTTTTGTTTTTAATGTTAAATTGTTTTGCCCGTGTTAAAAAATTATGTACGAATTGGCTACGAATTTATATAATCAGCACCAATTTAAATAACGAGCTAACTGAATCTAAACTTTTATTAAATTCCGTGAATTAGTTCTTGAGACAGCGCCCATAAAATTTTTGTTACATACGAGCAAGACTCAGACTCACAGACTTACAGACAGACATTTTCTAAAAACAGTCAAATCGTGTTCATGACCTCCTAAAACGTAAAAATCCGTTTAAAACTGGAAGTCGATTTTTGTCACAAATCCACTATTTTATTCTTATAAGAAGAAAGTGAAAAGAAATGACTTTATCTTTAGAAACGAGTTAAAACTTTTCATATATTTTTTTCTTTCTTTTAGGAGTAATTCATTCATGTTTTACTTACAAATCTAAGTTCTGTTAATATACTGCTTGTTCAAATTAACTTCTTCATACCTCGGCAAAAAGAGAAATAAAACTTCCGTGGAAATTCTCTTGCAGGTCATTAGTAGAATAAACTTTTGGGCTAAGATAAAACAAACTTTCTGGATTTCTTCTTTCGTTTCTCTTCTCCGAGGTGTATTTATGCTCAATTTATCCAGTTAGTCTTTTGGTAGAAGAAAAGTGAAATTAGTATTTTATCTCTTTCAGGTTCAAAGTACATCTGTTGCTAAAATATTGAAATGATTGAATGCCGCCAGCCTTTAAGAACAAATTTATTAGAAAGACGGTTTAGGCTTTCCATCACTTACTTCATTAAGGCGAAATTTTATTTCAAAATAACAGGGCAATAGATGAAAACATGTTAAAAGTTTCTAGCACGTAGCGCTTTACATTTTCAAATAGCTGAAATTAAGAACAGGGTATGAATTAATCATTAGAATAAAAATTTAAAGAAATGCGCAAAAAATAGACGGAAATGCTTAAAAAAGCCTCAATAAAAATGTGAAGTGTTCGCTCGGGAAGAGGAGTCCACGATTCAATTTTAAAGTTATGCATTGAGAGGGTGAAACTATTGGGGGTTAAAAGATGCATGGCGCACAAAAAGTTCAATTTGCCCTGGACCGTGCTCTAAGGTTAGATAGTCTTAACTGGAATGTAGAAACGGGGAGAATTACTGTAAGGAAAAAGGGCCCCAAAACGAAGATCGGATTAAAAGAGGCAATTTAATAACAATTTAGTGAACAAACACTTCACGGGTCCCTATACCGGGCCGTAGCCAGATTCTTAACTGGGATGTAAAAAGAAGGGAGATAACTAAATGTAGAAAGGGTCTCCAAACCGAAAAATATTTAATAAAAATTCGGCAAGTTATTAACCAATTATGCCATAAAATCTTAAATGTAAACTTACGGCCCGGTGTTTAAAAAATTAAAAATCTAAACCTCAGATGTATCAGGATCTGGTTTGAACTATCCTCGGCCAAATTTTCAGAATTGTACATGCGGTTGGTTTTGCTAGTTTTGCTGTTGGTTTGTCATCGCACACAGACAGATACACACAGAGCGAAACTTTCTTTTATTAGCATAGATTGAAGGTTATTTTTGCCCTATAATGATGTAGTTTTTCTTACAGTAGTAAATGAAAAAAAAAAAAAAAAAAAGAAAAAAAACGTTTAGAGCTGGAAATAGTAATCTAAAAGAATTAGATGCCTGTTACGCACTCAAAATTGTTGCTTGGATAGTAATTACTGATTTGAATCATTTTTCATTAATTTGTATTATTAAATCATTTTCCAAAATCATTATTGACGTGTAATATATTCTAATTAATGCGAATATTTGACAAGTTAATTACTTTAATTAGTTTTATAGAAAATATTTGTAGTTATCATCTGCGTGGGAAATAAACAGGCAATTTGGAGGTTGCGTTATACCTTACTTAATGGTAATCATCCATCTTTTTACGCAAATATTCAGAGCAATTACTTTCATATTATAATGAGCATCGAAGTGGAAACATAATATTATCCATAATAATTGTTTTAATAATTTGTTAAGCGAAAAAAAATATATACTCGTTGTTTTAAGGCAAACAATGTTTTGGTAAACATTAATTAGTATCTTATGCCAATAAATGAGTTAAATTATGAAGAATATATAGTTTTTTCAGAAACTATTAGCATTAATATACAAAATATTAGGTTGATTTATAAGTTCCGTCGTATTTTACCGGTAAAAAATTTAATAGCTTTAATAACGGTAAAATTTTAATTCCTGATAATTTGGCCCATAAAATTACTAGACATTAAAATTGTACCAGTATTAACTGAATTAAAATTAGGTATTAAAATAATGCAGCACTTTTGCATCTACCTAATAATTTAAGTGTACAGATTTTATCATCCCTCTGATAGTGTAGTAAAAGGGCAAAATAGTAATGTTGTTTTCCCTGTATTTTGTTTTAAATGCTAAAAATAGATTATTCTTTCAACTTTTATATAGAAAGTTTTAATTAAGAATATGAATGGAATATTTGAGAGTATTTATAATTCTTCAATTAATTAAAAGCGCATTAAATCAATAGAATTATATTATTTTAAATAATGCATGTATTGCAGTGAAACCTAGAGCTTATCCTCACCATCTTTTTACCCGCCTGAAAAGAAGGGTTATGTGTTTCACGCGTATCTGTGTATGTGGATTACTTTATACCCTCGAAACATCCCAACAGCTGGATGGATTTTAATGAATGAGGTCTCTATCGATTCGTCTTAACGGCCCGATGGTTATAGGCTAGGTTTTGTTTTTATAAATTCAAAATGGCGGCCGTAAAATACAAAATGGTGGTAGAGACGAAAAAAAAAATTACGCACCCTATTGAGTGGCATATTATTGGATAGGTCATTCAAAATGAAGACGATGCTTCATTGAGTATTTTACAGTCAGAAACTGCGTTAAAATATTATACAACCTGGAAGTTGTGTATGTAGGATCTTTAGCTTTACTGCAACTCTAACCATCATTGACATCTATAGACCTCATCAAAACAGTGTTTATAGATAGGAACAAACAATTAAACACAACTTAAAAGTCATCAATACAAGTAAATAAATAAAAAAAAATAGGTAAGTAATATAAACAAGTAATTAAAAAAATATTTTAAGTCAATTCCTACTTAGGTGAATAAGAGACTTTTGTTTTCCCCCATTCTTCTTCCTGTTTAATGGTGCTTAAAAATGCCTTGATCAAGAAGAGGGCTCTCTCGATTATTGAAAATTAATTAATTTAATTTAATTAATGCATTAATATTTGAAAAAAAACTGGATTAACATCAAGTGTCATCCAGTACAAGTTTAAAAAAAATTAATTGAGCTTGATTGGATAAATAATAAGTATTTTATTAACGATTGAAAATTTGAACAAGAATTGAACAAGAAATTTGAACAACTATGTGGCCAAAGGTGACCGGTCACTTGCGATTTTAGACGCTTTGTTAAATATCTAGAAAAACACATGTGGAATTAACCTGATGCTGCAGGTATGTAAACAGTATACTATAGGTCATATATATTTCCGCTAAGATTTTTTCCTGAAACCTCATAAGGGGCCGCTAACAAATTGAAAAAAGAACGAATATCTTTTGGATAACCCTGTAAAAACTAATGTAGCGAAAGCGTTCAACTCGAGATTATTAATAAGGCGCTTATTGTAATATACTCTTTTCTTTTTATGAGGCTGGCATGTATACTGGAAGAGAAATTAAGGTTTTTATAAAAACAGTCCTAAATTTCGCCAAGTTTTTTGCTTATAATTTGCAGAGTTCTTAATATAAAAAAAAAGTTCTTTTTAGAAAATATGACAAACAACATTGTACATAATACCCTGCAATCAGAATTAAAAAATAGTAAAAATTGGATGAAAAATGAGCAGGTTTACTAAAACATGTTTCACTGCGCATGCGCGAATGCAATCAAAATATAATATGCATAATGTATTAGATAAGTATATAGAGCAACTTTTGTGAAAGTCTCAAAATCATAGCTTGAAAATTCTGAAAATAATCGTCGATAGAATAAGCTCGAAATACGTTGTTCCCCCAGAACAAGCAAAAAGATCAGGGGTTGTATCAAATATCTGTTTATTAGTGCCAAGATAGCATACACAATATTGCACGTACTACTATATTTGGATACAACCCCTCATCTTTTTGCTTCCTTTTTCAAACAACGGATTTCGAGCTTATTCTATCGACGATAATTTTCAGAATTTTTAAGCTATGATTTTGAGACTTTCACAAAAGTTGCTCTATATACTTAGCTAATACATTATGTACATTATATTTTGATTGCATTCGCGCATGCGGAATGAAACATTTTTTAGTAAACCTGCTCATTTTTCATCCAATTTTTATTATTTTTTAATTCTGATTGCAGAATATTGTGTACAATATTATTTGTCATATTTTCTGAAACGAACTTTTTTTTATATTAAGAACTCTGCAAAATATAAGCAAAAAACTTGGCGAAATTTGGGGCTATTTTTATAAAAACCTTAATTTCTCTACGAGTATATATGCTATCCTCATAAAAATGAACACAGTATATTAAAACAAGCAATTTATTAATAATCTTGTGTTTGTACGCTCTTTCTACATGAGTTTTTACAGGGTTATCCAAAAGATATTCGTTCTTTTCCAATTTGTTGACGGTCCCCTATGGGGTTTCAGGAAAAAATCTTCGCTGAAATATATGACCTGTACAATACCCTTACACACCTGCAGTTTCAGGTTAATTTCTCATGTATTTTTCTAGATATTTAACAAAACGTCTAAAATCGCAAGTGACCGGTCACCTTTGGCCATATAGTGTATATATAGCGAGAGTGTGAGCTAATAGTAGGAATTGAAAAAAAAAATAGTTTCACATTGATGAGAAATAATTAATTAGTTGGCTTTTTACGCAATCGAGTTTTTTGATTTTGTAAATTTAATTGTTTATTTCACGTATTAACCCATTTTCGGCCAAAGGTGCGTAAATACACCATTCCAATAAGTATTTTTTTTATTAATACTGTGACGTATATTGTTCACTAATTTTATTTTTATGCTATTTTTAAGGGTTCTGAAGACATTATAAAATATTAGTAATTCAGTTGGAGTAAACACTTTCTGTTGAGAAATTTTTAAATTACGCTACTTTTTTTAACTTGAAACGGTTTTTGACAAATTCGACTTTTCGAAAATGTATGATTATTCCACTCGAGATTAATCATGTGTTTTTATAATGAATTAGAGTTGCAAGTTCTGTAAATAAAATAAAAACGAAACAAATGTCATAAAATAAACTTATTTTTTTAAATTTAAATTTAATAGTGCGTTAACGCACTATTGGCCGAAAGCATGAAAAGTAGGCAAAAATCGAAAACCCACTTTTTATGCAAGGTTTCAGAGTTTTATTGCAAATTTAGTGTGAGTTATTTGGGTCTCAAATGCAAAGTCCATTTGCATCCAAAATGTTTCGAAAATGTCCATAAAAATATATATAAATTCGACTATAATACAATTGTTCAACTGGATGATTTGTTCATTGATTTGGCCAATACGCAGCATTGGTATACGCACCATTTTATGTTTTAAATAAAATATTATTTTTCATAAACGAAACTTTTTTGTGTTTTAATGAATGTAATTTAAGCATATTTCAATGAAAATAATATCACATATTATAAAATTTCTACGTTTGGCCTAAAATAAGTTAACACTAGTTTGTCCATGAAAGGACTGTATTTTTCAAATTGTATAATTGCAGCTTAATACATTTATGATTCAGTTTCTGGGTGACATTTCTTTTATTAACACTTTAAACACAGTTGAAAAGTATTTATGACTTCGGTTTGTGTGTCTGGCGTCTGCCGCATGTCTATCTTTGCTCTAACTCACATACAGTGAGCAAAAAAAGTATTAGCACGCAGACGATTTTTTGCATAAGTAACCATAGAAAGCAAATTTGATACTATTCTCTTAATTATTCATTTATTTAAATAAGAAGAAAGTAAAAATAACTACCCATTTTCCTTAAACAGTAATATTACACATTTTAAAAAATAAATTAATATTTTCTCATACCAAAAAAGTATTTGCACAAGAAGCATTGACTGTTAAAAAAGGTATTAAATGTGAACATTATGCAAATGTTTAGCATATCAGTCCCGCAGTACATTAGCCCCGCACTTTAAAGTCACGTAATATATTAACAGGAGCAGGGATTCTGGGGAGTTTTTGTTCTAATGGCGCCGAAAACGTGTGAACTGTCTGTTTCTGTCCGTGAGAAGATTATATTTCTTCACAATTCTGGATTAAGTTACAGAGGAATAAGTAAAAAATTAAATCTAAACTTTTCTTGTGTTCGTTATGTAATTAAGAAGAAAAAATAAACTGGTTCGACAATAAATAAGCCGCGAACTGGGCGTCCAAGAAAGCTAAATACCAGGCAAAGGAGAGCCATCATAAAAGAATCTTCAAAAAACCCTTTTCTAAATTTCTCGAGAATTGGCTGTTGATGTCGCTTCAACGTCGGGAACAATAGTTACACCACAATCAATTAAAAATATTCTTCATGATGCAAATATTCGAGGAAGAGCCCTCGAAAAAAACCATTTATTAGTGAAACAAATAGGGTGAAAAGACTTGAATTTGCGAAAGCTTATGTCAGCAAACCACTAGAGTTTTGGAAAACTTATTTTTTCCGATGAAAGCAAGTTCAATATTTTTGGCTCAGATGGTAAGAAAACTGTATGGCGAAAGCCAAATACTTCTCTTCAAATTAAAAACTTGAAACCAACTGTAAAACATGTCGGTGGTCATGTAATTATTTGGGGATGCATGTCTTTTAACGGAGTTGGCGAAATGACTTTTATTGAAGGCAATATGAGTGCTAAACAATATATTAATATTATGTTGAGTAAAGGGTTTTCCTCCAAGACATTTTTTTATTGTAAAATGATAAATACATACGAAATCATCAAAGATAATGAGGATAGTAATGTACGTTTAAATCTACAATCGTCTGCTAAAGTTTTGGCAACTTTTAAATCCCTTCTGCAAAAAATTGTGGCGTGCGTGAGTCCAGAAAGAGATCAACCTTATTTATGACCTCCTCATTTGAATCGAAGATTGCGCCATCAAGATGCAGCTGAAGATGGGAAAAGAGATAAAAATCTAAAGGGGCCATGTCGGGGCTATATGGTAGATGTTACACCAAATCCCACTGCAGCTTGCAGAGTGTCCAGCCGGTCATCGTACTAACGCGTGGCCGGACATTATCTTGATGACAGAGAACCACCTTCCTTCTGAACTCGTTTCTTAGTTTTTCGGGAATGGCATCACGAACTTTGATTAGCATGTTGCTGTATATTGCACTGTTGATAGTCTGTCCGCTTTTCAGGTATTCTTTGTACAGAATTCCGCGACAATCCCACCAGATGCAGAGAAGCACCTTCTTGTTAGTTAGGGCACGTCTTGCAACCGAGCCCCTGGTTCCGCAGCTGCTGACCACCCTCCTTTACGGCTTGAATTGTTGCAGTATACCCATGTTTCATCAAAGGTCACAATTCTGTACAGAATGTTCTCTTTCCTTTGATCTCTGAGCAGAGCCAAACAACAGGTTTTTTTTTCTCTTACGCTTGTCTTCAGCAATCAATTCGTGAGGCACTCAACGGTTGAACTTAAACTTTATATTTATGAGTTTCAGAGCATTAACTATTTTTTTTTTCGCAAACGTTAAGCCCTAACACAAAAGTTCGCATTGAAACATTTCTGTCTTGATCAATTATTTCCTTAACTGCTCAAAATCAACTTCAATAGGGCAGACAGAACGCGGTTCATCTTCAATGTCGAAATTTCCAGATTTAAACTTCCGAAACCAAACATTGACTGTATCATAAGAAACAGTATTGATGCCTAAACTTTCACACATTTTTCTGTGGCATTCAGTCGCACTGAATTTGTTGTGGAAATCATAGTACATAATCGTTCTGAGCTGCTGACGTGATAGTTCCATTTTAAACACTTATTTGAAACACTAGATAATAAATTTTCAACAAAAAAATTACACAGTCATGTAGTTCCTATGCTCTGCTTCCGAAATCAAAAATTGTTTGGTTGAAAAACTAACAACCGCACAAATGACAGCTGTTGGCGCGAAAGTATCTTCCCTGGCAGAAAACTTTTTACTGAACGTAATATATTGCGAGATCATTTATCTAATAGCGCTCTGAAATTAGGAATTCCTAATTCATATTATTTCCAACAGGATAACGATCCGAAACACACTGCATATATTACGAGGTTATGGTTGCTTTACAATGTAAAAAATCAATTGAAAACGCCACCGCAATCACCAGACCTCAATCCGATTGAAAATGTATGGCATATTTTGGATGTGAAAATAAGGAAAAAGGAAATTTCTAACAAATCAGAACTTAAGCAAGGTCTTAGGGAAGAATGGCTACATATCAGCAGTGAAACATGTCACAGATTAATAGAATCAATGCCCAGACGATTACAAGCTGTAATTGAAGCAAAGGGCATGCATACTAAATATTAGCATTGTTTTTAACTTATAAATAATTCCTCTAGCTCTATTTTTATTGCTAGAGTGCAAATATTTTTTTGACAGTACAAATGCTACTTTTTTATGTTTTCATATTTTAAATATAATTATTAAGTCAGATATTAAATATGTGTATTTGTTTTGTAAAAGTGTTGGTATTTTTAATTCTTAGTTGCTTTTTATTTATTTATAGATATGCTACAACAAATTTACCTGGTGTGCAAATACTTTTTTGCTCACTGTAAGTATAGGTTAAAATTTTATCGTTACACCAATTCATTTTATTCCGTTGATGGGCCACGGTGTGAAGCAATTCCATCTGGCCAATATTATTTTTGATCTCAGTATAGTCGCATCGCCATGAAATTTAAAAATGTTATTGGTATTCAATATAGCATGTTCGTTATTGAAAATGAAGCTTGTAGCAGTCACACCTCCTTTACAGGGACATTCAAAGGAATTCCGTTACATTACGACCTATGAGGAAAAATCGTTTGCGGTGAATTTTAATTACGTTTCTCAGTTTCAAACTCATTGAAATTTATATACATCGCTGAAGTACACTGCAATATGTCTACTGTACGATATGGTATGTATAGCAATCATCGTTCATTTAAAAGGACACTCAAAAGCATTACATTACATTGCGGTCTAAAGAAAAAAATTGTTTGCAGTGTAAGCTACTTATCTTACGCTATTTCAAATATATTTGAATGGATATATATATATCTCTGAGGTGCACTGCAAGATATCTACAATAAAATAGGATGTGTAAGCATTCATCATTGATATACAGGGACACACAAAATAATTCGGGTACAGTACCCTCTCTGAACAATAATTGCTGTAAGTGCTTTTCTTTTGTGATACGCGTTTTTAAATTAAAGTTAAAAAAAATAATTTAAAGTGTAAATTCTGCACATCGCATACAGGCTTGCACAGAACATCTGAAGTACTTTTCCGTTTATTGATGGAAATTGATAAAGGGGAATTTTCAACTGCGCTATGCGCTTTCTAATTGAAATAAATTTTAGCATACCATGTACTATATGATAAATGTGTAGTTCATATACAGGGCTGTAGAAAAAATTCAGATTGTATTTATTTATTTTTTACTTTTGATGGGAGTTTATGAAATTGTATTTTCAGATGTATCATGTGTTTTAGAAATTGTTTATTTAGACATACATTTTTTCACTTTATTAAACTGTGAAGCTTTATTATAGAATTGTTAATGTGTGAGTGTTTCATAGTCTATGCTTAACGCATGACTTTACTTGTATTTTTCTGTTCTGTGTGCCTAAATTTCATTTGTATCTGTTTGTAAGCATTTGTCAATTTCATTTAATTTTTTGTGCGAAAATTAAGAATTTTACATCCACAATTTCTCAATTATTATTTAAAGATCGATTAGAAAATCTATATAATAATAATTAAGGACTTCATGTTGTAATATTGAATACAAAACAAAAAAGGTGTTGCTATCCAACGTACTACTTATTCACAAATTAAAAGATGCAAAATAAACATATGAATAAAATAAATCTCTACGTTTCGGTTTAATCTTTAAAACCTTCATCAGGAGAATTTTTTTTCTAAAATATAAATCGACAAAAACACTTTATATGCTACATCTTAAAATCTAATTCAAATTGGTAAATATTTTTTTACCAATTTGAATTAGATTTTAAGATATAGCATACAAAGTGTTTTTTCGATTTATATTTTAGAAATTTTTTTTTCGCCTGATGAAGGTTTTAAATATTAAACCGAAACGTAGAGATTTATTTTATTCATATGTTTATTTTACATCTTTTAATTTGTGAATAACTAGTACGTTGGATAGCAACACCTTTTTTGCTTTGTATTGAATATAATAATACTATAAAATTTTCATGGAAATTTTCCTTTGAAAATAGCCTTTTTTAAAAAAAAATCTCTAGTTATAGTACAATTTATGAATTTACAGGAAAACTTAGAAGAGTAAGTAAAAAATGAAGACGACCTGAAACACAATGAACAGGACAACAGTTGTGTCGTAGAATGTTCTGGAAGTCATGTTGAACATTTGTTATTGCAAGAACAAATGAATGGAGCGTATTGTTGCCCTGTTCATTTTGTTTCGGGTCGTCAGCGCCCTCTACAAGTGATTTTTTAACCTTTTTTTTTTTTTTTTTTGGCTGCTAAAAAAATTCCGACTACCTTGTGAGCCTTTTCTTGCAAACCGCACTTCTTTATCATAATTTCTTCATTTTTTATGAGTTTTTAATGTTTTAACGAACTTTTGGCTCACCCGGTATATATAATTCTACAGTTCTATACAAATCTATATGAGATATAGATTGTATCTATAAATTACATACATTTCAAAATTTAGTTCAGTTATGAAATGCATACCACAGTTTAAAATTTTCCTTCAGCAATTTCAACTTATAAGGAGAATGGTACGTGAATTACTTTGTGCAGCCCTGTATACGAGGTATGGAATTTATGCACAACGAATAACATGTAAAGAAATAGTTACATTTAAAAGCGCATAGTGAAATTGAAAACGCACTTCCAGGACTTATTGCTCAAAAACAATATTTACTGTAACCGGTTTATTTTGTGTGTCCCTGTAAATGAGCGATAAATGGCATGAATGATTAATTCTATAGTAATAACCTTGTAAAAAAATTGAGTGATCTATATAAATTTCAATACATTTGATATAGCATAAAGCCATTAAAATATACAGCAAACGATTTTTCCGATTGACCATAATGTAATGAAATTCTTTTGAGTGACTCTGTAAATAAACGATTAATACTACATGCCATAGTAAGCATCATTAACATATATAAATTGCATGAAAATCAGAGCACATTTACCTGAGTTAAATCGTGGACAGACAGAGAGGTGGCTAGACGGACAGAGAAACCGAATTTATAAACACTTTCCAGCTTAAGGTGTCTGAAGACTCTTAAAACTCGAAAAATTTTCGAAATTTTAATTTTTTTAGATGCCAGACTCGTATCTCTTCTGAACATTTTCATATAGGGGAAACTAGGGAGGATTGACTATACGGGAGGCTTGACCCACCCACCAGTTTTCAAACTTAAAATAATTTCCCAGTTTTATCAATAGGTGTCAACCAAAACTACTAAACTGCTCAAACAATAATCATTGTTTCATGCAGATAATCGAAATAGGTGTGAAAAAAAAATCAATTGTGAGGCGTTTTCAGCCTAAAAGCTGTGTTTTTTAGAAATATTTTGTAAGTTTTTTTCAGAAAAAAAATATATCATAGAAATTTAAGTAAGTAGGTTTTAAATAATGCAGAAATATGGAGCTTTCATTCCAGGCATGAAGATTATACAGTAAATTAGGCTTAATATAACAATGTGAAAAACTTTAGAAAAGGGGAAGGCTTGACCCAGTAAGTATGAGGGAGGGTTGACCAGAGGGAGGGTTGTTCAAGCCTCCCTTAACACATTCACGACGGAAAACGAGAATTCTCGTTTTCATTCAACAAACATCATTGACTAAGGGCATGCCTTCTACCTTACAGAAAATGCATTTATATCATGTTGACCATATTTTTTTAGATTGTAAGACATTTTATATTAAATTCGTACATTGAAGGATAATCACCGATGCATAAACTTGGGAAACCAATTTACAAAAGAACACTAATTTACAAAAGACTTTTAGAACAGGGAGGACCTTCTACTGTTTTAAAATTCAGATTTGAAAAAAATTGCCCGTCGGCAATGTGTTAATTAAGGGGTTTTGAAAATCTTTTTATTTTACATTGTAGTCCAGTCATTTGGTAGAAAATAGGGGAAAGTTTTGGTGTAGTTTTGATATTTGGTGCCTTTATGTTTTTTCGGTCGCTGAACACGAATCTGAAGTTTGCCAACAAAATATATCCCGGGAAACACGTTTTTTTGGCAAAAAAATGGGAAAAAACGGGATTTTCTTTGTTTTTTCAAAATAACTTCAAAATTATGCATTTTACGCAAAAGTCCTCAATACATAAATTAAAGAAGATAAAATTTCCTACATTTTACGTATTAAAAGTTTTTTTTCTCTGATCAATGGTTTAGCCGTGACAATGCCGCAAAAATTGGCGTGAAAAAAAGAAAAATCTGAAAAAACGGGAATTACGGCAATGCACGTTGGGTGATTTACCGATTCTAGCTGTCCAAAATTATTTTTGGCGTCAATGTAGTCGCATCGCCATGAAATTAAAAAATGTTATTGATATTCACTATTGAATGTTAGGTATTGTAAAATGTTGCGTGTAGCAGTCATAATTTCGTTACAGGGACATTCAAAAGTATTTCATTATGTTACGGCCTATGGGGGAAAATCGTTTATGGTGGTTTTTAATAATGTTTCATGATTTCAAACACATTGAAATTTATATACATATCTATGAAGGGCACTACAAGAAGATTTCTTATAGAATATGGTATGGGTAGTATTTATCGATCATTTACAGGGACACTAAAAAAGAATTATGTTACATTACAGTCTATGGAGAAAAATTGTTTGTGGTGTATTTTGTTCATGTTACACCTTTTCAAAAGTATTTAAATTGATTTATATCTCCGAGGTGCTCTATAAGATGCTTACTTTTGAATATGATGTGCCATTTATCTTTCATATACAGGGGCTCGCAAAATAAATCAGTTATATTTTTCTTTGTATGAGCAATAATTGATGGAAGTGCGTTTTCAGTTGTGGAACACTTTTTTAAATTTAAAAAATTGCATACTATTTAGCGTGTATAAATTCTATAAATCATATATAGGGCTGCACAATACATCTATGTACCCGCTTATTGCCGGAAATTGCTAACGCTGTGCTATGCGTTCATTAACAGTTCTAAATTTTAGCATATTGAGAATTATATGATAAATCTATAGTTCATATAGAGGGATGTACAAAATTTTCAGCTATTTTTTCGATTTTGGTTGAAATTGTGTTTTCAAACGTGGTATATGTTTTACAAATTATTACTTAGACATCGTTTTTCAAGTTATTAAACTATGAAGTTTTATTATAGTAGCCCGAATGCGTTCAAAAATGTTCCATAACCTGATTGACGCATGATTTTGCTTTCTTCTTGATAATTTTAATGATACTGTGTTAAGGGTATGGAAGCTAAAGTGATAAAACTGTTTTTTTTTTTATTATTATAACAAATTCTCAAATTTCTTATTCTAAAATTTAAGGTACGGGACAAACATTGGACAGCATTAATGAAAATTGCTGTGATGCATATTCTGTGGTATATTCATATTTATTTCTGCACAAACCTTACAGGAAACCTAACAGGAACCTTATGTAAAGATAGGGAATCATAAGATATCATGATTGATATATCATAAGAAAATGCCTACATTATGTTTTGCATTTGCATTGTATCAAATCTGAATTTGGAGAATTTGTCTGGATCAATTTTGTAACCACTCAGAATTTGCAGCCGAGTAATACATTTTAAATGATTTTATCCCGATATATCTACATACAACTGGCAATTTTTGTCCAAATTTGGTCATAAATTTAAACATTTCGCTCTTGCAAAACTTCATGTGCTCTTCATTGTAATTTTCCTCTATAAACAAAATATTTTCAACCAAATTCACATTTTCGTTACATTTTAAATCTTGTTGCCGTTGCATAATGGTGCAAAAGTTTATTTATGTGGCTAAGTTAAATTCTGCTGTCTTTGATGTAAAAAAAAATGGTACTTGAACTAAAATGTCAAGAAACAGTCATGCCAGAAGGTATCAAATATTTTTTATTAAAAAAACATTTATTTTATACTGTTGGTAGTAATAAAAACACCCACTAATTCCATACGTCTATTTTCTATGCTGTAGATGTCGGTGAAAAGCCCTCAAGTAAAAGAAAGCGGAAATAACATTTTTTTGTTTTTTAAATAAATGTACTTACTAATGTACATGTTTATTTATAATTAAATAATGATTCATAATGAGTTGTCTTATTTATTATCAGCAACTTCATTGTAAAATGTAGTCATTCATATAATCTTTAGTATAATTTATAGTCAATGCTTGTGTAAAATGGTCAGTTTTCATGTTAAATCTACGTACAGCAGCGTAATTCCCGTTTTCTCTGAATTTTTTGATTTTCACTCCCATTTTTGTGGCATTGTCACGGCTAAACTATTGATCAGAGAAAAACACTTTTAATACATAAAATGTAGGAAGTTTTATCATCTTTAATTTATGCATTGAGGATTTTTACGTAAAATGTATAATTTTGAAGTTATTTGGAAAAAAAACAAAGAGAATCCTGTTTTTTTCCCGTTTTTTGCCAAAAAAAATGTGTTTCCCGGGATAAATTTTGTTGGCAAAATTCAGATTCGTGTTCAGCGACCTACAAAACATAAAGGCACCAAATATCAAAACTACACCAAAACTTTCCCCTATTTGTCCTTTTTGAGCACCTAATGCCTGGACATTGTGCATAATGCAAGATTAATGGTTATATATAAAAATGAATATAAATTTATTCTGCAAACCTACAGTACAATGTGGCGATGGAAAAGAAAACGTTTAAAATTGATTAAAGAAAGATATGAAAAATTGCTATAGTATCCACTGCACGAAAAAAATTAATGAAATATAAATGTGAAAGTTGATAGGAACTTTTGCCATTTAAATATTACTTACAATAGGTATGTAGAAACAGTGGAAAAGACTAGAAAGGACTAGAAAGTATGAAAACAGCAGTCTTAACCGTTTCGGGGCAGTGGTATGTTTATGAAACCACTTAATTTTAATTCCCAAACGCCACAATAGTACTCGAATTTTACTGAAATCTTTTCAATTTAATATGTATGTGAAATACAGACTTTTTCATATTTGCAAATAAATTTGTTCGTATATTACTGTGGCAGTCATTTATTTCAACATTTTAGTACTGAAAGTACTTTGCCCCTGAAAGGGTTAAAAGATGTTAATGATAAGTTAAATACTCGCGGATGCAAGAGAACATAGCATTGATCGAAAAACTTTAGGAAGATATGTAGACAAATATCAACATGATGAATAGAGTGAGATGAAGCCAAACTATGTGACAACTAAAGTTATCAGGTCGAATGTCACAAAAAGTAGGCCAAGGAGACAAAAAAATCCGGACAGTGGCAAATAATAACAATGCATGAAACCCTATGAAAATGGAACCTGTCTCTAGCGGAATACTGTCTTAAATGTTAAAATTTCATTTTCCTAGCTGTACAGTTATACCTGCACAAACAAAATTCTGTTTAAAAAAAAAAAAAAAAAAAAAAAAAAAATATTCCTCTGACTTGCGATTAAGCAGCATATTTTCAAAAAAAAAAAATTATAATAATTAAAGCATGTAGCATAAAGTTATTTTGCTTTTTTAACCATTTGGAAAAATGGTTATTGTCCTTGTCAGGGTAGGAAATCAAAAGCATATCTGAAGCTTTTTATTGGTTCAATCCGCATTTTATTCGTTTTCTGTATAGTCTATAAAGTAATCTGTATTTACCTTTACTTTCAACAGAGATGGATACTTCTGTTGCCACTTTGACAAAAAAGTAATAAAAACTACAAAAAAAAAATTAATAAGACAGAAACAAATTGAGATACAGCTTTTAAACAAATTGCATTTAAAAGTACATTTTTTCCTCTATACGACGGTGTAAAAAGTAATGGCACAGATGTCATATTCGCCCCATATTGGCGCGATTTTTTTTCGGTTGCCAATTTGGCGAAAACATCAACAGCATAAACAACATAATCCGGGTTACTACATCAAGCAAAATAACGCACTTTGGCACAGGTTAAGTACCCATTGCCTATATGATATTGGCGTCAGAAAAAATTCGCGCCAATATGGGGCGAATATGACATCTGTGCCAAAGTAATATTGTGGAATGTTTAGAAGTTTAAGAATGAAATTTCATTCAAAATTGGTCGTCAGATTTCTTGGAATTCTGACCATCGAAAAGCCTTTTCCCGAACTGCCAATGAAATGCTTGGATAATACGTAAGTTGCAGGTGGATAATACGTAAGTTTCAGGAAATTTGAGGAGTCGCAGGCGATTTTTGTCGCTTGCAGTTTTTACGTGTAATAACACTATTAATGTTTAATTCATGGCGTACGTAATGTATGACCAACTCCGTGCGATTTTTTATGTCTTGAGTTTTAGTCTTTGAAAAAATCATTTTCCAAATGGTCGTTGTAATTTGTTAAATTGATTTTTTTTTTTTTAATATGTCATTGTAATTTAAAACAAATGATAAAACTTGCATAACTTTATGTGTATAATTTTGCCATGATGTTTTTAAAACTGATTTTATTTCTCTTCACAAATATTTCTAGATAAAAAACAAACTGGGTCAAGCCTTCCATATAGTGGGTGAACCCTCTTATATGTGGGGAGCCTTGACCCATTATTTTCTCATGATTAAAATCAATCATTTTTCAAATTTCATACATATTACACTTATGTAGCAATTTTATTCTTATAACTGATTGTATAAAAAATAAAATGATATATAAAATTTTATTCTACGTTCAATATTTAAAATATAAAAAATGATTTTGTAAAAAGTGGGTCAACCCTCCCTAGTCTTCTCCAATTGTTTCCTTGAAATTCCCATTAGGACAGAAGGTATGGCTTTCAGAATTATACCAGCTCAATAGCTGAAGCGGCGTTTTCGAAACTTGTAGTCATTTTTTCTCCAATGACGCTTTTGGGCATAACGCGCAGGATATCTCAAAAATTTTTGAATGAAATTTTTCATGAAATTTTCAAAACATATGTTTCATGTTATTCTGAATAAAATAAAACTAAAATTTTATTTTTATTGTCGCAAAAAATATTTTTTTATGAAATTATACTGTTGAAATTTTCATAATTGTGTATTAGCTAAATACAACAATGTATTAAAAATATAAAAATGATTTAAATACAAATTTATTTAGGTTCAGGGTAAATTTTAGAGCCTGAAGCATAATAAGGCACACATAATTTCATTCTAGTTACAAAATTTATTTTGTAATCTTGCACGTAAGCTGTCATACCAAGTTTTTGCTCTACAAATGTCTGACAGTTTGGAGCCCCCTACAAATACTAATTTGCATCTTGCACTTTTTTAAACACATGAAATGAAAGAACATACTTATATCTTTCATCCCATTAAAATTGTGCTTTTAAATCATATACATTTTAAGATATTAAATGTCTAAAATGGTCTCTTTTTTTCTGATTTTAAGAGTCCTGAGACCTCTTAAAAAGTAAATCGACGTATTCATCGTTTAATGGAATTCCATAACCGGCTTTATATTCTGTTATGTTGTCTACATGGCAGAAAAGATCCTACTGCCAAATAGATTGTCTGAGTGAATTGTGCCCGCCGATGTTGGTCAAGGTAGTACATTAGGCAGAGCTGTGGCGATTTAAGCGAAATGTCTTGGTGTCAATTTCCAACACCTTTTTCATCTCACTGGGAAAACGTCATTTCGTATGATACGACGAGCTTAAATGATAAAGGTGGTAAGAATCATCATTTTTAGAAAATGAGTTGTTAAGTTCCAAATATTGGGTGATTGCAAAAATTCTTTCCCGATTTCCGACTAATCGAGTTTTGAAGCGTAACCAAGTTGTTTTAAATGGCGAAATGCAGTCGGATTGTCAACATTTAGTCTCTCAACAATCAATTCAGCAGTAATCCGTGAATTATTTTTCACTAAATCACGGATTAAGTCATTATATTAGCCAGAAGTTCGCCAACAGTGAATTTTATCATTTAGATTGAAATCAAAATTTCAAAATGTACGAAACAACTTTTAACTGTCCTAAGAGCGGGAGCACGATCCAAATAAACGGCTTGAATATTTTTTGTAGCACGTCAAACACTCACTCTTTTTTAAAACTCATATAACATAAGGTGACGAAAGTGTAACTTTTCATTTTTCATTTTGGATATTAACCTTGCACATAAAATTAATTTGAAAAACTTTCTTTTATCGTTATCTTTATTCGCGATACATGTAGGTAACTGTCAATTAATAATCTCTTTCTCTCTATATATATGTCAATTGTCTGTGGGTAAAGACAGACTTTTCTCCATGAACACCTACTGCCACCCACACTAGGTTGTAGTGGTTAGATAGCCCTTAGTCTCCTGCTGTTAGTAAGGCAGTTTGGTCGCGGTGGGTGGAAGTGGTGGATTACAGACATACTCAAAAGAATTCCATTACATTACGGGCTATGGGGAAAAATCATTTGAGATAGTTTTTAATCTTTATCTCCATATAGGCCCAGCCGAAACTACTGAACCTAGAAGCATGGAAATTGGGTGAAAGGAGCACTAAAGACTGTTTTTTTGAAATTTCCCCCTCCAATAAGGTTAAAAGAGGGGGGCGAAAATTTTAAAGCATGTGGCCATATATGAGCTGTTGTTTTAGTTAGGAGCATGAAATTACAGAAAATAAATCTACTAAAAAGTAATTAAGCACGTATTTCAGAGATTTTAGAAATCCCCCCCCCCCCAAAAAAAGGGTGTTTAAAAGGGGGTCGAAAATTTTAGAACGTTTGACATACCTCAACAAGCGTTTGAGTAGGAGCGTGAAATTCCAGGAAGTATATCTAGTAAAAAAGTCCTTCCGGCCAGTGCCGGTTGGAAGAGGTAGCTTTCATATTCCTTATTTTAAAAAAGCCAACTTATATTATTCAAACGCACGAAGCTCAAATTAGTGGAAACTGAATATAGGAGATTTAATACTAATTTTTATCAATACTAAATCATTATGAATGAGAATTTCGCGAAATTAGTCAGCTTTATCCAAGCTGCTTTTATTTAAAGTAACTTATATTTGGCTGCCAAATTCGGCGATTTCTTAAAGGGCCTGCCATTTTAAGACAACATGGTGGATGAGGCTAACCAGTGAACTTGGTCGAGACCTTAGTAATTGCTGTGCACATGCTCATTCACATCGGAATCGATTGATATTACGAGTGCTTTCGCAGGCAAAATATCAGATTTTTCAAAATGTCGCCCACATTAGATATTGAAATTGCTATATCTGAGCCATTTTTTAAGATAAAGACAAACAAAAAATGCTCCTGAATCCTTATATCAAGGTCAAATACTTAAGAAAGAGACCTTTTTCAATTTCTAATTTTTTTTGCACCTCACTTTAAATATAATTTTTTTTAATTTAATGGCCGCCATTTTGAAACAAGATGGCTGATGAAGCTGGCCAGCGAACTTGGTCGCGATATTGATGTATACTATCCACATGCCTTCTTACATCGAAATAGGCGAATACGTGTGTTATCGCGTGACAAATACAAGATAGTTTCAAAATGTTAGCAATGCTAGAAATTCAAAGTGCTATAATTCAACCATTTTTAAGATATAAACAAAAGAACAAATTTTCAGAAACAAAAACTGCTCCGGAATCTTTGTATCAAGGCCAAACACATAAAAAAAATCTTTTTCATTTTCCAATTTTTTAATACCTCATTTTAAATTTTAAATTAATTTTTTTTTTAAATGGCAACCCTTTTGAAACAAGATGACGAATGAAGCTTGCCAACGAACTCAGTCGAGACATTGGTATGTACTATGTATAGACCAAGTTACATCCAAATCGGTTCATAAATACTCCTGATATCACTTGACAAATATCAGGTCGTTTTAAAATGTCACCCACAATAGAAATTCAAAATGCTATAACTCTGCCATTTTTTTAGATATAGACGAAACAAAAACTGTTCCGAAATCTTTGTATTAAGGTCAAACACATACGAAAAAAATCTTTTTCATTTTCCAATTTTTTGGTATCTCATTTTAAATTTTAAATTTTTTAAATGGCCGCCATTTTGAAACAAGATGGCGGATGAAGCTGGACAACAAACTCGGTCCAGATATTTGTATGTACTCTGCACACACCAAGGTACATCCAAATCGGTTCATAAATACGCCCGTTATCACGTGACAAAAATCAGGACGTTTCAAAATGTCAGCCACGGTAGAAATTCAAAATGCTGTAACTCAGCCATTTTTAGGTAGCTTTCATTACAAAAAGCTACCTATTGCAGCCGTTCGGAGGAAAGCGATTTCAAAAAATTTTGGTATATTTTCATCGATCATGACCCCCAGACACCGAAACCACCCTCCGTTCAAAAGTTTATATATATATATATATATATAACCGATTTGAATGTAATTCGGTATGTACATAGTGTATACCAATGTTTCGACCGAGTTCGTTGGCCAGCTTCATCCGCCATTTTGTTTCAAAATGGCGGTCATTTAAAAATTTTATTTAAATTTAAAATTTGAAATGTGGTACCAAAGAATTGAAAATGGAAAAATATGTTTTTCTTATGTATTTGACCTTTATACAAAGATTCCAGAGCAGTTTTTGTTTCATCTATATCTTAAAAAATGGCTGAGTTATAGCATTTTGAATTTCTAGCGTGGCTGACATTTTAAAACGACCTGATTTTTGTCACGCGATAAAAGGCGTATTTATGAACCGATTTGGATGTTACTTGGTCTCGACCGAGTTCGTTGGCCAGCTTCATTCGCCATCTTGTTTCAAAAGGTTTGTCATTAAGAAAAAAAAAAATTAATTTAAAATGAGGTATGAAAAAATTGGAAAATGAAAAAGATTTTTTTATGTGTTTGGCCTTGATACAAAGATTCCGGAGCAGATTTTGTTTCTGAAAATTTGTTCTTTTGTTTATATCTTAAAAAATGGTTGAATTATAGTACTTTGAATTTCTAGTATGGCTAACATTTTGAAACGATCTTGTATTTGTCACGCGATAACACACGTATTCGCCTATTTCCATGTAAGAAATCATGTGGATAGTATACATCAACATCTCAGCCAAATATAAGTTACTTTAAATAAAAGCAGCTTGGATAAAGCTGACTAATTTCGCGAAATTCTCATTCATAATGATTTAGTATTGATAAAATTTAGTATTGAATCTCCTATATTCGGTTTCCACTAAATTGAGCTTCGTGTGTTTGAATAATATAAGTTGGCTTTTTTAAAATAAGGAATTTGAAAGCTACCTCTTCCTCCCGGCACTGGTCGGAAGGACTTTTTAAGATATAAACGAAGCAAAACTGCTCCCGAATCTTTTTATCAAGGTCAAACACATAAGAAAAAAATATTTTTTCAATTTTTAATTTTTTGGTACCACATTTCAAATTTAAATTTTTTCTTAAAAATTTAAATAGCCGCCATTTTGAAACAATATGGCGGAAGAAGCTGGCCAACGAACTCGGTCTAGACATTGGTATGTACTATGTATAAACGAAGTTACATCCAAATCGGTTCATAAATACGCCTTTTATCGCGTGCCAAAATTCAGGACGTTTCAAAATGTCAGCCGCGCTAGAAATTCAAAATGCTATAACTCAGCCATTTTTTAAGATATAGACGAAACAAAAACTGCTCCGGAATCTTTGTATAAAGGTGAAATACATAAAAATAAAATATTTTTCCATTTTCAATGTTTTAGTACCACATTTCCAATTTTAAATTTTTTGAAAAATTTCAAATGGCCGCCATTTTGAAACAAAATGGCGGATTAAGCTGGCCAACGATCTCGGTTGAGATATCGGTATGTACTATGTACACACCGAATTACATCCAATTCGGTTCATAAATACGAGAGTTACAGTGTGACAAAAGTCAGATATATATATATATATATAATAGGGTGGGTCGAAAAAACCAAAATATTTATAATCGAAATGTAATAGAGCAGAAAAGTTGCCTTTTGTAATAAATAATAAATTCGTAAAATTTTACACCGATCCGTTAATATCTTTTACCGCCGCAAGGGGACCAAAGTTTCCAAAAATCGCAAAAAACATGTTTCATTCAATATTTTTTTTTTAACTAGGACTTCCCTCAGAGGGATTAGTCTGAGCGATATTACTGAGAACATAGATTTAATAATAACATGTGGAAGCAAAGAAAATGAGATGTTATCTGTAATTGTCCATATACTGCGAAAAAATGAAATGATGAAAATAAACGAATTGTAGAATTACAAAATCTTATATATAAATTCGTATACACTGTTTAAAAAAATGGGAAATCAAACCATTCAAGACAGCCATGCATGGATATAAAATTGAAAGTACGCAATATATTAAAAGTAAAATAGAAAATGAAACACTAATTTACTTATATCGGAATTTTAACTGTATAAAATGATGTCAAGAGCATAATCAGACGCTCCGCACCAATTTGAGAAACTTTAAATGACAAATATATGATGTTTAAAAAGAATGGACTATACTTTATATGGTGTGTGCTCCCCCGGAATAGTTAATATTGTACAATATCTGTTTTCCACGGATGCAATGAGGTTGTCGATAACATTTAAGGAATTCTCTTCTCAAAATCTAATATAGTATCAAAGTACCGAATACATCAAAAGTGGCATGCAATGCTTCGTTAGAGTGTGTTTTAGATATGCTCGATCGGATTTAAATGATGAGTGTATGCTGGCCACTACATACGCTGTATTGTTTTGTTTTCAAACATATTCTGCACAAGTTGAGCTGTATTTAGCATGTATTAAATAAAAGAAATCGGCAATGATTACAACATAAAGTATGATACAAGATCTGAATATATCGTCTGCATAACTTTTGAGCTGTCAAAGTGTCATTTGAAATAATTTACAAATCCATACATATTTATTCAGCAAATCATGCAAGCTAACATGCGCCAATATGAACCTGATTACAAAATTTCACCAGAATAAGTTAATATATAAAAAGTCTACTAATGATAATTGAGACTATGACCTTATGATAAAATATCTAGAAACATGAATCGGATAAAAAATTCATATCAAATTTAAAACGGCACTTCCCTCTGTTAGTGGCCTTGGCGAGAGAGAGAAAAGCCTAGAGAAGGAACACTTTAACAAGTACTTTCGGGCAACCTACTGACTGTTTCATACAGGTCTTTATTCAATATTTACACAATTTATTTAATGCTAGGTGGGTATCTATCAGTTTTGTTGCATTTAAATCGTATGTTTTGCGGAGGAAATGCAGCCTTATGAAAAATTTAAAGTTGCTGTACCTAATGATTCCAAATTAATGGTAATTGAGATCGCTTTCCGTTAATTTCATCTTTTCAAATATTAAATTTTTTAGAAACCATTCATAGAGACAATTGTATATTTTAAAACTAACCCGAAGCAAAATTTCAAGATTTTGGGCTCAGCAGTAACAGAGAAATAGAAAAATTTTGAAAGTTTTTTGTTTCTGCACTGTTTTTTATAGCGACATTTTTAGAAATTGTTCTATTGCGAGAATTTACGTCATGATAAATACAGCCATGTCAATTTTCATGTTTATATTCCTAACAGTTCCATGTTCTTCGTTACTTAGATCATCTTTAGATCTTTTTCCGCTTTTTTAGTCTTTCTATTTTTTAGAATTCGTTCTACGACGAGCATTTACATCTTATTAATTACTACCATGCCAAAGTTCTAGTTTCTAACCCCAATAGTATCCCAAAAATTTCAGTATTCCAAATAAATCATAGTTTAGAACCTTTCTAGAAATTTTTACGTTTATCCGTCAAATTGAACCTTTTAGAGAGCGTTCATTACGAGTATTTACATATTAAAAGTAACTACAGTACCAAATTTAAAGTTTCTAACCCAATCAATATCGCAGAAATCACAATTTTAGAACTTTTTTGCTCCTGCAGCGATGTAAGTTCTTGCACTGACATAAAATAGTCTTTTTTTCGGAGCAGAGATGGCCACCAACATTTTTTTAAGTTGGCTATGTAGTTTCAGATATAAGACCTCACAAACGCACAAGCATTAATAATATTATATACTTTATAATATTATAACGCTTTATAATATTAGCATTAGATGTACAGATACAAAAGCCATTTATCTGTTACAAGCTAAAGTGCCGGCGTTGCCCAGAATTTGAAGGATGTTTGTTCTGAAAAATCAATTTCAAAATTTAACATACAACACAAAACAAACATTAAAAAAAGCAGTCGAAATGTTGTTGAATGAATCATATGAAAACGCTATATAAAACTGTATAAATGTATATAACAGACGCAAAAGAATATAGCTATAAATGAACTTATTTCAATTTATAATTGGAGCAATAATGTTAAAATACGCCAATATTTCCCCAATCGGGTTTTTATTATGCTTCAATACATTTTTCACACTCATATGACGTTATACTATATCCACCATGCCCTTTATATTTCCAATATGACGTAATATTTTCCTCTTTCACGTGGAAACCTTGAAATAGAAAAGTTATGAAGTTATATTTACTTTCATTTAAATTCGTCAAACCATTTATTTCATTTTCATATTTCACGTGAATATCTTGCAATAGAAAAGTTATGACGTAATATTCACCTTTTTTTTTTTTTAAATTCAGCAAACTATTTATTTCATTTTCATTTTTCACGTGGAAATCTTGCAGTAGAAAATTAATTGTTGTAGTAATAATTTTATTGTGTTTTTTAATTGTTGGCAACTGCTATAACGAAAAATGTTTAAATTTGATAAGAAATTGCTGTTGAATTGGTGGTTTTTTATTAATTAAAAATTAACTATAAGTTATTTCGATTCCGGATTACTTTAGTTGTCTCGGCCATGTTTTAATACACATGTACGTATCTCTTCACAATTTTGGCTTCCAAATTGTGGATTTTTTTATAGAATTACAAACAGACAGATAGACAAGTTTTCATTTTTATATATCTGTCTATTCTATGAAAAGTAACTAACGCTGTCACCGCCGCCGCCGCCGCCGCCGGTTTTGAATTTTTTGTGATCGGAGGTCTTTCTTCGTTAATATTAAGAAAACTATTGCATACAAATATATGAAAATCGGTGGTATTATAGAGAAATGTTTGACCAACACACTAATGTATATAGTTTTCAAATCGAAGAATTATTTTAAGAGATATTTAATGCTAAAGTTGGACAAAATCGTTCCATTAAAAAAAAATTATAAGAGCAAAAGCTATACATAGGAATTTAATCATTTTTAAATCATTTTATTCAATAGAAGATCCCGGTCTGCAGATTTCATTAATTTTTTTTAATTTGACTCATTTTTTGAGGTTTTATTTCTATTTTAAATTCAAATATTCAGCATTTTGACAGATATTTTTTACAAATTTTAGAAAATGGTATTAATTTAAACTGTTGCCAACTGTATAAACAGCGCAAACAATAATGTTTGCTTCAAATAAAAAAATTATTTACACGTTACTATTATAAACAGAAAAAAAACCTTCAAATTACAATTAAATAATTAGGTATAAAAAGCAGGTACTTATTGGAAATTACGCCACAAAAACTATATTTACATGTGAATTTTAAAAGAGAAAGGATATTGTAAAATAAATTCATTAACATGAGTTAGAAATCTGAAATAGAACAAATTACGTCACATTACACTTATTATGCAAAATGAACAAAAAATAGTATTACAAAACAGTTTAAATTTAAAAATTGCGCGAGACAAAATATTAAAGGTTAAATATTAGATTTTTTTCAAAATTTTATTATTTGTCGTTTGATGTGAGGTGTTCAGCTATAAGTATGCAAATTTTTATGTTTCAACCTAATTAGGGGCTGAGTTAGAAAAATTGCTTTAAATACACAAGTTAGAGCCCAGAGGGTTAAATATTAGACTTTTTCAAAATTTTATTATTTGCTGTTTGATGTGAGGTGTTCAGCTATAAGTATGTAAAATTTCATGTCTCCAACTTAATTAGGGGCTGAGTTAGAAAAATTGCTTAAAATACAGAAGTTAGAGACCGGAGGGTTAAATATGACTTTTTCAAAATTTTATGATTTATCTTGTTATCGCAAGTGTTCAGCTATAAGTATGCAAACTTTCATGTCTCCAACTTAATTAGGGGCTGAGTTAGAAAAATTGCTTAAAATACACAAGTTAGAGCCCAGAGGGTTAAATATTAGACATTTTTCAAAATTTTATTATTTGTCGTTTGATGTGAGGATTTCAGCTATAAGTATGCGAAATTTCATGTCTCCAACTTAATTAGGGGCTGAGTTAGAAAAATTGTATAAAATACATAAGTTAGAGCCCAGAGGGTTAAATATTAGACTTTTTAAAAATTTTATTATTTGTCGTTTGATGTGAGGTGTTCAGCTATAAGTATGCAAAATGTCATGTCTCCAACTTAATTAGGGGCTGAGTTAGAAAAATTGCTTAAAATACAGAAGTTAGAGACCGGAGGGTTAAATATGACTTTTTCAAAACTTTATGATTTATCGTGTTATCGCAAGTGTTCAGCTATAAGTATGCAAACTTTCATATCTCCAACTTAATTAGGGGCTGAGTTAGAAAAATTGCTTTAAATACACAAGTTAGAGCCCCAAGGGTTAAATATTAAGCCTTTTTCAAAATTTTATTATTTGTTGTTTGATGTGAGATGTTCAGCTATAAGTATGCTAAATTTCATGTCTCCAACTTAATTAAATTAGGGGCTGAGTTAGAAAAATTGCTTAAAATACACAAGTTAGAGCCCAAAGGGTTAAATATTAGACTTTTTCAAAATTTTATTATTTGCCGTTTGATGTGTGGTGTTCAGCTATAAGTATGCAAATTTTCAAGTCTCCGACATATATAGTTTCTGAGAACGGGCTCTGTGACAGACGGACAAACAGTCAGACAAAGGAGTGAGACAGGTAGGGTTTCGTTAGATGGACCAAACTCTAAAAACATGCTGCGGATGACTGTAACAACATCCTAAAATTACATTACCATCAGCGATCTACCAATTCCGAATTTAGTTTATATTCGTTTCATATATTCTTATTCTTTTGTGCGGCCCTGTAAAATAATTATCAATATTATATACAGTAAAACCTCTGAATAGCGGACACCCCGAGAATGCAGAATTTGTCCTCTATTTAGAGGTGACCGCTACTGAGAGTAAAACATGTACAGTTATTTAAGAGTTGGTAATCGAAAAAATGTCCGCTAAATAGAGGTATCCGCTAATCGGGTGTGTCCGCTATGGAGGTTTTACCAGTAAAACTTCTGAATAGCGAACACCTCGGGAGGGCAGAATTTGTCCTCTATTTGGAGGTGTTCGCTACTGAGAGTAAAAAAAATGTACAGTTATTTAAGGGTTGGTAATCGAAAAAATGTCCGCTAAATAGAGGTGTCCACTAATCGGGTGTGTCCGTTATGGAGGTTTTACTGCATAATAATATCAACCTTTACAAGAAAATTGCATGCTGTTTGATATACAGACAGACATCCAGGGAAAGATAACCTCCGGATCAATAAACACTCATGTCTGTTGTTTTAATCATCCACAATTGTATGTCATACAACATGCCAGATTTTATACAACAGGCTAAAAACGGTCACCGTTTTACGGAATACTGTATTATTATTTGTTTGCCCACCAAAACTGGTTGTCACGGGTTGTTGCAAGGTTTGTGATCACGTGGTTGAACCTGATCTATTCAATATTACTGCGTGCGTATTTTTTTTTTTTATTTGCTCCATGTGTTCAAACCAGTTGTCTACAAAAACATCAACCGGTGAAAGTGACGCACACCAAATTTCTGTGACGTATGCAGATAAATTGTGCTTTTTAAAGGGTTTTTTCTATATAATTTTTAAACGGTTTGGAACTTATTTTTCATAGTAGGTGCAATCAGTAGGCGACCCTCATAGGTACCTTCTGGTGCAATCAGAAACAAAATCCGACAAATATTTTTTGAGTTATGCTTGACGAAAGGTTTTTATTAGGCTTTTTTTTTAGTAGGACATGGCGTTAATATCCATCGTAGTAGTAAAGTGTCCGGGCAGTAATATTTCGCTGAGTATTAGCCTTCGCTTCGCTCAGACAATTATCCAAATGTACGAATACAATTTCTAATAGGACGCAATAGCTACATGAAGAGATAAGAAATGTCCCGGTAAATGTTCATTATGATAAAATTATATCTTTTACTGCCGCAAAAGGACCATATTTTTAAAAAAATTGTAAAAATTTCAAATTTTCATTTTTTCTAAATTTTTATAATTTCTATAATATGCCTAGAAATAAATAAATTTACTTCATATCTATTAATATGTCATAACTTTTGTTAACTATTTGTTATAGACTGGAAAATAAAAACTGTAATCATTCATTTTTCTTGACGATCGCTTCATCTACTGCTGTTTTACTGCATATCAACAGTTCATATACCACAAATCACAAAAGTGATATAAAATGAACAAAATATTTTAGTATTTTATTAATTAAAATACAGAGATGTTTAACCGAAACGGATTAAATAAATTTAAAATGAAGAAGTATTTAAGTTAATTGAATTTTATAATACGACTTGCTTCCAAATAAAGCCATTGTTGCTCGAGAGACCGAAATTGATCATATGTGATCCTACCTCTGTTCTGGTCCACAAACTTTACCAGCACTTCAGTGACTAATTTCAAGTATCTTTCTACTGATTGAGTGGGATAAGTAAAATTATAATAGGTGGTATCTTTAATCGAACATTCTAAAGTCCCCAGCGTCATTAGATCGCCAGTCGATAGACAAACCGTAACAAGTGGTTTCGTTGGTTTACAGTTTTGCCACTCGAATAAATCCATACAATTTTAAGCTTCAAAGTTCAAGTCTGGAATGACGAAGTGGCGGATGGCACTATTCGTGCCCACAGAACTTCGTGCTTTGGTAATTTTCTTTATGGCTGGGGTCCTGATGTCCTCTCCTTCATATGCTATCATTCCAATGAGGCGATTTTCAGGATTTGCGAAACAGGCATTTCGTGAAATTACAGGAACTATATGTTTTCGTAGATGATATGGCAAGTAATGGGGGTTACAATTTATAGTCCACAGAATCTGAAAAACATGATGTATTCATTTTAATTGCGAACCAATTGATGCAGTACACTTTCAGGATGTACTCATTGAGTACATCCTGAAAATGTACTGAATCAGCCGATTGCCAAAATTTAAAATTTCCAAAGCACGAAGATCTGTGGACACGAATAGCGCCATCCGTTATTTCGTCATTACAGACTTGAACTTTGAAGCTTAAAATTGTATGGCTTTAGACAAAAGGCAAACTGTAAATTAACGAAACCGCCTGTTACGGTTTGTCTATCAACTGATGATCTAATCACGCTGGTGAATTTAGAATGTTCGATTATAGATATCAGCTGTTATAACTTTCCTTGTCCAACTCAATTAGTAGAAAGATGCGTGAAATTAGTCACTGAAGTGCAGGTAAAGTTTGTGGACCAGAACAGAGTGAGGACCACATATAATCAATTTCAGCCTTTCGAAGAACAATGGCTTTATTTTAAAGCAAGTCATATTATAAAATTCGTTTACTTTTAATACTTCTTCATTTTAAGTTCATTTAATCGTTTTCGGTTAAACATCTCTGTATTTTAATTAATAAAATACTAAAATATTTTGTTCATTTTATATCATTTTTGTGATTTGTGGTATATGAACTGCAGATATGCAGTAAAACAGCAGTAGATGAAACGATTGTCGAGAACAATGAATGATTACCGTTTTTAATTTCCAGTCTATGACAAATATTTAACAAAATTTATGACATAGTAATAGATATAAAGTAAATTTATTTACTTCTAGACATATTATAAAATTATAAAAATTTAGAAAAAATGAAAATTTGAAATTATTACGATTTTATTTCAAATATGGTCCCTTTGCGGCAGTAAAAGATATGATTTTATCAGAATGAAAATTTACCTGGACATTTCTGATATCTTCATGTAGGTATTGCGTCCTATTAGAAATTGTATTCGTACATTTGGATAATTAAAAAAAATATTAAAAAAAACATGTTTTTTGCAATTTTTTGAAATTTTGGCCCCCTTGCGGCGGTAAAAGATATTAACCGATCGGTATAATATTTTACGAATTTATTCTTTATTACAAAAGGCAACTTTTCCGCTCTATTACATTTCGATTGTAAATATTTCGGTTTTTTCGACCCACCCTAATATATAACCATTAATTAATCATCACCGACCATCATCAAAAACTGCAATATTGTGAATATATATATATATATATATATATGTCAAATTTGAACGGAGGGTGGTTTCGCGGTCTGGGGGTCATGATCGATGAAAATATATCAAAATTTTTTGAAATCGCTTTCCTCCGAACGGCTGCAATAGGTAGCTTTTTGTAATGAAAGCTACCTAAAAGTAATTAAACATGTGTTTCAGCGTTTTTGGAAATTCACCCTTAAGGTGGTTAATAGAGGGTGTTGAAACTTTTAGAACATTTGGCCATAATCTCACCAGTCGTTTTAGGTAGAAGCGGGAAATTCTTGAAAATAAATCTACTAAAAAATAATTGAAAACATGTTTCAGCGATTTTACGAATTCCCCACACTACTGGGTTTAACCCCTTAACCTACAATGACGGGCATAGCCCGCGTACGATGATTGAGTCAAATGTAAATTCATCTTACCACTAAAATTTCACAGTAAATATAGTTTAATTTAATCGTCGAAATTCCATGATTAAACAAGGCAAAAATCTCTATTAAATTTTAGTGGTAGCTATGGATTTTCCAAACCGTGAGCTGTTGAAGGTAAATCGTAGGTTAAGGGGTTAAATGGCGGGGGGTCGAAAAGTTTAGTGCATTAGGCATATCTCAGCAGCCATTTCAGGTAGAAGCGTGAAATTCAAGATAACAAACATACTAAAAAATAGGTAAACACGTTTCATCTTTGCTAGATATATATTGATTTAAGGTTCTTTTAGAGAAACCGACCAGCGAAGCGGGCGAAGTCCGCTAGTATGGTTATAAAAGAAACATCAACAAAGTCAAAATTGCATGTTTCTGCCATCTATGAAATAGGGCACGAACTTTTGCAATCCCCAATATCTGTGCGTGCTTATTATCAGATACCTCCCTTATCAATTAACATATCTCTGTGAGTATTACATTTTTCCAAATAGCAATTTAATAGATGGTAGAGAACCATTGATAATCTTAAGTCATATGATTAACTAATTTTTATTTTGTCACATACCACCTTTTTCATCTGAGCTTTTCAAATCTTTATCAATTAGTATAATTGAGTTAAAATATAACTATTCGGATGTGGCAATTCCAAAACTTTCTTCTATATCATACATGTTAATATTTTCTGAAAAATAATGCATAGTAGTGCCATCCGTTAGGTAATTTACACCAAAATCTAATCAGCAACTACTTATGCCAAGTTGTAGCTGAATTTGAAGTTTCATGAAAATCCGTGCATTAGTTTTTGAGGTAGAACTATCGCGGAAATCGTAAAAAAATCTACATAGCAGCGCCACCTGTTGGTCAATTTTCTCCAAAAACTTATCAAGACCAATTAATGTCAGTGACTAACTTAATCTGAAGTTTAATGAAAATTCATTCATTAGTCCTTGAGATACAATTCTTGCGGAAATCGTGATAAATGCAGCCTAGCGGCGCCAC
This sequence comes from Maratus speciosus, assembly GCA_963932465.1. NCBI lineage: Eukaryota > Metazoa > Arthropoda > Arachnida > Araneae > Salticidae > Maratus > Maratus speciosus. Next base: position 609,230,194 of record OZ010791.1, on the reverse strand, counting down.
CTGTCGGGGGATTTACACTAAAACCTAAACAGTGCTAATTCATATCAGGTACTAACTGAATCTGAAGTTTGGTGAAAATTCGTGCATTAGTTCTTGAGATAGAGCTATTGCGATAATCATGAATAATGCCACATAGCAGTGACGCCTGTTGGGCGATTTGAACTAAAAAAGTAATCAGCACCAAATTATATAAAGGAATAACGGAGTCTGAAGTTTTACAAAAATCCGTGCATTAGTTCTTGAGATATAGCTATTGCGGAGATCGTGAAAAATGCAGCATAGCAGCACCACCTGTTGGGCGATTTGCACCAAAAAGTAATCAGCACCGGTTTATATCAGGGACTAACCGAATCTAAAGTTTTAATAAATTCCGTTCTTGAGACAGACCGCCCAGAAAATTTGTCTCATATATACAGAGACAGACAGACATTTTCTAAAAATATGTTTTTCGGGTTCTTGGACCCTTAAAACGTGTAAATCCGTCGAAAACCGGAATTCGAAAATTTTCATGAATCCGATACTTAGTTGTAAAGATAGACGAAAGTAATTAAGTGAAATCATTTCTACTATATATATTTTCAGAAATTTTGAACAAGACCTTTTAAACAATAAAACAACGGAACAGAATAATATTTCACTAAAGTTACTGATAATTTTTTAAAACAGATAATTAATTATGGTAGATATTTTTGATTTCGATATTTTATGATACATGAATAATAAATGAGATATGTATCTCAAATATATATATATTTTTTGTTGTTGATTTAAGTACAGCATTTGAATCCGTAGCACGCTAATGATTTTTTAACGATAGCATTTGATTAACGACTTTACCTTTTGAAAAATTTAAAGCAACTTTGATCATTAAGTTTATATCTAATTGTTATAGGTAAATATTTTAAAATATCTCTGGAATTTATGATCCATATGGAAACATGAAAGAATGATTAATTTTAATTTTATGTATTTTGATTTGATATGTAAATATTAATCTCTTCAATTTTCATTTTAGAGGATTCATTTTATACGTTTCAGCTCAGTCAATTTTTGCATAATTTTATATAAAATAGATTTTAGTTTTTGAAATTACTGTATAAAGTGTGTTAATAGAAACTATTTCAATCTCGTATTTAATGGTTAATAAGTACAGTCGTGGAAAAAAAAAGTAAACACCCCTACTAGCCCTTCAGCAAATTATCGTAGAAGAAAGGTACTGGTACCGAACGTTTGGAAATAAAGTCTACTTTTAAATGATGTATATAAAATTTGCTTAGGGTGCCATCTACATATTAAAGCGAACCCAAACTTTATCTTTTTTTAATGGCAATACCCAATTTTAACAAGATATTTCAAATCTTCGGTTCAAACTATGCCTAGGCACCAAATTGCAAGTCATTTGAATGATAAGTTTTTAAATTATAAACATTCACAATTTAGTGCTTCTAATGTTAAATTACATTTTGATATTTTTATTTATATCTCCTGAAATTATACTCCTAATGTGTTAATTTTTCGTATAGCAATAATACTAATACTCAAACATAACGTTGAATTTGCAGTTTTTATAATTTTATGATATGAATTATGAAATTAATATTCGAAAAAATTATGACTTGCAACCTACAATTTTTTTGATGGATTTAGATTTATTAAGTCCTGCTTTATGGAAATCTAAAATTTCACATTTTTCTTCCAGTAATTTTCAAATTATGATTAAAAAATGGCTAAATGATGTATTAAGGGGCCATCTGTGATAGAAGTGACTAGATATTTTGAAATGTCTTCTACTATCCTGTAATCTAGCAGACTTCAATGACTGCTTCAGTAGCGCTTAAGATGCCTTAATCAAGAAAGGAGCTCTCTCGGTCGACAATCGAGTATCGAACTTCAATTTGGATATAGCCCCTAAAATAAGCTTGTTTTAAAATAATTAATTTCTCGGAAACTTGTCGTACGAATTGCATACAAATTTGTTTTTAGGCTAATTGAAGGGTGTAGAGTTCATTTATACTCTCAGAATTGTGTACTGCTGTTGAAAGAAACAAAGTTGTGGCTCGTTTTAATATGTAGAAGGCCCCCTAAGCAAATTTTATATGCATCATTTAAAAGTAAACTTTATTTCCAATCGATCGGTACCAGTAACTTTCTTCTAAGATAATTTGTTAAGGCGTTAGTAGGTGTGTTTACTTTTTCCTCCACGACTGTACAGCATTTTATAATACTTTTAGATGGATATAAGTATCATACTTAATATCATAGAATTATAAAAACACAATGAAAAAAAAAAGGACTAAACATTCTCTAGATATGTGACTTTTTCTGGAATTATCTTCTCTTTTTTCCAGAAAAAGTCATGGATTTACAGGATTTTCAGTCTTTTTTTTTCATGAGAGAACAAATTTTTAATCTATCTGTCGTGTCCATTGGACCCGTCAGGTAGGCGGATAGTTAACTTTCAGGAAAAAAGATTCTTTGCATTTTTTAATACTTTGATATCCTTTTAGAAACAATACCATAGAACTGCTTGGAGTTTTCTTTTATACTGTTTTTATTGAAGATAAGTGCTACAATGTTATTTGATATCATTTCAGAAATAATACCATACAACTGCTTGAAGTTTTGTTTTATACTGTTTTTATTGAAGATAAGTGAAACAATGCTATTTTGATATAATTTCAGAAACAATACAATAGAACTGCTTGCAGTTTTCTTTTATGCTGTTTTTATTGATGATAAGTGTAACAATGCTATTTTGAAATCATTTCAGAAATAATACCATAGAAGTGTCTCATAGATAGCTCGGAGGGTTTTTTATACTGTTTTTATTGAAGATAAATGCAACAATGCAGTAGATATGCGTCTTAAGCTCCTCATTTTGTACGGTGTGATTTTCGGAACATTAGGGATTTTTTTTAGCATCACGTTTTGTATTGCTATCAAAATAAGTATAAAAGAAGTCACATAAATTCAAATCTACAACCTTATCTTGACGAGAGTACTTGAAATCTTAAACATGGGCTTCTTTATTGAAGTGTCTCCATTGGGATTCATAAAAAAAACTAGTATAAACTTTCTTCTACATAAATCACATCAATTAAATCATTTAAATAGTACAACAAATTACATCAATTTAGCACCAATTTATATTAAAGTATATCTAAATTTAAGGTTTGATGAAAATTCGTGCATTAGTTCTTGAGACAGAGCTTTAGCGGAAATTCTGTAAAATGTAGCATAGCAGTGCCACCTGTGAGTGATTTACAGCACAACATAGACAGCACTAATTGATATCAAGGTATATCTGAATCTGAAGTTTGGTGAAAATCGTGCATTAGTTATTGAGATAGGGCTATAGAGGAAATTCTGAAAAATGCAGCATAGCAGCGACACCTGTTGAGCGATTTGTACCAGAACTTAAACAGCACTAATTCATATCAAGGTATACCTGAATCTGAAGTTTGTTGAAAATCCAGGCATTAGTTCTTGAGATAGAGCTATTGCGGAAATCGCAAAAAATGCAGCATAGCAGCACCACCTGTTGAGCGATTTATACCAAAATGTATAAAACGTCAATTCATGTCAAGGACTGACTGAATCTGAAGTTTGATGAAAATCCGTGCATTAGGTATGGAGATTGAGCTATTGTGGAAATCGGGAAAAATGCTGCATGCCAGCACCACCCGTTGAGAGATTCACACCAAAAACTAATCAGCACCAATTTATATCAGGGACTAGCTTAATATAATTTTTTATTAAATTCCGTGCATTAGTTCTTGAGATAGAGCGTACACAAGATTTGTGTTCCATACATACAGACAGACAAACAGAGTCACAGACTCAGAGACAAACATTTTTGTAAAAAAACATGTTTTTCGGAATCTCTGACCCCTAAAACGTGTAAATTCGCCGAAAACCGAAAGTCGAAAATTTTCACGAATCCAATAATTTTTTCTTGTAAAGATAGAAGAAAGTAAAAATCGGTGATGTAATGCATTTATGCCCTTTACGAGGGAATTTTTTTTTTTTTCTCGTAAAGTGCGGAAGAATAATAAATTCGTTGAAACTGCTTCACTCTCTTAAAAATTATACTTGAAGAAAAAAATCTTTATTTCGATTATCATTAAGTATAATAAGTTAAATATTTCCTTTTTGATTTTAAACATGAGCAGTGGAAACACTAATTGGAATGACTAATTGAAAGCTTTATTACAGTAATTATTATACATCTTCATTTAAACCATTTCTCTTCAATATCAACGAAAAAAATCAGAATATGAATATATTAAGAATATCTAATGAAATAACTCAGTAAAAAATACAAACATGCATCTGTGAAACATTAAGAGATGAAGTTTGGAGATTAATTATAGCTCTACACGCTCACATAAAAAAATAGGTATTCAATTAATTAATAAAAACACAAAGATTTCACGCTGAATTGTATTTTTGACTAATTAAATTTAACTCATCAAATAACTATATCTAGGTTCATTAATTAACTGTCTACTATTAAATCATTTTTCCAAATGTAAATCAAGTAATTCTCTAAAGAATGCGTTTATGAATGTTTAATTAAAGTGAATGGGTAGACTTTTTTATTTAAGTTTAAGGAAAATAATTCGGTAGATTATATAATTTCTGCAATTTATTTCTATTTTATTGTATGTTATGTTCTATTAAAAAATATATATTTTGTATTATATTCGATGTTTAATTAGTTTAATTTTTTCCAATTATACAATTGAAAAAAAAAACTATATGTTACATTTAAAAATATAATTAGTGATTAAAGTATTATTAGGTATTTTCGCAGCAAATACCAAGGATTCAAAAACTTAAAACATGATTTTATTTTCTGTGTATGACATTAAAACAAGAATAAATAAATATACAAAATCATTTAAATACAAAAGTATAAGTAATAAAGTGCCATTAAAAAATAATAAGAATTTGACATTGGTAACTAATTTGCCTTTCTGGTTTCACTCCATTTACTCTATTTAAAAAATAAACAAATAATACAATTGTATGTATATAATAATAATAAATTTCGCCCTTTTACCTTAGTTAAATTATTCCAAATTCTTATATCTCACCTTTTTTAACTGTCTTTTAATAATATCTTAATTACTCTTTATATTTATCCTATGACGTAATTTCATCGTATTCTTTTATTTTTCTTATTTTAAAATTGATTTTGCTAATAACTATAACTTTTAATAATAATTAATTATTAACTATAATTTTGCTAATAACCTTAATTTGCTAATAGCTATACCTCTTTGTAAAATCTACTAATTCATTTTATTCTGAGATATTAAATTATTTTCTTTTCTCTTTCGAAGGTTATCAATACCATTTTATTTTTAATGAATTCATTCCATATCCCATAGTGCTTTACGCGAACTTCGTGGGCAAGGCTGTTTCCTTTATAAAGCTTCTGCCGGTAAGTAATAAGTTCTGTCAGCTACGTAGCGCGTCCCCGCCCCTCCGCTGTGTTTAAGCCTAGCACTGGTTCGACCTCCCTCTCCTTCTCCTTTCGCTTCACTGGATTGGCCTTGGGTTGAGAGCGTCCGATTGTACAGTCGTGGAAAAAAAATGTAAACACTCCTATTAACTCCTCAATAAATTATCGTAGAAGAAAATTACTGGTACCTAACGATTCGAAATAAAGTGTACTTTTAAATGATGTAAATAAAATTTGCTTAGGGAGCCAACTACATATTAAAACGAACCCAAACTTCATTTTATTCAATGACAATACCCACTTTTAACAAGATATTTCAAATCTTCGGTTCAAACTATGCCTAGACACCAAATTTCATGTCCTTTGAATGATAAGTTTTTGAATTATAGACATTCAAATTTTAGTGCTTCTAATGTTAAATTACATTTTCATATTTTTATTAATATCTCCTAAAATTATACTCTTTATGTGTTAATTTTTTGTGTAGCAATAATACTAAAATACCAAAACATAAATACGTTGAATTTGCAATTTTTTAAATTTTATGATATGAATTAGAATTATGGAATTATTATTCGAAAAAATTATGAATTGGTGCCTACAATTTTTTTGATGAATTTAGATTTATTACGTCCTGCTTTATGGAAATCCAAAATTTCACATTTTTCTTCCAAATAGTTTTCAAATTATGCCTAAAAAACGGCAAAATAATGGTTTAAGACAGAAGTTTTATGACAGAAGTGACTTGATATTTTGAAATTTCTTCTGCTATCCTGTAATCTAGCAGTCTTCAATGAGTGCTGGAGTGGTGCTTGAGACGCCTTGATCAAGAAGGGAGATCTCTCGGTCGACAATCGAGTATCGAACTTCAATCTGGATACAGTCCCTAAAATAAGCTCATTTTAAAATAATTAATTTCTCGGAAACTTATCGTGCGAATTGCATAAAAATTTGTTTTTAGGCTAATTGAAAGGTGTAGAGTTCATTTATGCTATCAGAATTGTGTACTGCTACTGAAAAAAAAAAACAAAGTTATGGTTCGTTTTAATATGTATACGACCCCCTGAGCAAATTTTATATACATCATTTAAAAGTAGACTTTATTACCAATCGTATGGCACCAGTAACTTTCTTCTACGATAATTTTTTGCAGAGTTAGTGAAGGGTGTTTACTTTTTTCTTTCCACGACTGTACTTCAGTGCGTTTTTCTAATATTTAACGTCTTACACTTGCTTGGAGAACAGAATTCTGTACGATCTTGTGTTGTTATAAAAAATGCACGTCACTTGGAGAGTGGTTCGTCAGTTAGTCGGGATGATGTTTCTGAACATTTTTATCATTCTACAGCTATGGGACCATACTCGAAACTGTGTACTGGTAGACTAGTGGAGCTAACTAAATTTACCTATCGTCAATAAATTACTTTTTGGATTGATCTCTGCTTCTGTCGTTATTCCTGGGAAAATTCCTAAGATTTCAACCTATCCTTGCCTTACCTCCAACCATGACGACTCGACTGCACATCAATAAATTTGGTTAGTGATATTTTCGACAGGCTATAATATCCGGTCGTACATAATTAGCTTACATCCATTAATGCTACTATTAACACGACATGTTTTGAGAGAATGTTACATGTGTATTTAAAAAAAATCATATCAGTCGTCCACCAGTTTTAAGAATCTTAATTTAATTGTCCGTGATGTCCAAAAAATTGGCGACATCTGTGCTAGATAATTTGTCAATTCGAGTATAGATAGAATGGTGTCAATGGATCATTAACCCATTAGGGACCATGGGTGCATATATGCACCCTCAAAAAGAGCATACAATATTTGTTTTAGGTACCAGTAAAAAAGAAAAGTAATATTTAGTTTCTTAATTAGAAAATTTTCGCGATTGTTTAAGTAAAGGTAATTAAAAAAAAAAAATAGTGCCAACCGAATAAAACTTCTGTAAAAACCGCCAGTCCCGAAGGGGTTAATCCTATTGTAGTTCATGGTACAAAAATTTGAACTCCATTTTATACATAGCATTCTTTACATAAACGTAAAATAAACATTAATGGATTCAGATTGCAGTTTTAAATATACTTGTTTTATTCTTCTTCTTCTTCTTATTATTATTATTATAATTGACCCAGAAATGTTATTTCTTTCGGGCAACAATTGAAGTGCCGTCCCTAAAAAAATTAAACAAAAACCTAATTTGCAGAACAAATTAAAAAAAAAAAAATTATTTCCTAAATTGTTTAAGCCCAAGAAGGGGCAGATATTAAGATATTTCATTCAATTCGTTCTACATTTAATGTTAATTTTTTGTAACAAATAAGCTAAACCAATTGAACATTAAAAAATAAAACTTAAATTCATACAATATAATGCTTTAAACACCTATATACTTAGATTTCGATCAAATGAAATCGAAATAAATCTTAGACTTTTTTTTAAAGTTTCGTACTTTGCATGTACCTTATCATATTATGTACAATCGTCATAAACATAATGCAAAATCTGCAGTACAAATATTTACAACTTAAAAATGGAAAAAAAGTCTAAGATTTATTTCAATTTCATTTGATCGAAATCTAAGTATATAGGTGTTTAAAGTATTATATTGTATGAATTTCATTTTTATTTTTTAATGTTAAATTGGTTTAGCTTATTTGTTACAAAAATTTAACATTAAATGTAGAACGAATTGGATGAAATATCTTAATATCTGCCCCTTCTCGGGCTTAAACAATTTAGGAAATAATTTTTTTTTTTTTTAAATTTGTTCTACAAATTAGATTTTTGTTTAATATGTCATGTTTTTTAATAACTACTGCATTCAGACAAACACATTTCAAAACTAATGGAGGGTATCACCATCAGGCTTTGATTTGTACGATATCGCATCACAATTTGTGATGCAATTTACCTATGTATAATTCAAAATGTTTCACAAGTGCAGTAATGCAGGTTGTTGTAGTTTGGTAAAAAAATTACAATCTGAACTTAAAAAATATGCTTGAAAATGTCATTTTTTCCCACTATGACGTCATATTCATCTTCTTTTTAATTCTTAAAAAGAAAAAATTATTTTAGTTTCTTCAGTTTCATGTTTCACGTGAAAATCATTCAACTAAAAATAGGCAAATTATTATTACGGCTTTTGAATTATTTACTACAATAAAGAAAAAATGTTAAATTTTATTAAAAAATGTCCGTTGATTCTCAATGAAAAAAACGAAATTTGGAATTATTAAGAAAAATATTTGAATAATGTAAATAAAAATTAGCCCATGTTACTCTCTAGATTATAATCCACCTATATGCAAAGGCATTTTATGATCCGTTTTGATCCTGACGTCTGGCAAATGTTTTTACACTTTGAATTTATAATATTATTAGAATTAGCAAAGAATTAAAAATGAGTGGCATCAGGGACAAAAAGGTGGGAAGAAAAAATGAAAAAGTTATGATCTCCATAGGCTTTTCTATGTTAAATTAACATTGAGAAGTGACACTGGAAATAAATAAGTATTGCGCTGCCGCGCAATACTTAAATAACGTTCCGTTACGTAAGCCAGCCGTAAAATGAAGCAGATGTATCATTGTAGATTTAAATACTGAGAATCATTACTACATATTTTTAAACTTCTAAACATAGCACATTTTCAATTTTTACACCTTCGAATAGGAAAAAAAGTACTTTAAAATGCAATTTGTTTTAAAACTGCATCTCAAATTATTTTTGAGACATTATTTTTTTTTTGTACTTTTTAAAGCCATTTCTGTAATGATGGCAACTGAAGTACTCCCTTTCTGTTGAAAGTAAAGGAAAAATAGTTGGAAAATAGTAGATTACTATAAATTTTTGTTACAACGGAAAAAAAAAATTGTAATTAAAATACCTGCTATGCCAAGAATATCGCTTTCTATAAAAATACATTTTAAAACATATATGTGGGACCCTTTTTCTCCGCATTTACTTAATTTTTATCAAAAAGCATAAAGATGCAATTTTCTAAAATCGTGTATAATAACTTTTTCCGAATTTTGAAAAAAATATAAATGAATGATTTTTGGTAAACAGTAAGCTGTTATGAACTATATTTAATTTCCACTGTCCATATTAATGTTACAAACAATTGAAGGCTCATGAATTATTAGATACCCCATTTTTTTTTTGTCAAGTTTCTTGAATGAAGAGAAGTCTTCTTGCTGGGTTTGTGTATTTTTCCGCGATCGTGACGTCATATGCATACTTTTCTATAGATGTTGTTTAAGATTGGATCGTAAATGTGGATTTCTTGAGGGGGATGCAAATGACGTCATTTTATATCAAATAAAAGCATGCATTTTAAGTCTTAAGAACTGAAATGCGTTTTATACTATCTATACTTATATATATATTTATTTTGTCGGGGGCGACACAAAATTATGAAAAAGAGAGAGAGAGAAAAAAAAAATAAAAATAAAAATAAATAAAACAGAATCCTGTTTTCTAGTGCGTCAGTTCTTAAGATATCAATTCCAATTAAATAATTAAATTTATTATAAATCTTCTTAGTATTTTCTACAACTTTTATATTGACAAGTTTTTGATAGGACCAGTTCTTACAGCTAAAACAAATTAAAAATATATAGTGGTTGAAAATAAAAGTTATCGTATTAGCCCCTTCGGGACGGGAGCCTTTTACGTAATTTTTAATCTTTTGTCACCGTTTTTTAAAAACAGAAATTTGTGATTTCTTGAATCGAGAAAATGCGCTGATTAAATAAGACAAATTTTACAGTAAAATTTTACTGGTGAGGAAAAACAAGGATTCTGAGCGCTTCATGTGGCACGTATACGTGCCGCTCGTCCCCAAGGGGTTAACATGGTTCTGACAAGACCAGTTCTTACAGAAAAAATAATTTAAAAACTCGTAAAAAGCGACCAGATAGAATTGTTAATTTGGATTTATCTGTGATCTTGATATAGTTTTTGTTGGTGAAATTAGTACTTAATTTTGAAATCTACCTAGACTGCTGGCTAAACAGGCAAGAAATTTTTAATATTGGGATCTCATTATGGTATTCCAATGAAGCGTATTCTACAATTTATTTAAGCTTCAATTACGTAGTGTACACTGTTAAAAATAGTGTGAAAAATTACCTCTGTTTTTAAAAGCTCTCTTTTTTCTGACCAGCGAAAATGCTACGTAAACACCTATGAAGCGTTTTCGTTGGTCAGAAAATAGATCGCCTTTAAAAACAGAGGTAATGTTTCACGATATTTTTAGCAGTGTAGCTCTCCTCTACAAGAATCCATGACCTATACGAAGGAAATATAAACATAAAATGACTAGAAAACAGGAATTATGCTTTTTCAGAATTTAGTGTCGCCCCCCGATGAAAAAAAAAATATGTATATTTAAATAGTACAAAACCTATTTCAATTTTAAGACTTAAAGCACACACTTTTATTTTATTTAAAATGACGTCATTCGTATCCGCTTAAGAATTCCACATTTACGATCCACTCTTAAACATCTACAGTAAAGTATGCATAAGGATGTCACTATCGCAAAATAATACACAAATGCAGTAAAAAGATGCCGTCATTAAAGAAACTCGACAAAAAATGGCTATCTAATCATTCATAAGCATTCATTTGTTTGTAACATTAATATAGAAGATTTCAGTCGTGACGTCAGTCATGACGTTTTGGTTGGAAACTGACTCCAAACAAACGGTTGCTATGTTGTATTTTCTATTTTGTTTGTGTGATGCAGCTATATCTTATATCTATATCTCACATCTAAGTGTTTTAATACTTGATATGTACTGGTAACATTTTCCACAATTTATATTTAAAAAGAAATGACGCATAGCAACCGTTTGTTTGGAGTCAGTTTCCAACCAAAACGTCATGACTGACGTCACGCTGAAAGCGTCTACAGATACTTAAAATTAAATATAGTTTATAATAGCTCCATGTTTTAACAGAAATTATTCGTTTATATTTTTTCAAAATAGCACGTATTTTAATTACATTTTCGTTCGGTTGTTACGAGAAAATGGCAACAAAAAGATATAAATGCTATTTTTCAACTATTTTCTCTTTACTATCTACATAAATGGAGTACTTGAGTTGCCAAAATTAAACAAACGGTGCTAAAAACTACAAAAAAAATAAATGGAGATACAGTTTTCAAACAAATTGCATATAAAAGTACTTTTTTTTTTTTTTTTTTTTTTTTTTTTTTCAATACGACGGTATAAAATTTGAAAATGTGCGATGCTTAGAAATTAAAAAAATTGCTATAGAGCATTTAATCGCACAATGATACATGTGCTTTGTTTATTGCTGGGTTTTGTAAATGTAACGTTATTTTTTGGAGACAAAATAAGCTGGGAGAAAGAAATAGCATACCGTCCCGGGGGCTAAAAACTTCTAAAGCAATAGCAATGAACACACCTCTTTAGGGACGATGCGAACAGATTCTTGCATAGTTAGACAACAGTGTCTAGAAATATAAAGTGTGGAAATTGCTTATCCCCTTCAGGGGCAAGTAATTGTGTTTCTGTAATGTCAAATTCACACCGGAATCTGGAAAAAGATTTATTGCAAAATAAGGAAAATCAATTTTACCACTTTTATCCACCAAAGTTAGTAAAGTAAAATTTAATAGAAATTTTCTGGTGCAAAACTTCATTAATCGTAGGTGGGATAAAATATATCCCACCGCCCCTCAAGGGGTTATACCGGTATTGCTATAGAATGTATAATCAAAAACACATTTTGTTAGGCAGCGTTGCTATCGAATTTAGTGCTTAACCCTTTCCGGTACGGACAATTTTTGTTGTAAAATGATGAAGTGATTGACTGACACCGGCATTTTAAAACGACTTATTTAGAAATTAAAAACATGTTATTTTAACTGTTCATTGTAAGAGCAAAATTTTTCTAAAATATTCCTGGTGCCGTTCGTAAGTTTGGAATTAAAATTAAGTATCCCGACCGGGGCACACTGTGCCGGAAAGGGTTAAAAGTGTAAACACTAAGCGTTAGATACAAGCGTCTAGAAATACGTGATGCGAAATACACTGGTGTGCAAAAATTAAGGACGAGACTTTTTTTAACGTCGTGCAAAAATTAAGGACGAGACTTTTTTTAACGTCGTACAGAAGTTCTGCAAATCGGTAGAAATTGTACCATAATATCCTCGAGATATAAGAAAATGGGAAAAGTGAACAAAATTTCGTAAAAAGGACACAAATCCATTCTGTCTTTTTGTGCTGCTGCTATGTTGATTTCTTCATTTCGGCCTTAATTTTTGCACACCAGTGTACATTTAACTCATTAAAGACTCACGCTGCGTTTTCGCAACATTATACACAATATATATATATAATATAATATATATATAATATAATAATATATATATATATTAAAAAATATAACAATATATATATTAAAAAAAAGAAAAATGTCCATTAAATCCAATCAGACCCGAATCTGTCGATAAACCTTGTAAGTAAATAAAATTGGAAAGTAAAATAATTTTTATAAGAAATGATGGTGTGAAATATTTAAAAAAAGCATTGAGTTTAATTCTTGAAATGTTTAGTATTAACTTATTTATAAATAGCAAAAATTTTTGTCATCTATTTCTAAAACCAATGCGACAATTCCAACTGACTTCATGTTTATTATAGAATCTTGCTTTAAATATATCCTGAAGGCTTTTGTAAAAAAATAAATATAGTTTAAATCTTCTAACAAGTTGACGTAAACATCTTTAAACGTTAAGGTTTACTCCCACATCTTCAAAATCGGTTTAAATAAATAGGATTGAAAATTTCTAAAAAAGTGTTTCTCTATAAAATAGAATATAGTGTAATCTCATTTTAGAAAAGAAACCTGTACAAAATGCTGCTAAAATACTTTATATTGCTGTATTATCATGAGTTTTTAAAAACGTTTTTATCCTACATGAATATTTAAAAGATATCTAACAGATTATACTATACAGGGTGATCCAAAAGTCAGGAACAAATTCAAAGATTAATAAGTAGAAAAAGAATAAGGATAAATGATGCAGTTTATACTCGAACGGATGGAGAAGAAGCCGAATTTTTTTCTGACGAAAGCAAAAATGAATGCTTGAATTGTTTATTGAATAGAACCTGTTCCAACCGGTTCCAAAAGTGAAATTATCCTCACATACAAAAACTGTAAGCAAAATCGAAAAAGTTCAAACGCACAAATAAAGGTTATTGACCTTAGGTACCCTATGCAAAAAAATCCTTTAAATATTATATGATGCGAGCGAGAAATCTGTAAAAAAATCTTCCATGGGATTAACATTAACGTTCTCGTCAGTTTTTCTTTTATATGAGGGTGGTTTCTCTGTCTGAACCGGTTCCAAAAGTGAAAGTATCCGCGTATAAAAAACTGTAATAAAAATCGAAAAAGTACAAAGGCACATTATAAGATATCGACCTCAGGTATCATATGCAAAAAACCCCCTTAAAATACAAGCGAGAAATTTGTAAAGATTTCTCCCATATCTTTAATATTAGCTTTTTAATTTCTCCACATCACTATCAATTTACGTTGAGGCTCTTAAGTGCAAAACCCTTTTCCACCTCACCCCCTTTTTAATTTCTTCTATCTTTACAAGAAGAAGGTTTTGGATTCGTGAAAATTTTCGAATTCCGGTTTTCAACGGATTTACACGTTTTAGGGGTCAGAGAATCCGAATAACATGTTTTTACAAAATGTCTGTCTGTGAGTCTGTTTGTGCGTGTGACACAAATTTTGTGTGCGCTTTATCTCAAGAACTAATGAACGGAATTTAACAAAACTTTAGATTCAGTTAGTTCCTAATATAAACTGGTGCTGATTACATTTTGGTGTAAATCGCCCAACAGATGGCCCTGCTATGCTGCATTTTTCACAATTTCCAAAATAGCTATATTTCAAAAACTAAGGCACGGTTTTCTATAAAGCTTCAGATTACGTTAGTACTTGATATAATTTGGTGCTAATTAATTTTTAGCGTAAATCGTCCAAAACGTGGCACTGGTATGCGACATTATTCATGATTATCGCAATAGCTCTGTCTCAAGAACTAATGAACGGAATTTAACAAAGCTTTAGATTCAGTTAGCCCTTGATATAAACTGGTGCTGTTTACTTTTTGGTGTAAATCTCCCAGCAGATGGCACTGCTATGCTGCAATGTTCACAATTTCCGAAACAGGTATGTCCCAAGAACTAATGCACGAATTTTTATAAAACTTCAGATTCAGTTAGTACCTGATACAAATTGGTCCTGATTAGTTTCTGGAGTAAATAGACCAACAGGTGGCGCTGCTATGTAGATTTTTGTACGATTTCCGCAGGAGTTCTACCTCAAAAACTAATGCACGGATTTCCATCAATCTTCGGATTCAGCTGCAACTTGACATAAATTGTTGCTGGTTAGATTTTGGTGTAAATCACCTAACTCCTGACACTGATATGCTTCATTTTTCAGGAAATATTAACATGTATGTGATAGAAGAAAGTTTTGGGATTGCCACGTCCGACTAGTTTTAACATCTTTTTGCATTTGAAATCTTTAAGTGACTTCCGTTTGGAAACAAGATGGCTGGAGGTGCGATGAAGCTGTTCAGTGAATTTGGTCGAGAACTTGGTAAGCCCTATACACATGATCATTCACATCCAAATTTATTCATAAAGACGAGTGCATGACAAAAAAAAAAAAAAAAAAAAAAAGCAATTTAACAAATTACAACGACCATTTGGAAAATGATTTTTTCAAAGGCTAAAATTTAAGACATAAAAAATAGCACGGAGTTGATCATACATTACGCACGCCATGGGTTAAACATTAATAGTGTTATTACACGTAAAAATTGCAAACGACAAAAATCGCCGGCGACTCGTCAGATTTCCTGAAATTTACGTATTATCCACCTGAAACCCAAGCATTTCATTGGCTGTTCGGGAAAAGGCTTTTCCATCGTCAGATTTCCAAGAAATCAGACGACCCATTTTAAATGAAATTTCATTCTTAAACTTCTAAGCATCCCACAATATTACTTTTTACACCGTCGTATAGAGAAAAAAATGTACTTTTAAATGCAATTTGTTTGAAAGCTGTATCTCAATTTGTTTCTGAGTTATTCATTTTCTTTTTTTGTAGTTTTTATTACTTTTTTGTCATAGTGGCAACAGAAGTATCCATCGCTGTTGAAAGTAAAGGGAAAATACAGATTACTGTATAGACCAATCAGAAAACGAATAAAATGCGGATTCAACTAATAAAACGCCTCAGATATGTTTTTGATTTCCTACCTTGACAGAGGACAACAACCATTTTTTCAAATGATAAAAAAAAATGTATTATAAAAAATATGCGTAATAAGACTAGGGGTGGTGGACAATAAGAACCGTGGAAGTTTCATCATATTCAGAGATATCGCATCTTTTACTTCTTTTTCGTTCTTTTTTATGAGATATTAAATTTTTTAGTTCGAACTAATCAATGTCATGAGAATTAGTTCGCATAACCGAACAAATTATAACATCATTGCTAATAAAATATTTCAGGACTTTCTGATTAGTTCGAATTGACTGCGTTAAAATTATCACGAGTGCGCTCTACAGTAAAAATAGTGCGAAGGATACGAATTTTACGATAAATATGATATGATAAGATAAATACATATTATTTATAAAAATATGTCGATTAACTGATTAATCATCGTGCAATTAAACTCACCTGAATAATAATAAAATCTAATATTAAAGTCAAAATTAGGATTACACCCAAATTTGATGCAAAATACATGCAAATATTTTCGCTGATGTATTCATACTTTCCAAACTTCGATTTAATTTTGTAAAATGTCGTTTAATTTTATGGAGGTTAAAGACTTATCGAACCAGAAAATATTTAAGAAACAAAATCAAATAGAATCCCTTTTCTTTTTTTAGTTATAATACTTCATAATTTAAATCATTATTCTTGAGCAAGTATGCGTGCTGAACAGTAGAGCAGCCGGGGTTACCTAGCTATTATCAGCTTAACACCCAGTCTGAAGATTTAATGTCTTACTAATTAATGAGCCGTTGGGAAAAAATAAAGGTGTAAATGTTAAAAACTACATAATAATAAGGAAAAAATATTAAGGATAGAATCTAAAATTAAGAACTTATTTTTAAGAGGTAAAAAATTAAAGTCTTTTAACACAGATGAAGAAATAAGAATTATATTAAATATAGGTCTAACTGTAGTTGCAAGAACTACTTAAAAGTGTACCGTATAGACATGAAATTAAATATATAATATTACTTAAAATAAATTTTGTGGTAAAAGACGTTTTTAACAGACATTTTACGAAGTTAAGTTAAAAGTTGGTAAATATGTGTATTCTAGTTAAATATACAGTTTCTGTTCTCATTAACTATAAACGAAATTAGATTCTACTAAAGGAAAAAGCTTCGGATTCGTATAATAACATTTTTCTTTAAAATAAGGAGAAAAATGTACTTAAATGAAATTTACTTAAGCTCTTAATTAACTCTAAGAAACTCTTAAATTAAATGACTAATTGAAAGATCTTTTTTTGAATTATAATACTTCATAATTTAAATCATTATTCTTGAGCAAGAAAAATAAATCATAGAAAAATACTTCAATAAAATGCAAAAGAAAATGTTTAGCGATTAATTGGGGTGTTCCACACACCACAAAAAATAAAAATTCGGCAGATTAAGAAAACCGTGTGTTTTCATGCTGAATTGTATTTTAGCCAATTAAAATTTACTCATCAAAGAAGTATACCCGAGTTCATTAATTTACCTTTTTTGTTATATGATTGTTCCGGCTGAAAAGCAAAAAATCCTTGAAAGAATGTCCTTTTAATATTTTAATTAAAGTAAATTGCATATTATAAGTTTTTATTTTCTTTTTAAGATATAATTCATTAAATCATATATCATATGAGGTTTGTATTTCCATTTTACCGTAAGTTAATTGTCTTTCTCAATAAGAATTTCCGCGATAAGAAATATTTTATCTTAGCCATTGTATTCGATTTTACTTTATTGCAGAATTAAAAAAACAGATTTTTTTAATCTTTAGAGTATAGTTAATGGCATTTTAGCAGTAAAGATTTCGTATATTTGAATATAAAAGATAAATTTGATTATTTTGAATGGTGTCATATATTTTTCAAATTATACAAAGGAATATAAATGTATAAAATTAAACAATAACGTTTTCTTCATGGATTGTCTAATTTAAGAAATCAAACGAAATTAAGAGTAATAAACTATTCCAATCAATCCTCCTTATAAATATTTATGAAATTTCGCAAAATATCAGAGAATGTATTCTGTTATTTTAATACTGTCCATTTAACGAATTTTAAGGCGAGGGAGAAATAAAATATTAATGTTTATCATTTTTTATTGCGCGTAATGTTTTCTCTATATTACATCCTATGAAGAAAGTTATAAAATTTTGCAACATCGCTTTATTTAAATTCAGCTATAAATCTATAAAATGTTTTATGTTTGTTCCTGTATAAATCTCACATAATTTGAAAAAAAAAAAAAATGCAGTATTGAAGATTATAGCAATTAATTTTAAATTCTTGCATAAGAAATCATTTTATAATCTATCTATACTAATATTATAAAGAAGTAAAGTCTGTTTGTTTGCCTGTTTGTTTATTTGTAGAATGTAATCTTTGGAACTAACGAACCGATTTCAAAAGTAATGGTATCAAATTGATGGTGTTAGTCTCTGTTCCAACATAGGCTTACATCTTATGTCGGCGCCATTAGCCCAAACGGGGATGCAGAAGCAGAAAACGGTCTAAAAATGCGATTTTTGTGTTAATTAAGGGCGTAGAAACATGAAATTTGGCATGATAGTTACTTATAAGATATAAATGAGCTCTAAGAACATTTCTTTAAAAATTCAAAATATAATTTATAGACATAAAAAAATAGAATTATAAACTAAAAAATTTAAACATGCAAAAAATATGCATTAATACTCTTTTAATATAAAATAATTTTATCTTTATGTTGATTCAATCATTAATCCATTTAATATGCATTAATTACAGTTTTTAACAATTTCCAACATAGTTGAAATGTGTTTATAAACTCCGTTTCTCTGTCCGTGTTCTATCTCACGTAAATATAGTCGATTACCCTGAAATTTATATATGATATTGGTGTTTACAGTGGCATGTTCTGTATTGAAAATAAACTGTGTAGCGTTTACGGTTCATTTAGAAGGACATTCAAAAGAATTCTGTTACATTACGGCCTATGGGGAAATATCGTTTGTGGTGTATATAAATGATATTACGGTATTTTAAACATATTAAGATTTATTTATATCACTAAGGTGTATTACAAAGCACTTATTGTAGAGTCTGGTGTGCACATAATTTATCGTTCATTTACAGAGAGACACAAAAGTAATTGGTTACAGTACTGCCTATGAACAATAATTGCTGGAACTGCGTTTTCCGTTGTAGTACACGTTTTTAAATTTAACTATGATTTTGCATATTACTTACTGTGTATAAATTTTATAGTTCATATACGGGGCTACACAAATGATCTCAAGTACATTTCCATTTATTGCAGGAAATTGCTGAATAGAAAATTTTAACTGTGTTATGCATTTAATTGAACTAACTTTTAGCATTAGCATACTGCTTAGTATGCATACAAATCTATAGATTATATACAGAGCTACACACAAAATTCGAATATTTTTCAGACTACTGATGGTTTTGAAATGCGTTATGCATATTCAAGACATATTTCACCTTAATAAATTATAAAGTTTTATTATAGTATTCTGAATGTATTGGAAAACGTTACAGAATCTATGGTGGTTGCATGATTTTTCTTTCTTATTTAATTCTGATTTTGGAAATTCTAGTCAGATGTTTCAATAAGGCTAGGTTTTCTTGTTTCACATTTCAGTTTCTGATCTGCGCTTTTTATTACGTTTTACCGCCTGTAATTATTACCCATTAAGTCGATAAAAATACAATTCCTCTTTTATCATGGAAGACGATAGTATTCCAGTGACGCAGCCTTAAGCCTAAAATCGTATCGTATCGTATCGTAGAATTCGTAGATGGCGGAACTCATATATACAACTAACTCGACTTCAAAGAAAACGCGAAAAGTTGCCTTTCAATAACTCGGCGAATATAGCTCTTATTATTCTGATTTTTTCAGAACAGTCTTATTTCTGCAGTCTAATGCTATTCTGAAATTTTTACATTTCTACGTGCAGTATATTTTGAGATCTCGAAACCCATTTTTAAAGTTACTTTGTTATGTAAGAAGTTCCTAATTTCCATTTCTGGAAAACGGTTCTAACGATTTTCTTTAAATTCATATATAATAGAAATATGTTTTATGTGAAGGGAATAAGATAACATTTGTTTCCGGGAAAACTCTAATTTTCTTTTTAATTCACTTTTATTTTCCTCCGAAAAAGATCTTATTAAAATTAATATATATTATGAATCTATTTTAGATGAACCGAATAAGATCCTTTTTGTTTCCAAGAAGACTCTTATTCGTTTTATAATAAGCATGAAAAATCGGACTATATTTTTCCACTATTTATGGGAATTTCACCGAAAATGTGCCTATTGTATTCATGCGCTTAATTTCTTCTGACCAACGCTTAGTGAAAAAGCTTGCGAGCCTTCCGTAGCTCAGTCGGTTAAGTGCGTGCCTCGCAATACGTAGGTTGCGAGGTCTGTCCTCTTTGAAGTAGCAAGCACTTTTTTTTTTATCAAAGTAAATTTGATTTTGTTTCTATAAAAATATATTTATTTATTTTGATTTTTTTTTCTTTAAGAGTTTCACATATCACTATTTCGTGACAATTTTTCAGACGATAAAAATACTGTAAAATCTGTCTAAGGCGGACTCTGTGTAAGCCCGAAATGTGCCTACCGCGGAAAGACTTTCAAGTCCAGGCGAATCCATTCAAAATAACATTAATACGTGCTCCATAAGCCGGAATCTGCCTAATGCGGAAACGGAAAGGTCTTTAAGGTCCGCCGAAAGCCAATTTTTACATAAGACAGAAAAAAAAATATTTTAATACCGAAAAGCATTCGGTAAAGGGAACTTTAAAACTGATAGATAGATCAAATACATATAATAAATAAATACATATAAAATACAATATAAATAAAAGCACATTTTTATGCATTCATTTGTTTACAGAGAGAAAATTTTAATTTTGAAATTTTTCAGATTTAATGATAAGGAAAAGAAAATACGCAGTTTCTATTTGTTCAATCTACAACAGTTTCTTTGTATTTACAATTTTTAACACAAATAAATTTCTGTTTTTCTACGGTACATAAATTTAAATTATGCGTTTTTATTTTTTCCATTGCCCTTATAATAAAAAAAGAAAAAAAAAACAGGCCGTAATTCTTCCATTACCTTTATAATAATAATAATAATAATAACATTAAATTCGTGCTGTTATTCTAACTGTAAATGGAAGACTACGAGATTTTTACAAAATGTCATACATTCCAGGCATGTGATTTCCGCGTTTTTGCACACCAGTATATTCTTAGAGAAAATGATATTTCATTTAATCGAAACATTTTTGCGATTTAAGAGAACAACATTTTCTCTAAGAATATACTGGTGCGCAAAAACGCGGAAATCGCATGCCTGACATTCAAAATTTTGCAAAAAAAAAAAAAAAAATGCAAATAAATTGCAGTTTTATACTTTTATCTTTGGGGGAGGACGAGGGGGCTCAAACAAAGGTTTATTAAACCATCTCTTTAAATCAAAAGAGCATAAAATGTAAAATTTGTCATGTAAATTTATTTTTTTAAATATATTTAAATTATTTTTTAGTTTCAGAACAACAACAACAAAAAATATATATATACCTTGCAAACTTCCCATGTATTCACAGAAAAAAATAAACTAAATAAAACCTGGAATTAAATAATTCAGTTGGCTAAATGAATTATTAAACCATTGCCTTGCATTAAAAAAATTACAAGGTACAAAATATAATTAAAATCTGTTCCTGAAATAATTTAAGTTGGTAGTTAAATAGATCAATAATTAAATGATTTTCTGCATGGTATCGCCATCTGTTGACTAAATTCGGCATTAACAATAAATGGGAAATGTATTCACAGAAAAAATTAAGGGAAATAAAAATTCAAATTAAATAATTCTGTTGGCTAACTAAATTATTAAACCGTTGCCTATCATTAAAAATTTCAAGGTACAAAATTTAATTAAAATCTGTTTTTGAAGTAATTTAAGTTGTTTGTTACATGATTAATTAAATCCATCAATAATTAAATGCCTCTCTGCATGGTATCGCCATCTATTTGCTAAATTCAGCATTAACAATAAATAAGGGGGTGGGGAATATTACCATAAAATTTTCTTTTCAATAATGGGAGCAATAATAATGTATTTTATGCATTTTATACAGTTGTATCCAGTAAATCTAATATCCCACCACCCCAATACAACTAAAAATTGAACATTTACATTAAAGTAGCAATAAATGTTATGTCACATGTTAGTGTTATGTTAGATGTTGATAGATTAAAAACTTACATGATGGAAAATTACTTCTTAAAAAATAAAAAAATCAGTAATTTCCCAAATAAATTTTATTTGAAAGTATTTTTTTGCTTACAATTTTATTGTATTTTAAATAAAAAGTTTTAAAGAGTAATATTTCTTTATATATTTTTTAAGAAAGTAAACTTTTTACATAGTAAGTTTTAACAAAGCTTTCTATATCTGTGAAACAAATCATAACCGCCCACATTTTGTATGTTACTTCCATATGTTACTAAAAAGTTCTTTTAAAAGAATCAAATAGCACAACACTCTTTACAATTGAAGTATGAGGTATGATCTTTTGAGGGGGGGGGGGGCAGGGGCGAGGGAATTAAAGGTGAATGGAAATCACGATTATGAGTTCCTATCATTAGTCTTTATTTTATTTTTTATTTTTTTATATTTTTATTATTAACTTAAAAAAACGAATGATATCAATTAGAAAAACCCTTAACGGGTTAAAAGTTTGTGACGCAGCACTTTATCTCATTGCTATAAGAATTTTAAATATGGAACTTAAAAATAATGATATCAAATTTTAAGTGACGCTATATTATTTATTTCATCATTTTATTTTTGTTTTATTTACAATTGCATGCGTAAGAATTATGTTAAATTTAAAAGGACGCATAAAAATTTATTCATTGAAGCATTATCATTCACATTTTTCATAAATTCAAACAATGAGTTTTAAAAGATATGATATCAAAATTTAAGTGACGCCTTGATGTAGCCTTAAACAATTTGTTTTAAAATTCAATTTTAATTGTTTTCGATTTGGCTAAATATATTTACACATCTAACCAAAACTTTTAATTTTCCAATACACTGTTAAAAATACCACTTTCACTGAACCTGTACAATGCACTGTAATGTATTTATATGAATAAATTGATTTACCTTTTGTGCCACGCTATCCTAAATTAAAAGTAAAATTTATGTAAGTGATTTCTTTGCGTCATTGTATCCAAACTAAGCGAAATATATGCAAATGGATATTATGACGTAAAGAAATCACTTACATAAATTTTACTTCTGATTTTGGATAGCGTGGCCCAAAAGATAAATCAATTTATTCATATAAATACATTACAGTGCATTGTACAGGTTCAGTGAAAGTGGTATTTTTAACAGTGTATCGGAAAATTAAAACTTTTGGTCAGATGTGTAAATATATTTAGCCAAATCGAAAACAATTAAAATTGAATTTTAAAACAAATTGTTTAAGGCTACATCAAGGCGTCACTTAAATTTTGATATCATATCTTTTAAAACTCATAGTTTGAATTTATGAAAAGTGTGAATGATAATGCATCAATGAATAAATTTTTATGCGTCCTTTTAAATTTAACATAATTCTTACGCATGCAATTGTAAATAAAACAAAAATAAAATGATGAAATAAATAATATAGAGTCACTTAAAATTTGATATCATTATTTTTAAGTTCCATATTTAAAATTCTTATAGCAATGAGATAAAGTGCTGTGTCACAAACTTTTAACCCGTTAAGGGTTTTTTTAATTGATCTTTATTTACTTCTCCTTTTAGTTTCATAAGTTATTATGTATTCCTTAAATTCGTATGATTATGACCCATTATTATTATATAACTGAAGTTATTAAATATCATTAAATTCATTTAAATTCATTTCCTGCTTTATTTCTTAAATTTATGCGATAGGATTGCTTATTTCACTTTCTTAACTTGACAATAAAATCCATGAGTCTTAAATTAACATTTTGAAAATGTTTTATATAAACAGAACTCAGTTTTACTCAATTGAATTCTTTAAGAAGGACCAAACATAGTAATCCTCTGTCTAGAAAATTGATGCAACTACTTCAAAAGGATTGAAGGTTATTACAGTTTCATACATTAAATATTTATCCTCAAACATTTCGATAAGAATAACTGCAATATAAAATTTTAAACAGATTGACAGCAAAATGTATAAAACATTAAGGTTAACCCCAGGACTTTAAAATCTTTTAAACAAACAGGATTGAAAGTTTTGGAAGAAAAATCTTTATAAAATATAAAAGTAATTCAAACGTATTACTTCAACTGAATTTAAATTTATCACTGTTTCCTAGTTGTAATTTATATCCGCAAATATTTTGGTAAAATAACTACAAAAATCTCTTTAAAAGTTGACAAGAACATGTATAAGCATTTAGATTAACACGAAAACTACAAAATCTTTGAGATATATATAGGATTGAAATATATGGATTGTTCTATAAAATATTCTTTTACAAAACAGACTGCAGTGTAGCATAAAGGCAAATAAGAGAAATCGTGAAATATTGCAATAAAAAAAATGTACACTATTTATCTGTCTTTATGCACTTCATAAATTTTTATCCGATAAAAATACTTTTGACAGTTATTTTTTAACCGCACAATAAAAACAGAGAGCTCTAAATTTAAAATAACAATTTAAATAAAAGGAATTGGATTATACTCAATCGAATTTCTTTAGAAATAGAGAAAGTATTAAAGTATATGTTTTTAAATATATATCCATCAGTATTACTCACCAGTTTTTCTAAAAATTATTCTCACACCGCTGTTTTCAAAAAATGATATTTGCCCTATTTAACGAAAAAAATTTTTGATATAAAGTAAGGTGATGAATTTTATAATAAATAAAACTCAAACTCTGCGGGCCACGTGCTGAATAACAACCTTTTATAAAATATTCCCAATAAAAGTCACCTTGATAACTTGTATAAACCTGATATCAAAATCTATGTGGTCGAAATTAAACCATACATTCATCAAATTTGTTAAATTAAAAAATTGCATCTTTCTCAACCGAAATTCTTAAAAAAAAAAGAAATATTGTAAACCTGCTGCGTATTGTTGTTGTATCCAAACTCAAACTTAAAATCTATTCTAGATTATTACAATTTTATACTTTAAATGAGTATTTCGATGAAATTAATTATCGTGTATATTCTAAAAACAAGTTGACAACAATATCCATATTAAAATGTTGAACTACCTGATGCGATATAGTAAAAGGAAAAAACTCCTCTTAATAGCAACAAATTTTTTAAAAATGCCTAAGACTTCCTCATTCATTCAAAGTGGTAGCACTTCTTTGCGTCTTAAGAAGTAAGGTAAAAATATTTCGAAAGGCCTGACCCATTTCATAATTTGTGATGTAATTAGGAAGTTTGTTTGCCTTTACTAATATTTATCTATCTATATTATAAAGGACAAGCATATCTGTGCGTAACGCATACGTCATTTTGCGAATGTCAACACTTTGAAATTTAAAATAAAATTTTTGTTTTGCAATTTTCTCTACTGCAAATTTTTAAACTTCTAAACATCGCACATTTAAAATTTTCACCGTCCTATAAGGAAAAAAATGCTCTTTTAAATGCAATTTGTTTGAAAGCTGTATCTCAATTTATTTTTGAGATATTAATTTTTTTGTAGTTTTTAATACCATTTTTCTAATCGTTGCAACAAAAGTACCCCATTTCTATTGAAAGTAAACGGGAAATAGTCGAAAATAGGAGATTACTGTATCTTTTGGTTGCTGTTTTCTCATAAAACCTGAAAAAAAAAAGTTTAAATTAAAATACGGGCTATGTCAAGAATAGTGTTTGTTATTCCGTAATAATGACGTCATGTGCATACTTTTCTATAGAGGAAGTTAAAGACTGGATTGCTTTAGCGGATGCAAATGACGTTATTTTATAAAAAAGCGTGTATCTTAATTCTTAAAACTAAATTATGTTTTGTAGAAGTGCGTCATTTTCACAGCCCAGCTGCTTTGAAATTCTTCCTAGGTGAAAATGCTTCACTTTTGAAAATAATATAAACGAAATCACACACAGATAAAACGCAATGTTTTACAAAAATGTAGAGTGTTTTTATAAAACAGAGTTAGCATGCAAATAATAGCGATTTATATTACAGAAATTGATGATTATCGCCTAGATGGATTTGCTTCGCGACTTTGTTAGACGAGCAAACAAATAATTCGATGTTTAAAATAATATCAGGTTCTTGAAGTTTTTGTCCAAAATTCTCTCGAATAATAATATTTTAATGCTATTCTTTAGGACATTCTACTATAATTTTATCAAAATAACATAATTTGCTTAATTTAATTTTTCACAATTGTATATAATCTATATATTTGAAATACAAATGTGTTTTTTAGTCATCTACCCTGATCATTCTGCTGAACCAATTTTACTAATATTTTTTTTTTAACTGGAAGCTGTTCATTTGTAGATGTGATCGCACTATCTGTTTTTTTTTAAATATCCCTACTTTTATATTTTAATTGTGAAAGCATTTTATGAAATTTCTTCAAAATCGTGAAAATTAGATAGCTTTCATTATTGCAGACAAGAGAGAAATAATGAGGTATTTTATCTTTATTCATGCCATTTTCTGATAAAAACTCAAAATTGTTGATAAAAATTGTTGTACAGGATTTAGTGGCGCAAAATCCCATTAGAAGCATAATATTACATTAGGGGCATAATAACGGAAAATGACATACTGCTTTTGAAAACACGCATTTTTCCTCATAAATATTCTATATAGTTTTCCCTTGTGCATGGGTACTGATACTAAGTTTCAGACACAAGGCGAAATGCTTATTTAAGTGAAAATGAAATCATGTTTAACCCCTTAACGCTAGAATTAAATTACAGTTGAATAATTCAAATTGCTTATTGGCACCACTTTTATGAAAAAGAAATATTCACCTTATTTAATGGCAGGTAAAACAATACTAAAAGAGAGCCAATTTCACTGTTTTATAAAACTGGTGGGAATCAAACAATTTGAGTAAAAGACACAGCTCGAGAATATATCGGGAGCCAGAATTAAGGGGTTAAAAGAAAACGAACATTTTCTTAGATAAAACTAAATATTTTAACACAAATGCGTCTAAAAAACATAAATTAACCCCTCAACTGCGATTTACTTTTAACATCTCCACGGTTTGGCAAATCCATAGCTACCACTAAAATTTAATAGAGATTTTCGCATTGTTTAATCATGGAATTTCGACTATTAAATTAAAATATATTTACTGTGAAATTTTATGGCTCGATCATCGTAAGCGGGATATGCCCGTCATTGTAGGTTAAGGGGTTAAGGAAATATTTACTCTCCGGAATTGCGATTAGAATCTCAAGTAAAGAGTGCGTCCGTTCACATAAAAGATATTGCTGAGAATCGTGGCCTCAAGTTTTGAGTTAAAATGATTTTTAAATGATCAAACAAAATACAAATTTTTTAAAAATGATGAATATGGATATGAGAAGTGCGTATGCAAATTTTGAGAAGGTGAAAATTGCTGTTTTCATTCCGGAAATCCAAGCATAAGAGCCTCAATTGATCACCACATCCTAATAACTGATCTTTATTATATTTTACTGATTAAGTATCTATATTATAAAGCACAAACGTATCTGTGAGTAACGCTGACGTCATTTTGGAATGGCAAAACTTCACGATCAGATTTCGGTCCTTGAAATTTTCGCTACTACAAATTTTTACTCTTCTGATCATCGAAATTTTCAATTTTCGTCGCATAGGGAAAAAATTTACTTTCAAATGCAATTTGTTTAAAAACTGTATTCAGTGACTGATGTATTATATTTTCTAAAATCATTTTTAAGCATGATTTTTTTAAGTTTATCTTATCACGTGCCGGTTTCAATACATAATAATAATAAACATTTTGCACATAAAGCAACAAACATTATTCAGCATTTGTGTCTGACTATTTTTGCACAGCGAAATTAATACTTCCTTTATAAACAAATAAAAGAATAATATTAAAAAACAGACCAATCTAACATATTTGTGAAAGACAAATTAACGAAATAAATACTTCTTTTATAAACAAATAAAAGAATAATATTAAAAAAACACAAATCTAACATATTTGTAATCGTACATTTTGAATTTTTAGATCACGAAATAGGATTTTTTTTTTTTTTTTCAAATGGAATTTGTTTGCAAAGTTCATCTCAGTTTACTTATTGCTATGGTTTTAAAAACAATTTTAAAGAATGAAATATTTTTTAATTTATCACACCGCGCGGTGCTCGATTACGAAAGATTAATCCGTTTGCCCTTAAAACAAAATAAAGAATTCATCATTTTCTTACGGCTAATATCCATTAAAAAAAACTTCCCTATAAATAAATAAATAAAATAATACAAATAAAACACAAATTTAACAGACATGCATAAGCTCTGAAATTATCAGAATACAAAAGGATGCCGCAAGTAGCAAAATCTTGGTCAAATAACTCTTAGCATGCGGCTAATAAGAAAATATCGCTTTTGATAAATTTCAAAAATTTATTTGATTGTATAATTCGTATTTTTCATATGAAAAATGCTTTTTTAATGTAAGTGAGCAATCTGAAAAATTTATTGCATATAAAACAATTATTAGTTTTCAATTTAAAAAAAATGTTTTCACCTATATTCTGTAACCCGGGAAGCCCGGGTACTATCCCCTACTACTAATAAAAGAAAATTTCACTCTGTCTCTGTGTATCAGTGTGCGATAGCTAGAAAAATCTAAGAGATGTATGAGGCTGAAACTTTTTGTGAGATTAGGCCAAAGTGTCGCCTGATGCACTTGCGCCCCAGAATTTTAATTTTCTAATAATTAGTTGAGTTATTAATTAAAAATAATAATTCACTCTCATCAAAAAATCACCCATTTGATCCCCAGTCGAAGAAAGCACTTGCGCATGAGCACAAACGCATTTGTGCATCGGGAGATAGCGAAGAAGTGTTTTTCGACTTTATTTCTGTTTTTTGATTATTTTGTTTTAATCCAAATCGACCAAACCACTCGGTACAGTTAAAATTGAAAGACATATTCCAAAGGATCCTACTCTTATGTCTCAAATGCCACAATCAATTCGAAAAAATGTCGCAGTTAACCCTTTAAAGTTTTTTTTCAAATAGTGTCTTTTCCCCGAAGAAGTTTTTCCCCTTTATTGCAAAGCCCCTCCAGGACGCAATTTTAGATGTACTGACAAACCTAAAAAAATCGTCTTAAATCTGAAACCTTCTAATTGATTGTGCAACTTTTTTGTGAATTTTAACCCTTTTAAATACACCGGCGAACGAAGGTCACTTCACGCCTCACGGAGACGATACTTTTTCGGCGATTAAAGTAACTAAACCACGTTATTTTAGCACAATCTTTTTAGAGCATCTGAATAGACTAGATTTATATCCCCTATAAATATTTTGAATGTTCGGAAGGGTAGAAATATTTTTTGCAAAGTAAAATGTGTGAAAATGTCGACAAAATCAGCAAAAACCTGAGTGTTTTGTCAAGGTTTCGCTCACTTTCGGTACGCATAGATTCCAAAAATCAAATTTCGCAAAATAGCATATATTTCAATTCAATATTTTTTCGCGGTATTTTTTTCGCATTATAAATTAATTAAAATTATGTAGATTAATAGCACACGATAGTAATATTAATTCCGAAACAAAGTTTCTTATATAGATTACGAATTGATTAAATTGATATAGATCTGTTTTGTGGAGATAGTACATTATCCCGTTTATTCATTTAAAAAATATGATATATCTTAACAGAATGCAATAAAAAATTTTCATTATAAAACTATTTTAATTTGTTTCAATTAAGAGATACATTATATAAAATTTGCTTATTGTTTTTAATTATAAAACCCTACTTCTGTAGAAATCTTTTGCAATTTTTATCTAAGCATTTTTAACCCCTTAATTCTCGCTCCCGTCATATTCTCGGGCTGTGTATTTTACTCAAATTATTTGATTCCCACCAGTTTTATAAAATAATGAAACTGGGTATATTTTGGTATCGTTTTTACTGTCATTAAATAAGGTGAATATTTCTTTTTCATAAAAGTGGTGCCAATAAGCAATTTGAATTATTCAACTGTAATTTAATTCGAGCGTTAATGGGTTAATTGCCAATTATAACATTTGCCAAGTTATGAGCGAGACAGATTGTTAAATGTACTTATAATGAAATGCGAGTGGAGGAAGGTGTAGGTAACCATTCCGGTGCGAACCATTCTGGTCTGCGAATCGAACTTAGATAAACGCCATGTTAGGCTTAATGGAAAACATAAACTAACATATGACAGATAAATGATAATTTATTCTACATGAAATAATGTCTGTTTAGCATATTTTCATATAAAATTTGTATATCATATCCAATTATAATGTATTAATTTCAAAATAAAAAATAAGCTATTATAAACATCAGATTACTAGATATAAACAAAAGAACACTGTTGCCATTCACAATTTTCGAATCTTGAAAGAAGTGAATGACTCTTTGAACGCTACACAAAAAAATACAGATTAGCGTCGATGGTGCTCTTAAAATATTTGTAAAAGTACATTAAAACCCTTAAATATTTTAGCTTTCTTTAAAACCTTTAAAAATTATCTAATTAAGTTCTAAATTAAAAATAACGGATAGCTATCATCAACAACAGGAAATACGAACAGTAGTCAGCTACACTAGCGCCCTCGGCCTAAGCTTTACAGAAAATTGTGTCTATAAATCAGGATGATGTTTCTTGCTAATTCTCTGGCGACATCTATCAGCAATTAATATAAATAAAGAAACATTCTGTTGAAATCGTACTTTTTTTAAAATGTATTTTATCAGATTTGAAGGCATTGTAATTAAAATTAATATTTTTCATCAATTCTCATTGAAATTGAAACATAAAGAATGTATAACTCGGTTGTAGTGGTACAACATATTTTAATTATCTTGAAGATAAAATTATAAATTTTAACATAATAAGTTTGTAGTGAAAAAAAATGTCATATACTTTCAGAAACAATGCAGATTAAAATCATTAAAAATTTTCTGTTTACAGGGTTCTTACTGGTCCTTGAATTACCAGACGAAGAAATTCTTCGATGCCAGTATTTTCTTATGGAAAAAAAATCTGCTCAAATAAGGCAAAATTTCGACCGTTTAAACCTTTATTGCGCAGCTTTGCATATATGCAAACAACACTGTTTTGAATTTAATAGATTTTTTTTAATTCGTATATACCTAATTCACTCCAGAAAATTAAAATAGCAATATCTGCTTTAATTAATAACAGGCATTCTGTATTTAAATAAAGCGAAATTAACTATTGAAACTTTCTGGTGTAAAGTCAGATTCTCTGAACTATGTAATTTTTAGAAAGCATTCTATCATGGTAATTAAAGGGTTAATGGTTAAGTTTTATAAAACAAATAATTATATAAAATAAGGTATTTGTAAACATACTTTTTAAAATATTTACTAATTTGCATTATTTTAGCGTAAAACAGCCACACGAGAGTAGTTTTATAGTACTTGTATTGCAGATGTGCAACAGAAGAAAAGATTGACGTATTATATAAAAAATGCATCTGTGATTTCTTCATTATTTTTCCTGTGTATTAAACCTTTCAGAGAATCATATATAATTTTTCCGAAACAAAATCAAAATCGCGCATTTAAGGGTTAAACTAGATTTATTTTCCTATAAAAAATTACTGATATTTGGCCTTGAAAATAACGGTACCCGCACGAACCCTGGTTTAGCATATTACAAAGTAATTCAAATTTAGTTTCTGATTAGTAAAATAATTTGTAAGTCACATAATTAATATAGATAAAAGAATAATATATAAAAATAACCTTCTACTCAGTAATATGAATATGTAAAATATACACCCTCTGTCCCAAATTAGTTGCTACATTTGATTACCTTTGTATGGATTATTGATACTGATGATTTTATGATTTTACTTGAACATTTTTCAGAGATTTCAGGGTGCTATGCTATCAATCAACAACATTTACTTATCAAGCATTCCCTCCGTCTCTCCTTAAATAAGTACCAAATTAGTTTAAAAAATCCAGGGTTCGCATGCTCTTAAGCCAAGCACCATTTTTTAAGGATTCTTCCACCAGCAATCGCATAAAACTACCTTCTAGCTAAGAATCCTTAATTGGATCATTATAATTGTTAATGGAAGTTCACGTAACTTAGATACATTTTATTTCCAAAGGTACAAATTAGCTCTCATATGTACTTTTTAACAATAACACGTCTAAAACTACACCCTAGTACTTTATTACTCCCTCTGTTCTAAATTAGTTGCTACATTTGATTACTTTTGTACTGATTATTGATACTCATGATTTTATGATTTTGTTTGAACATTTTTCAGAGATTTCAGGGTGCTATGCTATCAATCAACAACATTTACTTACACATATCTCTCATTAAATAAGTACCAAATTAGTTTAAAAAATCCAGGGTTCGCATCCTCTTAACCCCTTGGGGACGAGCGACGGGTTCGTGCTGCTTAAGGTGCTCAGAATCGGGAATTATTCTCACCAGTAAATTTTTATTGTAAATTTTGCCTTATTTATTCCGAGCATTTTCCGGATTAAAGTAGGCAAAAATTTTTGTTTTAAAAAACCGGTGATTAAAGATGAAAAATTCTGCAAAAGACGCTCGTCCCGAAGCGGTTAAGCCACGCCCCATTTTGTAAGGATTCATCCACCATTAATCGCATAAAACTACCTTCTAGCTAATGAATCGTTAATTCTTTAGGAAGACAATGATCTTTATGGTATACTGGTTGTAGAGTCCTTACAAAATGGTGTATGTATGACTCCACATATTGAAATGTAGTAACTAATTTGAAACAAAATTTTCGACCTAAATGTCGCAACTAATTTGGGACGGTGGGAGTATATTGTCGAAGAAATTACGCTTAATTCTATAAAACTTTTTATAAAATATTTTACATATTCATATTACTGAGTAGCGAGTTATATTCATATATTATTCTATATCACTATAGGCTAATTCCATGAAAACTTGTCATGTCTGTCACACAGCTGAAAATCGCTATGCTTGTTGGCTAACAGTATTTTAGAACGGAAAAATGTGACTTATTTTATCGGAGATATCTCATAAATTGATTAACGCGAAGCAAACTTTTCGAAAATAACGGTGGCCAACAAGCATAGCGATTTTCAGCTGTGTGAGAGACATGACAAGTTTTCATGGAATTAGCCTATGTTAATTTTGTGACTTGCAAATTATTTTACTACTCAGAAACTAATTTTGAATTACTCTGTATTACGCCAAACAGCAAATTTTTAATGTACAGGGAACCTAAACAAGCATTTTCGTCGTAGAATGTGTAGCTGAAAATGGCATGTTTAAGCGCTGGTGAAAAAACTGTAATTTACATAATTACTTTGTTCTAATCATCAAAAATCAAAGGATAATAAATTTTGATTAACACTAGAACGGCGGCGAGGGGTCATTTTGACCCTTTCTGAATGAATACATGTCGATTCGAACCAGAAATTTCTTTGTAATATAAGATTAATATATGCTGCGCAAAAATAACTTAAATAAATAAGTTAAATAGTTTTAAGTAAAAATTCTGATGTGAAATATTTTTTTTAAACTTGAGTAAAAATTCCCGCCGTTCTAGTGTTAACAAAATGCATGAGGCATCATTTTTTTTCTTTTTCTTTTTTTTTTTTTTTTAAGTCAGAGAAATATATTTTTAAAAGATTGTTTTGAAGATTTGTCATTCTCATTCCGTCATTTTTGACGGGGATTATATACTAGTATTAATTAAATATTGATTGAAAAAATAATTAAGAAAACTGGTAACTCTTTTGTGCGTGGCAAAGTCCATTAATTGTTTAGTAATAACTTCTGATTATTTAAAAAAAAAGTTTAAGACAAAGTTAACTTAACACTAAATAATGCTAACAAGCGGTCATTTCACTTGTAACAAATGAAAGTATTTCGATAACAAAAGAATTTTTTCTATATATAAAAAAAAAAAAAAAATAAGTGAAATGAACCTGTGTGAAGTTGGCACCCCTCATTGTGAATTTAAATATGAAAACTACACAGGGGTTTTGCCCAAGTTTTGCCCAGTTTTGCCCACCCATTAATTAATTTTGCCCACCCTTCGTAACGCTGTAAATCAAACTTTATTTTTTGACCCACTTTGAAAAAGCTAGCACCCCTCAATTTGAAATTTAACAAAACAATTGTACAATTATTTTGCCCAAGTTTTGCCCAGTTTTGCCCACCCATTAATTAATTTTGCCCACCTTTTATAACGCCGTAAATCAAAAAAATCTTTGTTGACCACGTGTGAAGCTGGCACCCCCCATTACGAATTAAAATATGAAATCCACACAAAAGTTTTGCCCGAGTTTTGCCCAGTTTTGCCCACCCATTAATTAATTTTGCCCACCTTTTATAACGCCGTAAATCGAAAAAATCTTTGTTGACCACGTGTGAAGCTAGCACCCCCCATTACGAATTGAAATATGAAAACCACACTAAAGTTTTGCCCAAGTTTTGCCCAATTTTGCCCACCCATTAATTAATTTTGCCCACCTTTTATAACGCCATAAATCAAATTTTATTTTTTGACCCATTTTTTAAACTAGCACCCCTCATTAGGAAATTTACAAAAAAAATTATACTATTATTTTGACCAGGTTTTGCCCAGTTTTGCCCACCCATTAATTAATTTTGCCCACCTTTTATAACGCCGTAAATCAAAAAAATCTTTGTTGACCACGTGTGAAGCTGGCACCCCCCATTACGAATTGAAATATGAAAACCACACTAAAGTTTTGCCCAAGTTTTGCCCAGTTTTGCCCACCCATTAATTAATTTTGCCCACCTTTTATAACGCCGTAAATCAAAAAAATCTTTGTTGACCACGTGTGAAGCTGGCACCCCCCATTACGAATTAAACTATGAAATCCACACAAAAGTTTTGCCCGAGTTTTGCCCAGTTTTGCCCACCCATTAATTATATTTGCCCACCTTTTATAAAGCCGTAAATCAAGAAAATCTTCGTTGACTACGTGTGAAGCTGGCACCCCCCATTACGAATTAAAATATGAAAACCACACTAAAGTTTTGCCCAAGTTTTGCCCAGTTTTGCCCACACATTAATTAATTTTGCCCACCTTTTATAACGCCGTAAATCAAAAAAATCTTTGTTGACCACGTGTGAAGCTGGCACCCCCCATTACGAATTAAAATATGAAATCCACACAAAAGTTTTGCCCGAGTTTTGCCCAGTTTTGCCCACACATTAATTAATTTTGCCCACCTTTTCTAAAGCCGTAAATCAAGAAAATCTTCGTTGACCACGTGTGAAGCTGGCACCCCCCATTACGAATTAAAATATGAAAACCACACTAAAGTTTTGCCCAAGTTTTGCCCAGTTTTGCCCATCCATTAATTAATTTTGCCCACCTTTTCTAACGCTGTAAATCAAATTTTATTTTTTGACCCATTTTTAAACTAGCACCCCTCATTAGGAAATTTACAAAAAAAATTGTACTATTATTTTGCCCAGGTTTTGCCCAGTTTTGCCCACCCATTAATTAATTTTGCCCACCTTTTATAACGTCGTAAATCAAAAAAATCTTTGTTGACCACGTGTGAAGCTGGCACCCCCCATTACGAATTAAAATATGAAATCCACACAAAAGTTTTGCCCGAGTTTTGCCCAGTTTTGCCCACCCATTAATTAATTTTGCCCACCTTTTATAAAGCCGTAAATCAAGAAAATCTTCGTTGACCACGTGTGAAGCTGGCACCCCCCATTACGAATTGAAATATGAAAACCACACTAAAGTTTTGCCCAAGTTTTGCCCAGTTTTGCCCACCCATTAATTAATTTTGCCCACCTTTTATAACGTCGTAAATCAAAAAAATCTTTGTTGACCACGTGTGAAGCTGGCACCCCCCATTACGAATTAAAATATGAAATCCACACAAAAGTTTTGCCCGAGTTTTGCCCAGTTTTGCCCACCCATTAATTAATTTTGCCCACCTTTTATAAAGCCGTAAATCAAGAAAATCTTCGTTGACCACGTGTGAAGCTGGCACTCCCCATTACGAATTGAAATATGAAAACCACACTAAAGTTTTGCCCAAGTTTTGCCCAGTTTTGCCCACCCATTAATTAATTTTGCCCACCTTTTATAACGCCGTAAATAAAAAAAATCTTCGTTGACCACATGTGAAACTGGCACCCCCCCCCATTACGAATTAAAATATGAAAACAGGATGTTGCAACCTCGTCCTGAAGCAATCTATCCTGAATATTCATAAAATTCGTTACAACCGATGTCACATAAACGAATGTATGAGCGATTCGCACCAGTGGCGTGGCGTGAAAATTTTCGGTGGTCATCGCAATTATTTAAGTTTGTGGTGAAAAATTATTAACTCTAAAATTCAATGGTTGAATCTCTCTATTCTAAAAAAAAGTAACTACCGCTGTCACCGCCGCCGCCGCCGGTGACCGTTTTTTGTGACCGTAGGTCTTTCTTCGTTAATATTAAGAAAAATAATGCATACAAAAATATGAAAATCGGTGGTTTTATACAGAAATGTTTGATGAACACGCTGATGCAGACAGTTTTCAAATCGAAGAATTATTTTAAGAGATATTTAATGCTAAAGTTGGACAAAATCGTTCCACTAAAAAAGTTTTATAGCAGCAAAAACTATACATGGCAGTGTAATCATTTTTAGATCATTTTATGCGTTGGAATTTGCCGGAGTGCAGATTGCATTAATTTTTTTATTTTGACTCATTTTTTCAGGTTTTATTTCTATTTTAAATTGAAATTTTCAGCATTTCTAGAGATATTTTTTACAGATTTCAGAAAATTGTACTAATTTAAACTGTTGCCAACTGTATAAAAAGCGCAAGCAATAATGCTTGCTTCAAATTAAAAATTTATTTACACGTGACTATTATAAACAGGAAAAAAACTTTCAAATTAGAATTAAATAATTACTTATAAAAAGCAGGAACTTATTAAAAATTACGTCATAAAAAGTATACACGTGAATTTTAAAAGAGAAAGGATATTGTAAAATAATAAATTCATTAACATGCGTTAGAAGTCTTAGGAGAAATTACGTCATATTTACGTCACATTATAGTTATTACATAAAATGAACACAAAATAATATTACAAAAAAGTTTAAATTTAGAAATTGCGCTAGACATTTATTTAATATTTTGAGAGGATCTTTTCAACTATTTTTGTTAGGAAAGCGCAAATAATATTTAATTTCTAACTAAAGTATTTTTACGTGAATATTTAAAAGAGAAAGAATAGCTTGGTAAAAATTACGTCAGATTAAAAAGTGCCATTTAAAAGAACTTTCTTTTCGCTTTGTTAAAAAATACCAGGAGAGAAAGACTCTGTTTACTTGATTCCTTTTATATTAGCTTATTTTGAAATGTTGTTACACTTGTCTACGTCATCAAGTTATTTTTATTTCGACGTTTTATTTGTATTTTTATTAATGTTGTACGAATTTATTTCTTCTTTCGTTATTTAAAATAAAAATTATGTCAATTTGTATAATTTGGCGATTGGTTTGGCGTTTTATATAATTTGGCGAAATTGGTCGACGAGATAATCAAGTAGTACCGCAGCGGATTTGGCGTTAAAATTCCCCAATCAAAGAGAAATGAATAGAAATTCGTTTATAGGGAGATCGCGACTGATTTTTAAATTATAATTCAATCTTTCGAAATCTTTTTAAAGCCGATCAAATTAGCGTGCATTTAGAGCCTGCAGTGTCTGGACGGGGGTTGGCGAGCGTAGCTCGTAGGGGGCCGAGCCCCCTAGTGTTCAAAAAAGAAACTTTAAATCTCACCTTCACTTATACATGAACTCCAAATGTTCTGCTAAAACTGGATCGTAGAGTTTTAAAAGCTTATTAAGAGTTTTAAAATATTGCTTGGTCATCGCCGCATCCAGCGATGACCGGACGCCACGCCACTGATTCACACCTATTAAAACACAAAAATAAAAAAAAAAATAGTGAAATCGGTTGAGTCGATATATTGGAATCTCTACCTTAAAGAATCTCTGGATATATTGGAGTATATTGGAATCTCTGCCTTAAGGCTGGAAGTGCCTTAAAGACCGCAAACGCTGCAAAGAATATTTAAAAAAAAATCACAATATATAAAACGCTAATATTGTTTAAAATCATTTTATAAATTAAGTAACATTTTAAAAATAGAAATTTTCTATTTTTTCATTCAAATTCTTTTTTTATAATTTAAATAAATAGTTATTTAGTTATTTAAGCTATGAGGTATTCTCTACGGCTTTTGCCGGCATGACCTCAA
Organism: Maratus speciosus; assembly: GCA_963932465.1. NCBI lineage: Eukaryota > Metazoa > Arthropoda > Arachnida > Araneae > Salticidae > Maratus > Maratus speciosus. Next base: position 609,191,808 of record OZ010791.1, on the reverse strand, counting down.
ATGATCATAAAATGGCGTTATTTCCTTGGAACAACCTTCTTCCACGAGGAAAAAAGTCAGAACCTTAAATAAATATTAAAAAGTAAACTTTCCATTTTTTGAAACTTTCTCCCATTTCGATTCAAATTCACACTTACATAACTGAAGAGAAACGACGCACCACTGAGCTACTGCGAACTCAGTTCGAAACACTTTAGAATAACATTTTAAACAGCTTGCTTTAGTTCTAAAAATTCACCAAAAGTTAGCGAGTGGAAATTAAAAACGAAACACTAATTGCGCAAAGAGGCATTGCTGTCAAATCATCACAGCCAATCATGCTACAGTGCCTGTTTGGGAAATATCCGCCCCATCAATTTGACTGAATGCTCTATTTGCCTTTCGAGACTGTGTTTAAGAAATATATGAAGTAACGATAAAGAACCCACCAAATAGATTTCTAGCATTTAGTAGGATACCGCGATACGAGAGTTGCAGCATATCGAATATAAAATTTGATTAGTTAGACGATTCTGGACAAAGCGAATGCCCAAGCTTAGCGAGTGTCACATTATAACCAAGCTTATGCTTGTTAACTTATCTCGAAACTCGTCTAGGTGAGCATCGCCATGTTCTGGAATACAAAATGTCTAGGTTTGCTATAGTTTGGACAAACGCAAGCCGAGAAAATCTAGACAGAAAATGCCTAGGTTTGCCATAGTTTGGACAAACACCCCTGTCAAAGCACAGTCTAAGCTCAACCAACGCCAACTATAGACAATGCCGACGAGCTCGATTTCGACCCCACGGCAGGTCGGCCATCAGCGGATGATTCGTTCGACCCTATTCTTGTGGCTTTTATGTCACAAGAATAGGGTTCAATGAATGATAAGCAAATGACTGATCTGCCGTGATGTCGAATTCCAGCTCGTCGGCACTGCCGCAACCAAAGACTTTTAAGATACATAGACCGGCGAACTGTCAGTTTAACTGAGGATTTTTGATCACAGCTCTTGTACGGCAGCATATATGTTTTATATTTTAATTTACCTAAGAAAATGCTTTTATTAGCGTAATTTTTTATTTCGTATCATTAAGTATTAGTCTACCCTATTTCATTTAGGCCTTAAAAGAAAAAAAAAACTTTATTAATAATAATTTTTTTGTCTTTTTCGTATAGCAAGTAAGTATTTCAATAAACGTCCTCCAAGGATAAAAATATAGTGTTACTTTCGTTAATATGCATTTTTTAATTGCCTTTTTACATAACAATTAGTTTTAACGTAGATTTCTTTACAAGTAATTTAAAATTTTCTAAATTACTATATTATGTAACAGTTGTTACCTTTAATCTACACTTCCCTACCAGTTACTTTTGTAACTCAAACTTAAAAAAAGGTGGAATTATAATCTTTAACAATCTGTTTCCATATTAATTTCGCCTTTATTTCGGTTTATAAGGCATAAAAATTAGATACTCTTTTTCAAACATACCATCCATAAAATTATTAATAAATCGCCTTATTTAACTTTATTTCTGAAAATTCAATATTTATAACGCATATTTAGATAAAAAAAATAGTGTCATGTAAAACATATGCCATAAAATTCATATATATTGATGAAAATTATTTTTAAAGCTCATTCTAGCCATAGCACTTAATGGTAAATAATTCACAGCTGACGTACAAACCTTGCGGTTGAAGTGTTTCAATTTACTTCAGATGGCTGCCATAATTTCGCATGCTTTTGAATGGGAATGGAGGATATTCCATCTCCGTTTTGATCACGTGGTCAAGGTGAAAACTTCTAGTGTAAAGAAGGGAAGGCTCCGTAGACGTGTAATGTAAATCCCCGCTAGCCAATGAAACAGTTCATGAGGCCAAGCAGTAATATCTTTCCTTCTTATCAGTTAGAAGTTCCTTGGGTAAATTACCGGTATCACGTGACTTTTTTCAGCCTCTAACGCATATTTGGAATATCCTCCATTGTCGGCCTATGTATCTTAAAGGTCTTTGGCCACAATCAACGACATATAAGGCCAATTAATGACGTTTAAAACGTCCCACGGAGTGGGTCAACTTTACTCGGTGATTGGTACAAAGCGCTACGCCCATCGTTTGGTGCCAATCGCCATGTAAAGATTATCTACTCCATATAATGTCTTAAAAGTCATAATATGTAAAAGTCTTAAAAGTCATAATATTTTATGACGTTAGTCATAGTGTGAGCAACATATGCCGCCAATTTCATATCGAGGCACGCTACGCGAAACTAGAATTTCATTTAGGAACACCAGCAAATCCTGCAAAACATTTGGAAGTATTTAAAAATTGTAGGAACAGTGCAAAAAAAAACTCTAATTCCATAAAAACGTTGGACAAAGCTGAGACAATCTTTTGAAACGCATGGCAAAACTCTCGGAGCATTAGTAAAAATTGAACAAAATATGGCCAAAAACCACTAAGCTCCATACATAACAAGAGTTCTCAGTTGGCGGTCATACGTTTGCAAGGCAAATGAAGAATAAAAGGCAAAGGTAAAATATAGTCCGCGTTACCAGTGTTAGATACTAGTGTTGACAATTACTATTATTCTAATGTATGTCTCTCTAATTAAACAATACTTATCAAATTAATAAATGATTCTTAAATCATGCAAAGAAACGAAACAAACAGTACTTTTTGACTGGAATGCAAACCTAGACCGCTAGAAATCATCTTGGGAAATAGGAAGACAGATTTCCTGTTATATATGGAGCTCAGTGGGAGAAAACTAGGTAAATCCGGACGAAAATCTAGACACAGACAAGACGGCCGAAAGTAAAGGAAAATTGGGAAAACTAGGAAAAACTTTGCTTTGGAAAAAACAAGAGTAAAATGAAAGAATACTAAAACAAATGAAGTCGGTTAAAAACAGGCAATGCTATAAGAACGCTGGACAAAACAGGATACATTTTTTCAGTTGGAGAAAGCTCTAGAAAAGTCCCGTAACACTAGTAATATGGTTAGTTTAATTCATATTTGGATGTGAAAATGCCCAAAGTGGTAAACAGAGCTATTTTTTAATTTACAGCATTATGAAAAGAGGGCAAAATTAAATAATAGGTGGGCAAAATAACCTCTCAATTGTGCTTTTTTTCCTACTGTGGGGTGCTAGTTTAAATAATGGGTCAAAAAATAAATTTTATTTACAACGTTATGAAATCTTGACAAATTAAATAATAGGTGGGCAAGACTGGGAAAAATTTAAACAAAACTTTTCTGTGGCTTTTACATTTTAATTCGTAATGGGGGGTGCGAACTGCACACGTTATCAACAAAGATTTTTTCAATTTACAGCGTTGGAAAAGGTGGGCAAAATTAAATAATGAGTGGGCAAAACTTGGGCATAACTTTTGTGTGTTTTTCATATTTTAATTTGAAATGGGGGGTGCCAACTTCACACTTGATCAACAAAGAATTTTTTGATTTACAGCATTATAAAAGGTGGACAAAATTAAATAATGTGTGGGCAAAACTGGGATAAACTTGGGCAAAACTTTTGTGCGGTTTTCATATTTTAATTCATAATGGGGGGTGCCAACTTCACACGTGGTCAACGAAGATTTTTTTGATTTACAGCGTTATAAAAGGTGGGCAAAATTAATTAATGGGTGGGCAAAACTGGGCAAAACTTGGACAAAACCTTAGTGTGGTTTTCATATTTTAATTCGCAATGGGGGGTGCCAGCTTCACACGTGGTCAACAAAGATTTTTTTGATTTATGGCGTTATAAAAGGTGGGCAAAATTAATTAATGGGTGGGCAAAACTGGGCAAAACCTGGGCAAAATAATAGTACAATTTTTTTTGTAAATTTCCTAATGAGAGGTGGTAGTTTAAAAATGGGTCAAAAAATAAAATTTGATTTACAGCGTTAGAAAAGGTGGGCAAAATTAATTAATGGATGGGCAAAACTGGGCAAAACTTGGGCAAAACTTTAGTGTGGTTTTCATATTTTAATTCGTAATGCGGGGTGCCAGCTTCACACGTGGTCAACGAAGATTGTCTTGATTTACGGCGTTATAAAAGGTGAGCAAAATTAATTAATGGGTGGGCAAAACTGCGCAAAACTCGGGCAAAACTTTTGTGTGGATTTCATATTTTAATTCGTAATGGGGGAGTGCCAGCTTCACACGTGGTCAACATAGATTTTTTTGATTTACGGCGTTATAAAAGGTGGGCAAAATTAATTAATGGGTGGGCAAAACTGGGCAAAACTTGGGCAAAACTTTAGTGTGGTTTTCATATTTCAATTCGTAATGGGGGGTGCCAGCTTCACACGTGGTCAACATAGATTTTTTTGATTTATGGCGTTATAAAAGGTGGGCAAAATTAATTAATGGTTGGGCAAAACTGGGCAAAACCCGGGCAAAATAATAGTACAATTTTTTTTGTAAATTTCCTAATGAGGGGTGCTAGTTTAAAAATGGGTCAAAAAATAAAATTTGATTTACAGCGTTAGAAAAGGTGGGCAAAATTAATTAATGGATGGGCAAAACTGGGCAAAACTTGGGCAAAACTTTAGTGTGGTTTTCATATTTTAATTCGTAATGGGGGGTGCCAGCTTCACACGTGGTCAACGAAGATTTTCTTGATTTACGGCTTTATAAAAGGTGGGCAAAATTAATTAATGGGTGGGCAAAACTGGGCAAAACTCGGGCAAAACTTTTGTGTGGATTTCATATTTTAATTCGTAATGGGGGGTGCCAGCTTCACACGTGGTCAACAAAGATTTTTTTGATATACGGCGTTATAAAAGGTGGGCAAAATTAATTAATGGGTGGGCAAAACTGGGCAAAACTTGGGCAAAACTTTAGTGTGGTTTTCATATTTCAATTCGTAATGGGGGGTGCCAGCTTCACACGTGGTCAACAAAGATTTTTTTGATTTACGGCGTTATAAAAGGTGGGCAAAATTAATTAATGGGTGGGCAAAACTGGGCAAAACCTGGGCAAAATAATAGTATAATTTTTTTTGTAAATTTCCTAATGAGGGGTGCTAGTTTAAAAAATGGGTCAAAAAATAAAATTTGATTTATGGCGTTATAAAAGGTGGGCAAAATTAATTAATGGGTGGGCAAAACTGGGCAAAACTTGGACAAAACCTTAGTGTGGTTTTCATATTTTAATTCGCAATGGGGGGTGCCAGCTTCACACGTGGTCAACAAAGATTTTTTTGATTTACGGCGTTATAAAAGGTGGGCAAAACTGGGCAAAACCTGGGCAAAATAATAGTACAATTTTTTTTGTAAATTTCCTAATGAGAGGTGGTAGTTTAAAAATGGGTCAAAAAATAAAATTTGATTTACAGCGTTAGAAAAGGTGGGCAAAATTAATTAATGGATGGGCAAAACTGGGCAAAACTTGGGCAAAACTTTAGTGTGGTTTTCATATTTTAATTCGTAATGCGGGGTGCCAGCTTCACACGTGGTCAACGAAGATTGTCTTGATTTACGGCGTTATAAAAGGTGAGCAAAATTAATTAATGGGTGGGCAAAACTGCGCAAAACTCGGGCAAAACTTTTGTGTGGATTTCATATTTTAATTCGTAATGGGGGAGTGCCAGCTTCACACGTGGTCAACATAGATTTTTTTGATTTACGGCGTTATAAAAGGTGGGCAAAATTAATTAATGGGTGGGCAAAACTAGGCAAAACTTGGGCAAAACTTTAGTGTGGTTTTCATATTTCAATTCGTAATGGGGGGTGCCAGCTTCACACGTGGTCAACATAGATTTTTTTGATTTATGGCGTTATAAAAGGTGGGCAAAATTAATTAATGGGTGGGCAAAACTGGGCAAAACTTGGGCAAAACTTTAGTGTGGTTTTCATATTTCAATTCGTAATGGGGGGTGCCAGCTTCACACGTGGTCAACAAAGATTTTTTTGATTTACGGCGTTATAAAAGGTGGGCAAAATTAATTAATGGGTGGGCAAAACTGGGCAAAACTTGGGCAAAACTTTAGTGTGGTTTTCATATTTTAATTCGTAATGGGGGTGCCAGCTTCACACGTGGTCAACAAAGATTTTTTTGATTTACGGCGTTATAAAAGGTGGGCAAAATTAATTAATGGTTGGGCAAAACTGGGCAAAACCCGGGCAAAATAATAGTACAATTTTTTTTGTAAATTTCCTAATGAGGGGTGCTAGTTTAAAAATGGGTCAAAAAATAAAATTTGATTTACAGCGTTAGAAAAGGTGGGCAAAATTAATTAATGGATGGGCAAAACTGGGCAAAACTTGGGCAAAACTTTAGTGTGGTTTTCATATTTTAATTCGTAATGGGGGGTGCCAGCTTCACACGTGGTCAACGAAGATTTTCTTGATTTACGGCTTTATAAAAGGTGGGCAAAATTAATTAATGGGTGGGCAAAACTGGGCAAAACTCGGGCAAAACTTTTGTGTGGATTTCATATTTTAATTCGTAATGGGGGGTGCCAGCTTCACACGTGGTCAACAAAGATTTTTTTGATATACGGCGTTATAAAAGGTGGGCAAAATTAATTAATGGGTGGGCAAAACTGGGCAAAACTTGGGCAAAACTTTAGTGTGGTTTTCATATTTCAATTCGTAATGGGGGGTGCCAGCTTCACACGTGGTCAACAAAGATTTTTTTGATTTACGGCGTTATAAAAGGTGGGCAAAATTAATTAATGGGTGGGCAAAACTGGGCAAAACCTGGGCAAAATAATAGTATAATTTTTTTTGTAAATTTCCTAATGAGGGGTGCTAGTTTAAAAAATGGGTCAAAAAATAAAATTTGATTTATGGCGTTATAAAAGGTGGGCAAAATTAATTAATGGGTGGGCAAAACTGGGCAAAACTTGGGCAAAACTTTAGTGTGGTTTTCATATTTCAATTCGTAATGGGGGGTGCCAGCTTCACACGTGGTCAACAAAGATTTTTTTGATTTACGGCGTTATAAAAGGTGGGCAAAATTAATTAATGGGTGGGCAAAACTGGGCAAAACTTGGGCAAAATAATTGTACAATTGTTTTGTTAAATTTCAAATTGAGGGGTGCTAGCTTTTTCAAAGTGGGTCAGAAAATAAAGTTTGTTTTACAGCGTTACGAAGGGTGGGCAAAATTAATTAATGGGTGGGCAAAACTGGGCAAAACTTGGGCAAAACTCCTGTGTAGTTTTCATATTTAAATTCACAATGAGGGGTGCCAACTTCACACAGGTGTGAAATGATTTAAGTAAAAATTTAAATGTCAGAAGTTAATGTTAATAGAAAAGTTAAATGTTTTAAATAAACATTCTGGTGTGTGACACATTTTTTGTAACTACAATAAAATCCACGGTATATTTAATGTTAACTACCCATTCACTTCAACTTTTCATTTCGTTGATTTACGGCCATCATAATTGCAATGTTTTAATTTATTTTTAAAAAGTATTTAACCCTCTCGCTGCGTAAGTAATTCTTCGCGATGAGAGTCTATTACAGAATTTTTAATCGTTTATCACCGGTTCTTTAAAGCAAAAAATTTTGACTATCGTAATTGGGGGAAATGTCCTGATTAAATCAGACAAAGTTTTCGCTAAAACATAACTGGTGAGAACAACCAAATAGTACTAATTTGACGAGAAAATGCATGCCCGAGCATAGATGCCCTGTGCAGCGAGAGGGTTAACATTAAACATACCAATAACTTTACGCAAGTTTTATGAAACACTAGGGGGCTCTGCCCCCTGCTCACTAACGTTCGCCAACCCCCGTGAATTGCGACATTCACATTGAGACCGCTACTCGTCCCCAGCTCGCTTCGCTTGCTCGCTATTTTTTGCAGCAACTCTAGCCATAATGAGTACTATAATAAATCCTTTTAACCCCTTGAGGGGCAAGCAATTACGTTTGTGAAATGCTGAATTCCCACCGGAATCTTTGAACAATTCTATTTCAAAATAAGTAAAAGCAATTTTACGGCTTTTTTCCACCAAAGTTAGAAAAGTAAAATTTAATAAAATTTTTCTGGTGTAAAACTTCATTAATCGTAGGTGGTATATAATATATACCGGTGCCCCTCAAGGGGTTAACTTACGAAATTTTCCAAAAAAATTAAGGTAAAAAAACAGTAATTGAAAACTTAGCTAAAATCACAATTAAAAATGGATTTAGATGGTGCTACCAATAGGCATAAACCATTTTAACATTATGAAATTTCCCAATTTTTGAAGTTCAAAATAATTAACTGAAAAAAAATTACTTTGGAACACAATTTAAAGCTTATTCGCATAATTTTGAACAATACGACTTAAATTGTTTTTGAAAAACTCTTGTAAAACCACTACCTGATGCCAAAATAGTTCAATGTAAATCAACATACACTATCTAAATTTCGTTCGACGTGAAACATACAATATCTCCCAGACACTTGTCATGTTAACAAAACGTGAAGGACACGTTGTCTGGTGTATCCAAAAGAAACCTTTGATCAAAAAGCTGATTTTCTGAATGCATCATCTGACCGTAAAATGAACCAATGGCCATTGCTATTCTTACATCTGCCAAAAGATCGTACTGTGTTTAACAATAGCAACTGCTCTGAATTTTAATTTACTGAATTAGATGTAAATGCCAGTGAATATGGCGTCTAATTGACAAAATAGTACTAAGATATTTCAGTTTTATATGAACTCTGAAGCTCATGACGTCATTGGGAGTTCCTGACAAACCGTTCCTGTGCATTTCCTGGCTTTTGCTGCGTTATTTTCCGGGATGTAACTTCTTCACACTATGGAAAAATTTTCCAGTTTGAAACAATTCTACTGTGTGCCATGATACTTTTGGAGTCCATATGAAAATGAATCCTTTCTTTCAAATATGACATCATTTTCACCATTCATCCCCTCCGAGATTAGAGCGAAATTTAAACAATTCTTTTAAAATTCTCGAGTTTCATTAAACATTCATTTTAATTAATTGGAAATTATGTAATTTTCAAAAATATTTTATTTTGTGTATGCCAACAGTCTTTAAATAAATAGCAAGAGTCCAGTCTATTTATCTGCAAGAATACGGATCAGGAATATGACATTATCACTTACAGTTATAGTAAAACATTTCAATTCATGGATGAAAATGCATCTTGTGTTTTCCGAATGACGGCATTATCTTCATCGGAAACATTTCGTTTTACATATTGTGTACTATGAAAGGTTATTCACTGTCATTTTATTTACACAGATTACTTAATATTATTTCTCAGTAAATAATCTGTGTTCTGCTCTTACACGATTAGTGCACGAATAAACGGAATCGTTTTAAGAAAAGCATTGAATTTTTTTGTAAAATACGACCGTTTTCAGTGGTGAAATCACGCTTTTGATTGGTTGAATGTAATATGGCAAATTATTTGTATTACTGCGGTTGTTGCCAAACGTCAAGCAACAATATCAGCCTTATTTTAGATATATATATATATATAATATAGATATATATTTCATACTAGAAAATTTGAACCTAATTGGCTATCCATTTACCTTATTTCGGTATTAATTATATTTTATTTATTTGAGGAAGAAATTTCTTGTTGAAATTGAAGTATTTTTATTTGGTATAGAAAGTATTATATCATCAGGTAACCAAGAAACAGCGTGCGGTTTTTTAAAACAGTTGTTTTTGTCGCGTAGGTGTAGTCAAACGGATTCTGATGACGACATATCTGCATGCTCCCATTAAACCTCATTTAGTAGCGAGTTGTTCGGTGCATCGTACGTTTCGCGATCAGTTTTGTGGGAAGTGCAATCTTTGAAAGAACATGTCGTTGGCAAAGTAGATTTTTAGGTCTACGTGTTCAAATTAGGAAACAAAGCTGCAGAAGCAGCTAGAAGAATATGCTCCGCGTTTGGAGGGACTTCAGTGAGTGACCTGACTGCTCAAAAGTAGTTCAGATGATTTGCGTCGAAACGAGAGCCTCAAATACAATCCCCGTGTTGGTCGTTCATCCACCCTAGACAAAATCCATTTAGATGAGGAAATCAAGTAGAATCCTCATCAAACTTCCCAGGATCTTGCATACGGTTATTCCACGATCACTTGTCGTGTAAGTCACATACTATGCTTGTTGGCCGCCGTTATTTTATAAAAGTTTGCTTCGCCTTTTTCAATTAATGAGATATGTCCCATAAAATAAGTCTCATTTTTCCGTTCTAAATCAAAAGTATCAAAAATCCAACGTAGTCAAAAATGTAGTTTGTGACTTACACGACAAGTGCTCGTGGAAATGCCCATACAGGTTTGAAGTATCTGACAAAACCATCCAATCGCATCTGCATAACCTTGGTATGGCGTGGAAACTCAGCAAGTGTGTTACTCATATTTTCACTAGATTAATTTTAACACAATTATACTAATTGGTAAATAAATCATATCATACATAAATTTCCAACTGGGCGAAAAATGTGCGGGCGGACTAGGGATCTCTTGTCTGAAGCCTCCAATGCTCTACCATCTGAGCTACCCTGGACGAATCTGGTGGAACATTTTCACTCACTTAACCTTATTGATTATAGCATCTGGTCTGATCTTTCAGATAGCGCAGATAGTAGAGCATTGGAGGCTTCAGTCAAGAGATCCCTGGTTCGAATCCTAGCCCGGACATTTTTCGCCCAGTTGGAAATGTACATTTGATACTCATGTTTCGTCCGATAGAAACAATCTCGAACTGTTGAACGTCTGTTTGTCATTGCTGTCGCGCCACAACAAAGCCTCGTTCTTGGACCAAATATTGACATGGGTTGAAAAATGGGTCATGCTTGATAACCGGAATAGAAAACACCTTTTGTCGACTTCTGGTTCCGTCTCATTGGCTTCCAAACCGGACATTCATGAAAAAACAGATAATGCTGTGCTTTTGGTGGATCAGCGTTGGTATAATTCACTATGAATTCTTAGAAAGTGGAAAAACTATCGCAGCTGGTGCCTACTCATCTGTCAGTAGCTTTGATTCAGAAGCAGCCAGCGCTGTCAACAGGAGAGACGTCCACTTAGATAATACCAGACCACATACGGCGAAAGTGAGCAGAGACGTGATTAAAACACTGGGTTGGGAAGTTTTACCTCATTTAACTTACTCCCCGGGAGATATTACCTGTTTTTGGCCTTTGATAAATGGAATATCTTTATAATAATATTAATATTTATAATGCCGTATTATAATTTAAATTAATAATAATATAATAATAATAATAATAATAAGCTTGACTAGGTAGCTTCAGAGCACCCCCTCTTTACCCCCCCCCCTCCACATTCACTCTTTTCGGTGTCTTTAATTTGTGGAATTTCCCTTTTAAATTTGTCCAGTTTAATTTTTGATTTTTTTTTCTCAATCTGGCTTCCGCTAGAGTCTCTTATACTCCGGACGTGGCTGCGGATCTATGAACCTGACTTCTGCAAATGAGTCGGAATAAGTAGAAGAATAAAGCACCGCGGACAGAAAGAGGCCGCAGGCGATTGACTCTTTCTGTCCGCGGTGCTTTATTCGTCTACTTATTCCGACTCTTTTGCGGAAGCCAAGTTTATAGGTCTTCAGCCACGTCCCGAGTTTAACAGACTCTAGCGGAAGGCAAGTTGAAAAAAAAATTGTAAAGCTACCGAGCCACCGCTGCTGCGTCCAGCTTATTATTAGTCTCGGTCGGCGGTTGCAGGCGTGCGGGTGGGTCAACCGCCGCGGCGAGCGCCCTCTTACCGTCCGCGGTGCTTGATTCTACCTCTTATTCCGACTCATTCGCGGAAGCCAGGTTAAAAAAAATTAAAAATTACAACCGGACAAATTGAAAAGGGAAATTACACAAATTAAAGACACCGAAAAGCTGGAAGGGAGGTATAGGGACCCTGAAGCTACCGAACCACCGCTGCTGCATCGTGCTTATTATTAGTGAATATAATAAATGGTATTATCTTTTGCTGGAAGAGCAGTTTCGAAACCGAGACGATGTCACACTGGCTGTAACACAATTTTTTATTCCCCAAATAAAGCTTTTTATTTCAAAAAAGGCATTTATAAGTTTTTGCCTTATTAGGAATGTGTAATTGAAGCCAGTAGTGATTATTTCGAAGAACAAAAATTTGTTTCAGACTTTAGTGAGACTTTTTTTTATGTCTGATGAAAACCGCACGAACTTTTTTGGTTACCTGGTAAGTTAAGTTTATTTGAGTGGTTTATTTTGAGTTGCATTAAATAATGTTAAAATACATAAGGGTACTTTTTAAAAATATATGAAGAAAACTATTTAAATATTTTAAAGGTTAACTGAAAATTTGCATTTGCCTAGATTATTCATATGAAATATATTTTAAGTTTTTATTTATTTTAAATTTTAATATTTTGTTAAATGTGTTTTTGTATCTATAAAATGCATTAAAAATAGAAATATATATAAGAAGAGAGAGATGTAGAAAGACATGTACTAAGTATTATGAAAAAACACATATCTGAGTATTTATTAAGGTGAAATTTGTTTTAAATATGTGCGTAATATTTAACAAAGTTATGAAAAGAAATTTATATTAAAGGTTTTTGCGCAGAATGAAAAGATATATTTAAAAATCTTTATATCTTTATAACAGAATCTTTTTACCTATTATTTAAGCTTGTAGCGAAGCTTTATTCATGCATTCGAATTTTTCATAAAATAGGCAGTAGACAAGAAAAAATATTATCAGAGTTTTAAAGCATATTTCTGCTAAAAAGATACTAAAAATGATGATCAATACTCACATGTGTATCAAGAATTTCTAAAAAACTTTTAAATTCTTTATTGATGAAGGTAAAGTTATGCAACTGGTTACGTAAAAGAAACATTTTATGCGGAAGACATTTACGATAGTAAGATAGTAAATCACGTAATAATTTAGATAATTCAGTTATTTATAGGACATGCAGATGCGCACTATTTCACAGCGGAAGTTTTGGGACACTAACAAAGTAATGCCCTTTCATTATGTTGGGAAAGAGTTTTAACATGGTAAAAATGTTTCTGAGGTTAGAAAGATCGGTTATTAAAAAATGTTTTATGTAGCGTTTCTCATATGCTGAATTATGTTGCTTGAGTGAAGATTATGGAAATTGCCGTAAAAGATTTTTAAACGAAAAACATTTTTAACAAGCTACATTGTATATCAAAAGTTCCTATTACACACATTCTTAAAATTTATCGATAATGCCAAGCCATCTATTATGCGCACCCAATTTTCTTTATTAAATAAAATTTATGACAGAAAAGTAGCTATTCAGATCTTATAATCATAAAATAACCATATCTTTTTTATAGTAAATTCTTGTAATATTTTATTTATTTTTAACGTATTCAAAATTATTTAATGACGTTTAATTTACAATGACGATGATTGTTATTAAAACGACATTGATAGGCCTCATTTATAAGAAGATAATTTTACTACCACACTTTGACAGTCATTATTAATTCTAATTGTTTCAATGAACTTTAAGAAAACTACTAGGGTAATGTCGGGTAGTATCGGAGGCTTAAACCCTTGAAGGGTGGCGGTATATTATACAGGGTGTCCGGTCTCAACGGTGTCTAATGGCTAATTCGTAAACCGCTAGTCTTAGACATATAGTTCCAATTACAAAAATGTTTTAAATGAGGTAAAGAAGTATTTTTAAAGCGATTTGGGTCAAGAAAAACATTTATTTAAAAATTACGAAATTTAAATTTTTATACGGTCCCCCGGTCCTATAAGTGATATTTAGTAAACTTTTGCTATTCCTCTAACAAGTACGGCAAAAAAAGTCCCATTCATCTGACACTAAAATTGACCGAGTTATGGGTTTTCAATTTTATGACTTAAACCACTTTTCTGTAACTGAAAACATATGAATTGGACCAAGCTTTCAGGGGTCGTACGCGAAGTGCTTAAAGTATTATAAAGGGCGCCCACTCCAAACGATGTTCAATGGCTAATTCCTAAACCGTTAGTCAAAGACATATAGTTCCAATTACAAAAAGGTTTTAAATAATATACAGAAGCATTTTTAAAGCGATTTAACAGAAGGTGCTTCCCCTGTATAAATATCACGGTAGTGTTAATTTTTAGAATTAACTTTCAGATTTGTTAAAATAATTGAAGATGTGAGCTTCAAAACTCGCCTTCTCGAGAAAATGTAATTTTGGGAAATCGCGTAAAACCTTTAAATGCGCCCATTGGTATTCATTGAAAATTTGGAGATTGTAGTGTTTGATTGGTACAGTTATACCAATAGAATAGATTGATAGAGAAACACGATTTTTTAAATTTCGGATAAGGACAGTTTCGAAACTGACGTCCTTAATAATTTGATATATGTTTTGATTTAACAATATTTTTTCCCTAATTTTTAATTAAAAAATAATTAAAAAAATAACTGATCTAATAAATATTTGCTGAGGGGAGAGACAGTGGAATTTTCAGAAGGGGCAGGGGTGTAAAAATAATAATAATTATTATTATTTTTATCGTTACAATAAAATGACAAATGGAACAAAATCTTAAAAAAAGAAAAGTTAATTAAAAGAGAGAATGTGGGCTATATGGGGAGAGAATGTATATGATGTCCGACCTTTAATGGATAAATCTGTGCTCTATTAGAACAAAATATTAAAATATTGTAACGATTTTGTTATGTTTATTTAAATCATTGAAGTAATTGCACAGGTTGAATCATATAATTCAAATAATTGATGTTTATTGTAAAAGAAGATAAAAGTGACACGAGGATCATTTTCAAAAATGGACATATTAATTTCCTTAACATATTCAGAGCAACCATTCAAATGTTATGTATAAAAATATAGGCATACAAAAAAAAAAAAAAAAACATTAAGATGGTACAAACAAATTACTTACAAATTGAGCTTTCTTGTGTCTATGCTTGGGGCTTGGGACAGGAAGGATGGGGGGGGGGGGGGAGATGTAACAAATTTTGGAGCGGAGATTTCAGGGAGAATTGATACGGCTGTTTAGTGTTCATTAGTACAACATATATTGCTGCATAAAAAAATGTAGATTTCAAGATTATAAACTTTGTGTGTATGAGAGCCAGTGAGGGAAAAGTTTAAATTGCAATTTCAGGTGGAATTTAGATTATAGATTACTTATTAATTGTTGCAGCAATAAAGACAACCTTTTTCTCCAAGTTTTACAGCGTGATAATTCTTTGCACATCAGTAGATTTTCGCTTTTTTTTTTGAAGACTTCATCTAAATTAATCGGCCCCTTAAATTTCTACTTCCCCATTTTTTGCTTCACCTGCACGCAAAGTTAAAAATCTATAGAGGTTTATATATATTTTTTTACTATTCTACTCTATTTGTCTAATTAAATAATGCATCTTCTAAAACTCCACGCCCGTTAAAAATTTTATTTCCTATTGTCTTAATTACAACACTTAATTATTAGAGCATAAAGAGGTAATAATTAAAAAAATTATTAAATTTAAAATCATTAAAAAAAGATTCAAATTTATAATTTATATAAGCAATTATAGATTTCAATTATAATTTTATTTAAGTATAAATTACTGATAAAATTAAAAATATATAGACATACTCTTAAATGGAAAAATATAAAAAAGTATATTAAATTTAAAATTATTAAAATTAATAACTTTATTAAAATGTTAGGAAAATTTTCTACTTTGTCTTTGTAGTTAGTTATAGTAAATTACTAATCATCTCAATCCTCCCTAAAATTTATACCCCCCCCCCCCCCCCAACAACTTTTGCTCGGCCAATACATACTGTCTAAAATTATGTACGTATTTTTCCCTATACTTTATTTTATTATGCAAGAAATAACTAACCAATCTACCACATCAAACCCCCTAAAAATTCTACTCTCTCTTCCCCCAACTCACGCGAAAACACCCGTTCGCTATTGTTAATCCCATGGAAGTATTTCTTTAAGATAGCTCGTCGCAGAATATCCCCCCCCCTTCCGTTTGATGATATAGATTACCCCTTTTTTTTGTTCGAGCGAGGAGGCGATATTTACACATTAAAAGTTCAAATAACGCAAGTTAATATTTAGAATTGATTGATTGAATAAAAAAAAAAAAAAAAAAAAAAAAAAAAAAAAAAAAAATCCAAATAGAAAACTAATTTAATATAAATCTATTAATTCTAAGATAGTTTACTTTTTCTAATTCTCCTGGTCCTCATACGAATCACTTTTTTTATCGAAACTCTATCCTCTGATGGCTTTCGTCAAGCACGATTCCCGCCAAGAATTGTCACTTTGATGCTGAAACTCTGACCAATCAAATTACGAGATACAGCATAAATGGCAAAATGTGGTTGGAAAAAAATATTTTGTTTTAATATGTGAGAATAATCAAAAATATCAAAATATATTTGTAATGTTAATTTACTATCAATGTTTAATGCTAAATTTTATATCTGACGATTATTTTTATTTCTAGTAAATTTGTGACTGACCCCTATTTTGCAGCAAAAAAGATACTCCAACTTTAAACATCTATTACTCGGTCAGTTTTAATCGCAGAGGAATGGGACTTTTTTTGTCTTACTTGTCAGTGAAATAGGATATTTTTACTAAATATCACTTATAGGACCTGGGGACCGTATAAAAATTTAAATTTCGTAATTTTTTAAAAAATGTTTTTCTTGACCCAAATCGCTTTAAAAATACTTCTTTACCTCATTTGAAACATTTTTGCAATTGGAACTATATGTCTATGACTAACGGTTTAGGAATTAGCCATTGGACACCGTTGAGACCGGACACCCTGTATATAGCACTTAATTTTAATTCCCAAACGCCACATTGACATCATAATTTAAGAATCATGTTTTGCTTTTTATAATGTACGCGAAGAAAAGTTTTTACTTACTTTCATATAAATTTGTTCGCAAATCCCTGTATCATTCAATGATTTTAACATATTAGCGATGTAAGTACTTTGCCCCTGAAAGGATTAAGCTATTTCGATACTTTTTTTTTTAAATTATGGTGAAATTTGAATATTTACAATTCTAATGAAAACTTTTACATGTTATTTCCTTACTTCAAAAAGCTCATTTCCCTCAGAATAATCTTTATTGGGTTTTCTTTTACTTTTTATAAACCTTATATTTTGACCTTTCTGATCTTTCGAGGTTTGTATGGGACATAGTTTTGTGCTTGAAATAATGTTATTTTCGTATTTAGAAACAACTTATTTTTACTACATTTGTTTTGGACTTTTGTGCTTTTCACTTTAACTTCTTGCTCGAATTGTCTTATTTAATCGTGGAAATCTCATGATAGTCCAAGAGCTGTTAAACATTTTAGGGAAGGTATTTGAGGCACCCTGAAAATTTGTGCAACACTTCTTTTGTAATGGCTGAATACAAAATAGAATGTCTGGCTGAAGGATCGTGACCCAAAAACTGTGCCAGACACGTGTCAAGTGCCATTTTTTGACTACCCAAAAAAGGTATTTGAGGCACTCTGAGATTGAGACAGAATAATATTTATACTTAGAAAAAAATATTTTGAAAACGACAGACACTTTAGTCGGCCCAAAAACTGTGCCAGACACGTGTCAAGTGCCATTTTTTGACTACCCAAAAAAGGTTTTTTTGAGGCACGCTGAGATTGAGGCAGAATAATATTTATACCTAGAAAAAAATATTTTGAAAATGACAGACACTTTAGTCGGCCCAAAATCTGTGCCAGACACGTGTCAAGTGCCATTTTGCCCAAAATGGCACTTGGCACGTGTCTGGCACAGTTTTTGGGCCACAATCCTTCAGCCAGACATTCGATTTTGTATTCAGGCATTACAAAAGAAGTGTTGCACAAATTTTCAGGGTGCCTCAAATACCTACTCAAAAATGTTCAACAGCTCTCCTACTATGATTAAAGAAGTCAAAATCTCTATTAAATTTTAGTGGTCGCAAAAAAACCGTAAAAGTTGGCGGCTATGGATTTGCCGAAACATGGAATGGCTCGAGGGCTCCGCCCTCTTGGTTACGTTTTGGACCCAGGCTGTTGAAACATAAGCGGTTATGGGGTTAATGCGATTTTATTACCTAACCTGTCTCTTTGCTTCTACGATTTGTTCCTTCCTTTGTTTCTCTCTTTTCTTCTTCTCAAATTGAGTATTAAACGGCGAAAAGGCTAAAATTTCATTCTTCCCCCCCACGACTTTATCTTGTTACGAGCTTCGTATTTGATGTCCTTGGAAGGAATACGTGAAATCTCCTCAAAAATCTGCCTCGATTATTTTTTCTGACGAGAAGTCCCAGGGCTGGTTAGGTCTATAGCTGAGACGTTTTCTAATTACTCTTTCTCTGTTTTTCATCTAGTCCTACGTTAAGGACTAATTCATGGGATTTCAGACAAGAGGTTTTGGCAATACACAATATCTTTGAGTACACAATAACTTTCACTAGTTTCTTTGATTGTCATTTCAGAAAGTCGAACTTTTTACATAGTGAGTGAGTTTCACTTTAGTTTCGCTCCACTTATGATGCACCTTCTCCATTTTAAAATAAAATAGAGAAAACCTTAAGAATTTAACTTTTTAAACCTGTTAACTTTTGTCCGATACTGCCCTCCAACCCTTTGTACGATACAACTCTAATGCTGCACTCACATATTAAATGCATATTGCCAGGTCTAGACATTATGGTCAACAGAATAAAGCAATAACAGTACAAAATTATACCTTGTATTCGTATCCTTAAAATAGGCTTATTTATACTTTTTATTTAACCCAATGAGGGGCGTACAGTGGAGTATTTGATCATAAATGAAGTCTATAGCATTGACGGTTCATTTACATTATGGTCTACGGGAAAAATTCGTTTGCTCTGTATTTTAATGATATCACACTATTTTAAACGTACTAAAATTTATATACATCACTGGAGTGTACTGAGGCACTTATTGTAGAATATGGTGTACATAGAATATATCGTTCATTTACAGGGACGCACAAAAGAATTTGACTGAAGAATAAATTTAACTATTGAAGTCTATGACCAATCATTGCTGGAAGTGCGTTTGTAGTTGTGATATGTGTTTTTAAATTGAACTATTTTTTATAAATATTACTTGGTGGGGATACATTCAATAGATGATATACAGGACTGCAGAAAAGTTCTCAAGTACATTTCCGTTTATTCATGGAAATGGCTGAGTGGAAATTTTTAACTGTGCTATGCGTTTCACTGAACTAACTTTTACCATACTATGCAGTATACATACAAATCCATAGCTTAGTTTAATATTTTATATCTTAAAAGCTGACGAAGTGTAAGTAAGATTTTAACGCTTCACATAATGATAAGTATACATTTTATAAATATTTTGACAACTAAGAAAAAAAATGAGACATCATTTAAGAAGAGCACAAAGAAAAAAGAAGTAAAAATAATTATTTAATAAGTATATATTTTAAAAATACGAATATATCACATGCCCATCGAATTAACATTATCGAAGGGAGTTTGGAAGTTGAGTGACTAGCAGCTTTAAATGCTTACTGTTTGTAAGAGAACGTAATTGCTGATAGATTATTTTATTTACTAGTAATGTTTAATTAAATGTATTTAATTGTACTATCTATAAAATGTATTATTTACACTTAATTTACTTTAATAATAATTATTACATTTAATTTACATTTAATAAAGATTATTTACATTTGATAAAGTTACACTGTTCCCAAAAACAAGCAAAAAAATGAGGGGTTGTATCAAATATGTGTTGATTAGTGCCAAGATAGCGTACACACTATTGCACGTACTACCATATTTGGATACAACCCCTCATATTTTTGCTTCCTTTTGGGAAAAACAGATTTCGAGCTTATTCTATCTACGATAATTTTCAGAATTTTCAAGCTATGATTTTGAGACTTTCACAAAAGTTGCTCTATATACTTAGCTATCACATTATGCACATTTTACTTTGATTGAATTCCCGCCTGCGCAGTGAAACTTATTTTAGTAAACCTGCTCATTTTTCATCCAATTTTTATTATTTTTTAATCCTTATTGCAGAGTATTATGTACAATGCTGTTTGTTATATTTTCTGAAAAGAACTTTTTTTTTATATTAAGAACTCTGCAAATTATAAGCAAAAAACTTGGCGAAATTTTAGACTATTTTTATAAAAACTTTAATTTCTTTACAAGTATACATGCTATCCTCATAAAAATGAACACAATATATTAAAATAAGACACTTATTAATAATCGTGAGTTTGAACACTTTTGCTACATTAGTTTTTACAGGGTTACCCAAAAGATATTCGTTCTTTTTCAATTTGTTGACAGTCCCCTATGGGGTTTCGGGAAAAAATCTTCGCGGAAATATATGACCTGTACTATACTGTTTACACACCTGCAGTTTCAGGTTAATTCCTCATGTATTTTTCTAGATATTTAACAAAACGTCTAAAATCGCAAGTGACCGGTCATCTTTGGCCATATAGTGTATAACCAATACGATTATAGTTCAAAAATGGCCCGGTAAACCCCGGCACACTTTTAAAAAGCTTTCGATATGTTTAAATTAGAGCCAAAAACGCTTTAAAAATACACCTTTTACAAATTTAATGTTTTTTATTATATTAAAATCTAAACAATTTAAATCAACATATAGCTTAACACTAAGCTCTGACCTTTCTTAAACAGGTAAGCGTTATTCAATTTCAGTTCAAGAATTCATCCAGCCACAAAAAAATTACATTTAAAAGTAACAGCAATGCCAAAAAGCAACGATAAATCATGTCTTCTTTCAAAGAAGTTTTCTCTTCAACTGAACCCTGGAGACACCGCATATGACTCATGTTCCTGAAATAGGCATTGATCGACGCATCAATTTATCAGCTAATAAAAAATATGATTTTTACAATTGTTGATGAATTTTTAATTTTTGCATATTTGGCCTGGTTTTTGGGTCAAATACTCCACTATATTAATACTTGGAAATTTATTCCAGAGAGAAACATTCGCCTTGCATACAATATTTCAAATGAAAATGAAATTTCAAACAAATTGCTTAAAAGGCGCAAAGGCCAACCTAGTGAAAAAGATTCCATGCCGGGACTCTAACCTGGGCCATCAGTATAGCGCAATGACTTTCTACTGACTAAACCACATGGAACGATACCCAGCCTGGAACTTCTCACTATAACAGGTTGGCAAGGCTACAAACGCAGCACAAGATGGAATATATATATATATTTATAGTGAGAAGTTCCAGGCTGGGTATCGTATACGATCGTATATATCGTATACGGCTGCGCTATACTGATAGCCCGGGTTCGAGCCACGGCATGGAATCTTTTTTACTAGGTTGGCCTTTGCTCCATTTAAGCAATTTCTATGAAAGTTCATTTTCATTTGAAATACTGTATGCAAGGCGAATGTTTCTCAATGGAATAAATTTCCTAGTATTAATATAGTTTCAATCGATGCTGGATTGAATAAATTTTCGTGTTAAAATATCCCCTCGTATATATCGTCGTTAATATATCGTTCCATGTGGTTTAGTCGGTAGAACGTCAGTGTCCTATACTGATGGCCCGGATTGGAGTCCCGGCATGGAATCTTTTTCACTACGTTGGCCTTTGCGCCTTTTAAGCAATTTGTTTGAAATTTCATTTTCATTTGAAATACTCCACTGTGGGGCGGCGGGATACATCTTATATCACCTTATTTTAATTAATGTTTGCACCAGAAACTTTTAATTAAGTTTTACTTTTATAACTTTGGTGAATAAGAACTGAAAAATTGCTTTTCCTTATTTTAAAATAAATTTCTGCAAAATTTCCGGTGGGAATGCAGCATTACAGAAACACAATTTCTTGCCCCTGAAAGATTTAAAGAAGTCTTGAAATCCATAGC
Organism: Maratus speciosus; assembly: GCA_963932465.1. NCBI lineage: Eukaryota > Metazoa > Arthropoda > Arachnida > Araneae > Salticidae > Maratus > Maratus speciosus. The sequence continues at coordinate 609,169,919 of OZ010791.1, read as the reverse complement.
AAATGTTCCTTCAAAATTGTTTACACGACTTTTAGTTTCTATTCATTGTTGTAGGGGTAGTAATCTGTATCAGATGCTTTCATTTAACTGAAATTAATATTCTTTTAATTTCATATGTTTATTTTCATTTCATATCGATTTTCATTTCTGGATTTTGAAATTAAAATAAAATACTTCAACTGATTCCATAAAAAAAGATATTTTACAACTGAAGGTTTATACATAATCTTTTTAAATAAATGTTTACTTAATCTATTTAAAGAATTATGCATTAAGATATTTTATTTTACATGCTGTAGAAAAGTGATACAAACATATTCCAATATTTCGTAATTATTATAAAAATATTCCAATACTATTATTCGGCTAATAAAAAAGAAACATTGAAGTTGAAGAATTCTTTTCCGTTGTAACTAGAAGCCTAAATGCAGCGTAAATAAATTTATTTTGATTTCTTTTGGAAACCAGCTGCAAAATATAACTTTACAGTACAATTTATAAACATTTTTATCAAACACAGTAGCTATTTAATGATAATTTATTCAAAAACAAAACATAAAACTTGAAAATTTCTATTTATTTGTTTTAATGGGGAATCTCTTTTTGGCAGCTGGTGGAAACTTATTGGAAAAAATTTTATCTTCAAGGAAACACCATGACATAGAATAAAAGTCATAATTTAAATTTTACTTTTATTTCTTAGAGAAATTTCTGCAAGAAACAATAGAAATGTGTAACTTAATTTAAGCGTGATAACAGTTAAGCATGGAGTAAAGAATAATTTTATTCTGTATTTCGAGTAGAACAATAAATATATAAATAATAATAAGAGAGCATCTCCAAACTTTTTAATCCTGACATTGTTGCAGTGAGATACAATTTGACACGTTACACTTCTTTCCGAATATAAATACAAATTTTCAATCTCGGTTTGTCTGCATATTATCAACTGTACTGACTTTCAATTTTAAAATGGTAACACTCACATTTCACACCATATTTCAGTCTCTTTGATGAAGGCACTCCTAAAAAAGTTATAGTTTATAAAACTTTCCTTGAATCTGTATAGAGTTAGAGGCATTTAAAGTTTGAACATGCTAAATATAAATCCACGAGACAAATTTACTTAACCCTCTGAGGGGCAAGCAGTTGCGTTTGTGTAATGCTGAATTCCCATCGGAAATTTAGAAAAAAATTATTTAAAAAAAAAAAAAAAAAAAAAAAAAAAAAGGAAAAACATTTTTTCAACATTTTCCCACCAAAGCTATAAACATAAAACTTGATTAAAATTTCCTTGTGCAAATCTTAATTAAACTTAGGTGGGATAAAATATATCCCACAGCCCCTGAAAAGGTTCATAGCTTCTCAACATCTTATCCATTGGATTTTTGTTATTGGGGTATATTTAAAAGATCAAAAGACATTTCTATCATTTTTTTAAATAGATTTTTAATTGGGAAAATTATTTTTAAATAATAATTAATCACACAAAAAACTATGAATTATAAGCCTATTTTGATTATTCAGATAGATTCATACATTTACCTTTCGATGGTCTACAGAATCGACTTACGCTTACTTTCCTGTGGCATTTACAGAAAATAAAATCTTAGAATGTCAGTGTCAACAGTAAAATTGTATTAACCCCTTGGGGACGAGCGACACGTATACGTGCCGCATGAAGCGCTCAGAATTCTTGTTTTTTCTCACCAGTAAAATTTTACTGTAAAATTTGCCTTATTTAATCATCGCATTTTATCGATTTCAAGAAGACACAAATTTCTGTTTTTAAAAAACGGTGATAAAATATTAAAAATTTCGTAAAAGGCTTCGTCCCAAAGGGGTTAGTATATTTCAATGGAACAATGTAGTGATTTTTTGGATTCCCTAGTTACCATGCAGCTTTACATCCGGTATAGAGGTAATGCGTATTACAATCCAATGGGAGCCATAGAAGAATGTTTAGATGCGGCTGGTGGCCACAAAAAAATAGAAAGTTTAGTAGTAAGTAAAAAAGAAGTAAAAGAAAAAACACAAGTTATTTTAATTTAACAATATAAGTAAAAAAAGAGCAAAATGTCCATTAGATCCTATCGAAATTGAAACATTCCGAAAACAGGCGAAAAAGCTACCGAAGGGATGCCTCAGCATAAAAAAAAGACTCTTTAAAGAGATCATACATTATAGTTTAGCTCAATATTTAAATGCTTAAAAAACAGAGTAAAACAGAGAAAAAATTTAAATTATTTACATATTTACAAGGTGAATATTATATATTGAAACATGAAAAATTAACAAAAAGAGGTAATAAAAAATATAAATGGGGAGAGGTCAGACTAATAATACATTTAAGAACTTTGTACAAAGGGTAATTTATGGGAAAAAGAGGGTGATGACCGCACAGTCTGGTAACTCTTACAGTAATGTTGAAAACAGTTAAAAATGATAAGAAAAGTATGAAATATGCATTAGATAAAATAAACTAAGTTTAAAGCGTGTTTTTTTTTTTTTTTTTTTTTTTTTTTTTTTTTTTTTTTTTTTTTTTTTTACAAAACAATGACAAGACATAAAACAAGGAAAAAGGCAAAAAAATTTATCTGGAAAGAATAAATTAATCTTCGTTAATGTTGAATTGGTTAGCAAGCTTATCAAATTTATTAATTATAACTAGGATTCTTTGCATTGGGTTATCTAGTTTTTTGGTTTGTGTAGAAATGCTTTTAATGCAACTTAGAAATTTGGTTAACTTCTTTGATATCATTAAATGTATTGAATATTTCTTGGATGTAATTAGTGTAACTTGGAGGTATTTAGTGGAATTGGAATAATATTGAGTTTTGTTGCAATTTTCACAAGTAGGGGAAGAAAGGGTATTTGGGGTTTCGTTAACATAAACTTCTAAGTTTAGCATTGAATATTTCAGTTAGAGAGTTTAAAATAAATTCAGAATTTCTGCATATTTTTTCTTGTAACTTACTGCATGTTCACGGTACATCTCATTGTTAGATCTCAATTACTATTTCCAACCCATTTTTTAGTGTTACCTGACATTATGAGGCATTCCATCTTTCTTATTTTTATTACTTAAATAATTACTCCCACCTTTTCTAAATTATGATCTATGCTAAGCCAGCACCCCACATTTGGCATAAAAATGTACAGTTTATTACATCCACCCATCATGACATTGCTGGTCTGTACAGTGCCGGACCTATCTAGCAAAACATTAATTAGCAACGACCTACTCCGTAAAAGTAACGAAGGCAACAAAAAACATTGCAGTTATGGTTGCCTAAAGGCTATTCAAGTATAGTGTTGCCAGTGGGCTACTTTTTTAAAATTTAGATTTCTTGATTGGCACCACTTTTCTGAAAAAGTAAAATTTCTCCATGTTTCTGCTTAATTAATATGCCATTAAATAAGGCTAATTTTAATATTTCAAAAAAGTGGTGCCAATCAAGAAATTTGAATAAAAAAAATAGCCCACTGGCAACACTGTTCAAGTATAGCTACGCAATGCGGCGATCCAGCGAAACGTCATTCTGTTGCCAGGCAGATTGTTAATACACTGGTATGTATAATTTCGCGTTTTAAAAATGTGTATGGGGGGGGGGGGGAAGGAGTCTGATGAACCGTTTCATTTTATCTTGATCTTCTCAAGAAGTTTTGGTCAGAGCTAAAACATTAAATTAATCCACCTAAGTGAGAGTTCGAAATTAAATCGGCAATCAGCAAAGGGGGACCCCTTCGTTCAACGTGAAATATTTTCGTTTAGCAGATATAACACCATACAAATTCTAGATTCGTTTGCAAAAACAGACAGGGCGTGTGTAGCACCTCCGATGAACGCTGTTGAAGGCGATGGGGTGTCCAACAATAAGTTCGTTTCGATAAATTTCGTTTTAAAATATAAAGTCATACATATTTGACGCTTGTTTGGGAAAATAGACCAGAGCGTGCGTAGCATGCCTTGTGTACGCTGAGGAAGTCAGTTTTGATAGATAGTTCGTTTGGATAGATTTTCGTTTGAAAATATAAAATCATACAAATTCGAAGGCATACCTTACAGAAGGTACTCAAGATTATGTTAGTTTACAAAGATTTTCGTCTAAAAAAACTATAAATTTTCGTCTATAAACTCCAAGCGGATTTCGAGTTTTGTAAAATGATGCCATTCATGAAGGTATTTTAACGATATTTTAACCCTCTAAATCCCAAGTTAGAAAACGTTCTAGAAATTCCGTAATTCAGAGAATCTCAATTCATATCAGAAAAATTCAATAGTAAATTTGGCATTATTTAAATACGGAATGTCTATTATTAAATAAAGCAATTATTGCTATTTAAAATTCATGGTATGAATTTGGAATATCCTAATTAAAAAATCCACTAAATTGGAAACACCGATGGTAGCATATATGCTATCATGCGCATTAGAGTGTTAAATTGTCTTATTTTGCTGTGTGCATTGAAATCCAATCAGTGACGCCACATTTACTATCACTAGGTTGTTGAAAAAGACTGAGGATGTCATTAGATCGAGCTTCTCACTACGGATATTCAATCCGTTTTAATCTTGTTTAATTATAAATCTATCATAATGATAGCAGTGCGTTACTTCAGACTTAATAATAAGCTTGCTAATTTAAACACTGATTTAATTAGAAATTACAAATAAAAATAAGTTAACAGATAAGAATTTCTCCATGTGACATGCACATTGTATAAGCGGTGGAGTCAATCGTTTTTTTAGCGCGTGCAACAACAGCGACGATCAGTTCACAACTGCCTCTCTTCTCTTCTGTTCCAAAAGGTCTTTTCAAAGTAGCGTATGTGGCGTCATCTGTCGCCTACTTGTTAATTAAAAAATGTTTATTATTGTAGAACGGCGGAAGTCACCTCAGAACCCCCTTCCTAGTGCAAACGATATGTCAATGTTCTACTAAACGATCTGGAAATAGGACAGTTCGGCCAGATCGTGTGGTACGAGACGGTTCCGAGTCACAAGTTGAAGCCCTTGTCTCAGAGGTTGAGGGTTCAGGGATGGAGGCTGTTGATTCAGGGGTAGGTGCGTCGTTCACTAAGAAGACCGGCTTCAGTCTATCCAGTGAAATGTTGACAATTTTACCTTTTATGGCTATTTTAAAAAGTTTATCACCTCGCTGGATGACCTCAAAAGGTCCATCATAAGGTGGTTGGAGGGATTGTTGCATACCGGCGTGGCGCACAAATACATGGGTACACGTGTTGAGGTCCTGTGATACAAAAGGTTTTATGCGATGATGGGACTTTGTTGGCAGTGGTTTGAAATCCTGGAAAATGTTCCTTAATCGCTGGACCAATTCTTCAGGGCTTTTAATAAGGGAATTGTCGTCAAAAAAATCCCCAGGCAGTCGGAGTACAGACCCAAAAACAAGTTCTGCTGGTGAAACTTTTAGGTCTGTTTTCAGTGCAGCACGAAACCCAAGTAACACTGTTGGCAGTACCTCGGTCCATTTTTCAGTTCGTCTAGCTTTTAATGCACATTTTAGGGGCCTGTGCCAATTTTCAATAATCCCATTACTCTGTGGGTGGTATGGGGATGATCGGTACTTTTTAGCACCTAGCAGTTGAGCTAATTGTTTAAAAAGTTCAGACTCAAACTGTCGGCCTTGATCAGTGGTGATCTTTTCAGGACAACCAAAACGAGCAATCCATTCGGAGAGAAGTGCAAATGAAACTGATTGTGCCGTTATGTCACTTAGTGGATATGCCTCTGGCCAGCCTGTTGCTCTATCAATTACAGTTAAACAATACCTTTTACCATTTGATTCTGGTAAAGGCCCTATTAAATCTAAATGTATGTGTGAAAATCTATCTGTTGGAAGGTCAAATTTTCCCAACTCAGTTTTCGTGTTCCTAGTGATTTTGGAGCGTTGACAATCCAAACATTCACGAGCCCAAGTTCGGCAATCTTTAGCTAGGGAAGGCCAAATAAATCTTTGTCGCAATAGATTTACACTACTTTTAGTTCCATGATGGGAAAGTGCATGTAAATTCCAAAATGCCTGTTTTCTAAAGTTAGGGGTTAAATATGGGCGTGCTTTGCCTCTAGAAATGTCACAATAAATTTCTGTTGTAGAATTAGGAAGGGTGATTAATTTGAGTTCCAAACTGGATTGACCGCTTTGCATAAGGTCTTTATGTTCTGCATCCTCTTTTTGCTCGATACTTAACTTGTTGTAATCTATAGGAGTAGGCATTTGTATTTCATTAATTCGAGATAGTGCGTCTGCTGCCGTGTTTTGGTTTCCATTTACAAATTGTATATCAGTGGTGAATTCTGATATAAATGATAACCACCGACTTTGTCGGTTAGTGTAATTATCAGTTCTTTTTGTAAATGCATAAACAATAGGTTTGTGATCAGTGTAGATGGTGCACTGACGGGCTTCCAAAAAGTGTCTAAAATGTTTAACCGATTCAAATCGCTAACAACTTACGATCAAAACTAGAATATTTTAATTGTGTTTCATTTAGACGTTTGGAAAAAAATGAAAGTGGTTTTAGGCCCTTTTCTGTTTCTAAACTTAATGTAGAACCAATAGCAAAATCACTAGCATCCGAATGAAGCACTAATTGGCCATCGTTTGTAGGAAATGCAAGAGTTGCGTCACTTAAGGCTTTTCTTGAAGCTTCAAAATAATTTATAGCATTTTCGGACCAATCAATAGGGGTTGAATCTTTCTTTTTGGCTCCTCGCAACAAATCTGTTAAGGGTGCGAGAATAATTGCAGCATTGCGACAAAAACGTATAAAATAATTGAATAATCCAATGTATTTGCGAAGTTCCAAAAGAGTTTCTGGTCGCGGATATTGCTTAATAATTTCAACTTTGGATTGAAGAGGCCGAATTCCGGTTGGAGAAATTTCATGCCCTAAGAATGATACATTAGTTTGTTTGAAAACACTTTTTGAAACATTTATGTTTAGTCCGCATTTAGAAAGTCTGCTCAGAACAGCTCGTATATGTTCTAGGTCAGGGACGGCGAACCTATGGCACGCGTGCCAAACTTGGCACGCGATAGAATATTTTCGGCACAGCGGTGAAGTCCTAAAATGAAATAGAATTAAGTTAAACAAAATACGCAAACTTTTACGATCTGGGCTTTTCTTTCTTTTCTTTTTTTTATTATATTAGAAAGCAACTAATTGAATTTATAAATTATTTCAGTGTCGGCTCAATAAGTTATCACATTTAGAGAAGATTTGTAGTATATCAAAAAGAAAAATATCACGCATTATAAGCAAAATTCCTAGTCATGAAACTAAAGCGACTTGGTATAAAATATATAATCTTCACAATTGTTCATTCTATTTATTCCTGAGGGTCATTATTTTAGGAAATGATACGAAAATCTTAAATACTATAGAAACCCAAACCACTTGTTAGATAACCCGAATTCAGCTAGCATCCTATTAAAAGTGAGTAGGTTGAACACCGTATTAATATTTGGCATAACCGACATCGCATTCAGCCTTTTATTACTTTAAGATATATGTTAGTCTAGATATTAGATGTATATTGCTCCATATTTTTAAATCCCAATGAATAAAAATCTAGAAATTTTGATCTACTAAATTACTTTTTGGTGCTTGGCACGTCATGGTCATGTAAAATCTTTTTTGAAAGAAAATGGGCACGAGGATGTAAAAAGGTTCGCCGACCCTGTTCTAGGTGTTCAGATTCGTTTTCCGAAAAAATTAAAATGTCATCGAAATAAGCGATAGCAAATGGAAGATCGTAAAGAACTTCGTTAATAAATCTTTGAAACGTGTTTGCTGCACATTTTAACCCAAAGTTTAAATACAGAAATTCAAAGCTTCCAAAAGGAGTTATTACTGCCGTTTTAGGGATATCTTTTTCATTTACAGGAATGTGAAAATAAGCGCGGACTATATCTAGTTTTGAAAAAAATTTCTTTCCATGGAGAATATTTGTAAGATCATGAATGTGAGGTATTGGGCAACGATCCGGAAGAGTTACTGAATTTAACCGTCGATAATCACCACAAACTCTGTAAGAACCATCCGGTTTTGGTACAATTGAATAGGGGATGCCCATGGAGATTTTGAAGGGCGACATATACCCTCATCCATAAGATATTGGAATTCTTTTTTAACTTCCTTTAAAATTTTTGGATGTAAGCGGCGAGGTTTGGAATAAAGTGGAGGTCCCGTAGTTTCTATGTGATGAACTGTGTCATGACATGATGGTTTCTTAAAATTTGGAATGGGGTTTAAGAGGTCTGGGAATTCTTCAAATATAGTTTTAAAAAACATGTCTTCAGAAATCAGTTTAATTTGGGACTGAGTTGTGCAAGTGAGTTCACCTTTAGTGGACAATCCAGTTACAGAATCAATTAATCGGAATTTGTGTAAATCTACAAGCAAAGCAAAATGTCTTAAAAGGTCGGCTCCAATTATAGGGCAAGAGACATTTACAATAACGAATGACCACCTGAAATTCCTTCTCAAGCCAATATTTAGGTCCATGAGTTTGTTTCCATAAACAGGAATTTTGGAATTATTTTCAGCTTAAAGCTAATTAGAAGGATTTTGTTTACTTAACTGCTTTGAGGCGGGGATACAAGAAATATCACTACCGCTGTCAATTAGAAATTTTAAACCCGAGTTTTTATCAAAAACATGTAATCTACATTGTTCTAATGCTGCTACGCCAAGGGTATTTTCGCTTGTTGACCTAGCAGCGGCCACTAGTTTTTTTGAATTTCGTTAAAAGTACAAGGTTCGCGGCACTTTTTTGCTTCACTACCAAATTTATGATGATAATAACATAAACCAGAGGATGAATCAGATGAATCTTGTTTACGATCGGCACTCCTGAACCGTCTATTTTGACTATAGTGCCTTTCTCTGTAATGCGGCCGCCCGCGAGACATCGATCGCCTAAACACATTTTTGGATAATTCTGAAATTTGCAGTGTTAATTGGTCGATCTGCGTTTGTAATTTTGAGACTGCGTTTTGTTCGCTTTGCGAAGTTTCAACGGGTTTAGAAACGGCATACGCAGCAGATTCCGATTTAATTTCATTTATTTTGTCAGCTAAGATTGCTAGTTCCTGTAAAGCAGCGCTTGAAACTGACAAAATCGCTTGTGTATGTGTCGGCAAACGCTCTAGCCAAATTGTTTTTAGAAAGTCTTCGGAAACTGAATTTTGCGCTAATTCTTTCATTTGCCGCAGCAAAGCAGAAGGCTTTTTATCACCTAACACTAATTCGGAAAGTAATTTACGAATTTGCTGAGACTGCGAATCAGAAAATTCTTTAATTAGTCTATCTTTTAAAGCAGTATATTTATCATCCTGAGGCGGATTTAGAATTAAATCTGTTACTGCACTTAAAGTATCAGTATCGATAGCAGATAATAAATAATTATATTTTGTAACGTCGTTTGTCACTTGCGCGACGGCAAAATTTACTTCGACTTGTACAAACCATACCGAAATATTACTTTTCCATAAGGGAGGAATTTTAACAGCTACCCTAGCAAGATTTTCTGGCGGAGCAGCAATACTATCATCAGGTATTGTGAAAGTATAATTGGGCAATAAATGATAGATAGAGCACTAATTAAATAAATACACAATTTAGCAATAATATTTTGAACATTAAGGACGTTGGGCTCGAAAAATTTTAACTATATAAAATCATTAATAAATTAAATAAGTTGGCCAGAGAATACCACATATTAACACAGAAAATGGCACATACCGTTGATTTTTGCAGCTTTGCACACCTGGTAAACTTCCATCATAAGCGATCAGAAGGGCTTGTTTTAGTCCAGTCACCAGTTGAGGATGTCATTAGATCGAGCTTCTCACTACGGATATTCAATCCGTTTTAATCTTGTTTAATTATAAATCTATCATAATGATAGCAGTGCGTTACTTCAGACTTAATAATAAGCTTGCTAATTTAAACACTCATTTAATTAGAAATTACAAATAAAAATAAGTTAACAGATAAGAATTTCTCCATGTGACATGCACATTGTATAAGCAGTGGAGTCAATCGTTTTTTTAGCGCGTGCAACAACAGCGACGATCAGTTCACAACTGCCTCTCTTCTTTTCTGTTCCAAAAGGTCTTTTCAAAGTAGCGTATGTGGCGCCATCTGTCGCCTACTTGTTAATTAAAAAATGTTTATTATTGTAGAACGGCGGAAGTCACCTCAAAGACATTCTACCGAACTATGTTTCCCGTTCGTTACCCTTAAGCTGCATACGCACTATCCTTTTAACTGTAATCAGTGTCGGCTTCGTTTGTTCTGGCCACGCGGTGTCTTTGATTTTTTAACGACTTTAGCAGGAAAGGGACTGATTGTCCGGCAAAAGAGGAACCTTTCCTTCAAGTAGAGTCGAACTCCTTATCTCCTGACCCATTGTGATTCCCCTCATTCTTTTGTGAATAAACCGCAGATGGGTCCAGTACAAAAGATCTTCCAAGAAAACTGGAGATGTGGGCAAAATACGTGTGCGTACGCAGCCTTAAACCAGCAAGAGTCAAGCGATGCTCTTTCCGTGCACCTGCATTCTTGTTTTTTCAGTATGTGCGTCCCGATAAGAGCATCGCGTGACTCAAGAAGTACCAAAAGCAGTTCATATGTAATGAAGAGTGGAAGTCTGTCCTTTTCGACAGTCCCGTGCTGTCAGCTACAGTCGTGTAGCTCAGTGTTGCTGGAACGGAGATGGAAGCAGTATCCACCACGTCACGTGACGGCGCTGTGTCACATTTCACAAAAAGCAAATTCAATCAAAAATCGCAACTACCAATTCAATATTTTCATCATTCGTAAAGTTATGATCGAAAGCACAGATATATTTAAAGTTAAATATACCAACAATCGAAAATCCTTGGTAGGTTTAGTGTTTATAATGATACATAGTAATTTTGCACTGAATAAAAGTATTGCGTTCCTCGTTTTCTAAACACAAATTTTAGCACTTTATCTATTTAATATCAGCCATTCAGGTAATGTCATTGTTACGCCATGTGTAAAGGTATATCAAAATATATATAATAAACATATATAAGAAAAAATAAAACGTTGGCTAACAAATTTTCTCAAAATATCAGACATTTTGATCGTACATATAAAAAAAGAAACAATAAATATTTAAACTGAAAATACCCATAAAAATATTTATTACATCTAAAAAAAAACTCAAGTGTTTTCCTAAACGTTTACTGAAATATCCCTTTTTTGTAAAGAATAACATATTTTCTTTTTTCTTAAAAATATCTTATCATGGATTAAATAGAGCTTAAATATCATCTTAAATATATTTTTTTTACAATGAATAGCTTTGATTCAACGCAGAAGTAAAAATACTTTCGAATTTAGATTTCATTTTAAAAACATAACCCCCTTTTTTTAAAGATATGTATTTAAAACACACAATTAAGTTATTTTTAAACAGTCGTTAATTAAGATTATTTTAAAATTGAATGTTAATGACAACGCCAGCAACAAATAATTCCACATTTTTGTAAATCTTTCTTGAATTTTGAGAAATTTGAAAGAAATTTAGAAATTGAAATATTTCAAAAAATAAATAGCTGCAATGAGAATTAAAATTAATACTTATAAAATTAATTTCAAGAGCATTTAATGCGGATGAAATAAAGTAAAATATTACTTATTTAAAAAATTTTAGAATTCTCTTTTAGTTTATAATTCTTTTTTTAAATATTGATTTATTTCAAATTTCAAATTAATTATAAATTTGCCTTTTCATTTCTACTGGTGTTAAATTGCCTACTCTATTAAAAAAAAAACAAAAATAATTAAACAATGTCTTAACTCTTTCAGGGGAAAAGTACTTCCATTCGTAAAAAGCTGAAAAGATTGTATGACGCCAGAATTGACAAACAATTTTAGTTGAAAATAAGTAATGTATTTTCTTCATGTACTTAATAAAAGGGAAATTTTCATTCAAAAATTCTGGTTCCAATATGGCATTTAGATATTAAAATTAAGTGCTCCAAAAATGAACAATCGCCCTTCAAAGTGTTAACATTTTACAAGCCACAAACAATTTTGCCAGATCTGTCGATTTTGTTATTCAAAAATTTCGAGTTCATACCATAAAGTATTCAATACTAATTTCCATTTATTTTATTCACGAAATATCTACCAATAAAACAATCAAAATTAACTGGTTAAATTTTCTGGGGAGAACTTATAATGTCTTACCTATAGTCTTATAAGTGACACACAAATGCTTCAAGCAGCCTGGAATTTTACATTTAAAAGTAAGAGTAATTAGTACATAAATTTATTAATTTCTAGGTTACAAAAAGTTTTTTAAAGAAGGAATAATAAGACTTAAAATGATTAGAAAATATATGTATGAGAAAAATAATTGGTTTATTCATCGCTGTTGAAAAATGTACAGTGTTGCCACGGATTACTATTTTTTTAATTCTAATCGTACCACTATTTACAAAAAGAAAAAAATCGTTGTAGTAGGTTTCTCTTTACCCTCCCCTGGAGGCGAGCGATCAGGTATATGTGCCACTTAACACATTGCAGTCAGGCAATTTTTATCAAATCTGAATTTTAACCTCTGCAGTTCCGAAGCTAAAATAATAATACAAAAGCTTACTCATTGGTTTTTTTCCAACCAAAATTACATCGTAATTGACAGAAAAAATATCTTTTCTGAAATTGCTCCTCTAGGCGCTTAGTGATTTAGGTTAAAAAATATGGATCTTAAACTACAAACCCCCTTAATAACATCAATTCAATAACCATTAACCTAAATTAACGCAATCACAAATTTAAGAGCTTTAAACAAGTAAATAATCTACAAATCCCCAAAACTTTTCATTGAAAAAGGATTTAAGCTAAATATGAAAATTCTCACCTTCTTGGTCATACTCTCTTTTGGGCATTTTTAGGCATTTTGAACACTCAGATGAAAATAACATTTATTTTATGTAGGAACGAGCTTAGATGCTGCCATTTATTCATTTGCTTTGAACGCAAAAAACACTCAGCTTTTAAGAAGTGATGTGAAAATGTAAAAAAATCGAACATTTTTGTTTTTATAAGGAAAAAAAACAAAGGTCCCCGCAAGGGGACCCAGGAGTCGAAGAGGTTAAAACAGTAGAAGCTTCTCCCAGTTCTGAAAGTATTTTGTAAATTGGTGTTCTAGATAGGGTTGAGGGTTGATTTTTGACGGCCAATTATCTACACGAGGGATATAGGCCCGGGGGGAGTGCTCTGCGTGGGGGTCTTTCTAAGGGAACCTAATCCGTATTAACGCATGGAAGATCCACGGCTCGAAGAAAACCACGAAAACTCCGAACGATTAGGCCGACGGACGCGATTGGGATCGAACCCAGCACATCCCGTCTACCAGCTTCGAGAGCAGAACCTCTCGGCCACTGGTGGGGCCGTTCTAGATAGGTTTCCCAAGTTTATGCATTGGTAAATATCTTTTTACCCTTTGGACACCGGCGTATCTTATACAAATTTTATTCGGTCGGCAGCACTTTTTAAAAAAAAGTTTTCTTCAAGTATGCATTTTCAAAAAAGCTCTGATTAAATAAGGCAAATTTTATAAACACATGTATAATAATCTCTTATAAACAGATAAAGTTAAAAAATGCTATAAAAAGTGATAGAAAATCTTTATTAAGATTGACGATGGTTTCGTTGCACAAACGGCAACATTTTCAAAATCATTCACTGATAGAAAATATTTTCATATAATTTAAAAACAATAAACATAGTAAACAATGTCACGCGACATGATGCATAATGAAAAACATTGTAAACATAGAATTAATTTAAAAGGTTGGATTAGCTATTGGTGAGCATGGATTAATTTTCAAAACAATAACATGGTAAACAATGTCACGAGACAACATGCATAATGAAAAGCATTGCAAACTATAAAATAAAAATAAAATTATCTCGGCTATTTGCGAGCGTGGATTAATTTCTACTATTGTTACTAAAATTACATAGCATCTCTTTCCAAATTTTAGGTAATTCTATGGACACTGAATCATTGCAAATATTCTTGTTGCGTAAAAATATCTCTATTGATTCTCGGGTTATGGATGGTAAATAAAATCTTGATGTATAAATTAACTTGCTATTTTTAAAATCGATCTGTAAAGGTTCTTGAAAGAATAGTTAAGATCCGAACCGTTACAATGTTGGAATCTATGTCATATTTGGATGATGGACAGCATGGTTTTAGAGAATCACGCAGCACAATTTCAGCTCTTGCAGCTCTAAAGAAAATAATTAAGGAAACACTTTCAGAATTCAAATATTGTTCGCTCATCTCTTTTGACGTGGTTGGAGCCTTTGATGAGATGGATTGGTTTATCTTGGCTGAATTAATTGATGAACTTCCGATTTATGAATATTTAAAAACGACTTTAAAGAATTATATCAGTCATCGTCTCATAGGATTCAAGTTTGTTAGAGGCATAAGATGGTTTAGAATCTTCCGGGGCTGCCCGCAGGGTTCCTGTTAGGACCCCTGCTTTGGACCATTGTTGCTGATAAGATTATCAAAACTTATAAGCGACACAGTCAAAAAATTATTTCTTATGCTGATGACTCTGTTATTGTTGAAGGCAATGATACAAGACCTGCACTTGAGAATACCATCAATGCTAGCATTTCCCACTTTGCTGCAGCCTGTAGTGGTTTACATCTGTCAATTAGTGTTGAAAAATCTGCTTCAATGCTTTTTGGAAAATATATATCAAGAAAGCGTCGACCTATTTTTAAACTCCAGGGTAGGAGCATATCTGTTAAGGATAATTTGCTGTACTTGGGACTTTATCTTGACAGTAGATTCCATTGGTTGGAGCATCTCGATATGGCCCGCGATAAAATAAAAGATTTTACTTGTAATATCCAAAAGACAAGAATTCGTGATAAAGGATTACCACTTGAGTTTCTAAAAATTTGGTACAATTCAGTGCTAAAGAAACAGATTACTTACGGTTACGAAATTTGGTTTAATGATTTACGGAGCCATGGAATTAAGCGTTTATCCTCATGCCAAAGGCTATGTCTCTTATCTATCATTCGCGCATATCGGTCAATATCAACACAGGCACTTTGTGTGCTTTCAGGAGTTCCTCCAATTGAAGTAGAATTAAAACAACTGGCTTTATGTTTTGAAGTTCAGAATAATGATGGTTCAGATTGGATAGAAGATGTTTATGTTTCAACAGATCGTTTGATGAAAAAAGTTTATACTTTTCACTATCCCTACTTTTATTATGATCATCATGTCAATTTCGTACGTGCTATTACTGAGAAGGTCCCTTTGTACAACCACCCAGTTTTATATACAGATGGTTCTAAGATGCCTACGGGCGTTGGAGCGGCTTTTGTGGTATTTTTGAAAGAAGATATTATCTTTGAGAAGAGAATTAGACTTAAATTATTTAATACGGTATACCAGGCTGAACTTACCGCCTTAGATTCCGCAATTGAGTGGTGTAGAGACTCCTCATACAGTGTATTCCACATTTATACAGGCAGCTTGTCCTCAGTTCAAGCGCTTCAAAATCTTTTTCCAACGGACGAAATTCTTTTTAATATTTATACGAATTAATAATAAACATAATAAAACTATTAATATAGGCTGGATTAAATCCCACGTTGGTTTCGTCGGAAATGAGCGCGCAGACTACCTTGCCAAATCAGTCACTGAGACTGGTACATTTGATGCTGAAATAAACATTCCTATCCCTGTTTCGTTTGTGAAGCAGTTCTACAAAAGCAATATTATTAAAATTTGGCAGAACGAATGGTCTTATAGCGATAAGGGAAGAGACACGTATAGTATTATTAAAAAGTGGATACCACATTTTTGTGTTTCTCGCAAGTCCATGCCTATTTTATATCTGCACATGGGGCATTTCCTAGTTATCTTTATAAAAGGGGAAAATGCCAGAGCGATAAACGCCTATGTGGAAACATCGGTGATCTCAAACATTATCTGTTTGGTAAATGTCCATTGATGCCTACTTCATTTCACTTTATCCGTAACCGGACACTTAGCTGGAACATGCGTAACATACTGTTCTCGAAATCAAATTATCACAGACTCAGACTTATTTACAACGAACTAAATAAACATTTTTCGTTTATAAAATATAAATTTTGATTTTTAATCTTTGTTTTATTTTAACCACTTTTCAAGCGCCAGGGCGCTCTTTGTGAGTTTTACGTTTATTTTTTTTTTGTCATTGTATTTCTTGGGCTATTCCCCAGCTGAGGTTTTGCAGGTCGCAGAGGGTACTTTTCTGTCAGGGGTTCATGCCTATGCCATTTTTGGTTGGCTCCCTGCAGAGTGATCCTGATCCTGTAAAGGTTCTTCGCTGTATGATCTGGCCAAACCTGTGGTTCTTCTGTTGTATTTGATGTCTGCTATATGTTCTTTGATTCTAGTTTTAAATTTTCTAGTTGTCATGCCTATATAAAACTGCTTGGTTCCATCTTCTTTGGTAAAAGGTATTTCGTATACTCCCGATAACTGGTTTGACTCAATTGGATCTATTTTCTTGCATACTATATTTCTTAATTTCATAGAAGGTTTTGCGACTAGGGAGATATTGTATTTATTGAGTTTATATTTCAGACGTTCGAAGAAACCAGGAAAATATTGTAAAGTGGATATGATGGAATTTTGTGGATTGAAATTTCTTTTCTTGTTATTCTTTAAGCTCTTAATTAATTTTTCTATGGTACTTTCTTTGTATCCATTGTTTCTTGCAATATCATATATTTTATTTATTTCGTTATTTAACTGCACGGGGGTACAAACTGTGAAAGCTCTATGAATATAATGTCTAAGTGCAGAAACTTTGTATGAAAAAGGTGCTTGAGCATTATGAGGGATAATGGATTGACTGGCTATGGGTTTTCTGTAAACAGTGCGTTCTATTCCTTGGTGCGTCTTGATTAGTAATACATCTGAGTAAGGTAGCGTACCATTTTGTTCTATTTCCAATGTAAATTTAATTTTAGAATCAAGGCTATTAATCTGGTTTAAAAAGTTATTGAGCAAGGTATCTGCATGTTGCCAAATGATGAAAATATCGTCTACGTATCTGATCCATGTATGGGGAGTATAATCCAATTTGTATATATCTATTTCAAGAGGTCGTAATATGAATTCAGCTAAAAATCCTGATATAGGAGAACCCATTGGAGCTCCGTTATTTTGTTTGTATATTTTGTCGTCGAAAGTGAAGTAATTATTATTAACTATAAGATTAAGAGCACTCTTAAGTGTGGTTTTCATACTTTCATTAATACTCTTCATGTGGTCAATGCAGTTATTTATATTTGTAACGGGTATTTGGGTATCAATAGATGGGTATAAAGAAACTACACCTAGACTGGCTATTAAATAATCCTGAGGTAAATTAATGTGATTCAAATATTGAATGAACTCATACGTTGAATTAATTACATGATCTGAGCTGGGCAAAATATTTTTCAATAAAACTACAAAAGCTTTTTCCATAAAATATGTGGGACTTGAGCATTTAGTTACTATTGGTCTTATTGGCATATCTATTTTGTGGTCTTTGAGACTGCCGACAATTGCTGGGATTACTGCTAACTTATTAATTTTCATTAGAACTTTCATATTATCAGGCCAGCTTCCTTTATTAACCAATTCATTAACTCTTTTGTTGATTATGTTAAGTGGATTCTTCTTGATTTCTTGACAATCCATATTGTTAATGCATTGTACCATTTTAATTTTATAGTCATCTGTATTTAATATGGCTAATTTATTAGATTTATCCGTTTGGATTAAAATGATTTCTGGATCAAGTTTTAGCTTTTTCAAAGTATTCAATTCATCTTTCGGTATACTTGTGGGTTTCTTAATTAACTTCTTCAGTTCATGGTACATAACATTGCGAATTGCTTCTTTATGATCGTTATGAGTCGACAGTACAATATTTTCAATTTCTGGAATGATAGATTTTAAATTAGGCTTAGTTGGAAAAATGTATTTTGGCCCCCGCTCAAGTACCGCAACAAGAATATTTGCAATGATTCAGTGTCCACAGAATTACCTAAAATTTGGAAAGAGATGCTATGTAATTTTAGTAACAATAGTAGAAATTAATCCACGCTCGTAAATAGCCAAGATAATTTTATTTTTATTTTATATTTTGCAATGCTTTTCATTATGTATGTTGTCTCGTGACATTGTTCACCATGTTATTGTTTTGAAAATTAATCCACGCTCACCAATAGCTAATCTAATCTTTTAAATTAATTCTATGTTTACAATGTTTTTCATTATGCATCATGTCGCGTGACATTGTTTACTATGTTTATTGTTTTTAAATTATATGAAAATATTTTCTATCATTGAATGATTTTGAAAATGTTGCCGTTTGTGCAACGAAACCATCGTCAATCTTAATAAAGATTTTCTATCACTTTTTATAGCATTTTTTTAACTTTAAGGCAAATTTTATTTTCCTTTATTACTGGTACGCAAAACAAATTTTGCGAAGAAAGGCGATGTCGCCGTAGCGGCGACGACGGACTGAAAAGGGTTAATATACGAATTTAATATAAAATGTCTTACAATCTAAAAAAATATGGATAATATGATATGAACCCATTTTCTGTAAGGTAGAAGCCACTCCCTTTGTCATTGATGTTTTTTGAATGAAAACGAGAATTTTCTTTTCCCGTCGTGAATGTGTTAACCCCTTGGGGGCGCGCGACACGTATACGTACCGCATGAGGCACTCTTAATACTTGCTTTTCCTCACCAGTAAAATTTTACTGTAAAATTTGCCTTGTTTAAACAGCGCATTTTCTCGATTCAAGAAGATATAAATTTCTGTTTTTAAAAAATGGTAACAAAAGATTAAAAATTTTGTAAAAGGCTCCCGTCCCGAAGGGGTTAAGGTGCTCAGAATCCATCAATTTTTACAACAGTTATTTTTTTTTATTTACCTTATTTAATCAGAGTATTTTCGTGATGCATGTACGAAAATTTTTCTGTTTGTAATAACCTTTGGTAAAATATTAAAAATAAAGCAAAGGGCTCTCGTCCCGAATCAGTTAAAGTATTGGAAAGGTGCATGGAAAAAAAATACTGTTGTAAAGATAATATGAATAGAATAAAATAATAGTCGCCTGTACAACCTTGAACATATAATCTTGCCAGCAAAGACTTAATTCTGAAGCCCAGTTTCACGTAATGCAGGGGAAGAAAATTTCTATCTAGAAATGCTTTTTTAATAACCACAAGAATCTGCATTATCGAAAACATGACAAATTGAATTTTCGTCCACTTCTGAGTGTTCTTTTGCAAGTTATCTACATACATGTAAAATTAAGTTGAATATATTTTATCTGCCAAGTTATGTATGCTAATTGCAGCATATCAACAATATCTTTGTGAATTTCCTGGTTAATATATTTACTACTGTTTAGAAATTGTACAATTTTTTATTACAGGACACATTACATTTTTTATTTATTTTATTTTTTATTAATTTATTTATTATTTTTTTTTTACCCTTAACGCTAGAACCGCTTGAAATTTTACTCAAGTGTTATGAAACTATTTCGCACCAGAATTTTTATTTAAAACTTTTTAACTTATTTATTTTACTTATTTCTCCGTGCTACATATTTAACTTATTTTAGAAAAAAATTTCTGGTGCGAATCGAATTATTTTCCTTTCTTACCGGTCAAGATGACCGCTATGACGGTTCTAGTTTTAACATTCGCGGGGTTTGAAATAGAAAATTCAGAACATTTCAACGTTCGCACCACTTTATTTCGCACCACACTTAAAATAAAAAAAATTTACATACGCGTTGGCAACATTTGCAAGAAAAGTATAATACAAAATGTATTTTTTTTAAATAGTGGTGCAAACAGAATATAAAAATAGCAGTTTTGCGGTCGCGGTTTTGACATTTGCGGAACCGAACCCTCGCGAATGTTAAGGGATTACTGTACTTTTATTATCGTCATAACTTAATCCTCAGAATACGTTTTTCAAGATTTCCAGTATTCAGAAATATTTTAATTCGCGAGTGCATTTTTCAAAATAGGGCAGTGTGTATTTAAAGTAAATACAACATGACAAATGAATGAAATGAAGAAATTTTACGTTCGAATTGGGATTTGCAGATTTCCTATAAACAAAAAATATGTATAACGTCCTCCCAAGAAAATTTCACTGTAACCGGGGTATAGAAAGAAAGAATTTTGGTGCGAACAACTTCATTTTATAATTTTTATAATTGGAGTTATGTCTATCGTTCATGATTTTATTTCTTATTCTGTACTTGTAAAAATATTTTTAACACATAACTGTTTTCCCCAAACTGTATTCGGACAAGAAGACTTTGTTGGCTTCGTACTGGAAGCTTTTGGGTACCACTAATTTATAACTGTAATCTTCTCATTATTAATTGTCTGACATTCTTTGACTATTAAGGCAAATATTTAGTGTACATAATAAAAGTTTCATTAATATTGCTTTTATAAACTGCATATGCAGTGTGTGTTATTTGATATACAGCTTGAGATTGTTTATACAGCTACAGCTCATATTCAAAATATTAGAATAATTACTTTTTTTTTTTACAAATTAAAAATATCATTTGGCAATTTAATGTCTTTTAATGCAAATATGCAAACGATATTTTTATTAAGAACTTATTGTTGATTAAACTTATTTATTATCTTAAAATTAACATCATTTTTGAAAAGATTAATTGAAAAAAAATTATTTTGAAAAGTCAAAATATTAGAATATTTCACATTAATTCGCCTTTAAACTGGTGGCATCACTGATTAAATTCAGACATTTTATTTAAAATCAGAATTCTTTTTGCAGTTTCTTTGCTTTTTCGTCTTAAAATGGGTCGTGTGAGTGGTATTCCTGAATCTATTAAACTTCGTATGGTTGATTTGTATCGGTTCGGTAAAAATCAATGTTATATAGTGAATTATTTACATTGTTCGCAATCAAGCGTTAGTAAAATACTAACACAATATTCAAAAAATGGAAAATTTCAAAATGTAATTGCCGAAATGGCGGCCGAAAACCAAAAACATCTGCTAGAATTGACAAGAAACTGAAGCATATAGTTAAAAAAACGTTTTTAAAAGAGTGCGGTTCTTGCACCGAAAATGGAAAGAAGAAGGAATTGACGTTTCTATCGAGCGTGTGCGTTGGCCAGCTTCATCCGCCATTTTGTTTCAAAATGGCGGCCATTTGCATTTTTGAAATTTTTTTATATTTTCTAACATTGAACATGTATAAAAAAAAGTTACGTTTCACAAAATGCAAACTCTTATGTATCATTTTAAACAAAATGCTAGAAACTTTAAAAGAAATTTTAAAGAGTCACACAGTGTAAGTTAACAATATAGGTCATTTTAAAGAGAAAGTCAGGGAACCTAAAAATTTCCAAAAGTGTCCGCAAAATTCAAATGGCCGCCATTTTGAAACAAGATGGCGAATGAAGCTGTCCAACGAACTCGCTCGCTAGGAACTTCAACTCCTTCTTCTTTCCATTTTCGGTGCAAGAATCGCACACTTTTAAAACGGTTTTTCTTAACCATGCGCTTCAGTTACCTGTCATCTCTAGCAGATGTTTTTGGTTTTCGGCCGCCATTTCGCCAATTATTTTGAAATTATCCTTTTTTTTAATATTGTGTTAGTATTTTACTAACGCTTGATTGCGATCAATATAAATAATTCGCTTCATAACATTGATTTTTACCGCGCCGATACAAATCAACCACACGAAGTTTAATAGATTCAGGAATATCACTCACACGACCCATTTTAAGACGAAAAAGCAAACAAACTGCAAAAAGAATACTGATTTTAAATAAAATCGTCTGAATTTAATCAACGATGCCACGAATTAGTGAAAATTAAAGGAGAACTAATGTGAAATATTCTAATATTTTGAACCACTTGAATAAATATCCTAATATTTTGACTTTTCAAAATCACTTTTTTTCAATTAATCTTTTCAAGAATAATATTAATTTTAAGATAATAAATAAGTTTAATCAACAATAAGTTTTTAATAAAAATATCGTTTGCATATTTGCGTTAAAAGTATTAAATTACCAAACGATATTTTCAATTTGTAAAAAAAAAAGTAATTATTCTAATATTTTGAATATGAGCTGTACTAGTTATGAATACCAAATGATCACCTTTATGTCACATTAAAAAAAAAAAGCTTTAGGGGTGCACAACTTGTGGCCCACGGGCTACCAAGTTACCAGTATTTTTATCCAGAAAAATTTTCCTAATTAACTGACAGAAACTTTGCTATTAAGTAATTCTGATGTTACTTTTAAATTTTTTGTGGTGGCAAACAATTTTATGGCAAAAAGGTTGTGCAGCACTAGCTTACATATAGTGCAACAGCGGGACTTAAAGGAATAAATGCCCCAGGTTCTTTGAATTAAGTAATGTTCTCTAAAGCCAAAAGTTTATGAGAGATCTAAAACATGTTTTCGTCACATATTGTAGAGCTTGAATAATCATAGCAAGGTAACTAGCAATATAAAATAGATATAATGAGATTGCGTAATCCTTAATAGCGTGATTAAAATAATTCTATCATAGAATTAAGAACACACAAAATCAGGATTGAACTTAGCACATAATACGAAAGCCTGTAATCTGATGGGTTTATAGAACTATAAACACGAAAAAACAAAAATTAATACTCACATTTCCATTAATAATGATCCGTTTTCATTTGTATTTTTTTTTTCATTAAATTGTGGAACATTCCAAAATCTAACCCAAAAGGAAACTAACATTATCGAATCTAAGCAATATTTCCGTAAAAATTTTCAAGATAGACATTTACTCTGCTGTCAGTAATTTTTCCGTTTTTTGGCGAAACTTCATATTTGTCAATTTTTCTTTAAATCAAGAAAATTCTTCAATCTAAATGAAAGATAACCAGAAAATCTCTTATCTAAGATCCAAAGAATAGAAAATTTTGTGCTGCATATATTGATGGAAATTCGTTGAAATTACGCAGAATTTTCTGAATCTGTGTTTCCGATTAATACTTATTTTCACGAAATATTTTTAGAGCGGGCATAAATGTAAAATAATATAAAATGCATGAATTCTTCCCAAAATAAAACGATTAACATATATAGAGCATTCGTGTCAAGTATTTTGTGTCATTGTTCTGAGACATGGGAAATGTACTTTCCGCTAAAGGGAAAAAAATATCCATTCCGAAATGGACAAAAGAACATGGAAAACATCAAAGATAAAAATATATATATATATAATGTTAAATCAGTAGAAGTCGCACATACCTAAGGTATGAACGTATTTTACTTTGTCACCAATATAATAATAAATACAAATAATAATCAACATCTTATTTAGTCGGAGACAATTTTTACGAATTGTGCTACAATATAAGTTGAAGAATACATTTCGAAAAAATGTGATGACAATTTAAAAAAAAAACTGTACGCACCCTGGGTATGTCATACTAGGCGGCAGTGCTTCCGAATTAAGAATACATGAAATAAAGGATATCAAACAGTATATCTGACAGACGGTCGAGATTCATAGACCTGATTGGTGTGGTCAGGTGGCAGAATGGTTGATGAGAGCCGACCAAAAGTTCTTATACACTGCGGTCTAATATGTAGATGAAGTAGGGGCAGACCAAGGATTGAATTAGAAGAATACGATTGAAGGGAGAGCATTGAAAATTAACTGATACTTTTACTTAGATAGGAAATTACTGAAAACACCCCTAAAAGAAATTTCGGTCGTGTAAATCCACTTCTAACTCGGGAAGTGCAAGAAGTGTATACTCCGATTTTGACGAGAGTAGTATCGTTGAAAAGATCTCGTCGTGTGGAGTAAAAAATTCGATGGAACTACCTATCGCAAATCAACCGTTTTCGAGATATCTGACAACTTATGTCACACAAATTGTTCATTTATTACAATGTCTTTATGCTGTTACATCTGTTAAATTTATAATTATTGATGTTAAATAGCTTCCTGTTAACTTAATTATGTTACTAATGCTTAGAAATTATGCAAAAAAAAAAAAAAAAAAAATCTTTGAAAAAAAAATGAAGAGGAGTTAATGGTTGTAAATGCAGGACTGCCACAGGTGACTATTTTTAACACTTTCAAACAAAGTTGAAAAGTGTTTATGACTTCGGTTTGTCTGTCCGTCTGAAAAAAGTACGGAAAAAGTAAAAAAAAAAAAAGTAATGAGGTTTATCAGGAAATTGTTTATGTTATTTTTTATTAAAATGTAAAAGAAAAATTATTATCAATCGGAATAGGTTGTAAAAAGAAGTATATCATTAAATTATACATTTGAAGAAATTTTGAGGAAATAAAAAAATAACATATTCAAGCTTCATAAATATCTTGAATTTAGAAAATACATAAAATTGTCTGTCGACAAACTGTACTCTAAAAATCATTACATCGCCTTTTTTTTCTTTTATCCTCCATAAAGAAGGAAAGTGAAAGCTCTTTAACCCGGAAGTAGTCGCATGGGGTGTGACATACCCCGAGTGCGTAGGGTTTTTATAACTGGCACCACTATTTTTCAAAAAGTATTCTTGAAATTAATTTATTTCAGGATTTATAGACATTGTAAGGTTAAGATTACTATTTGTATTTGCTGGTGACAAAATAAAAACCATTCACACTCTGAGTATGCGCGACTTCCCCCTGGTTAATTTCAGTCGGACAATTATTGTTTACAATTCATATAAATACATTTTCAACAAATTATTTCTCTAAAATGGCTGTTAAAAATCTTCATTAATGCGCTAAAATTGAATGATTTATATGGTAAGCTGGGATTCTTTTACTTTTTAATCAATTTATTTTATTAATAATAATAAAAAAATCCCTGCCGGCTCGGCCTACAGGCGGAGGTAGATTTCGAAGTTAAGTACTAATTTCACCGACAAAAACTAAATCAAGATTAGAGATTAACCCAGTTTAAGAATTTTATCTGGCCGCTTTCGACGAATTTTTAATTTCGATTTTATATAAGAGCTCGTTTTATCAAAATTATATTAAATCAGCATTAAAAAAAAATCTCCGCTCAACAACTTGAATTTTCTGACACATTTTCAGATTAATATTTAAAAGTAAAAACATAAAACTTGCTGACGTGACTTTTTGAAGAGCGGCCTGTTCTTTTATTTTCCCTTCAATTAATTAGAAATTGGTTTAGAAATATTTTCTCAGTACGACCATTTTTAGGTAGCTTTCATTACAAAAAGCTACCTATTGCAGCCGTTCGGAGGAAAGAGATTTCAAAAAATTTTGGTATATTTTCATCGATCATGACCCCCAGACCCCGAAACCACCCTCCGTTCAAAATTGATATATATATATATATATATATATATATCTGACCTATGTCAAACTGTAACTCTCGTAATTATGAACCGATTTCGATGTAATTCGGTGTGTACATAGTACATACAAATGTCTCGACCGACTTGGCCAGCTTCATCCGCGGTTTTGTTTCAAAATGGCGGCCATTTAAAATTTTTAAAAAAATTAAAATTTTAAATGTGGTACCAAAAAATTAAAAATGGAAAAATATTTTTTTCTTATGTATTTGACCTTTATACAAAGATTCCGGAGCAGTTTTTGTTTCGTCTATATCTTAAAAAATGGCTGAGTTATAGCGTTTTGAATTTCTAGCGTGGCTGACATTTTGAAACGTCCTGAATTTTGTCACGCGATAAAAGGCGTATTTATGAACCGATTTGGATGTAACTTAGTTTATTCATAGTACATACCAATGTCTCGACCGGGTTCGTTGGCCAGCTTCATCCGCCATCTTGTTTAAAAATGGTGGCCATTTAAATTTTTAAGAAAAATTTAAATTTGAAATGTGGTACCAAAAAATTGAAAATTGAAAAAATATTTTGTTCTTATGTGTTTGACCTTGATAAAAAGATTCGAGAGCAGTTTTTGTTTCGCCTATATCTTACGAAATGGCTGAGTTACAGCATTTTGAATTTCTAGCGTGGCTGACATTTTGAAACGTCCTGATTTTTATCACGTAATAACAGGCGTATTTATGAACCGACTCGGATGTACCTTGGTGTGTACATAGTACATACAAATATCTCGGCCGAGTTCGTTGGCCAGCTTCATCCGCCAGCTTATTTCAAAATGGCGGCCATTTAAAAAAATTTAAAAAATTAAAAAATTAAAATGAGATACCAAAAAAATTGGAAAATGAAAAAGATATTTTTCGTATGTGTTTGACCTTAATACAAAGATTCCAGAACAGTTTTTGTTTTGTCTATATCTAAAAAAATGGCTGAATAATAGCATTTTGAATTTCTATTGTGGCTGACATTTTAAAACGACCTGATTTTTGTCATGCGATAACAGGCGTATTTATGAACCGAATTGGATGTAACTTGGTCTGTACATAGTACATACTAATGTCTCGACCGAGTTCGTTGGCCAGCTTCATTAGCTATCTTTTTTCAAAAGGGTTGCCATTTTAAAAAAAATTAAATTTAAAATTTAAAACGAGGTATTAAAAAATTGGAAAATGAAAAAGATTTTTTTTATGTGTTTGGCCTTGATACAAAGATTCCGGAGCAGTTTTTGTTTCTGAAAATTTGATCTTTTGTTTATATCTTAAGAAATGATTGAATTATAGCTCTTTAAATTTCTAGCATGGCTAACATTTTGAAACGATCTTGTATTTGTCACGTGATAACACACGTATTCGCCTATTTCGATGTAAGAAGGCATGTGTATAGTATACATCAATACCTCGACCAAGTTCGCTGGCCAGATTCATCAGCCATCTTGTTTCAAAATGGCGGCCATTAAATTAAAAAATATATATATATTTAAAGTGAGGTGCAAAAAAATTAGAAATTGAAAAAGGTTTCTTTCTTAAGTATTTGACCTTGATATAAGGATTCAGGAGCATTTTTTGTTTGCCTTTACCTTAAAAAATGGCTCAGGTATAGCAGTTTCAATTTCTATTGTGGGTGACATTTTGAAAAATCTGATTTTTTTGCATGCGTCAGCACTCGTATATATCAACCGATTCCGATGTGAGTGAGCATGTGAACAGCAATTACTAAGGTCTCGACCAAGTTCACTGGTTAGCCTCATCCACCATGTTGTCTTAAAATGGTAGGCACTTTAAGAAATCGCCGAATTTGGCAGCCAAATATGAGTTACTTTAAAGAAAAGCAGCTTGGATAAAGCTGACTAATTTCGCGAAATTCTCATTCATTATATTGATAAAAATTAGTATTGAATCTCCTATATTCAGTTTCCACTATATTGAGCTTCGTGTGGTTGAATGATATAAGTTGGCTTTTTTAAAATAAGGAATATGAAAGCTACCTCTTCCTCCCGGCACTGGCCGGAAGGACTTTTTTTTTCGTTTCCAGCGCTATCGCTTCTCGAAATTTGGTTCAAAAGGCTCACTTTGACAGCATTTTTTGTAATATATTCAGCCTGTATCAAAAAATCGACCAACAGCACATTCTATACTTTCTGAATAAGAGAACCTGCCAATTGGATGCGTTTGAGAGCGAAAATGAATCAGAAAATGAGTCAGAAAATATGCCGTTTGGATTTGACTACACCCTTAATACAGTAATTTTTTCGTCAACCACTACTTTTGTTTATTTTTTATTTATTTTTTTATTTTTTTTTTTTAATTTTTTTTTTGCTGTAAAAGTTGATCCTATCAAAAATTTGTCACTATGAAAATTGTAGATAATATTGATAAGATGTATAATATTTAAGCGGATTGTTAATATGGTGAATTCACGAAGTTAAGGATTTTTTTTTCTTCCCCCCCCCCCCCCCCACACACACACACACTTTTTTTTAGTTTTTAATTTTTTTTTTTTCATTAAGAATTGGTCCTATCAAAAACTTGTAGATAATATTAAGAGTATTTGTAATGAGTTTAAGTGATTTTTATATTTTATGAATTGACCAAGTTATGAATTTTTTTCTCCCTAAAACCCTATTTTTTGCGCCCATTGAGCCCATTTTTAATTTTATCAAAAATCTGTGATACATAACATTTTGGTCCTTTTCCTAGAAGTAATAATAACTTTAAACTGATTTGATATGTATAAAAATCAAGAAGTTATGTTTTTTTTCGGTTTTCACAAATTCCTTTACTATTTCCTCCTCCTTGGTCCGATTTTGGCCATTAACGAATTTGACCGAATTTTTCTACCCTTTGATTTTACGTATCAGTTTGGAAGAGATTTGTGCAGAATTACGGAAGTTACCCTATCCATAAAAATTGAGTTATGTATATATATGTATATATATATACAGATATAGATGTAGATAGATAGATAAAGTTTTTTTTTTTTTTTTTTTTACTGAGGGTGGTTTTGGGTTCTATGGGTCATGATCGGTGTAAATCTGCAAAAAACTTTCAGAAATTCCAACATAGGAGAAATTGCAATAGGTATTATTTCATACGAAATCTACCTAAAATAAACCCCACAAATCTTTTTGTCTAGGTTTGTAAAAAACAAAACAACAACAACAACAAAAAAAAAAAAACGCCATTTCCAGTCTACGAGGTCCAAAATTAGAAAACAACCGAGTTCGACAAGTGTTCATATGTGTAATTTCATATTTTAAATAAAGTCATATCAAGTGGAAATAATTTGAAATAACATCTTTAAAATGATACTGCAAAAAAACTGCGATGCTTTACTCTAATTTAGTGCTGCACAACTTTTTTGCCAGAAAATTGTCGCCACCACAAAAAATTTAAAAGTAACATCTGAATTATTTAATAGCAAAGTTTCTGTCAGTTAATTGGGAAAATTTTTCTGGATAAAAATACTGGTATCTTTGTGGCCCGCAGGCCACAGGTTGTGCACCCCTACTCTAATCGCATAAAAAATCACGTAGTTTGCAAAATGTGCTTTTCGTAACTTCCCTTTAACCTACATTGCATGATTCTTTCCCTGAAATCTAGATTAATAAAATAATGTTATAATATTTTCCAGATGAAGAATAAAATTTTATTTATTTTACATCCTCCCCCTTCCCCGAAAAAATCGATATGTTTCATGAAGTGGCAATTCAAAACATCGCTGCATTTTTCACGCAACAAGTAAATCTTTATTACGAAATACAGAAAAAATCAGAAATATATTTTGAAACATGTAACTTAATCCAACAAGATATAATAAAAAAGGATTTAATTTAAAATTTGAAAAATATCAGACTACGAAATGAGATGCAATTTTCAGAAATAGTTACTACACGAATGCTTTATTGTGTTTTCAAAAAAACATTTTTTTGAACTCTTAATTAAGTATGTATCTTTTAAATAAGATGTTATGGCTTAAAGAAAACAAATACTACTTCATCATGCTTTTAAATTAAGGAAGCTTTTAAATTAATGCACTATAAAAGTAGATTTCATTAAAACTGTAATAGAAGAACGTTGTTTTAAAACGAAAAAAAGAATAGCTTTTATATATATATATTTTTTTTTTTTTCAGATTCTACCAAAAAATTACAGACCAGAAACATGAAAGTTTTAAAAATATTTCTCTAAATATAAAATAAATTTTAGTGAAATTACGTTTTTTTCATACTATAAATTTGCGTTAGAAGCAATCTTTTCAAAACCTGTTTAATGCATAAGTTCCAGAAGAATAAAGTTAATTGCTGGGTTATTACTAAATCATTATTACAATGAAATTAAGTAGAAAGTGTGGGCACCAATTTTATTTATTGCATATGCAGCCGGTTAAAAAAATAATAGAAGCAAGGAGGAAAAATCACTTGTCAACCATTGATAATAATTTAATATTTTCATTCTGTTTGAAATCGTAGAACATCATAAAAATACGCTGCAAAGAGTTTTCCATATAGACCGTCATGTAACTGAAATCATTTGTGTGATCATGTAAATGAATGATAAATGCTTTTCATTCTATACAGGAAAATACATACAGGAATATGCATAAAAGAATATCCCAGCTTCAATGGTATAATGTAGCAGTCTACTTTAGACTATTTACAACAAATCATACATCAAATTGAATGCAACCTAGTTGTTCTTACAAATGTCCAATATGTGCACCTTTAGTTATACAGCATACAACCAACCAAAAGTCCAGTTCGGTTAACAAGTCCGGAGTTATAGAAGCAATAGCCTCTTCCATTCTGTGTCTCAACTCTGGGAAATCATTAGATAGCGGTGGATCGTAGATACGATCTTTCATAAAGCCCCAAAAGAAAAAAATAGCACGGCTCTAACGGCTTTTAAATCTTCAGCCCAACAATAATGCTTTACGCTAAGGAAACGTCATTTCGCATATGTGGTACTACAAGTGAGTCAATAAGAAAGCAGCACTCGCGCATGCGCTGATCTAAAACTGCTTGAGTGACTCTTTATTTATGACCTTGAACCAACACTCTACAACGCTTACAGTTGATACTTTTAAAATTTATAAATTAGACATTCTTTTATGGACGTTCTATACTATACAGAAAGCGTGTTTTAGTGCACCTCATAAATATATATCAATTTTATTATGTTTGTGATAGTTTAGCATTATTAAAATACACTGCAAATGATTTTTCCCCATACACCGTGTACTAACAGAATTCTTTTGAGATTCCCTGTAAATGAACTATAAATGCTACACACTTCACTTTCAAAGGACCATTCCATAAAGTATACATCATTAACATACATCACATAATTCCGAGCATATTTACATTAGTTAGAGAGCACGGACAGACAGACAACCTGAAAACATAAAAACGTTAAGTGTGTTATAAAGTGTTAATTCAAGACCACACTGTGAATTGGTCTCCATATTTTCACAAAAAAGAACTGAAATAGCCATTCAACTGGAAAGTATGTCCTTTTAATTGGTGTTAAGACTTTTTAATTGGTGTTAAGCCCTTTTAATTGGTTTAAGACCGTTTAATTGGTGTTATTTGCAGAGACAGATCACTTAAAGAAAAAAATGTCATTATGAAAGTTTAAATAAAACAATCTTTTACCACTTAAAATCAGCATTTAAAAAAAAAATTCACAATTTAATAACTGCTACTGT
Source organism: Maratus speciosus (assembly GCA_963932465.1). Classification (NCBI taxonomy): domain Eukaryota; kingdom Metazoa; phylum Arthropoda; class Arachnida; order Araneae; family Salticidae; genus Maratus; species Maratus speciosus. The sequence continues at coordinate 609,138,706 of OZ010791.1, read as the reverse complement.
ATACAAGATTGAATAGAAAAGAAAGGTATATTGTATTTAAGTATGATCAATGAAAGTATGAATAATTATGAAGTATATCATAAATCATTTGAGGAAAATTCATTCCTATTACTTATGAATAGGTAATGCACCTTTAATGATTTCTCAATTTCGAAATTAATCATAAGTAGTAATCATTTTCAGAGCAACTTTAACTTAAATTATTTACTAACGATGAAATATATTTTGAAATGTTTTCTGTGGAAATGCATTCTAACCGAACTTGATCATTAATATTTGTCAGATGTGTTAAACATTCGAACAGATGCAAGTTATTGGCATGTGTGCATACCAGTAAGATAAATATTAAGTTTGTTATATAGATAAATAATTGATGAATGATTTTGGTTATGCGAATATAAATTTTGTTACAAGATACATCTTTGTGAAAAACTTTTCAGGCAAATTAAAGACATTTTTCTAAAATATTTTAGTATGCATAAAGATATATACGATTTATATGTTTGCACTTCTTCAGAAGTTCTGTGCTAGTAAATAAAACAAGTGGGTAAGTGTGATCACAGATCGCACAGATGGTTTCGTTTAATATTCCTTTCGGTACTTTATCAAATATTTTACAAAATCTATTAGTTCCACATTTCGCAACCAGGGGGCACACTCTATTCTAAACAAACCTCTATCCGAACGAAACTCCATTTTACGACCTATCCCTAGATATCTTAGTCGAGGGGATCGGACCGATAGCCCCCGATATAGTTAGGCGCCCCTGGCGGTCAAAAGTGTAAGTAAAATATGTAATGCTATGGTACATAATATGAAAGAGTGGTCAAAGAGGGGTCGGTAAAAGTTGGGAAAGTGTCTCTCGGGTGAAAAGGGTGGAGGCTAGAAAAATTGCTTAAAATACACAAGTTAGAGACGGAGGGGTAAATATAATTTTTTTTTGGTTTTATCGTGTGATCGCAGGTTTTCAGCTATAAATATTCAAAATTTCAAGTCTTCATCTTTATTAGTGTTTCAGTTAGAAAAAAAAAAGTTTAAAATACACAAATTGGAGCCCAGACGGGTAAATATAAGACTTTTTAAAAATTTTATGGTTAATTGTTTGATGTGCGGTGCTCAGCTATAAGTATCCAAACTTTCAAGTCTCTAATATATATAGTTTCTGAGAACGGGCTCTGTGACAGACAGACAGAGGAGGGAGATGAATACTAGCGTTTAAATCGCGCCCCTCGCAACGGCTCATATCACAAATGAACTAGCGATATTTATTCCCTATGCTACTGAGAAAGTCCCTATTTAAACGGAATATATGGTTTTTCTTTTTTATCTGCGGAAACGAATTAAATTCAAATGCTTTTTTTTTTTTTTTTTTTTTTTTTTTTTGCGTGTGTGTGTGTGTTGTTATTGGCGTGGGGAGCAAAATGCTTTTAAATAGATTTGATAGTAGTGAGATTAAATTTTAATTTATTGATTCAGAATAAAATAAATAGATGTATGTAGAGGGATATTTCTGGATAAAAATGTTGTCCTTCAGATGTTATGAATACGATTTTTGTTAATTAGGTAGATTTCGTAAGAAATACTACCTGTTGCAGTCGTTACCATGGTGCGACTTTTGAAAAATTCCTTCATAACTTTTCATTATAGGACCCCAGGAACCCAAAACCACCCCCACCTAAAAAGTTTATATATATATATATATATATATATATATATATATATATATATATATATGTATGTATGTACTAAATTTTGTCCGCACGATAAAAGTCGCAATTATGCACGGATCGTCTTCAAACTCGCCAACAACTTTGAGATGGCTAATATCTCGGCGGGGATTGAAAATGGGTAAAATCGAACCAAGGGAATGGAAATGGGGAGGGTTCAAAAATTTGAATACCATCTTAACATGATTCCGATAAAATCAGCTCTTACACAACAATAACAGAAAAAAATAAATATTTTTCGTTATTGCAGTTGCCAACAATTAAAAAAAAAGCAATAAAATTCTCACCACAACAATTGCTTTTCTTTTGCGAGAATTTCACGTGAAAAATTAAATAAAATAAATAGTTTGACGAATTGAAAACAAATTGAATATTATGTCATAAGTTTCCTAGAGCAAGATTTCCGTATGAAAACTCAAAATGAAATAAATAGTTTGACGAATTAAAAAAACAACAACAAAATATTGCGTCATATTGGAAATAAAATGGACCTCAGCAGGTGAATATGTAACGTCATGTGAGTTTGAAGAAACGTATTAAAAACATGATAAAAAACCGACTATGAAAATATTAACTTATTTATCACTTTGAGGTTCTCTGAATTTACTTTAGCTATTTTTTAAACCTATTCCATATGCATGCGTGTGTGTATTCGTGTATATTAGAATTTTCACAAAATGTTTAGCTCGCTAGAGCTCATTCTTAGTGGAGGAACTGGGTTTATCTCTAATCTTGATTTAAATTTTGTTGGTTAATTTAGTACTTAACTTCGAAATCTACCTCCGCCTGTAGGCCCGAGCCGGCAGGGATTTTTTTTTTGTTATTATTTTACTTATCAAATCTCTGGTTGTTTCAGTATTTAAAGGAAAGAATAAATAGTATATGAATATTAATTTTTAAAATGGCTTTCTTAGGTCAAGATAAGCAGTCAGATCTTAAATATTTGACAATAGAGATCAGAGAATAAGCGACTAACAAGTTGAGTTTAATAGATTTAAAAGTTTTTGTAACTTTAAGTGTAGATCGACCGAAATATTCGTTACGTTTTCGGCCCAAAATCTGAGTTTCGCCTAACATTCGTTTTCGGGGAAAATGCTTCTGAAAATTCGGCCCATACTATCTGTATTTCAAAAATTTCGTTTGTTTCTTCGGAAATTTTCTTCATCACTCATTGATTTGAGCTGTATTGGCTTAAATGAGACTCTCTTGATTTATTGCTAAGAATTTCACTGTTTATGATTATCAGTCATCAGGGACTCCAGATGTGAGTGCAAAGTATAACGCAAGAAATGCATATATGGCTAAACTTTGAACATGTTTTCTACGTGCTCATTGAAAGCTACAAACTTAACAGTAATTATTTATTTATTCTTTTTATTGAACAGCAAATGTTACAGATGATTTTTTTTAAATAAAGAATTTAAAAAAAACTATCGGGTTTTCTTTATGTCATGTTATCGATTTGCATATATTTCATTTAATTTGGCTACTATGACGCAAACAAAATATTTACATAAATTTTACTTATGATTTTTGGATAGCTTGACACAAAAGATAACTCAATTGATTGAAATAAAACATTTCAATGTATGATATAGACTCGGTGAAAATTTGATATATTTAACAGTTTACTGGAAAATTTAAAAATATCGTTTGGATGTGAAAATATATTTAAAAAGAAAAACCAAAAATAATTTTTATCGAATTTTAAAACAAACTTTTAAAGTCCTATAAATTCGCCACTCAAATTTTCGTATCATCACATTTAAAACCCATATTTTGAATTTATCAGGGACCTGAATGAAAAAGCATTAGTGAATAAATTGTACATATATCAATTGATGTTGAAAATACTGTTTGCACTTTTGAATATAAATAGAAAAAAGAAAATGATGATATATTTTTCTTTTAATTAATAGCATAGCGTTACCCAAATTTTTATATCATTATTTTTAACACTTATATTTAAAATTTTTAGGGCCATAAGGTAAAGTGCTGTGTCACAAACGTTTAACCCGTTGCGGGTTTTTGTACTGATTTTAATTACTAATAAAAATTGTAACTGGAAAATCCATGTTTCCCATTTTTTGGGTTCTTCTATCTTTACAAGAGGAAATTAGTTGGATTCGGGAAAATTTTCGACTGCCGGTTTTCTATGGATTTATACGCTATAGAAAATCCTGAACACGATTTAATGGTTTTTAGAAAATGTCTGTCTGTCACTCTGTCTGTGAGTCTGTCTGTATGAGATAAAACTTTTGTGAGTGCTCTATCTCAATAACTAATCCACGAAAATTCACAAACATATAGATTCAGTTAGGCCTTGATATAAACTGGTGCTAATTAGTGTTTGATATATATCGCCCAACAAGTAGCGTTGCTATGCTGATCTTTTTCACGATTTCAGCAATAACTCTATCAAGAATTGATGTACAGAATGTAATAAAACTTTATATTCAGTTAGTCCTTGATATAAACTAGCTTTATTAGTTTTTGGTGTATATCGCCCAGCAGGTGGCGCTGCTGTGCTGCTTTCTGTATGATTTCTGAGTAATTAATAGCTATATCTCAAGAACTAATGCACGGATTTTCATCAAATTTCATATTCAGTTAGACGTTGATGTAAGCTGTTATGGATTAGCTTTTGGTGTAAATCGAACAACAGGTGACACTGCTGTACTGAATTTTTCACAATTTTCGCAAAAGCTATATCTCAAAAACTAAATAGATCCTTATTAGACTTGGGTGTATATTGAACAATAGGTGTTGATTTTGATACTTTGGGTTAGAATTTTGGTTGCGGACATCTAAGAGGTCGGGTTCCGAAATTCAATGATTTGTTTGAAATAATGCGATACTTATATCTTCTTATTAAATGCATCCAATTCAACGAACCTATATACCTTTGCAATCCTCATGATGGACATAGATTGCCATTTAATTTCAGCACTGTGATAGTAGGGTGGAGCGCTCGCCTATGGGGAAAAAAAAATTTCTTCAAATCAAAATTGGCCGGTGTGGGAAAGTTGCTCTATCAGATCCTCATTCTGAATATAAAATATCTTTGAAAAATATTAATATTAAATACTGCCCCAAGGTCATTGAATATTGAGAAAAAACGTAAAAGCGCTCGGCTATGGAAAATATTTTTTTTTTTTTTCAAATCAAAATGAGGCGGTGTGGGAAAGTTGCTCTATCATATCCTAATTCTGAATAAAAAATATCTTTGAAAAATATTAATATTAAATACTGCCCCAAGGTCATTGAATATTGAGAAAAAACGTAAAAGTTGTGCATTTTCCTATTTTTTTCCTCAAATATACAAACTATTTTATTAATTTAATTTAAAAGGATGATCATCGAATTATCATTGTTGTTATTATAAATTTTTAGTAAAATTATGTAATATTTATATCAAATTCGCTTTTATTATGCTTACTCAACGACTTACTTTTTTTAATATATGAAATTTGGGTAATTGTAATTGTTTTATATTTTTTACTTAACCTGTGTAAAAAATATAATTTGAAATTATTCTTAATGAACTATAGTAATAAGATAAAAATAATTTACTATTGCAATTTGCAAGCAACGAAGTTACCATTTTATAGTAGTCCATACTGTTTTTTGGTTTTAAAAACTGCCTTTTTTTCCAAGACTCCAGACAAGTTTTAATGAACTCATCGCGTCTCAAAAGACCACAAACAGCAGAAGAAGCCTCCGTAACAAGTTTCACACATCTTTCAGTGGCTTGATTGTGACAAGGGAATAGTTTAATCTTAGGTAAGATGTCTTCATCTATTGCTTTTGGATTTAGGATACACTTTGTAAGAATGTTATGGTCTAAGAACTTAGTTAATGGTGGTTGTATCACGGTCACTTCAGCTCAATTTATAGAATCTATATAGACTTTGGCTTCCAAATTTATCCGTATGTAAAGAATTTCTTGACTTTCGAGATTTTATTGTTCTGCGTAGTGCCAAAGCTCTTACATAGTATGTAAATGTGTTGGCACTACGCATAATAATAAAATCTTGAAAGTGAAGACAATCTTTAGGTACGTTCAAGTTACCTGAGATCACGTATGTAAAAAATTTTTTGACATTCGAGATTTTATTATTCTGCGCAGTACCACACTTATATAGTATGAATGAGAATAATAATGCTATGCAGAATAATAAAAGTTTCATGAAAACAAACGATCAAGTTACCTGAGAGACCAAAGACTATATCGATTTCATAAATTAGGCTGAAGTGACCGTGACATAACCACCATTAACTAAGTTCTTAGATCATAACATTCTTACAAAGTGTATCCTAAATCCAAAGGCAATAGATGAAGACATCTTACCTAAGATTAAACTATTCCCTTGACACAATCAAGCCACTGAAAGATGTGCGAGACTTGTTACGGAGGCTTCTTCTGCTGTTTGTGGTCCTTTGAGACGCCATGGATTCATTGAAACGTCTGGAATCTCGGAAAAAAATGCCAGTTTTTGAAACCAAAAAACAGTATGGACTACTATAAAATGGTAACTTCACTGCTTATAAATAAAACAGTAAATTATTTTTACCTTATTACTATAGTTCTTTAAGAATAATTTCAAATTATATTTTCTTACACGGGTTAAGTAAAATATGTAAAACATTTACAATTACCCAAATTTCATATATTTTAAAAAAATATAGTCGTTGAGTTAGTATAATAACAGCGAATTTGATATAAATATTACATAATTTTACTATAAATATATAATAATTATAATAATAATTCGATGATCATCCTTTTAAATTAAGTTTATAAAATAGTTTGGATATTTGAGGGAAAAAAATTGGGAAAATGCACAATTTTTACGTTTTTTCTCAATATTCAATGACCTTGGGGCAGTATTTAATATTAATATTTTTAAAAGATATTTTTTATTCAGAATGAGGATGTGATAGAGCAACTTTCTCACACCGCCCCATTTTGATTAGGAAAAGAATTTTTTTTTTCCACAGGCGAGCGCTTTTACGTTTTTTCTCAATATTCAATGACCTTGGGGCAGTATTTAATATTAATATTTTTCAAAAATATTTTATATTCAGAATGAGGATCTGTTAGAGCACCTTTACCACCCCGGCCAATTTTGATTTGAAGAAAAAAAAATTTCGCTCCACCCTACTGTGATAGCGAATTTTGAATTATTAACATGTACGAGATAAAATAAAGTTTTGAAATTGGCACATCAGTCTAGTTATACTCTTACAAAAATAAAGTGATCGTCTAACTAGGAAATGAAGCAGTTTTTAAAAAAGAATATTTATCCATACTTTTATTTTTAGGATATTGTATCTTGCATCAATACTTAAAAGGCAGATTTTTTAAAAAATGTATTCTAGTACTTACTTCCATCTAATAATAGCGAATTTTTTTCGTTTCTAAAAGACAGAAATTTTATAAAATGTTACCTCTTTCATTATGTTTAAGTTGTTTGCAATACTGATTTAATTTCTTTTATTGAGCATTAATAAATATAAAATCCCGTCTCCAGTAAAAATCAATCCAAAAGAAAAAATAAACTGATTTTTTTTCAGATTTAAAAAAATAATAATAATACAAATAAATGATGACATCAAGCAATTTAAATCCGGTTTTAGCACATTCCCGTAAGGCATGGTGACGTCACGGCGACGTCGTTGTGAAGTCACACTGTGATTTTGTGACCGTCGATGTGACGTCACGTGACGTGGATGTGACGTCACAGTGACTAGAATGCGAGGTCGTTATGGCCGTTTTAGAGGTCGTTTGTGACGTCACATTGTGACCACTCTGTGAAGTCACGGTGTGACTAATTTGTGAAAAGTGTGTCATTTGTGACTATTTTGGCATTAACTTTGTGACGAACCTGTGACGAAAGTGACAATGTTTTGAAGTCACACTGTGACCAATTTGTGAAATATGTGTCATTTGTGACGAACTTGTCATAAACTCTGTGATGATTTCAAATGAAAATCAAATTTCAAATTAATTGCTTAAAAGGCGCAAAGGCGAACTAGTGAAAAAGATTCCATGCTGGAACTCGAACCCGGGCCATCAGTATAGCGCACTTACATTCTACCGACTAAACCACATGGAACGATACCCAGTCTGGAAAATTTCTCACTATTACATGTTGGCAAGGCTACAAACGCAGCACAAGATGCAATATTTATCGTCAGCCACCGACATGGCGCAAACACGAAACTTAATTAAATCCAGCATCGATTGAAACTATATTAATACTTGGAAATTTTTTTCAGAGAGAACCATTCGCCTTGCATACAATATTTCAAATGAAAATCAAATTTCAAATTAATAGTGTAAAAGGCCATTTTAATTTGAAATTTGATTTTCATTTGAAATACTGTATGCAAGGCAAATGTTTCTCTCTGGAAAATTTTCCAAGTATTAATATAGTTTCAATCGATGCTGGATTTAATTAAGTTTCGTGTTTGCCCCATGACGGTGGCTCACGATAAATATTCCATCTTGTGCTACGTTTGTAGCCTTGCCAACATGTAATAGGGAGAAAATTTCCAGGCTGGGTATCGTTCCATGTGGTTTAGTCGGTAGAATGCGAGTGCGCTATACTGATGACCCGGGATCGAGTCCCGGCGTGGATATTTTTCACAATGTTGGCCTTTGCGCCTTTTAAGCAATTTATTTGAAATTTGAATTTCATTTGAAATATTGTATGCAAGGCGAATGTTTCTCTCTGGAAAAATGTCTAAGTATTAATATTGTGATGATTCTTGTCATAAAAACTACGATAATTTTAAAGTAAAGTTTTGTTTGAAATATAAAATTTTATCTTTTTACCGTACTTTTTAGCAAGATATCACTATTTTGGAGTCCTATTCTTCTAAAATATTTTTAATTTTCCATTTAAATAACAATGCTTATTAACTGAAGTTCTAAGCTTGATCTTGAATTCAAGCTCAATATTAAGAATGTGTAAACTTTTTTTAATGTGTTATGATTTGTCATTGCTTCATTAAATACGAACATGGAGTCTAACGGACATTAATACAACTGTTACTTATAGAACTACATGATAAGCCCTATTTATTTAAATTTTTTATTCCCATATATATTGTATTTTGTGAATATGAGCTAATTAGATTTGGTATGTTTTATATGAAAAGACTGATCTGGGAAATAGAAACAACAAGTAAGATATAGCATGCGTTAGGCATAGATTATAAAACACTTTCCAACTCTTTCTAAATGTTTTAACAAGACATCTGGGGAAATAACGTAAATAAGATAACTAAGTAAACATGTAAACGCGTAAAACATTTGAAAAACTGATTTACGCAGTTACCATCCACTAAGGTGTAAAAAAATCATAATTTTTTTAAAAAGAATAAAAAAAAATCGGATTTTTTTTATTTAAATCAGACTTTTTTGATTTAAATCAGATTTTTATGATTTTTTTCCCAGCGTTCAAATACTGAATAGCTATCATGAGTTTTAGGTTTCCGAAACAATTACACCACTAATTGCTAACATAATCTATGTTTTTACACTTTAATGAATAAAATTATAATTGTTAGTTAGTAATTACAGAAATAAAAACTGCAAATTAGTAGTTTCATTAGGTAGTATTATACAATAATGTTATATACATTAATATTGTAATAATTATGTAAAACTTTATAAACACTAGTGATACTTAACATTTATGAAAATTATTAACTGCATTTTATATTAAATTGCTAACATTACTTCAAATTAATTATTAAACAATCAACTCTCTAATTAGGAACATATTATACATTTTTAAGCCTTAATTATTAAAATGATAATAATTCATTTTAGAAAGAAAAGGGGACAGGATGCTAGTTCAAAAAACGGGCACTATTTCATGAGGAAATATATTAGTAATGTGTTTAGTAATGATGTAAGGGAAAAAAAAAAGAATATTTTATAGCATTATAAGTAAAGTGTCCTTAATTTTTGATAATTTTATGAATAACAAATTGAAAAATACAATTAAATAACATATTTTAATAATATCCTGTTTTTTCTAAAGAAATAAAGTTCCATATTTTTGCAAGATTTTTTCCACATGAATTTAGAATACTGTTGAATGGGGAAGTGTTTTACAAGAAATCTCTGGCTACAACTACAGGTAAATTTCAACTTTTTTTTCTTTTTTTAAGGCAGGGTGCATTTTGCCAATTTCAAAAGGGGCATGGTGTGGCACCATTAAAAAAAATGGCCTAGAAGAAGCAGTATAAGTAATTATAGAATTAATAAAAACTGCAAATAAGTAATTTCATTAGTTAGTAGCACAAATAACAAAACTAACAAATATTATTTGCAGCTCATTTTGCATTTGTATTTAGGAAAATTTCTGTAAACCACCAAAATCTATACTTACACACATGTACGTGTATGCTAACCAAAAAAAAAAAAAAAAAAGAGTTAAACCCATTCATATAGAATAAATATAAGTTAGCCACTAATATCTGAAATCCTCAAAATATTTAACTAACAGCATTATTACCTCTATTAGCTTTCAATGGTTCAATTTTTTAATATATATGAGTTACAAAAAAAAATAATAATAATAATAATAATAATAAACATTTATTTAACCTATGCCAAAGAAGCTCTTGCTGTGCTTAGCATTTTTATACCAATTATTTCTTTTTCTCTTATGCATTCATTTACAATTTAGCTGCTGAGCAGATGTCATTCTTTCATTCTTCTTTAACTTGAGATTGCTATTAATTACTATTTATTCTTTTACTTGTAGAAATGTAATTATACTTGCTATGTGTATTTTATATAAAATAATGCATAAATTGATTACCTAAAGGGGATTATGACATTGCAAATTATGTTAGATTTAAATATCATTTTTAAATGAAACTGTTTTAATTTGGATAAAAACTTAAAAACAATGCTTTTTACAAACTCAAATGTTTTTAATTTTTTTACAATACTAATGAATTAAGCTTAGAAACAATTATTTAAAGCTCTTTTTTTTGTTTATTCATAAGTCAAAATACCTGTAGAAACTTTCAAATTATGTTCATGTTAGATTTTAATACTTTTTTTTTTGACATTTTAAACATTTAGAAAATTTTTGATTTTAATCAATGATTTTTTTTAAAAAAATCGGTTGATTAAAATCATGATTTTATCACTGATTTAAATCAACCGATTAAAATCGTTGACACCCTACCATCCACAGCCAAATATGTTTTCTAATTCTTTTAAACAGTCCTGTATTTGATCTGTAGATTGATATATATATATACTATACAATGGAAAAATTTAGTTTATCAAGGAAACGCATAACAGGTTGAAAGTCTCTTTCAGCAATTTATACTAATATATGGAAACATACTTAAATAATTTTGTACAACCCTGTAGTTTACCTAGAACCTTTATTACACGCCACTATTTAGTTAAAATTTAGTTCAAGCTAAAACACTCTTAAAACTGCTGAAATCACATTTCCAGAAATTATAATTCATAGACGGCAACGTATCCAATTCTTTGCGTGACCCTGTATATCATTTTATCTATCTACTACAAACATTTCTTAGTAAATTAAATACAGTGCAGCGTTAAAATGCATAACTTATTTAAAAACCACCTTTAAGCAATACCCAGTAACCCTTATGAATACTTTTGTATAGTCCTGTATATGAATTATAGCATATATATATACACCATATACTATGCATAAATGTAGTGAATCATAAAAGTGCATATCATAATTAAAAATGTATTTCCAGCAATCATCGCTAATGAACAGTACTTCGGATACAATATAGTATCTGAAATATTTTGTGTGTCCCTGTAAATGCTATATACACTTCGTATTATACATGAAATAATTCATAGTATGTAAACCTCAACGACGTATATCAATTTCATTACATATCAAATAGATTAACATAAATAAAGTACGCCGCAAACAATTCCCTCCACCCCTATATCATTATGTATTGGAATTCCTTTTTTAGCCCTGTAAATGAACAATAACTATTCTTTGCATCGCATATTCTATGGAATGCACATTTTAGTGCGCTTCATAAATGCATATCAATTTATTCTGTTTGAAAGCGTGTAAAATCATTAAAAATCATTTGAAACGATTTTTTTCCCACAGGCCGTAATGTAATGGAATACAATTGACTGTCCCTGTAAATGAACTAAACATGCTACAAACTTCATTACAAATAGGGGTCTTGCTATGGTAAACGTCAATAACATCCAAAAATTTTAAGTCAATCCGAGTATATTTACGCGAGTTAGAGCGCGGACAGACGGCCAGACAAACCGAAGTCATAAACACTTTTCAACTTTATCGGGCATGAAAAACACTTTATTTCAATTCTTAAATATTATATTTTATTTTTTAATGCCAATAAAATAAATGTATCGAAAATGTAGAAAATGAGTTTACAATCAAAGAAAATTTAATAACTGACTCTGAATGTCTACAATTAAATGTTTGATTAAAATCACAAACAGTAAAAAAAAACGCTTAAATACAATTTAAAAAAAATATAGCAATTTGAAAAACACTAAATAATTAGTATTTATAATTGTACTATTAAACAACAACAAACTATAATAGATGAATTAAATGCATTTAACAATTTCTCAAAAATCTTTCCATCGCCATATTGCTTTTGAAAGGAATACCAGATCAGTCATTGCATATGACATACAACTATTTAACTCATGTAATAATCTGTCAAAAAGGAACAAAAAATTTAAATTAAATAAGACATACCTTTTAAGTTCCATAAATATTTTAATATCCGTATTTTATCCTAAATTGTCAGGCATATTTCTGTTAGCTTAAAAAAACTAACTCTCCGTGTCAGAAGTTCTCTGATCCTTATTTTATTCTGCGGTTTTCATCGAGCGCAGACGATATTTGACCAAGCAGGTGCTCCTACTGTATTATTATATATTTTTTTTTTTTTTTTTTTTTTTTTTGTACACAACAGAGTTTAAATGCGCAGTAATTTTACCTTTATGAGAGTATCTGTAATGAAAATTTTCTATTTGAATGAAACACCTGCCTTTTTTCTTTCTTTTTTTTAAAGTACAGTTTGTTTTACACCTAATAAATAAATACGTATCTTCTTAATAAATGAAAAGAGAGTATACAGGATAAAAAAATTTTCTTTGTCAACGTGTCATTTTTTTCATATTCATTTTCTGTAGAATAAAACAATTTTAAAATAACTTTTTTTAAAGTCATATCTCTAAAACACGAATTTGAAATACGAATAATTATATCATGGGTTTTGTATAAAATTTGTATACATATTTTTTCGGAAAATACCAATTTTATTTAAAAAGTCTGAAAGAAGTAGAATTTAAAAAAAAAATAGTTATTTAAAATAGTTAAACACTAACAGGAAAAAATATGACTTGAATGCAAATTCTAAAGTAAGAAATGCATATATGACTAAACTCTGAGTATTCTTTCTACGTGTTCATTAAAAGCTACAGACTTAATTGTAATAGAAAATTTTAGTTTGAAACCACAGAAGGGTTTAGAATACCACTGGTCGACAAAAAATAAAATAAAATAAAATAAAATAAAATAAAATAAATAAAAAAATAAATAAAACAACTTCCTCCCTGAAAACTAAATATGTAAAGTGTACAAATGTAATATTCCTAATTCTAAATATGTTATCCAAATTGCTCCAATACGTACCATTTTCCCGAGAAACATTTTTATAATAATAACAATCAGTGAAGGATTAAATTGCAATGGTAGATAAAATTGAAATCATAAAAAAGTATACTTTCACTGTCTTAAATAAGAAATTGATAAAATATAGCATGAAAATCTAGTTTGTTGATACTTCTACCGTGCATTTTTTTTCTGCCCCCCCCCCCCCCCCTCTCTCTCTCTTTTCGTGTCCGAATTTACTATTTCCTATCCACTAATATATTATCATTCCTTATGTCGCTGTAACTCGGGCATGTAATATTTCTGTTCATTTTCAAAGATTTTTGATGTTCATATTTTTGTCACACTGTGACTTACAATATGGTGATTTTTTTCGTCACAAATGTGACGTGACGTACGTTACATGCAGTGTCATAACAGTGACGTCACAATTTTTTTTAATTGCCAGAAAATATAATTTTACATAAATAACATGTTTTGAATATTTTTTGTAATTTTTCAAAGTTTTCTAAGAAGTTCACATCTCAGTCACAATGTGACATCACTGAGTGGTGGCATTTTGGTCACAGATGTGACGTGACCACAGTGACTCACAGTGACGTCACAACGACGTCACCGTGACCATGCATGCTATGAGGGTTTAACTTGTACATGAATGTTATTTGTCGGTTGTTTTATTGTTAGTAATTATTTATTTATTTCTAAAAACTATGAAGACAGGATATCCAACGCTCCGCTTTTAAGCTGAAAGTAAACAAAGCATCCTATGAGCCAGCGGGCAGTACTAGGGAATTTCGCGGGTGCATTTGTGATATGAGCCTTTGTGAGGGACGCGATTTAGATGCTAGTGAGACGAATAGTGTTTCGCCAGATGAACGAAACCCTAAAAACTGAATACAGCAAAAGCCAAGCGTTAAAAATGTTCAAACGGAATTCAATGTTATTTTATTTCAAATATAATTTTTTTCTGTATTTTACTGGATCTGTGTCGATTAATAATTTGCATGCCACTTGAGATTTATTTATCGGTTTTGTTTATTCAATTTCTGCTATCGGAGCAAAAATTATAAATACTCTCTTTCAAAAGAATTTTATCCCAAATTACATAATACAGATCTGAGAAGCTTCGAAATATTTTCTGAAGAAACGATTGTAACCGATATTAAACCTTAATGCTTGCCTCGTGTAAAACGAAATCATCAACACTAAAAATGTCTAGGGTTATATGTGTGGAATCGGGCTGGACGATATCAGAAATTTAATATCGCAATACATCAACGAGTTAATATCGATATTGGTGATATATCGCGATAACTACCTTAAACTGTCTAAGAATAGAAATACTTCTAATTTCGAAAAAAAAAAAAAAAATGGTACAGTAGCAGAAATTTAAGTGCCAACAGATATTGAAAGAAACGAATCAATCTTTTTACCTATATATGTTCACACACCATTATTAAAATGTGTATATATATCTATGCAAAATAGAAATATTTTAGAAAAAGAAACCAATGTTTGATATCTGTTTGCACTTATTCCATTTCTTGCATAGTATTTTACTTTAAAAATTATGTTTTCTTTTCGTCTTCCTTTATGAATTATTTATTAATAATGTTTTAACTATTTAATTACTTCGCGTATAACTGAGAATATTAAAAAAAAAAAAAAAAAAAATTAAAAAGAAATAGTCTTAAATTTAGGACAGTGGCGATTTCAATATAATTAAAATTAGCAAAAGCAGGGGAAAAAACTAAAATTAATTTAAGGCCACATGTCATGCTAATATACTTGTAATTATGTTTCAGTGGATTCAGTGGATAATTAAAAAATATTAATATTTGCCGATATATTGATAAATATTCCAGCCCTAGTGAGGAATGCGGCTCTTTACAATAAGCCAAGACTGTCTGCAAAGAGCCATGGCAATTGCCTGATTGCCTTTTTCCAATCAGCCTGATATTTTTTCAGTCATTAAAAAAAGAAAAAAAAAACTGTGCAGCTTTGGACTAATAGGAAAATGACCATTCTTTTCTTAACTATTCTGATATTTTTAGGCTCATTGCAAAGAGACTATGCAGGGTTAGGCTAAGTTCAAAATGACCATGCATTTTCCAATCAACCTGATTGGTTTCAGACTCATTTCAATGTGCCCATAGAAAATGGTAGAAGAAACTTAAAATGTTTCAGAAACAGTATTTAAAGTCTGTCTATTGGAGAAATTGGTTAAGGGAACCGGGAAAGCAAAATTCAACCAAAAAATCGATTTTTACTTTTTTATATCATTAAATAGTTTAAACTTTTATTTTTTCAACGATATATTAGACATGTTTATATATAAAAGAAAGTGTTGGATTTTTTCAAGCAGTGAACTCTTACCAAAAATGCTAATTTAAAAATGCCTTCCAATAAATAATTAATAATTAATTTTCAGTCTCACTTAGAAAGAAAATGGCCTGTTAAAATACGTAAAGCATACTATTCAAACTACTCTAAAAAATCCAGACCTCTATCTTTCACCTTTTCTGAGAAAAAGGTACATAAAGTTCGTGTATTTTAACATGGCCGAGATTTTTTTTATTCTTCTATCTTCAAAAGAAGAAAGTATTGTAATCGATTTTTTTTCCGACATCTGGTTTTCGACAGATTTAAACATTTTAGGGGTCAAAGGTCACAAAAAACATGTTTATACAAAATATCTGTCTGTCCGTGTGCCGCCATTTTAGCATCAAAAAGCGTATGAAGTTATGTATAGAATTAAACCAAATTTTCTTTTTATGTTTTTGGCTATGACAAGCAGGTCCTCCCTTAATTTAGAAAAAATCCGACTGTAGGGGCGCTGTAATAGCGACTTTTGTGCATTTTGAATACTGCACCACCGAAAAGTGTATGAAGTTATGCATAGAATTGAACCAAATTTTCCTTTTAAGTTTTGGCTATGACAAGCAGGTCCTCCCTTAATTTGGAAAAAATCGGCCTGTAGAGGCGCTGTAATAGCGACTTATGTGCGATTTTTGTGCATTTTAAATATTGTACCAACGAAAAATGTATGATGTTATGCATAGAATTGAACCAAATTTTTTGTGCATCTTTTTGGCCAGGGCAAAAAGGTCCTACCTGAATTTTGAAAACATCCGCGGTAGGAGGCGCTGTAATAGCGATTTTTTGTACGATTTTTGTGCATTTTGAATATTGTACCATCGAAAAGTGTATGAAGTCATGCATAGAATTGAACCAAAATTTTTGTGTGTGTTTTTGCCCATGGCAAAAAGGTCCTACCGGAATTTCGAAAAAATCCGCGGCAGGGGCGCTGTAATAGCGATTTTTGTGCATTTTGAATATTGTACCATCGAAAAGTGTATGAAGTTATGCATAGAACTGAACGAAATTTTTGTGTTTGTTTTTTGCCATGGCAAGAAGGTCCTTCTGAATTTGGAAATATTCTGCCAAAACGGGGCACTATAAGAACGATTTTTGTCTAATTTTCTTGATTTTTTGTAATCTTTTCATACACCGGTGTCTCGTGAATCGACGGGAACTTCCCATCCTGTTAAGCCAAATATTCGCAAACAGCTGATATACAACAGAATTACGAAAAACTATTGCTTTTCATAAATTTCATGATAGAAATTAACTCTTTTTACGCCGATTAATTGACTGCCGCAGAAATTTAAGATGAAAGTCAAAGTTGATGTAGTATTGAACTAATAAAAATGAAATATTGACATTTGTAACAACATTTTGGAATATTAAAATACATGAGATAGACGAAAGTTTTGGAATTGGCACATCCAGCTAGTTTTTAATTATAATGACTGTCAATAATAAAAATAACAAAAACTTGATAATAACGTAATCACTACTGAATCCCTTAACAATTCAAGTAAAAATTTTATGGTTTGGCTGCACTGATAATCTTATTTCCCATGTTAGATATATAACAAACCATGAAGTATTTTTTCGATATTAGTGTTGTTGGATTATTTGAACAAATCGTTAATATTTCATAAAAATAATATCAGATATGTTAAATATATTAAGTTTTAAAATTTTGTAGAAATATGAGAAAAAATTTTACCGTTAGTTTTTTATTTTATAAGAAATCATTTCACTCATAAATTACCATTAACTCTCAGCACCTACAAATGCGGGCGTATTTATTTTTCCTGAATTTTAATTATTTTTTTTTCGTGTGTGTGTGTGTATTCCTATTTATATAAAATGAATAAATCCTAAAACAAAATAAGTCCTTTTTTCTCACCATAAAAAAAATCAACCCTGAAGAGGTGAATTCAATATAACACCTGTAAATGCTAGTTGTCAAAAATTCCATTTCTAATAAAATTGTGCTTGTCTAAGATGACAAAATAATTTTGTTCATCGATGTATTATAAATTTTCACCATGGGAGCATAAATAACAAAAAAAGCTAAAACTGATAGCAACACACTACTGTTAAATTTCAGAACTAAATTCAATGTCAAAATATTAATTTTATATAAAAAATTATACTTGATGTTTAAAAAATAAAATTTACTTTAAAAAAAATGTTTTTGTGTTGTTTTTATTATTATTATTATTTTAAACGAAGTAGTGGATGACGTAATCAAAGACTCATTAAACTAAACAATGGAAAAAATCTGTCGGATAAGCCATACTTATGAATTAGCCCAATAAATATGTATGTTCTTATATTTATTCTTCTTCTTATATTTTTTTATATATTCTTATCTTTCATAATAATAGTTAAATTAAAAAAATATATTTTTGCACCCCATGCTATAAGATGGAAAGAAAATACAATTATGTAAAATGTACAGACATCCCAAGCAGGAAATGTATAAACTACAAAATGCTTCTAAACTGAAAACATACAAAATCTGCTCAATTGCGGTTTTATTGATATATGTGAAAAATGTGCTGTTAAAAGAAAAAAAAAAATATTTATTTTCAATTATTAATCAGTTGTGTAAAAAATCTGCTGATAAAGCAGTTAGTTTTCTTACATAAATTTTATAATTAATTTTATTCAGCAATATATCATTTCTACATAATGATGTGAGGAAAATAACAATTTCACTGCATGCAGTTTATTTTTTTAAATCGTTACAGAGGTGGGGAGTTTGAATTTTAGCCATAAAATAAATAAAAAGTTATTTTAAATTACTTAAATTAGGTACAAATTTAATCTTAATTCTTAACCAGGCGTAGAAATGAAACCTGTCGATGAATCGGTTTTCTTATAATTTTTAAATCATTTTTATTTTAGTAACCCAATTACTGTATGTAAAGCTATGGAAACCTTAAAAGTTTGTATCATGTACAATTTTTATTTAAAAAGCAATTTTATTATGTATTTTTATAATTATGTTCCTTGAGTGACCCATCTTCTGTACCGTAATGTGCGAAATACATTAAAAATCAGCATCATCTTGCTATGTTATTGATACTTCTGCATAAGGTATTTGCGAAAAATACACTAGTAATATAAAAATGGTGTATTTACTAATCTTAGACACTCGCTTTAATCCAATGTATCAGTAAGAAATTTTTATGCGTTTTTATAAGCATTTTAAGTTTCTGTACCTATTTTTAGGTGCGTTCGTAATTATATAAATACGTAGCACCTATAGTCGTCGTTCAGTCCGTCTGTCTGTCCGTCCGTCCGCATATCATAGAGCAAAAACTACCCAACCGAATGGTCTGAAATTTTAAATATATGATTGTTGTAAAATTTTGTCGAGCCATTTCAAATTTTATGAAAATTTGATGTATAGTTAAATTACAGGGACAGTCAAAAGTTTTTCTTTACATTACGGCCAATGGGAAAAATTATTGCACGTGCATTTTAATGATGTTAAAGCTTTCCGAATGGTCTCAAATTTTAAACATATAATTATTGCGACATTTTGTCGAGCCAATTCAAATTTTATGAAAATCGGATGTATAGTTTAATTACAGGGACAGTCAAAAGTTTTTCTTTACATTAAAGCCAATGGGAAAAATTATTGCAAGTGCATTTTAATGATGTTACAGCTTTCCGAATGGGCTGAAATTTTAAATATATAATTGCTGCAAAATTTTGTCGAGCCATTTCAAATTTCATGAAAATCGGATGTATAGCTTAATTACAGGGACAGTCAAAAGTTTTCCGTTACATTAAGGGGAATGGGAAAAAATTATTGCAAGTGCATTTTAATGATGTTACAGACTATGCACTTATGAATTCCAAATAAATACACATTCAGTACAATATGGGGTGTAAAAAATAATTATAAAACTAGTTACAGTACGAACGCACCTCATTTGCCACGTTTGACGAGCAATTTCCAACTTGTTTTATACTGCAATTACGCATAAATTCATTAACTTAGGCATATTGTAATAAGCCTGGATGAAACTACGCTGTTTGGACATAAAGATTTTCTAATTAGTATAAAATTGTATAGGCTTTTTGCAATATGTCTGAATTGATTTTACCCTTTTAGATAGCTTTCGTGAAGTAATGGATATTTTGTCTCTCATTTAGGAAAACTTGTCCCTCCAAAAAATTAAAAAAAAAATTTCAACAAATATTAATTACAAATTAGAGGTCTTATTTAGCATCCTGAGACCTCAATTAAATTTTAGATGGGAATCTGTTGCTTTTCATGTCTGCAGGATAATCAGGACATGTATATACGGATTTTTTTAAATCGGATAATGAAAGTCAAATTGCAGGAAAACTTGCCTGTTCCCTTCGAGAAATCGCAGCATAAAGTATGTGATTCCCCGCGTTTAGTACGCGAACTGAAATCTAATTCATAATGTATAATATGAAACTTTTATAAGACAAGGGAATGCACTCCAATTATTTCATTTTATATGATTCAAAAGAAAACCTTTCACAATTACGAATGATATGCGTAGTATATTGAATTTTTATTTCTAATCGAATATATGATCTTCTCTTACACACAGTAAAATTTTAAAAGAAAAATCTTCCAATATTGCACAACCAATCATCTTCAATATTTACTTTCAATATATCTCGGTTACATAAATTTTAGTTGGCTTAAACTATAAGGACATTTATACAAATCAATGATTCAGATAAAAAATATAAATAATAGTTTCAAATCTATATATTTAAAATTTCAAAACATTTTTTTTTTTTTTAGTCATCTGGCCTGAACTCTCTGCCGAACTAATTTTACTAATTATTTATTTAATGAAAGCAATTCATTTGTAGATTTGCCCGCACTCCTACACATTCACATTTTTATATTTTAAAAGTTTATGAAATTTCTTCAAAATGTCGGCAACGGATTACTTTCATTGAGACACTTGGCAAAATTACATAAATTTCTTAAATTTTTACTCGGCAATACTGAGATTGATATGTTAACCCTTAAATGCGTGATTTTTTATTTTGTTTCGAAAAAAAAATTATATGATTCTCTGAAAGGTTTATTATACAGGAAAAATAATGAAAAAATCAGAGATACATTTTTCATATAATATGTTAATTTTTTCTTCTGTTGCACATCTGCAATACAAGTAAAAACGCTTGTAGTGTGGCTGTTTTACACTAAAATATGGCAAATTAGTAACTATTTGAAGAAGTTTGTCTCCAGATACCTTATTTTATATATTTATTTGTTATATAAAACTTAACCTTTAACTCTTTAATTCCCATGATAGAATACGTTCTAGAAATTATGTAATTCAGAGAATCTGACTTTAGTCCAGAAAGTTTCAATGGTTAATTTCACTTTATTTAAATACGGAATGTCTGTTAATAATTAAAGCAGATATTGTTACTGTAACCCTTAAATGCCGTGTGTTGCCTCTTGGCAACATACCCAATTTAGGCTTCTAAAATACTATTAGAATAATATTGAAGCTATAATTACTAATGTTGCCAATAAAATACATTTTGAAAATATTATTAAATCGATTTCAACATGTCGATGGCAGCACTTGTGCTGTTTTAGAATAAAGATAGATTTTTTTTTTTCAATTCTTGCTACATGTTCTTTTTGTTTTGTTTGGAATCTTGCGAAATACCCTATTTTGTTCTGTAATGAGTAAGTAAAATTTATTTCTTATGATAGTTCCTAAAATTCTTGTGTGTTTAATATTATAGAATTTTATCAGGGAAAATTATTTTTTCAATTAAAGACCAGTATTGGCGTTTAGTAACAAAATGTTTTTTAGCCGTAAACCATACTTAAAACAAAATAGAATTATATAACAAAATATATAACAAAATATAAGTATTTTTCCCTTGATTTATTTAAAAAATGAAAGTCGAAATGATTAAAATGATTAATGAAATATTAAAATGATGTCGATTTGAAAAATCAGTCATTTAAGGGTTAATTTTCTGGTTTGAATTAGGTATATACGAATAAAAAAAATTCAATTAAATCCAAAACACTGTTGTTCATATCTCACGGGGGAAAAAATTCTGCTTCAGTTGATAGCTACATCATAATTACTTATTACCCGACTGAAAAGAAGGGTTATGTGTTTCACGCGTATCTGTGTATGTGGATTTCTTTATGCCCTCGAAACATCCCAACGGCTGGATGGATTTTTATGAATGTGGTCTCTATCGATTCGTCTTAATCTTCCGGTGGTTATAGGATAGGTTTTGTTTTTATAAATTTAAAGTGGCGGCCGTAAAATACAAAATGGCGGTAGAGACGAAAAAAAAATTGTACGCACCCTATTGAGTGGCATATCATTGGAGAGATCTTTCAAAATGAATACGATGTTTTATCGACAATTTTACAGTCAGAATTTCCGTTCCAATCGGAAATGCATTTGGTTCAGGAAAACATCATATATTACATTCAGAAAAGCATTTAAAGTTCTTTAAACCAATTCAGCTTTCCATTGAAACTCGACATGATTTCAGATACATGTATAATATTTCCGGAAATGTTCAGAGTACCTACGCTGATTCAATGATTGTACAAGTGGTACTTTACAGAAGCATGATATGAAATCAAGCTCAGAGAAAGAAGGGAAATAAGTATTTTTTTATCCTAGCATAAAATGGATTTTGCGTACAAAAATAAGTACAGTAAAACACCGTTTATACGTTTCTCGTGTATACGACTTTTACATTTATACGTCATTTCAGTGCGATGTACATTCATTCCTATGTAATTTAATGTTGCAATGTTTCGTTTATAGGACGCATAACGTCGGTTATACGTCGTTTCTTTCATGACGTAACCGATTTTCTCAATATTTTTTCTCCCAGCGTCGTTTTTTTTTCTTTTCTGCTAACTGTATTTGGGGGAAAATAATAGACAAAGAACATGTGTGACGACTATAGCGTTTATATCATGTTTGTGGAACCTGTAAAGAGGTTGGGACGAAAAGAATTGACAGTGGGTAAACTGCATTGATATTGACACATTTAGAACCTTTTTCATTTCTCACAATATTAATGGGAAAACTATCCAGGAACAAAACTCCATAAATAATGCTTTACTTAAGTCTCAAAGTACATCGGCACGTCTGACGACGATTAAAGATTAGCTTAGTTAAAATCTGTTTGTACGTTCGATAATGGAATAAAAAAGTTCTTCCGGCCAGTGCCGGGAGGAAGAGTTAGCTTTCATATTCCTTATTTTTAAAGATCCAGCTTATTATTATTCAAATATAAAAAACTCAAATTAGTGGAACACAATTATAGAAAATTCAATACTAATTTTTGTCAATACTGAATGTGAATGAGAATTTCGCGAAATTAGTCAGCTATATCCAAACTGGTTTCATTTAAAGTGACTTATATTTGATCGCCAAATTCTGCGATATCTTGAAGTGTCGGCCATTTTAAAACAACATGATGGTTGAAGCTAACCAATAAACTTACACTGTAAAAAAAAATGGTAACTTTCCATGTAAAATCCAGGAACGTTTCGCCTTTTATCAGGTTTTCAGAATAATTTAGCTCTTTCCTGTGAAATTCTGGTTTTCTTATCTGAAACGTTCCTGAACAAAAGTTGGAAACAGCAAAACGCTGCGGCCGCCATTTATTATTTTTTTCTTCCTATAATCCGTTGCTCGCGCGCGAGTGTCGAAAACGAATTCCTTAAATGAATGTAAAAAAATCAATATGGAATGCAAATAAATCAATAGACGACATAATCCTTTACGTCTCTATTATCAAGATAATTCAGATGAAAATACAATACCTCTGTGACATCACTAAGAAATTATCTCTCGTACTTGTCTGTGAAATCTTTAACGAGCAGACTGTGTAAAAAAAAATACACCTATTATTTCGATCTGCATTAACCAGGGGACAATCAAATATGATTCTCACCTATTTTGATTAATTTAAAGTATGTTTTAGAGTTCTTTTCTCTAATTATTCTTGTGAAAGGATTTCTTCAAATGGGCCTTAGATTTTCAGAAATTAGATGCCGAGTTTTAGCATACGTTTCAAATACCCATTAGTTTGCAGCTCTCAACGTGTCTTTCGTGGTTTGGGCGCAGAAAGCTTGCACGCCACCCGTACGGCCCGGGTTCGATGCTACCTCTTGACTTTTTTTTCTTTTTTAATTAATTTTATATTTTAACACTTTATTACAATTTGATTTAAATTTGACATATATTTGACACTTTGAATTGCTGCAAATTTGAATTTTTTTTTTATTTTCGGAAAAAATATACAATTACGTTTAGGTTTTTTTTTCATGAAAATTTATATGTATTTTATCTAACTTGTAAACTAACACAATCACTGACGAAAATCCAAAATATTTTATGTCTAGATTTTTTTTCTAATTATTATTTACATTTATATATTTTTATATTTTAAGCAAAGTTCAGAAACAATATATCACATATATATTTACTTTATTGAATTTTAACTGAAAATTTATTTTTTCGTGTAAATTATAAATAATAATTTTGATGTCAATTTCAAAATATTTTTTCATTCTAACAAATAATGATAATAAAGCGAAAATTGTCAACTGGAAATGTAAAAATCGTCTGCGGATCCCGCATGTTGTGAAATGTCAGTAATGTCATAATGAAGGGAACGAACACCCAGAGTGAATTATGTCAGCCAGGTATCGGTCCGGATAGCCTAACAGGTAAGGCATTGGCACGGCACGCCAAGTATCCAGGTTCGATCCCTGGTCTGGACATTTTTCGCTCTTGTGCTACTCCAGCCTTGAATATGTCAGTAATGTTTTGCTGTCAACAGAAATATTCCTGGTATTTCGCAGGAAACTTACTGACATTTCTGTAGAAAGTTTTTAACATATACAGTAAAGTACCAGTCATTTTCAAGAAATGTTTCTTGGAAATAATGGGCAACTCAGCTGCCCATTTTTTCCCAGGAACGTTGCGGAATTTTTTTTACAGTGTAGTCGAGACCTTACTAACTCCTTATTGTGCCTATGCTCATTCACATTGGAATAGGTTGATATATATGAGTGCTGGCGTAGGCAAAAAATCAAAATTTACAAAATGTCACCCATATTGGAAATTCAAAGTGTATATATACTTCAACCCTTTAAAAAAAAAAAAAAAAAAAAAAAAAAAAAAAAAAAAAAAAAAAAAAAAAAGCTCCGGAATACTTATATCAAGGTTAAACACTTAAGAAAGAAATCTTTTTCAGTTTCTAATTTTTTTGTACCTCATTTTAAATTTAAATTAAAAAGAAATTAATGGCCGACATATTTAAACAAGATGGCGAATGAAGCTTTCCAACTAACTTGGTCGAGACATTGCTATATACTATGCACATGCCTTCTCACATCCAAATCGGTTAATAAATACGCATTTTATCGCGTGACAAAAATTAAACAGTTTCAAAATGTCAGTCATGCTGGATATTCAAAGTGCTATAACTCAGCCATTTTTACTTTCTTCTATCTTGACAAGAAGAAAGTATTGGTTTCATGAAAATTTTCGAATTCCAGTTTTCGACGGATTTTTACGTTTTAGGGGTCAGAGATTCCAAAAAACACGTTTTTACAAAATGTCTGTCTGTCTGTCCGTCTGTCCGTCCGTCTGTCTGTCTGTATGTGACACAAATTTTGTGGGCGCTCTATCTCAAGAACTAATGCACGGAATTTAATAAAAAAATATATTCAGTAGTCCCTGATATAGATTGGTGCTGATTAGTTTTTGGTGTAAATCGCCCTACAGGTGGCGCTGCTACGTAGCATTTTTCAGGATTTCCGCAGAAGCTCTATCTCAAGAACTAATGCACGGATTTTTATAAAACTTCGGATTCCGTTAATCCTTGATATGAATTGGTGCTGGTAACGTTTTGGTGCAAATCGCCCAACAGATGGCGCTGCTATGCTGCATTCTGAAGCATTTACACGATTTTGGTAATAGCTCAATCTCAAGAAATAATGCACGGATTTTCATCAAACTTCAGATTCAGTTAGTGCTTGACATGAATTGACGTTTTGCCTCTTGTGGTGTAAATCGCTCTACAGGTGGCGCTGCTATGCTGTATTTTTTGAGATTTCCGCAATAGCTCTATCTCAAGAACTAATATTTGGGTTTTCAACAAACTTCAGATTCAGGTATACCTGGATATGAATTAGTGCTGTTTATGTTTTGGTGTAAATCGCTCAGCAGGTGGCGCTGCTATGCAGCATTTTTCACGATTTCCACAATAGCTCAATGTCCAGAACTAATGCACGGATTTTCATCAAACTTTAGATTCAGTTAGTCCTTGACATGAAATGATGTTTTGTACCTTTTCGTTTAAATCGCTCAACAGGTGACGCTGCTGTGCTGCATTTTTTGTGATTTCCACAATAGCTCTAGTTCCAGAACTAATGCACCGATTTTCATCAAATTTCAGATTCCGGTATACCTTAATATGTATTAGTGCTGTTTGTGTTTTGGTGCACATCGCCCAACAGGTGACGCTGCTATGCTGAATTTTTCAGAATTTCCTCTACAGTTCTATTTCAATAACTAATGCACGAATTTTCACCAAACTTCGAATTCAGGTATACTTTGATACGAATTGGTTTTAAATTGGTGTAATTTCTTATACTGTTTAAATGATTTAATTGACGTGATTTATATAGAAGAAAGTTTTGTGATGGCCACAACATACTAGTTTTATTTAAGATACAGGCTAAACAAAAAATGCTCCGAAATCTTTGTATTAAGGTCAAACACAATTTTTTTTGTACCTCATTTAAAATTTAAAATGTTTTTAAATTCTTAAATGGCCTCCATTTTGAAACAAGGTGACGGATGAAGCTAGCCAACGAATTAGGTCGAGACATTGGTATGTACTACGTACACATCAAGTTATATCCAAAAAGGGTTTATAAATACGCCTGTTATTGCGTGACAAAATTCAGATCGTTCCAAAATGTCCGTAACATTTTTTAAGATATAGATGAAACAAAAAATGCTCCGGAATCTTTGTATCAAAGTCAAACACATAAGGAAAAAATCTTGTTCAATTTCTAATTTTTTTGTACCTCCTTCAAAACATAAAATTTTTTAAGGATTTTTAAATGGCCGTCATTTTGAACAAAATGTCTAATTATATCCCCCATAGCATGCATGGTCACGGTGACGTCGTTGTGACGTCACTGTAAGTCACTGTGGTCACGTCACATCTGTGACCAAAATGCCACCACTCAGTGATGTCACATTGTGACTGAGATGTGAACTTCTTAGAAAACTTTAAAAAATTGCAAAAATTCTTCAAAACATGTTATTTACTGTAAAATTATATTTTTCTGGCAATTAAAAAAAATTGTGACGACACTGTTATGTCACTGCATGTAACGTTCGTCACGTCACATATGTGATAAAAAAAACCTCACCAAATTGTAAGTCACAGTGTGACAAAAATATGAACTTCAAAAATCTTTGAAAATGAAGAGAAATATTTTAAACAGTCCCGAGTTACAGCGGCATAAGGAATGAAAATATATTAGTGGATAGCAAATAGTAAATTCTGTCACGAAAGGGGGAAGGGGCATAATAAATAAAATGCACGATACAAGCATTAATAAACTAAATTTCCATGCTATACTTTATCAATTTGATGGATTAAGCGGTCTCACAGACCGCTCACAGTAGTTATGCCACAATTTTTGTCACATCAGCTAAGGGTTAAACAGTATTTTAAACAGTCCCGAGTTACAGCGGCGTAAGGATTGAAAATATATTAGTGGATAGCAAATAGTAAATTTTGTCACGAAAGGTGGGGGGGGGGGAGGGGGACATAATAAATAAAGTGCACGATATAAGCATTAATAAACTAAATTTTCATGCTATATTTTATCAATTTGATAGATTAAGCGATCTCACAGACCGCTCACAGTAGTTATGCGGCAATTTTTGTCACATCAGATAAGGGTTAAACAGTATTTTAAACAGTCCCAAGTTACAGCGGCATAAGGAATGAAAATATATTAGTGGATAGCAAATAGCAAATTCGGTCACGAAAGGTGGGGGGGGGGGGGCATAATAAATAAAGTGCACGATACAAGCATTAATAAACTAAATTTTCATGCTATATTTTATCAATTTGATATCTAAGACAGTAAAAGTATTCTTTTTTCATGATTTCATTTTTATCTATTGCAATTTAATATAATAATCCTCCACTGATTGTTACACTCTCATAGAATTATTGCGCATTTAAGATTCAAATGTGTTTTATACAAAAACAAATAAACGATAAAAAAACACCTGCTTAAATCGTCTGCCTCGCGATATTACCAACAAGAGAATACGCGGGAAGTTAATTTCACTCCACTGTTTAGAATATCACCACGTCTACAGCACTTCTTTTAATATAAAAGAAAGACATCTGCCATTTTAGGATATTGCAAATACACGGATATTATTAATGGAGCATATATGTAAGTCTTATTTAATTTAAATATTTTATTCCTGTTTTGTATATATTATAATGATGAGTTAAGTAGTTTTATGTTACACATATAGAAAGAGACTGATCTGTATTGTTTTCTGAAGGATATTTTCCTATTCGATTCAGTTGTATATCTTAATCTGCCATCGCTCGAAAAAAAAAAAAAAAAAAAAAAAGCTGGCGCAGAGATTGATTCATGCCTACATTCATGCCTACATTCATAGTGGAATGAATGTAATTATTAATTTTCAGTTACTTGAGATTAGAAATGTGTTGAAACAGTGATGTGGAATTTTTTTCGGATTTTTAATGTTTTCTAATTACTAACACTTATAGCGTCATTATTATTTTGGAGTTTTAGAAATTAACATTATACTGGGAAAATCTCTTTTTACATATTATAGTAGTGAAACTTTTGAAAGATTTTTTTTCATTGCTAATAATATTTTAAATTATTATTTAAAATCCTAAATCTTCATACCAATGTTTTTAAATTTAACATTTGACAACATTATAAAATAATAGGAATTCCTTATAACGTGTGGAAATGTTTTTGAGAAATTGTTAAGTCTAATAATGCATTTAATTCATCTATTGTAGTTTGTTGTGTTTAATAATACAATTATAAATGCTAATTATTTAGTGTTTTTCAAATTAGTATATTTATTTTTTTAATTGTTTGTAAGCATTTTTTTGCTGTTTGTGATTTTAATCAAACATTTAATTGTAGCCACTCAGAATCAGTTATTAAATTTTCTTCGATTGTAAATTCATTTTCTACGTTTTCGATATATGTAATCATTGGCATTAAAAAATTAAATATGATATTTAAGCATTGAAATATAGTGTTTTTAATGCCTGTGATAACAAGTTTATAGATTAAATTGCTTTAGTATATATTTTTTAAAAGTTGGTATTTATTTACGTAATATAGGACTGAATATTTTTTTAAGCGATTAATAACTATTTTCTACATTAAAATGTTTTTCAAACAATAAAAATAGTTAATATGCAATCATTTATTTTACTTTTACAAGTCCTTTTTAATACTTTTCAACAAAGTTGGAAAGTGTTTATGACTTCGGTTTGTCTTGCCGTCTATCCGCGCTCTAACTCTCGCAAATATACTCGGATTGCCTTGAAATTTTTGGATGTTATTGACGTTTACCATAGCACGGTCCCTATTTGTAATGAAGTTTGTAGCGTGTTTAGTTCATCTACAGGGACAGTCAAAAGCATTTCGTTACGCTACGGCCTACGGGAAAAAATCGTTTCAAATGATTTTTAACGATTTTACACGCTTTCAGGCATAAGAAATTAATATGAATTTATGAAACGCACTAAAATATGCATTCTGAAGAGTATGTGATGCAACGAATAGTTATTGTTCATTTACAGGGCTAAAAAAGGAATTCAAATACATTATTATACAGGGATGGAGGGAATTGTTTGCGGCGTACTTTAATTATGTTAATCTATTTCATATATAATGAAATTGATATAAGTCGCTGAGGTTTACACACTATACATTATTTCATGATAATACGAAATGTATATAGCATTTACAGGACACACAAAATATTTCTGATACTATATTGTATCCGAAGTTCATTAGGGATGATTGCTGGAAATTCATTTTTAATTATGATATGCGCTTTTATGATTCACTATATTTATGCATAGTATATGGTATATATAAATGCTATAATTCATATACAGGACTACACAAAAGTATTCGTAAGGGTTACTGGGTATATGCGCAAATTGATTAAAGGTAGTTTTTAAATGAGTTATGGATTTTTACGTTGAACTGTATTTAATTTACTAAGAACTGTTTGTAGAATATAGATAAAATGATATACAGGGTCACGCAAAGAATTGGATACATGGCCATCTATAAATTATAATTTCTGGAAATGTGATTTCAGCAGTTTTTAGAGTGTTTTAGTTTGAATTAAATTTTAACTAAGTAGTAGCGTGTAATAAACGTTCTAAGTAAACTGCAGGGTTATACAAAAGTATTCAAGTATGTTTCCATATATTAGTATAAATTGCTGAAAGAGTATTTCAAACTGTTAAGCGTTTTCTTGCTAAACTAAATTTTCCCATTATGTAATATATATATCAACCTACAAATCAAATACAGGGCTGTTCAAAAGAATTAGAAAACATATTTGGCTATGGGCGGTAACTGCTGAAATCAGTTTTTCAAATGGTTTATTTGTTTTCTAAAATATTTACTTAATTATCTTATTTACGTTATTTCCATAAATAACGATGTCTTGTTAAAGCATTAAGGAAGCGTTGGAGAGTGTTTTATAATCTATGCTTAACGCATGATTTTTCTTACTTGTTTTTTCTATTTCGCAGATCAGTCTTTTCCTATAAAACATACCAAATCTATTTAGCTCATATTCACAAAATACGATATACACGGGAATAAAAAATTTAAGTAAATATGGCTTATCATGTCGTATTTAATAAAGCAATTACTAATCACAACACATTAAAATCTTACACATTCTTAATATCAAGCTTGAACTCAAGATAAAGCTTAAAACTTAATATAAAGTGATGTCAGTTGATAAGCATTGTTTTTTAATTGGTAAAATTTAAAATATTTTAGAAGAATAGGATTCCAAAATATGGATATTTTGCTAAAAAGTACGGTAAAAAGATAAGAATTTATATTTCAAACAAAACTTTATTTTAAAATTGTGCATTTTAAAATTCATCTCAGTGTTTATGGCAAGAACCATCACAATATTAATACTTAGAATTTTTTCCAGGGAGAAACATTCAGCTTGCATACAAATATTTCAAATGAAAATCAAATTTCAAATTATTTGCTTAAAAGGCGCTAAGGCCAACATAGTAAAAAAGATTCAATGCCGGGAATCGAATCGTGCCATCAGCATAGCGCATTGACATTCTACCGACTAAACCACATGGAACGATACCCAGTCTGGAAAATTTCTCGCTATTACATGTTGGCAAGGCTACAAAAGCAGCACAAGATGGGATATTTATCTTGAGCCACCGACATGGGACAAACACGAAACTTAATTAATTAAATCCAGCATCGGTTGAAACTATATTAATACTTAAAAAATTTTCCAGAGAGAAACATTCGCCTTGCATACAATATTTCAAATGAAAATCAAATTTAAAATTAAAATTGCCTTTTAAGCATGTAATTTGAAATTTGATTTTCATTTGATATATTGTATGCAAGGCGAATGGTTCTCTCTGGAAAAATTTCCAAGTATTAATATAGATTTTAATTTTAAATCATCACATTGTTTATGACCAGTTCGTCACAAATGACACATATTTCACAAATTGGTCACAATGTGACTTCAAAGCATTGTCGCTTTTGTCACAGGTTCGTCACAAAGTTAATGCCAAAATAGTCACAAATGACACACTTTTCACAAATTAGTCACACCGTGACTTCATAGAATGGTCACAATGTGATGTCACAAACGACCTCTAAAACGGCCATAAAGACTTCGCATTTTAGTCACTATGACGTCACATCGACGGTCACAAAATCACAGTGTGACTTCACAACGACGTCGCCGTGACGTCACCATGCCTTACGGGATATATATCACTTTTAAACGGAGGGTGTTTTCGGGGTCTGGGGGTCATGATCGGTGAAAATATACCGAAATTTTTTGGAATCGTTTTCCTCCGAACGGCTACAATAGGTATCTTTTTGTAATGAAAGTTACCTAAAAAAGTGTAATTCATACGTCGGAACTGTTATAAGGTTTGATAATGCTCACTTTCATTTTTCAATTTTAGAAGTAATTATTTAATGATTTTTTTTCAATGTTTTAACTTTTTAAAATATATTTGCAATCGAAAATGTTTAGCAAAATTAAATTTGTATGATTGCAGCATTATATTTCTACAATCAAAGATTTTACACCTTAGGCGAGTACAATTTCGACTGTACGTCTTTCTCAGTTATACATCGTTTTAGAGCGGTCCCCTGAAAGACGTATAATCTGTGCTTTACTGTATAAAGAAAGTTGTATTCAAGCAAATAATCGTTTGTATACTATATGGAATTTTTTATTTATATCTAATAAGTGAACCATTTTCTTCCACAAAAATATGTTGAAAAAAAAATCCCATTCTATACAAACAATCATTTTCATATATTAAAGTACTTTCAATATTCCTATAATTACATTATTTTTAGTGGTAACTGTAAGGAGTATCATCGAAAGCTATGATTAAAATAATTTTTTTTTTTAAAATAATAACTTCAAACATAAATTTAAAATATATAAACATCAATAAATCATATAAAATCTTAAAGATTTTTTTTAATAGTACAATAAAGCTGCCTTTTGAGAATACTGAACCTGAAAACAATATTATTTCCTCTCTAAAATATTTGATAAGTTGCGCAACTCCTTTAGCGAAACTTATACACTATGACGCAAAAGTTTAGACAATGAAGAAATTCTTACATACTTTGAAAAATATTTATTCAATTTTCAAATCACTGCTTGAAATTAATGTGCTGTACATATAAACAATATTTATAACAAAGAAAAGTGGAATTGTGCATATTGCAATAAATTAAATGGTAACAAAAATAAACTGCTGTCTCAAAAGTTTAGACACAAATTAAATAAAATCGAAATAAACAATTTTTAAAACCTGGTTGCGCATCCATGCTTATGTATTACGTCATATACACGAGATTGCATGGAAGAAACTAAATCTTGCATAGTTTGTGGATCGATATCGTACCATGCATTCTCAATAGATGTCTTAAGTTCCTTTTGAGAAGAGTATTGTCTAGCGTTGCTATAAACTTTGCGACACATGATGCTCCAAAGGTTTTCTATAGGGTTAAGATCTGGGCTACATGCTGGCCAGTTGAAAACTCTTATATTATGGGAATTAAACCAAGATTTTGAATGTTTTGCAGTGTGAATTGAAGCATTGTCTTGCTGAAATTCCCACTGAGGACCCCCTAGAAGCTCAGCAAATGGCAGTAGGTTTTCTTCT
The DNA here is from genome assembly GCA_963932465.1 of Maratus speciosus. Lineage (NCBI taxonomy): Eukaryota > Metazoa > Arthropoda > Arachnida > Araneae > Salticidae > Maratus > Maratus speciosus. Next base: position 609,105,357 of record OZ010791.1, on the reverse strand, counting down.
AATGTCTGTGTATAATGCTGTGAAGTTTGACGACCACTGGTGAAGGTCAGAGATACTTGTCCATTATAGCAAAAGGCTGCCCAAACCATCACCGAGCCCCCTCCTTGTCTGCGACTAAAAAAACGTCGAGGTTCCTTCCGCAAGTCATGCCAATACGATAAACAACCATCTGGACCATCCAGATTCCACTTTTTTTCATCGCTAAATATGACTGACTGCCATTTCTCTCCATATGACATATGCTTTCGAGCCCACATAAGTCTTTGTAACTTATGATGTGGTTTCAGAGCTGGTTTCTTCTGCATTTTGCTATAAACGATTGTTCCTTTTTCCAAAATTCGTCTACGAATCGTATCCTTTGATACAGAGAGTCCCGATGAGCTTTGAACTCCACGTACGCTCATTTGTTGAGTACTCGCTAGTCTTTGTATCAGGCGATCCTCTCGTGCATTTGTCACACGTGGCCTCCCAGACCGACATTTTGCTTTATATTCGGAACCACTCGATAAAACTCGATAAATAGATTTTTTTGACCTATTAATAATAGCAGAAATTTCAGAAACGCTCTTCCCTTCACCTTTCAACTGCCAAATCCTTGAAACCTCATTCACTTGAATTTCTTTAGCTCTCGGCATGTCGACTATGAAGCGCAATCGTTTGCAGAACTTAAGTACTCCAAATTTGTGACATCATCGATTCTAAATTTGCATATGCCAGCGAATATTCAAAGAAATTTAGAATAGTGTCTAAACTTTTGCGACAAGCACATTTGAATTTTTATGAAAAAAATTAGTATTATAGCAAATAAAACGACTGTCTTTTGTACATAGCATTTTAAATCAGTTTTTGAATATATTTACAGGTTTTTGTAATTCTGACGTCATAATTCTACATTTTAAAGCTGAATGACGTCATTGTCTAAACTTTTGCGTCATAGTGTATTTTGCTTATACTTATCTTACACTCGTTAAGTAATCTTTTAAACTTTATTCAGTTCCGATGACAAAAGGAATTTGAATGATATTTATAAAATGTCTGTACGAAACAAATTTCCTGCGCTCTTTTTGATAGCTCTCAAATGATACCAATCGGAAATGCATTTGGTTCAGGAAAACATCATACATATCATTCAGAAAAGTATTTGTAGCTCTTAAAATGATTTCAATTTTTCATTGAAACTTGAGTGTCTCATTTCATCGTTACAATGATTTAAACGATACCTATAATAATCCCGCAAATGTTCAGACTACATTGAATCAAATATTGGGGAATTGGTAGTTTAAAGAACTGTGTTATAAAATAAAATGGCGGAGAAAGAATGAAACTGGAAATTTTATAGCTCTTTATAGTCGCTGTCCGCTTTGAGGAAATGACTTACACAAAGAGGCATGAAGTTTTAAAATTTCAAGCAAATCAATTCGGATTTATCTAAGCATCTAAAACAATTTAAAATTCCCGGTATGTCTAGCATACTAGTGTTTACACAGCGCCCCTCACAATGGTTCCTTTCACAAATACACAACGAGAAATTCCCTATTTAAAGGAAAAATATGGTTTTTTGTTCAGTTGATTTCCCCTTTTCAGTATTTTACACACATAACCGAACGATCGTTTGTTTTTGTTGTTGTCGTACTTATCTTATTATTATAATTTTGTGATTTTATACTAACAGTCGTTTTGATATAATTATGTGACCATGTATATATATGTATTTTTTTCTTTATTTTTTTTCGTTTATTTTATTGTTTTTTTTGGGGTGGTGGGGGGGTGGGGGGATGGGAATGATGAAGGTATAAGCGCATAGTGCCCATGAAAAGAAAATTGGATTCAGCCATCTCGTCCTGCATTAGTCTCAAAAACGCACTAAATTCGTGACAGCCACTATCACGAAAGAACTCTACTCATTAACACCGCCATCACTAATTAACGAATGAGCTCATAGCGCTCATGAAAACAAAAACAAAGTCACTGAACGCAGTAACTTTGTCGTGCAGCAATCGCATAAACGTAATAAATTCGCGAATGCCGCGATCACAAACGAACAAAATTCGTTAACACCGCAATCACTAACGAACATATGATGAAAAACCGAAAAAAAAATTATGACTGGATGCAGCAAGCCCGTCATGCAATAGTCTCAAAAACGCACTAAATTCGCGAAAGTCGCGATTGCTATTTAACGAAATTCGTTAAAATGCAATTTAAATCCGGTTTTAAATCAAGCTTTTTAAACTTGTGCATGAATGATATTTTAAGTCGCTTTCTCATTTTTTATTTGTAAAATCTATTAATATTGGATATGCAGCACACCGTTTTAAAGCTAAAAGTAAACAATAATGACATCATATGACCCAGCGCCACCGCCCTCTAAATACAAGGTCTCAGACACAAAAATGGCGGCTGCCAAAAGCGGATTTTTTTTAACGTATGAACGATATGTACCAGTATGTACCAGCATTTTTTAAACGATTTCTTTGACTTGTTTAATTGCAGAAATATAAAGCGGAAAAAATGATACTAAAATTCAAAGGACAATATACATGCTGAAAAAAATGCAAATTCGGAAGCAGCTATTTTTATGTCAGCGGTCAGGCCTAGTATTCAGGGGGCGATGCCAGCGCGTTGTGCTAAGGAATTTCTTGGCTGCATTTGTGATAAGAGCAGTTGTGAGGGACGCGTTGTAGATCTATTGTTTGGCATTAACCCTTTATCTACTGCATTATGATCTATTGCAATTGTTTTTCATGTAATATAGTTTTTTCAGTTACTGCAATGAAAATTAAAGGATAAACATAAAAAAAAAACACTCACCCGTGAGAAATTTAATTATTTAGAGGTAATGAATTAAAGTGGTACTAGCACCGTCAGTACACTATGATTAAAATGTCGTAATAGAAAACCCACAAGGTATGTCAAATGGCACCAAAAAATATTTTCGATTTAATAAGTATGAGAAATATAGGCTTTCTCTGATTTACAAATAAATATTTTGGAAAATTCCGGTGCCAATCACTTATTTCAACACTTTAGAATAGAAAATGCTTTGCCCCTGAAAGGATAAAAAAAGAAATATTTTTTTTTTAGGTTTCGATCTTATTAGCAATCCTTTAGTTATGCGACGTCTATATTCCAAAGACAACATGTTCTTTCGCATCTCCACATATGATGAATATGACAATATATGAATATGACAATATATGAATATGACAATATATGAATTTACATATGCCATTTCTAGCATAGCAAAAACGAGCCGGTGCCACAACTTTTTCGAATTCCTATAAAAATAACAATGCAACAAAAAAGAAATACCAGGAAAATCATTACTACACTACATTTTAGTAATCACATTTTAAAGCAGACGAAAACGATGGATAACTACACAGACGAAAAGTAAACAAGAAGTTTTTCTCCAACACCCAGTGCAGTGACGGTACTTATAAGTACCACCGAGTAATTCAACTGTTAAATCACCGTTCACCTAAAATAGATAGTGAAACTGTATTCTAAGATCATAATGAACACATAAAAAAAATCCAACACATATCTTATATCCTTTACTTGTGTTGGCAGCAATAAAAATACGAGCGTGACAATCTGTACGAAATGTCGGCAAAACACGCCGACTGTTTAGAATATAGCCTCCTTCCTCGCTACAATAACAAACATAGAACTACTGCTGCTATGTATTCGGATAAAGTGGAGTTAAAAGAGTGTTTTTGCAAAGTACCATTAGAATATTAGTAATATTCACTATGGTATGAAAATTTAAAGTGAGTGGTACTTATAAGTACCGTCAGTAGATAAAGGGTTAAGACACATAACTTTTTTCTCTAAGAATTACTTTTCTCTCAAGATTTCAGACAATTTTTATAATTTCCTTACACAAAGAATAACCAAACATACATTTAAACTTCCAAATAATAAAACTTTACGACACAAAATCTCATTTCAAAGTAAATTTCATAATATGAAATGTTGGATGTTAACCCTTTCAGGGGCAAGGCAATCGCAAAATACTGAAATGAGTGAATCACACCAGAATTTACAAGCAAATTTATTTCAAAATATGCATAAACTTTTGTTCACGTACTGAATAAAAGGAAATTTTTCCTTCCAATATTCTTGTGCCAATGCGGCATTTAGGGATTAAAATTAGGTGGTCCAAAAATGAACCACCGCCCTTGAAGGGTTTAAAGTATCAAAATTACTGTTTATTTTTAATGTCCCTCCCCTTAGTTACGTCACTCACCCCAATAACATATTACAATCTAATTATATTTAAGCGAATTAGAGCACGGGCAGATGAAAGACAGACAGACGGACATACAATCAGGATTCATAAACACATTTCTACTATGTAGGAAAGTGTTAAAAGATAATTATAAAATACTGATATAACAAAAACAACTTTGATCCCTTAAAGAATGTTTGTCATAAAATATTTTACTTTTAGTTATGACAAGTTTCCAAATTGTTACAGCAATGACAAAACGCGACTCACCAATTAGTGCTTATCTGACAAATAACTTTAAAGAAATGGTACTGTGACTACACTAATTACATTTCAAAAATTTTGACAAGCATTTATTATGTATTTTGACTTGTATCTTTCAGGTATTAAAGCTTTCATCCAAGGTAAATAATTTAGATCTTTTGCTGAGAAACATTGTTTCTTTTTTCTTTTTGTTTAATGTATGGAAAGTAAATGTTAGTAACTTAATATTTAGTTTTTTTTTTTTTTATCAGAGTGCTTGTGCTAAATAATCGAAAATTAACTAGAAGAATAAAACATAATTCATAAATTTGTTTTCTTTCTTTATAGGATTAATAATTTTTAAAAGAATTATCATAAAATTAGTTTCACATAAACATCTAAAATGAATTCAAAAAACATTAGATGAATTTTATAAATGATTTTCAAACGGTATTTTTATTACATTTAAACATTTAAACGAATATATATATACTATATACACTTTTCCATTTATGGAATTGTTTGAAATATCATTTAAATTTTGGTATAGTTGTTTATCCATTTCTAAACTATTTGTAAGGTTGAATATTTGTTTCCAAGTATTACAGATTCAACTATGCCAAGACAACACTAATATTGATCTATATTTTAAAATTATATAGCAATGATATATATCGTTATTCATATTTAATATCATTTGTGCAGTTTATTGTCTGTTAAGATATTTTTTTTTATACTGAAATGTTTCGTTTCTCAGTGTTAAGGTTTACTTTTATTACATTTTCACTATTTTAAAATCAACAACATTTTGGAACGAGTAAAAAACTATTTATAAATATTTTATTGAATATTGTAAGAAGAAAAAGTGTTTCTCAGAACTGAATAAAAGATTAATGTACACTACAATATACATGGTGTTTCAGGAACGATGGGACGAATTTTAGCTAGTACATTTCAAAATAAAAAAAATTTCATTAAAGGATGAATGGTTGGAAATCAAAAGGAAAGGTACTAGAGGTTAGAAAGCAAGTTGTTAGAAAGAACCCCCTTCGCCAATGTTAAGGGGTCTCAGGACACTTAAAGCTTCGAAATTTTCGAAATTTTAATTTTTTTAGATGCTAAACTCCTATCTTTCCTGGAAATTCCCATTAGATCAGAAGTTACGGCTTTTAGAATTATGTCCGTTCAATAGCTGAAGCGGTGTTTCCGAATCTTTGAAGTCATTTTTCTCCAAATGTCATTTTTTGGCATAACGCGCAGGATATCTCAAAAACTTCTGAATGTTTTTTCCTGAAATTTTCAAAACATATGTTTCGTGTTAGTGTGTATAAACTAAACCTAAAATTTCATCTTTATTGTTGAAAAAAATATATTTTTATGCAATTATTCACAGCTGTTCTGTGTACCATTCCCGGTCGCTGTAGACCGGGTGTCTAGGGTGATTGATATATCATATGATGCACGATAGATGGCGTTGCTATCACCGCACCAATTCATAGAGCTTCAAAGCGGCGCACAGTGGGGCGTTTTGATGATCTAGGTGGACAAAATCCATTTTTCCGATTATCTCCAGATTTGACAAAACCGCGTGTTCTGGTAGCTGAATGTCTGTATTTTCGATATCAAACTAGTTTTGGCGTAAAAAATCAGAGGTGTCGATTAATTGTGACCTTAAAGTAGCTATTTGCGCAGTTAGTTTGAGGGAGTTTCAAAAGTTTCATTAGCTTCCTATATGTTTAAAAGCACGTCGTGTCTATTCTGTTTTATTTGAAAGCTCGAGTTTGCTGATCTAATGTCACGGCTTTGTCAAGGTCAGATGTAACCCATTTTTGTTTGAAAATAAGCGATATTAAACCCACTTTACCGCTTTTTTCTAAGTCTGAAATTCTGGATGATCCTTGATATTGTTTACAAATTTAATCTTGACTTTTAACAAATTATCCGGCATTATTCAACAATAAGCATTCTTTTAAATCAAAGTGCCATTCCTAAAGTATTGAAAAATTAATCAAACTCTTGCAGATAGTTGCAGATCAGTAAGTTTTTATTAATAAACAAGCATCATATTAACTTCCAGTGCATGTATGTATGTTTAGTTCAAATCCTGCAAGTCAAATTTAAATCACTTTTAATTATCCTATTGAGCCGAAATAATGATGCGATGCATGTGTAATTTGACTGACAATGCAATGTTATTATGATTTAAAGAACGTAGAAGTTTGTTTAGAATACTGTTTCTACGGGGCTTCACAAAAATTTAGATTAAAACTTGCAAGTTAATTTTAAACCAATTTCAATAATCTGATTGAGCTGAAACTTTGCTCAGGATATGTAATTCTGATGACAATGTAAATTATTATAATTTATGGAACGTAGTAGTTACGCTTTTTTTACAGGGCCACATAAAGGATTAGTTCAAATCTTGCAAGACAATTTTAAACCACTTTCAAATATCTGGTTGAGCTGAAACTTTGCCTACACGTGTTTTTCCGATGACGATGACAATTTTATTAAATTATAATTTGACGAACGTAGAAATTATGCATTTTTTACTGGGCCACACAAAAAGTCGCGGAAAGATTGTTGCTAAAAAGCAAAATTTTAAATTAAATTTCTACAAAATTACTATAGGTTATTGAGACACACAATATCATTTTTTATATTGAAAACAAAGTGCTTAGAAGTTGTATTTCTTTTACAGGGACACATAAAAAATTCAAATATATTACCGTCTGTATGCAGAAATTTTATTTCAAATTGAATAAAATTTATATATGTTATTCATTCAAACAACAGCTTGTTTTCAACAGAAAATAATTTTGGTAGCATTTATATGTTTTACAGGGTACCACAAAACACTAACTTTTTTTTTATATGATTTTATTTTAAAATTTTTATTTTTCAGGATGCCTACACAAATTTCTCGAGAAATTCTGAGTAGACAAAAATGTAAAAAAGGAATGAATGTTAACTTACATGTGTGCATTAAATGGTTTTTTGCTTAATTGTAAAATAAGTATGTTTAGCACATTATTTGTAATGCGTAATACAGGGTGCCCTCTAAAGTCCTTTCAACGCTCCTAATTGCCGAACGGTTGCAGCAATACTCATAAAAGTGGTGTCTAGGTACAGTAGAGTAACTATGCTCTACCACTTGGCACCGCTTCCAGCGTCACCTGGTACAAAACAGCTGAGTTAGTATTCGTATCTCGAAAACGAGATTCATGCTCAGAACGAAATTCATTTAGCATTCATGTCCACAAGGTGTCCTTTCGAACTAAATCGATGATGCTCTACAAATCTGTCATTCACTTTTATCTTATATTTCGAACCTTTTTCGTGATAGGAATGCTAATGCCGCCCTTTTGTACCAGGTGGCGCTGTAAGCGGTCTCATCTAGTAATGCACAGCCTCTTTACTATACCTAGACACACGTTTATGAATATAGATGCAGTCGTTCGGCAGTTAAGAAAGTGGGAACTGACTTTAGTGGGCACCCTGTATTTTTATTTTATGGCATTGCTGTTAAATAACCAAATATTTATCCCTGTTTAAGTATTTTTTTAGAGATGCATTAAAAAAAACAGCAAAAACTAATTAAACTTGAATGAAATAATTTTGTCCACCTAGATCGTCAAAACGCCCCACTGTGCGGCGCTCGGCATTCCGGAGCGTGTATTTATTGTAGAGTTTTATGCAAAGAATAATTCTTATAAAAGGATTTGTTCAGCGTTTCGCAAGCATTATAGAACGTGAAATGTTCCAAAGGAATCAACATTACTTACTAAATTATTTTACTGTTATTGATTAGTTATAATAAAATATAGCTACAATAGATTACAATAAAAGTAAAGTAATTTTCCCCTCCAGTCTATACTATCCATCCATTATAAGAGAAATCAGAGATTGTAACGCTCAAAAACTCAATATGTAACGATGCAGTATCATTTCACTTAACAAAAATGTGGCTCAAGTTTCTCAATGGGTATGAAAAAAAAAATCCAAGTAAAATAAAAAATAACCCGCATAATACGAAAGAATCCGTGGAAAACTGAATGATGGCGTGTCATAGACAGTGCAAATTAAGAATAGCTTTTAAAGGTATATACAAATATTATACAGACATACAAACAATAAATACAACAAACCCAACTGAAGTGAAAAATTAGCCAGAGCCAGGAATCGAACCCGGGGCCACAGTGTATAAGACTGCTGCTCTAACCACTTAGCTACTCCGGCCGATGCCTGAGTCTGCAATTTCTCACTAATAAACCATGTTGGGGAAGTCTCCAGGCATTTATATGACAGCCTTGGATGACCGGACAACGATGAATAGATTTTACTTGTTTCATTGTTGCCCGGTCATCCAAGGCTGTCGTATGGCTGGTGACTTCCCCAACATGGTTATTAGTGAGAAATTGCAGACTCAGGCATTGACAGCAGTAGCTCAGCGGTTAGAGTAGCAGTCTTGTATACTGTGGTCCCAGGTTCGATTCCTGGCTCTGGCTAATTATTCACTCCAGTTGGGTTTATTGTATTTATTGTTTGTATGTCTGTAAAATATTTATATATACCTTTAACTGTTGAATGCAGGCGTTATTTATGTGTGTATGTGTGTTTTAATATATATTGTAGTATGTGTGCTTTATTATAAGAATAGCTTTGTTTATTTATTTTGAAAATGATTTGAGGTGAGTCAAAACATGTCAACAGTCGAAATAAACGTATTTTTACTTGTTTTAAAGTTTTAATTTACACCTTTTAGCCTTTGAAATTAACATACGATTACAAGATGTTAATTTGATACATATTTACCAGTATTCTGTTGGTAAAAGGTTACTGAATTTTTTTCATCTGATGTTGGAATTAGATCATCAACAAAACTAGTGATATCGCTGCAATCTTCACACATCCCAAATAAGCATTTTCTTCCCATTTTCATACTGACTTGGCAAATAGCGCATTCAACTGGTAGGTTCTCTAATTTTTAACTTGTATAAGCAGTAAAGAACGTGTGTAACTGATGCAATCAATGCTTTGTTATGTTAGTTAAATTTTTATGATTGCGTCAGTTACACATTTTTTTTTCAACTGAAATTCAGAATTAATACATCCTTTAAAAGGATTTTTAATGCTTCAAATGGTTAATAGATTAAAAAATTTCTTAAATTAAAATATTCTGAGTAAGCTTAAATTTTCACTAAAGTTTGTAACTGATGTAACAATAAAACTTTACTTTTAAAAGGCACTTTATTCCAAAAAATAATTTTATAAAGTTTCAAAAATTGTTTGAAATAATCTCTTACCTACTTATTTTCTTGCAAAGGAAAAAAATCATTAAACTCAATCAATCATTTTTCTTGGAGTTACCGCTTGCACAGGCAAATATGTACGCTTTTTCTACTTGGGTTGCTAGGCAACTTGATGTAACCTACATGTTGTAAAGAGGGCAGCACTTTTGATATTTTTAGGAATTTTTTATAGAACATAAAAATATAAGTTTCAAGCTTTCTAATCATATCCTTAAATAAAATATATTATTAATTTTATTTTTCCCCCAAAAGGATATTTTCCTGCGGAATTGCCCAGACACAAGATTCTTTGAAGAGGTAAGATATGATAACATTCTACGTCAAAACAGGTTGGTGTGGTTTTAAAAGACTAAAAGAATTCGCATATAGTTCTATTTTTACTCAGCTCAAAGCAATTTATTGGTTAGAACGTAGGAATACAAAAACCCACATTGCGAAAGACTTTAGTCAATAGTAGAGACCAGTGTGGCGGATGGAGAAAAGCTGCAAAGGGTCTCCAAAGCGCACAAATATATCGAAGCGTCCTTCTAAAAAAATTTACGATCAAGAAAAGGAATATTCTGAAATCGAATGATTTTAGAGTGGAAAAAATATTGGCGTGCGTCCAAGACAAATTTTGAATAGGGAAATGTAAAAAAAATTAAAAGAAAATAAATTTAATTAAGTGGCATAAAAAACTTAGAATAGATTTAAGATAAGTAAAAAAATTTTTTTTAATATATTATATATATATATATTGCCCTTTAAATGTATTCAGATTAATATTAATACTTTTAACTTTGAATATAAATATTCGCTAACTTTCAGCCTAATAAACGCAAAGTATATAAATCATCTTTCTGACATTTAAATACAACGCATAAATCTCGTACTTTAAACTTTAATCTAGGAAGCACGGAACCATTTTAACGGTAAAGATACAGTTATCGCAAAGATCTTTGTGCAATGTGATCGCAAGTTACGTGCATCGTGTGTGATACTTAAAATTCAAAAGAAGGGAGATGAGGCATAAAATATTTAAAGTTGAATGCGGAATAATTAAATAAATGTAATTGAATAAAAATGAATAGCTGTGAAAAGGCATGATTTGAATTATGAAGTACATAATTGAAATTAATTATCATAATATTCACGATGCTTTGTGACTAAGAACACAGTTTTCCGCATAATAAATTTATTCATTTCGTTATTAATTCCATTTAAAATTTTGATTTAACTATTACGTAATTAACAAGATTTTAACTATGTTTTTGTAGCATGCATTTGGATATTTTGATGTAATTCTTATCATTTTAAAATCATAAATTTTACAATCCTTTAAAATTGCTATTAATAAGCATATCAAATATTTTAACATTACTTTACATCAAAAGGTGTCAACTGCAGAAAAGAGGAATATTATATATCAATATTAGTTATTACAGAACATTAAAACAAAAACTTTACAACAAAAGGTTTATTTTTCAAATTGTAAATTTCATATATTGTAGTTATGAATAATTACTTTAAAAAATCATTGCATAATCAAATCATATTGTTAATCTATTATTTTAGCGCAATCAAACAGATTGAAAAAGTTATCATACGAATTGAATATTTCCAACTGAGCGAAAAAATGCCCAGACTGAGAATCGAACCCATATCCTTGGCTTACGAGGCCAATGCTTTTCCGTTTAAGCTAACTGGGCCGACAACCGGTGAGCATATTTTCGCTTAGTTAACCTTATTGGTAATAACATCTGGTCTATTATGTATACAGCTCAACAGAATAAACTACGCTCAGTTGGAAATATTCAATTCGCATAATAACTTTACCAATCAGTTTGATTGTGTTAAAATAATAGTTTATCTAGGTTCCCATAGTTTATATGGAATTCCTTTTCCTGCGGTTTGAACTAGGACATGTGTAAAGTTCGTAAGCTATTCGAACTTACATTGCAATAAAGCGATGATTAGTTTTTTCTGCACGCATAACACTATCTATTGAATGCAAAAATAATCATTGCTATAAAGCACGTACACAACCAACCACAATAGCAATTAGCGACGCAAAAAAAAAAAAAAAAAAAAAAGATTTTTAGATTATTGTAGTCTGGACGTACGCGCATGCGTCCTAAAATTTCAAATAGAAGAGTTCATGACGTACGCAGGTACGTCATGGTGTTTAAGGGGTTAACTAACAGTATAAGTCCCATCAAAAACCATTCAGCAGAATCTATAAAAAAGCTAATATTACCAAATCAGGTACATCTGATTTTATAACTTTTCACCCTATTTCGGTAACTATGCAAAGTGAAGAATATGCAAAATACAAAAATCTTCCCTAAAAAATTATATAACTAACTGTGCAAGTCTGATCAAAATCTATTTGGTACAACTTATTTACTAAGAGGCAACGAAATTGCATTTTATACATAGAGTAGAAATATCAATTACGTATTGAAACGATGTTCGTTTATGTTCTGTACACGAAATACAATATCGGGCATATTTGACCAGAGAACCCGGGGTTGGTTTGCCTGATTTATTTTTTAAAAAAACTACAATAACATTAATAAGTTAACGTTAATTCCTTAAGCGCAAAAAACTACTAAAACTTCTTGTGATGACCGAAGTATAATGTATTTAAAGAAATAAGTTATGTTGAAATATTTTTGATAAAGTTATTTTAAATCTGCAACCAGCATTTAAATGAGAAACGTTGAATGAAAATTGGGATTGGAATATTAACAAAATAGTTAAATAGTTTTCAGGATTATTAGTTAGACGATGCAAACTCCGAGTCATATCACAGGCGTAATATGATCAAAGCGAAACTTCTTCAGTTAATCACAATCAGTGGGTAACGTCTGGCTACACTCGGTTAAAATTAGCTGTGTGTTGTTGTTAAAATTAGCTTAGCATGGTACAGTAGCAAGCACGATATTTGGGCACGAACTTTAATCGTTTCATAAACTTCTGCGTTTTTTGCAGATCGCAAGATTTATTGTCCATCTTCTCAGGTTTTATGCTTCAACAGATTAACTTCCTTGTATAGGTGTGAGGATAATTGCGAGAAAGTTCTATGTACCCAGATTGGTTCAGTTCTGTTTTCCGAGGACATTCTATGGACGCTGATTGGTAGAAACCTGTATCTCTTCGCCTATTGAGAAATTCTAGAAAATTCCTTCAGATTCTGAAAGCGATTTTTTTCGCCTAATGTCGGTAAAATTTCGCCAAATATTCCCAATTTTGGCAACTTTCTTTTATTTTGCGCCAAACGTGTGTTTTGGCTATAGATATAGTAAAATAACTAGATTACGCCCACGAGGAGAAAAGTTGATTATGCGACCGCGAAGGAAACTACTCCACTAGGATGGCAAATGGACGGTGATCCATCTGTATAAGGAGAAATAAACTAGCTTGTGCTTTTTTAAATTGCATTTACATAAGTTTAAGCGTTGATGAAAGTTTCAAAATATATAATATCAATGATTTTTCACCAAAAATTAGCAATCTTTATCAAAAATAGGCGAATGTATCAGTCCCAAAACTATCTTCTATCTCATACATGTGAATACCTCAAAATTCATTGTCACTGTGCCAAGATTAAATGGCAATCTATCATGGCATCATGAGGATTCTAAAAAGATGAAATTCAGTGTATTAGTTCTTGAGCTATGACTATCGCTGAAATTGTGTAAATCCAGCAAAATGTAGCATAGCAGTGCCATTTATAGGGTAATTTACACCAGAATCTAATCATCATCAACTTATGTGAACGTCTAACTGAATATAAAGTTTGAGGAAAATTCGTGCATTAGTGCTTGAGATAGACTATTGCGCAAATCATGACAAAAGCAGCATAGCAGCGCCATCTGTTGGGAGATTTACACCAATACATAATCAGTAGAAATATTAATCAAGGTATACTGAAATCTGATGAAAATTCGTGCATTAGTTCTTGAGATAGAGCTACTGCGGAAATCGTGTAAATCTTGCAAAATGTAGCATAGCAGCGCCACCTGTTGGGCGATTTACACTAAAACGTAAACATCACCAACTCATATAAAGGACTAACTAAATCTGAAGTTTTATAAAAAATCCGTGCATTTGTTCTTGAGATAGAGCTATTGCAAAAATCCTACAAAATGTAGCATAGCAGCGCCATTTATAGAGTAATTTACACCGGAATCTAATCATCATCAATTTATGAGAACATCTAACTGAATATAACGTTTGAGAGAAATTCGTGCGTTAGTGCTTTAGATAGAGCTATTGCGCAAATCATGACAAAAGCAGCATAGCAGCGCCACCTGTTGGGCGATTTACACCAATACATAATCAGTAGAAATATTAATCAAGGTATACTGAAATCTGATGAAAATTCGTGCATTAGTTCTTGAGATAGAGCTACAGCGGAAATCGTGTAAATCCCGCAAAATGTAGCATAGCAGCGCCACCTGTTGGGCGATTTACACTAAAACGTAAACATCACCAACTCATATAAAGGACTAACTAAATCTGAAGTTTTATAAAAAATCCGTGCATTTGTTCTTGAGATAGAGCTATTGCAAAAATCCTACAAAATGCGGCATAGCAGCGCAACCTGTTGGAAGATTTAGACCAAAAACTTATCAGCACCAATTTATATCAGGGACTACCTGAATATAAATTTTATTAAATTCCGTGCATTAGTTCTTGGCAGAGAGACGGACAGACAGACTCACAGACAGACATTTTGTAAATACATGTTTTTTGGAATCTCTGACCCCTAAAACGTGTAAATCCGTCGAAAACTGGAGGTCGAAAATTTTCACGAATTCAATACTTTCTTCTTGTATAGATAGAAGACTGTGGACAAGAAAATGGACAAGATACATTCACTTTCAAAAACTATAACTTTTATTTCAATTATACTTAAACATTCTGCAACATGGAAATCAATCAAAACAGTATTTAAGTGCGATTTAAATTTCCATCAGTAGTATTTGTTTTCTATCCAAAACAGAAGTTATGTACATTCTGAAGTATTTTTTTAGGGTGAGGGGAGCTTATATTAATGTAAACAGTAAGATTCTTCCACGGATTTCGACCTTTCATCTATCCTCATTCCCACCCTTCGAAAACACACATACCGTAATTTCCGGCGTATAATCCGCGGATCAAACAATCATTTTTCGACTCAGAAAGTTTTTAAAATAAAATGTAACTGTTTAGATCGTGGCAAATATTTAACTTCAAATACTAAATAAAATTTCTCGGTCCAAACAGAATTGTTTAATCTGCGGATTATACGCCAGAAATTACGGTACTTCCTGTTTTTTTTTTTAACTTTCTTCTATCCTTAACAAGAAGAAAGTATTGAAAACACACATACGTGCTTTTTTTTTTTTTTACTTTCTTCTATCTTTACAAGGAGAAAGTTTTGGATTCCTGAAAATTTTCAACTTCCGGTTTTCGTCGGATATACAAAATGTTTGTCTGTGAGTCTGTGAGTCTGTCTATCTGTCTGTATGTGACACAAATTTTGTGGGCGCTATCTCAAGAACTAATGCACGGAATTTACTAAAAATTTCTATTCAGGTACTCCCTGATATAAATTGGTTCTGATTAGTTTTTGGTGTAAATCGCCCGACAAGTGGCGCTGCTATGCTTCATTTTTCACGATTTCCGCAATTGCTCTATCTCAAGAACTGGTGCACGGATTTTCATAAAACTTCAGATTCAATTAATCCTAGATATGAATTGGTGCTGTTGTTGTTTTGGTGTAAATCGCCCAACAGATAGCGCTGCTAGCTGCATTTCGCAAGATTTACACGATTTCCGCAATAGCTCTATCTCAAGACCTAATGCCCACATTTTTAGCAAACTTCAGATTCAGTTAATCCTTGATATGAAATGATGCTGATTACCTGTTGGGTGTAAATCGCCCAATAGGTGGCGCTACTGGGCTGCATTTTGCACGATTTTCTCAACAGCTCTATCTCAAGAACTAATGTACGAATTTCCAACAAACTTCAGATTCAGGTAGTCTTTGATATGAAATGAGTCTGATTACCTGTTGGAGTAAATTTCCTAATAGGTGGCACTGCTGTGCTGCATTTTGCACGATTTTCTCAATAGTTCTGTCTCAAGGACTAATGCACGAATTTTCATCAAACTTCAGATTCAAGTATACCTTGCGTAATATTGCTGCTGATTATGTTTTGGTGTAAATCGCTCAACAGGTGACGCTGCTATGCTGCATTTGTAATGACTTCCGCAATAGCTCTATCTCAAGAACAATTCACGAATTTTCATCTAACTTCAGATTTAGTTAGACGTTGACACAAGTTGTTGCTGATTAGGTTTTGGTGTTAATCGCCCAATAAGTGTCACTGCTATGCTGATACTGTCACGATTTTTGCAATAGCTCTATCTAAAATACTAATGTATGTATTTTACACAAACTTGAGATTCAGTTAAAAGTTGACATAAGTTGTAGCTGATTAGGTTTTGACGTAAATCACCCAATACGTGACTCTGCTAGGCTACATTTTGTTGTATATACACGATTTCAGCAATAGTTTTATGTCAAGTACTAATGCACAGAATTGTTTATCTTTAGAATCCGCATAATGAGCAGAGATTGCCATTTAATTTTGGAAATGTGATAGCGAATTTTGAAGTATTAACATGTATGAGATAGAAGAAAGTTTTGGAATTGGTACATCCGACTAGTTGAGAATGTATATACCTTTTATATAAATTGATTACTTTACATATAACACAGTTTTTATCAATGCGTTTATAATTCCTGTCTACGCCAAAAGAATTCCAAATAAACGAAATACATATAGTTACATATAGTTACCCAGGGATTCGATATATTCGCCATAAGATATAGTTCAACAATTTTGAAGAGAGATGCTTTTGTTCAACCGACTATACATGGCAGAATATTAGAAAATGTACATAAATATTTCATACGTTCAGAATTGGATCTAAATAATTTTGAACAGTACGTTCCCATTTATTAAATATTTTACTTTCAAATCTCTAACAGGTAAAATGGAGTAATATAAGATTATATTCACAAAATTACGGGTATGGCTATTTTTAAGTTTTTATATTAAAGAAAATATTATTTGCATATTTAAGCGTGTCGAGTACTCACTTATGATAAAATTGTACTTTAAAAATGTTATTGTTCCGATTCTCGTTCCTGAATTGAATTATTATAATAATCAATGTTTGTTACTTTCTTTTATATATACAAGAAGAAAGTATTGGATTCGTGAAATTTTTTTAATTTGGTGTTTCGACGGATTTATACATTTTAGGGGTCAGAGAGCACGAAAAACATGCTCTTACAAAATGTCTGTTTGTGAGTCTGTCTGTGTGTGACAAAAATTTTGAGGCCACTCTATCTCAAGAACTAATGAACGGAGTTTAATAAAACTTTAGATTAATTTAGTCCCTGCTATAAATTGGTGCTGATTAATTTTGGGTGTAAATCGCCCAGCATGTGGCGCTGTTATGCTACATTATTCATGATTTCAACAATAGGTATAGCTCAAGAACTACAGCACGGATTATCAGAAAACTTCAAATTCAGTTAGCCCTTGATATAATATAGTGATGCTAAGTTTTCGGTGCACATCGCCAAATAGGTGACGCTGTTTTGCTGAATTTTTCACAATTGCCGCAATAAAACTGAAGAACTAATGCATGAATTTTCATTAAACTTAAGAATCAGTTGGCTGATCTAATTGACTGAAGTCCCTGATCTATTTTGATCCTGATAAGTTTTTGGCGTAATTTACCCAACAGTGCCACTGCTATGCAGAAATTTTCACAATTTCCGCTACAGCTCTATCTCAAAAATTTATTTTCGAAGCACGGAAGTTCATTAAACTTAAAATTGACTTATAAGTTCGCGTAAGTTGTTGCTAATTAGATTTTGGTGTAAATCACCTAACCGATGGCGCGTCTGTGCTGCATTTATCAGGAAGTATTAACATGTATGATATAGAAGAAAGTCTTGGGACTGCCACATCCGACTAGATTTTATTATTATTATTATTTATTTATTTTGAGCCTTTTTAAACGAAAAATTATTTTTAATGAGGACTATCTGCTTGTTTGTCCTAGTGTGTAACTCACTCATCAAATGACCAATTTATAGCTTTAGGAAAGGGAAAAAAATATTTTCATGCAAATTTTACTGTAATTTGTTCTTTTTTATGCTATAATTCACGGAATTTCTCATATGATTCGACCACGTTTTTATTTTTAACCCTTATGTCAATGACCGGGTACCTAGGTACCTTTTTTCTCTTTTCATCCCGTTTTCAGGATTTTACTATCAAAGGAAACTAAAATGAATTTAGATCCCCATTATTTGGAGTATTCACTGTCCATTAGTTTAATCATTTTAAACTTTTGAATTTTTTTTTTATTTTTTTCATTCATTAAATATTTTTATATCTGTCATCAATGACCAGGGTACCCGGGTACCCATACGAATTTTCTGTGGAAAAATACGGAAATTGATAGATTATTTAGATTTAGATCAATAAAACTTGAATTTAATTTGAAAAAAGGGTTAGACATATTTTTTTAAGATAAAAAACGTTTCATTCACATGAAATTTTGTGGACAAGCTGTACAATAGCAAAAGGTGCGTGAATGTACATCGCATACTGGCTTTACACACTATTTACATGATTTTCTGGTTTTTCTGCGCCGTTGAGTCTCTAACAAGCACATCTGACACAAACTGCTTTTATCCTTCTTGTTTCATCTCGCCTTAAACTTTTTGGACTGAGTTCTGAACGTGTGGCAGCTTCAAATACGGTCAAAGATTTTTTTCAGTTTACTTTCAATTCCCGATTTGGTCGAAAAATGTATCATATTCTGTGCATTTTGCAATTGATCTTGAATTGCTGGAAACCTCAACATCTCACATAATTCCCGCAATAAGAGGCGACAATTGTCTGTTTTATTTATAACCATATCATTATTTGCAGTATGTAAGTTGCAAGTACAGCTATATCCACAACATAGAAAAATAATGCAAGTGGCCATGTTGTTGTACGCCTATGTGTTGTATATTGCCCCAATAATTTATCCATTATATCCACTCTATATTTCAGTTTCATTATAAAACTAAATCATTTCGAGTTTATCTTTCGGTCCTGTGATGATTTTATCATAATGCATAGTAGACATTAGAATGGCAGCTTTGTTCCTTTTTGGAACTTACGAACAAATACTTAGGTCTAACAAATACTTATGCATACTTATTACGAACAAATACTTATGTGCGGAACTAAATGATCATCAACCATTTACTCTTCCGTCGGTATATATTTTTTCAATAGGTTAGGATTTAGCATAGTCCATAAATCACGAATTTCTGCAGCTTTAAAAATTTGAAGACATGCCACTCGTGTGTTCTGGTTGTCAAAACGAATAAATATAAGAATATTCCAGAATCGGTCTACACTTATAATTACTCGATAAAACGAATAAAAGTTTTCCACATCTCTAATATGTGATCTTTGTTCGAATTGTTGACACTTGAAGTACAGTAGAATTAGTATTCTGAAATTCCGGTAAATTCAAACTGATTTTATTTAGCGTATAAATGTCGGTAAAAACGTGTAGAAGTTAAAATTAAACAAAAAATTACAATAAAGCATGTTTTTTTTTTCTTTAAACAGCTAGAATAGAATTAACAAAATGCTCAATAATCTAAAAGTTCAACATATGTACACAAATATAAAATGAAAACGTACACTGCAGGCTTACTGGCAGAACAACATCTTTTAAAAAATCTCAAATATCAGCTTGTTTGCCAGTACTATAAAATTATGTTGTAAAATGCAAATGTATTTAATTCGGATGATAAAAATTTATTTTTCCTTTCAACAGTTTGATTTCTCAAATTATGTACAGAATTTTTTTTTTTCATATCCCCCTCGTCGACGTGGTGACTGAGCTATTTGCAGATTCGCAATTTTGAACCGTTTGTAATGGGTTATTGTTACTTAATCCCTCATCCTGAAGGTCAAATGTATTATTATAAACATCAGAAGTTATTAAACAAAGAATAATATTTTTTTCCGAAAGTGGTGCTGGATTATCCCGTATGCCGGGCCTTAGAATGCCGGATTAAGGGATTTTTACTGTACTACTGAGTACTTATAACTTACTTCTTTTTAGTATGTATCTTTTTTTTTTCTATTTTCATCAAAATTCCGGATAATCCGAAATTTTTGTAATCCGAACAGCCACCGGTCCCAATTAGTTCGGATTAGCGGGGTTCTACTGTAATTAATATTTATAAAAATGCATCAAATTCCTCTTTTCTAAAGGCAAACAGTTATACTATATGAAATAGGAGTATTATAGGTCGCGTATGTTAAAATCGCAGCAGGTACCCTGGGACCCCGGTCATTGGGCGCAAGGGCAGATTTTGGTCATTGACATAAGGGTTAATCACGTTCTTATCGCTATATTTCATTATTCATGATATTCTAGATATTTTTTCTTAGAATGCTCTAAATACATTTTGCCGTTGATTTATAAAGTAAGTTTTTAATACACTCGGATAAGTTAGTGCTTTCAAGCGGTCCTGATTTAATATGAGCTGTCCATCATAGCACACCAGGGTTTTACAATATTTATGAAAAATGCAGTTTCATTTATCTTCCAGGACATATTTTTCTTTGGCGGATATATAATGGGTGTACGTATATGAGTACTTGTCCTACAGATCAAAACATATACTGATACCTAAAAGAAACATAAAGGAAAATTTCTAAAACTGTTAACTTCAAACATTTTTTACTAACAAGCATAAATTTTAGTTTAAGGTTCTTGCCCCATTAAGATAAGACAGCCGCGAGGTAATATGCTGCTAAACCCATGGGTAGGCTTTTTACAATATCTCCTTTCTATTTTGACATCTTAAATTATTTACTTTTGCATTGGAGAGTTGAAGTCGATCCTTACAGTCGGCCTATTTTGACTTTTTCGGTTTTCGTTGCAGTTTTTTTTTTATGATGTTACTTTTATCCGAAAGAGAAAGTAAGTTTCTAAAAATTATCTCCTATCAAAATCGAAAAAGTAAAATGGTGCGACTGTAGCGATCGACCTCAGCTGTCCAATGCAAAAGTAAATAATTTAAAATGTCAAAATGCAAATGAGATATTGGCAAAAAACCTCTCCATAGATTTAGTATATTACCTGGTGAGTGCTTTCGCCTCACGAGACAAAAGCTTTAAGAGTTTTATGGTTGATGCTTATTATGCAATATAATATTTTGGTTAATTTTTCATGTGGTTCTTATTAATAGTATAAAATTTTGCAGAACCATAGTCTTTAGTAGGTATAATGATCTTATAAATATGAAATTTATATCTATAAAATTTAAGTATAAAATCTAGTTTTTGTTGATTATTTTAACACAGAATAGCTTTTGATTATTGTCTTTTAGAAAAAAACTAGCAATAAGGATTTTTTGTGAGATATATTTTTTAAAAAAGTATTCTCGATTATTTTTTGAATTCATTGTTTTTCATTTATTTTAATCCTTCAAATGTTTTTGTATATAGATTCAAAATAAAGTTAAAATTAATGAAAATATTGTTATACCAAATTAAGTAGAAATGGTATAAAAATATGCTTATACTAATGAACAAATATTATTTAACAATGCTATTAATTTATCAGGAATATAATTTTATTTAGTATGAATTTTACGCAATAATTATTTATAGAATATAGTAACTTTCTGAAGTTTACAACAAAGCTACAAAAGTTTATTAAAAATTAAATCCATTTCTAAAAACTTTCTTAATGCATAAGAAATTAGAAACATCATGTGTATCCAAAATGCTTACATTTGCATGCAAACCGTCTTCAGATTCGTATCTGTTTTTTCCAGCCTAATATATTCTAAGTGAGGAAATTTGAATTTCCTATATTTTACAAAGCGGTATTTTTTCTTGCTGGCATTCTATTTTCTCTAACTTAGATAAAGAAAAATCTCAAAACTTTAAAAGTATTTAGAAAAAAAAATGTACATTTTAACATAAATTGCGCCAAAGTGAAGATTACATTTATATAACAATTTCAGTAATTGATACGACGCTATGGACAATATTCTTCCTTCAGGTTTGAGGCTTAAAAACTGCGTCTGCTTGGGAATAGCTTTCAGATCCACGTATTGAAAAGCATTGAGTTTTGAAATTTTACGCTTATACGTTATGTCTTAATCGAGTTTTAGATATTTCAAGAACAGGTATAGCTTATTCATGAATTCTTTTCTCTATTTTAACACGGCATCATGAATATTTTCAAGTCATTTTTACAATGTATATTGTTTGTATGCCACTACTTGATAATCCTGTCGACCAAAAAATTATCGCCAAACTAAAAGATTAAATGAAAATAGTGGATGATTATAAATGTCACATTCACTTCACATTAAACACGATACATGTGTTTGTTACCTCAATAAGTGATTTTTAATTCGACTTTTTATTTGTATTTTTATTAATGTTTTACTAATTTATTTGTTATTTAGTTATTTAAAATAAAAGTATATAAGTTTGTATAATTTGGCTTATGCAGTGGATTTTTTGGTAGCTACACGATGCAAATTATATAGAAACAGCGTCAGAACAATAGTCAGACAACAACATTTTAAAATCCCCTGCAATCTCTCAAACTAATCTGTGAAATGGATGAATTTTTCCATTAGTTATCTTTTCTAAAAACGCGAAAATTTCCGCTTCAATTTGCCCATTTCCTTAAAAATACAGAACTTTCACTAATTTAATGTAAAAATACCTAAAATTATCCAATCTAAAGCTGCATATTACACAAATCACATGAGTATTCTGAGAACTGGGCTGCCTAGTACGTTCTCGCATTAGAAACAGTATTTTAACATATGGTCTTTTTTCGCTAAACAAAAAATTCGCGAAGCTATTCTCATAATTTCCTGAAAATACCCAGTATAATATGGAAATTTCGTCAAATAGCACAGAAATCTCTTCCAATCAAAGTTGTGTTTCTGCAACTTGCATCGGTACTCTTAATGTTTTTTGATAAATTTATTTTTAAGAATACAGAAGAGCATGCGATAAACATTAATACATGTTTTACTATACTGCAATAGTTCATTTTAAACTGCCAATATACTATATTTTGTAAAATGAATACTAATAAAAATGTTATAGCTTAGAACCGTTATGCAACTTCGTGTAAGTTTTATTGGAAAACTCGGGGGCTCAGCCCCCTGCAAGCTACGCCCACCAACCTCCGTTCAGGCTTCGTAGCCTCTGAAAATACACTAATGTGCCCTGTTTAAAAAAATATTACCAGGTTGCCGACGATTGAATAATATTATCAGTATAACAGCGACTATCTTCTGTAATCGCGTTGTCATGCTTCTCCGTTTGAGTGGGCCTTTTTCGGTTACCATGGCCTCATTTATCGCTATCGTAATAAATGGCGTCTGCATTCGGGATTGATAAGTAAAATCAATTACAAATTTGAAAATTAGCTTGTATAAAATGATTAGATTAAAAATGATGCTATCTTTCTGAGTTTTATAACGACGCTGTGGACAATATTCTTCCTTCAGGTTTGAGGCTTAAAAACTGCGTCTGGATGGGAATAGCTTTCAGATCCACGTATTGAAAAGCATTGAGTTTTGAAATTTTACGCTTATACGTTATGTCTTGATCGAGTTTTAGATATTTCAAGAACAGGTATAGCTTATTCATGAATTCTTTTCTCTATTTTAACACGGCATCATGAATATTTTCAAGTCATTTTTACAATGTATATTGTTTGTATGACACTACTTGATTATCCCGTCGACCAAAAAATAAATCGCCAAACTAAAAGATTAAATGAAAATAATGTATGATCATAAATGTCACATTCACTTCACATTAAACACGATGCATGTGTTTGTTACCTTAATAAGTGATTTTTAATTCGACTTTTTATTTGTATTTTTATTAATGTTTTACTAATTTATTTGTTATTTAGTTATTTAAAATAAAAGTATATAAGTTTGTATAATTTGGCGATTTATATAATTTGGTAAAATTACTCCAGGGGATAATCAAGCAGTTCCGTTTGCATTAATTAATAAGAATATTCGAATTTTCTAATATGTATTTATTGAATAATAATTCACACAAAATAAATCAAAATTATTTTGCGCATAAATTTACCTGTATTTACGCTGCATCAAATAAATAAATCACAGAAAAATAAGTTAAATACTTATTTTTCTGTGATTTATTTATTTAAATCTGTTTTAAAGACATTTCTGGTTCGAATTGAAATACATACTATATTTAGTAGCAGTCAAATTTGGCTAAAATAATTAAATTATTACACGTGAAAAACTTTTAATGGTTAATATTAGGTCATATTTAAAAAGCTCAAGTAATATTTCCAAATGCTTTTAAGTTAAATAATATATGCGACCGTGAATCTTAAAACAGAAAAATAAAATTATTACCTGAGACATGCATTTAATTGTAAAAATTGCGCCATATATTAAAACGATACATATCTGAATCACATTGTATCAAAGTAGTGCGGCAAGCAAATTTGTTTGTCTGTTACATCACTTGATGCAGCGTAAATACAGGTAAATGTATGCGCAAAATAATTTTGATTTATTTTGTGTGAATTATTATTCAATAAATACATATTAGAAAATTCGAATATTCTTATTAATTAATGCAAACGGAACTGCTTGATTATCCCCTGGAGTAATTTTACCAAATTATATAAATCGCCAAATTATACAAACTTATATACTTTTATTTTAAATAACTAAATAACAAATAAATTAGTAAAACATTAATAAAAATACAAATAAAAAGTCGAATCAAAAATCACTTATTAAGGTAAGTAATTTTAAATACTTAATATTTTAGTTTGCCATTTTAATAATACTTTTTCCTTTTTTTTTTACTTTTTCTTTTTTTTTTTTGTGTTGAACTCAAGAACCTAAGGTCCCCCCCCCCCCTTATGCTCCATTCTTTTGCACTGCTATTACGGAACCCTGCCTTGTCATCTAAAAAGCTGTTCTGCTTCCGGGGATGTGGGACATAGGTCCCGGGCTCCTCGGCCCAAACTTCTTCGTATCGTCGTCAGTTAAATAGATAAGTTAAAAAGCTTTAAAAAAATCTGTTGTAACTTATTTTACAAAACTTGAGTGAATTTATCGGTTAGAAATTACCGCTGCGCAAAAAATATAATAAAACCTTAAAATGGCCAAAAAAGGGAATTTTCCTTTAATTAAATCCACCGGAAAAAGAAGTGTAATAACAATAAAAATCAAAATTTTAAAGTTCCCTTTGACAGATTCGAACCCACAACCTTCCGCATGGAAGAAGACAAACCGTTTACCACTGTGCTACGGGAACTCTAAGAAATAATCTGGCATTATAGTCCAGGCAATAGGGAATTTTACCTAGCAAAATTAATGGTAGTACTGGAAATCGGCTTTCTAGATGTTTTTTAGGTCGCTGAATCCGAATTTGTAACTTCCCACCAAAATTTCCCCCGGCAACCTCCCCAAATTTTGGTAAAAAGACCCCCCCCAAAAAGGTTTTTATTAAAAAAAAAAGATTTTTTTTATTGTTTTAGAGAAAAAGCATCTAGAAATTCAGAAAGTAGACAAAATTTCCAACAAATTAGATATGTGACATTATGACTTAGGCTGAAGGGGAAAGGGGGATCTGCCTCGGAACATGCGCGCGGTGCTGCGTAAACTAAGTTGCGCAATTCCACTTAACCACTCACACGTTTACATTCGCCCTCCCATCTTCCCTCCGAACTTCCCCTATAACGTTTACTTTAAGATTTATGGGTCGCTGAATCCGAATTTTTAACTTTCCACCAAAAATTCCCCCCCCCCCCCAAATAGTTGTTTTTAACCTAAATTTTTTATTGTTTTAGGAGTAAAGCATTACGAAATTCAGAAACTAGACAAAATTTGCAACAAATAGAATATATGACATTATGAATTAGGATGAACGGGGAGGGTGAGGGCTGCCTCTGAACATGCACTGCGGCGCTACGTGCACTAAATTATGAAGTTCAGGCAATAGGGGATTTTATATGGCAAAATTAATACTAGTTCTGGATTTCGACTAAGTTTATGTTTTTCGTGTCGCTGAATCCGAATTTGTAACTTCCCACCAAAATTTCACCCGGCAACCCCCCCCCCCAAAAAAAAAATGATTTTTTGAAAAAATTTGGTTTTTGAGAAAAGCGCGCGGGGAATGTTCCGAGGCAGCCCCCTCTCTCCCCGTTTATCCTACGGCATAATGTCATGTATCCTATTTGTTGCAAATTTTGTCTAGTTTCTGAATTTCGTAATGCTTTTCCCCTAAAACAATAAGAAATTTAAGTTAAAAACAACTATTTGGGGGGGGGGATTTTGGGGGTAAGTTAAAAATTCGGATTCAGCGACCCAAAAAACTTAAAGTAAACCTTATAGAGAAAGTTCGGAGGGAAGATGGGAGGGCTAATGTAAATGTGTGAGTGGTTAAGTGGAATTGCGCAACTTAGTCCACGCAGCACTGCGGCGCATGTTCCCAGGCAGATTCCCCCTTCCCCTTCATCCTAAGTCATAATGTCATATAACTAATTTGTTGGAAATTTTGTCTACTTTCTGAATTTATAGATGCTTTTTTTTTTTAATAAAAACCTTTTTATGGGGCTTTTTACCAAAATGTGTGTGTGTGTGTGTGGGGGGGGGGGGTTGCCGGGGGAAATTTTGGTGGGAAGTTACAAATTCGGATTCAGCGACCCAAAAAACATCTAGAAAGCCGATTTCCAGTACTACCATTAATTTTGCTAGGTATAGTCCCTATACGGCCTCTATTGCCTGGACTATGTTTCAAAATCGAAAAAGACCGAATTCATTTAATTAAAATAAATTAAATTTTCAAAATTTTATGATTTTAGATATATATTCAGTTCTATAATAAGAAAAAAATAAAGTCTATAACTAAAATAGTTTCCGAGTACGAGTGCTGTCACGGACAGACAACGATGCAGGACTATAAGAGTTTCGTAAAATGAACTAAACTTTAAAAACAAATAGTTCTGTTTGTTTTATTTAAAGTTATTAAAAACTAAAAGATGTATAAAAACTTTCTTAACGAGATATTGATATCCAAATAATAAAATTTAATAATTAGTTCACCAAATTTGCATATTAAAAAATTTTCACTTTGAAATAAGGCTATATTTTATTTTTTATTTTTTAAAGAAAGTACAAAAGCTTTAGATAAAAAAGCATTGTGTAACATAGTTACACTCTAACAGTTTATTTGTTACGCAATCTTTAGTGTGCTAATTTAAAAGTACAATAGAATTATTTTCGCCTGAAATAAGAATGTGTGAAAAGACGTTTATTTATATTTATACAGTGAATAGATTAGACAATGAAATGTTCTTTTATCTTGTTTCTGAAAACAAAGTATATTCTTTTTTGAACATAGTATTTTACAATATATAAGTAATAACATGTTTGATAAAGTACTTAAAATAGAATTTAAATTGACTTTTTAAATATATGTATCGTATACTGCGGCTTATAATGTGGAACTCTAAAAAACATATTTAGACAGAAAAAGTTTGTTTAAAAAAATATTATTTATTACTTTGTTGTAGATTTTTCTCTTTATTTATTAAATAAAATTTCTGAGATTAAATCTATTGTAATCTGCTGTAAATTAAAAAAATAAAGCAGACGTCAAATAATTGTTTTGTAACCTAAGTGATATGAGCAATATGATACAAAATGACTGTGAATAATTGTTGTTCCATTTACGAAATTTTTTTGTGTACAGTGTGTAATCATTTTCAACACTTTCCAACATAGTTGATAAGTTTTTATGACTTCGGTTTGGCTATCCGTCTGTCCCCATGGCTGTTTGCCCAATTGTCCGCCTTTCCGTCCGTCCGTGCTCTAACTCTCGTAAATATACTCGGATTTCTCTGTAATTTTAATATGTAAGAATTCAAGATATACATACCAAAAAATAATTAAACATGTATTTAGCGATTTTATAAATCTCCCCGTAAGGGGTTAAAGGGGGGGGGGTCGAAAGACTTAGGTAATTTCGCCATATCGCAGCATGACTTTTAAGTAGGAACGTGAAACTCTGGATAGCAAATCTACTAAAATACAGTTCAACATGTATTTTGTGATTTTAGAATTCCCCCTAAGGATATAACTCCTTTGAGGGGCAAGCAATAATGTCCCTGTAATATTGAGTTCTCACCGGAATTATCGAAAAATTTATTTTAAAGTAAGGAAAAGCAATTTTTCAACATTTCGACCTCAAAGCTATGAATATAAAATTAAGTTAAAAGTTTATGGTGCAAGTCTTGTTTAAATTAGGTGAGATAAAATGTATCCCATCGCTCCTCAAGGGGTTAAAGGAGGGGGGGGGGGTCGAAAGATTTAAGTCATTTCACCCAATCTCAGCAGCAGTTTTAGGCAGGATGAGAAATTCATAATGATGAATAGACTACAAAAACAGTTAAACACGTCTTCAGCTATTTTAGAAATTCCTCCCCCCCTTCCCAGGAAGGGTGTCATAGATCATCGAGCTGCACTTTTGCTCTTTTTTGCTGCACTTTTTATGTGTTGTTGCAAATCGCTTAACAGGTGGCGCTTCCGTGCTGTATTTGTCATGATTTGCGATATACCTCTATCTCAAGAACTAATGCACGAATTTCCCTTAAACTTCATATTCAGTTAGACGCTGACATAAGTTGGTGATAATTAGGTTCTGGTGTAAATAACCCAATAGGTGGCGCTGCTAGGCTGCATTTAGCTGGATTTACACGATTTCAGCGACAGTCATACCTCGAGAACTAATGCACGGAATTTCATATTTTTAGAATTCGCATGATGAACACAGATTGCCATTTAATTTGGCATTGAGATAGTGAATTTTGAAGTATTGACATGTATGAGATAGAAGAAAGTTTTGTGATGGCCACAACATACTAGTTAATTAAAAAGTCACTTTATCAAATAATATCAATATTTCTCAATTTATATTTGTGGAAATCTGATCTTCTCTACAACAACGTGTCAGGAAAATGTCAAAAAAATTTACAATTGAAAGCCGTGTAGCCCCCTCGGTTAATACTGTGTGCTTTGACTTTGGTGTGATTTTTATTCATTCAACATTATCATCACATTATACTTTCGTATTCAATTTGGTCTATTGTTTCATAATATACAAGGTAGAACCCGTTAATTCTTGACAAAAGAAACTGTTTTAAAAGGAAATGATACGTTGATTTGCAATAAGCCTACAAAATTAAATACAATAAAAAGTTCGTCAGGTTGGTTTAACTCTTAAAACAAATATTATTTTAACTTAAAGCTATCCAAATACCATTTCTATAAACTTCAATTGTTCAAATTATTGAAAAATTAAAATGATGAAATCATCAATTTAGGTTTTTATGATTGGTATTAAAGGTTAAAAAATCAACAAAAATGTTTTCATTTCGGTAGAATCATAGGGTTTTTTTCTGATGAAATCTACACTTTGAGCGTCATTAAAACCGTCTTAAAACTTACATAGACACCTCTCATATCTGTATTCACCCTTTAAAAGCTAGTTTAACTTGCATTATATTATTAATAAATATATTTCCAAACTTTAACTCACGTTTGTCAGCTTAAAGTTTTCATGTGAATGGTAAAATATTTAGTTTTATTAAATAGAATGATCCTTTTCTTTAAAAATATCTTGTCATTTTTACTCACTGAAGCATTTCAGTTAGCGTCTCCAGCTCAGCAAATGCCGGATGAGAACTATCGAAATGTAACATCTTTATGAGAAAAAATTCGTGATTTTTAAATCGTGACATCATTTTATGTTCAAAATTTTAAAAGTTATTTTTAATTGCAATTAGAAAATGGTATCAATAAAGATAAAATTAATAAAGATTAATAAGCCCAATTATTTCTCTGTTCTCTGAACAATGAAAGTAATTCAATAGGCAGCATTTTGAAGAAATTTCGTAAAAAGCTTTTAAAAGTAAATTAAAAAAATAGAAATGGAAATATTTAGAAATAGCTGTGCGAGCACATCTACAAATAAAGTACTCTCATAGAAAAAAAAAAGTAATTATCAAAATCAGTTCAGTAGAAAGCTTATGACAGATGACTGAAAAAACAAACCTGTCTTACAAATATAGAGATATGTTTATTTTATATCTTTTCAATTGCTTCGCATAAGATTTTTTTTTTTACATATAATAAAATATATAATTACTAAAAGCGGAATAACTGTATGTGTATTAATTGCTTTCATGCTAAAGATAGATAATTTTATCTTTTTAGACAAATGATCTAATACTAATACTAATAAAAAAGATTAATCCTTAACGGACCAATGCCGCAATATAAGCGGCACTGGCACCGTTTAGCAAATTTATTCTCGTGGCACGACTTAAAAAGAAAAAAAAATGCAATTTGGCAGCATGTGCAACAGAAACTTATGAAAAAATTTACTTTTAAATATAATGGTGCTAATAGAATATAAAAATAGAATAATGTATTTAAAACTACCGTCCGTTGGTTAATAATGAAGCGCATTTTTTAAAAATTTTCCTCAATATTTCAAAATATTGACATAAAATTTCATTGGGATTAAAAATCATCTGATATTAAAATGTTATTATTTATTTGAAAAAGTGTTGCCATGTTACGACATGTTCAACACATTATTAAATTATTTTAAAAAACAACTGAGTTGAATAGCATTATAATATTTATAATTTTATATATGTAATGAAAGCTTTTAAATTTCGTATAGTGGCTTAGAAATGAAACGTAATATTTTATTATGATTCCAATGGTATCAAAATATAGGATTTTCTTACCCTCATTAGGATTGTGATTTGGAAAATGACTAGGATTTTTTAACGTTCTAATTTGAATACCCTACAAAACAACATAATTGTAATACATTTAAATAATTATAATAAAATATTTTTATACCATTGATATTGTTTATATGTACGACGTTTATGGTTATCACATTAGCAATAGAATTTTACAAGTAAAAGCAAGAATAAACTTTTCTCCTTACCCCTCTCGCTGCGCAACCCGAGATTTCCTTGGGCAACGTAAAAGTAGCAAAATTTGCGCAACCCGAGATTTCCTCGGGAATTCATTTTTTTTCCGTTTAATTAACTCTCATTGATTATTCCCCCGAATATTTTTTATTGTAAATTTTACCTGCCATTTTCCCGATCAAATTATTCAAAAATTTCTGTTTTGAAAAAACAATGATAAAAGATTAAAAATTCTGTAAAATACGCACTTTCTGACACACTTTTTTATGATCTATTCTATATTGAAAAAAAAAAATTACTTTTGAACCTATTTTGATAAAACAATTACGCAGTGAGAGGGTTAAAAGAATCACAAATGTTAATTAAATTTTAGATTTTCAGGGCTGCCACAGGCGACTATTTTTTATTTCTAACTGGCACCACATTCTGAAAACAGAAATCCTTAACGCAAACTTTGACAACATTTATAAGAGAAATATACTTCCAAATTTATATTAGAAAAATACTTGTGCGAACAGAATAGTCGCCTTGGATTTTAAATAATATCTTAACAGGTAACTAAAGGCTGATTTTTTTTCCTGATTATCTTTTCTACATTTTATTAAATCCTTGTTAAATTTAAGAATAATTTGAACTTTAAATGATAGCTTCAATGATGCTTGCTAAATTTTAAGGGGTCCGGAATACATTTTCAAAAAAATTTTATTTATTGAGTTAAAATTTTGAATTTTTTTGTGATGGTTAACCATATCATTTGTAAACAAAATCAAATGATAAAACTTCTCATAGCTTAAAAAAAAATTTAATTTAAAATTTATGAAAAAAGTGGTATAACTTAAAATCGTTATAACTCGAAATATTATCTGTAGAATTTAAATTGTTTTTCATTTAAATAAACAGAGATATATATATTTTAATTTAGAGCCAGCATTTAAAAAAATATTAATTTTAAAAAAAAATAAAAAATATTTAAAGTAAAAACTTAATAAAAATTGATGTAACTTTTTTTTTTTTAATTCATATTTTCAAAAGTAAATATGTTTTTTTAAAATTTTCTGGCTCAAAGTTAAAGTAAAGCAATTGCAAAATATATGTTCCAAGTTTCAAACATTTATCTTTAACGGTTCTAGACTTATAACAACATGAGAAATGGTGAAAAAACCCATCATGAAGA
This sequence comes from Maratus speciosus, assembly GCA_963932465.1. Lineage (NCBI taxonomy): Eukaryota > Metazoa > Arthropoda > Arachnida > Araneae > Salticidae > Maratus > Maratus speciosus. The sequence continues at coordinate 609,073,262 of OZ010791.1, read as the reverse complement.
AAAACGCATTTTCACAAGAAGTCGTTTCCCTGACAACCATAGCTTGAAAGGTAAATTTTGATAACAAACCAAAACGAAAAAATTAAGGAAAGGAAGCTCCAAATAAATAAAGATAAAAATACAATAAAAAACAAAAAATTAAGTTAGGAAAATTGAAATTCGCGGCTGTTGACAATGAACAGTATGCTGCATGACGTCATAGGGAAAGCCAATTCTAGATGAAAATTTCTTTCTATCTTGGGAAAAGATGAAATTTTCCCGGGGAGTTCTGCGTTTAGGTGACTCCTGAAGGATTTAGAAGTTTTGGAGCATGGGACGAAGTCATCGTCCCGAGTGAGTATTGCGAGGGTCCGTTTCCGGTTCCTCCCCACTCTGGCGTCATAACGACGGATGGCATCTAACGCAGTATTCCTCACGGCTGGGGTTGACCTGTGAAACTTCAACGTAAGTTTTTTTATTTCTGCAAATGCAGGTTTAATTTTGAGGTCACGCTGAATGACGTCATTTCGGACATAGCGGGTCGCCTTGGTAAATCTACGCAAGAGTTTATTTTGAAAAATTTGAATTCTATTAAGGTTATATTTTGAGGCACTACCATACACTGCTGACCCATAAGTAATAATTGGTCAAACATTAATTTATACAGGATTTGGATAATTTGGAATCTAGGTTAATGCCTAGGTATTTATACTCAGTCTGCCAGGGAATATTTTCATTATTCAATTTAAAGTTAAGATTAGCATCTGTGGTAAAACGTTGATTGGTGAAGAAGATGGCGGCACTTTTGGCACTGTTCACTTTAATTTTCCATTTTCTTAACCAGGCCGAAAGTATATCCAAATAATTTTGAAGTCTAGAGAACACTGTTTGTGCATGTTTATATTGTTTAAGCATGGCGGTATCGTCGGCAAAAATTGCTGTATCGATATCAGGCTTTTTAGGAATATCGTTGACGTAGATGTTGAAGAGGGTGGGACCGCTCAGGGAGCCCTGAGGCACAGAGCTAGAAATAGGTTGAGGGTTAGAGTAGGAACTTCCTACTCTAACGACGAAGGATCTAAGTTGAACGCAGTCATTATAGATTTTAATTAATTGGACCGGTACTCCGAGCGCAATAAGTTTAAAGATAAGAGCGATGTACCAGACCTTGTCGAAGGCCTTCTGCACATCGAGAAAGATTGCTCCTGTCACCCCACCAGATCTAATACCATCGTAAAAAAGTTCAGAAACTCTCCATAACTGGTGAGTTGTTGAATGACGTGCCCGAAAACCGAATTGTTCCGGTATAAGCACGTCATTAGAATTTAAGAACACCTTAAGGCGGTTGACAAGAACATACTCATACACTTTAGACAGACAGGATAGTAAAGATATAGGTCGAAAGCTGTCAGGGTCATGTTTGTCGGCCACCCCACTTTTGGGCAGGGGAACAACAATGAACCTTTTCCAGCAATCAGGAAAAATTTTAAGGTTCATCATGCAATTAATTAGGATAACAATATAGAGAATGAAATTATGAGGTAAGTTAATTAGCATATTAGTAGAGATGCGGTCCTCACCCGGAGACTTATTCTTTTTTAAGCCTGAGATATACTCCCGAACCTCAGAAGGTGTGGCCGTGGGTAGTGTGTTAGGTGTGTCTCTGTTTAAGATATTTTGAACTGTGGTCTCCAACACAGTGGCAACCAGTGGGTTGTCCATTCCAGAATTAGGTGTAAAATGACTTCTAAGACTTTCAGCGACAGCTTCAGCCTTTTGAGTGTTAGTATATGCCATGGCACTAGGGTTATTAGGGCTAGTAATAGCCGGAATGTGTGTTTGTGTCCTATGAATGCGGGAAGCAGCCTTCCAAATTGTGTTGTCTTCCGTTGAAAGTGATTCAACAAAAGTGTTCCAGCGTTCGTTTCTAAACTTGGAGATAGCAGCCTTGACTCTCCTGTGCAGTTGATTTAATGGGTCCTATAATATTGAGTACGATAGACCTGCCACATCCTGCGAGCACGATTTCGTTCAGTAATCAATTGTCTGATTTCCAACGGTAGACGGAGAGTGGGGAAATGACAAAAACCCGCTGGAGAGCGCTGTACTTATAGATGCGGGGAGAAATGGGAGCAGCTTAACTTTGAAAGGAAGAATATTATTGGCTGAGAGAAGTTTATTGCAGAATTTTTTAGAGTTTCGACTTCGAAAACAATTTGGACCGAGGGGCCAGACTTGTAGACTCGTGTGCGCGTGTGAGACGAGACTCGTAGAGAGGTCGTATGCTGTAGCCATGTAGAAGTTTTTCTAACAATATTTAAATGGGATGGCAAAAAGTTCTCGTGAATTGCCTTTTCTGCTTGAGGACCATCAATGTATTATTATACTAAATGGGTAGATACGTAGCTTCTTTTCTGAGCAGTTCCCTAGGGATGATGCTCTGCATTCTGAATTACTGAATGCTTTAACATATATTGCTTATCACTACACTGATTGTAATCTATTCATTCGCCAATCTGTTAAAAAAATCCTGACTGAAAGCGAACAAGTCTTTGATACATGCCTCAACCAGCTTGATCCACAGTGCCTGGAGCAAGTGAGACATATTTCTCTTACTATTATTAAGTATTATTTCAAACCCTATCCTACTAACATGAACTGTGATATTATTCAATCCGAAACTCCTAAAGAAAGTTCTGAAATTATGCAACAAGACGAACCAAATTAGTCTGACATTATCTCCACCGATGCGCTAGCATCACTTTTCCCATCTACTATGACATATCTAAAGACTTTCCTTGAGAAGTATCTAACTAAACTTCCCTTAAAAGGTGCTGAAAAATGCCATACTCAGCTAATCCAATTGCTGGAAGAACATGTCAACATCCTCAAAAACAGCAGTCAAAATCATGAAATTCTGAACCAAAAGGTCCCAGATATGTTCCTCAGAAAACCTACTGTTGCGAACATTCGTAAAATATGTACTGAAATAAAATCTAAAAATGCTTCACCCAATCAAATTCTAACCCTGCCAAAAGGCAAAAGCAAAATTTCGCTAACAACTCTTTCCCTACTAATCCTAACGAAAATGACAATAATACTCGCCAAAATTGCAACAAAAACTTCTGAAGCTAAGTCCACTGAGCATTGATCTACTATTCCAAATTCTGATACTAAAGATAAAATTGTCCTTAAGGATACTGCAATGAAAACTTCTAATATTCCGGAATCATCCATTAATAACGTTTCTAATATGGATGTCAGCTCAGAGAGGGCGCCACAGACCCAGTCTGCTGGCACTTCTGGCAGTAGAAACGATAGGCTAGAACCCATCTCCATTAAAATGACTAGCAATTCGCGAGATGTTGCAAAAATTAATGAAATTACCACCAAAAATCCCAGACAAAAAAGTAGTTAATGATAATATTAAGTTAATTCCTAAATCTATAGATGATTTCGCGCCATTCAAAAATTTCTTCTGGACACTAATATTGAATTCTTCGGTCTCCAGCTTAAGTCTGAGAGAAGCAGGAAAATTGTCATTAAGGGACTTCCCCAGGACACTCCTTTGGCAGATGTTAAACTTGAGCTTTCAAATTTGGGCTATAGTGTTCACACTATAGCTCAGCTCAAAGATTTTAAGACAAAACTACCCATTTCTGTTTTTCTCGTTAACCTTCTCTTAAATGATGAATTCCCAACCATTTGTAGTGTTGAAGAATTCCTTGGATTCCTCGTAAAAGTCGAAACTTACAAATTTAAAGGCGTAAAACAATGTTACCGATGCCAAAAGTATAATAATTCCTTATTTAACTGTCTGTTTGATCAGGAGTGCGTTAAGTGCTCTGGCAAGTATGACAGTAAGCAATGTAAAATTACAGATAGTTCTCAACTTTACTGCGCTAATTGCTCGAGTAGACATACGGCTAAATTTTCTGGTTGCCCCAAAAATCCTAAAAACTTTAAAGCAACACGTACTATCCATAATTCATCTGAATTTAATAAGGAAAAAAACCTTCGTCGATGTCACTAGTGATTCCGGAAATTCCCCTATTATTCATACTAACTTGGAGTTCCATGATCTCCCAAGTAAATCTAATTCACTAAAAACCCAAGTACTGAAGATATTTCTTCCATTTCTACCGCCAGTGCACTTGGCTTTGCTAAAACCAACTTTCCTGCTATATTCGAAAATCTTGATCCTTTCATTGAAAAACTTAAATACATAATGTCTATGTTAGAAAAAATTTCTGATCTCTGCAATAAAACATTCCTATCTCTAACTTTCTTCAGACAAACGTGACACACTTGTGTCGCATGTTTCGTCTGAATAATGCATATCCTCTGTAAAATCTTTAATTTTTCCACTCGCTGACCAGTCACGTTCGTGATTCGTAGTTATCATTTCTATCCGCAGTCAGCCTTAACTTACGTTTTCAATCCTATCTTCCTCTGAACTTGCTCTCTCAATTCGCTGCCCCACCGTGGGAGTGGCCTATCTTCATCCTTTTTTCCCACTCATTTTGATTGGTTCGAACTTTGACTGCTGTCGTTTTCATCTGATAAAAGTGTTTTTACTCAAGTTTCTGCAACTTTTCAAGATTTCCCCAGTATTTTAGAGAACTGTGCTTACTTTTTATGAACATTGATGAACTTTTTACTATTTTACTACTGTATGACGCCTAAAATGGGCCTTTGCTTTATAATGGGCAGAGGGATAGCGTACATTTTCTGAGTCCTGATGTTTTTTCTGTATTTTATGTTCTGCTTTATCGTTATACTGTAGGTGTGGGGACTTCGGCCCCAGGAACTGCGATACTTTTACTTTCAAGGTTTCGAGGGTGGACCGAGGCCCCTGTGGATAACTCCACACATCCCGGGATCAGGACTGGTGAGAAATGGCAGGAGAGCAAATTAAGACCTGGACGGTAGCAATTAAAAAAACAGGGGGGGGGGAGTAAAAAATAAAATAAACTAGAAAACAGGAATTCTGCTTTTTCAGAATTTAGTGTCGCGCCCGATGAAAAAAAAAATATGTATATATAAATAGTACAAAACATATTTCAATTTTAAGACTTAAAGCACAAACTTTTATTTTATGTAAAATGACGTCATTCGCATACGCTTAAGAATTACACATTTACGATTCACTCTTAAACATCTACAGTAAAGCATGCATAGGATGTCACTATCTCAAAATAATACACAAATGCAGCAAAAAGATGCCGTCATTAAAGCAACTGGACAAAAAAAAAAGGCTATCTAATGATTCATAGGTATTCATTTGTTTGTAACATTAATATAGACGATTTCAGTCGTGACGTCAGTCATGACGTTTTCGTTGGAAACTGACTCCAAACAAACGGTTGCTATGTTGTATTTTCTGTTTTGTCTGTGTGTCGCAGCTATACCTTACATCTATATCTCACATTTAAGTGTTTTAATACTTGATAGGTACTGGTAACATTTTCCGCGATTTATATTTAAAAAGAAATGACGCATAGCAACCGTTTGTTTGGAGTCAGTTTCCAACCAAAACGTCTTGCCTGACGTCACACTGAAAGGTTCTATAGATACTTAAAATTAAATATAGTTTATAATAGCTCCATGTTTTATTATTCGTTTATATTTTTTTCAAAAAAAAAAAAAACACACATTTTAATTACATTTTCTTTCGGTTGTTATGAGAAAATGGCAACAAAAAGATATAATTGCTATTTTTCAACTTTTTCTCCTTTACTTTCTATATGAATGGGGTACTTGAGTTGGCCAAAATTAAACAAATGGTGCTAAAATCTACAAAAAAACTAATATTTCAAAAATAAATGGAGATACAGTTTTCAAACAAATTGCATTTAAAAGTACTTTTTTTCCCCCCAATACGACGCTATAAACATTGAAAATGTGCGATGCTTAGAAATTAAAAAAACTGCTATAGAGCATTTAATTGTACAATAATACATCTGCTTTGTTTATTACTAGCGTCTGTAAGGTAACGGTATTTTTTGGAGACAAAATAAGCTGGGAGAAAGTAATAGCATACCGTTCCGGGGGATAAAATGCCTGAATATGTGGGAAAAATGAGCTACTTGAAGTAAAATTTGGATTTTGTTGTAAGCAAGTTCGCATTGTCTCATAATTCGCTTATAAGTTCTGGTGTCAGTCCATTATTTCATCAGTTTTTAAAGGGAATTACTCCGCGCCGGAAAGTGACAAGGCCATGAGTATTTAACTTTGAATAAACTTACAGCGGCTACTATGAGAATTCCGCTGTATATCATGATTAATAAATTTCATATTGTTCAGTGGACTAAATGACAACGCGTTTTTTATAATATATAACATTTTCAATTTAATATGTCTGGTGTGAAGTTTAAAATTTAAGAACTGTAATTGTAGATATACCATGTGGTTACATAAAAGATATGCAGAGTTTCGATATAGCAATGGAACACTTAACCCTTTCACGGACAGTGGTTTGTCTTTGAAAAAACAAAATTTGAATTACGAAATGAAACAATGACGCCAGAATTTTAATATAAGAAATTTCTATTTATTATGTAGGTATGTAAAATATTGCCCTTTTTTTCTTATTTGCAAATAAATGTGTTCGTAATTTCAGGTGTCACTCATTTATTTCAACATTTTAGCAATGGAAGTGCTTTGTCCGTGAAAGCGTCAAGTTAACTTTATTTTATTTTATTTTATTTTTTAACGCTTTTCCAGATAGAACAATTAATCACTTTTTTAATAGAATAATTTCTGAGTATGAATACTTGGTACAGTCGGGGAAAAAAGAGAGACCACTTCATATATTTTACTCTCCAAATTAGCCCAGAAGAAAAAAGAAACGGAAATAGCCACTTGATCTGAAATTATGTCTACCAATAGTCAGAGATATAACTCATTATTTGTTTTTAAAAAAACAAAGCATTCAAATATGTTTTTTGCGTTACTTATAACTAGAGAACGAAAGAAAATCCGTTTTCGACTCAAATTTTGAGTTCCGCCGAAAATATGTTTTCGGCGAAAATATTACTGAAAATTCGGCCGGACGGAAACTATCTGTAATACCAAAAATTTAGTCTTTTTCTTCAGGAATTTTCCACATGATTCATCAATTTGAGCTGTATCGGCTCAAATTAGACATTCTTTATATGCAAATTATATGTCCAAAAATGCATATATGACTAAAATTTGAAGACGCTTTTCACGTGCTCATTAAAAGCTGCAGACTCAACAGTATTAGAAACGTTTAGTTTGAAACCTCAGAAGTGTTAAGAAATTCTTTAAGAGAGTTCTAGTATAACAGATGATCATTTAAAAAATCATTATAAAAGATATATCCAGGTATGTATATCTAAAACTTTTTTTTAATTAGATGAAATTCGTATAATTGCAAAATCATTTTATGTCGTTGAAGAATGAATTACATTTTATTTTATATGAAAATAAACACAGGGTTCGTACGGGTACCGTTATTTTCAAGGTCAAATATCAGTATTTTTTTTTTATAGAAAAATAAATCTAGTTTTAACGCGAGAAATTTCGCCTTATTTAAGGATAAATTTTCTATCAGAAAATACTGGTACGATAAAGTCTGGAAATTCAAGGACCCTGTAAACAGTTTTGGTCAGAGGCACAGAGAGCCAACTTGGGCCACACGTATAATTACTTAATAATTATGTATATATATGTACGTATTAATTACTTAAAAAATTGGTTTGTTTTCGTTTTCGGTTCGGCCGAAAATAGGAAAATTACCAAAATTCGGTTTCGGTTTCTGCTTCGGTCTTAAATACATGTTTCGCTTGATCCTTACTTAAACCTTTCTGACGCAGTGGTCCCGGGTCGGGTTACTTAATTTTAATTCCAAACTTATAAACGGCACCAAGAGTATTTTAATAAAATTTTCCTTTTACTATGAAAGTATAATGTAAGAAGTTTTTGATTTCTAAATAAGTCGTATGTAAATTTCGGTGTCAGTCGATCATTTCATAATTTTACAACAAAATTTGTCTATGGCGGAAAGGGTTATAACATCATAATACAGAAATAGTATTCAAAACAATAACATTTAACCCTTTGAGGGGCAAGCAATAATGTCTCTGTAATATTGAATTCTCACCGGAATAATCGAAATATTTTATTTTTAAATGAGGAAAAGCAATTCTCTAAAATTTCGCCCCCCAAAGTTAAAAATATAAAACTTTGTTAAAAGTTTCTGGTGCGAATCCTGTTTAAATTAGGTGGGATAATATATCTCACCGTCCCTCAAGGGGTTAATAAGTTTGCCGTTTGAAGAAAACTTGATTTTTTAACGCCGTATTTTTAATGTCTGTTTTATATTGGCCAATGTCGTAAAAATGACATTACTATTACAACATTCAGGGATATCTATCGAAGTTCGTAAAACGATATCCTTTTTCGGACATCTCAAGACACCTGATGACATTTAGCATACCTGACGAAGTTTGTAATCGTGCCCAAAGTAAAAGGTAATTTCTGAAGGACCGCCCATTTCTATAGTTTCGCAGAAGAGTTTTTGATGGAGACGTCAATGGAGCAATGAACAATATAGCCGTGGAATTTGCACTATATATAAACTTTCTGTAAGAATCTGCAATTTATATAGAAGTAAAATAATTCGAAATAATTTATGAAGAATGCTTTTTCTTCAAATTTGATATTTTCACAGTAAATCTCTATTTTTTGTTGTTTTTCTTAGTTCTATTTTATTTTTTTTTAATTATTTTTGATTTAGTTAACTTATATATACATAAAAAAAGAAATGTATGGCTCTGGGGCGTTTTCTTTTCCCCCTTACCCTTGTCTGCTTCCACCATCCCAATGCTCAGTAATTTGAAATTCCACTGTATGTTTAACATCTTCTATGCATCATGACAAATCGATTGATCACTATCGATCGAAGGTTAAGGAAAGAGCATTGCGACTCTTGTAGACACTTCAATAACATCTGCATCGGTTTAACCTCTTGAGGGGCGGTGTTCCCACCTAATTTCAATTAAAATTTCAACCAGAAACTTTTAATTAAGTTAAACTTTTATAACTTTGCTGAAACAAGGCTGAAAATTTGCTTTTCCATATTTTGAAATAAAATTTTACTAAATTCTGGTGGGAATTCAACATTACAGAAACACAACTGCTTGCCCCTCAAAGGGTTAAGGAATTTTTATTGATTGCTATAGAAAATTTTCTTTTGGTGAAACAAGGCTGAAAAACTGCTTTTCCATATTTTGAAATAAAATTTTACTAAATTCTGGTGGGAATTCAACATTACAGAAACACAATTGCTTACACCTCAAAGGGTTGAGAAATTGTTATTGATTGCTATAGAAAATTTTCTTTAGAACAATTTCAGGTGTCGTACTCTTCAGGGAATTTTTCAGGACAAAATTTTTATACAAAAATAAATCTAGGCTAAATCAGCGAGATTTCGCTTTATTTAAGAAGAGATTTTCTATAAGAAAATACTGATACCGAAGAATTTCCTGGTCTTGAAATCTCGGGACAAGTACGACTCCAGTAATTTATATAAAAATACACAAATTACAATTAGAAAAAATTCTTAAGAAGCATTTCATATTAAAATCTATTGATAGTGCTAAAGAGAAACTTTATAAGGAAATCTGCAATTATTACTGTTGAATTATTTGTATTTAAAAAAGTAATGAAGAGCGTATAACGACGTCAAAATATAACATTTGTTAATTTTATTAAAACAAAAACCTAAAGATTCTTTTTATACATAATAATGTTTTCACACGCCAAAAAAAAAAAAAAAAAAAAAAAAAAAATGTAATTTTGAAATGGATGCTAGTTTATCTGTGAAGAATTTCAAGTTATTCCACAATTAAATCACAGTTCACGATTCAAGATATTTTTAAATCATATTTGGGAGAGCTTATTAGATTAAAACTTCACGATTCATGTAAAATCGCATTAAAATAATAAAACATATTTCACAACAGAAAATGGCGCTGGTGTTGTTCAGTATAAGTTCAAGTCAAGCACAGGATAATTAAAAACTTTGTATATTTGCACTTATAAATATTTACAGTATGTACAATGAAAACATTTGGATACTATTTCTTTAAAAACATGTAAATATTCCACACTGGGAATTCAAAGATTTCTTTTATATATTCAAGAATATTCATTTCTCCCTTTTTGGAAGATCAAGAAATACACAGCCAACATGCTACTTTCGAGATTCACATTTAAACTGATCTATAATCAAGAGAAATGCTTTTAAAACAATTAATACTTCAGAAACTATTTCTTCTAATAGAAGACCACGATAAAAAACCTATACGCAGCTTATTTATCTGCTGCGTTCAAGATTCACATTCACAAAACCAACTAACAAGAAACAAGAAAGAAAAAAAATGTTTTTTAATATTAATTCTCTAGTCAGACCACGTGACCTGGGATCACTGGCGCCTAATCAGTCTGGCTGAGAAAGAAGAGGTTTGCGAAATTTCACAAACTCCCCCCCGATGAACAAGGGTTCATCAAAATGGGGATTCAAAATAATTAAAGTAGAAATAAAATTATTCTAAAAAATTATCAGTTACACTATACATAAATACAATACAAATCAAAATATATACTTACATACTGGACTTCAAATAAAATAATAAAACAATTAAAAATATTTGGTTGGCAGGTTTCTGCTACTAAAAATAGAAAGAACAATTTAAATCTATACAACTTCTAGAATATTCATCACAAAAAAAAAATTAAACTAAAAATTAGAAATATTATCAAACAAGAAACCCCCCTTTTTTTTTTTTAAGTGAAAAAAAATAAAATGTTGTTTAAAGTCAATAACAGAAACAATTCAAGATTTTTTCTAAAAGTCAAATGTCAATGAGAGTTTTTGAGTCTCTAATAATATCAAAGTTTTTTTTTTTTTTTTTCCAAGTCAAGTAAGAGTTTTTTGAATCTATTAATAACAAAGTTCAGAGGTTTTTTTTTCAGTTCTCAATTATACACAAATATTAATAGGTCTTTTAATGATGGCATTATTTATCTTCAGTTCATAAGACCTCATTTTTTTTTTTTTTTTTTTTAATCTCTGTCCACAAATACCTAACTTCCGGAAAGTTCTTGATACATGTTCATATGCATAAAAATCACATCATATATTTCAAAGTCAGAAGTTTCATTCTGGTCCGTGTAGTGAGCAGATTGTAAGTTGAGAAGATACTCATTTTTCAAGCGCTTCCAAAAATGATTCAGAAGAGTCTCGCGCAAACGGAAGCGTTTCACTAAGGATTCCTTGGTTGCAGGTAAACACAAGATATGCTCTGGAGTTGCTATAACTAGTTGACCAGGGCGAATGCTAAATTTCTTGGAGATTGCACGTTTGTTTAGGACTGATTTTATGCATTGTCTGGATCTTAAAATCCAAATTTTTTCACGAGTTGATACTAATGTACCGGGCACTCCTGAATGAAAAACTTTTTCATGTGCATCTTTCACGATTAATTCAGTCAAATTATGTTTTGCAGGAATCACAAAGGGATGTTTTTCATAAAATGAGGAATCAGACTTTTGTAACAGTCCTCGTACGAATAGCAAACCTTCATCTGACAACATAGGATTTAACTGTAGAAGATTCGATTCACTAGGGATACTTTTGTTACATTTCAAGTATTTTGTAACTTCAGGGAAACTTTCTTCCTGCATTAGCTTAAACCAAAAATTTTCAACATGTAACATTTCCTCAGCTGATAATTCTGAAAATTTTCTTTTTTCTACCTTTAATTTTACATTAGAAATAAATCTAAATATCCATGCAGTTACTCGATACAATTTCTTTAGGGAGCTATATTTTTCAAGATTAAAAATAGGAATTTCATCAGCTTTATTTGTTTGAACAACACAAGAAATGGTTGCTGATTTTTTATACTTCTCTTCAGAAACATCAGGTAATTGTGTAGCAACAATTTTAACACTAGACCACTGATCTTCGGGCAAGGAAAGAAATTCAGGAACATACACTTTAGGGTTAGCATCAGGAAAAACATGCAATTGGAGATGCTCCTTTTCCATGATCAGGTTGCTAAAATACTGCCAGGGAATTTTCAAAAGAGCGAGATCAGGGATTTCTGTAAGCCAATTTTGCCAATCATTTTCTAGTTCACCAGAAACAAAAGGGGCAATAAATCCGGCTGAATCAAGGAACATAGTTGCAATTTTCAAAACATTGTGTTTAGTAGAAGAATCATTATTTAATTTTTCTAACAAGGGTCGTAATTCTAGTCCTAATTTATCTTCTGTATTGTTCCAGATCAATCCTAAAATTTTCAAGGAAGTATTTGGGGGTTCGAAACTCGAAACAGGAATGTTTTCATCATCTAAAACATTAGAATTCAAGTTAGGGACATGATACAAAAATTCGTTTAATGATAGAGAATCACCATATTTGGAAGAAGCATCATAGACTATGCGCATTTTTGTTGTAGTTTTGTCGTCACGGATAACAGGTCTGTCTGGCATGTAATAGGAATTATTAGAATCTTTCTCGGTGCACAATTCTATTACACCCTCATTAAACTGCTCTAGCAAAATGGAGCTATATTCCTTAATTAAAGAATCGTTTTTCAAGAATTTATTTTTTAAACTAGAAAATCGCTTCTTTGCTACTTCAAGATTATTTCTAAGTAATTCGCGAGAATCTTTCCACAATAATTTTGCTTCATAACGCCCATTTACGAATTTTAGATTTTCTTTAAATTCTTTTATTACCTCATGATCGGTAATGTTCTTTTCATTGCTTTCAGCAATGCCAATTGATTCAAGATCCCAAAATGCTTTCAGTTGGGTGTTTATATTTTCAACTGAAACACGCAAACAAGCTACTTCTTTTTTATTAGACTCTATTTGCCCTTGCACCGTATGACCGAAAATAGTTTCTGCAACGTATAATTCTTTTGTCAATTTTCCCTCGATTCCCTTTAATATTTTCCACAAAAAGTCAGACCCTAGCAAAATATTTATTTCCTGTTCAAGACCTGTATCAGCAGGCTTAAAGCCTCTTGTTCTCATTATGTCTAGAAGTTCTGGTTCTAGTGTTTTCACAGAAGCCCCAGTTATATTATCAACCACAAGAGCTTCGATATTTATCGAGTTAATAGGTTGCACAACACTGGATAATTCTAGAGCAACTACTTCATAACAAGATTCATAAGGGCGTCTCCGCCCAAAAGGATAAACTAATAAATTTTCTCTTCGCAATGGCTTCAATTTTAATTTTTGTACTAGAGATCTCTTCACAAAACATTTTTCTGAACCACTATCACATAAAACGCGAGCCAACAAGCATTCCTTACCAGCAGACACAGAAACTGTACAAGTCTGCAATAATGTTGCTTTATTTTGTTTATATTTTTGTTCCGACATCATAGATACAATTGCACCTTTCATTTCTTTTTCAGGATTTTCTTTTGCTGTTTCTTTAAAACAAAACAAAGTACTATGGGTAGTGTTACCACATTTGGAACAAGGGTTAATTTTTGTTCTACAATTAATTGATAAATGGGACTTGTAAAAGCATTTGTAACAGCGACCTTCTTTCTTTAATTTATATCGTTTCTGTTCATCAGTGAATTCTGAACAATTTAGTCCTACATGATCAGAAGACTTACAAAATATGCAAAACTGTTTTGTAGATGTATTTAAAGCAGCAGCTGAAGGTATATTTTTCTTTTGCGGAAAATTTTGATATTTACTTGAAGGATTTTCATATTTAGTTTTAGAATTTTCATAAGTCTTGGTTTGGGAATTGTTTACTAAATTAGTAGCTTCACGACATCTTAATTCCGTTTTAATAAAATTTATTAAATCGGTGACTTCACAGTCCTTATCGGGGTCACGTTTTCGATGGAAATCTAGTATCAAATTTTCTGGTAATAACCTTAATAAAATTGGTAGTAATAAATGGCCGTAAGAGCCTGATGTTACTCCTAACGCATCAAGATTTCTCATACTAGTTTCAATATTATCGTACAGCTTCCTTAAAGAAATAACATTGTTAGAGGATTTCACTGGTTCAAGATTTAGAATTTTATTCATGTAACAGTTTATGATATTTTCCCGCTTACCATACCTCTCTTCTAACAATTTTAAACAAGTAGAATAATTTTGATCTGTCAGTTCAAAACCAGATACAATATTATATGCAGGACCAGACAACAAGGATTTGAGATATTGGAATTTTTCAATTTTTGATAACGATTCGTTTGAATCTATCGCACTAGTAAATAAATTAAAAAATTCTAAGAACTGGCTTGCATCACCAGAAAATTTTTCTATATTAAGTTTAGGAAGCTTCACTGCCGAAACTGGTTTACTTCCGATTTTTGAACCGTTACTTGATTCTAGTACAACTTTTGGTTCAGTTTCGATTTTACATTTTTTAAGCCTCATCTTAATTTTAAATTTCAAACTGGATATTTTTTCAGAATATTCTTCTACCGATTTTAGTTCTTTTTCATATTCAGTTTTTTCCTGAATTAGCTCATCCATTTCGGAATCTAATTCCTTTAGTTGAGCTTCCTTTTCATTTACGAGCTCTAATGATTCCATTAATGAGTCGCAATCAGTTTTATCAATATCAACAGATAATAATGTATCACATTTTGTGATTAATTTCGTAATGGCTGCACGAACAGTAGCTCTTTTACTTTTTAACTTATCAGGCTTATCCATGTTTAAATTTAAATTCAATGTTCAAAATAAATGATCATGAAAAATGTATATTTTCAAAAAATCAACAGTCATGCAGAATAATAAAGGTATTTCTTACCTTTTTTCCCGGTTGTTGAGGCACCAAAAACTTGAAGAATTTCAAGTTATTCCACAATTAAATCACAGTTCACGATTCAAGATATTTTTAAATCATATTTGGGAGAGCTTATTAGATTAAAACTTCACGATTCATGTAAAATCGCATTAAAATAATAAAACATATTTCACAACAGAAAATGGCGCTGGTGTTGTTCAGTATAAGTTCAAGTCAAGCACAGGATAATTAAAAACTTTGTATATTTGCACTTATAAATATTTACAGTATGTACAATGAAAACATTTGGATACTATTTCTTTAAAAACATGTAAATATTCCACACTGGGAATTCAAAGATTTCTTTTATATATTCAAGAATATTCATTTCTCCCTTTTTGGAAGATCAAGAAATACACAGCCAACATGCTACTTTCGAGATTCACATTTAAACTGATCTATAATCAAGAGAAATGCTTTTAAAACAATTAATACTTCAGAAACTATTTCTTCTAATAGAAGACCACGATAAAAAACCTATACGCAGCTTATTTATCTGCTGCGTTCAAGATTCACATTCACAAAACCAACTAACAAGAAACAAGAAAGAAAAAAAATGTTTTTTAATATTAATTCTCTAGTCAGACCACGTGACCTGGGATCACTGGCGCCTAATCAGTCTGGCTGAGAAAGAAGAGGTTTGCGAAATTTCACAATCTGTTTAAAATGCTTTCGAATTTCTGTCTTTTATAAGTATTTTATTTTTTATTATTGAAAGACTACAAGTATAGTTTCAAAAGTAGATCACTCGTTTTTATTTAGACATTATTAATCTAAATAAAAAATAATTATCATATTTATATACGATAATAATAAGAAGCCTATATGACTAATTTATGTCCGTGTTAACTTGTATGTAGTGCATCAATTTTTGAAGGAATGTACACATATTTATGGCCTAAAATTAACAAAAAAATACATTTGCAATTTCTTAAGAAATTCAAAATAATGTGATTGTTAAAACTTTTCTTTACAGCTCTGTGCAAATGGAATACGTAATATTTAGGACAGTAGGATATAAGATTTGTTACCTGCTCTTAATTACTTACCAGATTTAAAATAATTCCTTAAACAATTTCTAACAAACTTAATAATGGAAATTAATAATAAATCTTTGCCAAAAGAACGTAAAAAGAAAATAAATCAATTGTGATCGAAAAAGTATGAGAGAAAATAATCATATATATATATATATATATATATAATTATATATATATATAATATAATATATATATATATATATATATAATATATATATATATATATATATATGTATATTATATTTATATATAATATAATATATATATATATATATATATATTTTTACCACTAACAGAAAAATTTATTTCCACCACTTTTTACTAGAAGATTCTGTAACATATTTTTCGGCTTACTTTCAGTGCTATGCTAAAAAAAATCTGCCTGTTCTTCGTCTTGTTACATACGCACTTAGTCCTTGAACAAAAACTTCTTTTACCCAGTAGGCGTTTATGTTCGCTGAATGTGCAAATCGCAATTGCTTGGGGTGAGAAAAGAAAACATTTAACCCGGAATTACACGCGCAGGGTATTACATACCCAGGTTGGGCACAGTTATTACATTTCCCACCATTAATTTTTGAAAAGTAATCTTCAAATTATTTTATCACAGAATTTGCGATGAATGTCAATATTAAATAAAATGACGATTTTTGTTTGACTTTATTGGTGCGAAGTATAAATCGTACATATCCTGGATATGCGCGACCATTCCCGGGATAATAATAATGAAAAAAATTTAATTAACGAAAAAAGGCGTCATTTAACATTTTGATATGTTATTCACGAATGTTGGAAAAATATATCGCTCACTGCCAAATTACGATATTCTGGTATGAGAGAAAACGACATCACTTAATGTCAAAAATTAATATTGGAAAATTTTGGCGAACATTGTCAGGTGTCATAAAATAATAATGTTCAATGGGTATCATTTATGGTAGAGGGGGGGGGGGTACTATTGATAAATATTGGCCAACATTGCCAGATATCAAAAAATAACCCAGCAAAGAAAGAAACAGTGGACCATCAGCTGGAAAAAAGATGGCAGCCAGCACTGCCATCAGCAGTAAAGTGCAACGGTGCCATTAATTAAACCTGTCAAAAAGTGTTCGTGCGGAATGTAGCTGGCCCATCAGTGATGGCCAACAGCAGGCCAGCATTGGTATGCCATCAGATTACTTGAATCCGGCATTTTCCTTGCAGTGCTAGCACCTATCACACTGCTATTCCTTTGCTGGCCCAGCACTTTCCCTTACAAAAATTTCTTATAAAGTTCTATAAAAATACAAAGTATGACGGTTCTTTTTTCTGTAAGCTAGTTTCACCAAGAGCTATAAAAATATTTGTAGAAGTGTCTATAGTAGAAATTATTATAGAAATATTTGAACTTGCAGCGGTTTCCATGTGGTCACCCTCCCAAGTACTGGCCGCGCTCGATCCTGTTGGGTTTTCTTGATCGGACATTAACAAGTACTTTCAGCGTATGCTACGACCGCTCGTAGTTTTCAAGCTCTCATTACACTATTTCAAGTTTGTTTCTTTTGTGATTTACGTTCCCAATCATTAAACTGGTATAGAAATTGTTTTATTGTATAGAAATCCTACATATTTTATACGCTTTTTTTATTATTGATTCTGAACTGTGTAAATTAGGAAAACCGAAATCCTTTGTAACTTAGTAAAACTAGATTTAAGGAGAAAAAAAAGAGTATGTTGAAATAAAGAATTTATTCATTTATTCATTTACTTATTTATTTTGTTGGTGGCAGAGGTGCTATATTATTTACAGTTTAAAATAAAATTAGCTTCACAGCTTAAATTGTGTTAAGCTATTCATTTCAGATTTGTGTTTAAATACTCAATGTCTTCGATATTCGCAACACCACCTAGCATAAGGGTTCCCAGCAATAATACTGCAAAAGTTCGTGCACTTCCATGTAGTGGTCGGCCAGTGAATGAGATAAAACGGAAGCTCACCAGAATTTTATCTGATGATTTCCTACAGCAAAGTTGACTGAAGCTATCCAGCTGTGGTTATGCAGTGGTACACCATTAGCCAGCACTTCTCCATCGCTGTCAGCACCTATCTTGCTGTTGGCCGGCAATTCTTTCTTTGCTGGGAATGTTCAACGAATATCATTTTACGGGTGGGCGGGGGTGTTATTGGTAATTTTATTTAATTTGTAATTAATTAAATAAATTATAAATTTTACATTTTTAATGATTTTATATTTAAAAATTCATATAATTAAGGAACTCTGTAAGCTCTAATGATTATGTGCTTGGTGATAAGGAAATAAAATTGTTAGGAGTTGGGGCGAAGCGTGTTTTTACCAAGTGGAATCTAAAAATTGAATGCATAGAAAATAAGGGTTCGCGAGGCGATTCAGAATGGAAATGCGGAACAATTTCGTCTGGGATTGGCTTGGAATCGCGAAGCTATTACTGGAGGGGTTGGTAAGCGTTGTGAGCAGGGGGGGGGGGGGGCGGATCTCCCTAGTAACTCAAGAGAGGATTCAGATTTTTGAATGTTTTTTTTTAATATTGTTGAGAAAATTTTAAAAGTTGGTCAATATTAAATTTTGATATTGGCCGCTATTACATTTTTATATTTATTTATTTATACCTAAGTGAAGCAAGATCGCTAGTATCCGGTGTAGACTTTATTTGCACCACCTGGTCAGTTACCCGGCATGCGGAGATTCACTACAGAAACTTCCAGACCTCGGGAAGTGAAAACATATGCCACGAAAAAATAAATAAATAAAAAATAAACAAAATTACATTGACATAATAAAGTAGCCGCTGGAGCCCAACGCTCCTTCGCGACAAGCAGCAGTGGATTGATGTTGGAGATAAAAGTCCATTGAGGAAAGAAGAAAACTTGAAGATAATACCATGATTCAAGGGCTACATTGTCCGGATGGTATGAGCGCCGGAGACCTGCTCCTGTGCGACAAGGGGCACTAGGACTACCAGGGGCTCGATAAATGTTCTAACGCGACAACGGGCGAGTCTCAGGATTGCAGATGCAGAGCAGCTAGGAGGTAGGATTGGTCAAGTCCACCTGAAAGCGAAAAATAGTAGTCTGGCGGAGTCGTCTTGGGCAGGATAAGATATTTCTGAGCCAAGTATCTGGGCGAGGTTTGGGTACTTGTGCAAGGCCTCTATGAATGTGCAGAAGAAATAGTAATGATCTGGGGATCCAAAAGCCCCATGCTCGCAGATGCCCGTGCCAGAGCGTTTGACATATTTTATGCATGTCCTGAATGGACCATGACCAGAGCAGTGTTGCCAGTGCACTACTTTTTTAAAATTCAGATTTCCTGACTTGTACCACTTTTTTGAAATGGTAAAATTCGTCCTATTTAATGACATATTAATTATGGCAAAAACAAGGTGAATTTCACCATTTCAAAAAAGAGGTGTCAGATAAGAAATCTGAATTTAAAAAAAGTTGCCCACTGGCAACACTGGACCGGAGAGGAAAGCTGATGTGGGAGAGGAGAAAGCTAAGAGATTACACGAGACTTTGGGGATTAGGGAATAGGTGTGCCTGCCTTTATTTGAGACATCCCAGTAGAGTTGCCAGTCTGAAAAAATGCTCCTTTTATGGATGCGGCGAACATGGGATGGGGGAACAGGAAGGGCGAAATCTGTGTTTGGACGTGAGGTGGCCCCCTTGCCAAAATCTTTGTGCTACGTGGTAAATAGGAATTTCAACCTGTTATTTTTAATCCTTAACGGCTGTCAGCGCTCTCACAGACCGTTCTCATTTTTATATGCGTTCATAATTATATAAATACGTTGCACCTATAGTCGTTCGGCCCGTCTGTCTGTCTGTCCGTCCGCATATAACAGAGCAAAAACTACCCAACCGAATGATTCAAAATTTTAAATATGTAATTGTTGCAAAATTTTGTCCAGACATTTCAAATTCTGCGAAAATCGGATGTATAGTTTAATTACAGGAACAGTAAAAAGTTTTCCGTAAAATGACGGCTAATGGGAAAAATTATTTCAAGTGCACTTTAATGATGTTACAGACTTTCGAACAGAAGGAAATTTATGAAGTGCGCTAAAATATACATTCAGTACAATATGCGATGAAGAAAATATTTATAAAGTTAGTTATAGTACGAATGCACCTCATTTGCCACGTTTGACGACCAATTTCCAACTTGTTTTATTAATTTGAACAGTTTAACATGTAATTTTCAGATTAACTATAGATACTTGGGGAAATTTTGTTTCATTTGCATCTCTAGCACTATCGCTAGCGACTTTTGAATAACTGCATTTCAATTATAATGGTCCTGTACATAAAGTTTAGTTGAGAAACAGTATACTATAAATTAATTGAGACTTTTATTCATCTTTCCATACAGTCTCAGATATTGCTCACAGTAGCTATATGCGACAATTTCTGTCACCAAAATTAAGGGGGCACATAACAATCAAACCATCGTATTTTTCAAATTACCAAAACACAAATAATATGCAATTCAGATATTGTTTTCCATTTCTGCCTAAAGTATATACTCCTAACTATATTATCCAGAAAAATAAATGTCGTCTATACGAAGTTAATATTTAAATTTTAAATTTAAACATTCATTTCATTAATGCTTGAATTAAAATCATTAAGTGCTGCGCGCATGATAAAACTTTAAATTATGCAAATATAAAGCCTTTATGGAACAAAATAGGATCATAACACACCTACTTCTAAATTAAAACCAAAATATACACAAAAAGTTTTGTTTAAAATTGAATTTTAGCAAAAAATAAGAAAAAAAAATCAAAATTTTTTTCAAGTGTTTGAACTACAAAAACATAAGAATACAAAATATGTTATTTCTTTAGTACGCATATTTGGAACCGCATATTTGGTTAATTTGCTTTTAATCTGTAGCCTACATAGTTTGAAAGTAACAGTGTGCACAAACTGCAAATTTACTAATCTGAGAAAAGGCGTTTTACAATTTCAATATCTGCGGACCTTCAAATATACTACCGTCTATAAATGATTATCCTTCTATATATATATAAAAAAGTAAAGCTTTGGAAATGGACCAATGGAAATCTGCGTAGATACCGTGAAACGCATCTGATTGGTCAGAGATTTCTGATGCTATATTGGGGGATACCCAGAGGGGGGAACCCGGAACACTCGCCAAACGTTGTCGCCAACTTGGCGATATATTACCAAATTTGGCGAGTAAAATAAGTCGCATAAAGTGACGCCAACTTGGCGCCATTTCCAGTATTTCGCTAAACTTCCATAGACTCCCATTGAAATCCAATAGGGTTTACTTGCTTGCAAAAAATCAACATATTAAGATATTTCAATGCAACAAAATCGAATATTAGATTATGAATAGAGCTTAATTGAACTATTTATATTATTTTTAAGCACAAACACTAACTATGTACAATATTCGTAAAACTATATATATATATATATATTAGGGTGGAACTAAAAAACGAAGTTTCGAATTTTATATTCTAATAGTGATTATTGTTTTCCTTTTTAACTCCATAAAAAGAAAATATTTTTCTTTTAATTTTAAAATGATATTTTACGGTTCCTCAAAGCGCCTGATTTTCCATAAAAAACGAAAAAAAGCCAATAATTGCATGAAAAGTTTTTTAAGCTTATTGTTAAATTTATATTTTGCAAAATTAAATTAATTAAGTGTTAATGTCCTGTAATAAAGAGAATAATTTAGTTTGAGTGCCTTAGGAAAGTTAGCCCCACGTTATTTGACTTTTGTAGAAGCCAGCGTCGTGGGCGTTGGCTTTCATTGTCTCTGATTTATTTGGCTGCGACACATAACAAGTTAGTCCAATTTAACGGGTGTTAACAGTTTCTTTAATTATTTTTCGATAAACATTCGGTGTCAAAAGTGACAAAGTCTATTAACGTACCTAAATCTAGATAATTGTTGAAGTGTCCTGTATTTCGTGAACCAAAACAATTAACATTAGATTGTCATCTTTGACGAACATATGAAGAAGTTATGAAACATTATTTTTGGGTTCAATTTAACTTAAAATCTGACAACTGGAATCTGGTACACACTATTTCTGAAATATCTAAAGCTGTTGATGATTCAATTAAAAGTGTATTGCTGAGACCTTCAATTCCAACGGTTTCTGATACGCAAATCATAAAAAATGATTAGAGACTAGTGCGAGAAATGTCAAAATTTGAAGAAAAATATTAAGATTAGAATGAATAATCCCACATCCAATATAAAATTGCAAAATGTTAGGTAATCCTGTAAAAAACATTTCTTTGTGTAAAAGCACTAAATATTATCGTGTATCAGAACAAGAACGTCACTTTCTCAAAGACCAAAGAGAAATGGGGTGATGACAATAGGATCAATAGATATAAAAACTACAAAAAATGTGTAGCAAGACTGGAAATGGAAATATCAAGGAAAAAAGTTATTTTAAAACAAAAAAATGATGTTTTGATTGAATGATTGTCAAGTGTAAAAAACAGTTCGGAAGGAAATGGTTCAATCGGTTGTTTTTCTAAACCTGAATTTGATAATCAACACGATGAAAGAACCAGAGTATTAGACAGAACTGCAAATATAATTGCAAATGGCACCTTAGAAGATATGGGTATTTCTGATGATAATAAAGACACGGTAACTGAAAAAAGGACTTGAAGATGACTAAGAGAAAAGAAAAGGAAGAATTTGAAAGAACAAGAAAGACGAAATGAGTTAATTTTAGAAGGTTAGTATTTTTATGGCAGAAAGGATAATGCTATGATAACTGAAGCAGAGGGAAAAAAGTATAAAGAATCATTAAAGACGAACATCTGGTCTCAGTTCAAAAACCAGGATAAAAATATATTGGTCATATTTCATTGACATCTTCTTCTTATATTAATATAGCCACTGCAATTTTGGTGTATTTTCATAATAATAATACAGACATTTCAAGTTTGAGAGTTATTAGGTGAAACAGAAACGCCTTTGATGCACGATGCAAATCTGGAGTTGTTAAAACATCGGAAGCAATACCCTAAAAACTTTATAATGGATAATTTTATTATTACATGCAAATGAACTTTTTTCTTAGATACTTATTTCAACATCTTGCTGAAAAACTACGGGTACAAAAGGATTTTCTGGACCAGTAAGAAAGCGACTTGAAAAAATGCGAACATATTGAAATTATAGACTATAAAAACATTGATCCTATCTTGACGGTCTGATCGGATGAAGAACTTAAAAAAAGTACAAACAGGGGATACACCTGAATTTTAGATTTTCCTTGTCATACTCAAACAGTGGAAACGTGTGTCAAAATTGTCCCGCGAGCTGCGTCAACCGTCTTTAAATATTAAGCAAAAGACGGCTTAATCTTGGGAAAGTTGAATTCCCACAATGTAATGACAAAGTTTGCCTAAAAAGACAGTAGGTTGAATATCCAATTTAATTAATTCATAACAAAGGGAGGTAAGGAGGGTGGAAGTCGATATTTAACCACCTCCTCGTGGTGACTTCTGGATAGTATTTGCTAAATAAAAGTAGATATGAGCTAACAGCTACGTTGTTTACTTTCAGTTACTTTATACAGAAATTTCAAAACTTTGACCTCCTTGAGGAACCGGAAAACAACTTAATTTAAAAAAACCTTTTCAGCCAAAAGTTTAGACATCCAAAAAGGAAAAAAGTTTTCACTATTACACATTAAAATAAAAGTTTTTTTTTTACCCTATACTTAAGTTCCACCCTAATATATATATATACAGTCGACGCTCGTTTTTACGAACCTGTAGGGAACACTAAAATAGTTCGTAAAATAGAAAGTTCGTAAAATAGAAAAACACCAAAAATGATATGAATACGTACGTTATTCTTATCTAATTTTATCAAACTGCCCCCTCTTCATAGATGAAGCAGTATTTCAAGATTATTTATTATTTAATAAAGTTATACATATACAAGAAATAAAGGCAAATTTATACACAAAAGATAATTTTAGTACACTGAAACATGCTTTGAAAATATTACATATGAAAACACAGACTGGATTAGTTCATAGTAGGTGAAAATACATAGATGAAAACATAGATAAAAAATTAGGAATGGAAATAATCACTTATCTTTTTTTTTAAATCACATTTTGGAAAATATATGTTTCCATTTTAACTATGCTTGAAATCCTTTCACAGTTATTGTTCCCTTCAAAAAGGTGCCTTAGTCCTGACAATCGCTACTTGAAATTGTTGCTATGCCCTCTCCCTCCGAAAGAGATTGGGAAAAACAACACATTCTTGAAATGCACCTGATGTCTCATTGCACCTGTTGTGAGTTTAATTGACGTAACACTGCGTTCAGATATTTTTAAAAAATGCAGAAGTATGAAAACTGAGTTCGTAAAAAAGAGATTTTCATAATCCGTAGTTCGTAAATGGGACGAAATATTACATTGATTCTATGGGAGTGTATTCGGGACCACTCTATAGTTCGTAAAATCGCAAGTGTTCGTGAAAAAGAGGTTCGTAAAAACGAGCGTCTACTGTATATATATAATTTTACACATATATGTTGACGGAGAAAAGGCGGCGAAGTGAAAATTTCAGAGGAGAGGAGATTTATATGATAAGATATTTATTGTAAATACAAATTAGCGACTTCATTACAAAGATAATGAAAAAAAATCCAAATAACTTTAATAAATTTGTTACTTTTTAAATTTAACATATTTTTTAAATTTACAAAATTTTTAATTTTAAAATTTTCTATTAATTTATAATTTTATTTAATTATAATTTTATTTAATTTGTAATTAATTAAATAAATTATAAATGTTACATTTTTAATGATTTTATATTTAAAAATTCATATAATTATGGAACTCTGTAAGCTCTAATGATTATGTGCTTGGAGATAAGGAAATAAAATTGTCAGGAGTTGGGGCGAAGCGTGTTTATACCAAGTGGAATCTAAAAATTGAATGCATAGAAAATAAGGGATCGCGAGGCGATTCAGAATGGAAATGCGAAACAATTTCGTCTGGGGTTGTCTTGGAATCGCGAAACTATTACGCGAGGGGTTGGTAAGCGTAGCGAGCAGGGAGGGTGGTTGCGGATCCCCCCTAGTAACTCAAGAAATGATGCAGATTTTTGAATGTTTTTTTTTTTTTTTAAATATTGTTGAGAAAATTTTAAAAGATTCAGAATAAAAATAAAACTGAAAACTGATTTTTTTTGAAAATTTAAAAAACATGTGCTTCCAAAGGTTAAAATGTTCCATGCAATTAAAATTTTAGTTCTAATTTTTCAATACCTCTAATGGATAATCTTGATACTTCCTGCGAGAAATCTATGCATCCGTTTTGGAATGTTATTTTATTGAGGTCCTCAAATTAGCAATAAGTTCTTTTAATAACGTGTGCAAATTTTTGTAAAAAATCAGTTTCATGCAAATTTTTTTTTCTCTTAAAAAATCATTAAATGTTATTAGCGGTCTCACAGACCGTTGCTTTTTGCAAGTTTCACAAGTTTAATTTGTAGTAAACAGTTTAATTTGTAATTTCCTATTTAACTATAGATATTAGCGAACTCGTGTTTCGTTTGCTCAGACCTAGTACCGTCGTTATAAAATTCTGAATAAGTGAATTTTAATTAGTATAGTCATATACACAAAGTTTAGTACAAAAACTATATCCTATAAGTTAATGGAACCTTTACTTCATCCTTCAATTAACCTCTTGGGGGGCAAGTAATTGTGTTTCTGTAATGTGGAATTCACACCGGAAATCGCAAAAATATTTATTGCAGAATAAAGAAAAGAAATTTTACGACGTTTTTTCCACCAAAGTTAGAAAAGAAAAATTTAATTAAAAATTTCTGGTGCCAATCTTCATTAACCCTCTCGCTGCGCAACCCGAGAGTTTCTCGGGCAGCGTAAGAGTAGCAAAATTTGCGCAACCCGAGATTTCATCGGGATGCATTTTTCCGTCTAATTAAACCTCCTTGATCCTTCCCACCAGTAACTTTTTATTGTAAATTTTGCCTTATCTAATCGGAGCATTTTTCCGATTAAATTAGGCGAAAATTTTTGTTTTGAAAAACCGGTGACAAAAGAATAAAAATTCTTAAAAGACGCCCGTCGCGAAGGAATTAAATATGCAATTTTTGAAGCTATTTTGATAAAACAATTACGCAGCGAGAGGGTTAATAGTAGGTGGGATAAAATATATCCCACTCCCCTTCAAGGGGTTTAGGCTAAACCCAACATACTTGCCAACATTCAACTAAACTTCCGTAAAATGTGAGTTACACTGACCCAGGTTATACGCGCTACTAACCAGAAAATTTATTTGATGTATCATTATACATTTAAATTCATGTTTCTCTATGAAATCTATTGGAATTAATTTCTTTAGTAAATTTCTGGTTCGAAATGTGTTTAACTTGGGTCAATTTAACTCACATTGTACGGAAGTTTAAGGAAAAGTTGGCAAGTATGGGTTAAGCTATCTTAGAGACCGCTCACAGTATTAACGTATTTTTTTTTTTCACAGCAGTTAAATGTTAACAGAAATCAACGCCTCGGAGCTCCAAATATGTCAATAAAATAGTAAAGCTTAGTCTGCCAAGTATTCCTTGATTTACGTCTGAAAAATACCCGTATTGCAATCAGTTTTGCAACAGTTATAAATGAATTTAACATTAGAAGTACTAAAAAATGATCATTCAAATTTTCTAAACTACTTAGCTGAATGACTTTCTATTTGGTATGCAATGGTAAAATTTACACAAAAGCCAAATATGATGCCGATATTAGGTGTTTGTATTGATTACAGTTCGGTACAATTTCAATATGAACACCACCCCCTAGGCTAAAAAAAAAAACTTTTTTAGACAATTTCCAGTCAAAATGCTATTTCCGTTTTTTTCCCCGGGAGAATTCAGTGATTAAAAGCATGGGGATTTCTACTTTTTCCTTGGCGATTGTACGCTGCTGAAACATTAAATGATAATACCCAGCAAAGAAAGGAACAGTGGGCCATCAGCTGGAAAAAAGATGGCAGCCAGAAGTGCTATCAGCGGTAAAGTGCAAGGGTGCCATTACTTGAACCTGTCGAAAAGTGTCCAAGCCGAATTCAGCTGGCCCATCAGTGATGGCCAACAGCATGCCAGCATTGGTATGCCATCACATTACTTCAATCCGGCACTTTTCCTGCAGTGCTAGTACCTATCCCATTGCTATTCCTTTGCTGGCCCAACACTTTCCCTTACAAAAATTTCTTATAGAATTCTATAAAAAGCAAAGTACTATATAATTATGGTTCTTTTTTCTATAAGCTAGTTTCACCAAGAGCTATAGAAACATATGTAGCAGTGTCTATGATAGAAATGTCTATAGAAATATTTATAGAAATATTTCAACTGTATGTGGTCACCCTCCCAAGTACTGACCGCGCTCGATGCTGCTTGGTTTTCGTGATCGGACATGAACAAGTGCTTTCAGCGTGCGCTACGATTGCTCGTAGTTTTCTAGCTCTCATTACACTATTTCAAGTTTGTTTCTGTTGTGATTTACGTTCCCAGTCATTAAACTGGTATAGAAATTATTCTATTGTCTAGAAATCCTATGTATTTTATACGCTTTTTTTATTACTGATTCTGAACTGCGTAAATTATGAAAACCGAAATCCTTTAAACCTAATAAAACCAGATTTAAGGAGAAAAAAAATTGGTGCGTTGAAATAAAGAATTTATTTATTTACTCATTTACTTATTTATTTTGTTGGTGGCAGTGGTGCTATATTTTTTACAGTTTCAAAAAAAAAAAAATAGCTTCACAGCTTAAATTGTGTTAAGATATTCATTTCAGATTTGTGTTCAAATACTCAATGTCTTTGATATTCGTAGCGCCACCTAGCGTAAGGGTTCCCAGCAATAATACTGCAAAAGTTCGTGCACTTCCATGTAGTGGTGGGCAAGCGCATGAGATAAAATGGATGCCCAGCAGAATTACATCTGATGATTTCCAACAGCAAAGTTCACTGAAGCTGTCCAGCAATGGTCATGCAGTGGTAGACCATCCGACAGCACTTCTCCATCATTACCAGCACCTATCTTGCTGCCGGCCAGCAATTTCCTCTTTGCTGGGTACATCTAACTGAATGAAATAATCCAAATATCTCGTATGAAAATGCAGTTATTCAATTTATTCATACAAACATTTATTCATTCCAAAATGATATATTAAATGTAATTAAATTATTATTAACTTTTGATCATTTCATAAAATTACTCGAGTTAATTAATTTCAAGGTTATAATGCCATTTGATTGCATTTTATTTATTTCAAAATCAGTAAATTAATCACGTTTCGGTTTCTATTCTGTCTGTTTATTGTTGAGGATATTAATTGAAATTATTAAATAAGCCTCGCATACATTTCGCAATGTGCTACTTTAGCGTAGATTTATAGATAATTATAAATTTACAATACTATATTTTTATTAATTGTTTTAGCATAAATATTAATTAATAATGTGTTTAAATTCGTTTTAGATTTCAAATACATTTTGATAATGCAGATTAATCAAAATATTGTTGAAAATGTAAAAAAATGGTATCTTTCTATCATGGTAAAATATTTCATTTCAAATATAGGCCTTTGCTCTGCTTTTACTGTGGACAACAAAATACACCATTTTGAACATTTTTACTTTCTTCTACCTTAAAAAAAAAAAAAAAAAAAAAAAAAAAAAAGTATTGGATTTGTGAAATATTTCAACTTCCGGTTTTCGTTGCATTTATACGTTTTGGAAGGTGCTGAACACGATTTGATGGTTTCTAGAAAATGTCTGTCTGTCACTCTGTGAGTCTGTATGCGACAAAAATTTTGTGGACGCTCTATCTCAAGAACTAATGCACAGAATTTCACAAAACTTTCGATTCAGTTAGACCTTGATATAAAATTGTGCTGATTACTTTTTGGTGTAAATAGCCCAACAAGTGACGCCGCTATGCTGCATTTTTCACGATTTCCGCAATAGCTATATTTCAAGAACTACTACACGGATTTTCATAAAACTTAAGATTCAGTTAGTTCCTGATATAAATTGATTCCGATATGTTTTTGGAGTAAATTACCCAAAAGGTGCCACTGCTATGCAGATCTTTTCACGATTTCCGCAATAGCTCTATCTCAAAAACTAATGCACGGATTTTCATCAAACTTCAGATTCAATTAGAAATTGACTTGTTGATGATTAGATTTTGGTGTAAATCTCCTAAACGGCGACGCTGCTGTGCTGCATTTATCAGGAAGTAATAGCATGTATGAGATAGAAGAAAATTTCACATTGCATGGATTTTCATCAAACTTCAGATTCAGTTAGTCCATGATATAATTTGATGCTGATTACTTTTTGGTGGAAATCGCCCAACAGGTGGCGCTGCTATGCTGCATTATTCATGATTATTTCAATAGCTCTATCTCAAGAACAAACGCACGAATTTTCATCAAACTGCAGATTCAATTAGTCCCTGATGTAAATTAGAGCTGTTTAATTTTTGGCGTAAATCTCCCAATAGGTGGCGTTGCTATGCTGCATTTTTCAAGATTCTCGCAGTAGCTGTATCTCAAGAACTAATGCATGAATTTTCATCAATCTTCAGATTCAGTTACTCCCTGGTATAAATTGGTCTTAATTAGTTTTTGGTGTAAATCGCCCAACAGGTGGCGCTGCTATGCAGAATTTTTTGAAATTTCCGCTCTATCTCAAAAACTAATGCACGGATTTTCATCAAACTTCACATTCAGTTAGAAGTTGACAAAAGTTGTTGATAATTAGATTTTGGTGTAAATCATCTAACCGGTGACTTTGATATGCTGCATTTTTCAGGAAGTATTAACATGTATGAGATAGAAGAAAGTTTTGAGACTGCCACATCCAACTAGTTTTTAAAGCTATAGAATTTGTATATAAATTAGTAAAATATTATGATAGGAAAAGGTAAACAACTGACGTCGATTTACATAGAGTTAATTAGATTCATTTGTGCCGAAAGACAGGTTTTTGCAAAATAAACTTCTGTTCGTAAATTGCCATTTCGGAAATTTGAAGTGTTTAAAAAAAGTATTTACATTAACAATCCATTTTTTTTTAAATCATTGCCTAGGAACGGTGACTTTTGCAGCCTCCGCTAATTTTATAAAATAATTTTTATGACAAATTACTACAAGAATTACAAATAAAAACTTGGCACGAAGCGGGTTTCTGTGACGTTTCTAAGGGAAATGTAAAATGAAAATTTTCCTAAGAAAACGCGGAGTTAAAAGTTTTGATTTAGTCTCTATAAAAAGAGACCTCTCCGAGGCACGGGTATCTTCAGAAAGGCACTTTAGCGGGGCTGACGTAGTGGGCTACTGTGGTTGAAAGTCATGTGACAGTCGTGGTCTTACCTAATGCGCACTGACGCGCAGCAAAGCAATTCGATTACTTTGTTTTTTAACTGTTGTGTATTTATTACCCTCTTATTAAATGCTAGAAAGAAGCGCAATTTTCATTGCGATTGTGATAATTTATTGTTTTATTGTGAAACTGATATCATTTAATAACGTTTCATGGATAAATTATGATGAGATCCTGGCTGCATTAAA
This sequence comes from Maratus speciosus, assembly GCA_963932465.1. NCBI lineage: Eukaryota > Metazoa > Arthropoda > Arachnida > Araneae > Salticidae > Maratus > Maratus speciosus. The sequence goes on along the minus strand of OZ010791.1, from coordinate 609,042,711 downwards.
TACATAAATTGAATGTAAGTATTAACCATTTTTACGTTTTAGAACTGTGCATTGATATGATTGTGTAAGTTTTGTGTGCTTTAAATATACGTAAAAAGCGTTTATTTTAAATGAATTTATCATTTCCTACACTATTTATTTTAAATGAATTTGCCTTTTCCTGCACTATTTATTCAAAAAGTTGTTCACTTATTAATATAAGCAATATAGGATCAAAATTATTCTCAAGCTCGTGTTATTTTGTGTTCAATAAGTAGATTAGTATACCAATGATATTAATACATCCTGATTTTAATATTATACATTAAAATAATCATTATTAAGAAGTCTGTGTAAAATTTTGTATTTACCATGATTTCTAGAGTACAAAGACCTCGGTTGATTTTTATATGTTTATACATTTTTTGCTTTCGATAACATTATAATTGTATCACAATATTAAAATATTTATTTGCTTAAAAGACGTCATAAAAACACATTAAAAGTAAATTAAAAATGTATATTTACATGTTTCAACTCTTTTACTGAGTCGTCATCAGAATGTATAACAGAATGATCGACAGCCGCGGAGAGCGGCCTCTTTTCGTCCGCAGCCCTATATTCTTCTACTTATTCCGACTCTTTTGCGGAACAAATAAGTTCGATCTGGTGTGAATCAATAAGTATTAAAAGAACTTCTTAAAACACCATCAAAAACTTTTAAATGCGCTAGAATGAAAATGCGTATGAAAGCAGCAGCAAGACTTCCGTCTTGCTGCTGTTTCATAGTAGAAGCACGTCTTCCTTGCGCCTGACGAAGAAAGACTCAGATCTTTCGAAAGGCCTGGCGCATTTAAAAGTTTTTGATGGTGTTTTAAGAAGTTTTTTTAATACTTCTCTTTCGGAAGGTAGGTTCGTAGGTCCCCAGCCATGTCCCGAGTAAAAGATACTCTAGCGAAAGCCACATTGAAAAAAAAAATCAAAAATTGGAACCGGACAAATTTAAAAGGGAAATTGCACAAATTAAAGACACCGAAAAGCGGGAAAGTAGGGCTTGGGACGATGAAGCTACCGAACAACCCAGCTGCTTCGAGCTTATTATTCGAGCAAATCATTTTGCGGAAGCCAGTTCGAAAAAAAAAAAAAAATGAAAAAAATCGAAAATTGATACGGGACAAATTTAAAAGGAAAATTGCACAAATTAAAGACACCGAAAATCGGAAAGGTTGAGCTTGGGTCTCTGAAGCTACCGAACGACCCCTGCTGCGTGGAGCTTATTATTAGTCTCGGTCGGCGCTTGAGGGTGGGTGGGCCGACCGCCGCGTCGAGCGATCTATTTTCGTCCGCAGCTCTTTATTCAACTCTTATTCCGACTCATCTGAGGAAACCAGTTTGAAAAAAAAAAAAAAAAAAAAAAAAAAAAAAAAAAAAAAAAGAAAGAAATCGAAAATTGAAACCGGACAAATTTAAAAGGAATATTGCACAAATTAAAGACACCGAAAAGCGGAAAGGTTGAGCTTGGGGCCCTGAAGCTACCGAACGACTCCTGCTTAGTCGAGCTTATTATTAGTCTCTGTCGGCGGTTGAGGGTGGTTGGGCCAACCGCCGCGGTGAGCGACCTATTTTCGTCCGCAGCTCTTTATTCTACTCTAGAGGTCTGCACGGGCCCGGGCTTGGCCCAAGACCCGTACCCGGCCCGGCGAAATGAAGGTGAATTTTCCAACGGGCCGGGCCGACAGACAAAATAAACTGGCCGGGCCGGCAAAAGAATTGAACGGGCCTGCAGGGCCAGGCCGGGCCGATAAAAAAAATTAATCGGGCCTTTCGGCCCGATATAAGAATTCAAGCGAAGCAGATAAAATTCGAGCCATTTTCAATGAATATGATTTTCTCGAGAAGTATAAGTGTGCGTCACGAGCCCATGCGAGTTTAACAACATCAATACAGATGTGTGACATGTCCATCGTAGAGATCGGCATCGTACAGTTACAAGATGTCTGATTACGGGTTTAATTTTTTTTTTCAGCAGACTCGTGCTGGGACGGAACTGGTCTTAATCGATCTCAGGATGTGTAGGACAGGCATTATGTTTTGTAAATGTATTAATAGTGATAATGAACTTCTGTTAACAGTATCTTTGGAAATATACCTTAAGGGGTTCTCATATTCACTGCTCAACAATGCGAAACTTTCACACACATTTTTTGACTCATTTTTAACTATAAAGGCATAAAATTCACAGACCTGACTATTGAAGGCATTTGGAAGCGAATAGCTTTCTCCGTATTTGATAAATTACTTACAGAGATAACAGAGATTCTTGTCATGTGACTGTACGTTTTTCTCCTTTCCTGTGCTATCGCTTCCGGAAATTCGATTCATAACGCTACCTTTGACAGTATTGTCAGAGAAAGATATATTGCTTTTATCTATGAAAAAGACGGCATAGTTCCTGAATAAGAATACCTGCCAATCTTACGCATTTCCGAAAAGAAATGAATTCTCAAATGTGTCGAAATGTAACTTCTTTCGATTTGAGAAAAGCCTTAAAAATGAGAGAAATATTTTCGCAAATCTACTTTTTATCGTACAGCTTCAAAAGGTATCATGTTTTTAATCCTTTATTCTGAACTACATTAACTTTTTAATGAATCCTTATTGGAATTTCGAAATGTCTGTAGAGACGATAACTAAAACACTGTGTAATCGTTAATGTTTACTATTGTGTGGCTTCTGCTTTGCGAACACATAGTAATCTAAAATATACTGTAAAATTTTCCCATAAATATGTAAGTAGTATTCATTAAAAGAATCTTAATTGTATATCGAGAAAAAAGGGATTTTTTTTGTAGAAATTGAATCGGGCCGGCCTGTTTTCACTAATTTTTGTACGGGCCGGGCCAAGATACATTTCGTTCGTGCCGGGCCGGGCCCGTGCAGACCTCTATTCTATTCTTATTCCGAATCTTTTGCGGAAGCCAGTTTAAAAAAAAAAAAAAAAAAAAGAAAGAAAGAAATCGAAAATTGAAACCGGACAAATTTAAAAGGAAAATTTCACAAATTAAAGACACCGAAAAGCGGAAAGGTTCAGCTTGGGGCCCTGAAGCTACCAAACGACTCCTGCTTCGTCGAGCTTATTATTAGTTATTATTAATTACATAATATTATTAATTACAAATGCATATGAAAAATGGAAAAAAATCATAGAATATAAACAAGTGATCATATAACGCGCCCTACATTTTCGCGATTGCTCGTGTTCCCTCTATGTCGCCATGCCGTAAGTTGTCCAACCATTCAACCCATAAATTCGGGATACGAAAAGATAATGTATCGTTACAAATTCCTGAAACTCTTAAATAAATTTCAATGGACTCTCTAATAAATAATTGTAAATAAAAATTAGACCTGTAGATTATTTTACTCTCGTTAAAAAGTATGTGAACATACTTTTTAACGAGAGTAAAATAATCTACAGGTCTAATTTTTATTTACAATTATTTATTAGAGAGTCCATTGAAATTTATTTAAGAGTTTCAGGAATTTGTAACGATACATTATCTTTTCGTATCCCGAATTTATGGGTTGAATGGTTGGACAACTTACGGCATGGCGACATAGAGGGAACACGAGCAATCGCGAAAATTATATTTAATACTACGTATCTATGAATGATTAGGCAGCTGTTTTTTTTTCGATGTTCTTGAATGACTGCATCTTTTTGCTGCATTTGTGCATTATTTCGCGATAGTGATATACTATGCATGCTTTACTGTAGATGTTTAAGAGTAGATCGTAAATGTGGAGTTCTTAAGCGGATGCGAATGACGTAATTTTACATATAGTAAAACGTGTGCTTTAAGTCGTAAAATTGAAATATGTTTTGTACTGCAGTAGAGTCTTGCTTAATCGAGTTATTTTCTTCTGATGGACTGGTGGTTTCTGTTATTATGAAACAGCCATTATAAATGAAGCGTTGGGTGAAGATGAAAGACTAGCCGTAAAAAGTTAGAACTCTGATTTTCTGGTCAGAACGGGGGAAAAAATGGCCCTAATTTTTTTTTTTATCAGTCCATCAGAAGAAAATGAAGTAATGGAAATGCGGGGGGCGACACTAAATTCTGAAAAAGCACAACTCGTTTTCTCTAGTTGTTTTTGATTTATTTTTTAATTTACTTTTTATTTTTATTTTTCTCTTTCTTTCAACAATCTTTTATTTTCTAACCCAATAATTTAAAATTGTGCTGTAGCTTTAAAATTTTTATATGTTAAATAAATAATTTTTATGTACTGTCGTGGAAAAAAAAAAGTAAACACCCCCTACTAACTCTTCAACAAATCATACTAGACGAAAGTTACTGGTACCGAACGATTGGAAATAAATTCTACTTTTAAATGATGTTTATAAAATTTTCTTAGGGGGTCATCTACATATTAAAACGAATCCAAACTTCATTTTTTTTTCAATGGCAATACGCAATTTTAACGAGATATTTCAAATCTTCGGTTCAAACTATGCCTAGACACCAAATTTCAAGTCATTTGAATGATAAGTTTTTGAATTATAAACATTCAAAATTTAGTGTTTCTAATGTTAAATTAAATTTTCATATTTTTATTTATATCTCATGAAATTATGCTCCTAATGTGCTAATTTTTTTTGTAGCAATAATACTAAAATACCCAAACATAAATAGGCTGAATTTGCAATTTTTATAATTTTATGATATGAATTATGAATTATGAATTATGAAATTAATATTCGAAAAAATTATGAATTACAACCTACAATTTTTTTGATGGATTTAGATTTATTAAGTCCTGCTTTATGGAAAACCAAAATTTCACATTTTTCTTCCAAGTAGTTTTCAAATTATGCTTAAAAAACGGCAAATTGATGGTTTAAGGGACCGTCTATGATGGAAGTGAGTAGACATTTTGAAATTTATTCTGCTGTAGTGTAATCTAACAGGCTTCATTGACTCCTTGAGTGGCGCTTAAAGTGATTTGATCAAGAAAGGGGCTCTCTCGGTTAACAATCGAGTACGGAACTTCAATTTGGATACAGCCCTTAACCCTTAAATGCCTGACTTTTCAAAAATCATTGTAATAATGTTTTTCGGCTTTCATTTTTTAAATAAATCATGGGAAAAATACTTTAAAAAATCATATTTTGTTTTAAGTATAGTTTACGGCTAAAAAACAGTTTGTTACTAATCGGCAATACTGGTGTTTAATTGAAAAAATAATTTCCCTTGATAAAATTCTATAATATTAAACACACAAGAATTTTAGGAACTATAATAAGAAATACATTTTACTTGCTCACTGCAGGTCAAAATAGGGTATTTCGCAAGCTTCCAAACAAAACAAAAAGAACAAGTAGCAACATTTGAAAAAATAAATTTATCTTTATTCTTAAACAGCACAGGTGTTGCCATCTAAATGTTGAAAATCGATTTAATAATATTTTCAGAATGTATTTTATTGGCAACGTTAGGCATTATAGCTTCAATATTATTCCAATAGTATTTTAAAGCCTAAATTGTGTATGTTGCTGAAAAGCAACACCAGGCATTTAAGGTTTAAAATACGCTCATTTTAAAATAATTAATTTCTCGGAAACGTATGCTACGAATTGCATAAAAACTCGTTTTTAGGCTAATTGAAGAGTGTAGAGTTCATTTATGCTGTCAGAATTGTGTACTGCCATTGAAAAAAACAAAGTTTGGGTTCGTTTTAATAGGTAGATGGCCCCCTAAGCAAATTTTATATGCATCATTTACAAGTAGACTTTATTTCCAATCGTTCGGTACCAGTAACTTTCTTCTACGATAATTTGTTGAAGAGTTAGTAGGGGGTGTTTACTTTTTTTTTTTCCCACGACTGTACTATGTTAAATCTCGGTGTATTTATAATGATTATTTCAATGGTATAAGGATCTCAATTGATTTTTTTTCCCTTTTGAAAACATTATACCTTTTTACAATTTATTTTATTTAATATACTTCAAATATGCCAGTGTTTTGAAAAGTTTTTATAAGATTCGACAGTCATAATTCCGCTGCTTGGAAAGCAACGAATTTTATAAAATTAAAGGTTGAGTTTGATGTGATCGTAATCTAAAGCCGATACAATAATGTATTTTCATTGATTTTAACACAATTATTTTAATTGGTAAATAAATCATATGAATTGTAATTTTCCAATTGCGGAAAAAAGTGCCAAAGCCAAGTTTTGAACTAGTGACTTTTTCCTTAAGCTGCCAATGCTCTGTTTTGATATATCCTGGTTCCTGGACAAAGTTGGCGCCCACAATTCACTCGCTTAACTTTATCATGAGAGAATCTTGTTTGTTATCTGAAACAGTTCAAACTTATTACCAGGTGATGGGACTCTAAATAAACGCTGGATGCATAATTACACTTGATTAACTTGGAGTTCAATTGTTTTTGCTCTTCTCAAAATGTTACCTGAACGAATTGTGGCCGCCAGGTTTGTACAGGATAGCTCAGTTAGCAGGGCATTGGCAGCTTAAGCCAAAGTCCCTGATTCAAATTTTGGTCAGGATACTTGTTTACTTAGTTATAAAATTATAACTCAATAATCTGCTTCGTAAATTGATTTGTTTATAAGAAATAAATTGTTTTGTTCAAAACTGTCGAGGAATTCTTAGCCAAGTGCAGGGAAGGGGCCGGCACCTGGAAAATCTAAAATCCGGTACAATGAAGCTATGGATGTATGGATGAGATGCCAGATGACAGGTTCTAGAAACCGGCAAAGGCCCAATAAATGCGTATATATTTTTTAAATAGTAATTTTAATAGTTTAACAATTTTGCATATTCTATAGCTTTTATATTAACTCATTTGTACCTAGCGTCCCATTTACGACGTTTCAAATTTTAATGAATAAGTATATTTTTCTTCTCCTTTATAATATGAAAATTATATGAATTAATTGTCTATAAATGTCTTTACCTATAACCGAGAGATGACAGCATAAGGTGGATATTTATTTGCTTAAATGAAAGCTTTCTTCGGTGTTTAGAAATTTTTAATTTTCAAGATGGCGAAATGTAAAAAGTAAGTTTATTTGTAGTTTTTCTATCAAGAATCCAAAAATGCAAGTCATAATCTTAACTTGTAGGCTTTTTTAAAATACGTATTTTTATAAATTGCGAAATTAAATGTTCAAGCCTATTTTTTATGCATGTTTGTAACTTACAAAATATAGGGTTCTAGGCACAAATGGGCACATATTTTTGTTGGACATTTAGGAGAAAGTTATTTATGTAATCTCCTTTTGAAGATATTTATGAAATAAATTGTTTTTAAGTCAGCAATACGATTATTCTTATTTTATTATTAATAATAGTTATAACGTTATTAGTCTCTATAAAGAAATAAATAAATAAATAAATATATATATATGTTTGTAGTTCATAAAAATACTAATTATCGTACATAATATACAATTCAAAAACTTTTTAAGTATAAATATAGACCAAAAATATAATTATGCATATTATTCTACTAGAAATACTCATATGTAGTTTTTTTTTTCTTTTTTACATTTTATTAAATAAATACAAAAAAAAAATTAAACGTAATTTTTTTTAGTATTTTTCCAGTTCATTTTGCAATATTTTAAAGCGATTTTACCAAAACATTTGAGATAACCAAAATTCAGGCAGAAATGGGTTAAGAGTGTTCACAGATTTTAACTTTCAGTAATGCACTTCTTTCTCAAAAATTTCTGAAATCATTTTTATCTCAAGGTGATGGAACTTACAGGCTGCGAAACATGAAAATTTCAGGCTATAAGTATGAAGAATTGAACATGTTTAATTTTCATTTAGTCATAAATACATTCTTGAAGTATAATTGTTTATCCACTGATTATTACCTTTCAGTGATTAGCATATCTTTAAAATTGGCTTAAAATGTTATGCATTGCTATATTTTCTGAAAGATCGCATGCATTTGTTAGAAATTCAGACACAGTGTTTGTTTTCTTGTATCTTCATTAGATTAGCAAATGTTTACATTTACGAATGAAAATGCTTTTGTAAATAATAAGTTAGAAAGTAATATTTTTCTTTTATGAATGATTGCTTTTTATTTCATTTATACCGATTATTAATTTCAATATGTATCTGAGATCCCACGTTTTTGTTTGTAAAAAAAGCACTTTTATTTTTTTTTTATTGCTGCTAAATCTACTGACAACGTAACTGAAATAGAATTAAAAAAAAAAAAAAAAAAAAAAAAAAAAAAACGAATTCGCAGAAAACATATAGTAAAACCTCTAAATATCGAACAGCTCTAGATTGCGGAGTTTATTCACTATTTCGAAATGCCTGTTATTCAGAGGTAAAAAAAAAAAAAAAAAAAAAAAAAAAAAAAAAAAAAAATACAAATAGCAAATAGCAAATAGCAAATAGCAAATAGAAAATAGATATTATTGATTGAAAAAGTGTTCGCTAAATAGAGGTGAACGCTAATCGGGAATGTTTAGTATGAAGGTTTTACTGTAATATATTTTGTGTTCCAAAGGTTCAAAAGTTAACAACGGAAATTTCGAAAGTGGGAAGGGGATTTAATTTTTTTTTTTTTAATCTAAGTCTGCATAAAAATGGAGTTTCTTTTATAAAAGTGAAAGTATCCGACAGAAAATACTGTCAAAGTTTGTACTGAACAGATTTTCAAACTTGACAATCACGAAGAAATATTCATAGGAGCTGATCAAAGATGTGTCGCACTTATAAGAAAAGGAAGAAATTAGTAAAATTAAATTATTTACCACTTTATAGAATATATCACTATTATACCGTTCTTTCTGGGAGATAAGAAAATAGCGGGATATGGCGAAAAGCATTAAAAAGTTTAGAACGATAATTTCACATTAAATGTTTTATCTTGTCTTACGTTATCTTGTCTTGTATGACGTTGAATTATAAGCTTATTATAATTTTCTCCATAAATCCCTAACATAGAATTAAATTTACTTATAGTTATTTACATATTGCATTATTTAATAATAAAAGTAAAAATAGTTTTTTTTAAATAACACTATAAATTAATAACACTATAAATTATCACTAATATAAATTTTATAAGCATTAAATGGTCATCTTGAATTTTTTTACTGCAATTCATGTTTCCTCTCTAAAAATGCCTGTTGCAATACATTAATTTGGTGTAGTCAACGAACTTTATTATAAAAAATTCATTGATTTTTTTTTTTTTTTTTTTTTTTTTCTTTTTTTTTTTTAATGCTTTGTTGAAAGCTTAAGCGAGTGAATTTATTTAAAAATATAGAATTGTTGCTCTGTTTGTTTTTTTTAAGAAAAGGTACAGAAAAGAAAAAATATTAAAGCATTATTTAACATATCTTTTTAAATTTCTAAATTCCGGTTCATTTTTTTTTTTTTCAACGTTGTTTTCGCTAGAATGTCTTTCACTCGGGACGTGGCTGGGGACCCACGGAGCTTGCTTCCGCGAAAGAGTCGGAATAGAGTAGAAGAAGAAAGGGCTGAGGACGAAGAGGGGAGATAATAATAATAATATTATTATTATTAGACTAATAATAAGCTCGAAGTAGCAGGAGTCGTTCGGTAGCTTCATCTCTCAATGTATCTTTTTAGACTTTCTAAATTCATATATCAACGTATCTTTTTAGAATTTCTAAGTTGATATATCGATGTATATTCGCAGATTAATTAATATTAAACTATTATTTGATAAAAGCGTATTTTTGTAATATTGTAGTCTCTATTTTTTTTTTTTAATTATTATTAACCATTTGGAAAAATGGTTATTGTCCTCTGTCAGGGTAGGAAATCAAAAACATAGCTGAAGCGTTTTATTGGTTGAATCCGCATTTTATTCGTTTTCTGATTGGTTTACACTGTAATCTGTATTTTCCCTTTACTTTCAACAAAGATGGATACTTCTGTTGCAATTATGACAAAAAAGAAATAAAAACTACAAAAAAAAATTAATAACTCAGAAACAAATTGAGATACAGCTTTCAAAAAATTGCATTTAAAAGTACTTTTATTTCTCTATACAACGGTGTAAAAAGTAATATTGTGGGATGTTTAGAAGTTTAAGAATGAAATTTCATTTAAAATGGGTCGTTAGATTTCTTGGAAATCTGACGATGGAAAAGCCTTTTCCCGAACAGCCAATGAAATGCTTGGATAATACGTAAGTTTCAGGTGGATAATACGTAAGTTTCAGGAAATCTGACGAGTCGCAGGCGATTTTCGTCGCTTGCAATTTTTACGCGTAATAACACTATTAATGTTTAATTCATGGCGGACGTAATGTATGATCAACTCCGTGCGATTTTTTATGTCTTAAATTTTAGTCTTTGAAAAAATCATTTTCCAAATGTAATTTGTTAAATTGCTTTTTTTTTCTTTTTTTTTTATATTGTATTTTCTACATTTAAGTCTTTAAAATCTTGCATTGTTGCAGTTTCACAGTACTTTGCATATTATCAAGCATTTATTGACGCATAATCTATTGTTGTTTCAACTACCGTACAGTTGTGCGAGTTACAAAGAATGTTTGGCGTTTTATCACTTGTGGTGGTCTGACTGTACATAATTTTACGTAATACGCCTTCGTACGGAATTTTTATAATTCTAGCATATCAGAAATGGGTTAAAAATCTTTGGCTAAATTCCATCTTTACATACAAAAATCAACTTGAGTTAAATAAACGAGTGTGAAAAGTACTTTTAATGTGAAGGTATTTATTGATGGAATGACGAGGAATGGCACACACACACACACACACACACAAAAAAAAAAAAAAAAAACAGTAATATATACGAATGAGCGATATAAGGAGGGATTATTTTACTTTGATTGGGATACTTGACAAATACATGTGAAAAAAAAAAAAAACAAAAAAAATATTAAAAAATGCAATTTAACAAATTACAACAACCATTTGGAAAATGATTTTTTCAAAGACTAAAATTTAAGACCTAAAAAAATCAGACGGAGTTGATCATACATTACATGCGCCATAAATTAAACATTAATAGTGTTATTACACGTAAAAATTCCAAGCGACAAAAATCGCCTGCGACTCGTATTTGGTGTGAAATATTTATATGTATTCATTCCTGTCCTATTTATTTTTTTTTTTGTTATTTTTAATTGGCTCATTCCATTTTTCTTTTAACGTGAAAATCTTACAAATTAAAATTAACTCTTTGGCAGAAACTGTTATTCATTTTCTTTCATTTTCATTAGTTATTATCCACCTGAAACTTGCGTATTATCCAAGCATTTCATTGGCTGTTCGGGAAAAGGTGTGGCGACCGGTTTTGGTTCAGTGGATTTCTTAAATTAACTAACACTATCTTAAAAATAAATCAATTGGCACTTACTCAATTAATTCCACGGGATATCAAATTTTCTCTTCTTTTAATTGGAAGACACATATTTACATCTATTATACACTATAATACATTTTATTTACAAAAGCGAAACGCGTTCTTAAAAACAGAATATTCTTTCAACAACACCATCTCGAAGAAAACAGAGAGAGTGCGCGCGATGAGCCCAGGAGGTGTTACCTTACGTAAACAATAGATCCATTGCTATCCCGTTATCGCCCATTTGGCGTCAAAACATATAATTCTCCACACACTCCCCACCTGGACTCATGAGAGTACATAATGATAAATCAACATAAACATTCTTATAATAAACTTGACCTTAAATGACAACTCAAATGATAAAATAGAAAATTTTCAATCTACAGGCGTTGAAGTATAAAGAATTAAACATAAAATAATAAAGTCATGATCAATATAAATAAATAATAAAAAAAAAATGATGCTCTTATAACATGTAGCTACATGAACATATCTGGCCAGATATTTTACCTGAATAAGATTAACTGAATATATATATATATACATAATATAAACAAATTAAATACCATTATTAATTCAATTATCTTTTCAATTTGAAATAAAGTACAATTATGCATAAATGAAAGATTTTTACTAAATAAACAACAAATTGCAAAACACACCCAAAAAAAAAAAAAAAAAAAAAAAAAAAAATATTTCCAAACATGAATTTATAAAACAAACACACTTTGATATTCAAACACTAGTAGAAAAAATAAATTTCAAATCAAGTACTGAAATCACTTATCATTCAGATATCTAGTTCAAAAGGATACAAAAGTTGTATTGGTTTTCTCAGCAGTCCTTTAGCAGTTTTTATTATGCAAGCACGAATAAGTTTATCTCTGCCAATAATGACTTCCTTAACTATTCCTAAGTCCCACAACAGTTTAGATTTAGCAGTACCATCTACTAAAACAACATCGCCAATTTTTAAGTTTTTGTGTCTTTCAGGAGTTTTAAATTCATGAACTGAACTTAAATTCAATAAGTATTGTTCCTTCCACTTAATCCAGAGCTGTTTCAACAACTTACTTTGATATCGTTTTCTCCTTAACAAAGTTTCTTTAGTAGAAATTTTATTTTCTAATTCGGCAAAATGTAGAGGAAAACTGATGTTCCCTCTTCCTAGCTGAAGGAAATGTGCCGGGGTAAGTGGCTCTGGCTCGCCGAAATCACTTGTTGTGTAGGTTAGCGGTCTCATATTTATTATGGCTTCTATTTCTGTCAAGATTGTTGCCAATTCTTCAAATGTGATGAGAGCTCTTCCCAAAATTTTTCTTAAGGGTTCTTTTACACTTTTTACGAGCCTTTCGTAAAACCCTCCCCACCATGGGGCACGCTCGACGATAAATTTCCATGTCATACCTTTATTCGATATAAAATCCTGGAGTTCTTGATCTTTAATGATTTTCTCAAATTGTTGTAATTCTTTATCAGCAGCCTTAAAACTCTTTGCATTATCCGAAAAAATCATTTTACAGTTTCCGCGTCTTGAAATAAATCGACGAAAACACAAAAGGAAAGATTTTGTAGTCATATCCCTGGCTGCTTCCAGATGTATTGCTCTTGTTGTGGCACAGGTGAACAGTACAATATATGACTTTGACGTCTCTTTATTCTCTGTTCTTACGATTATCGGTCCTGCAAAATCCAATCCTATAACGGTAAACGCGGGAGATTCTGATATTCTTTCCTTCGGAAGTTGGCCAGTTAGTTGGTCAGCTGCTTTCGCATTGTATTTTTTACAAATTAAACATTTCCTGACACTTTTCCTAATTAATTGTCTTCCTTGAGGAATCCAAAATTTTTTTCGGATTTGTGCAAGTGTCAAAGAAACTCCACTATGCAACAATTTTCTGTGTTCTTGCATAATCAGCAACTCGGTAAAATTTTCATTCTTTGGCAATATGACTGGATTGCTTTCATTTAAACTAAATGAGCCTTCATTAAGTCTGCTTCTGATTCGTAAAATTTTATTTTTATCCAAATATGGACATAACGAATAAATTCTTGAGGTCTTCTTAATGGGATTTCCTTGTTCTAATGACTCAATTTCTTCCTTATAATTTTTCATTTGTACTTCTTTAATTAATAATTCTTCAGCTTCTGTCAATTCTTCAGCAGATAATACACCTTTATGTTTAATTGGACTTCTTAGATTGAAGACAAATCTTTTAATTCTTCCCACTGTTCTAATTGCCTTCAATAAAGAACTAAAACGCTCAATCTCTATAAGTGGTTTCTGTTGTTCTGATGAACAAAGGTTTTGGGAAATTACTTTTCCTTTAGCTTCTAGTTGCTTCATATCTTCATGTACTTCTGTATCTTCCTTGGGCCATAAATTTGAATCCTTAATTAACCATGGAGGCCCTGACCACCATAGATCATCGCTCTCGAGGTCGAGAAGTGAGAGTCCTCTCGTAAGCCGGTCAGCAGGATTTGAGCTACCGGGACAATGTCGCCAGTTCATCGGATTTGTCAAAGTTTGTATTTCCGATACTCTATTGCTGACAAATGGCTTCCAAGTACTAGATGAACTCTTGATCCAGTGAAGTACGATGTTCGAGTCAGTCCAATAGTGTACTTTATTTTCACTTATCTTGAGAATGGACATTACCCGTTTTCCAAGTCTAGCTCCAATCATAGCACCCATTAACTCCAAACGTGGTAAAGTTAACTTTTTTATGGGAGCTAATCTGCTTTTTGATGTAACAAAACTTGTCTTTATGCTATTATTGTTGTTATATCTAAGATAAATAACACTTCCATAGGCTTTAATACTTGCATCACTAAAACAGTGGGCTTCTACATTATCAAAACATTCGATGTCCTGGAAATAATACCTTGGGATTTTTATTTTACTAAGATATGGAATCTGTAAGCACCAATTATCCCATTTTTTCTCTAAATGTTCTGGCAATTTCTGGTCCCAATCGATACCGTGTTCCCATGATGATTGAAAAATCATTTTTATTAAAATCGTAAATGGAGATAAAAACCCAATGGGGTCAAAAATTCTCCCAGCCGCTCGAATTACAGTTCTTTTAGCCTTTTCCTGACAATGAACAAATTCTAAAAGACTATGATTATCAAATCTAAAAATGTCTTCTTCCGTGTCCCATATTAAGCCTAAGATTTTAAATGGAATTGTATCAGCTGATGTATCAGGGCAAACGTTCATATCTAATGATTTTAAATGTTCCTTTAAAATAGTAGAATTACTTTGCCACTTCCGCAAGGACATATTTGCTTGTTGAAAAATATCTAACGATTCTTTTGAAATTTTTAAAGCTTCACTAACAGTATCTGCTCCTAACAAAAGGTCGTCAACATACATGGAAGATTTAATTTTGGAACAAGTTTCCGGATACGAAGTTGCATACTTTTTCACATGATGCTTAATTACTGCTCCTAACAGGAATGGACTCGAAGTAACGCCAAATAATACGCGGCACATTTTCATAATTATAAAGTTTAATGGAGCATTTTTATCTTGAGGGAGTTCTTCGATCCACAAAAATTGTGTCATATCTCTGCCAGTCTCAGCAAGGCTTATCTGCAAGAATGCCCTTTCAATGTCTGCCACTACGGCAATCTTATTGCTTCGAAATTGTAAAATTAAATCAAATAAATCAGAGTTCAAATTCGGACCTGGAAAGAGTATATCATTTAGAGAAGGTTCAGAAGGAGCGTGAGATGATGCATCGAAAACGATGCGCAGTTTGGTTGTTTGTTTGTCCGTTCGAATCACAGGGTGGTGGGGTAAATAGTATGTCAAATTACCATTGGTCGAATTTATTTCCTGGGGTTCAACAACTTCTACTATTCCCAAAGCCTTATATTCATTATTTATGTCTTTATATTCTTTAAACAATGCAGGATTATTCATAAATCGTTTAATTAAACTTTCAATTCTCCTTTTGGTAATTTCATAATTATTAGGAAGATCAAGATTATCATATCTCATAGGTAGTTTAACTTCATATCTGTTGTTCTTAAATTCAATCGAAATTTCAAATTGTTCTAGTATTTGTTTATCACACAAATCTTTGTTCGTATTATCTTCTTGAATTCCCAACCCTTCTATAGTCCAGAATTTTTCAAGTTGAACTGAAATTTTATCATCTTTATTATTATCCCAAATAGATATGTACATAGCGCTTACTAAATTATTTCTATTAACTTCCTCTGAGAATTTGCCGTGAAGTATCCAGCCTAATTTAGTTTCATTCAGAACAAGAGTTGGTGAACTACGTTTATATTTTCCTGTCATAATTGACCAATAGTAATCGCTACCAATCAATAAATCTATTTCATTATCACCATCATCTAATTCATTAGAAACGTCTGATAACTCTATACCCATATTTTTAATTTTTTTATATAACTCAGAACTTAGTGCTCGTATTATATCGGAACAGATTCTCTCCGTTTCTAATGCTTCCAGACATATTATATTGTCCGAATTATTGTTTTTTAGGAAAATCTTTACTCTATTATGATTATCAACAATAGGTTTCTTTCCAGCAAAGGTATGAATTTTTAATGATTCCTGCCCTGTCACCTCTAAATTTAAACGATTAGATAAATTCTTCCCAATAAATGTTCGCTGCGAAGCGCTATCTAATAATATTCGAACATTAGTATTTTGATTCTTTCCAATCATAATTCCTTTCAATGTTTGAAAATAAATATATTCATCTGGATTACAACAAAGTGATGAAACTGTTATTTTTTCATATTTCTTATTTTCCTTTCCCTCCGGTTCACGCTCAGTCGAAAGAAGGTCAATTTTATTTTCATTCGATGATCTTTCTTTTTGTTTTTTGTTACAAAGAGAATTTTGATGCGTTCTCGAAAAACAAATTGTGCAACGAATTTCAGTGTTTCTGCAATTCTGTTTTCGGTGGAACCGTTTGTAACATCTAAAACATTTAGCTTGTTTTAATAAAGATTCTTTTCGTTGTTCCAAATTTAACTTACACGAATTTGCGTCGTGTCTTTGAGAGCAAAAGGGGCAAAGGTTTTCAGTAATTGTATTTAATGTGAATGCCGAAGGATTTTTTATTTTTCCTTGGTGAAAGTGTTTGGGAGAATTTTGTTTAAATTTATTTTCATGGGATTTAGTATTCTCAAAACTGATAGAAGTAACATTAATAGCCTTTTCTCGCGCTTCTGTTTCACGTTTCAGAAACAACAATAAATCATTTACACTAACATCCTTTTTATCGCATTGTTCTCTGTGAAATTGTAATACGAGATCATTCGGTATACATTTATAAATAATGGGTAATAATAAGCAACCATATTGGTCTGATTTCACATCAAGCGCTTCGAGACATCGTATTTGTATAGTTATCTCATCAAATAATTTTCTCAAAGAATGTATGTCATTTGATCTTCGTACTGCTTCTAAGTTTAATAATTTGTTAGTGTGCTCGGAAATTAAAACATCTCTTTTCCCAAAACGGTCCTTTAATATATTTATTGCCGTTACATAATTTTCACTTGTTAATGGAAGCCCATTAACCCCTTCGGGACGGGAGCCTTTTACGAAATTTTTAATCTTTTGTCACCGTTTTTTAAAAACAGAAATTTGTTTCTTCTTGAATCGAGAAAATGCGCTGAATAAATAAGGCAAATTTTACAGTAAAATTTTACTGGTGAGTAAAAACAAGGATTCTGAGCACTTCATGCGGCACGTATACGTGCCGCTCGTCCCCAAGGGGTTAATAGCGGCAGCTGCTGAATCAGAAATTAAAGATTTTAAGTAAGTAAACTTTTCAATTTGCTGAAGAGCTTCATTTTCGTGAATAGCAACTTTAAACTGAGGCCAAAATTCTTGAAATTCGCAAATGTCGCCTGTAAATTTATTTAAAGAAATTCGCGGCAATTTCGTATTCGACTTTAATTGACTGTCTGATATGGAGGGCGTAGTTACTTTTGGTTCACTCGTGATAGTTGAATTTATGTTTAAATTTTTCAAATATCTACTGGCTCTAGATTTGCAAGTCACAATAGCTTCCTTATATTCTATCGAAGTTTCTATATCTGTTTCTAAATTATCGGTTTCAATTTCCGATTCAATTGACTCATCCAAGTTTTCTAATGATAATTTGTGTTCAAGTAATGCTTCTAAAGAGTCCTCAACTATTTCCGGTTTGGAATCACTTTCTTTTTTAATTTCACTATCAATCTTTTTTATCAATTTCGTTACTGTGGTTCTAATTGATCCGCGTTTTGCTATGTTTCGTTTTAAAACTTCACTTTGATTCATCTTTATATTCACTCATTCAAAGAATTATGTCTTCCAATATATCGTAAGTTTAAGAGAAATTTTAAATAATTTACCCGTTTAATGAAATGCCAGTAGCGTAGTTATCAATTTATATTCCCGGCCTTATGCACCAGTGTGGCGACCGGTTTTGGTTCAGTGGATTTCTTAAATTAACTAACACTATTTTAAAAATAAATCAATTGGCACTTACTCAATTAATTCCACGGGATATCAAATTTTCTCTTCTTTTAATTGGAAGACACATATTTACATCTATTATACACTATAATACATTTTATTTACAAAAGCGAAACGCGTTCTTAAAAACAGAATATTCTTTCAACAACACCATCTCGAAGAAAACAGAGAGAGTGCGCGCGATGAGCCCAGGAGGGGTTACCTTACGTAAACAATAGATCCATTGCTATCCCGTTATCGCCCATTTGGCGTCAAAACATATAATTCTCCACAAAAGGCTTTTCCGTCGTCAGATTTCCAAGAAATCTGATGACACATTTTAAATGAAATTTCATTCTTAAACTTCTAAACATCCCACAATATTACTTTTTACATCGTCGTGTAGAGAAAAAAATGTACTTTTAAATGCAATTTGTTTGAAAGCTGTATCTCAATTTGTTTCTGAGTTATAAATTTTTTTTTGTAGTTTTTATTACTTTTTTGTCATAGTGGCAACACTCTGTTGTCCATCTCTGTTGAAACTACAGGAAAATACTGTATAGACCAATCACAAAATGAATAAAATGCGGATTAAACCAACAAAAACCTTCAGATATGCTTTTCATTTCCTACCCTGACGAGAACAATAACCATTTTTCCAAATGGTTAATAATATGTAGTAAATTCCTTTGCTCCTTGTTTAAGATGATAAAGTAACTTTGTCGCTGGAAATATCGAAGCATTATATTAGTTTTTTCTTTAGACAGAAGAAAATTAAAACTAAAATAAATCGCATAAATTATGCAGTTTTATATTTGTGTTATCCAAACGACGGTTTAATGTTTTCATAGTACTGTAAAGTTATGAATCCCATCAAATTAAAGAATGATTTGGATATGATAGTAATCTAACGCCATTTGTTTTGTCAACTGATTTGCTCAGCTCAGCTGAGACCGCCATCGTCAGGTAACTACTCTAAATCGGACAAGCACGGTAGCCCCTCTTTTTCGTTAGCCCCGCACTGGAGGTAGTCACTACCTCCAGTGCCATAGCCTTCTTGAAGATAGCCGTGCCTAAAGTCAGGGACATTCCTTGACCTGTTGGAACTCTGTTATAATATAATTAAAATATTTTTATCATACTGTATACTGAATTTAATATAACAGAACTAAACAAGAAATGTTGAAGCTTAGCCGTTAAATGCATGAATTATCCTTTTAGAATTGTGTTTTTTATTCGCATATTAAGGATTAGACATCAGAAATTTTAAAATAGATTTTAACTATATTTAATATAACATTTTTGTAATTTTTACAGTTTTAATATTTTTATGTAATTATAGTGGTTGCTAAGAACTTAATTTATTTATTAAAAGTTAAATAAAAAGTGTTGTAGATCTGCATCACTCTGCATTTAAGTGTTAAAGAAAATAGATTTGATTAATGCCGAATACATACGAAAAGCTCTTTTGTCTGTTTAAATTTAAAAAATAAAGTTTTTTTTTAATTATTTTTTAAACCAATAAATTCAGGCACTACTACATAAAGTTAACTAACGTTTTCTAAAGATACTTATTTGATACACTGAATCTTAGCATTCATTTAAATTTGATAAAAGCAAATTTTATTCATGAAAGCTTTTTATAAGTCTAAGCTTTTCTAAATAATTTAATCTAAATATAATATTTTTGAAAGCATTTCTAGAACATTTCTAATAGTTGTTAGAATTAAGATGCATCCGAAATCCCCCGATAATTCCGATGCCGTATGAGAGATGATAAGTATCTTTGCAAAGTACTTAAGTAACTGAAATACTTCTGCCATTTTATTACGCATAAGTGCTTTCAAAATATCTTTAAATATATTTCATTCTCTCAATGAAATTTACGTATGCGTAAAACCATACGAAGCTTCCACATTCGCATTTTAAAAATAGAACTTTTCTTTTTTTATGACTTTATAACTTTTCTTTATGACAGTTCCTTTTAACAGTAATCTATATTTAAAAATTATTTGATGGAATAAAAAAAAGAAGTAAAAAATTAAGTTAAAGAAAACACAGTGTTTGAAGTTTTTCCTTATTTATTTTTTCTCATAAAATTTTCTATATTTAGCAAAATAAAGAAAATATTTTTCACATTAAATTAAACATTGAATAACCACATTCGTATATATCAATGGAAATGAAGAGAGTTCTGAAAACAACACACTTTTTTTTTTATTATTATTATTATTATTATTATCCAATAGCATTTTTAATAAAATTTGACGGATTTTTGTTTTCATATTCAAGGATTTTACATTTTTTAAATGTCAACTGTAAATTCTGAAAAATAATCATAAGAAATACAAAATCAAATTTATCTAAAAATATGCAGCTATTTTTGTCGAAAAATCAAAATACCCAAATTTTGGGACGATGGCTGCATAAATGCCTTTTTTAAAACTTCTTAATCCCTTGGGGACGAGCGACCGGTATACGTGCCACATAATGTGCACGGAATCTGTTATTATTCTCACCAGTAAATTTTTCCTTATTTTATCCGAGAATTTTCCCGATTCAATTTGGCAAAAATTTCTGTTTTGAAAAACCGGCAATAAAAGATTAAAAATTCTGTAAAAGACGCTCGTCCCGAAGAGGTCCTTAAATCCTAGCGTCACCTGCAGGAGACAATAAACAACACTCTTAAAAATATAGGTAGAAACAACAGTGTTATTAGCACCATAACTTATTATCTTGTAGCAGACTATTTTCGGTAACGTTCAGCGTACCCTCATCAGTGCAAAGTTGCTCATATGAGTGTTGCAAATTTGGCCTTTTTTTAATTAGGAAATTTTGCATTCATACCAGTAACTTCCTATAACTTTTTGCTGTTGTTGTTTTAATAATCACAAACTTTTTGTGATTGCTTAAAGAAAAAATTCTTCTTTTATGGTTTCCGGTGTGAATCCGAATTTTTTTCAAATAAAAAAAGGCAAAACGGGTAACCCGGGATTCAAAAATACATGGTAGAGTAGCAGGATTGGAGGGGCAGGTTTAATAACCAATGGAATTGCAATCCGCTTAACTTCCATATACAGGGTGGTTCAAAAGGTCATGCGTAAATTGCAAATGTGGGTGTGTCAGGCCATGAGAAGCAAAAATTACATAGGAACTGGGTGTCGGGAACGAGATCGGGGCGATGCAATTGCATCGTGACCGTGACGCAAAGAAAACATAATAAACGGTGTAAAAAGACCTTTATTTTACAAAAAACTTAACCCTTTAACCGTCCGAGGGTTTTACTGTATTTTTATAAAAATGCTTGTAAATTCCAGGATATATCGAAGTACGAAATACAAATGAAAAATGTTACAACTCATAACAAGTGCTCAAAATGTACCTCATTAGGCGTGGTACATGCTTCACATCGGCGCCGCATGGAATCGCGAAGACGTTCCAATTTGCCAGGGGTCTCCCGGACACCTGCCATCGCTTCAGTCATCCATGCCATGGCCGATGTGACTTATGTCATGTACATCAGAGACTTGAGATATCCCCCAGAGGTGGAAATCCAGAGGGTTTAGGTTGTAATTCGCAGTGGCCACGGTACAGAACCGATTGGAACGTGCTCGTTCAGTTTGGGTTCAGAGAGGGGCTTTCCGCTCCTCACGAAGTGTACAGACTGGGGAGGGGGGGGGGGGCATACCACTTCTAGAATTTTTTTTTACAATTTTATTGCCGCAGATTTCTTTGATATTGAAAGTCGTTTGGCAGTTTAATTTACAAACTCATTAATTATAATTTCCCCCCTACCTAATTAAATTATTCTTTTATTACTTGCCCGATAGAAATTTTTATGAAAAAGTTAAAGAGCAACTTTTTTGGAAAATTTTTTGTATTTCAGCTTACTTCAGAGGAAATTAATATCGTTATTACTTTTTAGTGTATTTTTTAGTGATATGACCCCTCCTACCCCCATACTTCTTTTGACTAAATTTGCAGATGATACCTATGTATTTTCGATGAACAAAAATAGTAAATATGCAGCTATGACAATTACCCACCACCTTAAATTAATCTCGACCTGGTTAAAAAGTGACCTATTGCACTCAGAGTTGACAAAACACAGGCCTTTACTTTTTTATAATTTGAGGCAAGAAACTGTTCAAATGGACAAATTCAAAATGGAATTTAACAACACCGATTTGCCTTGGTCCTTAAATTGTAAATACCTTGGCATTGTTTTAGATCAGAGAATCACATTTAAACAACATATCCACACGACGCGTAATAAGTTTCGAGTTGCTAAAATGAGGTTAATTGTATATAAACACACATATATATAACTTCGGAAATTTTTAGTATAAAATTCCCGAAAGTATGTATGTATCTTTATTCATATTCAATTTCATCGAGGCTAGATTATTTTTCGTTTCATTTTTGTCTCAGAGTTGGTGGCTCATGAAAAATATTCCATCGTGTGCTGAAGTTGCAGCCTTGCCAACAGATAAGAATGAGAAGTGCTATGCTTCGTATTGTTCATGTAGCTCAGTTATTAGTGTACAATGCCAACAACATTAGTGTATAATGCCAATGATCCTGGTTCAATCCTAGGCTTGGACCCTTTTTCACACTGCTGGTTTTACGCTTCTAAAGCCTTGTTGTATAAAAAATTTAGCAGTTAATTTCAAATTAGGTTAATTATATTATTTTAAAAATTGTTAGCAATCATGCTGTCTCAATTTTACAAAAATAGCTGTCTGAGAACACTGGTAATATGGTTTCGATTACTTGTAATAATAACTCTCTGTGTATAGTATTTTCTGTCTTTTTTAAAAGATCTCTATATTAATCTACCCTATTAAAATCCGTGCGCGTACCTATGTAACCTCAAAAACTCGGAAACCACAGGCTACAGGGCTACGAAATTTGGCACACGAGGAGGCCCATGAACGATTGGGGGAAAAAATCGAAAATTTAAATAGATTTATTTTATTTTATGTTTTTGACGAATTTTTGCCTTTTTTTATGTTAAATCCGTAATCGCGTGAGTTCTAACCAGTTCTAAATGTTTACTGCAATGTAAGATATACATATTACGTACGCCACGCTTCTATACTAAGAAAATATATCGGGTATTACGATAAATTCTTTTACCTCACATGCAAATAATTAGAGATTATTTAATTGCGCTTAATTATTACCTTTAAAAAAAATAAAGAAAAACATTTTATCATAAACATCAACAAAACTTTTTATTCTATTTTTTCTCTTATTCCAAAGACATCGTTTTAGCAACAGGGTAATTCGGCATTAATTTTGATTTAGAATTAAATTCATGAACTCCCGTGCATAGAGCAGGTTAAGCAGCTAGACTTTACTATAATGTGTACGGCAATCATAGCAGGTGAATTTAAAGACTGGATGTCGTCCGAAAAATGTTAAGTATAATAAATAAATGTGTATAGAATTTTTTAAAATGAGTAATAGATTTTCGGCTGTTTTTATAATTAAAATAATTAGTATGAATTATAATAACATTAACATGAAATTACCAATAAAATGTGTATAAATTATAAGAAAAATGTAAAAATCATTTAGGTTTTTTGATATGAAGAGCATAATGACAAAACGTTACATCTGGTCATAATGCTTTTACATTCCTTTAAAAAAATTGTAAATTTATTATAAATAAATTCAAGTAGGTTTTTGGAGTTATTTAGGAAATACTAACCATGAATTAGGAAATACTAACTATGTGACTAGCCTGATAAAATTCATTCTTTTTTTTCTGTATTAACTTTATAAATTATTTAGTCATGAATAACTAAACTGGTAGAAATTAGTTTCAGTTTAAAGGAATATTAATAATTCATTTGCAAATAAAGTTCTTCTGCTTCTTAAAATAGATTGAGAATTTATCTCTAATGCTTTGAATATTCATTTTATGATATCCCGAGAATTGATCTATCTTATTAAATTAGAGAATGTACGAATGAATGCGCTTCATTAATTATGAATCTTTAAATCTAAAACACAAACAAATATCAACATTTGATTATATTTACTTGATTATATGGAAATTATTCAAGTGTACAAACTGAAAATTTTGACTCAATTGAATATCAATAATACTTAGTAAAAATATCTTTAATTACCACTATCATAAATTTAAATTTAAGCATTTATCGAGCTTTAAAATTATACATCCCATTTTGCATGTGAACTTTAACTAATATATCTAAAAAGATATTGAAGAGAAATTGGAAATTTTTGCTGAAGTCGCAGCTTAAAACTGGTTATGGGTAGAATGGGTGATTTTACGATTCGAATGCATCTTTCGGGCATGCGTAAAAAGACAGCCTCTGACCTTGGTATAAACGTATTTTAAATCAATTACCACTAGAAATTTTTTTAAAGAAAAGAATCAAAAACATAGTTGTCAGCCTTCGTAAATTTTTAAATCAATTATCTTCAGAAATTTTAAAGATAAAAAGAATTTTTTATATACTTATGGTGTTCCGAAATTAATTCTAATTAAAATACTTCTTTTTCGATACAAATTATCTGGTAGAAAAAAACAGAGGTTGGCAGCTATGCTTTAATTATTAATTCGAATCAGGGTTGTCAGCTTGGCCATCAATTTAAATCCGAAATTTCAAACTCATACCATAAATTTCGAAAGAAGAATTTTTACTTTAAGTGATCGCTAAATGTATTTTATGAAATAAAGCAGAAAATAATATTCTTTTTTTCTGGTATGAACTTAAAGTTTCTGAATAAAAATAGAGGCTAAACTGGTAACCCTGATTCGAATAGAAAAACCGTTCGTTCTGCCCCTCACTACTCAACTCATACCGTAAATTTCGAAAGAAGAAATTTTACTTTATGTGATTGCTAAATGGCTTTTAGGGAATAGAACTTAAAATACTATTCTTTCCTTCTGGTATGAACTAAAAATTTCTGAATAAAAATGGAGGCGAAGCTGGCAACCCTGATTCGAATAGTAAAACCATTCATTCTGCCCATCGTTACTTAAAACACGTTAGGTTTATTTATTAAGCATATATGAACAGACAATATTTTTGTAAAACCTATTAAACGTGAAAATTCGTTTACGTTTTACTATTTCT
Organism: Maratus speciosus; assembly: GCA_963932465.1. NCBI lineage: Eukaryota > Metazoa > Arthropoda > Arachnida > Araneae > Salticidae > Maratus > Maratus speciosus. Next base: position 609,017,717 of record OZ010791.1, on the reverse strand, counting down.
AAATACAGTAGAGCCTCTTTTATCCGAAACTCTTTTAACCGAAACTCTCGGATAACCGAAATACATTTGTAAAGCATTTTTTTTTTTTTTTTTTTTACTATCACTTTCCTTGTGTGCAAAATCCATTTAAGAGCTTTTTTTAACTATCATATTTCTTGTGTGCAAACGGTCCTTTCCGAACTACGAGTATATATAAATATTTTCGATCCCCTTTCTTGGAGTTCTGTTGAATTTAACTTGAGCTCCCGTAAGTTGCGGAGTGGAACGAAGAAACAAAAAAAAAATAAAACGGAAAAATTAGCAATTCTGAAGCTTTTAAATGTTTTGCAAAAGGTCTGGCATGGATAGAGCAGTAGAAAGACTGCGATACTGGTGAACTAATAATATTAAAAACTCAGTGATAGAGCTACTAAGTAAAAGCAATCGAAACTGCAACAAACAAAACATTTTTTTCAAACCTTTGTGATATATGTAAAAGGTACTTAATTTCAAAATTAAAATTCAGGTAATTTTTTCTTGTTTCTATTTTGCTATTGCTTTATTTTTATTAACCACTTATTACCATAATAAGAAATATTGCATATATCTCCTTAATCTTAAAATTGAAGCCTTCTCGATTATCCGAAATTTTCGATTTTCCGAAAGAGGGTCCGTCTCAATTACTTCAGATAATCGAGGTTCTACTGTAATAAGTTTAACACTAGTTAAACATTTTACTGCCATTAAATATTTTTCTGTTATTTCAATAAAAAGTTTTGAACGCCGAATTTCATTAATATTTATCTGATTCAAATGCTGAAATTATAAGGTGAATTTAAAAAAAAAAAATCCAAGAGAGTATTTTACACAAAAAGTGATACAAATCAATGTGAAACTGATAAGGTATATAGAAAAATTAGTTTTAAATAGATTTAGATTTTTTTAAAAAGTGGGTATATTTTTAATTTATGTTTTATTGATTTCACTGCTATTTAAAAAACACAATAGTACAAAACATTTTAATCAATACCGTAAATTTAGTATTTACCAAAAGGGCTGTGTAAATTATGTAGAGTCCTGGAAAAAAAGGGATTACCCATTAATAATTTGGTTGCTAATATTCGTATAAAAATCTCATAGGTATCAATCGACTGTGAAAAATATTTGCTTATTTATGATACACATAAATTATTATTCAAATATCTACGTATTAATAATTGCACCAATTTCAATTTTTCAAATGGTAACACCCAATTCTAACACAATAGTCAAGTTGCTTTTTTAAAGCAGCGCAGAAAATCATAGAATTATAAGACGTCCAAATTTTAGAATACTAATGTTAAATCCACGTCACAAATTGTCTCTTTACAAAAAATCATCTTATTCACCCTTTGAGTTCGGGCGGATCGTACCACATTTTACATCAAAGAAAAAAAAAAGTAGTAGATTTCTCTCAAAAGTACTTTAATATGAGCGTATTGCAGTGATTAGATATCAAAAAGTGGTCTGAATATAATAAAAAGTTCAACTACTGGTAGATATTTGTACCAACAACAAGTGAAATAGTTAAAATGTTTGTTTTTTTAACTCAGTTAAACGGATTGACCCAAACACAGGGTAGGCATTTTTTCGATACAAAATATTTTTATTTATGGAAAATTGATTATCGATAAAACACTACTCAATAATAATACTCGCATATAAAAACATCTTAAAGAACTATTACACTGGGGAACACACATTTTGTTGACTTAGATCTGGCACTTGTTTTTGGCTAATTATTGGCATCTATATTCAAAAATGACCCCAGTTTTTTTTCTATCACGTCAACTTTTTAAGCTACAGAATACCCCCAAATTCATACTTAATGTGGATACAAAGGAAAATAAAGAAAAAATTACCAAATATATTATTCATACAACGACTGTATATACTTACTATACACTACATTGTGTTCATACAAGCAGTAAAATCCTTTTACAAAACGAAAAAAAGTACATATTAAGGTAAAAATTTTCGCTTATTGCTTTTACTGGAGTGTTCAATTTGGGGACAATCTCGCTTGATGCTTCAACAATAGTCAGTCATCATATGTTCATCCCATCTCCCTTGATACCGTTCTTCCATAAGCTTCAAATCTTGGTGGAATCGCTCACCCTGATCATCACTGACTGTACCAAGATTTTCCGGGAAGTCACCAAGATGGCTATGCAGAAAATGAAGTCTGATTCTCATGTTGCAACCAAAACTTTTGAAGCTCTCTAAAAGTTATTGGACAATTTCTGTGCAATTTTCTACTCGCGTATTTCCAAGAAAGTCTTTGAGAAGGTTTTTGAATGCCAACTAAGCATTCTTTTGGAGTTCTGTCATTACTCCGATGAAATGTTCGTCTCTAATGAGCTGACGAATCTACGGGTCATCAAATACACTTGCCTTTATTTTTTTCAAAAGACAGGTTTAGAAATTTCGAAATGAGGTATGTGAAACAGTCTCCTTCATTTGACAAAGTTTTCATGAACTGCTTCATTAGATCTAGTTTTATATGCAGAGGTGGAAATATGATGTTCTTTCTGTCGGCAAATGGCGGATGCAAAATATTTGGATCTCTAGGTGTGAGGTGAGATTTTGGAGGCCAATTTGACTGTAATAAATGCTTCTCACGAGCTCTGCTGTCCTACATACACAAAAATATGGATACTTCGTATATCCAGGTTGCTCGCCAAGAAAGAAGCACACCATTTTGAGGTCAACATAGATGATCCACTCGTGAATGTGATAGTGCAATAAATCAATGGCTCTCTTTATGTCCTCATTTCTTCGCGCAAAAAAACTGAATGGCTTAATCGGACTGCTCTAAACAAATTTTTGTTGTGAAGGAATACGCATTTCAAGCTCCTCTTTGAGCTATCGATGAACAGTCGCCATTAAGTTGTGGTATAAGATGAAATTTTTAACTCCTCTATTAAACCATGTACGCTATGGCAAAAAACAAATCCACCGTTATTTTGAAAGTATTGAAGAAATTAACTTTATGTTGATCGAAAGTAGGATACATTAGCTTCTTTTTCAAGCAAAAATTTCGTGTGCAGTCTTGATGCTAAGAGTTCTGAAGCTTTTTTCTTCCTATGCCTCACGCCCGACTCACCGTAGAGTGGTCACATTAATGTAAGCTGTAGAGAAAAAACTTGTCGTGATAGAAAAAAACTAATTGTAGTTTTGGAATCAGCACACTTTTTTGACTTAAAAACAGCTGAAAAATCGAAGTCAACAGAAATTGAGTTAAAAATTGTTCCCCAGTGTTATCATAAGGTTAAATAAAATAAAAGAAAACTTTATACAATTATGTATCTTATTTGTTTATGGCATTATCGAATTAAAAACATATTCTTAACGTATCCGAAAATTTTATGAATAATCACATACGTTAATTTCAGCATAAACAGTATCAGGAACGGCAAAAAATGGCTGTGTTTTTTTAAAGACCATTCCTATCATTAAATTTCGCGATATAGAGATTTTTTTTTTTTTAATTTTTAACAGTCCAAAGGGTCTTACTCGTATAACCACTTCACGTACACAAAAGAATTTTTCCTGGATGTTATAATATACAAAATAAAAGTTGATGCAATTAATAATAGGTACACATCTCCGAAACAAAAGTTATGAACAACGTTTACTATCATACATTATACAGCGTTATTAACATAATAGTATAGCATTATTCAGTATTTAGTTGTCTGAGCGAAGCGAAGGCTAATACTCAGCGAAATATTACTGTCCGGACACATTACTACTACTACTTGAAAGTTTGCATACTTATAACTGAACACTTGCGATAACACGATAAATCATAAAATTTTGAAAAAGTCATATTTAACCCTCCAGTCTCTAACTTCTGTATTTTAAGCATTTTTTCTTACTCAGCCCCTAATTAAGTTGGAGACATGAAATTTTGCATACTTATAGCTGAACACATCACATCAAACGACAAATAATAAATTTTGAAAATGTCTATTATTTAACCCTCTGGTCTCTAACTTGTGTAATTTAAGCAATTTTTTCTAACTCAGTCCCTAAATAAGTTGGAGACATGAAAGTTTGCATACTTATAGCTGAACACTTGCGATAACACGATAAATCATAAAATTTTGAAAAAGTCATATTTAACCCTCCGGTCTCTAACTTCTGTATTTTAAGCATTTTTTCTAACTCAGCCCCCTCTGGTCTCTAACTTGCGTATTTTAAGCAATTTTTCTAACTCAGCCCCTAATTAAGTAGAAGACATGAAATTTTGCATACTTATAGCTGAACACCTCACATCAAACGGCAAATAATAAAATTTTGAAAAAGGTCTAATATTTAACCCTCTGGTCTCTAACTTGCGTATATAAGCAATTTTTCTAACTCAGCCCTAATTAATATAGAGACGTGAAATTTTGCATACTTATATCTGAACACCTCACATCAAAAAACAGATAATAAAATTTTGAAAAAGTCTAATATTTAACCTCTAATATTTTGTCTAGCGCAATTTTTAAATTTAAACTGTTTTGCAGTATTATTTTTTGTTCATTTTGATAATAAGTGTAATGTGACGTAATTTCTGTGCTATTTAAGACTTCTAACACATGTTAATGAATTTATTTTACAATATACTATGGTGTAATTTCCAATAAGTGCCTGCTTTTTATACATAATTATTTAATTCTAATTTGAAGGTTTTTTTCTGTTTATAATAGTAACGTGTAAATAACTTTTTTTTTTGATGCAAACATTATTGTTTACGCTGTTTATACAGTTGGCAACAGTTTAAATTAATACCATTTTCTAAAATATGTAAAAAAATATCTGTCGAAATGCTGAATATTTGAATTTAAAATAGAAATAAAACCTCAAAAAATGAGTCAAATTAAAAAAAAAAATTAATGGAATCTGCACACCGGGATCTTCTATTGAATAAAATGATATAAACATGATTAAATTCCCATGTATAGTTTTTGCTCCTATAAAACTTTTTTTAATGGAACGATTTTGTCCAAATTTAGCATTAAATATCTCTTAACATAATTCTTCTTTTTGAAAACTGTATACATCAGCGTGTTGATCAAACATTTCTCTATATTACCACCGATTTTCATATTTTTGTATGCAATAGTTTTCTTAATATTAACGAAGAAAGACCTCCGGTCACAAAAAATTAAAAACCGGCAGCGGCGGTGACAGCGTTAGTTACTTTTTTTAGAATAGAGAGATATATAAAAATGAAAACTTGTCTATCTGTCTGTTTGTAATTCTATAAAAATCCACAATTTGGAAGCCAAAATTGTGAAAAGATACGTACATGTGTATTAAAACATAGCCGAGTCAACTAAAGTATTCCAGAATCGAAATAATTTATAGTTAATTTTTAATTAATAAAAAAACCACCAATTTAACAGCAATTTCTTATCAAATTTAAACATTTTTCATTATAGCAGTTGCCAACAATTAAAATACACAATAAAATTATTACTACAGCAATTAATTTTCTACTGCAAGATTTCCACGTGAAAAATGAAAATGAAATAAATAGTTTGCCGAATTTAAAAAAAAAAAAAAAGTGAATATAACTTCATAACTTTTCTATTTCAAGGTTTCTACGTGAAAGAGGAAAATATTACGTCATATTGGAAATATAAAGGACGTGGTGGATATAGTATAGCGTCATATGAGTGTGAAAAATGTATTGAAGCATGATAAAAACCCGATTAGGGCAGTGCCATCGCTAAGACTTTTTATTGGTGGGGGAGAGAACCTTAAATTGCCAAGTCAAATTTCAGCATTTGCCAACTCGTTTTATAATTTTGCCAACTTACCGCAGTTAGAAAATGTAATATAGTTCTTATTTGTTAAAAGTTAAATAATATTCCCAATTAGTTTTGTAATTTTTGCCAAGTCTATAAGAAATAGAAAATATATTATAGTTTTTATTAAAATTTTAAACAAAATTGCCAACTAAGTTTGTAAATTTGCCAAGTGTAATAACATTCGCAAATGTTTGGGGGGGAGGCTCCCCCCCCCCGCCCCCCCCTTACCGAGGCCCCTGGATTAGGGAAATACTGGCGTATTTTAACATTATTGCTCCAATTATAAATTGAAATAAGTTCATTTATAGCTGTATTCTTTTGCGTCTGTTATATACATGTATACATTTTTATGTAGCGTTTTCATATGATTCATTCATACAACATTTCGACTGCTTTTTTTAATGTTTGTTTTGTGTTGTATGTTAAATTTTGAAATTGATTTTTCAAAACAAACATCCTTCAAATTCTTGGCAACGCCGGGCACTTTAGTTTGTAACAGATAAATGGCTTTTGTATCTGTACATCTAATGCTAATATTATAAAGTGTATAACATTATTAATGCTTGTACGTTTGCGCGGTGTTACCCTGAAACTACATAGCCAACATTAAAAAAATGTTGGTGGCCATCTCTGCTCCGAAAAAAAGACTGTATTTTATGTCAGTGCAAGAACCTACATCGCTGCAGGAGCAAAAAAGTTCTAAATTGCGATTTCTGCGATATTGATTGGGTTACAAACTTTAAATTTGGTGTTGTAGTTACTTTTAAGATGTAAATACTCGTAATGAACGCTCTCTAAAAGGTTCAATTTGACGGATAAACGTAAAAATTTCTAGAAAGGTTCTAAACTATGATTTATTTGGAATACTGAAATTTTTGGGATACTGTTGGGGTAAGAAACTAGAACTTTGGCATGGTAGTAATTTATAAGATGTAAATGCTCTTTGTAGAACGAACTCTAAAAAATCGAAAGACTATACAAAGCGCAAAAAGATCTAAAGATGATCTAAGTAACGAAGTACATGGAATTGTTAGGAATATAAACATGAAAATTTACATGGCTGTATTTATCATGACGTAAATTCTCGCAATAGAACAATTTCTGAAAATGTCGCTATATAAAACAGTGCAGAAACAAAAAACTTTCAAAAATTTTCTATTTCTGTGTTACTGCTGAGCCCAAAATCTTGAAATTTTGCTTCGGATTAGTTTTAAAATATACAATTGTCCCTATGAATGGTTTCTAAAAAATTTAAAATTTAAAAAGATGAAATTAACAGAAAGCGATCTCAATTACCATTAATTTGGAATTATTAGGTATAGCAACTCTAAATATTTCATAATGCTGCATTTCCTCCGCAAAACTTGCAATTTAAATGCAACAAAACTGATAGATACCCACCTAGCATTAAATAAATTGTGTAAATATTGAATAAAGACCTGTATGAAACAGTAAGTAGGTTGCCCGAAAGTACTTGTTAAAGTGTTCCTTCTCTAGGCTTTTCTCTCTCTCTCTCCAAGGCCACTAACAGAGGGAAGTGCCGTTTTAAATGTGATATGAATTTTTTATCTGATTCATTTTTCTAGACGTTTTATCATAAGGTCATATTCTCAATTATCTTTAGTAGATTTTTTATATATTAATTTATTCTGGTGAAATTTCATAATCGTGTCCATATTGGCGTATGTTAGCTTGCATGATTTGCTGAATAAATATGTATGGATTTGTAAATTACTTCAAATGACACTTTGACAGCTCAAAAGTTATGCAGACGATATATTCAGATCTTGTGTCATACTTTATGTTGCCGTATAAAGTATAGTCCATTCTTTATAAACATTATATATTTGTCATTTAAAGTTATTGAAATTGGTGCGGAGCGTCTGATTATGCTCTTGACATCATTTTATACAGTTAAAATTCCGATATAAGATAATTTAGTGTTTCATTTTCTATTTTACTTGTAATATATTGCGTGCTTTCAATTTTATATCCATGCATGGCTGTCTTGCATGGTTTGATTTCCCATTTTTTTAAACAGTGTATACGAATTTATATATAAAATTTTGTAATTCTACCATTCGTTTATTTCCATCATTTCAATTTATCGCAGTATATGGACAATTAAAGATAACATCTCATTTTCTCTGCTTCCACATGTTATTATTAAATCTATGTTCTCAGCAATATCGTTCACACTAATCCCTCTGAGGGAAGTCCTAGTAGTATACATTTTAGTTGCCACCAATATCTTTTAATTAAAATAATTATATCTTAATTAAGAATGCTGCATTTAATGTCTTAAAAAATTAATTGAAATCTGTCTTTTTAGAGATCATTTTCTTGTAGATCAATAAATAAATCAGTGAATAGAGATAAAATTACAAGGGATTCACAAAATTAATCGGATACAGACGCCTAAGGGGCTATCCATATAAATAATGTGACACTTTTTCCCAATATTTTTGACCCCCACCTCCACCCCTTTATCACAAAGTGTCACACTTCACAGTAACCCTTCCCTCTCCATTGTCACATGACACGCTATATTACATAAACATATACAGGGTGTCCAGAGAATAAGACCCTGATTTCAAAATTAAATATCTCACAAACAAACATCAATAGAATTATGCAGTAAACGGTTTCTTTATTAGCTAAGTTGTAAAAATGTTATACAGAAGTTTGAAAATTTAGTTAACCGTTAACAGATGGCGCTGTACTCGATATGCCTGTAAATTGTTCTTCGAAGTCCAGAGCGATCAGTTCGAGGCACTTCACTCATTTTGAGGAGTCGATGCTCAGTCGACTCACTTGATTGATGAGTCGACATAGTGAATTGACTCTCGACTCACTTACGCAAAAAGAAAAGCAACTGATCTGGTAAAACTTGCCGCATCTGTTAGTATGAATATTGAAATTTGCGATGTAAGCATCTCAGTTAATGTTTTATTATTTAAATTACTGTTAAATAAAGTTTATTTATTAGTTCAATAATAAGTTAGTTATCTTTCAATTTTATGTATTTCAACTCATTATTAACACTTAACTGTTAGCGGTCTCACAGACAACTACATTTTTCAATTTTCGCAGTTAAACTCGTAATTTCCAGTGAATACCATGAAATTTTGTTTCATTTGGAGCCTAGAACTATTGCTAGAGATTCTGAATATGAGAAGTTTAATTATAATAATCCTGTACTTAAAGTTTAGTACAGAAACAGTACCCTTTGAGTTAATAGAGACTTTCATTCATTTTTTAATCAAGTTGTCTCGGAGACGGGTTAAGTAATTCGAAAAAAAATTGCAATTACCCTTAAATTCTGTTAGCGCTGCTTTTTTTTTCTTCATAGTTTAACTTGTAATTTCCTGTTTAACTATCAATACAATGAAATTTTGCTTCATTTGGAGTCCTAGTACTATTGTTTGAAATGTTTGAAAAAGCGAAACTTTATTTAAAATATTACTGTACAAAGAGTTTAGTGCAAAAACAGTATTTTAAGAGTTAATCGCGCCTTTTATTCATCTTTTAATCGAATGGTTTCACAACAGCTTACAGTTGTAATGTGGCAATTTTCTGTCACAGTAGTTAAAGGTTAAATGAACATTTTCAGATGAATTGTCATGCATAAAATTCATTGTCCCATTTAGGACCATGGATGTCTTATTCAGGTTATAGCTGCCGTAAATGCGACAAAAATTACCTAAACGCGACAATCATATATTATGGTTTTATACTAGAGATAATTATTAAATTTATACAAAACAAGTTAGTTTTGAAATAAAAGTACAGTATTCAGTAATTTGTTGCTTAATAAATTAAATATTTATATAAATATAATAAAATGCCAAATATACCCTAAATGCGACAAAACTATGGGGAATCGCGTCTCATTTAGGCACAATGACCTTATAATGCTATTTTAATTCCGTTTTTTAAATAAAAATGTTCGCAGGTAATATTAAATGGATATAATTTACATATATTTTTTAAAAGTTTAGCCAATCGATTTTTTTTAATTTCCCTTATTTAAACACAGATATGGAATATATTTTCGGAATCCTGTAGCTACCACGCCCCCACCCCCTTTTTTTCGTAAACAGCTAGGCTGTGTGTGTGTCTCTATGGATGTATCTCAATACTATATGGATATATATTATCATGGTTTTCAAAATAAAATTTTGAAATGGAGTAAATTAAATCAAAAACTATAAACATGAGAAAACAAGAACATTTTTAAACTTAGTCTCACGCCCCCCACCCCTCCTCGGGGCTGACGGGGAACTCATTATTGAATTCATTTGTATTCGGAAACGCGTAAAATTGACAGGTGTTCTTATTTAGGAACTATGTGGCGTTTTCCATTTTTTGTCAAAATATTTTTCAAAAAATACTGTCAAAGTTGGAGTTTTTAATCGAATTTCCGTACGCGTTAGCACGGAAAGAGAAAAACTTGCCGTTCCGTGACAAAAATCGCATTTTACTTGATAAGCAATTTATGTTAAAAAAATGGATCGCCTCAATAGTCAGGCCTGTCAAATTTATAACTTGATAGTTAAAAATGCTGCCCCCGAGCCCCGCAAAGTAAAGTTTGTGTGTAACGGAAAAATACGATCTTCTCCAAAACTATGTGACCGAGGATAATCGCTATAATTATCTAGCAAAGTTTGAATACACTACTATGGCCCCTAATTTTTTTTCATAATTTTAGTTTCAGTACATTCGGAAATAGGTAGGTTAGAAGGGGGGGGGGGGCACTCTCCGCGCGCACACGCACACACACACACACACACACACAAAAATCCGTTTCCCGTTTTGTTTTCATCACAGAAAATTTAAACTTTTAAATTTTGAAATTTTGATATATATAAAAAATAACTCCTCAAAACCTTCCACTCCCAGTTAAAAAGAAGGTAATTTTTTAGACATGGGGGGTACGTGGATTAAACAGGAATATTTCTATATTTTAAAGTTTGGCTTAGAGGTGTTCACCGGCCCAGCCCGTAGGCAGGGCTAGGACTAATTTTTCGCAGCACTGGGGTCGGACAGGGCTTTAGTGCTTTTCTGAAGCCTTGGGGAGGGCCTAGGTATTGCGCTTTCACGACAAGGCTAGGGGCTTTCTTTTTTATGAAAGATCGCGCCGAGCCGAACTTAATTTTTCAGTACTGATCCGGGACTGGCTTCATTCTTCCAAGGTTTGCAAGGGCCGACATTTTAAGTGCCGGCCCAGCTCGTACGAAAATTATTGTGGATTAACGATATTAAATTTAACTGAAACATTTACATACAAATAGAGATTCATTAAAAACATAAATATCGCAGCACAGTTCTCTACTTTAAAAATGAAGGTAAAAGCTAAAATAAGTATTTTTGGTCAGAACTCCTCGTAACGAACAATTTTTAACCATATTGACGTAAAAATTCATGTTTTCTAGAAATTTAGAGGACCGGACGGCCTTAGTCCGATATTTTATTTTTTTTCCTGGCCGGATCAGTTTTATACCGAGACGGGCCATTAATCTTTTGTACGGGTTGAACTTTTAAATTTTATATAGAGGTGGGCCGAATTTTTTTCTAAGGGCGGGCCGGGCCAGGTCTTATAAATTTGGGCCTTTGCAGACCTTTAGTTTGACTGTTACCAGCTCCCATCCAACAAAGTCTAATATAAAAAACTTCTTTTATGTAAAATTAAAACAAAAATAATTCAAGCATACACTCAAAAATTTTCTTATCCGCGATGTGAAAAATAAAATTGCGTCATCTTTACAACGAACCAATGTTACTTCCGCAAGTGAGTGGAGACTCGAGTCACTATGTCGGCTCATCAATTAAGTGAGTTGACTCAGCATCAGCTCCTCAAAATGAGTTGAAGTGCCTCGAACTGATCGCTTTGGACTTCGGAGCACAATTTATAGGCATATCGAGTACAGCGCCATCTGTTAACGGTTTTTGAAACTAAATTTTAAACTTCTGTATAACATTTTAACGACTCAGCTAATAAAGAAACCGTTTACCGTATAATTCTATTGATATTTGTTTGCGATATATTTAATTTTGAAATCAGGGCCTTATTCGCTGGACACCCTGTACTTGCAGTTCAGAAACAAAGCATTACCTTATAGATCGTATTTCAAATTTTATTTTTAAACATTTAACTATGTGTTTTAATAACATTTATTAGCATAACAATAAAAATAATTCGTGTACTTATTTTGTAGGAAATAAAACTAGGGCTGACAACATAAAACATAATAGTAATAAAATATTAATATGAAACATCAATTGAAAACAGTAATATTTTGGAATTTTAAATGGAATTTAATATATTTGCCTTTAAATGCTATCTTTACTTTATGAACACAAAATACTTTAATTTCAAAATAACTTTAAAATTTAATCTGCGGATTTATGATGTTTTTATTTTAACCAAAATGTGTGATGTCACATTTCTGCTTACTCCCTCCCACCACATTGCCACAAACTGTCACAATTTCACGACTCCCCTTCCCCCCCCCCCCCTCCTCCAAGAGTGACATCATTCGTGGAACTAAATTCATTAAAATTGTCCTGTTTAATATATTACTCTTCATTTTCAAAGATTTTTAAAATTCACAATTTGGCTTTAAATATAGTGGTGCTTTGGCCACACAAGTAATGTGACTTGAAAAATATTTAAAGGTTTGACTGACCATTTTGCATAGCGAATAACATGTTTTCAAGTATTCTTGTTTTATTTTAAGTTTTTTAAACAGTTCACATTTTAGTCACAATGTGATGTAAATAGGTGGTGGTATTTTGGTCACAGATGTGACGTGACCATCGTGATATGCAGTGACATCGCTGCCACTATCCTTGTTATACGGGTCATAATTCTTTCATTTACCATCTTCAGAGATAAACGAAAGCAGAAATTTCGATCAATGTTTGAAAAAGCAAATATTTAATAATTACAATTTTCTACCCATTTAAAAATAAAATTCCTTTGTTTTAAAATTTTTACTTACTCCTTCAGTATGATATAATTTTAATGTTACAATTAAAAAAAAATCACGAACTTATCTGATCCTTATCTGATCCTATCCTTATACTATCCTTATCTGATGAGAATATTTCGGTAAAAAGAGCCAATGATAAAATAAAAATTACACGACAAAAAAATAATTTTCTTGATTTAAAATATATAAAATAGTTTTCACAAATGTATTTGTTTGACAAATAAATCTTTTTTTTGCATCATAATCATAATCATAATTAAAATTCAAATGTATATTTTCCTTTTATTTAAATAGAAAATGAGCAATGTTTTTATAAATACGTTGCTTGTATATAAATGTAAATTTACGCGTAAATTATCATAAAAAACCTCAACAAAAATAAACTCACAAAATAATTCATAATAAACGAATTCATGAAAAGTGAGTAATTAATTAAAATGAAATTTTTGTTCACTAAAGGAAGCCCTTTTATTTGTTTAGATATCAAATACTACACTAATGTATATTTTATACTTCTTAACGAAAAATAATATTACTAACAAAAGAATGAAATTAAGGGAGTTTTTAAACACATAATAGATTAATTAAATTATAAGTGCAATGTTTGTACTTTTCAGAAACGGTTGTACTTTTTATATATTTATAATTAAGAGAGGATTTAAATAAAATAAAAACAAACATTTTTTAGAAGCACATCATAGTAATATAAAAATGATGTATATTATTTGATGTTAGAACACTGAAGATTTTTGTCAGGTTTTGTTCAGAGAACTTGTTAAATGTCTTTTGACTTTTGAAGGTATTGATACATCTTTTTGAGAAAATAAGCTGTAAAGTTCGAAACCTTTATTTGCATTTATAGTCAGACGCCTCATTTATCAATTAAAATCTTTATGGGTGTTAGGTTTTTTCAAATAGTAATTTAACAGCTGGTAGATGACAATTGATTATCTTCAGTCGTATGATTAACTTAATTTGTTTTGTCACATACTATCTTTGTCATCTGAGATCTTCATATTTGAACTTTGAAGACCACCGAAGTGGGAATTGCTTTGGGGTCTATAGCTACAATGGCTGCCGCCTCGAATGATCCTTTTATTTTATACACAGAAATAGTTACACAATTTTTACATCACAAATTCGTCTACATACAAGGACGAGATAGCACAAGGAAATTCACACCAGAGAGATACAGCCGCTCCACAAAGAGTGTGCAACGGAGCCAGCGGGAGTCGAACTCGACAAGCCTCCTACGCTGTCAAGTGATTAGTAGCGTGGTGCCTTAAACACCCGGCCATGGAGGCCCCGATTTTCATATTATAAATGCCAACAAATATATAAAAATAAATAAATAAATAATAAGTAAATAAAAGGAATATTTACAGAATAATACATATTGTTCTGTGAAGTATGGATAGCAGATAATTTTCTGAGATTCGTACTATATCGGAGAGGATTGAAAATAAGGATTGCATTAAGCATGTTATCTCTATTAGCAGAGCTAACAAACTGGACACCGTAGTGAGAGACGACGGTGGAGTCGTCGGACATAGTCTGTTCTTGTTCTTGTGTGAATGGAACCGGGGGAGCTAGGGGAGCTGTGGCTCCCCCTGGAATATTTCAGACGGGGTCAGCTCCTCTGGAAGAAATTCTCGCACCACATCTGTTTACGATACATTGCTGAATTAAAAAATAAAGTATATACTTTTTCTATATAAATTCACACAATAAACAACAAAGAGAAGAGGGAGAGGAGGTGGTGAGCACACTTGTTTGTGCCTTCACCCTTTTTCTCATTATTTACAACCCTCCCGATTTCCAAAAAATGGGGCCTTATATAGGTCTACTACAAATTACCTGCACCGATAACATATTTATAAAGAGGAGGCCTTTAAAATTGATTTGTAAAGAATTTGTAAGCAAAACAACAGAAAGCACTTTAATTTTTGGTAAATGGAAGTGGGAGAAGCCTTAAATTTGAATATTGTATTCGGGATCGCACATAAATTAAGTTTCTATGCATCAAGTATATCTATTAAAAATTATTTTAACTGGATTAAAGAGTTGGTGATCGTTTGGTATGCTTCTATTTTATACTTCTGTTTGTGAAACGTGCAACACTATGAAGGAACCCTTCAAAATGAACGAAATGATCCGCGCCACTAGCTTTCCGCAATATGCCCCGGCCCCACTGTCTCTACAAAGTTCCTACGCCACTGGTGAATAGAGAAGAGATGAAAATTCAGGGGTCGAAGCCATATAGAGAAATTTTTATTTTTCCTACCAGTATCCCAAATAAATAATCTTCAGGATATATTATTTAACATATACAATAGAAACATATTAAGAAGATTTTTTTTTTTCAAAATAGTGGTAATAACAATAAAATTTTCCCTATACGCTGTGAGGAATTTGGAAAATTTACATATTGGATATCATTGGATTGTTTAATTTTAATTTTTTCATGTTTCAAATACTGTTGATACAATTTGAAATCTCTACTTTCTTTGTTGTTTATATCTGCAGAGGTGCCAAGCTGCCACTAATCCTCCGTAATATGTGGGTTAATTTAACCCTGGTTTAATACATTTCGCACCAGAATTATTTTTCAGAGATGAAATTAAATGAATTCCGCATAGAAAACTGGAATTAAATAAATATATTAAATTTAACATATCAAAAAACCCGACTGCGTAAAAAACTAACTAATTATTTATCATTCATATGAAACTATTTTTTTATATTATTTACTTTTTTTTATTTACTTGTATTAGTGACTTTTAAGTTGTGTTTAATTATTAGTTCCTATCTACAAACACTGTTTTGATGAGGCCTATGGTTGTGTATTATGAAGGTTAGAGTTACAGTAAAGGTAGAAATCCAACGTACACAACTTCCAGGTTGTGTAATATTTAAACGGAGCTTCTGACTGCAAAATGTTCAATGAAACATCGTCTTCATTTTGAAAGACCTATCCGATGATATGCCACTCAATAGGGTACGTAAAAAAATTTTCGTCTCTACCGCCATTTTGTAATTTACGGCCGCCATTTTGAATTTATAAAAACAAAACCTATCCTATAACCATCGGACGGTTCAGACGAATCGATTAGAGACCTCATTCATTAAAATCCATCCAGCAGTTGGGATGTATCGAGGGTATAAAGAAATCCACATACACAGATACGCGTGAAACACATAACCCTTCATTTCAGTCGGGTATTAAGTAAAGATTCATCAAATAAATTTTCTGGTTCGAAACGTTGTTAAACTGGGTCAAATTAATCCTCGCATTACGGAAGATTAGTGGGAGCTTAGCACCTCTGTATCTGTCATTTATTTGTAACCATATTATTCAAGAATATTCAAGACGCTAGTGTTATCGATACACGCTTTTGTAATTTTTAATGATTTAGGAATTTATATATAGTTTAATTTCTAACGAATATGACGATTTGGCATGTTGCATTATTTTTTCGTTTTGTTTTATTTGTAAAATCCGAACTGATAGTAGTTAAATCGGTAATTGTATTTTTCATGACGTTTCAATAGATGGAATATTTTTATTTTCAAATATCTTTCGTATTCATACATCCGGGACTTATACGATGTTCTCATTATTGCATTCTTATTATAATGCTAAATAAATAAACAAAATAAAACGTTATTTAGATTATAATAACTTCTCACACAATTTTACTTATATGTACCGTACAATGTGCTTTTTTATATAAAATAAACTTCCAGAACTGTATAAGTGTCATACGGTCATAATAAACAGAAAACAAAAATTTTGTGCGAGTTCAAAGACTTCAACTAGAAATTTATAATGTTAAAACTCATAAATTAAACCGCCCACCATGACATTAAACTACATACTGCTGTTTCAAGGATATCCCAGTTCCCCTTTATCAGTGTAGAAAAAATCAGTTTAAGAAAAAAAAAAAAAAAAAGATAAAAATGAAAATAAAAATAAAAATAAAAAGGTTATAATGAATATATTGACTAATTAAAAACTAAGAACCTTGACTAAGACCTGAATTTTGGATTTTTGAACACTTTTTAATGTATTCAAAGAACCCCTTCGGCTATAGCCCTGAGTACTGGCTAATGGACGGATTAAAGTGGTAAAAGTAAGAGTTTATATACCAAGTAGGGGCTCTACCCCCTGCAAGCTGCGCTTGCCTTCCCCCGTACAGACATTGCAGAATCTAAAAGCACGCTAATCTGATCGGTTTTAAAAAGATTAGAGAAGATTGAATTATACTGAAAAAAACCTGTAGCGATCTCCCTGTAAACGGGTTTCCATTCAATTCCCTTTGATTGCAAAAATTTAAGGCAGAATCAGTTGCTGTTAAAACATCCAATGTTTTTTTTTCGTGTTTGGTTAAAGAAGATCAGTTAAACATTTGAAAAGAACCTGAAATAAAATGAATTAACTAAAGAGAGTCTTTGCCTACCGGTATTTTTAACAGCGTTATAAAATGAATGACGCAATACAATTTACTACAATTACTAAAAGTTACTGCTTTAACCCCTTCAAGGGCGATAGTTCATTTTTGGACCATTTAATTTTAATTCTTAAATGCCACATTGGCACCAGAATATTGGGATGAAAATTTTCCTTTTATTAAATAAGTGAATAAAAGCAATTTAGTATTTTGAAATTTGTTTGTAAATTCTGGTGCCATTCACCGAACGATCACACATTTCACAGATTTTACGAATAGAAGTGCCTTGACCCTGAAAGGAATAAACGCATATTAATGTATTTATTATTTTAAAGTTTCCTTTCTTTTTTAATATTCACGTGTAAATACAATTTTCAGGACAAAAATTTCAATATTTTCCTGCTTTTAACGCGTACTCATTTAACAGTAATTTGAAAGTTTTTTTTTTTTTCTGTTTTTAATAGTCACGTGAAATAAATTTTTAATTGTTAGGAAATATTATTCTTTGCGCTGTTTTTAG
The DNA here is from genome assembly GCA_963932465.1 of Maratus speciosus. Lineage (NCBI taxonomy): Eukaryota > Metazoa > Arthropoda > Arachnida > Araneae > Salticidae > Maratus > Maratus speciosus. Next base: position 608,999,926 of record OZ010791.1, on the reverse strand, counting down.
AATTGAAAACAACCTCTATAATAATAGCCTAAGTCATGTGACTATCATCAACAGTTCATGAGACTATCATCAACAGAGGATCCCTTCGCTTTTTATATTCCAGGCGGCCATTTTGGTAATTAATGTTATACAGCCACAGGTGTGATAAGCCGCCAAATATTATTCTATCGCCATTATTTCACTTATATTATAATAGTCCAAGTCATAAACAATTACGGGCTGATCCCTTAGCTTTTCATAAGAAAGGTTTCCATTTTGATTAAAGAATCAAAATTATTTTTTTCGAATAAAACTACATAAAAGTTGCCATGATCGCAAAGAATTCCTGGTACTTTTATGTTAGCCGGTTGCAAATCTCGCCAATAGCTTTTTTTTTTTTTTTAACTCGCCAGTTAACATTTTTTTTTATTTTTCGAGTGGTAAATTAAAACGGTGTTACTTGGTTATCCCATCGACCAAAAATCTGTCGCCAAACAATAAGATTAAATGCCAATAATGGTTGATCGTAAATGTCACATTCACTTGACTTTAAGGAAGTTACACGTGTTACACCATCAAGTGATTTTTATTTCGACGTTTTATTTGTATTTTTATTAATGTTATACTAATTTATTTGTTCTTTCGTTATTTGTTAAATTTTTGTAACAAATAACTTAAACCAATTGAACATTAAAAAATAAAAATTAAGTTCATACAACATAATACTTTAAACACTCTAAAAACTTAGATTCCGTTCAAATGAAATCTAAATAAATCTTAGACCTTTTTCCATTTTTAAGTTGTAAATATTTGTATAGCAGTTTTTAGGGTGTTTAAAGTATTATGTTGTATGAATTTTATTTTTATTTTTTAATGTTCAATTGGTTTAACTTATTTGTTACAAAAATTTAACATTAAATGTAGAACAAATTGGATGAAATATTTTAATATCCGTCCCTTCTTCGGGCTTAAACAATGTAGGAAATTTTTTTTTTTTTTTTTTTAATTTGTTCTTCAAATTAGGTTTTTGTTTAATATGTCGAGTTTTTTAATAGCTATTGTATTCAGATGAACACACTTCAAAATTAATGGAGGGTACCATCAACAGGCTTTGATTCATGCGGTATCGTATCACAATTTGTGATGCAATTTGCCAATAATTCAAAATATTTCACCAGTGCAGTAATGCAGGTTGCTGTACTTTGGGCAAAAACTTTCAATCTGAACGTAAAAAATCTGTTTGAAAATGTCAATTTTATTTCCACTATGACGCCATATTCAACTTCTTTTTGATTCTTAAAAAAAAGGAAAAGCTATTTCATTTTGCTTTTTCACGTGAAAATCATTCAAATAAAAATAGACAATTTATTATTACGGCTTTTGAATTATTGGCAACAATGAAGGAAAAATATTAAATTTTATTGGAAAAATGTCCGTTGATTGTCAGTCAAAAAGGCGAAATTTGGAATTATTAAGAAAAATATTTGAATAAGGTAAATAAAAATTAGTCCATGTTATTCTCTGGGTTATAATTCACCCATATGCAAAAGCATTTTATGATGCGTTTTGAAACTGGCGTCCGGCAAACATTTTCACACTTTAAATTTATACATTATTTCAAAAAGTCTTATATTATTTACCCTTCCGGGCTGTAACTTCCGTATTTTTAGCAAATTTTCCAACCTCCACCTTTTTCACCCGGGATGCACTTTTCTAACTTTTGCCGACACTCCTATGACCATTCTACCAGATTATGCGCCATAGCCTTGCACATTTTAGTTCCAATTTTTACTGCCAGGGGGCGCCTACCTATCTCGGGTGCTATGGGCCCGATCCCTTGGACTAATATAACTACGGATAGTTTGTAAAACGGAGTTTCGTACGGATTGAGGTTTGTTTAGAATAGAGTGCGCCCCCTGGTTGCAAAATGTGGAATTAACAGGTTTTGCAAAATTATAATATGTTTTGAAAGGAAAATTAAACGAAACACTCTGTGCGATCTGACACACACTTACCCTCTTATTTCATAATAGGGATGTTGTCAGTTACTGGAGTTATTGACAATATTTCTGAAAAAATAACAAGTTTTTGTAATAAAAAGTACAATTTTTCAAATTTTGACAATTCTTTTTTTAATGTATCACTGCTATACTTTCAAAATCAAAGACAGTATAAAATACATTTAAAACTTCGTAATAGTGATTTGAACAATAACGAATCCATAAGGTGTCAGATACTGAGCGGTATCACCCTATATAAAATAAATACGCATTTAAAAAGTGGAGAAGTATTTTTATCAATGTTAGAACAGTTATTATTTAGAATATTTAGAAAAGTTTTATAAAGTTAAAAAAATCCCTAAAACTATTATAGTAAATATTTTAAGATTTCACATAAATATAAAATTATACAAGTACCGTAATTTCTTGTGTATAGCCCGCGGATCAAACAGAATTTTTAAAAAATAAAAGGTAACTTTTTAGATCACGGTAAATATTGGTCTTCAAATACTGAATAAAATTTCTGGGTCCAAACTGAATTGTTTGATCTGCGGCAGGGATGAGATTTCCGCTTTTTTGCACACCAGTATATTCTTAGAGAAAATGTTGTTCTGTTAAAAGGCAAAAATGTACGGATTAAACAGTATAACAGTTTCTCTAATAAAATACTGGTGTGCAAAAAAGCGGAAATCTCATCCCTGATCTGCGGGCTATACACAGGAAATTACGGTACATAGTTTTACGATTTGATATAATCATCGGTAGTAGTTAAATTTTTTTTTTGTTTATTTTAAAGTGTTTTTAATATTGCATATTTTAATTTACTTTTAAAAAATGTTAAAAAAATATCTTTTATTTCCTTTTTCAAAAAGAAATAAAGACATATTTTGGAGAAGAACTAAAATAATTTTATACCTATAATTTAATTTCCTTTGGAATTCGAAATCTAAGCGAGCATATACTAAATAATACGTTTTATAAAAAAACAAATCCAAAGTCCGCTAATCTTAATACCTTAATGTAAATAATTCTTGCACTAAAATGTATAGTATAACATCAGAATGATTGACTCATTATTGCTCACAAAATTCGTCACGAGTCGGACTAGTCATTCTGAGTGAGTAACTTCAAATTTAAATGTCAGCCTAGTGCAGCAGAAATTAATGGTTACAGTCATTGCGGTTACACTCTTGTGCTGTTTCCAGTAGGAATTCTGCAATCTAAGAATCTATGATAGTGGCACAAAACAGTACATTTATACTACTCCTGTCTATTTGTACTTCGGCTTACTTGGATATTATGACCCCGCTTCCATATTCAGGGTGCCCAAATTCAGCGGTGGCCAATGGCTAATTTCTAAACCGTTAGTCGTAAATATATAGTTCTGATTCCAAAAATGTTTTAGATGGGGTAAAAAATTATTTTAAGAGTTGTTTTCATCAATAAGAATATTTCTTAAAATGTTACGAAATTTAAACTTTTGTACGGTCCCCCTGTTCTAAGACAAAAAAAAAAATTCGCATTCACATGACACTAAAATTAGACGAGTTTTTGAATTGCGTGACTTAAGTCACGTTTCTGCTTCTGAAGTTCGGTCATTCTTCGAGGGATCGTACACAAAATGCTAAAGTATTAGAAAGATTTATTTCGCGTGTGCATTTCTGATATGCAGCGGAAGGAAGTCATTTTGAGGAAGTTTTAACTTTAATTTTTATTAACTAAGTTTTAGATTAAATAATCTAATAGCATTTAAAATTGTGTTTCATTTTGTAAGGAATTGCGACTGTTGCTTTACTTCATTTCATTTAACAAAAATACTTTTATTTTTTTAACTTATATTTTTACTTTCTTCTATCTGTACAAGAAGATACAGGGTTCGTACGGGTCCTTGAATTTCCAGACCAAGAAATTCTTCGCAACCAGTATTTTCTTATGTAAAATATCTCCTTGAATAAGCCAAAATTTCGTTCATTTAAATGAGATTTATTTTTCTACATAAAAAATACTGGTATTTGGCCTTGAAAATAGCGGTACCCGTACGAACCGTACGTAGAAAGTATTGGAATCATGAAAATTTTCGAATTCCGGTTTTTGACGGATTTACACGTTTTAGGTGTCAGAGAACCATAAAAACTCGTTTTTACAAATGTCTGTCTGTGAGTCTGTCTGTCTCTCTGTGTGTAACACGAGTTTTGTGGACGCTTTATCTCAAGAACTAACGAACGGATTTTAATAAAACTTTAGATTCAGTTAGTCGTTGATATAATCTGGTGCTGGTTACTTTTTGGTGTAAATCGCCCAACAGGTGGCGCTGCTATGCTGCATTTTTCACGATTTCCGCAATAGATATATCTCAAGAACTAATGCACGAATTTTAATTAAACTTCAGATTTTTGTAGTCCTTGATATAATTTGGTGCTGATTATTTTTAGTGCAAATCGCCCAACGAGGTGGCACCGCTATGTGGCATTATTCATGATTATTGCGACAGCTTTATCTCAAGAACTGATGCACTAATTTTCACAAAACTTCAGATTCAATTAGTCCCTGACATAAATTAGTGCTATTTAGTTTTTAATGTAAATCGCTCAACAGGTGGAGCTGCTAAGCTGCATTTATCTTGATTTCCTCAACAACTGTATCTCAAGGACTAATGTATGAATTTTCATCAAACTTCAGATTCATTTAGTCTATTACATCATATAAAAAACTGGTGGAACCAGAGAGAAAAGTAAAGCTCGATCTAAAAAAGTTACAGTAAAAAAATGGCAAATAGTTTCAATTTAAAAAAGTAAATAGTGCGTAGAAAAGTAATGGAACCAGATTATCTGTAAAGCTCATGAAATTACCAAAATTTTTGTTGATAGCTGAAAATGGGGACTGAGCTTTACTGTTTTTCAGTTTTTCTGTTTTTTCAGTTTCAGTTTTTTTTTTTTTAATTGCAACTATTTGCCAATTTTTTACTGTAACTTGTTTAGATCGAGCTTTACTTTTATCTCTGGTTCTATCAGCTTTTTATATCATTTCACACATTTTTTCAGATGCTTTCAGGAACTTAATCAAGTAACTGCTACTAACCAAACAACCGCCCCAACTAACCAACCAAAGACCTCAATCAATCTACCCAGCCAATTACTCCAATCAAAAAGAAACAGAAATATTGGTTCACCAGTGTATTTCAAGAGCTCTGATGACCACATACTTATTGCTAACCCCCATATTGCGATATTGACCTATACTTTACTCAGAACTGGCCGCCTGACTGATCCTTAGACTAAGTTTTATACATAGTGTGATCTATTTAATTTTTCTGCTGCGTACCTACGCTCTTCTGGTTTAAGGGATTATGCAGTATCGTGCGTCAACCCCTCAAATACACAAAAAACTAGGGTAAGAAACAGGAATAAGAAATGAATTAAAACTGCGATAAACATATAAAATGGGAAAATTTCTGTTTTGGGGACTTAATGGGAATTTTCTTTTTTTAAAAAAAGTCCGAAAACGATTGAATGATCAAAAGTGATTGAAGATGTTATACAATACACCTGTAACTAATATCAGAAATATTGCTAATATTGGATATTTATAATAACATTTCGTAGGTAACTACGTCTAAAATACCGTGATAATGACTAACATAATTTACATCTAACTCTAACCATTGATCAAACATTCAAGAAAATTGAAAAGTATGTGTGTTTTGTAAGCTATGCTTTAACCCTTTCTGGCACAGTGTGCCCAGCTCGGGATACCCACTTTTAATTCCAAACTTACAAACGGCACCAAGAATACTTTAATAAAATTTTGCATTAACAATGAAAGCGTAAAGTAGCAAGTTTTTAATTTCTAAAAAAGTCGTATGCAAATTCCGGTGTCAGTCGATAATGTCATCATTTTACAACAAAATTTGTCTGTGCCGGAAAGGGTTAATTAAGGAGATAAATTACGTAAACGAGTCTATTGACAATTTACGTATTTGGTACGGATAAATTATATAATTGAGCCTACAGGCAATTGGCGTTGTTACCGGGCGTCATTTAGGGCATAATTAACTTAACCATAAGCACTATCAACTATTTTTGTAACGTTACCCCATAGTTGGCTTAAATCTCACCTCATTTTGTCTCCCATTATATTTTTGGCTGAATGCGTTTTAAAAGCATGTCTACTACTCTATATTGTAAAATGCATCAGTACTACTCCTTTTTAGGAAAAAATCAAGTGTTTCATATTTATTTTCCGATTTTGTAGCAGTTTATGTAAAAATGTCGTTTTTTACCCCTTAAAACATAAATTATTTTATAAAATTTACATTAATTACATTTAATACACTTTCATCAACATATACAGGTAGCTTTTATTTCACTCTTTCAGTAAAATTATTTTAGTGTGTGTTATATCTTAACGAATGAACATATAGAAATGAAACGTTTTTAGACGCGCGGGATTACTTATGCATATTTCTCCCTTTCTAGCCAACAAAAAAAAAGATATTCCTTCATACAAACTTTCTCAACCTTGACCTTGAAAGGTACAAGGAAGGTCAGTAGTGTCCTCGAGAAATTTATCATTTCTTTTTCGAAGAAAAAAATGTGTGTGGGGTGAGATTTACCCCAAGCGCGTGTGCTGACGCGTTAAAAAAGGGATACATTGATTCTGTGTTTTTAAAGCGAACCTATTCCACATTCTAATTTACAGAGAATTGGCGTAATTTGGGACAAAGTTTTTTGAACAACTTTCGCTACTTTTACGTTACACCAAATCTATACTAAAATGTATGCTATTGCGCCATTTATTTCAATCCTGAACGTGCAAAGATTTTTCGGTACTTTTCCAGTATAGGGACCTTAGCAAAATAAAGAAAATACCCTTGGCGGAGAAGGAAATTTTATAACATATTTTCTGGCAACCTATTCGCTGTTTCATTTTATATACACAAACATTTTTTTTCAAGGTTTATACAATTTATTTAACATAAATACGCCATTTATCTAATTTTATATAGAAGCAGAAGTAATTTGTAAATAAAAAACATTAATCATAGGCATATATTTAAAGTACATATAAAACTAAACAAAATGTCCATCAAGTTTGTTTTCATAACAGTTTATATCTATTGGCAACAAATCGAAAGTTCTGACGCCAGAATTGCTCCAAGCTTTTTAAAAAAACTAAGGCCCCTGGAGTTGAAAAGTACCTTTTTTTTTTTTTTTTTTTTTTTTTTTTTACAAGCCGCGCCAAACATTGTGACTTGTTATTTATTGAACACGAATATCTTTTGGCTTTACTTATTATTTAATCGTAACCATACAAAAAATTTAATTTACTGTTTTTGAATTGAAATAGTAAGAAAAATTAAGTTTTAACTTCATTTTTCGCTAATTCAAAAATGGCAATATTTAGTGCAGTTCTAAGAGACCCTTACAATTTCATGCATGTAGTTTAAAATGCGATGTTGAAAAATATTTTTGTATAATATTTATTCGAGCTTTTATTTTTAGTATATTTGTATTGATTTCATAAAATAGTTCTCGAAACTCTGTAATTTTGAAAATTTATATTCTTTAAATGATTACTTTCGCGCCAACAATATTATTATTTTTTTTTAACCTAGCGAAATTGAATTTCATTTGGCGTTATAATGACGTAATTTTAGTAAAGTGTTTCGGCTTTTAAAATTAAAATGCATGTTGTCTTTGCCGCGTGCAATAGGAGTATACGATTTTCTTGACAATACGCAGGAAAATGCAATAAATACAGCCAAATGAATTAGCATTTACCGAAAATTTCTTTCGTATGATTTAAAAATAAATCTTTCACTTTATGGATGATAATAATAAGGATTAATTTCAGAATATCGGGAGTCTCTCTTCATATTAAAACATCATTACAAAGTTATGTCAGTTAAACGGAAATTGACGTCATTCCAAGCAAACGATTTTTTTTTATTATTACCTTTTCCTAAATTGTTTTCTTGAAATTAAAACTCCTGTGCTAAAATAGATTTTTTAACTTTAAATACATTCAAATGAAGATACTGCGTCATTTTAACACGTGTTTAGTTAAAATTTTAACATATATATGGAGAAATTTGTCATTTTCTGATTAGAATGATGTCTATTTCAAAAATGCAAAAATATAGCGAGAAAATTTGAATTTTTATTGGCTCATAAAAACAAAATACACGTGTTATCACTTTTTTTTAATTATTGTGTCACTTTTTAGCGTGTGGCAACAGGAAAGAAACGATTGAGTTAGAAAATTAAAAAAGAAGATATTTCTATATTGCTAAATTATGGAAGGTATAGCGCTATGTAAAGTTTAAATCGGCGCCATTCGTTTAATATTGGATATTTTTTTACCCGATCTTCGAAAGGCCCATTGCTAAATAAAAAGCTTCCGAACAAGCTATTACTCATCTGAATGTTTACAGTAAACATGTTTACTGGTTAGAGTTGTAATTGAGTTGTTGTCTTTCCATCATGTTTCAAAACATTAAAGATGCGGCTGAGCTCTACTAAACAGCACTATCGTGCAGTCTGATGAATTTGTCCTCATTAGTTTTTGGAGTAAATCGACCAACAGGTGGCGCTTCAATGTAGATTTTTTTCACGATTTCCGCAATAGTTCTACCCCAAAAACTAATGCACGGATTTTCATCAAACTTCAAACTCAACTACAACTTGACATAAGTTGTTGCTGATTAGATTTGGGTGTAAATCATCTAACTGGTGGCACTGGTATGCTTTATTTTTCAGGAAATATTAATATGTATGAGATAGAAGAAATTCAATAAAAAAAGTTAAAATTTCAGTACAAAATTCACCTTGATTAATAATTAACATACATAAGATACAAATAAATGTAAATACATTGCTTAATTTTTAAAAATGACTTTAATGTGTTTTTAAAGGATTTTATTATATTTGACGCACCTTTAAGCAATGTATTTACATTCATTTGTATCTTATGTATGTTAAGAGATAGAAGAAAGTTTTGGAATTGCTACATCCAACTAGTTATGACATTTTGCATGTATTTCTTTTATATATCAGAATGAAAATAGATTTCAAATTTGTATTGTAATGTTAATTTTACTCTCAACTATTTTTTTTTTGTATCTAACGATTATTTATATTTCTAGTAATTTTTTTATGATCCTTGTTTCGCAGCAAAAAGATGCTTCAACTTTAAGCAGCTACTTAAAGATCGGTTTTAATCGTAGAAGAGTGGGACTTTTTTTTGTCGTACTTCTTAATGTAATGGGATATTTTTACTAAATATAACTTATAGGGCCGTAGATCGTATAAAAATTTAAGAAATATTTTTTTAAATCCAAATTGCTGTTAAAATAGAGTAGAGTGCTGATTATAGGGACTCTAATTAACCGAACTTCCAATTATCCAAACAGCCTATAAATCTCAGTTTTTTTTTTTTTTAACTGAGTTTTCAATTATCCGAACAGCCTATTTCTCTGAATTTTTTTTTTATATGATGAGATAGTGGATGATATTTATGATGAAAAAGAAATTGAAGAAATGAAAACTAAGAAGAATTCGAGATATGGTAGCATTGGAAAGAACGTCTTCTTTGAAGCAAGAAACAATCGAAAGCATATTTGCTTAAATTTTAATCTCCGGTGATCAGAAAATGATAAAAAGAGAAAAAGAAAATTTTAAATGTTAAAGAAGTAAGCAAACAACAACAACAAAAAAAAAACAGTTTTCAAACACGTTGGCACTAACTGGTGCTGCCATTCTTAAGTCTGGATAAAGTGTGAAGGTTTTAGTCTAGTCAGGATTAAATAGTCTACGGACTTGTATAGTCAGTCCTTAAATTGTGTGTCCATTTATCCGAATTTTTGCTCATCCGAATTAGGGTCGGTCCCGACTTGATCGTATAATCAGCAATCTACTGTACTTTTTTTTATCTCATTTAAAACTTTTTTGTAATTGGAACTATATGTCTATGTCTCACGGTTTAGGATTTAGCCGTTGGACACCGTTGGGAAGGGAGAGCCTGTAATTTCTTACCTTTTATAAAAATTACGACAATATCATAAGAATTTTTCAATTACTTATTAAACACATTTTTTTTCAGCTATACATATGAAGCCTACTCTCAAAATAACATATTACGAAGTCAGAAATATTACTTGCTCAAAGGGTAAAAACTGAACATTTTTGCTTGGTATAAACAATCAATACAAAAACCCTTAACGGGTTAAAAGTTTGTGACGCAGCACTTTATCTTATGCTCTAAGAATTTAAAATATGGAACTTAAAAATAATGATATCAAATTTTGAGTGACGCTATGCTATCAATTATAATCTCTCTCTATATTATTTATTTCATCTTTTTATTTTTTTTATAATCGCATGTGCAAAAATTATGTTCAGTTTAAAAAAATGTATAAAAGTTTATTCATTGATGCTTTATCATTTACATCTCTCATAAATTCAAAGTATGAGTTTTAAAAGATATGATATCAAAATTTTAGTGACGCTTTGATGTGGCTTTAAACGATTTGTTTTGAAATTAAATTAATTTTTTTTTTTGGTTTGGCTAAGATATATTCACACATCTAAACAATAGTTTTAATTTTCCAATATACTTTAAATATGCCACTTTCACTGAATTTATATAATGCATTTAAATGTATTTATTTGAATAAATTGATTTATCCTTTGTCCAATGCTATTAAAAATTTAAAATAAGATTTACGTAAATAATTTTTTTGCGTCATTGTATCCAAACTAAGTGAAATGTATTCAAATGGGTACAATGACGCAAAAAAAATATTTACGTAAATCTTATTTTAAATTTTTAATAGCATTGGACAAAGGATAAATCAATTTATTCAAATAAATACATTTAAATGCATTATATAAATTCAGTGAAAGTGGCATATTTAAAGTATATTGGAAAATTAAAACTATTGTTTAGATGTGTGAATATATCTTAGCCAAACCAAAAAAAATTTAATTTAATTTCAAAACAAATCGTTTAAAGCCACATCAAAGCGTCACTAAAATTTTGATATCATATCTTTTAAAACTCATACTTTGAATTTATGAGAGATGTAAATGATAAAGCATCAATGAATAAACTTTTATACATTTTTTTTAAATTGAACATAAATTTTGCACATGCGATTATAAAAAAAATAAAAAAGATGAAATAAATAATATAGAGAGAGATTATAATTGATAGCATAGCGTCACTCAAAATTTGATATCATTATTTTTAAGTTCCATATTTTAAATTCTTAGAGCATAAGATAAAGTGCTGCGTCACAAATTTTTAACCCGTTAAGGGTTTTTGTATTGATATCATTACTTTTTTAAGGTTATTGAAAAAAAAATAATAATAAAGACCAATACAAAGAATTCATAGGATTTCCATTCACCTTCAATACTCCCCCTTTCGCCCCGCAAAAAAGGATGACCATACTTCAATTTTAAAGAGCACCGTGCTATGATATTTTTATAAGAACTCTTTGGTAAGATATGGAAGTAATGTACAACATGCATGTTTAAAGGGTATTTTCTGTTGGTTTGTTTCAGAAATATGAAAAGCAATGTTAAATTTTACTATCTAAAAAATTTACTTTGTTAAGAAAAGTAACAAGAAATATTACTCTTTAAACCTTTAGATGTATATATAGCAATCATCACTCACTTATAAAAGTAATTACATACATTTATATTAAATCCAAAACTACAAATTACTGCTCCCCCCTTTTCTCATTCCTAGTGCAAAAAAAAAATTAAACATTATAAATTCTTTAATTTTATATAAAATAATCTTTGACCATCCCTATTTAAAATTCTTTATTAACAATAATAATAAATCATATAAAATAATCCCCTGAGCTCCGAAGTTTCCACTTCTCCCTTTGCACCCACCTCTCCAGATTACCTAAATAATTAATCTTTCAAACATTAGTTTGAAAAGAAAAAAATCTGCAACATTTGTTGATCACTAACATAAATAAATAAATAAGCACTGACTTCCCTGATGCACATTTCTCCTCTTCTCCCTCCCCCTACTCCCCAGCCTTTAAACAAATTCAAATCTTTATTTTTATACAGAAAATTCTTCTATATAAATTATCCTCTTATTCCTCAAAATTACCACTTTCCCACTCCAGCCTAGAGATTCCAATCTTTAAAGCTTTTTAGAAAAATGGATCTGCAAAGTCTGTTGCTTAATAATAAAATAAAATATATAATCATGTACACTTTTAATTATTTTTCACACAATCAATTGATGTCATGATAATAGTTGTTCTGAGCGAATATAGTGTTGGCTGGGTTATCGTACAGATAGCTCAATTGAGAGTACTGGCAATTAAAGCCAAAGGTTATTAAAGTTCACTTTAATTCAAGATGGTTTAACCCCTTCGCGACAAGAGCACTTTGCTTAATTTTTAACCTTTTACTACAGGTTTCTAAAATCAGAAAATTTTCTGTAATTTAATCACAGAAATGCTCCAATTAAAGAAAGGTAAACTTTACAATTAAAAATAAGTGGTGAGAATAATGAAGGATTCTGAACACCTTAAGTAGAAAGTATACCAGTCGCTCATCCCCAAGGAGTTAAAGATGCTTTTTTGCTATTATAAACTTTAGGATTTACAATATAAAAAGATCTTAACCACTTCTGAATCAAACAAAGACAGTGGAAAAAATCAAGATGGCAATGTTTTGATTGGTAAATTCTAAGCTAAGTAATTTGTGCTACAGAATGAAAATATTATAAAGTTATAATAATGCCCTCTTCAGAGCAGTCACAGATACTAAATCTTTAAGGTTTTTGACAGGGTTGGCACGGTTTAAACCAATTATTTTTTTTTAGAAAAATCTAATATAATATTTTCCCTTTTTTGTAATTCAATTGTTTTAAATTATTGATAGAAGTATTTTCCACTTTTAACACTTCATCTCAGCAGTCAACATGAGACATAATGAGCCAAGGTTATGTTTCTATGCATGTAGAATGAAAATTAGCATGTGCTGATGAACATATCTCATAACATAAAGATTTTTCTTAAAACATGTGAAATTAGAAAAGATAAAATAGATAAATAATATTCCATATTTAGCATAAAATATTTTCATTTAAAAAATGCAGATTATTTACAGCAGTTAATAACAAAATACAATGATCTTTAAGATTTTGGTTAAGTTGTAAAAGAAAATTTTCTGGATTGGGAAAGATTATTCTTAAAGAATTTAAAAGAGTAACTTAAGATATCAGATTGAACAACACAGCTTGCAAAAATTGAGTACTAGTTATAGCATTTCAATAATACCAATCAATCTTTTCTGTTAGTTGCTGAATCTAACGGCCAAAAATGTTGACTTGGACACTTGGAGTCATCACTCAGAAAATAAAATAACCAGAAGTATTTAGATATTAAAAAAATACTAATAATAATAACCACAGAATAATATATTATATTCATGAAACTGCATCAAATGTTTATTGATTCATTATTATATTATTAATCAAAGGATTCTTCATACAATTTTAAAAGGTATCAACGTTTCACTGTGTAGAGCAGTTTACTTTGAACATAAGACATAGCTGTTACTAATAATGTTTAAATTAGAAATGATTTCAATTTTCTATATAATTGACTGTAATTATTTCATTTAAATATTTTCGAAAGTTTATATAATATCTAAAAATGTTTATTTTATCAACAGATATGCATCTGTATGTAAGAGGAAATTATATTTAAAAAAAAACCTGGTTTAGACCAAAAAAACCAGTTTTTTTGGTTTTTTACAAAAAAACTCGGTTTTTTATGTGTAAACTACACATGAATATAGTAGAAGATCTTTATAACGCACACCTTGGTATAAGGAGTGGTGTGTATTATAGAATTTTTATTATATAGATCATATTTCATACATCATTAAATTTACCTTGTATACATGCTTTAAATTACATTCCTTGGAACCAGAAATTGTGCAAATTATAAAATTTTACATGATAGGTATAGATCACACATTATTAAATTACCTTAAAGCAGGATCCAAATATGCTTGGTCAAAATAATTATAAACAGTGGTAGCTCATGAATGACAGTTTTGGGGACACTAAATGGATGGCTGGCAAATTTATTCCTTTTTTAGTACTTTTAATAATGAAACCTTTGCCTTATTTTTAGCAGAACTTTCTTCCATTAAATAAGGCAAAAATTTATATATATAAAAAAAAAAAAAAACTTTGATAAGGCATGCATTTTAGTGCTGCAAGAAAAACCTGTCATGAGCTGCTACTGATTATAACACTCATTTACAAAAAATTTTAATATAATAACAATGTTTATAATTCTAAATTTGTTTGTTATTCCAAATTAATGTTTATAAAGACGATAATGAATCAAATTTAGTGTTCCAAGAAATAGCAATATTTGTGAAATACATGTGCTTCTTAACTGCAAAATTCATTGTTTACATCTCAGAAATACATTACATCTTCTGCATTAAAATTTTTTAGTGGCAAGCTTTTGTGATTGAACAAGGACTGCTTGTAGAGTACTTTTAATGATTTTAGAATATAAAATTATGGATCTTGAACTACTATTAATCAAATACAGTAATAGCGATAAAAAAATCTTTAAATAGTTCATTTAAAAAAAAAATACTTGTATTTTCATCAGATATACTGATTATTACTACCATATGTTATATGTAACATATTTATTAGAAAAGTTATAACTATTTTGATGAAGTTTTAAAATGTAAACAAAATGATGCTTAATAAACATGATCAAAAGTACCTCTGGACAAAATCATTATATTACTTATTTCAAAATTTTTAATTTAATGATAGCAATTTTTTTCATTTAAAAAAAAACAGAATTATGGAGATAAAGAGGAAATAATGTTTTGAATTTAGCCCTCTAGGGGGTAGCAATATTTTTACAAAATAGATTGCAGGCTCTTCTTAAATGTAAAATTCATTGTTTACATTAAAGAAGCTGTCTGTTATACAGAGAATTGCATTATAAAGGGCTTTCACTGCAAAAATGTTTTCATAACAGAATTCTAAAATAAGATTTTAAACATCCAACTATGTAAAATTTAGTGTTTTGGGAAATAACAGATATTTCAACAATATGAATCTGAAATACAGGAGATTTGTAACTGCCAAATCTATTGTTTACATCTCAGAAATAAATTATGTAGATAATTGCATTATAAAGATCTTCAGCAGAATCCCAGAACAAGAGAAATACCCAGTGATTTTTTTGGCACGCATAAACATTCCCATGCAACCCAACTCAAACTAAAATATGGCAACCTGAAAACTGTTGCGATTGGTTTACATTTTTTATTGCTGCCAGACTATCATTTTCTACTATATCATTATTTATGAATCATGTAAATACAATATTTATAAATAACGGCATATTAGAAAACACAGGAAAGCTCATTTTAATGCAACAATCAAAATAAAGTAAAAAAAAAAAAAAAAAAAAAAAAAAAAAAAAAAAAACAATTTCAACATAAATTAATTGAAAAATGTTATATCTTTTAAACAACTTTTCTAAATCAGAGTAATCATTTAACGATTGAAATTCTGATTTTTCAATAACTTTGAGAAAAAGTCATGTCATTTTAATCTTTAAAAATATCTACTTACAATAGAGTAAATATTCAACAATTCAAACTCTAATTTATGTATGTATGAACACTTTGCATTTATTAAAACCACAGTAACATCACTGGATATAGCAACTTATTGGAATGATTAATAATGCATGTAATGAAATGAACACTGCATGTTCATGAAAACAAACAAAAAATCATTGGATACAGCAATATGAAAAATGCACAAAAATCACAAATATCTTGTCTCGATCACTAAATGCATGCATTAAAGGGCAAAATTAGTACTAGCCACTGGGCATAGAAACACTAAATGATAAAAATTGGCTATTAAGAAATTGTCTGTCAGCGACCACTTTCCTACAAGGTCAAAGAAATTTATTTTTACCTACTATCAGGGATTCTACTTTTTTTGGTTATTTGTATGTTTATATTAATACAGTAGAAGATCTTTATAACGTAATTCTCCATATAACGCACAACTTCTCAGATGTAAACAATGATTTTTGCAGTTAAAAAGCACCTGCACTTTCACATTGTAACATATTGCTACTCTCTAGAGGGCTAAATTTGATACATTAGTTCAACTTTATCTTCTAATTTAAGACCTTTTTAGTGAAAAAATGCTATTATTACAATAAACATTTCTGAAAATGTCTAATATAAGGGATGGTTGTGTCAGTTATATTTGGATCATGTTTATAAAGTAAATTTAACAATGTCTGACCTATATTATGCAAAAATTTATAATTTGGATAACTCTTGGTAACAAGGAATGCAGTATAAAGATATTCTAATGTATTTTGATGTGTTTCAGACATATTTGGCTATGTTTACAAGGTGAATTTAATGATGTGATCCATATAATGCAAAATTCTATATAACGCACAACCTTGCGTTTTTAGGTTTGCGCTATAAAGATCTTCTACTGTATATAGGTCATTCCATGTCAGTTCAGGCAGGCATGTAACCCACCATCACAGATTTTGATGAAACTGCGTGTGTTTGTTACTTTTATTAAGATATGATTCCCAGTATTTTTTTTACTCCTTGGTCAAATAGTTTCTGAGAAAAAATTGTCAAAATTTTGAAAAACTGCCGTCAGTTGGCATTCTTGACTGCTCGATTTTCAAATGTAGCATGATATAAATATGATCATATTTCAATATCTATTCTACAAATCATCATCAAATAATTTATGCATAATATATAGGGTACGCAGTTTATGGAAAAAAATATTGTTACGCTTATAACATTTTAAGTGTGTCTAAAAAAATGTTTAATCTTTGAATTCATGATTTTTTTATGAAAAATAATGCATTAATTAAAATAGCATTATCAACAAAAGGCGGTATTTTTATTAAATTTATTTTTTGTGGGGGATATACTTAAAGGTGTCCTTTACCTGATTCTGAAATAAAAATAGTGGGATTTTGGGTGTTTTTAGTAGTATTTCCTATTTAAAAATATTTTGAGGCGTATTTCAAATCAAATCAATCAGAGTCATTCCATGTCAGTTGGCCCAAGACATTTAATTCACTGTCACAAATTTCAATGAAACTGGGTATGTTTATAGCTCATTTTAAGAAGAAATCACCTTTAATTTCCTTGATCCTAAGTAAAATATTTTTTAAAATAAAAAAAAATATCTAAATTTTGAAATTTTTTAAAAAAATGTTTTTAATGACAGATCTATATTCAAAGACTGCATAAAAAAAGTCATTTCAATATAAAATCACTAAATAAGTTTCAAATAATATATATGTGACAAATAATATAGGCAGATTATTATTTATTGTTGTTTGTCATGTTTAAATGCTAAGAGTGTGTTTAATCTTGTGAATTCTTAAAATCAAGAATTTTGTGAAAAATAATGTGTTAATCAAAAATTTATTATTAACCGAAGGCAGGCTATTATTACTTTTTTTATTTGTACGTAAAAATATCTTTTCAATAGTTATAAAATAAAAATAGTGAAAATATGAGCATTTTTAACAAAATTTTCATAAAATGTGAATGTTTGATGATAAATATTAAAGCTTTTCATGCTAAGATGTACTATAACGAGTACGATATCGTGTATTGCTACTCTTGCTTAAATATAATACATACAATAATAAAATAACAAATATTATTTACAGCAATAAAAATTAAATTAAATAGTACCAGTTCCTTTACCAACACTACATTGCTCAACAGCCGACTTAAAATCAACAGCCCACTCTTATTGAAAAATACTTTCAACTGTTCAAATAATAAATAAACTACATTTAAAAATCTTAATATCAACTTATTATCTTAAGACGATAATAATAACTAAGCACATAATGAATTTAGAAATCAGCTTTTAATTGAAAATTCATGAAATGGTCCCTTTAAATGTTGTTGTTCATCGAGTCAATCAAAACAAATTATAAAAAAAAGTGAACCTAATATGCTGACTGCAATGACACTTCTAACAAAACTAATTAATTCATTACCATCTGAAATCAAACCCGAAAGATCAAAAAGAAAAAAAAAATCAGCTGTAGTGTGAATGTGACACACTCAGTGGTTGTTGAGATAGGAATGTCTTTGTGACATTTTCACCTGTACTTCAATAAAATATAAACATGTAAGCATTTTTCATTTATCCAAATTAAGTAAATTATAAAATTCCAAATTATAAAATTTTGTTGTCATTACACCAGATGTTAAATTTTTTGTTACATACTATTAGTTAAGTTCTTTACTTTTAGACATTATTGACATAATATAATAAAATTTACTATATGTATTTTCTATAAGTGTATAAACAATATATATGCTTTATTAAACATAAATGAATAATTTTTAAATAATTTGCTTGAGAACAGGGATATATATACACACATATATATGTCGAAAATACATCTTTCAGCAATATTGTGATGAAATAAATCAAATTACCGTAATTTCAGGTGTATAGTCCGCGGATCAAACAATCGTGTTTCGACCCAGAAGTTTTAAAAAATATAATGTAACTTTTTAGATAACAGTAAATATTGGTCTTCAAATACTGAATAAAATTTCTGGGTCCAAACTGAATTGTTTGATTTGCGGGCTATACACCCGAAATTACGGTACATATCATTAGAAACTGAATAAAGTTACAAAAGTGCAACTCATTAAGTTTTAAATAATTTTTTAGATACATTTATTTGAAAGATATAAATATAATGGATTATGCATTTTTTGCATATATTTAAAGCACAATAGGTCAAAATTTTCTTCAAAAGAGTGAAATTTGGTATTTTTTTCAATATTAGCAGCTCAATGCTAAATTTTCAATATTAACAGCCAAATATGAGTTTTAGGAATTAGGATTAGGAATGTCATTTTGAAAATTTCTATTGGGCGGTGAGGAGCTAGTGATTTTTCTCTTTTTTGGAAAGGGATAATTGCTCTTCGTCCTAGAAGTTTTACTAAAAAACAATATTGTTTAATTTTTTCCTTAAGAAACAAACATAAAAGATAATATAATTTGAAAAATAAAATAAATGTATAAATAAAAATATTTCCAGGGATGATACATTGGATAGATTTTACATCGGAAAATATTGATAATTTTAAATATGATTTAAATACTACTAAAACCAAACAAAATCCCACTATTTTTTATTTCAGATCCAGTTATAAAGTAGTATTATGTACAATTTAAAATTTAAAAAAATAGTCATAGAAACTACGCCTCTGATTGATAAAGATTTTTTAATAATTTCATTATTTTTTGCAAAATATTTTTGATTTGAAAGATTATACAATTTTTTAGACACATTTAAATATTTTTTAACATTACAGCAATATTTTTTTCATAATCTACATACTTTATTTACCTTGCTTAAATTATTCGAAGAAGATTTCTTTATTAGTTATTGAAATATGATTTTATATATAAAATGAGGCCTTTGAAAATTGAACAATCATTAATGGCAACCCGTGGCATTTTTCCAAAACTTTGATAATTTTTTCTCATATTTTCACTATTTTTATTTTATAACCATTTAAAAGATATTTTTACGTGCAATTAAAAAAAGCACTAATACCCTGCCTTCGGTTAATAATAAATTTTTGATTAACACATTATTTTTGACAAAATTCTTGATTTTAAAAATTCACAAGATAAAAGACACTCTTAGTGTTTAAACATGACAAAAAACAAGAAATAATAATCTGCCTACATTATTTGTCACATATACATTATTTGAAACCTATTTAGTGATTTTATCGAAATGTCATTAAAAAAATTTAAAACAATTTTTCAAAATTTTGATATTTTTTATCTTAAAAAATATTTTACTTAGGATCAAGAAAATTAAAGGTGATTACGTCTTAAAATAAGCTATAAACAAACCCAGTTTCATTGAAATTTGTGACAGTGATTAAATGGCTTAGGGGAACTGACATGGAATGACTCTGCTTGATTTGATATGAAATGCACCTCAAAGCATTTTTAAATAGGAAATACTACCAAAAACACACAAAATCCCACTATTTTTATTTCAGAATCAGGTAAAGGACACCTTTAAGTATATCTCCCACAAAAAATAAATTTAATAAAAATACCGCCTTTTGTTGATAATGCTTTTTTTGTTAATGCATTATTTTTCATAAAAAATTTACGGCTTCAAAGTTTAAATATTTTTTTAGACACACTTAAAATGTTATAAGCGTAACAATATATTTTTTTCATAAGCTGCGTACCCTAAATATTTTGCATAAATTATTTGAAGATGATTTGTAGAGTAGATATTGAAATATGATTATATATATGACATGCTACATTTGAAAACCGAACAGTCAAGAATGGCAACTGACGGCAGTTTTTCAAAATTTTGACAATTTTTTTCTCAGAAACTATTTCACCAAGGAGCAAAAAAAATGACTGGTGATCATATCTTAATAGTAAGAACAAACACACGCAGTTTCATTAAAATCTGTGATGGTGGGTTACATATTGATATTTTACTGCCTGATTTGATGTGGAATGCCCCATATTTATTTGAGCTATTCCATTTTAGAACACACACAGATGAGTTGCACCCTCAAATGTCAGATTTCATCATCAATGATGTCAATAAAACTAGATTTCCAAATAGGGATAGCCAAAAATACAAAAAGTGAGATTACCAGAAGTAACGATTGATCACCTTGTCAAATTCAAAGTCGCCAAATGTCTCGCCTGTTCTGGTATGCCAGATCTTTATTTCAAATGTCATAACTATTTTCATAAAGTTTTAAAAGCTCTGACCCATTCAGTGATGATGAGAGTTCAGCAGGGTATAATCTGACTCCGGGAGCAAACTTTGAGATCAAAATAAAGAATTCTTTTTATAAACTGGTTATTATTGCAGCATAAGGATCCACAATCTTTGGCTTGTTAAAAGTCAGTAACATGACTCTATAATTCGAAAAAGCCTATAATCTGCAATACATTTCGGATATAAACGAACAATTAACCCTAGAACTACCGGAAATTTTACTCAAGTTTTATAAAAACATTCTACACCAGAATTTTTACTTAAAACTATTTAATTTGTTTATTTAACTTATTATTGTCTGATTTATACATTTAGTTTGTTTTGAAGAAATTTCTGGTTGGAATAAATATTATGAATGTACATGTCGGGTCCAATGGACCCGTCTGGTAGACGGAAGGTTAAATAATAAAATTTTGTATAAATCACCACTTGTTGGTGCTGTTTCTTCTAAATATAAACAAACAGTTAAGTATTTTTCTAAGCAAGATAATGCAGATTTTGACTGTAATAAAAATTAGATGATTGAATTTATAAAGAGGATTCTAAGGCATTTCTGCAGTCACTAAAAGATAAATGTTTGGTTTATCTTGTAAATAACAATTAGACTGCTATATTCTGAAAACATTCATTGGCAAAGATCGTAGAAAACTAACTTTGAAGCTGAGTATGAAAAAAATCAGTTTATTTTGATTTAAATCATATAATTTTTTTAATTTAAATTAACCTACAACATTATTTTAAGCTTTGAAGGCTATAGCATGCCCTTTTCAATAGTTTTAAAAATGCAACTAATATAGAAACTTGAATATATATTTGGTATTACTTAGTTATCCTGTCGATCAAAAATCTGTCGCCAAACTATAAGATCAAATGCCAATAATGGTTGACCGTAAATGTTACATTACTTGACTTTAACCATCCGTCTACCAGACGGGTCCATTGGACCCGACAGGTACACACAAAATATTCATTCAAACCAGAAATTTCTTTAAAATAATCTAAGTATATAATCCAGACAAAAATAAGGTAAATAAATAAGTTAAATAGTTTTAAATAAAAATTCTGGTGTAGAACGTTTTATTAAAACTTAAATAAAATTCCCGGTAGATCTAGGGTTAAGCAAGTTACACGTTTTACATCATCAAGTGATTTTTATTTCGATGTTTTATTTGTATTTTTATTAATGTTATACTAATTTATTTGTTCTTTCGATATTTAAAATAAAAATTATGTCAACTTGTATAATTTGGCGAGTGGTTTGGCGATTTATATAGTTCGGTGAAATTGGTCGACAGGATAACTAATTAGTACCATATATTTTTAATGTAGAAGTATTTATACTTCTGTGAAGTGATTGCATCACTTACCTTAAGCCTAAGATGTGTTAAAAGCATTAAAGGTACCAATCATTGCCTTTCTGCTCCAACTCACAAAACAACCCTGCCATTATTACATATTATTTTAATGGCCAAGCAAACTTTAAGATCAAAATAAAGAATTCTTTTTATAAACTGGTTATTCTTGCAATGTAAGGATACACAATCTTTTGTTAGTTAAAAGTCAATGAGTAATGCAAACAAGCTTTTGTTACAGAGTAGGAAGAGAATCTAAGACCAATAATCTCTTTAAAAAAAGTGACTGATTTTGAAGGGAAAGGCATTTTAGCTCTCAGATCTCCACCCCCCCCCCCCTTTTCCCTTAACAGTCAAGTCAATATATACTTAGTTAGGTTCGCAAGACAATATCAACAGTTTAGTTTTTACATAAAATAAACATATCTAGCTCCTTTGTTTTCTTTCAAAGACTTAAAATACATTTTGACTTTAAATAACGGAGTTAATTCAGCTGTACCGAAGGTACAAAAACAAAGATACCTAAGAAAGTGGCCAGTGTCAAAACAAAGTTGGGTGAGGGAGACATAATATACAAACTAATCAATCAAGTATTAGACTCCGCAAAAGCCTATAATCTGCAATACATTTCAGATGTAAACAAACAATTAAATAATAAAACTTTTTATAAATCACCAGTTTTTGGTGCTGGTTCTTCTAATGTAAACAAACAAGTGTTTTTCTAAGTGAGATAATGCAGATTTTGACTGTAATAAAATACTGTTAGATGATTGAATCTATAAAGATAATTTTAAGGCATTTCTACAGTCATTAGAAGGAAATATGTTGTTTATCTTGTAAATAACCATTAGACTGCTATATTCTGAACACACTGATTGACTAACATGGTTATAGAAAATGAACTTTCAAACAGGGTATGAAAAAAATCAGTTTATTTTGATTTAAATCATATAATTTTTTTTTAATTTAACCTACAACATTATTTTAAACTTTGAAGGCTATAGTATGTCTTTTTCAATAGTTTTAAAAATGCAATTAATATAGAGGCTTGAATATACATATATTTTTTAACGTATAAATATACTTCTGTAAAATGATTACATCACTTACCTTAAGACTAAGATGTGTTAACAACATTAAAAGGTACCATCCATTGCTTTACTGCTCCAACTCACAAAACAACCCCGCCATTATTACATATTATTTAATTGGACAATTTTATTTCGTGTTTTTTCGCGGCATTTTGATGAAATTCACATTTTTTCCTTGATCCTTTGATGAAATTAGTGATTTTTTTGCAATTCGTTGACACCCTTTTATGAAATTCTCATTTTTTCTGCAATACCTTGATGAAATTAGTGTTTTTACACGGCCTGTTCACAAAATTTGTATTTTTTCCACGATCCTTTGACAAAATGTGCATTTTTTTCGCAATCCATTCACAAAATATGCATTTTTGCATGATCGTTTGATGAAATTTGTGTTTTTTTGCGGCATTTTGATGAAATTCGCATTTTTTCCGAGATCCTTTGACGAAATTCTCATTTTTTCTACAATACTTTGATAATAGTGTTTTTTCATGGCCTGATCACGAAATTTGCATTTTTTCTGTAATCCTTTGATGAAATTAGTGATTTCTTTGCAATTCGTTGACAAAACAAGTGTTTTTTCGTACACTTGACAAATTACACACTTTTCTTGCGATTCTTTGACAAAATTTACACTTTTTTTCCAGGATCCTATGATGAAATTTGCGTTTTTGCAGCCTTTTGATGAAATTCAGATTTTTTCTGCGATTATTTGTCGAAATTCACATTTTCCACAATCCTTTGACGAAATGTGCATTTTTTTCAGCAATCCAATCACAAAATATGCGTTTTCTCGCGAAGTTTGACGAAATTCGTGTTTTTTTTGCAGCCTTTTGATGAAATTTGCATTTTTCCGCAATCCTTTGACGAAATTAGTGATGTTTTTGCAATTTGTTGACACCCTTTTACAAAATTCTCATTTTTTCTGCAATAGTTTGATGAAATTAGTGTTTTTTCATCGCCTGTTCATGAAATTCACATTTTTTCTGCAATCCGTTGATGAAATTTGTGATTTTTTTTACAATTTGTTAACAAAATTATTTTTTTTTCACAGACTTTTGACAAATTTCACATTTTTCTTGTGATTCTTTGACAAAATTTGCATTTTTTACAGTATCCTATGATGAAATTTGTGTTTTTGCAGCCTTTTGATGAAATTCGCATTTTTTTCTGCGATCCTCTGTTAAAATTTATGATTTTTCTGCGATTATTTAACGAAAATCACATTTTTCATGGTCCTGTGACGAAATATGCATTTATTCCGCAATCCATTCATGAAATATGCATTTTCTCACGATCGTTTGACAAAATTCGTGTTTTTTCAGGGCCTTTTGATGAAATTCGCAATCTTTTAACGAAATCAGTGACTTTTTTGAAATTCGTTGACACCCTTTTACAAAATTATGATTTTTTTCTGCAATACTTTGCAAAATTAGTGTTTTTTCATGGCCTGTTCACGAAATTCGCATTTTTCCCCCGATCCTTTGACAAAATTACTGATTTTTTTGCAATTTATTGACAAAATTAGTGTTTTTTCCTTGATCCTTTGACAAAATTCCCATTCTTTTGATGAAAATTGTGTTTTCCCACAATACTTAGACGAAAATTGCATTTTGTGAGATAATTTGACGAAAATAACATATTGTCTGACGAAATTCGCGGTTTTCCTACAATCCTTCAGGCAGAGCAGGCGATAGTTGTGTGGGGGTGGCTATGTTTTCATGCTGTTCAGTTCTATACATGGGCTAAATGTGTGGTAGGTAACAGGAAAGAAAAGGTCGAAAGAGAAAGGGAGAGAAATTAACTCAATTTGGTACTGTTTGTACTCACACTTTTGTTGCATTTGATACCGCCACCTCCCACCCCTCCTAAAAATGTCAAAAAATTTTAATGCAGATTTGCACCGGTCCCAGGGATGATAAAATTAAGTAACATATCTGCGACTTTTTTCATGTGAACACTGCATGAAGTTTTGGATCCCCCCCCCCCCCCACTGACATACTGTCAAAACTCGCAAGGGTTTTTTCCCTTGTGATGTTCCTCCCACTACCGAGAATGTTGCGGGTTTTTTATAATCAACTGATTAATTTTGTTTTTTTGCTACTTTTTATGTTAATGTGGTGATCTTTGAAATGCTATCGCCCAACGGGCGATAAACGCATCTGTCTGTAAGTGCAGTGTTGAATTCAGACACTTTTATCCGGGGTGGCTTCGGGGGGACTTTGTACAGTTCCGGTGGGGGAGGGGGGGGATAGCCCTTTTTTACCATTGAAAACACAAAATCTTAAATTTTCCGGGGAGGGCATCTCATTGCTCTGGGGGGAATGTCCCCCCCCCCCGGACCACCCCCTGAAATCAACACTGTGTAAGTGGCACGGCAACTCTCCAGTGTACAGGTGGAATTGAAAAAAAGAGTTTTTGTAGTTTGAATATGCAGAATGTTAAAGAATAGTGAATAGTTTAATGAAAGCAGAATAAAAACTTAATATTTAAATTAAGATGCGAGTCATATTAATATTACGAAATAGTTACTGGGTTATTACTTTATTAGTTTATACAAAGTCTAATTATCATGACAGCTACAATGCAGCTGCTAATGTAATTTTGTGTAACCAATGTTTTCTAAAATGTAACATGTTCTGAATTGTTCTTATTTACAATAATACTTGATTACCACAAATACCGGGAGCTGGCTACTTTTATATTTTTAAAAAGTAAATTATTTAAAGCTTTCTTTTAAGCATATTAGCTTTAAAATTAAATAAAAACAAGTATCTTACTTTTGCAAAAAAGCTGTTTTATCTTATTTATCTATAAACTTTAATTACTAAATAAGGAAAAGTATCATGATGAAAATTTTTACTTTTAGGAGCTCAACACAAACACAACCAGTCACGATAAAATGGTTCGTTTTGAGTTAATCGTCATAATTTAAGTATATAAAGTACAATTTAATATCAGTCAAAAATATGTCCAAGACTGAAATCAGTCCTGAGACTGAATGTCTTGCAACCATGGCTGTAATCAATTAGCCTAAAAGAAATGCTTCAGGTTTTATTTTGTTTTTTATTTTCTCCTGTTTTTCTTTTGTTACAGAGATAAACGGTAATAAGATTTTTTTTTTTTCCCCATTAGGTTTAATCTTATAAAAATAAAATACTAGGATGCTTTAATTTTTGAAGCTGAAAAGAGATATACATATATATATATATATATATATAAAAAACAGCAAAAGATACCCATATTTCGAAAAAGAGGTCATTTTAAGTCAATTTTCGTTTATAAGGTTATTAAAAACGATTCACAAATGAATCATTTTATAAACGGGATTGGAAATCTGAATTTTGATTTCGTCATACCTTTTATTTAAATTGTGCGTTCTTTAAAAATGAAAGATTTTGTTTAATTTCTTTAAAAGAAAACTCAAAATTAAATTGGTAATTATCTGTATTACACTCACATGTAACAAGTAATACCTATGCCACACATGAGTGTTATTTTGTAAGAACAACAGTTATAATAAGTATTGATGAAAATAACTACAATTCAGAACATTATATTAATTAGAAAGGATCGGTTACAAATAATTACATTAGATGCTGTCTGGATAATTAGAAATTGTGCTCACTTTCTCCTTTTCAAGACCTTTGATATTTAATTTCTTATTTCTTCAGTCAACTTTGCGGCGTAGTGATACATGGCGAAGTCTTATGGCGGACGCGATGAATTTTCATTTCGATACGAGCATTTTCGATAAATATCTAATTTCGATACGAGAATTTTCGAAAAAATGGGAAATATTTTCTGCTTAAAAATTGTTTCCTTACTATGAATAACAATGAAATAAAATACATATAATTATAAAATACTGCTCCATATAAAAAAATCAATCTAAGTATTTTAAAGCACATAATAAACTGTTTTTGTAGTTTAAGAAAAGATTTATTGCCAATATTCAGATTTTAAACTGTGACCTTATCCGCACAAAACCGGTTTGCAACGTTGTGTCTGCTAGCCCATAGAATAACATGTAATCCGCGATCCTAAGAAGTCCAATTTTTTATGCGGATTATATAAAAATTAAGAGTTTTCCTAGATACTAGGTTAGTCTTATCCACTTCATCAAAAACGGATTCCTTTTATATATTAATGTTTTAAAAAAAATCTAGGCCGTTTCGGAGAAAAAAAAAAAGACAAACTTACACCATCGAAATTGCTTTCAAAATGGGTTTTCAGATCTCAAAATATACTGCTTGTAGAATTGTAAAAATTTCAGAATAAGATTAGACTGCATATATAAGACGGTTTTTAAAAAATCAGAACAATAGGACCTATATTTGCTGAGTTATTAACAGGCGGCTTTTCGCGTTTTCTTTGATGTCGAGTTAGCTGTATATATGAGTTCCGCCATCTACGAATTCTACGATACGATTTTAGGCTTAAGGCTGCGTCACTCGGAATACTATCGTCTTCCATGATAAAAAATATGGCAAACTTCGTATTGTTCCATCCGAAGTTCAGAAAAAAAATTTGTTCGTTAAAATTATAATATTAATAATAATTAATATATTAATAGTTTATATTATTATTTAATACATTTTATGCAGAAAGACGATTGCAACATTTAAAATAAATATTAGCATCCATAAATATTACTTTTGTTTAGTCTCCGTATTATATGTGCATTTCATTTTTAAAAATTCCATGTCAGTAAACTATAAATATCTTCTCTGGCTTTGAATATTAAATCTTTAAGTTCCTATAAAAGAAATTCCAAGTAATTTATCTGTAACGAACTCTTATAAAATTAAATATTGCTTTCAGAAAATATCAAATCTTCAATCAGTATTTAACTGAACGCAAGAACGAGTATGGAATGTAAACAATTTCCTTGGAAATTTTGGATATCAGGAATTACATAATAACGTAAAGCCCAATTAATTAAATTTCAATAAAATGCTATTCGTTGAAAATAGCTTTAAAGATTATGATTTTATTTCTCAATAAAATGTTTGAAATACATCTGAACAAAAGCATTGTCCTGTTTCATCGTTTGAGAGCTCAGCAAATATTGCAGGAAATTTGTTTCCTTCGGATATTTGCAAGTACCGCTCGAGTTCCTATTTTTCGTCAGTACTTGAATAAAATTTGAAATATGTTATAAGATTTTCTAAAGAGATTAATAAATTGTTTTCTGATCTTATAAAAATCGAATTTTAATGGTTGTCTTCAATTAAAAAATGTTGTGTTGCAACAGTTTTAATATTATACATTAAAAAAAGGAATTATACAAATGCTTTAAAGTTTTGGTATAATCATCAACACTGGTTTTTTTTTTTTTTTCGCATACTTGAAAGTTTTTTTAATACTGCACATTTCAATTTTCTATGCGCAAAATGTTATAAAAATTGTAAATAAAATATATTTTATTTCCTGTTTCAAAAAGAAAAAAAGACATAATTTGGAGAAGAACAAAAATAATTTTATAACTATAATTCATTTTCCTTTGGAAGTCGAAACATAAAAAACTTTTACTAAATAATGCCTTTTACATGTCTGCCAACTTGTACGGTTTTTTGTTGCCACTAAAATTTAATAGAAATTTTTGTCTTTTTTCAATGTTACAAGTTGTTATATTTCTGTTTGTAAGAAAAATTTACAATTCAATGACAGCTATGCTTTTTACCCGACTGAAAAGAAGGGTTATGTGTTTCACGCGTATCTGTGTATGTGGATTTCTTTATACCCTCAAAACATCCCAACGGCTGGATGGATTTTAATGAATGAGGTCTCTATCAATTCGTCTTAACGGCCCGATGGTTATAGGTTATAAATGGGTATATATATAATATGGTTATAAATTAAAAATGGCGGCCGTAAAATACAAAATGGCGGTAGAGACGAAAAAAAAAATTACGCACCCTATTGAGTGGCGTATCATTGGATAGGTCTTTCAAAATGAAGACGATGTTTCATTGGCTATTTTACAGTCAGAAGCTCCGTTAAAATATTATACAACCTGGAAGTTGTGTATATATTGTGGATCTCTAGCTTTACTGCAACTCTAACCATCATAGACCTCTGTAGACCACCTCCTCAAAACAGTGTTTATAGATAAGAACTAACAGATAGACACAACTTAAAAGTTATCAATATAAGTAAAAAAAAAATAAAATAGGTAAGTAATATAAACAAGTAATATAAAAAAAAAATATTTTAAGTCAATTCCTACTTAGGTCAATAAGAGAAAATTTTCTTTCTCCCATTCTTCTTTCCTTTTGAGTGGCGCTTAAAATACCTTGATCATGAAGAGGACTCTCACGGTCTTAAAATACCTTGATCAAGAAGGGACCTTTCTCGATCATTGAAAATTAATTCATTTAATTAAATTAATGAATTAATATTTGAATAAAAAACTGGATTAACATCAAGTGTTATCCACTACAAGTATAAACTAGTATGTTGTGGCCATCACAAAACTTTCTTCTATATAAATCACGTCAATTAAATCATTTAAATAGTACAAGAAATTACGTGAATTTAGCACCAATTCATATCAAAGTATATCTGAATTTGAAGTTTGATGAAAATCCGTGCATTAGTTCTTGAGATAGAGATACAGCGGGAATTCTGAAAAATGTAGCATAGCAGCGCCACCTGTTGAGCGATTTACACTAAAAATAAACAGCACTAAATGATATCAAGGTATACCTGAATCTGAAGTTTGTTGAAAATCTAAGCGTTAGTTCTTGAGATAAAGCTATTGCGGAAATCGCAAAAAATACAGCATAGCAGCGCCACCTGTTGAGCGATTTACACCAAAAATTAAACAGCACTAATTTACACGTCAATTCATGTCAAGGACTAACTAAATCTGAAGTTTGATGAAAATCCGTGCAATAGTTCTTGAGATACAACTCTTGCGAAAATCGTGAAAATGCAGCACAGCAGCGCCACCTGTTGGGCGATTTACACCAAAAATTAAACAGCACTAATTTATATCAAGGACTAACGAAATCTGAAGTTTGATGAAAATTCGTGCATTTTTTCTTGAGTTAGAGCTATTGCGATAATCATGAATAATGCAGCATAGCAGCGCCACCTGTTGGGCGATTTTCACAAAAAAGTAATCAGCACCAAACTATATCCTGGACTAACTGAATCTGAAGTTTTATGAAAATCCGTGCAGTAGTTCTTGAGATATAGCTACTGCAGAAATCGTGAAAAATGCCGCATAGCAGCACCACCTGTTGGGCGATTTTCACCAAAACCTAATCAGGTCTAGTTTATATCAAGGTATAACTAAATAATAAGTTTTGTGAAATTCTGTGCATTAGTTCTTGAGATAGAGCGCCCACAAAATTTTTGTCACATACAGACTCACAGACAGAGTGACAGAGTGACAGAGTGACAGAGTGACAGACAGACTCACAGACAGACATTTTCTAAAAACCATCAAATCGTGTTCTGGGCATTCTAAAACGTGTAAATCCGTCGAAAACCGGAAGTCGAAAATTTTCACGAATCCAATACTTTCTTCTTGTAAAGATAGAAGAAAGTAAAAACATTATTTGAGCTTGATTGGATGAATAATATATATTTTATTAACGATTGAAAATTTTAACACGATATATATAGCGAGAGTGTGAGCTAATAGTAGGAATTGAAAAAAAAGTTTCACATTGATGAGAAATAATTAATTAGTTCGCTTTTTACGCAGTCGGGTTTTTTGATTTTTTAAATTTAATTGTTTATTATATAAAAGGTATTGTAAATCCAAATTCCGCTAGCGTTATTATGCTAATGCTAGTACCTCCTGCACTAGATGATACAGAACATCAGAATGATTGATTCATTATTGCTCGCAAAAATTCATCACAAGTGTGTCTCGCTATTCTGCGTGATTGTGTTCAGACCTTAATGTCAGTTTAGTGCAGCAAAAATTAATGGTTACAGTTGTTGCGCTTACACAAATGTCATGTTTTCGTTAACCACCCTGCAATCTAAGAACTTATGATGCCAAAACAATACATTTAGACTACTAATATTTGTACTTCGGCTTACTTGGATATTGTTACTCCGCTTTCCATATATTCCTTACCTTGTATAAAAAAAAGTACAAAAAAAATCACAAACAATTTTTGAATTACTTGTTACTTACATTTTCTTTTTTTTTCTTCTATACATAAGAATATTTTAAATGAAAATCAAATTTCAAAGTAATTGCTTAAAAGGCGCAAAGGCCAACATAGTGAAAAAGATTCGAAGCCGGGCCATCAGTATAGCGCACTGACGTTTTACCGACTAAACCACTTGGAACGATACCCAGCAAGGAAAATTTCTCACTATTACATGTTGGCAAGGCTGCAAACGCAGCACAAGATGGAATATTTACCGTGAGCCACCGACCTGGGGCAAACACGGATCATAATTAAATCCAGCATCGATAGAAACTATATTAATACATGGAAATTATTCCAGAGCGAAACATTCGCCTTTCATACAATATTTCAAATGAAAATCAAATTTCAAAGTAATTGCTTAAAAGGCGCAAAGGCCAACAGTGCACTATACTGATGGCCCGGGTTCGAGTCCCGGCTTGGAATCTTTTTCACTATGCTGGCCTTTGCGCCTTTTAAGCAATTACTTTGAAATTTGATTTTCATTCGAAATATTGTATGCAAGGCGAATGTTTCCCTCTGGAATAATTTCCATGTATTAATATACATATGAAGTCTACTTTTAAAATAACAAGTTACGACGTTATAATCATTACTTGCTCAAATGGTTGAAAAAAAACTTATTTCATAAGTTTGAACAATAAACAAGCCGGAAATTGAACGTTCAAAGTGGTAAATGAGGTGAGTTCTTACTATAAATAATTTTATAAATATTGAGATCTTGGTGCAATAGCTGTTGCACTCTTATGCAAAAATGCATGAATAAAAAAATTATTTCGATTATATATATTCAATTTAGTAATACAGGAATAATAGGACTCCATCTTAAATAGGACGTCATCACCATGGCAACCTAGAATCATTATCTATCATGGGATAGCACTGAATTAATTACGTATAACAGGATTTAATTGAACGAAAACTTTTTTTAATATCTCTTTAAGTTTTGATTCGATTTTCATAAAATTTGAAATGACTCGACAAAGTAATTCTGGAACGATTATACATATATTAAGTTTCAAAACATTCAGTTGGGTAGTTTCTGCGCTGTTACATGAGGACAGACGGACGGACCAGACGACTACAGGTGTTACGTATTTAGGGGAGAGTAGCCTAATTTGGACCACTTCACTTATTTTCAGATGTAACTCACTTAATTTTTGGAATATCTGCAAAAGATAATTACACAGGGTCAATCTATTCATCTATTAACTAAATAAATATTTAGATCAATTTCTGTTTGAAAATCTGAAATTTTATTTTAATTTGAAAAATTTGTCAAAAGTGGTCCAAATTCAGCAAATGGTCGCCTAAGTTGGACCCCCAGTCTCCTAAATTGGACCAAATAATATCAGGTTGTTTTAATGACTATATTACTAATTTTATTAAAAGCAAAGTTTGCGATTAATGAAACAATAAAACAAAATAACAGCAATGAAATATAATGAAATCAAATATTTGAAAATAAGAGTAATTGTTTTAAATCAAAATGTATAAGTTATCAGTAATTAAGAATAGAAATTATGGAACTAATTGTCAGTTACTTGAATATCATATGTAAGGAGTGATGCAAAGCTTATACATGAATTTTGTTATTGTTTTTGCTTTCCAGCGCACACAACATGGAACCGTATATGGCAATCTGAACACTGAGTCATTTTTGCTATTTTATTTTTCTTACAAATTAGGCAAAACCAATCATCGCTGTCTAGATTTTTCTATTTAGATTCTGAATTATCAGACTTTTTTTTTTGCAACTGAAGTTTTCTTTACATTATGTTTGTAGTTCTTCTTTTCCATCATTTTCTAGCTAATTGCATAACGCCTATTTTTCAAAACTCGATGTTCCAATTGCTTTTGTGCTGTGAAAGCTTCCTTTTTATTTTTTTATTTTTTCATTTCAAGGTTTAGTTTATATAGCGATGATGTTAACACAACTGTTTTTTGGCTCCCTCTGTACTTTGATTTAACTGAATTTAGCAAGGGAAATAACATTTCTAATGTTTTTTTTTTCTTTTGGGGAGGATTTGTAGCTGCAGCCTTGTTGCAGGTCAATTTTGTTGTCGGCTTTTTGTTTCCTATATCTTCAACAGCTTTTGAGCTGTCACGGGTGTGTTTCTTCCAGACAGTTTGTCGATGTCTTTTTCAACATTTTCAACAAGGTTTGAGATTTTATGCGTTTTAATGGCAAAAAAGTATAATTCCACCCTCCAGAATTGTAAAAAGTCTTCCATCACAAATATCCTGCAGGAGGAAAATGTTTGAATTCAACTATGCCGTAGAAATAAAAAATTGAAAGAAAATAAATACAATTACATACCAGATAAAAGACATTGCAAACAAAATTTACTGCATAGACGTGTAAAAATATTTTTATGTTTATATAGGCCTAAACTGTATAAAAAAATTAATCCAGATATAGAAAAAAAATTGCATGGAGATAGTATTCCATTTTAAAATATGAAAAAATAGTGTACAAAGCGTACCGCCCTCGAAATTCATTACTTACTTTTCAAATTTATGATCGCATATCTGGTCCAATTTAAGCAACTGAAATTGGTCCAATTACGGCAACTGCGCCATTTTTTAAAACAGTTAATTTCAAGACTGAGAACAAAAACGAAATCAAACAAAAATATGTGCAATAAACAGACGAATTCATATATGTATATGAAAACATAACAACTTGCCTTAGTTTTAAAATATTCACTTACGTTTAGTAGAAAAAAAATTAGACAAAACAGCTAACTTTAATTTTTTTTAAATTGTCTGAAAACAGCACGTGGTAGGCGGTTGTTTCTTCTAATCATGAGTGACGTCATTCTGATGAGTAGCATTTCAGCGGTAGATGGAGTCTCTTCCTGTAATTAACGGCAGAATAACAAAGGTCCAATTAAAGCGGCAGTCCAAATATGGCTACTCTCCCCTATATAATTACGAACGCACCTAAAAATAGTATTATATGTCGTATTGTTCGATACAAAATTCCGAATGAAAATGTTTGTTATTTAAAATTATAAATATTGATATTTTATAATGCTATTTAATACACTTTATGCAGAAAGAAGATTACAAAATTTAAAATAAATATTAGCATACATAAATATTACTTTTGTTTTGTCTTCGTATTATATGTGCATTGCATTAAAAAATTCTCATAACATTAAACTGTAAATATGTCTTTAGCTTTGAATATTAAATTCTTACGTTCCTTTAACAGAAATTTCAAGTAATATATCTCTAAAGAGCTCTTATAAAATGAAATACTGCTTTCAGAAAATACCAAATCTTCAATTAGTATTTAACTCAACGTAAGAAATAATATAAAATGTAAATAATTTCCTTAGAAATTTTGGATATCAGGAATTACTTAATAACGTAAACTCCAATTAATTAAATTTCGATAAAATGCTATTCGTTAAAAATGGCTTTAAAGGTTATGACTGTATTTCTCAATAAAATGTTTGAAATATATTTGAACAAAAGCATTGTCCTGTTTGTATCATTTAAGAGCTCTACAAATATTGCAGGAAATTTGTTTCCTTCGGATATTTTACAAGTACTGCTCGAGTTCCTATTTTTCTTCAGTACTTGAATGACACTTGAAATATATGTTATAAGATTTTCTAAAGACATTAATTAGTGGTTTTCTGATCTTAAAAAATTGAATTTAAATGGTTATCCTTAATTAAAACAGGTTGTCGTTTTACAATTAATATGCTTACACAAGCCTGCGATGCTTGTGTTTTTTAACTTTTAATAATTTATTTTTATATATTTCTTTACGCTGAAACCGGAAATGATCTTTATTTTTAACCATCCCATCAGGAATTTTCGCAAATTGAAAATTTCAAATAAAAAAAATAGCAAACATCTCTTTTATAAAATAGAAGAGAAGGTTGTGTTTTTTTAATATTTGATAATTAATTTTTATTTACTTTTTACTACTAAATCTTCAAAATGACCTTCATTTTTAATCATGACGTCAGAATTTTTCGCAAATCGTAAATTTAAATTAAAAAAAATAGCAAAAATCTTATATTATAAAATAAATGCAAAGCTATTTTTATTCAATTTAACTTTATTAAATTCAATAATTTACTCAATTTTTTGGCTTATACTGGAAGTTCTAACTAAACAGCTCAGGGCTCCAACGAAGTGAGTGGAGGGAGATCAATTTAAAATTTGAAATTTACGATTTGTGAAAAATCCTGACGTGATGATTAAAAATGAAGGTCATTTTCGGATTCAGCTTAAAAAAAAATACAGATTGCATTAATACAGAATTCATAATTCAAACAA
Organism: Maratus speciosus; assembly: GCA_963932465.1. Lineage (NCBI taxonomy): Eukaryota > Metazoa > Arthropoda > Arachnida > Araneae > Salticidae > Maratus > Maratus speciosus. The sequence goes on along the minus strand of OZ010791.1, from coordinate 608,964,118 downwards.
TTCTTCAATTATCAAAAGTTAAAAAAACACAACATTCACATCTATTTTATAATATTAGATTTGCGCTATTTTTTGACTTTTTAACTTTGAAATTTATGATCTGCAAAAAATCCTTACGTTATGGTAAAAAATGAAGGTCATTTTCGAATTTAGCGCTATAAAATATATAATAATAAATTATCAAAAGCTAAAAAGCATCAAACAACTCAGATTTAGCAGGCTAGCGTTATTTTTAAATGCTATATTCTAAATTCTATATAAAGGGTTCTTCAAAAATAATGTATCAAACTTTTAGGATAATAAAATACATTATTATTGTAACACAATCATACCGATTGTTAATAAAAAAAATCATACCAGTTGTAATCCTTCTGAGTGAAAATTTTGAACTTCTGGTTTTCACTCAGTTTGAAGAATTAAGACACGTATGATTTCTTTACCAACCAGTATTAGTGTTGATACGCATTTTCGATGTTAATATGATGATGATTATCACGCAAACTCTAATCGTTGATAGGTTGCCACCACCGATATTAATACGTGATATCGGACACAGTGTGAGAATGATAATAAAAGGATACTAACTTGTTCAGTTAATATTAAAGAATTATTTATTTACAAAATATTTACATAATAAAAACATTATTTATAATTATAGGCTCTGATATAGCCTATCCTGTCCAACGCTAATTTATACGTTAAAATAATATCTGCGTACCGAGTAATATTATTAAACTACGCTATTCCCTTCTCACTTTACCTTACTCAGCAAGGGTTATAGAAGAACCACACAGATATCGCCTCTTGTATATGTATACACGTTTCTCCGCACAGGAGTAATTTTTTTCTCAGGAACACATTTACCGGCAACCCTCCAGCCTGTACACACGATACTTCAGCCAAGAGTACGAACGCTCCTTTCAGCTTCCACTTTGAGAGAAAAACATGTGGGGACGCCCCCCCCCCCCTATAAAGTTAGGGAATCCCCTTATCTCTCTAGCATTTTGCTTCGCTTCCTCGCTCGGTCATTCACTAGGGATTCCCAAGAAGTTTATTTAGTTCACTTTATCTATTCTCTTTGTTGTCCACGTTCTCGTATCCAAAAAAGTGCTCAAATGCCGTTTATACAATGGATCTTTTTATGCAATAAGATTTGAAGATAATAGCTCGTTCCAAATTTCAAAATAAGAAAAATATTTCTCCAACCCAAGTACGTAGAAAGTGATTTACATACAAAATACAATAAATAAAATACAATAACATTAATTAATAGCAGCCTTAATTAGTCACACGCTCATTAACGTCAGAAATCTGAAAAGTATTAAAATAACAAAGAGTAGTTACGTACCTGACGTTTATCAGAGTTCTTTTACGTGTGGAGTAGGTAAAGCAGCTTATTTTAGCTAAACTGAGTAGATATAATTGCCATATGGTATTCTAAGTGAATTGTGCCATCGGATTTGTCAAAACTAACCCAAAATCATGGGAAGATGTTGATTACCAACGGTTCAAACTTCCACCAGTAAATAAGAATAGAAATTTTTAACCTTATTCACTACACTAATTTTTCACGAATTGGACATTTTAAAAAGATAAAAAGTTCTATCAAAATTTTCTAGTGGAAGTACACCCAGTCGTTAATCAGGCCCTGGACATCGGTTCGAAATGACCTGGACACTTTTTCACAAAGTTCGAAAAATTACAACACGTGTAATAACATCCGTCAAGATAAAAAAAAAAAAAAATTGTGTAAAACTCGGACGAAAGTCACTTATTCAGTTAAACGTATAAGGAGACACACTCCAAACGGAACCTCGACTTTCTTTTAGAAGTCTAACAGCAACACAGATGAATAATTAAAGTTGTAATTTTTACAAACTCGTCGAAAAAACATCCAGGTCAGGATTCGAACCAGAGGTCTTTGGCTGAAGCTGCCAGTGCTCTACCAACTGCGCTATACCTGGCAAACCTGGCAGAGACATAATTCACCCAGAAACCTAATGACATCTGGGTAATTCTGTTTCTGTGTGAATTACTCGTCTGCCAGGTGGTACAGCATCGACGGATTCAGCCAAAAGTCTCTGGTTCGAATCCTGTCCAGGACACTTTTTCGCCCAGTTTGGAAAAATTACAACTGTAATTATTCATGTGTAAATACGTATCCAGCGTTTTTTTTTTTTTTTTTTTTTTTTTTTTTTTTTTTTTTTTTGAGTTACGTTACCTGCGTTTTATGAAAACAAAGATGTTGTAACTATATTTTCAACATGTTTACTTAGTTTTTTTGTGAAGTGTGATGTTATAACGGGAAACGGGCAAATTGTGCTTCGATTCGATCAGTGCTAGTAACCCATTAGCCGACAAAACTATAAAGTAAGAATTTTCAAATTTATTGCTGAAAGTCGTTTGCCACCACAAATTCAAAAAGATAAATTTCGGTTTACTAATATTGCGAAATTTCTGCCAATAAATAAGCCAATTTTTTTAATTCTAAAATAGTGGTGCCCAAATAATTAATTTAAGCATGAGCAATTATTTTGACCGTTTACGCAAAATAACGTTTTGCGTTAACGCAACAATAGCGGGTAATGTGTTAATGTACAGTTTGCTGAATTTCAAATTATACAGTTGATAGAACAGTATTGTTTGTACCCAAAAATTGGTAGCATTTCGCAATGTCATTTCATTTCAAAGAAAGCCATGTATGTCTGTTGAAAATACCGTTACCTTCATTACTATTAATATTCTGGACATATTCTGGATATTCTATTCAAGTTTAGCTCGACTTAGACAACTTCTACTCTAAACTGAATAAGTAGATTAAGACTCTGTAAAGTCCAAAAAGAAAAGAAAACCCTGAATTGAAAGGGTATTTACCGTTAAGTTTCTTTAGTCAAAACACGGCAATTTGCGTTTTAATTTCCCATTTTCTGAAAACTTCTTAAAAAATAATTAAACACATATTTTTGCGATTTTATAAATTCTTCTTTTAGAGGGTTAAAGAGGGCGGGCGGATTGAAAATTTTAGAACATTTGGCCATATCTCAGTAGCCGTTTTAGGTAGGAGCGTGACACTCCAGAAAATAAATCTAATAAACGAATGATTAAAAACGTATTTCAGCGACTTTAGAAATTCCCTCCTAAGGAGTTAAAATGTGGGGTCGAAAATTTTAGAACATGTGGTCATATCCCAGCAGCAGTTTTAGGTAAGAGCGTGAAATTCAAGATAAAAACCTATTAAAAAATAATTAAACATGTATTTCAGAGATTTTAGATCCTCTTTGGGAAGATTGAAGGCGGGGGGGGGGGGAGGATATCGATACTTTTTTATCATTTCGCCACATCTGAGTAGCAATTTTACATAGAGGCATGAGTTGTAGGATAAATGATCTACTCAAACGTACTGAAACATTTATTTTATCGATTTTAGAAATAACAGCCTAAGGTGGTTTAGTTTTAGGGTTGTAAGTTTTAGGTCATTTCGCCATATCTAAGCAGCAATTTTAGATAGGAGCGAGAAATTCAGAAAAACAAATCTATTAAAAAAATAATTAAACATATATTTCAGCAATTTTAGATATCCCATCATCCCTAAGGGCGTTAAAGGAGTGATCGAAAATTATAGCACATTTCGCATATCTCGGCAGCAGTTTTAGGTAGAAGCGGGAAATTCAAGATAACAAACCTACTAAAAAAACAGTTAAATACAGTACTTCAATAATTTTAAAGCTATTTTGTCTATTAAGTCCCAAACATCGACTTTGAAGTGGATAATGTAAGATTATACAAATAAGACTTTAAAAATGGATATTTCATTAGATCTTAAGAATTTTTTATTATAATTATTCATTTCATCTTTGCTAGATATATTTCGTTTGAGTCAAGATTCTTTTAGAGAAACCGACCAAAGTAGCGGGCGAAGGCCGCTAGTACATACACACATGGATGCATACATACATGCGTACATACATACATAAATGCATACATTCAAACTTTCATACATAAATGTTGAAAAGAGAAGCTGTTTTTATTAAGTTAGTTAACCATATAAATCTTACCTTAGTGAAATGACTAGAAGTCTGTAAGCGCCAGACTTTAAACCAGATTAATATGCTGATTTTTATCTTCTAATAGAACTTTAAAACAGTAATAATAAATGTTTATCAACCTCTTTTGTTGATGTTAAATATTTTTAATTAAGGTAATGTCTCCATTTACAATTTCTAAGAAAGTTCTAAAAACTCTTATCGGAATATTAATATTTCCACTTTACAACATTAAATATTTTATTAATTGTAATATTTTCTGATTAATTGTTCATTTAATACGAATTTTATTTAATAAAAACGCATTATTATAAATCGAAAATACATTTATTTTATTCTACTTTTTTCAAAATGCATCGCTTTTATCTTTTCGAACGAATAGACTTCAGATTTGGATATATAAAGATAAAAGAATAGGGAAAAATGACCATTTTTCAATAAGAGTACTTTCAAGAATACTTTATATCCCTTGAAAAGTTCTGGAGGTTGATTTATGACTTGATGTAGCGTTTGATATTCCCGGTCTGTCAAGCTTTCAAGTTTTATTGCACCATATCAAAAAGTACTTCAAAAATCGGTTTTTCATGCTCTCTCTCTCTGTATATATATATATATATACCGGGTGTCCCAAAAAGGACTGACTGATTTTAAAATTCAATAACTTGCAAACGGTGACAGATATTAAAAAAATTCTTGCAGGAGGGTTATGCATAAGGTCAAAAGTTTTATTACAGTGATTTTCAATTTTAGTTCGATTTACAAACAATAGATGGCGCTGTAAGCAATAGTCGCTAAATACAGGCTCGATTTTTGGTCCTTTATCTTGTTCCATGCAGAAAAAGGAGATGGAAATGTATTATCCGGGCCACGAAGTACCAAAAATCGAGCCTGAATTTAGCGACTATTGCTTACAGCGCCATCTATTGTTTGTAAATCGAACTAAAATCGAAAATCACTGTAATAAAACTTTTGACCTTATGCATAACCCTCCTGCAAGAATTTTTTTTAATATCTGTCACCGTTTGCAAGTTATTGAATTTTAAAATCAGTCAGTCCTTTTTGGGACACCCGGTATATACATTATATTACATATCGTATATTCCGGTAATAATGGGTACTTTTGATGAAGAAAATAGATCGAAATTTACAGGTAAGCGCTATACGTCTGTTATAAAAATAAAAATATATAATCATAACAAATATTTCTGTCTTTCAACATGCTATTTACAGAGTACGTACAATTATTACCATGAATTTTTTACAGTATTTTTAGTCTTGTTTAAGTGCAGAAATATATTGCACATTCTGAGAATAAACGATGTGATTACGATTTCTGCATTGTAAAAAGAATAATTTGAGAAGTTTTCTTATCATTAATAGTGGTTTAGTAGTTTTTTTAGTATGTTTCTGATATTTCATGATGTGTTTGTTTGTGTGGTGGGTTATCTTTAAATTTCTATTCATAGGAGTTGACACTGTGCGACCTTATCGCTGTTTGGTTTGACTCATTTTTCTCTTTGCGAGCTTCTCGCTGGACTTGACACATTGCGAACTTGTCGCTGGTAGTTTCTTGTTTTTGTCGCATCTCGGTTTATGACATTTTAGATTATTACTTTGGTCCGTGAGTGCGCTCTTGACGATCAGTCCATTGGAACCTAATGGCTGTTTTTACGATTTATTGCAACATCGTTGCAAGCTTTGTGGATTGCCGTGTGCACTACTGGGGTGAAGCATGTTCCTTGGCCTTTAGGCAGTGCTGACGTGAAGAAGTGGGAACCGACTGCTATTTAAGCTTTGCAGAAAGACCAGGTACCAGTACTCTCAAAAAACATATTTATTCCTCAGGTATTGAAACTATGACTTAAATAGGCAAATAAAGATGTCAGGTAAAAGATTTTAGACACTTACCAGAAGTGTTAAGACGAAATAGCACTAAAAAGAACCACTTAAAATTTAAAAAAGAACGCAAACTGAAATTAAAGTATAAGAAGGCAACCCTGTTGCTTTCAACTGAGCGGCGTTTCAGTGCCTGCGCAAATGAAAACCCCATGACACGGCATCTTGTTCAAAACGGCAGCTCACCCAAAGTTACCCTATATGGGGCATTCTCACAATCTTTTGACTTTTATGCCCCTGAATAATAATTTTTATTTCAATACATTTTTTTGTGTTTTTTTTTATTTCACATATTGGGGAACATCCCATTGCATGATTGCATAACAATATTAACGAGATAAATAAGTTTTGGACGATGTTGGAGGTCCAATTACCAGGAAAACTCCTATTCCGTCCCGTGTCCCTGATGCTGATTTTTAAGTTTGGAGCTGTCTGTATAAAATTGTTTCAATAAAAGTAATTCGATGTAATTTTTTTCCGAAACTGGGACAATTGTTTTACATAAATATGTAGCAAAAAAATAACAGGCACACTTTTTTACGGTTGATACTATTTTTTGAACTTTGTCCCTGGGTTTTTCATCCTTACCGTTCATCTTGCTAAACTTATACAGAAAATCACTTCAGATGCAGTCACAGAATTTTTTTCAAGTTTTTTCTCATGCAGAAGTATGCTAGAGAAAGAATGTCTAAAATTGTTTGACAGGAAATTTACTGCAAAATTTAAATCAGCATTTAAATATCAATTTAAAGATCGTGGCTTTATTGGTAGTCTTGCCGTCCCCAAGGTTTATTCCTGCCCTTTTCGAGGTAAATTTAAAAAAAAATAATTTAATCCAATGTTAACAACTGTTTATAAAAATCAATGAACATCGTGGCTGTCACTTAGTCTTAACATGATTTGCCTAACAATAGGTGGTAATTTTCTTTACCGTTTCATCCTTACAGTCCCTTTTTTTCCCATTTCGTCCCTTTTTTCCTATACCGCCCCCTTTTTTTACCTTACCGTCCCCTCTTTAACACCCCTTTAAGACAATGTTATAAAAAAATTCTGTATTAAAAGTACTACATTTTTATTATTTCTTATTTGAATGTCCTGTGGGTACTATGCAAATTCATTATAAGTAAAAATTTAGAAGAAAATAAAAAGTTATAGTGGCAAAATGGTAAGGAAAATTAAACTCGCAAGTTTAACTTAAACCTCAGTTAAATAAAAAAAATTTCGCTGGCCATTTTTCCTTTATTTTGAATTATTAAGGCATTCGTCTATCAGATTAAAATGTTATTTTAACAAGTTTAATTTCACCAGATTTTTATTCCCGAAAGTCAAAAGATTGTGAGAATGCCCCATATACATTACTATTAATTTAACCCGAAACTGGAGACATGAATTTTCTTACGCGTTCAGAGATATTATGTTATTTTCCATTTTTGTTTTTTGTAAACAGCATTGGAATTTTTTTTAGAAACGCAATATATTCTGCAAATCATGTAATTGTCTGAGCGAAGCGAAGGCTAATACTCAGCGAAATATTACTGTCCGGACACATTTACTACTACGATGGATATTAACGCCATGTCCTACTAAAAAAAAAGCCTAATAAAAACCTTTCGTCAAGCATAACTCAAAAAATATTTGTCGGATTTCGTTTCTGATTGCACCAGAAGGTACCTATGAGGGTCGCCTACTGAATGCACCTACTATGAAAAATAAGTTCCAAACCGTTTAAAAATTATATAGAAAAAACTGATAAAAAGGCACAATTTATCTGCATACGTCACAGAAATTTGGTGTGCGTCACTTTCACCGGCTGATGTTTTCGTAGACAACTGGTTTTAACACATGGAGCAAATATAAAAAAAATACGAACGCATTAATATTGAATAGATCAGTTTCAACCACGTGAACACAAACCTTGCAACAACCCGTGGCAACCAGTTTTGGTGGGCAAACAAATAATAATACAGTACTCCGTACCACGGTGACCGTTTTTAGTCTGTTGTATAAAATCTGGCCTGTTGTATGACATACAATTGTAGATGATTAAAACAAAAGACATGAGTGTTTATTGCTCCGGGAGGTTATCTTTCTCTGGATGTCTGTCTGTCTATCATACAGCATGCAATTTTCTTTTAAAGGATGATATTATTATGCAGTAAAACCTCCATAACGGACACACCCGATTAGTGGACACCTCTATTTAGGGGGCATTTTTTCGATTACCAACCCTTAAATAACTGTACATTTTTTACTCTCAGTAGCGGACACCTCCAAATAGAGGACAAATTCTGCCCTCCCGAGGTGTTCGCTATTCAGAGGTTTTACTGATAAAACCTCCATAGCGGACACACCCGATTAGCGGATACCTCTATTTAGCGGACATTTTTTCGATTACCAACTCTTAAATAACTGTACATGTTTTACTCTCAGTAGCGGTCACCTCTAAATAGAGGGCAAATTCTGCATTCTCGGGGTGTCCGCTATTCAGAGGTTTTACTGTATATAATATTGATAGTTATTTTACAGGGCCACACAAAAGAATAAGAATATATGAAATGAATATAAACAAAATTCGGGATTGGTAGATCGCTGATGGTAATGTAATTTTAGGATGTTGTTACAGTCATCCGCAGCATGTTTTTAGAGTTTCGTTCATCTAACGAAACCCTATCTGTCTCACTCCTTTGTATGTCTGTCTGTCCGTCTGTCACAGAGCCCGTTCTCAGAAACTATACATGTCGGAGACTTGAAAATTTGCATACTTATACCTGAACACCACACATCAAACGGCAAATAATAAAATTTTGAAAAAGTCTAATATTTAACCCTCTGGGCTCTAACTTGTGTATTTTAAGCAATTTTTCTAACTAAGCCACTAATTTAATTAAGTTGGAGACATGAAATTTTGCATACTTATAGCTGAACATCTCACATCAAACGACAAAATAATAAAATTTTGAAAAAGGTTTAATATTTAAACCTCTGCACTCTAACTTGTGTATTTAAAGCAATTTTTCTAACTCAGCCCCTAATTAAGTTGGAGACATGAAAGTTTGCATACTTATAGCTGAACACTTGCGATAACACTATAAATCATAAAATTTTGAAAAAGTCATATTTAACCCTCCGGTCTCTAACTTCTGTATTTTAAGCAATTTTTCTAACTCAGCCCCTAATTAAGTTAGAGACATGACATTTTGCATACTTATAGCTGAACACCTCACATCAAACGTCAAATAATAAAATTTTGAAAAAGTCTAATATTTAACCCTCTGGGCTCTAACTTGTGTATTTTAAACAATTTTCCTAACTTAGCCCCTAATTAAGTTGGAGACATGAAATTTTGCATACTTATAGCTGAAATCCTCACATCAAACGACAAATAATAAAATTTTGAAAAAGGTCTAATATTTAACCCTCTGGGTTCTAACTTGTGTATTTTAAGCAATTTTTCTAACTCAGCCACTAATTAAGTTGGAGACATGAAAGTTTGCACACTTATAGCTGAACACTTGCGATAACACGATAAATCATAAAATTTTGAAAAAGTCATATTTAACCCTCTGGGTTCTAACTTGTGTATTTTAAGCAATTTTTCTAACTCAGCCCCTAATTAAATTGGAGACATGAAATTTTGCATACTTATAGCTGAACTCCTCACATCAAACGGCAAATAATAAAATTTTGAAAAAGTCTAATATTTAACCCTCTGGGATCTAACATGTGTATTTTAAGCAATTTTTCTAACTCAACCCCTAATTATGTTGGAGACATGAAAATTTGCATACTTATAGCTGAACATCTCACATCAAACGACAAATAATAAAATTTTGAACAAATCTAATATTTAACCTCTAATATTTTGTCTCGCGCAATTTTTAAATTTAAACTGGTTTGCAATACTATTTTTTGTTCATTTTGCATAATAAGTGTAATGTGACGCAATTTCTTCTATTTCAGACTTCTAACGCATGTTAATGAATTTATTTTACAATATCCTTTCTCTTTCAAAATTCACATGTAAATATAGTTTTAATGACGTAATTTCCAATAAGTGCCTGCTTTTTATACCTAATTATTTAATTCTAATTTGAAGGGTTTTTTTCTATTTATAATAGTAACGTGTAAATAATTTTTTTTTGAAGCAAACATTATTGTTTGCGCTGTTTATACAGTTGGCAACAGTTTAAATTAGTACCATTTTCTAAAATATGTAAAAAATATCAGTCAAGATGCTGAATATTTGAATTTAAAATAGAAATAAAACCTCAAAAAATGAGTCAAATTAAAAAAAAATTAATGAAATATGCACACCGGGATTTTCTGTTGAAAAAAATGATCTAAAAATGATTAAATTCACATGCATAGCTTTTGCTCCTATAAAATTTTTTTTAATGGAACGATTTTGTCCAACTTTAGCATTAAATATCTCTTAAAATAATTCTTCGATTTGAAAACTGTATGCATTAGCATGTTGATCAAACATTTCGCTATAATACCACCGATTTTCATATTTTTTGTATGCAATAGTTTTCTTAATATTAACGAAGAAAGACCTCCGATCACAAAAAATTCAAAACCGGCGGCGGCGGCAGTGACAGCGTTAGTTACTTTTTTTAGAATAGAGAGATATATAAAAATGAAAACTTGTCTATCTGTCTGTTTGTAATTCTATAAAAATCCACAATTTGGAAGCCAAAATTGTGAAAAGATACGTACATGTGTATTAAAACATGGCCAAGGCAACTAAAGTAATCCGGAATCGAAATAATTTATAGTTAATTTTTAATTAATAAAAAACCACCAATTTAACAGCAATTTCTTATCAAATTTAAACGTTTTTCGTTATAGCAGTTGCCAACAATTGAAAAACACAATAAAATTATTACTACAACAATTAATTTTCTACTGCAAGATTTCCACGTGAAAAATGAAAATGAAATAAATAGTTTGACGAATTTTTAAAAAAGGTGAATATTACGTCATAACATTTCTATTGCAAGATATTCACGTGAAATATGAAAATGAAGTAAATGGTTTGACGAATTTAAATGAAAGTGAATATAACTTCATAATTTTTCTATTTCAAGGTTTCCACGTGAAAGAGGAAAATATTACGTCATATTGGAAATATAAAGGACGTGGTGGATATAGTATAACGTCATATGAGTGTGAAAAATGTATTGAAGCATGATAAAAACCCGATTAGGGAAATATTGGCCTATTTTAACATTATTGCTCCAATTATAAATTGAAATAAATTCATTTATAGCTGTATTCTTTTGCGTCTGTTATATACATTTATACATTTTTATATAACGTTTTCATATGATTCACTCATACAACATTTCGACTGCTTTTTTTAATGTTTGTTTTGTGTTGTATGTTAAATTTTGAAATTGATTTTTCAGAACAAACATCCTTCAAATTCTGGGCAACGCCGGCACTTTAGTTTGTAACAGATAAATGGCTTTTGTATCTGTACATCTAATGCTAATATTATAAAGCGTTATAATATTATAAAGTATATAATATTATTAATGCTTGTTCGTTTGTGAGGTGTTATCTCTGAAACTACATAGCCAACTTAAAAAAATGTTGGTGGCCATCTCTGCTCCGAAAAAAAGACTATTTTATGTCAGTGCAAGAACCTACATCGCTGCAGGAGCAAAAAAGTTCTAAAATTGCGATTTCTGTTATATTGATTGGGTTAGAAACTTTAAATTTGGTGCGGTAGTTACTTTTAAGATGTAAATACTTGTAATGAACACTCTCTAAAAGGTTCAATTTGACGGATTAACGTAAAAATTTCAAGAAAAGTTCTAAACTATGATTTATTTGGAATACTGAAATTTTTGGGATACTGTTGGGGTTAGAAACTAGAACTTTGGCATGGTAGTAATTAATAAGATGTAAATGCTCGTTGTAGAACGAATTCTAAAAAATAGAAAGACTAAACAAAGCGGAAAAAGATCTAAAGATGATCTAAGTAACGAAGTACATGGAAATGTTAGGAATATAAACATGAAAACTGACATGGCTGTATTTATCATGACGTAAATTCTCGCAATAGAACAATTTCTAAAAATGTCGCTATATAAAACAGTGCAAAAACAAAAAACTTTCAAAAATTTTCTATTTCTGTGTTACTGCTGAGTCCAAAATCTTGAAATTTTGCTTCGGGTTAGTTTTAAAATATACAATTGTCTCTATGAATGGTTTCTAAAAAATTTAAAATTTAAAAAGATGAAATTAACGGAAAGCGTTCTCAATAACCATTAATTTGGAATTATTAGGTACAGCAACTTTAAATATTACATAATGCTGCATTTCCGCCACAAAACATGCAATTTAAATGCAACAAAACAGATAGACACCCACCTAGCATTAAACAAAAACAGTGAGTAGGTTGCCCGAAAGTACTTGTTAAAGTGTTCCTTCTCTAGGCTTTTCTCTCTCTCGCCAAGGCCACTAACAGAGGGAAGTGCCGTTTTAAATGTGATATGAATTTTTTATCTGATTCATTATTCTAGACATTCTATCATAAGGTCATATTCTCAATTATCATTAGTAGCTTTTTTATATATTAACTTATTCTGGTGAAATTTCATAATCGGGATCATATTGGCGTATGTTAGCTTGCATGATTTCCTGAATAAATATGTATGGATTTGTAAATTACTTCAAATGACATTTTGACAGCTCAAAAGTTATGCAGACGATATATTCAGATCTTGTGTCATACTTTATGTTGTAATCATTGCCGATTTCTTTTATTTAATACATGCTAAATACAGCTCAACTTGTGCAGAATATGTTTGAAAACAAAACAATGCGGCGTATTTAGTGGCCAGCATACACTCATCATTTAAATCCGATCGAGCATATCTAAAACACACTCTAACGAAGCATTGCATGCCACTGTTGATGTATTCGGTACTTTGATTCTATATTAGATTTTGAGGAGAGAATTCCTTAAATGTTATCGACAACCTCATTGCACCTGTGGAAAACAGATATTGTACAATATTAACTATTCCGGGGGAGCACACACCATATAAAGTATAGTCCATTCTTTTTAAACATCATATATTTGTCATTTAAAGTTACTCAAATTGGTGCGGAGCGTCTGATTATCCTCTTGACATCATTTAATGCAGTTAAAATTCCGATATAAGTAATTTAGTGTTTCATTTTCTATTTTACTTTTAATATATTGCGTACTTTCAATTTTATATCCATGCATGGCTGTCTTGAATGGTTTGATTTCCCATTTTTTTAAACAGTGTATACGAATTTATATATAAGATTTTGTAATTCCACGATTCGTTTATTTTCATCATTTCAGTTTATCACAGTATATGGACAATTAAAGATAACATCTCATTTTCTTTGCTTCCACATGTTATTATTAAATCTATGTTCTCAGTAATATCGCTCAGACTAATCCCTCTGAGGGAAGTCCTAGTGATAAAATAACTACTTGTCGGTATTGAGGAATGATTTTATTCAAGGACAAAAAAACACATGATAATCAGAGCCAAAGAAGAACGCGGAGTCATTCTGACTCCCGTCTCCAGTTACGGGTTAAATACATATAGAAGTACGTGATTTTATAGAATACGAGTCAAGCCCATGTCCTTGTGCGCGCGGTTATTGAAATGTACCACATGGTAATTTCAACATAATGCTAATAAGGTCTAAATTATAATGCTATTGGTAATTTTAATACAAATAACCTATGTCATGTTTTTCTGAAATATGATTCTTGAATCTACATGCAATGATTATTCATATACATTGACTACACATATCCTACAGTGACAGCTTTTTTTAATCGTTGCGCTATATTCTGAGGCTACTTACCTAAAAAAAAAAAATGGTTATCATATTAGCATCGTTACAATCGCTATAAAAATACAAATATTTAAAAAATAAGTTGGAACCTCGATTTTGTATGTTTAAAAGTCGTTTTAGTACGACGAAAAGGGTAGGATTTTTAATATGGGACTTTTCTCACTTGTTATGCTGACCACACCATGCTCACCACTTGAGACCCATGACCTCGCATTCGATACCAACGCGATCTCGAAGCGGTGACTGTTCAAGGTTTTCAGGGTTTTTCTTGAACGAGAACGATAATTTGCCTCACTTTCCGCTCAATATCAGTGTTGCCAGTTGGCTACTTTTTTTTAAATTCGTATTTCTTGGTTGCCACCACATTTTTGAAATAGTAAAATTCGTCTTATTTAATGACATATTAAGGCTAATGACATATTAAGGCTAATGACATATTAAGGCATAATGGAAAATCAGTTATAATTCTGAACAAAAGTTTGGATATCAATATCAGTGTTGCCAGTTGGCTACTTTTTTTAAATTCGTATTTCTTGGTTGCCACCACATTTTTGAAATAGTAAAATTTGTCTTATATAATGACATATTAAGGCTAATGACATATTAAGGCATAATGGAAAATCAGTTATAATTCTGAACAAGAGTTTGGATAAAGAATTTAGTTATTAAATGTTTCATACATATTGAATCAAGTTCTGTTTTAATTATTTGTTAAGGTTGTTCTTAACGGCTCTGCTCAACAAGCGCAAAATGTTTTGACACATTTACAAATTCATTTTTTAACGGAAAAATGTAAAATTGGAAAGCCTGACCATGGAAGCGATTTGGAATCGAACTGTCTTTTCCATTCTTTTCTTGATCGCTTATGTTTCCTTCGCGCGAAAATTTGGTTCAAAGCGCCACTTTGGTACTATTTTCTGAAAGATCTATTGCGTTTGCGAAAGAACGGAAAAACGTCCATCACTGCATAGTATCTGAACAACAACACCTGGTAGTTTCATGCATTTCCGAACAAAAATAAATTAAAACTTATGTCATAAAGTAGCCCTTTTGGATTTAAAAACAGCCTTAATGCGAATGTATAACAATTATATTTTGAAATAATGACTCGAAGTGCATGTTTTTTTTCCATTGGATTTTTAATTTAATATGCCTGGAATAAATTGGCAAACATTACGAAGCAGTATTGCTTTATTGGGTTAGAATATTTCTCTTTCATTATCTGTTTTTGATAAATGATTCCAGAGATAGTTATGTCATGCTTCCTGAAATATGTGAGATAAAAATTACGTCTGATGAAAACATATTTCATTTTTATTAAAAATAAATATGTCATATGCAAAATATCTCATATTTGTGTACTTCATATTTTATCATATTCATTTTCTTCGTTTTTTACTTCATAAAGTAAACACTTATCCTTAGTGACAAATGATAAACATTTTGTTTATTTGTAAAAATCCATTTCCAATATTTCATTTATTGCGTGTAATTAAAAATGTTTATTTACTTTGGCAAATGTATTTCTTTAATGATAGAGGAAAATAAATCATTTCTATAAGTTTCTCATTAATTAAATTTTGACTAAATAAAAACTATCATTTAAAATATATTCACTACTTTTACTTTCTGCTATCTTTACAGGAAGAAATTATTAGAAAATTTTCGAATTCCGGTTTTCGACGGATTTGCAAGTTTTAGGGTCAGAGATCCCCAAAAATATGTTTTTTCAAAATGTGTGTCTGTGAGTCTGTCAGTCACTCTGTCACTCTATGACTGAAATTTTATAAAAAATTATGCATTAGTTCTTGAGATACAGCTATTGCGGAAATCATAAAAAAATGCAGCATAGCAGTGTCACCTGTTGCTCGATTTACACCAAAAACTAAACATTACTTATACATATCCAAGTCTAACTGAATCTGAAGTTTGATGAAAATTCGTGCTCGTGATTGCGATAATCATGATTAATGCAGCCTAGCAGCGCCAACTATTAGGCAATTTACACCAAAAAGTAATCGGCACCAATTTACATCAGGGAGTAACTGAATCTAAAATTTATTAAATTCTGTTCATTAGTTTTTGAGATAGAGCGCCCACAAAATTTGTGTAACATACATACAGACAGACGCACAGACAGACATTTTGCAAAAACTTGTTTTTTGGGATCTCTTCACCCTACAACGTGTAAACCCGTCGGAAACCGGAATTCGAAAATTTTTACGAATTCAATACTATCTTCTTGTAAAGATAGAAGAAAGTAAAAATGTGTATTCTTCTGTACAATTAAAAGCTAGTCATTGGGGGTCACCGTAATACTTACTCATCATGGATATGCATAATATAAAATATGAAAATAAAACTTGTGTAAACTATTTATAAAATGCATAGTAAAACTGCGGGTACTACTTGATTATTCCGTCGAGTAATTTTGGATAAATTATATGAATCGTCAGACTACTCGCAAAATTATACAAACTACCCGCCCTTGCCGACCAGTTTGGTCTTCATTAAAATTTATGTTTGGGATAACATGCTAAACATTGTATCATGCTACTTTTATCCATAATCTAATTTTCTTGAACTCCCTTAAATATAATTAATATAATCCTTTTAGCTAATAATAATTTTTGTTACATTAAAACATCTCAATTTGTTCATTTTCTGTAAGCAAGCAAACCCTATTGGTTTGCAATGGAAGTCTATGGGAATTTGGCAACATTTTAAAGATATCGCCAAGTTGGCGACAAACTTGGTGGAATTTGGCGACGGAACAGATACATAGATTGGCATTTTAAATAACGAAAGAACAAACAAATTAGTAAGAGATTAATAAAAATACAAATAAAACGTCGAATTAAAAAGCACTCTATGACGCAACAAGCATGTGTAACGTGTTTAATGTCAAGTGAATGTGACATTCACGATAAGCCATTATTGGCATTTAATCTTATAGTTTGGCGATAGTTTTGGGGTCGACGGGATAGTCGAGTCGTACCGAATTGCCGAAAAGAAACATCCTTATAAGGCGAAAAATTATAATCATATTAACTAACAGTTTACTGCGTCGGATTAAGCGTCTCATTTCCAATTAAAATATATCTTTGAATTGAAATTTGAATGAAATACTGGGTCATGAAAAATCGAAGATTGTGAAAAATGTAATTACAAATATCTCGGCAACTAATTATCCGATCGACTTCATTCTTTATGCAAAATTTATTTTTTTTTTATTCACTCCTTCAAATAAACAATTTCGAAATTTTTTGTGTACCTTTTATCAGAACAAATATTTCGAGAGTCCGAAAAAACTAGTTCCGGATAATCAATGTTACTGATATTAAATAGGCTTCTTCCCATTATTACATACTAAGTACACACCAAAGTTCAAGTGTCTATCTCAATTTGTTCGGGAGATAGAGCATTTACAGATACACGCACACATACAGACAGAAGGCAATTTTTTTTTCTTCTAAAAATACGTTTTCGGAATATCCAGTCTCTAAAACATGTAAATCCGTCAAACGCTTTTTTTTCGATTTTTAGAACGATTACAAAACTTACCCTATACTACGTATGATGGGTAAGTAAAAGGTAATTTTCTTCAAAGCGAAACATTTAACAGTAATAATTTTATACAATAGTTCTAAAATTTTAATACTATTTACTTATAGAAGCGTGACAAATAAACAACGTTAAAAGCATAATTTTTTTTTAAACTTAAAGCATGGGACACATACCATAGGAATAGTCTTCATGAGCACACAATGATGCGTCGAAACATGAGACACAAATAAACCCAGCATGAGTGAACACATACATAATTTTAATTAATTACATAACGTATGTGTTCACCGATGCTGGGATTAATTGTGTCTCATGTTTCGCCGCAGGATATTGTGTGCTCATGAAGACTATTCCATCTTGTGATGCAATTGCTGCCTTACCAACATATGAGACTGAGAGATGCTAAGCTGGGTATTATCCTCGTAGCTTAAATGATAGTTGGTTGGTTGATTTTTGGCGGCCGATTATCTCCTCGAGAGATACAGCCCCAAGGGAGAAATTCCCTCCTTTGGGGTCTTTCTAAGGGAACCTAACCCGTATTTACGCATGGAAATCCCAGGTTCGAAGAAAACCACGAGAACTCCGATCGATTAGGCCGACGGGAGCGATTGGGTGCGAACCTAGCACCTCCCGTCTACCAGCTTCGAGAGCAGAACCTCTTGGCCACTGATGGGGCCAACTTAAATGATTGAGCACTTAGAGCGCTATTCCAAGGGTTCCGGGTTCGAATCCCGTCTTGGACGTTTTTCACTCTGGTGGGTTCTACTCTTAGTTAGCAATGCGATAAATCACATATTAATGTATTCAATAATTTCGAGCGTAATTTCACTGCTGAAAAATTAATTAAAATTATATGTTAGTAGATTAGTATACTATATTTAATTTAAAATATTATCTTTTCACAAATTAATTAAACAACCACTTTACTCTTTACATGTTCGAAAGATTTTAAAATTGAGAAAATACAAGCATTACTTAATTTTAAGCTGATAAAAAGTGCATTTAAAGAGCAGACTGAATTAAAGAAATTTTTTCAAGTTTTCCAAAACATTAAATTTATATAATGACCTAACGTATTATTTCTTTCACAGCGATTTAAGTACATTTAAGAAGAGTTTCAATTGCCGGATGTTATTTTAAAAACATCAGTTTCATTCCAAAAAATTTTAATTGGATTCATAATTTAAATGACGTTTTACATGAAAATTGGATTTCCTGTTAAATGATAGCATCACGATGTTTAGGAAAAGAAAATAGAATGACTGAAAATTAATATCTTGTTAGTCACATAAAAAAATTAAAACATAAGTTTTAAAGCATTTAAAATTTACATAACATTTCAAACAAACATTTTACAAATTCATAAAATTGATAGAATTCAATGTCATCCAATACAGTTTGCGAGATATTTACGGCACATAAAAGAACTTTATTTAGTGAAATAAAGAAAGTTGTAATAGTTTTACTTGAAATATTTTCAAACAGAAGATGCACTATAGTTTAAGATTGTATTCTCTGATTAAAAAACGTTTATTTGAATTTAGGTGTTAATTTTTGAGCATTTGACACCACCAAATGTGGTAAAGAAATATTTTAAAAGCGATTTGGGTCAATAAATCCATTTCTTAAAAAAAAAAAAAAAATACGGCATTTAAATTTTTATACTGTCCCCGGTCCTATTAGTTATATTTAGTGAAATTTTCCTGTTGCACTGACAAGTAAAACAAAAAAAGTTCCGTTATTCTACGGCAAAAATTGATCAAGTAATTGCTGTTTAAAGTTGGAGCATATTTTACTCTGCAAATTGGGGGTCATTCACAAATTTAGTAAAAAAAATAATTATTAAAAGAATGGTTGAGAGTAAAATTAACATTTCAATATAAACTTAATTTTTTTTTTCATTCTGACATATTAATGCAAAATATAGAGTTTTTAGTAAACATATAAAAAGAAAGAAAAAATAACTGAATTTTTGTTAAATAAAATGATGAAAATTAACAGCCTGAATTCTTTACAAAATAATACATATTTTAAAATGTTATTAGATTACACTGGAGTGCAAAAGTTGGGTTGTTTTTCAGCGTTTGAAAATTGATTCTTATGAATTCTGTACCGCTGAATCCGAAATTGAACTTCATTTTTTACAACCACGTAAAGATTTTTTGGAAATCTTAAATTTTAAATTTTAAAAAAGAATAAATAGCGAAAATTTGATACGATGTTATTGTTGTGTTTTTAACTATTAATAATTCATTTTTATGTATTATGTAATAATCATTTTTATGCAGCTGAATCCGAAAATTACCTTCTTTTTTAACCATCACGTCAGGAGATTTCGCAAATTGCAAATTTCAAAGTTAAAAAGTTCAATGTTAAAATTGAACTTCCTTTCACACCTCATCAGACCCCTCATCTGTTTTGCTATTAGAATCCAAGTATAAGCCAAAAAAATTGAATAAATTAATGAATTAAATAAATTTAAATAAAATAAAAAAAGTTTTACATCTGTTTTATAGTATCAGAATTTCACTATATTTTAACTTTGACATTAATGATTTGCAGAAAAATTCTAACGTGATGGTCAAAAATGAAGGTGATTTTCAGATTCAGTGCTAAAAAGATACAAAAATCAATTATCAAAAGTTAAAAAACACAGACATCTCTTGTAATTTATAGTATCCAATTTTTGTTATTTTTTAACTTTCACAATTTATGATTTGCGAAAAATCCTGACATGATGGTTAAAAATTAAGGTAATTTTCGGATTCAGTGTTAAAAAAATACATGAAAGTTAAAAAACACAACCATCGTAGTCTTGTGTTATCTAATCTAAAACTTTTTCTTAAACTTCTTGGCGGTAATCTATCCGAAAATTTTTGTGTTATCCTGTAAAATAAGTGTAAATGGGAATCACCGAAATCGTAATAACATTAGATTGTCATCGGATTTACGTCAGTATGTAAAATTTATTCTCGATCGGATATTTGAAAGCAAGTTAAAGTTCGAGCACAAATTTTGAATTGGAAAAACATACATACAATCTTTGGAGTTAAATAAAATCTTATGAAAGTAACATAATTTTTGTTAAAAGAATGAAAAGAAACAATCTCAAGTCCTTACAAAGTGAAACTTATATTAAAATACAATTATTTTAGCCAATCCGAAACTTAATAAAAGTTAACTCAATTTTAACACTTGTACGGTTTTTTTAAAGCGCAGATACACATGAAACAAGTTCTTCGAATATATTAAGCACTTGGTATATGACCCCTCAAAGGTGGCCGAACTCATTTGTGTCCAGGTTCAGAAAAGTGGTATAAGTCATGCATTTTTAAAGTTTCATAACTCGGTCAATTTTAGGGTTATATGAACGGGACTTTTTCTTTGTCTTACTTGTCAGTGTAATAGGAAAATTTTACTAAATATAACTTATAGGACCTGGGGACGTATAAAAATTTAAATTTCATAACTTTTTAAGAAATGGTTTTATTTGCCCAAATCGCTTTTAAAATATTTCTTTACCTCATTTAACACATTTTTGCAATTGGAACTAAATGTCTATGACTAACAGTTTTGGAATTAGCCATTGGACACCGTTGAGAGCGGACACACTGTATAAGAGAAATATTTCAGTATGGAAAAAGTGGTGTCATGTCCCTATTTTTACTTTACTGTTTTTTTTTTAAATATAAATAAAACTATTCAGTGGTTAAGTAAGAAATTTATTTGGAGTGTATACACTTAATTTTGACTCTGTCTCTTTATTCCTCACTATACACACACACACACACACACATATATATATATATATATATATATATACAGGGTGTTCCTGAACTCATAGGCCAAACTGTAAGGGTTGATAGAGGACATTAACAATAATTTTTAGGTGTGTTAGTTATTATATAAATACCTAGCACCTATAGTCATCGTTCCGTCCGTCTGTCTGTTCGTCTGTCCGTCCGTATATAACAGAGCAAAAACTACCCAACCAAATGGTCTGAAATTTTAAATATATAATTGTTGCAAAATTTTGTCGAGACATTTCACATTTTATGAAAGTCGGTAATTAAAGGGACAGTCAAAAGTTTTCCTTTACATGACGACCAATGGGAAAAAATGATTTCGAGTACATTTTAATGATGTTACAGCCTTTTGAACAGAATGAAATTGATAATGCTCTTATGAAGTGCACTAAAATATACTTTCAATACAATATGCAGTGCAAAAGATATTTATAAAACTAGTTATAGTACGAACGCACCACATTTGCGATATTTGATGTGCAATTTCAGACTTGTTTGTATAGTAATACACGGGCTCAAACGACGCATTCAGTTGCAAGTAAAGGAAAGAAACCTAAAAGGAATGTTTATTGACAACGTCATTGGCAAGTTCTATATTTACAATAAGTGTTCAAAATTGCGACAACAAACAGTAGTATATGCGTGGCAGCGTCAATGGAGAAGTACATTCAAAGGATGTAGAGACTCAAAGATGCCAGGATGTACAATTCCAGCAGTAAAGGATATTTGAGTGACGAGAAACTCCAGGAGTCGCATAAACGCACACCCCCAAGACATCATGCCTCGAAAGCTGTATACACTCAAAAATGGATACTAAGTTTTCACGAAATTTTCTTCGTTTTTGACGAAACCCATTCCTGGAAAATGCTCCGAGAGAATATTTCGTCAAATTGAGAAATTACTTTCTTCGCTTGTATGAGGATACAAATTTCGTCAAAAGCGCTTGTACGAAAATTGCAATAAGATGGCTGGTGGTGCCATCTGTTGAACAGTTTAAAAGCACCTGTATTTATTGAGAGGAGTAAAAATAAAAACTTCGGGGTTATTCGAACTCACGATCTCTCGTGTGAGAATCCGTTGCTCTAGCTATTTTGCCAATGGGTCCTCGTATGAATGTGATTTTAGATGCATGTAGTACACTATACTGCATGTTTATATTTTTATAAGGTTGATTGTAATTTTATCGATGCTGTTATAATTCTTGCAAGTTTTGACTAATAAGGCTAATTTATTATTATGGGTTTCCTATTGTTAAGGAATAATTATAATATGCATAGCTGCCAACTTGTACGGATTTTTCATACCACTAAAATTTAATAGAAAATTTTAGCTAAGTGAATCACCGAAATTCAAGCAATTTTAACGTTTAAATAAGTAAAAAAATTCTATAAAATTTTAGTGGTATGAAAAATCCGTACAAGTTGGCAGCTATGAATATGGCTTGATTAATATAATTTATTAGAGACATTTTCTTTGCTCAATGAATGATTAGAATATGGTCTGAATAATTTGTCGCTCAGAAATAACGAACTTTGAAGTGCATATTGGGGAGATTTTATTACTTTGAGCAGGTGGTTAAGATTTTAACTTTACTATTTCTAAAGGGGAGAAGGATCAATTATGCATATTTTTAATTTGATTGTTATATCAATATATTTCTTAAATAAAAAACAGATACCGGAATTTTGAAATTTTATTGACCAAATTATCTTTTTGAACGATTTTGTAGAACACAGGAAATTTATTCTTTTCGAATTAAATCATAACAAACAGCCACAAAAATAACTAAATAAATATAAGTAAACATTCTTAAAAACTTTAACAGCTAAAAAAATAACTAATGCAGAAACAATAACTACCTATATTTCATTATTTTCTGAAAAGTGCTGTTTTTTAAATAAATTGTGACAGGAATAACGTAAACAAGCATGTATCTGCTTGCTAAAATAGCAGGGCAAACAGATACAGCAATTGTTTCCTCTGGCTGTGAGTGAGGAAACACTTTCGTCAAATATTTGAGAGTTTACGTTTTGTTAAAAGTTACGTGATTTGTATATGAAATGATCATCAAAACCGGCGAAATATAGCTCAAGGATTTCTGAATCGTCAAAAGTCAGAGTTTTATTTCTGAGAGTGTATTCAGGTAACAGCACGCAACAGTGCCGAAATGGGCTGACACCCCATGATGCCGAAAACACTGCAGTCACTTACCAATGGCGATCGGAATATCTGGAAGTAGTTCCGATGAAACCTTTTCCATAAAAATGCGATACCGTCAACTGGGGCTACTTTAGTCCTTGCGGCGTTACTTCGGTCCATCACATAAAAAAAGATTTTATTCTATGTATTGAACAAACAATACAAGATAATTCGGAGTTTTTGCCCTTGAAAAATATTTTATACCCTACTATAGGGCATTTGAACAGTTTGGGACTAATTTAATTTTTTTAGTGGCAACACTGGATGTGTTTGTAAACAACTGTTTTCGTATGTAAATTTTACCTCCCCAAACTTTCTATAGTGAGACAATCTGGATGAGAGATACAAATAAGGTAAGTGTCAAAATATTACCTTTACCCATGTGTGATCATAGTTTTTCCTTTAACTTTTTATTTTGACAGAAAATGTTTACGTTTTCATAAAGCTAACATGAAAACTAGTTTTTCAGGGCTAATTTATGCCAGGTCTATTTTGGTTCGGGAACTTAGATCTTCTTTTAAATCCATTTTATAAATCTCTTAAAAAATGTATTAAGTAACATTTTTTTTTCAAATGTTACTGTAGAAAAATGTTACATTAATTATTTTTGTTCCAGTTACTGAGGATAACATGATGAAAACTATTTATCGTGTCTTTAATATTAACAATTTGTTTATTGTGTTTAAATGTTAAACAAAAACATTTGTTTATCAGGTTTGCAATGTTAATTCATTAGCAGATACTATATCAAGGGGGTTTCAATATTCCAGCATATGAAATGTATTCCTTTTATATGAAACTGAATGAATGGACCAAAGAAGCCAAAGAACTTTAAAAGTAGTTAAAAAAATAATAATAAATAAATAATTGCCTTTTTAAAATCCTACAGTTTGCTTCATTGTTTCATGTTAATTGCTTACAACTCAATTTCAACGCTGAAAAACCCTATATAATATTTTTTAATAATGGAAATGTGAGTGGAACCAGGAAAAAGTGACCCAAAGTAGTTTACGGTACCAACTGTCTGCCTTTTCGTGCTGGACTTGTCACATGGCCACCCTGATCTCCCGATTTATCGACCATCGATTATTTCTTATGGGGATTTCTGAAAAGTCTTGTTTCTGGGACTCCAATTGACTCTTTTGAAGATCTTGCGCATGAATATCCATTGTTGCTGCATGTTTTGGTGAAATACCTACCATATGTGAATCTGTATGCCCGTCCCTTCATCGACGCTGGCAGATACGCATTACTGTTGGTTGACACAATTTTATGCACTTACTGTAAGTGTCAGTATCACAAAATACGAAAATTGCAGTCCGCACAATAAAATTTCTATTTAATGTTATATAATGCAATTTTCTTTTTTACATTCTAATAAAAAATATTCTTAGAAGTATTTTCAAGAGATATCATACTCATAATAACACAAAAATAGAGCAATTAAAATACTTAAAATTTTAGATTGTCATTTTCCTGGCATGTCACACGGTGATGTGTGCCAAAATAAAAGGCTGCTATCATATACAAATACCTTTTTCTAGTTTTTTTAATTTCAAATTAATAATTATAACTTATATAACACATATATGTGGAAGGTAACAAGTTCTGTATTTAACAAATAATCTTCCATAATTGAAATATGATTGTCAGTGAAAATGAATGCCATTGTCTTGGCCTGCTCATTTTCGTTCTGTATGAGGTATAAAGATTGCGCTGCAGAGTAATTCTTCGTGTTCTTGACATAGTTCAAGTCAGAAGTAGTAAAATCATTGTTACCAGTGAGATCTTTTAGATATTTCTTTGAAAATAATGTGTTCAAAAGCTTTGTAAAAAATGAGTAGACTTTTATTATGTCATTTTCCTGGCTTCTGTAAATTACAAATAAAACTGAACATTACACTGAATTTGAGGTACTATAGAGGAAACGTGTTCCTTTAAACAAAATTAAAATGTTAGATCTAAAAAATAAAAAAATAAAAAAATAAAAAACACAACAAGAATATGAAAAAGTTTTAGAATAAAATTATCATTATCCTGGCATACATATGCCAAGAAAATGACATATAATTACATAAAAATGAACTTAAGCTTTTCAAACTTTAACAATTTTACATATAAATTCCTTTATTCAGCCGTTAAACTAACATTTAAAAAAAAATCAGAAGCTTCGAAACGATCTAAATTTTCAAAATTTTTGTTTTCAAAATCTCACATTTTGATATATTCCCCCGCAAACATAGTATTTGTCAATGACTCTTTCAATAAATATTTTCATGCCTATTTCCTGTGTATGCACTTAAATACGTTATTTGCGCCCGTATATTCCGGTACAATACGTGTCCTCTGTCAAACCTTGAAGTTTGGCAAATGATTTCAGGGTAGGTTTGTGTATTCGAAACTTATTATTTAAAATCATTTTTTGTTTATTTTAAACTTTACTTAAGACAATAAATTGTTAAAGTTTATAGGAAAAGTCTTATTACATGTGCGCTAAAATATATTGATAACATAATGTTATAAAATATATATATATATTTAGTGTAGGAATTATATGTATATTTTTTTCAATGGTATAAAAAAGCATTCCGTTAGGTATTATAACAACTCCAGTGAACGGAAAATTATTGATATATTTTGTAAAAACATTTTACATTCTTTTAAGAAAACAATTTTAAACGGGGCCTTCTTTTGTGACAACTGAGAAATTTACATACAAACAAAAGATATCTTGCAGAAATAATTAACAATAAATACTCATTTACAATCTTGATAATACATAAAATAATGGCGTAATCATATTTTATTGCAATTTAAAATACCGGTGAAACCTAAACGATAAAATATCTACTTAACAATTCCTATCATTTTACTTAACAGTTTTATTTTACTTAAATATATGATCTTTTTCACAGATTAGATAAAAATGCAATTAACTATCGCCGCACCTATATCAAACCTTAATATAATCAGGAAATCCATGCATTACGTTATCTCAAGCTTGAAAAAATGTAATAAAAAAGCAGAGTAAATGGATTTTCCTTAAGACTTCCGAGTCATTAAATTTATGTGACGAAATTGAAGTATTAGTTCTTTTAGAGCGGTATAATTTCACATAAATAAATTTTCAAGTACAGGATATCACGTAAAAAAGTAACAGTTTGTTTCGAACAGATTTAATCTAAATTTATCATTTAAATAATGTCTTTCCTGTGAGATAAAATTTTACATTTAACCCTCTAACTATCGAAAATGATCTATTGGGCCCTAAAGCAATATTTGTCCATTTTTGAGTCACGTACACATTAATAGACAACAATAAAGATAAGTGTCAATGATTATAATTAAAATATAATATTTTCTTCCTATTTCCTATTGATTATATTGTGCTGTTTAAGAATACAGGGTTTCCCGAAGTCCCTGAAACATTTTAAAATTCAATATAAAATCAAGTAATTGTCGCACAAGAGTGCGGATTGGATTAAAGTGCTTCTCATTATGAAAAGTTTTCTTCAAGCGAAATAAATGTTTGTTCCAAACTTCGCCCATAGATGGCGCTGTACCTTAAATTATCGGAAAGGAGCATCAAAAGCTCAGGACAATCAGTTACAAATAATTTTGTTTTGCCAAAAGCTTTTGCCAAAAATTCCTTTGAATATTAAAGATGGATTTGGTTTTGAAGTACCAACCTTTTTTCGTTGGGAATTATTTCAGTGTCACAGCGACCAAAATTATCTGAAAATCAGAAAAAAGCATGACAAGTGGCACCATCTGTGCTCGAAGTTTGGAATTAATTATTTTCATTCGTTTGAAGAAAACTTTTCATCATGAGATGCATTTTAGTCCAAACCGTTCTCCTGTACAAGAACTACTTGATTTTATATTAAATTTTAAAATGTGTTATGGACTTTAGGGACACTATGTATATTTATTGTAAATCAACAGTTAATTTGCATTTCGGTAATATTTAAATATCGTCCAAAGAACGCGAGTAGTACTTCGTGTGTAACCTCTTTTGTCAGACAGGAGATTAAATTACTTCAACGTATAGAAAAAAAAACAGAATTATACAACAAATCACAGCACCCAAAAATCCTATACATCATTGATTTATTAAAAAGTGTTAAATAAGTATTAAAAACACAGTAAAAAATATTTTAGTAAACTTTTTTCATATTTCAGCCCCATCGAAGTCTGTATTACAAGAAAGTAAACTATTCTATACATTCGCGATCTATAATGTAATGATTTACGTACTCTCTCAGATTACGCAACTTAATGTATTTTATTTTTAATTGGATGTTTATTTCCATATTCGTAATTTAACTTACAAAGATTATGGGTTGAATTACTCCATAATTACGAATTTGGAAATAAAAACATGAGTAAAAGTAAAATAAAATAACGTCACAATATCGGAAATTACGTAAAAAAAAAAAAAAAAAAAAAAAAAAATAACGTTGGATTTTTATTACGCATATGAATTTTAAACTACATTTTTGTTAATTTATCTACATCTGTTACAAATATGGAGTAACAAAAGGTACAGGTAGCACATGTTACATTTAACAAAGAAAAAAATGGTATTTTCTATAGTTTTATAAAAAATATGTAAATCTTACATTTATTCAAATTAAGTTAACTTAATTTCATATAATAAAAATAAAACTTTAATCAAGATGACAGTATTTAAATTTAAAATTTATGCAACACAGGTTACAAGCATAAAGCACACTAATTTGGAATTCAGATGTTTCAGCTTACTGACAATACGTGTGTAGAACAAATTCAAAATGGCTGTAACATACATTTTCTACTATTTTTACCTACAAGTAAGCGCAATAGTAACGTCTGAATTCAACAATGGAAGTCATTTATTTGACGGGAAAAGTTACAATAACAGAGGTTACAATTTCAAAGTACAAAATTTAATCTTAAAATATAATAATAAAAAATAAATATTTCAGTTTTTCGGGCCTAACTAGTTAAAATACTAGTTTTTTTGATTACATAAAACCAGTTAAAAATGTGATTTTAAATAATACTAGTTAAAATCTTAAATTGAAATCTCTGCTTACAATTATCTGGACAGACTGTTTTGTTAGTCCAGATGAATAAAGATAGATAATTTAAATTAAGAAAGATATCTATTTAAACATTTTGTTTTTTTTTAATGAAGGGCTTACTGATTATTTTAAGGGAAACAAAATAATAAAAAGAGTTCTTTTCCATTTTACCAGAAAAAAATATATTCTAATTGTGGACATGAAAAGGACATAATTTATTTGTTTCATCCCTGTCTGTATTTCACAGTGACTCCTCGTAGAATATGGAAATTTGGGTGGTCAAATTAACGCTAGTTATTCGCATGGATCCGAGTATATCAAAAGTGGTCTTAGAATTTTAAAATTTGAATTAGTTACCGAGATATTAATTGTTTTAATGATATTTCTGTTATGATGGTAAATAAATTGCTCTGTTTTTGTGGATAAAAGAGAGAAAAATGAATAGGGATTATTAGATTTCTTTGCTTGACATAATTTTCAAGTTTAAATTAACTTTATTTGAATAGATAATGAAAATAATTTTGTAACTGAATTGTATTTTTCAAGAAATTTCCAAAAAATACAAATTTATTTTCACATATTCAGGCTTCAGGAATCTTATTTTAAAAACAGAAAAATCTTCTGCTGACATGAATATTGAGCTAAATTCCAATGACGTAAAAAGAAAAAAAATCCTTCGTAGCTTTTTAAATTTAACTTAAAATAGAAAAGCGGATTTTCAACTATTACCTTAAGATGGCGATTAAAGCTTTTCACAAGGACGTGAAAACAAAATATTTTAGCAAGAAAAATGATATTTGTTTAAGCTTTTGTTTGAATTCATAAATATTAAAAGTTGTTGAATAAGTACGCCAAAATACCCAAATGAGGTCATTTATACCAGTTCCGAAATTAGAAGACAAATTTCGTAAGAACAAATAGCTTTTAACAAATAAAGTTACAGAAAATGTGCATTTTTATTGGGAAATCTTTTTACTTAAATTGTAAATATAATTTATTATTAGGAATATTGAATTTAATAAAATTATTAGTACAATTACCTTCTAAAATTACAATACAGTTACATTTTCTTTTCCCTAAAATAATCGAACATATCATACAATTCAAAAGTGACAAATTGAATTACCACGTAACTGGTATATATAATGGGCTCTGAAGAATAATCATTGTATTTCACTTTAGTGAAGTATGTTTTTACCAGTGTATAATTTAAAAAAAGAAAAAATGATCGTACACAATATGTATAACAGATAAAAAATGTGTAAAGTATAAAAAACATTCTTTATTTATTTTATTTATTTTTATTGTTTTATATTTTAGAGTATTGCGAGATTTATGTTGTTTTTATTATGGTGCAATTTTTAATGTATTATTTTAGACTATTTATAATGTATTCTTTTAGGCAAATGTATTCTTTAAAATCGTTTTTAAACAATCGTTTTAAATCGTTTTTAATCGTTTTTTCTTTTCTCGTCAAGGCTATTTTCCGTATTTCGCCAAAGCTACTATATCGGAAACGTACCGAATTGCGGTTATATTTTGTTAAATGTTTTATTGTTTTAATATCGTAAATATATCATAACCTATACTGGTTAAAATTTTTAGGTATATTCATTTTTTCTATTTAACAAACATCTTTGGAAAAGCATATATATAAAATGTTATTCTTGAAATCACGTGACCCCTTCAAAACTCTGTAATCGAGTTTTGGCGACCAACATTGGCACAATTGAATGTGTTAAAAAACTATTTACGGCCAAATGAACACCCCCTGTTTGAAGGGTTTAGAGGCGAAAATTCTGTATTTTCAGATTTTTCTGGTTAATTGTGCTACAAACCCGACATACTTGTGAAATTTCATGATCCTACGACTTTTAGAAGTACCTTAGTTATTTGATGATGCGAAGTGAGTCAGTGACAAAAAAGCGCTTTTTCGGAATTTAATATTTCGAAAACTACTAAATACAGAAACATGAAATTGTGGAACCTTAGTTCAGTTTGACCATATGAACATGTGTATAAAAAAAAATTCTATATCTCTCCCTAAAACGACGTTATGAGGGGGTGAAAAGTATGCCAAAATGGTTCAGGAAAAGGTAGCTTACGGCTTGTGCGAACTTGGCGGACGCACTGCCGTGCTCCCAGATACTCCTATTATAAAGAGGAAAAAATTGTTTATTTGTCGGAGATAAGCTCTGGAACTTCCGAACCGATTCCAAAAGTAATGGTATCAAAATGATGGTGTTAGTCCAACTTAGAACATAGGATATATCTTATGTCAGTGCCACTACCCCAAAGGGGGTGTAGGAGTAAAAAACGTTCTAAACATGCGATTTTAGCGTTACTGAAGGGCTTAGAAATATGAAATTTTGAATATTAGTTACTTATAAGATATAAATGATGTCTAAGAACAGTTCTTAAACAATTCGAAATTTAAAAGGGTTGAAAATGCACAAAAAGTGTTCTAAAAAACGTTCTAAATGGTAGTTTCTACACAATCTCAGGAAATACCAAACCGATTTAAAAAGTATTGGTGTCAAAATGACGGTGACAACGCTTGCTCCAAGATAGGTTATGTTTTATGTCGGTGTCACTACCCCGAAGGGGGTGCAGGAGCAAAAAAACGTTCTAAAAATGCGATTTATGTGTTACTGAAGGGCCTAGAAATATGAAATTTGAAATATTAGCTACTTATTAGATATAAAGGATTTCTAAGAACAGTTCTTAAGCAATTCGAAATTTGAAAGGGGTGAAAATGCGCGAAAATCGTTCTAAAAAACGTTCTAAATGGTGGTTTCTACACAATCTCAGGAAATACCAAACCGATTTAAAAAATAATGGTGTCAAAATAAGGGTGTCAAAATAAGGGTGTCAAAATGACGGTGGCAACCCTTGCTCCAACATAGGCTATGTTTTATGTCGGTGCCACTACCCCAAAGGGGGTGCAGGAGCAAAAAACGTTCTAAAAATCCAATTTTTGCGTTACCGAAGGGCCTAGAAATATGAAATTTGAAATATTAGCTACTTATTAGATATAAAGGATTTCTAAGAACTGTTCTTAAACAATTTGAAATTTAAAAGGAGTGAAAATGCGCGAAAAGCGTTCTAAAAAACGTTCTAATGGTAGTTTCTACACAATCTCATTAAATATTAAACCGATCTAAAAAATAATGGCGTCAAAATGATGGTGAAAACCCTTGCTCCAACATAGGCGATGTTTTATGTCGGTACCACTACCCCAAAGGGGGTGCAGGAGCAAAAAACGTTCTAAATTGCGGCTTTTGCGTTACGGAAGGGCCTAGAATCGTGAAATTTGGAATGGTAGTTAGTTATAAGATATTAATAATCTCTAAGGACATTTCCTAAAAAAATCGAAATTTAAAAGGGGGGTCAAAATGCGCAAAAAGCGCTATAAAAAACTTTCTAAATTGCGATTTCTATGCAATCTCAGGAAGTACTGAACCGATTTCAAATATAATGGTGTAAAAATGATGGTGACAGATCTTGCTCCAAGATAGGCTATATTTTATATCTGTTTCCACTACCCCAGAGGAGATGCAGGAGCAAAATTCGGGAAAAGCGTTCTAAAAACGTTCTGGATGCCGATTTGTCGGCAATATCTCAGGAAGAATGAATCTGATTTCAAACGTAATGATAGGAAATTGATGCTGATAGCCTCTGCTCTAACATAGACGCTATTTTATGTCGGTATCACTATCACCAAGACGTTGCAGGAGCAAAAAAGCGTTCTAAATTTCGATTTTTGTGATCGGTAGGGGCTAGCAACTTAAAATTAGCCAAGGTACATGTTTATTAGCTATAAATGATCTTTAAGAACAGTTTCGAAAAAATTGGAATTTTAAAAAGCGGTGAAAGTGCGCGAAAAGCGTCCTAGAAACGTTCTAAATTGCGATTTCTACCCAATCTAAGGAAATACCAAAGCTATTTCAAAAGTAATGGTTGCAAATCAATGGTGACAGTCCCTGCTATAACAAAGGTTATATTTTATGTTGCTGTCACTAATATCTGAGGGTTGCAAAAGCAAAACATGTTCTAATTTGCATTTTTTGCACAACTGAGGTGTCTAACACTTTGAAGTATGGCATGGTATTTACTTACAAGATGCAACTGCTTTCTAAGAACAGTCGAAAGAAAATTCCAAATTTTAAAAAAATGAAGTGAGTGAAAAGCGTTATAAATTACAATTTTTAAGCAAACTTATAAATTACCAAACCGATTAAAAAAATAATGATGACAAGTTTTGGTGATAGAACCTGCTCAAACATAAGCTATATTTTATGTCTGTTCCACTACCACCAGAGGGTTGCAGGAGCTAAAAAATTTCTAAATTGCGAATTCTGTGATACTGAAAAGGCTAGAAACTTTAAATATGACATGGTAGTTACTTATAAAATATAAATGCCCTCGAAGGAACGTCGAAAATAAATTCGAATTAAAAAGGGGGGAAGCCAAGGGGAGGTGCGAAATGCATTCTAAAAAAGTTGTAAATTACGATTCTATGCAATTTCAAGGAATATAAACCGATTATAAAAGTAACAGTTGCGAATCAGTGGTAAAAGTCTCTGATCCTACACAGGCTATATTTTATGCCGGTAATTCTACCACCTGGGGTTCACAGGAACAACAAACGTTCTAAAAAAGGGCTTTAAAAGCTTTTAAAATTACGTTTCTGTGGAACATTAGA
Organism: Maratus speciosus; assembly: GCA_963932465.1. NCBI lineage: Eukaryota > Metazoa > Arthropoda > Arachnida > Araneae > Salticidae > Maratus > Maratus speciosus. The sequence goes on along the minus strand of OZ010791.1, from coordinate 608,930,979 downwards.
AAATAATAAACCGATTTCAAAATTAATGTTGGCAAATTAATGGTGGCATTTCCTGTTTCAACATAGCCCTTTATGTTGAGAGAGGTGGTAGGACTTGGAATTCGACATGATGATTAATTTTAAGATGTAAGATGATGGTTTCTAAAAAATTCAAAACTTCAAATGAATACTGAAATGAGCGTATTAATTGAGCATAAAAGTTTCAAAATATTTTCTAAATTATCATTTATTTAGTTTTATTTCATTTTATTAATTTAAGTCTCATTTCTGCCTAATACAGTGTAATAATGATGTTTAGTCAAACTGTGTTTTAAATAGTAATTTTTGAATTATTCCTAAAAGTAATAAGTACCTTTTAATAAAATAAAATATTAACTTTTAATAAAATAAAAATTTAGTTAATACCTTTTGATAAAAATTAGACATATAAATATCACTTGGCATATTTCAAATATTACGCGAGCAAAGCCGCGGGGTTTGCTAGTAATCTATACTTCTATACTCCTATTATAAAGAGGAAAAAATTGTTTATTTGTCGGAGATAAGCTCTGGAACTACCGAACCGATTCCAAAAGTAATGGTATCAAAATGATGGTGTTAGTCCAACTTAGAACATAGGCTATATCTTATGTCGGTGCCACTACGCCAAAGGGGGTGTAGGAGCAAAAAACGTTCTAAAAATGCGATTTTAGCGTTACTGAAGGGCTTAGAAATATAAAATTTTGAATATTAGTTACTTATAAGATATAAATGATGTCTAAGAACAGTTCTTAAACAATTCGAAATTTAAAAGGGTTGAAAATGCACAAAAAGTGTTCTAAAAACGTTCTAAATGGTAGTTTCTACACTATCTCAGGAAATATAAACCGATTTAAAAAATATTGGTGTCAAAATGATGGTGACAACGCTTGCTCCAAGATAGGCTATGTTTTATGTCGGTGTCACTACCCCAAATGGGGTGCAGGAGCAAAAAAAGTTCTAAAAATGCGATTTATGTGTTACTGAAGTTCCTAGAAATATGAAATTTGAAATATTAGCTACTTATTAGATATAAAGGATTTCTAAGAACAGTTCTTAAGCAATTCGAAATTTGAAAGGGGTGAAAATGCGCGAAAATCGTTCTAAAAAACGTTCTAAATGGTGGTTTCTACACAATCTCAGGAAATACCAAACCGATTTAAAAAATAATGGTGTCAAAATAAGGGTGTCAAAATGACGGTGACAACCCTTGCTCCAACATAGGCTATGTTTTATGTCGGTGCCACTACCCCAAAGGAGGTGCAGAAGCAAAAAACGTTCTAAAAATCCAATTTTGGCGTTACCGAAGGGCCTAGAAATAGGAAATTTGAAATATTAGCTACTTATTAGATATAAAGGATTTCAAAGAGCAGTTCTTAAACAATTCGAAATTTAAAAGGAGTGAAAATGCACAAAAAGCGTTCTAAAAAACGTTCTAATGGTGGTTTCTACACAATCTCAGGAAATATTAAACCAATCTAAAAAATAATGGCGTCAAAATGATGGTGAAAACACTTGCTCCAACATAGGTGATGTTTTAAGTCGGTGCCAGTACCGCAAAGGGGGTGCAGGAGCAAAAAACGTTCTAAATTGTGGCCTTTGCGTTACGGAAGGTTCTAGAATCGTGAAATTTGGAATGGTAGTTAGTTATAAGATATCAATGATCTCTAAGGACATTTCCTAAAAAAATCGAAATTTAAAAGGGGGTCAAAATGCGCAAAAAGCGCTATAAAAAAACTTTCTAAATTGCGATTTCTATGCAATCTCAGGAAGTACTGAACCGATTTCAAATATAATGGTGTAAAAATGATGGTGACAGATCTTGCTCCAAGATAGGCTATATTTTATACCTGTTTCCACTACCCCAGAGGAGATACAGGAGCAAAATGCGCGAAAAGCGTTCTAAAAAACTTTCTAAATGCCGAGTTGTCAGCAATATCTCAGGAAGAATCAAACTGATTTCAAACGTAATGGTAGGAAATTGATGCTTACAGCCTCTGCTCTAACATAGACGCTATTTTATGTCGGTATCACTATCACCTAGACGTTTTAGGAGCAAAAAAGCGTTCTAAATTTCGATTTTTGTGATCGGTAGGGGCTAGCAACTTAAAATTAGGCAAGGTACATATTTATTAGATATAAATGATCTTTAAGAACAGTTTCGAAAAAAAATGGAAATTTAAAAAGGGGTGAAAATGTGCGAAAAGCGTTCTAAATTGCGATTTCTACTCAATCTCAGGAAATACCAAAACTATTTCAAAAGTAATGGTTGCAAATCAATGATGACAGTCCCTGCTATAACATAGGTTATATTTTATGTTGCTGTCACTACCATCTGAGGGTTGCAAAAGCAAAACATGTTCTAATTTGCGTTTTTTTGCACAACTGAGGGGTCTAACAGTTTGAAGTATGGCATGGTATTTACTTACAAGATGCAACTTCTTTCTAAGAACATTCGAAAGAAAATTCCAAATTAAAAAAGATGAAGTGTGTGAAAAGCGTTATAAATTACAATTTTTAAGCAAACTTATAAAATACCAAACCGATTAAAAAATTAATGATGACAAATTGTTGGTGATAGAACCTGCTCAAACACAAGCTATATTTTATGCTCAAACATAAGCTATATTTGTCTGTGCCACTACCACCAGAGGGTTGCAGGAGCTAAAAACTTTCTAAATTGCGATTTCTGTGATACTGAAAAATCTAGAAACTTTGGTGCGAAAGCATTCTAAAAAAGTCCTAAATTACGATTTCTATGCAATTTCAGGGAATATAAACCGATTATAAATGTAATAGATGCGAATCAATGGTAACAGTCTCTGATCCTACACAGGCTATATTTTAAGCCGATGATTCTACCACCTGGGGTTTACAGGAACAACAAACGTTCTAAAAAAGTCCTTTGAAAGTTTTCTAAATTACGTTTCTGTGGATTATTAGGAAATAACAAATCGATTTCAAAATTAATGTTGGCAAATTAATGGTGATATTTCCTATTTCAACATAGCCCTTTATGTTGAGAAAGGTGGTAGGGCTTGGGATTTGGCATGATGATTAATTTTAAGATGTAAGAAGATGGTTCCCAAAAAATTCAAAACTTCAAATGAATACTGAAATGAGCGTATTAATTGAGCATAAAAGTTTCAATATATTTCTAAATTATTATTTATTTAGTTTTATTTCGTTTTATTAATTTAAGTCTCATTTCTGCCTATTGCAGTGTAATAATTATATTTATTCAAACTGTGTTTTATATTATAAATTAAATTATTCCTAAATGTAATAAGTACCTTTTTAAAAAAAACAACTTTTAATAAAATAAAATATTACCTTCTAATAAAATAAAAATTTAGTTAGTACCTTTTAATAAAAGTTAGACATATAAATATCACTTGGCATATTTCAAATATTACGCGAGCAAAGCCGCGGGGTTTGCTAGTCTGTATATAAAAAATAATATTTTATACATGTATAAATAAAATGTTTATATGTATATAAATACATATAAATAACATAAAAGTTCATCAGGTTTGTTTTCGTAGTTGTTTATATCATTTGGCAACATATCTCAGTTTCTGAAGTCCGAATTGCGCCAAGATTTTTTAAAAATGCCAAGGTCCCTATAGTGCAAACATATCCTAATTCCATATGAAAGTTTAAAAATCTCCTTTTAATTAAATGAAATTTGTAACTAATAAACTATCTTTAACGATGTGCGACAGATGCGGCGTCCGAAGTCCGCTGCTAATGTTATTATATTGTATCATTAGCCTACTTACTGTTAATTTATTGTTAATTTTAAATCTGTAAAAGAAAGATTATAGTTATAGATAAGATATGTTGGTCGCCAAAATCCGATTACAGAAAATTAGCCTGAGTTATAAAAGTATTACATAATTTCAAGCTGAATGAATTTTTATATGCTTTTACAAAAATCTTAATAAGGCAAATCTTTCAGTTTATCTGTCCATCTTTCTATCTTTTACTTCCTTAAAACAAATTTTATTAAAGACCGGGAGGCGTCTGCACAGATTATCACCTCATCGAGTTGACGGCTGAAATTTTAGGATTAGTTAAATATCGATTAGCGTATTGAAATGTAACTGGTCTGCCAAGTCATATCTTTGTGGAAACCACCTACAGTCCCGATTTTACGGGTTAATTAGTGGATTTTCCATTGTGTTTTCCTGCACCCATTCCTCCATGTTTCCAAACTTTTGGATGCAGGAAAATACAATAGTAAACCTATCAGTTAACCAATAAAATTAGGTCTTCAGGTGGTTTCTACCAAGATATGACTTAACAGACCAATTGTATTTAAATATGCTAGTCTAGTTTTAACTAATCCTAAAATTTCAGCTGTAAACTCGATGAAGTGATGGTCTGTACAGACGTCTATTATAAATGTCGGTATTCTAATCTTAATAGCACTCTGGTCAATCTGGCAATTATCCCTACTATTTATGAAACACTATTCCTTTAAGTGCGTTTTAGTGATGTTAATGAACTGATGCATATGCATCATACATATTATAGGTATGTGTATAATACATAATACATATGCATCATTATGACGTCAGAATAAACAAAACTTTTTTTATCGCCAATTTTGAGAATTGACATGATGTATTACCGAATTTGGCGAAACTTTGCTAAATGTCGCCAAGCTTGGCGAATATTTGACGCTAGTGCCTATTTTTCAATGAATTAATTATTAATGCGAGCCATCTATTTTTATTTTTCCGCATATCATCTGAATAGTTAAATGATATAACGTACTAATATTTCCAAAGTTCTAATAGTTTCGTCACTGCCCAAAACCTCTGCTATTGTTATTATATTGTACTGTTATTATACTTACTGTGACTATGTTATTAACCTTTACACCGGTAAAACTTCTGTATTATATAAAGAGAATTTACGAAAACTATTAAAGCATTGAAACTGCCAGTTTTCCTTATGATTATTATAATTCTATAATATGTAACCTGTTAATCAATATGTACGTTAGAATGAATCTTCTATAATCCAGTTCCTCGCATTTTCGTTTTCAGGTTTCGAGTAAAATTAGCTAAAATCTTAAAACCATGGCACATTGACTAATTCTTCAACACGATCAGATGAGAAGAATGATAGATTTTCAAATGGATCATGGCAGTGAGCCGGTAGAACTTCTATGCTTCCGTAATCGAGTCTATTGAAAAGGTTAACGTGAAACAAAAAAGATATTAGCATCAATATGGTTTAATGCAAATACAGATATTGTCAAAGGATTTCATAAGAACCATTTCACTTGTACCCAGTCGTATCAGTTAAAATAGAACAATTGGCAGTGAGCCCAATTAGAAAAGATTACTTAATAAGATTAAAAATTTCCGCATTAGAGAACGAATCGTAACTGTTAAGGAAGCATGCATAAGTGAGTTAAGAGATATTTGTCACGAAAGATGAAATACATAACAACACAAAATATATGATGTGCTTCCATGATCGTAAAGAATTCTTGATTTCTCTATCAAAAGCTTGCGAATTGGCGAAAGAATGGGCAAGTAACTTAAATTATAAATCACAGTAACATGATGCAACGTTTAACATGGAAGTAATACGGTAAATACTGCTTGCTAGAGGCGGCTAGTACTTTAATATAAAAAGAAATAAAGTATAAATTTGTAAAGCTCAATAAAATAAATTTAGGTATTTTTATGTTAGCCGGGCGCAAGTGGCACATTGCCAAATACTGTTCCCAACTCCATTGTTCATATTGCATTTATTTCATTTAAAGATATATACTTTTCAGTCATCTCATTTAAAATAGATGCATTTCCCTCACTTTATTTAATAGAATATTTAACATAGAAATAAATAAATAAGAAATAATAACATAAACCAAAATATTTTATTTGAAAATCAAAGCATTGTTTCTAATTTACACATGTGAAAAATGAAAACTGCTATTGGCGAAAAAACAAAAGGCTAATGAGGAGATTTGCTCCCGGCTAACATAAAAGTACCGAAACTTAAGTTTTTTCATATTAATATAGTTTAGAATAACAAACTTGAAAAAACATACAAAAAGTAGTGATATCCCAACAAAAAGTTTTCGGTAAAAAAAAAAAAGTGCCAAGTTCTCCTTAATGTTTCGGCCAGAAAAATTAGTGATATCTGATGTTCGCACAAGTTAAAAGCCAAACATCCCAAATCTTTCATTGAAAATGGCTTCCTGCGACTTGGCCGTTAATGCCTTCGTGAGAGTTTTTCAAATTTTAAAATATGTGCAAATGAGCTACATGCCAACTACATTTTTTGATTATTTTAGGCATTTTGTGACACAGAATACAGAAATAAAATACACATTTGAAAAAAACATTTAAACAACTTCAGTCTATTTAAATGCTTAGAAGTTTAAAATAACAAAATACTTGTATTCAGGAGATAATATCCCTAATTGCTAAAACATAATTAATATCAACTTTTAACAGTTTATAAATTGAATACCTCTTAATGTTTGCAAACAAACTATAATAAATGTTCAAACGAAAAAAATCTCTTTCGCCAATACACAAGATTTCAATATTAACAATACAATATAATGTAACATATTGTGAGATATGAAGTAAGTAAATTTTGTTTTATTTTTTGGATTTTACGTTAATGACTTTAGCTTTAGACCGTACAAAATGGCAATTAAACCGCAAGTGGACTAAATGATCTGTAATCAAAACTATTGTTTGTTGAAATTGAATTCTATTTATCAGAAATCTTTTACTTATAATGTCTTTATGTGAATTTGCCTCTTTGCATTCTAATATTACTTTTAATATTTAAATAATTCATAAATGCGTAATTTCCAATCATTAATTTTGAAATGCTGTAGAAGGCTTTAACGGCCAAGTCGCAGGAAGCCATTTTCAATGAAAGATTTGGGATGTTTGGCTTTTAACTTGTGCTAACATTAGATATCACTACTTTTTCTGGCCGAAACATTAAGGAGAACATGGCACTTTTTTTTTTTTACCGAAAACTTTTTGTTGGGATATAAATACTGTTTTGATGAGGTCTATGTATGTCAATGATAGTTAGAGTTGCAGTAAAACTAACGATTCACAATACATGCACAACTTCCAAGTTGTATAATATTTTAACGCAGCTTCTGACTGTAAAATAGTCAATGAAACATCGTCTTCATTTTTAAAGACCTGTCCAATGATATGCCCAGGGCCTGATTACCAACGGGACAAACTTACACCAATAAATTTTGAAAGAAAAGTTCGTCTTATCTAAACACCATATTCATGTAAAATATCTGCTATGAATGAGGCAAAATTTTCTGTTTATTTTTAGTGGTAGGAATTTGCCTCGTGGATAATCAGGCTCTGGATATGCCACTCAATAGGGTGCGTACCTTATTTTTTCCGTCTCTACCACCATTTTGTATTTTACGGCCGCCATTTTGAATTTATAAAAACAAAACCTAGCCTATAACCATCGGGCCGTTAAGACGAATTGATAGAGACCTCATTCATTAAAATCCATCCAGCCGTTGGGATGTTTCGAGGGTATAAAAAAATCCACATACACAGATACGCGTGAAACACATAACCCTTCTTGGCAGTCGGGTAAAAAGTAATTCACTCTTTCACCCTTCTTTTCAGTCGGGCTAATAGAAATGACTGAATAAGTAGCGTAAGGTTTGCTCTATATTATCATCCATAGATAGTTGAATAGCTGTGAAAAAATTAAATTTAGAGCAACGGAGGCATTACTTTTTTATTCACCCTCTAAATATAAATTATAATTATAAACTAGCAAAAGCCATGCTTTGTTTGGATTCGCGAAGCATTATTTAATAAGATAAATATTTGAAAGTTACAATATATTTTTATATTATTATTGCTTCTTTATTAAGCAAAAACGTTATTTTATGTTTTGTGGCATTTTTATTTTAGAAATGTAAATTCAGCCAAATAACTTCCTCGGCCAAAGAATTTCCTCGGAATTTTTTATTTATGATATAAGACTAGTATAAATAAAAATAATTTTCGAAGCAAAATTTTACAAAATATTTTTAAATTTTCAACTAAAAGCTCTTTTAAAGATGTTGTTACATTTTCCAATAGCCTCTGGTGTTTTCTCAAATCGTTTGAAATAGGCATGCTTTCAATCTTTGTAATTCACATCAAATAATCTTTGACAGCAATCTTAGAATAATATATTCGAAGAAGCTTGAAGAAAGTTACTTCTTCAAAATCCTATTTTCTGGAAAAACATTTGAAATCTACTATTGTTGTTAACTTATTATATTATTGTTATTATTGAACCTTCGAATTCGAACACCACTTTATATAACGAATTTAACAATTAATTTTATTTGTTTACAATTATTTTGTTGCCACTTTACAAAAAAAAAAAAAATCATAATATAATTATTTTAAAATGCGTAAGTATCGTCTGCGTAAATGATTTCACATAATAAGAATAAATTGTGTATTTGAATTCCTACCACTGAAAAATACGTTTATAATGGAATGTAAATAATTGAATTTTCGCAAATTTTAATTCATTAAAAATATGCTATAATTTTCATAAAAAAGGGTATTTTAAAAATTTCATAAAAGAAATCGTGAAACTATTATATGATTAAAAGGAATGAGCCCCAAAACATGCTCCATTTCCAACCAATCTTAATGCTATTAAAATGTATATTATGCCCGTAAATAACATACATTTTTAATATAAGAAAGTTTAATGTTATTTTACGGTTTGAAGCAGGGCTGCGGAGTTGGTGGTGAAAATGGACGACTCCGACTCCGACTCTTTCGCTGAAAAATGGGCCGACTCCGACAACGCAGACCTGCTTGTAAAATGGACGACTCCGACTCCTACTCCGGGAATTTTAACAGATCCGACCCGACTCCTACTCTTTTGCTCAAAAATTGTGCCCGACTCCGATTCCGCAGTCCTGGTTTGAAGTATAAATTCTGCAGTTATTTTCAATATTTAAAATATTTCGTCTTCACAAAATACACATATATAGGTTACTTTCCATATTTATTTTTATTTATTTATTTATTTTTTTTTTTTTTTTTAAGAATGAGAAATTTTGATGCAACTATATTATTTCCCGTACTTAATCATTCATGACTTTATTTGTTTTTACTGACTTAATGATTTTTATTTACTGCAAGAAATACGCATGTTTCATTATCGTTTACAAAAATAAATCCGTATAATGGAAAAATATATTCAACAACATAATAAAAAATGTTTTTTGTTAAATCATTCGATAAGAAAATAATATCGTTAGAATCTACAGATCATGTTTTATTTCTATCAAGTCCAAAAATATTTCTTTCCTTAATTAAATTTAAAAAACAGTTTTTGATATATTTTGGTGGAATAATGAAAATATATTTTATTTATTTAATTAATCATTATTTTGTCTATAATTACTAACCTCATGATTTATTTTTTCTTCTGAAAATATACGTGTTTCATTTTTTATTTGCAAAAATGCGTCCGTAACGAAAAAACATGTAAAATAAATTAATTAAAATTAAAAAAAAAGCAATTTAACAAATTACAACGACCATTTGGAAAATGATTTTTTCAAAGACTAAAATTTAAGACATAAAAAATCGAACGGAGTTGATCATACATTACGTACGCCATGAATTAAATATTAATAGTGGTATTACACGTAAAAATTGCAAGCGACAAAAATCGCCTGCGACTCGTCAGATTTCCTGAAACTTACGTATTATCCACCTGAAACTTACGTATTATCCAAGCATTTCATTGGCTGTTCGGGAAAAGCTTTTCCATCGTCAGATTTCCAAGAAATCTGACGACCAATTTTAAATGAAATTTCATTCTTAAACTTCTAAACGCCCTACAATACACCGTCATATAGAGAAAAAAATGTACTTTTAAATGCAATTTGTTTGAAAGCTGTATCTCAATTTATTTCTCAGTTATTAATTTTATTTGTAGTTTTTATAACTTTTTTGTCATATTGGCAAAAGAAGTATCCATCTCTGTTGAAAGTAAAGGGAAATTACAGATTACTGTATAGACCAACCAGAAAACGAATAAAATGCGGATTTAACCAATAAAACGCTTCAGATATGTTTTTGATTTCCTACCCTGACAGAGGACAATAACCATTTTTTCAAATGGTTAATAATAAATTTTTTAAGGTTTTTCTGTAAAAAAATATTAGTGTGCAAATCTACAGATCGTAATTATTTTTATGTTTAATTTCATGTCAAAATACTGAATAGATTTTTTTGTAAACTGTACGACAAAATGTAATTTGTGTAGCCTAGTAGTGGATTCGCTTCACTCATCCTAATAAATCACTCATTAAGCAATTTAAATGATAATTTTGGTTGATTTTTAGTATTTACTTTTTTTTTTTTTTTGTTTTTTTTTTTGTTTCAAGTTAATGTATTCTGCAGATAATATATCAGAGCAACTCGCAGATTCTTTAAACAAAGTTCTTATGTCATTATTTGACGCATATTAAATCTCAATCTGTCATTGGCATGAAAAGAATCAGAAATTAGTCTTTAAACATCCCTTATGGACCGCGATATCACTGCGCCATTATATTATTATCGCTGTAACATATATTTCTTACGTCTATGTTTCCTGAATATATATTTCCCACCGGGGACAAAAAACGTATTTTTTATCCAGCAATATTACACAACTATATAATGTTAATTGCTGCTATAACTGCAATATTATACATCTGATAAAATATCACGCTTAATGAAATGTTCCTTTCCAGTTATATGATGCATTTTATATCTCAATCTATCACTGTCATGATAGCAATCACATATTAGTGTTGACGCTAATTACATAAGTGTGGCGTTAGCTTATATTTGTTAAATATATGCTTCCTGAATATATATTTCCCAAAGGACACAGCAGCAATATATTCTTAGGCAGCGATATTTTGCAGTAGATAAAACTGCAAAATTTCTGTCCAGTTTTATGACGCATTTTAAATCTCAATCTATCATTGTCATGATAAGAATCTGAAAATAGTGTTTAATTACCCCATATAATGGTATCTTGACTAATTATGCTATTGTGGTATTGTAGTTTATTTGTTATGTCCTTTATTTATTCTTAATGAATTTGTAATTCCCTCGCCTTAATTAGAAACATATGTTAGAAAACATACACGAGATACGTATCATTAAAAACTTTTATGTATATTTACTTTTGAAAACAGTGAAAAATTTGTGCCAAATCGTCTCAAGACTTCATCTTAAAATATAGAAAATGTAGAAAACCTTTTTCCTTTTTGACCGAGATTTTGTGAAGAATATGCATGATAGCTAATAAAAAACTAATTTTTCATTTAATCTAAAGAATAGGGGAAGGGATTGCATGTAAACTAAGAAAATCCCTTAATTTATTGGATAAGAAAAATGTATGAATGTTATAATTATGTTATTTTTTTATAAAAATAATTTTGCCGCAATGGAAACGATTATTAAATATTTAAATGATTTTTAATTCTTTGAAACAAATGCTGAAGGTCAAATCTCATCAAATGAAAATATTTTAACAAGTTTAGGATGAATGGAACTTTTTTATATCTAAATCATGTTTAAATTGAAAAAATATATATATATATCTATAAATCTTAAGGGGACACAGTACCTTTTAAACTACTTTTCCGATTTTGAATAATACTGTAATATACTTGAATATAATGTCACTGCAGATATTAGGTACTATAAAGCAAATATAATTTCATATAATTTCAAAAGAAAAATCTTGTATAACAGCCTATTTAACTAAAATTTAAATTTAAAAAAATTTAATTTTTAAAATCCCTATTAATATTTTTAAATATGAATATTTTTGCTTCAAATTTTTTTCCATATTCCTTAGATTGTACTAGATAAAACTGTGCATGGATTTTCAGATGTATGGGATATTACATTTAATATCAATCTTTTTCTCTTTTGTATAGTAAAAAATCAAGGAAAAATAATTGAAAAAAAAAATAAACTATAACCTTGTATGTTAAATCCATGCACAGTTTTATGTAGGATTATGGAAAAAAATTTTGAAGCAAAAATATTCATATTTAAAAAAGTAGTAGGGATTTAATTTTTTTTAATTTAAATTTCAGTTAAATAGGCTGTTCTAAAAGATTTTTTTTTTGAAATTATATGAAATTATATTTGCTTTATAGTATTAAATATAATGTCACTACAGATATTACAGCATACTACACTATTATTCAAAATTGAAAATTGAAAAAGTAGTTTAAAAGGTACTGTGTCCCCTTAACTATAAATTGTAGTAATGTAATTTGCCTGCATATCCTAGTGAAACTTAACAACTTCCTGGACCTTTTGAGTTATTTTCTTTTCTCGGTTATTGCAGTATTATCATTTTATTGTTTCTTTGTTATAAAAAATGGCATCTTGAATGCCGTCGTAAATCGATCTTGAGATAATAAATAGTTTATAATAATTTATTCAGTTTCAGGCAATTTAGTCACTAACAATCCAAACTTTATTTTTAATTATTCAAAATTTAAACACATGTTGACAATCCTTGTTACAGAAGATTCACATAGATAACACAGGCAGAATGGAGCACGAAAAACAAGACAGGGCAAAAGCATAGAACTTCGTCTATTTGTTTAATCAAGATGGCGGTTGTTGATTGAAATAAAATTTTTTAGTCGAACTTTAGTTGTGGGAAAGGGGTGTTTAGTCTTTGAAAATCAGTTAATATTAAGGCCAATAATATTATGGCCAATTAATAATATTTTTTTTAAGTTTTTTCTGTGACTGATCAAATTTTTGAAATATTTACTCAAAAATATTGCGTAATAAAGCATATTTTTCGACGAATAAAAAACAACATAACCAATTTACATCAGCTCCGACTTATTTTCAACACTATCCTAACGCCATGCGCTAACTGGGTATATATTATTAAGTTGTAACAAGAGTAATTTCGTTTCCCAAATCAAATCTTTGTTGCAATATTTCAACATAAAATAAACATATAACAAATCGAAATATAAACTATGAAATTCTATGTTTTCTTACCATCTTCTTGCAAGTTTAACAATACCATTTTGATACCAATCTTTGTATTTGAAAGCAAAAAAGTCTAGATAACCCAGTTCCAGATCGTCAACACTTGAGAAACTACCCCCTCCCCTCGCGACAAAATCATGCCATAGAACGAAACATACGATAGGCCGAAGGACCAAGGTCCGGATTATATGGGGATGAGGTGAAAGTTCAATTCATTCAAGCTCTTCTATTTTATTGTGAGTTATACGTGACGCGTGCGGTATTGCATTGTCTTGTTGGAGAAGAGCTCTCCTCCTGTTGACCAATGCACGGTATTTTCTTTTCAAAGAAGCAAACATCCTGTCCAGCTGTTCTCAATAAGTTTCAGATTTGACCGATCGACCACGTGAAATGATTTTAACCACTTAATTCTCATTCCCGTGATATACACGGGCTGTGTCTTATATTCAGATTATTTGATTCCCACCAGTTTTATAAAATACTGTAATTGGCTTTATTATGATATTATTTTACCTGTCATGAAATAAGGTGAATATTTATTGTCCAAAAAAGGTGGTAACAATAAGAAACTTGAATTTTTAAACCGTAATTTAATGCGACCGTTAAGGGGTTAAAATGAATGACTTGCTCAAAATACCATCAGACGCTGATCATCCACTCTTTTCAAACCGCCCTTGTTTTGCAACAAATGGGCTGATTGGCTCACATCCAACCATTGTTTTCGATTATTTGGGTTTCGTAGATATACCTATTTCTCATTCCATGTCACTATGCGTTTGAGAAAAACCGCAAATCCTGTGGGTTTTCCAGATGAATTTTGCACATTTCACTCTGTGATTTGCTTGCTGTGTAGTCAGTTCATGAGGAACCTTTCTACACTGTTAAAAATATCCTGAAAAATTACCTCTGTTTTTAAAGGCTATCTATTTTCTGACCAATGAGAACGCTTCGAAGGCGTTTATGTTGTATTCTCATTGGTCAGAAAATAGATAGCCTTTAAAAGCGGAGGTAATTTTTCACGATATTTTAAACAGTGTAGTGTTCTTGTACGTTTTCTGTTGTTTATGTAATGCTCGGCGTATTATGTCCTAGGACGGTACTAACTCCTCGGAAAGTTTCCTTGTGTTGGTAGTTGAATTCCTCACCACCTTTTGCTTCAAATCTTTCATATTAACAAGTGGTGGACTCCCACTTCTGGGATTCATTTCAAGAGACATGTCCCCTTATGTCGAGGCCATATATTTGTATTAGATTTGTATTCGAAATTAATCTTTTTCAAAATTTATTTCCCTTTCTTCTGTTTAACGCTAGCATTCAAAAATCATTTCTAAATTATGTCTAATTTAAGTGCAATCGTTATACTCACATAAATGTTCTTTTATTGTTTCTGTTAAAAGCTATCATTCAGATTAAAGATTTATTTGTTATTTCTAATTTAAGCACATTTCCGTTACCCGCATAAATATTCTTTATTGATATTTTATTTGTTAAACGCCGCTTCTTTTACAAATCTTTTTACATAATCTAAAGATCATATAGTTAATTTTAAGCTTGCTGGCGTCTCGTAAATGCATTAAAATACACATAAATTTCATTTTCACTTCGGTCGGTAAGTAGATATTTGTCATTATTTATTCTCACCGTTAGAATTTATGTATACAATAATAGGTTTGCTTTTTTATTTCACTTAATAATTTGTTGCCAAATGTGGTTTCTGTCCTTGGCGTTTATCTCGTTCAAATTTTAATATATCTCCCAGTTTAACGTATATTTTGTACTTGGCGTATTGGCTCAGAACAGATGTATTCTTGGCGTATTAAATTACGCAGGTTGAAAGGTTGTTGCTCTCTGATCGTGGTACTGTAAAGAGCTTAAAATCTGCTGAGTAATGGGGGCCACCACTAATCTTACATCTCAGCCTTCTGTTTTCTTAGAATAAAGATTTTTTTCCATGGAACTCTCTCCTGAATTATTGCCTTGTGGACATTCTTTACAGGAAACGGATCCATGACTGGGGTTTGAGATGTATTACATTGTATTGTACTACCAGAACTGTTTTACGATCATTTTCATAATAAACCGGCCTTCAACTACACCATATGTGGTACCGTGAAATATGTCTATCAAGAAATAGTTTGTAATAAAAAAAGAGAGAAAGGCTTGAGTGGTGACCCTCCCAATTTTCCTGAGTTCTCTTCCTTTGTTGTTGGTTAGATCATGCAGAAGTATCTGCGCTGGATTACATCTAATTAAAATGACTTTTGGAAGCTCGCATGTTTGTGTGACAACGAGATCTGATATGCCGCATTTGTGGTCATGTGTGCACGAACTGTTTCTTTCACCCGCCTTGGAGCACAACGGGACGGTCACCTGTGACTTCGGAAAAGATGTGCATTCTCGATTTCGCCCCGCCCGATCGAAAAAAAAAAAAAAAAAGTTGTGGGACTTGCCGTTGTCGTGCATTCTTTATGCATATTTAAACCTGCGTGCGCCTAAGGTTTCACCTATCGGGGCGAGGGAATCCCCGTGTTTACACTTTAAAGATCCCGTTTACTTGTTTGTGTACTTTTTGATGTGAAAGATGTGTCAACTGTGCGCGGTCCTTTTTCTTTCATATTTCGCGACTTCCCGAATTCTTCCGAATTTGGATCACCAGCCTACGAAAGAAGTGTCATACCGTTTTAAGATGCTGCTTGTGTTTCTTGACTAAAAGAAAGAATTTCATGTGGTGTTTCGTGACTAAAAGAAGGAATTTCATGTGTCAGTGGGCGTGTGTCGGCGGAGTTTCTCATTTTTTCAATTTGTTTATTCATTGTGAATGTGTGGTGCTTTTGTGTTACCGGTGCTCAAGATGTCATAAATAGTGTGTGAGGTTCATATACCTGTGTTCCGCCCTTAAGCCAATGTGATGATCAAAAAGTGAAATTATGCGAATTAATAAAAAACAGTTAAACACATGATTTAATGCAAGGAACGCACGACCCTGCAGTGATTGATAGCAAGAAAAGGCCACTTCCATATACATTTAATTAAGATAAGTGTATGGGAAAGGGATCGAATGCATTTTTTCTCTATTATCATTTTACTTTAACTGCAATTAATATTGTGGAAGTTAATTTTTAAATATATTCTTTGATTGTGCATTTTCGTTTTTCTCATGCCCATATATCTATGCATATATATAGTTATATTTAAAATATATGCGGATATTCTCATTTTTTAGTATTTATTTTAATATTAATGTGTTTGCATGCATGTCTCTCACTTTAAATTTAAAATTTAATGATTATAAAATTTATAAATGTGCTTTACTTAACTTTAGATATAGATAAAGATATTTTTTTGTGTTTATTGATATATTAGATTTTGACAGATGTGTGCATATTTCATCCTTTTTGTTTTCTCGTCATGCATGCATTCACAATGCGTTTAATATTCTACATTAGTTTGCATATAATATTTAGATAGATACTTTTGGTAATAATTCATTGATTTTGAAAATATTTTTATTTTCAGAAGTGTCTTCTTGAATAGAACTTTGCATTTGACCCAGTTATTTTAGTTTAGATTTGTTTAAACTTTGGAATCTGCTAGCATTTGGTAACAAATGAAGTTACGTAAAATAAATATATTTTTTCTCTCCTTTAAATGGCAATTTTTTTGCAGAGGTAAGTTCGTGTATTGTAATTCACAACTTGTTTTCAATATAGAGTGTTTAATAATTGCATACTTACTAACTTTCGTTTATTTCTGATGAAACTCGGTCAGTGAAACAGTACTGATGATAATAACTGTTTAAAAATTAGTGCTAGAGAAGGTGTTCTTCGGGTGATGCAGAAAAAATTCAGACAATTTTCTCATGGTATTGCTGCATTTATTTTTTCTGGCAGCAGATTTCATCCTTTCTTTTAATAAGAAAGAAGGAAAAATATTTTTATATATATAATGTGTTTATTTTTAATAATAAAATATGTATTAGTACTTATTTATAAATGCAGAAACTTTAAGGTAAGTGGATTGGGGCCGCCATGCATCAATGTTCGTTAAATATAAATTATATATGCATTTTGATACATTTTGACATTTTCGATTTGACATACCTTTAAAATTATTGGAGAAAATATGGTATTTTACATATGTTTGGAATTTCATTGCCAGTCGAGTACACTGCTATTCAACATTGAGTATTTTTATTAATTTTTACTGCTAGTTATATATGGTTGCTATCTCCCTACATTTTCACATGGAAGTTCTTCGAAGAAACCATAGAATTCTGTCAGTGTGTTTTCTATGTTACATTTTTTAGTTATATTATAACGCATATCTATGCATTGCCAGTACATTTCAAGTTTTTTTAAAAAATTTCTTTTAAGTTTAGGCATTCACTATGTCTAGGCGTACAATTTTAATTGTTCAGGGCGTTAGTGTTTCATGAATTAGGCTGTTTCTGAGGGCTGTTTCCTAGGTTCTTGCTCGGTTATGTTTGCATATGTTTCTTGTCGGATGTGGATAAGATGGCGCCTCTTGTCTACTCTTATAGGAAGCGTTGCCACTTTCACTCTTTCAGTTAGCCATTTTTTTGTTATTTTTGCATTCACAGTTAGTTAAAATTTTTCTCTTACTGCGGATTTTTGTTCAGGTTTTACTTGGCACATTGGAGCAATTTCACATTTCAGGCTTTCTGTTTATTTTTATTCGATAGTACACCTTCATTTCAATTTCTAGATTTCATTGTAGCATCCAACATAATATTTGAACACCTTGCATTGTCATATTTTTGCTATATTATTGTTACAATTGGATTTTTTAAAAATTCATGTGTACGTTTTGCATTTGCATATGATATGTGGATGGTCCACTGATGTCTAGGCTATGCTGATATAAATCGTACATTGTATTATTTATTGGGCATTTGCATTTTACTCCTGTTTTTCCAATTTTGTTATTGTCATTCACTCAAGATAGCTTTTACCAGTTACACAAACACAATTATTCCATGAGAGGCTTTCAACAATTTACCACGATTTACACACGCCATGTTTGAATATGTCTTGACGATTAATATTTTTGGGACTACCCGATTTTATGCTTTCTAAATTTTACTTTTTTTGTTCTTGTCATTTAATATTCTGTTATCCTTTAAAATTAAGTTTACTTTTATTTTTGGACCATTTATACCACCGGTTGCGTCTGTTGGTGATTAATTTACAACGGTGTTAAACTGAAAAGTTTTTCTAGTTAAGCATTGGTGAATATGTTTTCAGATTTTTTTCTTTTTGGGCAATTTAACAGGCAGTTACTTCTTACAAAGGTTCTACAAAGGTTATTTACAATGGTTATTCATTGGTACTGCGTGTGGGATTGTTCATTTAGATAGGCAGCATTCTTTTATTAAATAGTAATTGCACTTTAGATTTGAGTTTTTTTTTTTTTTTTTTTTTTTTTTTTTTATCATATTTGGCATTTCTTAATGAAAGATTCAACAGTATTTTTTTTTAACTTTCTCACATAGTTCATGGTAATTCTAACTCTCTTGTAGCCAGAAGATTTTGTTTACACTTTCACACGTTGTTCATGGGAATTCTGACTTTCTTGTTGTCAGAGGATTTTGCACATCATTACACACATACTGTTCAGTCTTTCACATTCGAAATTATACTATGCAAGTGTCGGTTTGTGCATTTTTTACATGGTACCATATGGTTTCTAGCTAATTTTGGTTACTCTATAGGAATTCGTATATTTTTAAATAAAATTATTGGGAGATAGGTTACAAGATTCATCTGAGGGTTTAGATATTTTAGTTACATCATTCATTTTATGGATTTAGATATTTCAGTCGCAGTTTAGATTTTCTTTTTCGTCGTTTCATGTCGCACTTTGTTTACGCATTTTTGCATGGATACAATTTTAATTTCATGTCATGTAAATTATTCTACACCCAGCAATACTACATTATTGTTGCGAATTATATGGGCTGGTGCTTGCATTTCATTTTTTTTTACAAAAAAGAGTGAGAATTTAAAAAGTTGTAATAATTAAAAGTTTACCTTTTAACAATATATATTTTTTTTTATTATTAGATGCTTTTAAATTTTTCACAGGTTATTGTTATCTTTTCACACAAACATGATTTTTCACTAGTGGCAGGCTCAAGAAATGTTCAAGGCTATGTTCAAGGAAACATTACAAGTTTTACATATCGCCATGTATTCTTCACACCTTTTTTTAAGGGAACTTAAAAATTATACTTAGGTAATGTCATTGGGATACTTATGGCGTACAAAAGCACTCCATTTTTTTTTTTTTTTTTTTTTTTTTTACACAACTACAAGGAGACAATGTTCAAAGGTCAACGATTATTTTTTTACACACGTGCTTTCTGTACTGTCATAGTCTCTAATGTACTTACTTCTTCGTTCAAAGGCATTAGGTTGGAAATTGTTTTAGCAACAAGGTTCACATACATTCTAAATTTAAATTTTTTCATGTTCATTAAATTTCACATCACTTTTGTCATAATTGGTTACATGTTAGTATAAAACGAAAATATAGTAATTATACGTGTATGTCAGTATTTATATTGTCACTTGCTCTCGCTTCTAGACACCAGCCATAGTTTTAATTCAGTCATCTAGATAGGATATTTTTTTTTTGTAAACATTATTGTTTATAGACTGATATTACTCATCATAGGCTTTTACATGCAAGTTTAATTGTTATGTAGTTCATTTTTAATTCAGGTACATTTTAGATATTTAGAGATATCTTGGTAACATTTGTACAACACATTCACTTGTTGCATGTTTCAAACAGGATGGCAATTGGCAGTACCCCAAATATTTTTCCTTTATTAGGATTTAACATCTGCGTTTTTTTTATTTGTTTAATTATAAGGTTAAAGGGTCTGTTTAGGCAATTAAATAAAGTTTGCAAATACATGTACAGATTACGATGTGCATTGGTACAGCATTTTTAATTTTTGAAATTTGAGTATATTATAAAATTGTTTTATTTACATTTTATTTATTTGATTTTGCTTATTTGATTTTTATTATTATTGTATTACATAAATAGACTATGCTAGCAATTGAATGCCATTTGGCATAAAACATGATTTGCATACTGAGTTATGCTATTTTTAATGTAGGCCTACTATTTTTAAATTTTATGTGCACTTGAACTTTTACCGTTTCAAGAAGACGAGTTTTTTTATGGTTTCTGGACTAAAGAAAATAAGAGACCAAATGTCATGTATATGACTAATTTTGATGGTACCCATTTTATGCAAAAAAATGCATCTTTTTAATGTACATGTACTATATTTTTATAGTTGGTGGTCTTCCGATAGCTTCAAAAGTTAACACTGTGTGTTCTGATGTTTATAGTATGTGTGCGCATCTGTGTTGGGCCACGTTAAGCCTATTTTTTTTACAACTTTGCGAAGGTGCAGATATATATGGCGAGGCCATATATTTGTATTGGATTTGAATTCGAAATTAATCTGTTTCAAAATTTATTTTCCTTTCTTCTGTTTAACGCTAGCATTCAAAATTCATTTCTATGTTATGTCTAATTTAAGTGCAATCGTTATACTCGCATAAATATTCTTTTATTGTTTCTGTTAAAAGCTATCATTCAGATTAAAGATTTATTTGTTATTTCTAATTTAAGCACATTTCTGTTACCCGCATAAATATTCTTTATTGATATTTTATTTGTTAAACGCCGATTCTTTTACAAATCTGTTTACATAATCTAAAGATTATATAGTTAATTTTAAGCTTGCTGGCGTCTCGTAAATGCATTAAAATACACATAAATTTCATTTTCACTTCGGCCGGTAAGTAGATATTTGTCATTATTTATTCTCACCGTTAGAATTTATGTATGCAATAATAGGTTTGCTTTTTTATTTCACTTAATAATTCGTTGCCAAATGTGGTTTCTGTCCTTGGCGTTTATCTCGTTCAAATTTTAATATATCTCCCAGTTTAACGTATATTTGTACTTGGCGTATTGGCTCAGGACAGATGTATTCTTGGCGTATTAAATTACGCAGATTGAAAGGTTGTTGCTCTCTGATCGTGGTACTGTAAAGAGCTTAAAATCTGCCGAGTAATGGGGGCCACCACTAATCTTACATCTCAGCCTTCTGTTTTCTTAGAATAAAGATTTTTTTCCATGGAACTCTCTCCTGAATTATTGCCTGGTGGACATTCTTTGCAGGAAACGAATCCATGACTGGGGTTTGCGATGTATTACATTGTATTGTACTACCGGAACTGTGTTACGATCATTTTCATAATAAACCGGCCTTCAACTACTCCATACCTCTCCTCCCTTAAAACGTTTGAATCAGTTTTGAACTGTACGATCGCTGATTGTATCATTCCTTTCAACTTCTTGAATTTTACGAGCTGCTTCAGAATCTTTATGACACATTTTTAAAAAATGTCTCAAGACGGATAATATTTCAACATTTGTATCAGACATTATATTAAACATGTACATAGATAAAGGATAGATATTAGTTTAATACAATATGGAGGAACATCTACGCTTTAATATAACATTTTGTATCGGTCATTAATATTATGATAATGATATCTATAACCTTTCTTATACAGGTATTCAAAAAACGAAAATACTTTCTATACACCCTAATATTAGAATAAAATTCGTATGGTAAAGTTTCGTTTTCGGCCGAAACTTGAGAATTTGCCGAAATTCGGTTTAGGGAAAAGAAATCCGGCCGGGCACTACTCTTTATAATGTCATTTGTAATTTATCATTTAACTTTGAAATTTAAGTTTGGATAAAATCTGTAAAGCTAAATAAATGATTTATATTTCTTCCGTTAAAGCATTTTTAAACTTGTATATTATAATTAATTCATGAAGCTAGACGTCATATACAACAAGACATGTTTAATTGAAATTCCAAAATAATTACCTGCATGTTAAAAATTTTAATAAATTTATTAATATAATCTAAGAATATAAATAACATGGCACGTAAATAACATTTGCATGTAGTATTAAAAAATTGAAATGATATGGCATATTATAAACTGTCATAAGTCAATCTGTTTTAGTTTAATTTATTAATTTCGAATATTTTATCTATGCAATATTTTAAATACATTTTGTCACATTGCTGAATTCCATAGGATATTTACTGCAATTTGTCTTTATTGTATCTGAAAACATTTATTAGTTAAAGTTAGTTTATTAATTAAAGGTACTATGCATTATTGTAAAAGCCCTGACAAGTCTGCTTTTAAAAGAATGCCTTTTCAAATGAATTCAGGATCTTTTTCTATTATCTGTTTAATTTCCTTTTCTTTCGTGCATATAAAATTATTAGATTTGGGGAATTCTAAGCTTATAAAAGAATTACGTTTTTGACAATTTCATCGACACTTCATTAAGGGGGGAATATGCTTTTTTAAGGTTGAAAAGAACGATATTTTAAAATTCCCTATAGTCTGTAGATTATCCCTGAAAAACGCTTTGTCCGAATTCAAAGTTCTTTCGCAGTTATTTAGTGTTTTAGCTCAACGCGTCCGTAGGCTTACACTGTTTTGCATCACTATAAACGCATCTTACGCAAAATGACTTTTTTCAAACGGGGCGGGGTCAGAACGAAAAAACTGTTAAGGGGTCTTAGGAGTCTTACTTTTCATTGATGGTGCAATTTAGCAACGTGTCGCATTTAATTTTATTTAACATTCCGTATAGAACAGAAATACATAATTTTTTTTGCAACTGACAGCTTAATATCTGTTCTGTGTAGCATAATTAATTCAATGTTCTATAACTATTATTTTATACTTTTTAAAATGTTTAATTTTGAGGAAAGTTTTAAAATTGTTTTTTGACTTGCGTTCATTGCGCGCAACATTTCTCAGGAACTAATGAAGCAATTTGTACAGAACTTGAAACATTTATTCACTTTGATACAAGGAATAACTTATACCTCAAATTTATTAATATAACCGTATTATTTAATATTTAAGATTAGAATTTTTTTCAACAAAAAACGATTTTTTTTTTCAAAATTTTATAATTTAAATTTATATATTTATAAAATAAAATTTTAATTGCTTTGAATTGAAGTATAAGTTGAAATTACCTTAATTTTACATGATTATCAATATTATTTGGAGCTCTAGAACCAATAGTTTCGCTGAAAGCTTGCGCGCAGTAGATGCAGGTAAAAATGCAATTTTAATTTTTTTTGGAATAAACAAACATTTAAAAAAATAGTGAAAAATCAGTTGTATAATATTTAAATAATTATGCTACATAGAACAAATATTTAGCAATTAGTGGTAAAAATTTTATGCATTTGTGTTTCATTGGGAATCAGAAATAAAATTAAATGTGACATGATGCTAAAATGCACCTTCAGTAAAAAATTAAGACTCCTGAGACCCCTTAAACCGAACTTTCTAAGTCTTTTTTTTAAATTAACACGTTGAATGCCAAGTCTATTTTGTTTGTCTTTCCTTTTAGGCCACGAAATAAGACTCCCGTTACAGAATCTATAAGAGTCAGTCACCGATGACTGACGATGCCTAAACGGAAAGATCAGTGTTTGTCACCGGTGATTGGCGTGGCATTCAACGGGTTAAAGGTAATATAATTTATTGGAGCTTGGATCGCTTTCAGCCATTTTTATAATAAATAAACATTTCTAGGAGCACATAAAATTGCGTGAAAAGGGGTCAGAACTAGACCTTTTTCCTCAAATGGCTGCCACTTTGTTAATTTTAAGCTATTCGAACCCAAAGTGTTTAAATCTCCATACAATATTATCTACTTTCATAATCCTCAACGAAAATTGATTGCAAACGACTCCAGCGATCTATCGCATCCTGACCGATTGGGAGTGCATGGCGCACTGTCTAAGAAATCCATCCACGTAACTCGAGCCACATCATACATTTTTTATTTTAAAAAAATAGAAATTTTCTTTAAATGACACTAAATAACATGCAAAAAACCCGAAGAAAAATCTGCTTTCTATTCCAGAAAATAAAATGCTAAAAAACACCCTTTAACGCTCCTCTAAAAGCAAACCCCCACTTTAAGATTAACTATATGTTGCTGTTTTAGAAGATTTCCTAATTAAATTTATAAAACCGTTGAAAAACATGAAACAAACGCAATTAACGAAATAATAGAAACATTAACATACAAATGGTAATTCAGTCTAGCAGCGCACACAGGGAAAAGTAGATGTTAGAATTTATTCCTAAATGTAATTTTCGCCCTTTTTACCCGACTGCCAAGAAGGGTTACGTGTTTGACGCGTATCTGGGTATGTGGATTTCATTATACCTTTTAGGTAGATTTCGTATGAAATACTACCTATTGGGATCGATCCTATGTTGGAATTTCTGAAAATTTTTTCCAGATCTACACCGATCATGACTCCTAGAACCCAAAACCACCCTCAGTAAAAAACTTTATATATATATATATATATATATATATATATATATATATATATATATATATATATATATATATATATGTATCTATCTATCTACTATATATATATATCACTTTCTTCAGGACACGATAACTTTCGTAATTCTGCACCAATCTCTTCCAAACTGATACATAAAATCAAAGGGCATAAAATATCGGTCAAGTTCGTTAATGGGCAAAATCGGACCAAGGGGATGGAAATAGGGAGGGGTTTTGTGAAAAACGAAAACCCCCAATAACTTCTTAATTTTTGAACATATCAAATCAGTTTAAAGTTTTTATTACTTCTAAAAATAGGGCCAAAATTTTATGTATCACAGATTTTTGATAAAGTTAAAAATGGGCTCAAGAGGCGCAAAAAATAGGGTTTTTGGGAGAAAAAAATTCATAACTTAGTCAATTCTCAAGATATCAATTCCAATTAATTTTATTATAAATCTCCTTAATATTATCTACAACTTTCATATTCACAAGTTTTTGATAGGACAAATTCGTACCGCAAAAAAAATTAAAAACGAAAACAAAAAGGGGGTTTGACGAAGTAAAAAATCCATAACTCCGTCAATTCAAAAGATATAAAATCCCCATGAATTTATCATATATCTTCTTAATATTGTCTACAACATCTATACAGACAAGTTTTGGATAGGATCAATTCTTACAGCAAAAACAAATTAAAAATGCATTGCGGCTGAAGAAAAAAATCATCTAAGTAAGGGTGTATTCAATTCCAAACTGCGTATTTTCTGACTCATTTTACAATTCATTTTTGCTCTCAAAGGCTTCCAATTGGTACGTTTTCTTACTCAGAGACTATACAATGTACCGTAATGGTCGATTTTTTGATAGAGGCAGAATATATTTTTAAAAAATGCTGTTAAAGTGGGCATTTTGAACCGAATTTCCCGAAGCGGTTTGTGTTGGAAAAATCATTGCATTAAGGATGCACTCAAATCCAAACTGCTTATTTTCTGACTCATTTTTAAATTCATTTTTGCTGTCAAACGCATTTAATTGGTATATTCGCTTATTCAGGAACTATATAATGTACCGCAATGATCGATGTTTTGATAGAGGCAGAATATATTTCAAACAATTATGTCAAAGTGGGCATTTTGAACGGAATTTCCCGAAACAATTGTGTTATCACTTTCTTCTGGACACGATAACTTCCGCAATTCTGCACAAATCTCTTCCAAACTGATACATAAAATCAAGGGACATAAAATCTCGGTCAAGTTCGTTAATGGGCAAAAGCGGACAAAGGGGATGGAAATAGGGAGGGGTTTTGTGAAAACCGAAAAAACCCCATAACTTCTTAATTTTTGTACATATTAAATCAGTTTAAAGTTTTTATTACTTCTAAAAATATGACCAAAAATTTATGTATCACAGATTTTTGATAAAATTAAAAATGGACTCAAGGGGCGTAAAAAATAGGGTTTTTGTTGAGAAAAAATTCCTAACTTCGTCAGTTCTCAATATATCAAATCCAATTAATTTTATTATACATCTCCTTAATAATATCTACAACTTTCATATTCACAAGTTTTTGATAGGACCAATTCGTACCGCAAGGAAAAAAAAGGGGTGGGTGGGGGGGTTTAAGAAGAAAAATTTTCATAACTCCATCAATTCACAAGATATAAAATCCCCATGAATTTATCATATATCTTCTGAATATTGTCTTCAACATTTATATAGACAAGTTTTTGATAGGGCCAATTCTTAAAGCAAAAACAAATTAAAAATACATAGCGGTTGAAGAAAAAAATCATCTTATTAAGGGTGCATTCTAATCCAAACTGTCTATTTTCTTACTCATTTTTAAATTCATTTTTGCTCTCAAACGCATCCAATTGCTAGATTCTCTTATTCAGAAACTATATAATGTACAGTAATGATCGATTTTTTGATAGAGGCAGAATATATTTCAAAAAATGATGTCAAAGTGGGCATTTTGAACAGAATTTCCCGAAGCGATTGTGTTAGAAACGAAAAATATTGCCCTACTGAGAAAATAATTGTTTATTAATCAAGTTTTAATTAATTGAAAGAAAAATAAAAACACAGGTCGCTTATAAATCTTTTCAAAAATCACGTCAGCATGTTTCATATTTTTTTTTTTATTAAAAATTAATCTGAAAATGTGCCAGAAAATTTCGAGTTGTTGACTATGGAAAAATATTTTTTTAATATCGCCTTAACATGATTCTCATAAAACCAGCTATTTTATAAAAAGGAAATAAAAACTCGTCAAAAGCAGACAGGTAAAACTGTTAAAGTGGATTTATATCTAATAATGATTTAGTTTTTGTTGGTGAAATTAGTATACTTAACTTCGAAATCTACCTCTGCCTGTAGGCCGGGCCGGCAGGGATTTTTATAACATCCCAACGGTTGGATGGATTTTAATGAATGAGGGCTCTATCAATTCGTCATAACCGTTCGATAGTTATAGGTAAGGTTTGTTTTTATAAACTCAAAATGGCGACCATAAAATACAAAATGGCGGTAGAGACGAAAAAAACTTTTTACGCTCCATATTGAGAGGCATATCACTGGACAGATTTTTCGAAATGAAGACTAGATTTCATAGACTATTTTACAGTCAGAAGCTCCGTTTAAATATTACACAACCTGGAAGTTGTGCAGCTAGGATCTCTAGCTTTACTGCAACTCTAAACATCATAGACATCTATAGGCCTCATCAAAACAGTGTTTATAGATAGGAACTAACAATTAAACACAACTTAAAAGTCATCAATACAAGTAAATAAAAAAAATAGGTAAGTAATATACAAAGTAGTTTCACATTGATGAGAAATAATTAATTAGTTCGCTTCTTACACATTCGGGTATTTTTATTTTTTAAATTTAATTTTTACTTCTTAATCGTATAATTCTGCAATTAAATAAGGCGGCGATTATTATTTAAAAAATATGGTACATTGGACTAGCTACCTGTGTGTGCCGCTCAACCCATTTTATGAAAATATTTAAAAATGTGTTTATTTTATATATCAAGGTATAATATATGGCCTAAAGACACCGGACACTTTTAAAGTTTAGACGTCTAGTTGAATATGTATAGAAATACTAGACGAATTCTTCTGGAACATCTGTGGTGTAAAAAAAAAAGTTTCACCTCATATTTTGCAGCGAAAGTTTTAACACGGTAGGACCGAACAATAAATTAGTATAAAAAATTTTTTCGTACATCCTGTTAAATCATTTGCACGAATTGATCTGTATCTGTAACACAGAACTTTGTACGTTTTGTATAACACTTGTAGTAATTTGTTTAAGTATAGCACGTATATGAGTGAAGAAAAAGGTTTCTTTAAAAAATTCAAGATATTTCTGCATGTTTTTTTCTTATAACATGTGAGATAAAAAAAAAATAATAATAATAACGGCATTTTCAAGCAACTTGACAACTACTTTAGAAACAACAATTATAATATATTAGCAAAACTCGGTGCACGCGTAGCTGTTGAAATATGCCACGTGATATTTGTGTGCCTTTAAAATGGGTGTGGAATTAATAAACAAACGTTGTTTAAAATACCATATAAATCGTAATTTAGAGTGATTTCAGCTTATTTCACCCTAACAAATTTCGATTTTTTTCGTTAGAAATCCTTCTTAGCGAGCATTTGTATCTTAAAGGTAACCACCATACCAAATTTCAAATTTCTAGTACACCCAGTATCCCAAAAATCGTAAGTTTAGAACTTTTTTTTTGTTCCTGCACCCTTTTAAATTTCGAATTCTTACAAAAAACTGCTCTGTGCGTATATATGCGTTTTAAATGAAGCAGTCATGTCAAATTTAAAGTTTCTATTCTTAACAATTGCATTTTTGAACGTTTTTACAATGCTTTTCGCACCTTTCACTAACTACGAAATTTTTTTAGAAACCGTCCCTTAAAAGCATATACATCTTTTAAGTAACTTCCCGGACGAAATGAAGATTTTAACTGCTTCAGTATCACAAAAATCGCAATTTTAAATCTTTCTTCCCTCCTGCACACCCTTGCGAATAGTGGTACCGACATCAAATATAGCCTGTGTTAAAGCAGGGGCTGTCACCATTAATTTACCAACACTTTTTTCGAAATCTGTCCCGTAGTTCCAGATATTACCCCCAACAAACAAACAAACGTTACTTCTTGATAATAATATTGTAGAAATATGATATATTAAATATTTGATGAAATTTGAGCATTTGTATGGAATAAAGTTCACATGCGCTAAAGATAAAAAAAAATTCTTTTTGCTTAATGCTGTAGTCAATTATATATACGAACTCACATTTAAAAGAAAATCAGCCGAATGTCCCGAAACTTCAGAAAGAATGCGGCGATATACTGAGTTGTATTTCAGTTACCCTCTAAAAGTATGATAAGGGATTTTCCTTAAATTGTGCTTTTTCATTTCCTTTCTTTTACGTTTTTCTTTTATTTCCTCTTTTTTCTGAAGAATAAGTAAAATGAGACCATTGCAACAACAGCAAAGTGAAAAAAGAATAATCAAAATCGAAGCATACGTTCCAAAGCTACCCATGGATTCATGTTAAATATTATATATTTGTTGGCTGTCAGTTAATAAAATAAACTGTCAAGTGCGAGTATTAATCGCGCTCAGAGGGTTCCGGACAATATACAGGGTGTTCCGTTAAAGGGGTCCAATATTAATAGGGGTAATAGAGGAGATCACACGGAGCATAAATCAGTATATAATGCCTGGCCGGATCTCAATAATTTTCAAGTTACAGCAAATAGAATGAAAAATCGGAAATTTGTAAAAAAATCCTCATTGCTAAACTATCGATAATGCTACATAAAAACGAAGCACATATTTAGAAAGAGCAGAAAAAATCCTACGAAATGACATAAGTTGTTTTAGAATATTGAGAATTAATGGCGAGTTACAAGCTCTGAAACAGTGAAAAAATACAAAATCAAATATTTAGCAAAATAGTTAATCGTTAATTCCAAAAATGCAACTCTACCTACATCAAGGAAAATGTTATAAAATTTGGTCCATTCCGAAAGCTTTCGAAGAAGCTGACAATAAACCATATCAGTTTAATTGTATGGGAGAAATCAAGCAGTTCCCTAGTTACAACTCTGTACTGTTGCACGCTCGGAAAGGGCGAAACTCCGCCCATGACGATTGTAAACACCCCGTTTTAATATCTTTCAATTATACAATTCTTATCAACCTCTATCAATACCCTTTCATTATTCAGTCTGGTCAAGTGAATGACATATTGTGCAGCTCTCGCCTTGTCTTAAAGCAAACTCCGTGACTGCTGCTTTTCCTCCATGAACTTTCAGGATGATGAAGAAGAAGTAATTTTTATGCAAATTTTCTATGTGTATAGGAAGAAAAGTGTAATAAAACAGCAGTCATCAGTGGGCGTTATGTTAAAGGGAGGCTGTTGTAAGTGGGATTGTAGTAAGTTGATGTATAATAATTATGCCGGAATACTCTAACGAAGAATATGCGGACATACATCTGATGTACGGGCAAGCTCATGGAAATGCATGTCTAGCACAGCGCATGTACCGTGAGCAATTTCCAAGGAGACGTTGCCCAAGTTCAAAACTCTTCATAAAAATCGATAGGCGATTACGGGAGACTGGATCGTTTAATACAGCAAGCATTGATGCAGGGAAACCTCGACATGTACGAACACCTGCAATGGAAGAAGATGTACTGAATATTTTTAAAGATAACCCCTCCACGAGTACACGAGCTGCTGCGTCTGAAGTCGGTGTTTCTCACCAAAGTGTGTGGCGTGTTCTGCGTGCCGAAAACATGCACCCCTTTCATGTGCAGCGGGTACAACTGTTATCAGTAACAGATTGTGCTCAGCGGACAGAATTCGTACGCTGGTTGCTTAATGTAACAGACAATAATCCACAATTTCTGGAAAATATTTTATTTACTGATGAAGCAACATTTACGAGAGAGGGCGTGGTAAACACGCACAATATACACACATGGTCATATACAAATCCGCACACTGTTTTCCCGTCGAACGCACAACAAAAGTTCAGTGTGAACATATGTGCAGGTGTCCTCGGCGATTATCTCATAGGACCATATTTACTCCCAGATGTACTCAATGGCAGTACGTACTTGGTTTTCCTACGGGATATCTTACCGCAGTTACTGCAAAATGTGCCAGCAACATTGCGCCACAATATGTGGTTTATGCACGATGGCGCACCGGCATATTTTTTCATAGGTGTTCGCAATCACCTCAATTCAACATATCCTGGGAAATGGATTGGACGCAGTGGACCTGTTGCTTGGCCTGCACGCTCTCCAGACCTCAATCCGTTAGACTTTTTTGTTTGGGGACACCTTAAATCGCTGGTGTATGAAACGCCTGTGGATACACCGGAGGATTTACTAGCGCGAAACGTTGTCGCTGCAGGAGACATTCCCAACTCCGTCGGAGTTTTTCGGCGTGTTCGCCAATCTTTACGACGTCGCTGTCGGCTGTGCGATTCTGTTAATGGGCGCAACTTCGAACACCTATTATAATAATGTCCGTTCGTCTGCCTTCCGACATTGAACTGTGCAGCGCAGGCCAGAAGACTATGCTTCACATATGTCATAAAGTACGTGGAATGTAATTCTTTATTTGTCATTTTTCTTTTATTTTCAACACTTTTTGGCACAGTATTTTGTAAGTCACAAACTGTGGTGTACTCAAATTGTAAGTTACAAAGTTTGTATGGATTAATTTAAAATTTAGTGTATTTTTTAAATTTATAATTAATAAAATTATTATGCTATTTGTTATTATTATTTACTATCATAAATTATGATGCACATATACATACAATAATTGTCCATGTAAAACATGTACTGAAACTTCTTGCATAGTTACAAATCGCAATATTTTTAATTACTTCCGAATTTTCACCACCAGTTTAATTTTAAAGAATTTAACTTAAGCTTTATATCAATAAAAGACCACTTTAAAATGTAGACTATTATTGTAAAGTTATTTTGGTTCATTTTACTCTTGAATAATTAAAAATGTTGCATCTCAGAAGAAGCATGATCGAAAATGTATAGTTGAGAGTAATTAAAAAGGCGGTGTTTCCAATCGTGATGGGCGGAGTTTAACCTTTGCTAGTGTCAAAGAAAGCGGAGTTGTAACTAAGAAACTGATTAATTTCTCTCACACAATTAAACCGATATGGTTCATTGTAAGCTTTTTCGAAAGTTTTCGGAATGGACCAAATTTTACTACATTTTCCTTGTTGTAGCTAGAGTTGTCTTTTTGGAATTAACGATTAACTATTTTGATGTATATTGGATTTCGTACTTTTTTCACTGTTTCAGGGCTTGTAACTCGTCAATAAATATTGCTATTTTAATACAATTGATGTCATTTTGTAGGTTTTTTCTGCTCTTTCTAAATATGTGCTTCGTTTTTATGTAGCATTATCGATAGTTTAGCAATGAGGGTTCTTTTTCAATTTTCCGAATTTTCATTCTATTTGCTGTAACTTGAAAACTATTGAGATCCGACCAGGCTTTATATACTGATTTATGCTCCATGTGATCTCCTCTATTACCCCTATTAATATTGGACCCCTTTAACGGAACACCCTGTATATATAAATTATTAGCTGTATTATTTTGAAAAAAATCGTTGCTAAAAGAATAGTTAGACTTTGTAAAGAACTATACAAAGTAGGGCTGGGTACAGCTGTATATACTACAAAAAGTATGAATGGGTATACCATAAAAGTTCAAAGAGACATGAAGCCTAAATAATATAAAATATTGCTAGTCTGCATAATCCTTTTTTTTAAATATTATCCTAATATGTTTATGCTGAACTTAATTCGGTACTGAAAATAAAAGTAGTGCATATTTAAACTTCATTTGGCATTTCATAAAACTAAATTCAGCGTAGTAATAATCTTTTCTTTTTACAGTGTAGCTAAAACAGAACCCTTGTTCAAAGTTTAAACTCGACATTGTATTAAGCGCGCTTCAAAAGGAGGTCGCAAAATTGCAATGGCACCATGTTCTGTGCCGCGTTTTTCCAGATAGGTTAATAATTAACTTGTAAAGATACGGGAGGCGTGTTAAAGATCCACTCAATGCAGACTAGTCGTGATTCTCATAGTATTTGTGTAATTAATTAAATTCGCCTGTTTTTAACAATTTGACGTTTATTACTTTTATACTGCTACTGGGCATTGCATTACACAAATATATCATTAAAATTTGTTATCTAGGCTTTAAAAGAGTACGCCGCCCCTGTCATTATGCATGTCCAAACCGTCCGTGTTTTTTAAGTGTTAATATCTCAGCTAATTACAGACGATTTTTTGCGAAAATCATTCTCAATAATGCTTTTATACTTCTGCTACGATAGATACCTCCCAGCGCTCATCAACACCTTTGCTGAATGGCCGTAAATCGAAAATTGTGTGCAACGGAAAAATGCGCTTTTCTCAAAAACTATGTGACCTAGGGTAATCGCTATAATTTTCCTGCAAGGTATAAATTAACGTCTACTAAGTCTAATTTTTTATAATTTTAGCTTCAGTAGATTCGGAAATAGAGGTGGGGCAATATATCTTTCGCTGCATTTTCAACAATATCTCTGAAAATATTACCTAAAATTAAAAGAAATGTATTTTTGAGTTCAGCGTTACGAAATCTTTCACACGATACCTCACACGATATACACAGAAAAGATTTTTTTCCAAGTAACTTAATTAGACTCTCGATATTTTCCCCCAAATACATTTGTGACTGTTTAATAATGTGTAAATATGTGGGTCAATAGTCTTTATTACTTTCCCCAATTTGACCTTTCCACGTCCCATGGTTTACGAATAAAATGGCTGTGACAGACAGACACAGGAGTGATCTTATAATGGTTCCGTTTTTACTTTTTAAGTACGGAACACTGTAAAATGACAATTATGAAAAGTCCATTGTGATTTAGCCTCATTTAAAAAGCAACTGATTCTCATCTCTGTGTATTACCGATATCGTTCGGAATTTTCAGGATATTCGACTTATCTTTTAATATGAGTTTTCAATGTAGCTGAATGCGCGGGCAGTGACGCCTCTATACCTTTTTTAAAACACTGACCCATAACGGTCACAGATCCACCATACTGAACGCCAAAAAAGGGGAAGGAAGAAATAGGAACAATGGCTACAACTTCAGTTCTAATATCCAATGATAAAAGAAAAAAGCCGGTTTAAATCGTATAACCAATTCTCAATTAAACGTTTTCAGCCGCGCAACTAAATATACAGAATTATGCAAGAGTAAACAAACAATATTTCTAACCATTTCGCGCAAATAATTATTTTAATCAAATATTTAATATATTTATATTCTAATTCATATACATATTATTTCTGCTGAACTTTGACAAGTTTTCTAAAAGATTTATTACATTTGGTTGACAACCTTGCATGCTATGCAAAAATATCTATTATTTAGGAATTTCTTGAATTAATAAACTGTAAGACCGTTACGTCTTAAAATGTAATTTTAATCATGAACTTTGAGACATCCACTATGAAGTTTATTTAAACACGTATTAGGTTGAGCAAAAAGTTCTGGGAAATTTTTAATCTAATAGTTACCAGAATTTGTATCGTATATAGGAGTAGTAGTGGTATATTTATAGGAGTTCAGGAACTTTGGCTCCAAAATGCCTATTGAACAGTATGATTTGCGTGTGTTGACCGGCATTATTGGGGAAAAGGCCTAACGATTCTGAAAACCGTCCATGAGATTAATGAGGATGAAGGTGCTAGTAATGGCGACAAACTTAGCCAGCAAATCCGGAATCTGGCAGAACGGTGGCAGAAAGTCGTGGACTATGATGGTATCTACTTTAACCCCTTAATTCTCGCTCCCGTCATATTCTCGGGCTGTGTCTTTTACGCAAATTGTTTGATTCCCACCAGTTTTATAAAATAGTGAAATTGGCTATATTTTGGTATAGTTTTTCCGGTCATTAAATAAGGTGAATATTTCTTTTTCATAAAAGTGGTGCCAATAAGCAATTTGAATTTTGCAATCGTAATTTAATTCGAGCGTTAAGAGGTTAAAGAATAGTACTTGTTGCTTTTGTTGTTAATTTGCGCATAACAACGCAACTTTCACAAATTTCCCAGAACTTTTTGCTCAACCTAGTATATGAAACATATAAGATAAAACTTTTAAAATATAAAAGTTTAAAAGCTAAAAATCTTAAACGAAGAAGTTTCAGCTACACTGTAGCCTTTCTCAGTATAACTCTTTCCAGTGTCGAGAAACTCAAAATATTTATGGAGTTTAAAAGTCGTCTGTAAACACATTACGTTGACCTTCCTGGTATCATATTACGTCATCTATCAAAGTAAAGTACTATTAACTATAAGAAATTTCTGGAACCTTGAGTTAAATAAATTTTTTACGCTATTTCAAAACATTTAACCATAACTTAGGTATGTTAAACGGTACTCCCTAGTTGCAAACTTCATTTGATCTCATTTCAATCGCCAGTGATTATCTAATAAGACTTTTGTGTGGATAATTACTTGGACAAATAATTTTCTCATTATCATAATCGATTTTTTTAATATCATTTTAAAAACAAAACCTTGCATGAACTGTCGATTGTCTGTTAAATTTGATATCTCCTTTATGCTTTTTTAACCTTTTTTCAAAATTTCGTTTTGTCAGTCCTACGTGAAATTTTTTTTAGGATTATTGGGATTTCATACACACCTGCTAAACTCAGAGGAAGAGGTGGGGGGGGGGGGGGGGATAGAGTAAACTTTACTTGAGATATTTTTAAAATTGGAATAAAAGTTTTAAGAACGGAATTCAGAATTTCTATAATTTGATAATACTAGACAGAAATTTTATAATTAACTTCTTTTACTCTGTACTTCTGTTTGCTCTTCTATATTATCACATAATTCCGTTAAAAAAGTACAAAACCAGATTTTAAAATATTTACTTAGCTTTTTATTAATCTAATTACTGGGAAAATAAATATACTTAGATCTTGAAAATAATTCCTAATGTATATTGATTTATTAGTTAATAGATTAACTGAGAATAATTTATTATTAAATTATTCAATAGCTGTACTTTGCCATAAATACTTTTGTACGTTATATATATATATATATATATATTGGTTTCTTAAAAGTATTTTATACACGTATGTCCTAAATCTTTAAAAATTGTTTACAAACTTTAAAAATATCTTTTCAAATAATGAAATGCTAAATATAATTAAAAAGGCATAAAGCAAATCATTATATCGATTCAGACTCAAGTGGCGAAGGAAACGAAAATTTAACTTTTTGAAATGCGCTTAAAAATAGATTACTTATAAGAATTTAAATTAAAAACAAGAAGCATACACTTTTAAATAAAATAATTACCTTCTAAGTGCCTTATTATGCCAGGTTTAAATTTTCTTGACAAAGAATAATGATTAAAAATTCCATTAACGTAACTCCATTATATCAGCCAATAAGTTGAATAAATTTCTGCTTTGAAAGAACTCTAATTTTAAAAGCAAATTAATTTTATGTTTATTGGAACCGGATAGTTTTCCCAAGATGAAAATAAACAATGACTGGTAAGATTAAAACAAAAATGATGAGGGAAATTTCTGATGCTAGATATTGACATTGCATAAAGATAAAATGTAAAATAAAAATAGAAAATCCATGGAATAGAAAAGATTGATATTCAGGAGTCAGCCAACTTGATATTGTTTGAAATACATTTATAGATAATAGTAGATAACGATAGTAAATTTTAAAGAAAAAAATTACAGTGTAAAATGTTTTATAATTGTGATATTTTTGCACTATGTCAAGTCAAACATTCCGAAATAGGATTCATCAGGTTGATCTCTATGCCGGTAAGCCAATGGTATTTAAAACTCGTTTTAAAAGAGAGTTATTAAAAGCATATACTAAACGTCAACTAAACATATAAATACACTCAAAACAATTTAGGGAATACCTGGTTTTAACAGAATTACGTAAATACTTACACCGATAAATAACGTAACACCATCCGTAATTTAAAGCGTAGAAGAAAACAGATGAAAAAAACTTCATGTGCAAATCAACGTTTATGACGTCATAAACTAGAAAAAGGAGAGAGTGCAGAATTCGGGATTTTGCAGAGACATCTGTTTCACTGTCTCAGTTGTAAAATTCAAATGCTTAGCTTGTGTTTTAAGAAAAGTGGGAACTTTTCTGTTATACGGACACCATGCCAAAATGCAGGCTAATGCGCCAATTATTTCAACCCTGATCGTGAAAAGGATTTTTATTGTAAACCATGCGAAACATTATAATTTGCTATTTATGAAAGATATTTGTAATTTTATGCCATCAGTTTAACATGAGTTTTATTTTATTACTTTATTATTTAACAGTTATTTGTTTATTTATTTTAAGTATATACAGGGTGTCCCAAAAAGGACCACCTATTTTTAAAAATGAATAATTAACAAACGAATAGAGTTATTAAAAAAATTCTTACAAGAAACGGATTTGTGAAGTCTGGAATTTTGTTTAGAACACTTTATTATGATAGTTCAAAATCTGACCGACAGATGGCGCTACAGCACATTTTGGTGGCTATATGAACAAACGAAGCATGCGTGAAGACCAGGCATCAGCATTAGTTGAAAATTAAATGACAATATTTTCAATATGTCCTCCATTCATCACAATAACATGTCGGAGTCTTAGAGCGAAATTAGCACACACCTTCTGCAAGGTCTGTACGGAAATGGCTGCACACTCTTGAGAGATTAATCGCTGGAGATCAGCTAGCGAAGTGGGATTTTGGCAGTAAACCATATCCTTCAGATGGCCCCAAAGAAAAAAAATCACACGGATTTAAATCTGGGGAATAAGGTGGCCAATTCATACCCTTGCCCTTTAATTTCGTGTAATCTAAGGCAATCACTTGGTTGTCAAAGTATTCCTCAAGAAGAGTGAAAACCTCAGATGTTCGATGAGGCCTTGCACCATCTTGCATGAACCAGGATGTTTCGGGTTCATCTTCCAAGGCATTGTGGATGGCCACAAATTCCTGCAATATTTCAGCGTAACGACTGGCATTCACTGTCTCCTGTAAGAAAATGGGTCCAATAATGCCTCTGCTGGATAAAGCTGCCCATATAGTAATTATTTTATATACAACGATCGTGGAACACAGACTTGAGGGTTTTTAGAACCCCAGATTCGCCAATTCTGTTTATTGACGAAGCCATCCAGGTAAAAATGTGCTTCGTCATAAAACCATATTTGGCTTACTTGAATGTTGTTACCATTAATCATTTGCAGCATTTCGTTTGCAAAATCGATTCTTTCATCAATGGAAGTACACTGTAGTGGCTGCTGCGTTTGCAATTTGTATGGGAACATTTTCAAGGATATTCGCAGAATTCTGTGCGTAGTTGTTTTGCTTATCCCACAGGCAGCAGCAGTTTTGCGAACAGAGGTTTTTGGAGTGCGTGCAATGGTATTCTGAACAACCTCAACGTTTGCTTTTGTTCCTGACGACCGATGTCGTCCAACGGTTTCCGCAACACTACCAGTTCGCTGAAACTTTTCCCTTAAATTCCTTATTGCTTGCGGCTGCG
This sequence comes from Maratus speciosus, assembly GCA_963932465.1. Taxonomy (NCBI): domain Eukaryota; kingdom Metazoa; phylum Arthropoda; class Arachnida; order Araneae; family Salticidae; genus Maratus; species Maratus speciosus. The sequence goes on along the minus strand of OZ010791.1, from coordinate 608,892,688 downwards.
TACCTTTCTTTGCATTAAATCTCTTCTGGAAGCTCCTTCTTGTCGATGTGAAACTTTCACCCAATCGGTGATATTCTAAAACAATGAAAATTCTCTCTTCCAACGAATACACCATTTTGAAGAATTTACGCAACGACAACTACTGTTTCCCTTGAAATGATTAATGAACTTTCACTGACCACGTCTGCTTCTGTCTGGTCTTCACGCATGCTCCATTTGTTCACATAGCCACCAAAATGTGCTGTAGCGCCATCTGTCGGTCAGATTTTGAACTATCATAATAAGGTGTTTTAAAAAATTCCAGACTTCACACACTCGTTTCCTGCAAGAATTTTTTTAATAACTCTATTCGTTTGTTAATTATTCATTTTTAAAAATAGGTGGTCCTTTTTGGGACACCCTGTATTTGTGATTTAATAAAATAGTTCATAAAAGTCTGTCATTTTCAAATGTTACATTTTTAAAATGCTCACTTTACTATCGACAGTGTTTTTTCTTTTATTTTTCAAATGTTTCATTTTCGGCCAACTATTTTGCTTGGCGGCAATGGTGTCCGTATAACAGAAAAGTACCGAAAAGGGACTGGAAAATGTCACAACAACTCGATTTACTGGAATCGATGGCTTGGCATATTACCGGAACAGTTGAATCCAGGCAAACACAACGAAGTTTAGCGGACGCTGTTGGAGTCGTAAGAAGTGTCAATGCAAGGCTGTGGAATCGGTTCGAAGACACAGGGAATGTTTGACATCGACCAGGGCAAGGTCGGCCATGTGCTACCGCAGCTACTGATGACAGATATATCCTGCTAACAGTACATCGAGACAGAACAGGCAATGCTATTCACCTGCAAACACAATTGTTCTTGGCCACAGAACAAAGGCTGTCCAGCCAAACACTCCGAAATGGGCTTCATCATTGTGGTTTCTATGCACGTAAGCCAATGATCTGTATTCCGTTGACATCAAGCAACTATGTGGCCTAAAGAAGGAGGACAACTGATCATCCAGATTGAAGGTAACGTGTTTGAAGTCAAGTGCTGTTTACAGACGAGTCCCGATTCAGTCTGGATGTGGCATCCGACGTGTTTTGGTTTGGAGGGAAAGAAGCACTTGAAATAATCCCACATTCGTTCGTGAAAGATCACATTACAGTCAAGGTAGATTTTCTTTCTGTAAAAATAGCAGATTTAGTTTTACAATGTAGGGTGACAGACTCAGCATGACAACATATAGAGACATTAGTGAAAGATATCTTATTTCATACCGGAAAAGTAATTGTATACTTCCAATTTTAATATCCATCACAATCAACGTAAAACTATTTAAATTCTTACATTTAAAAAACAACTAACAATGATTTTGAAATTAATTCCTGCATCATTAACCAATCCGGTATCATTGGGCTAAATTTTAGAAAAAACGATAGTTCATTTTGTAAAATTTTCGTACTCAAGGGTATTTTATACACAATCTGGTTAAAAATCATTCACAACAAAATAACTCTAATAGTAATTCTTACATAAAAAAATACTTGACATATTAAAAAAGTGTTCTAAAAAATCCACAACAAATTTTAATATGTCCTTAATTTTTATTCTAGTTTATTTTTCAAATGCAGTATTATTCTTTAAATAATAATAAGCGACCCAAAACAATTTGTTTAAAATTTAATATTTACTACAGCCTGAAAAAATTGTTAAAGGTTGAAATATATAAAAATGTATAAAATTGAAACATTGAATAATTTAATTAAGTTCAATTATTAATTTAAATCAGTTTATTTTTTAAAATAAATCAAATGAAAATTAATCATATGAAATAAAAAGACCCTGTTCTCATAAATCGTAGCTTGAATACGGTATCAAAGTAAAACTGCAAAATATGAATTTTTAGGGAAAACTAATACTCTTTATTTAACCGTTCACAGCACGAATTTTTCTATTTTTATGATTTTTTTTTAAAATCTATACATCGGTCTAATAATGGGAAAAATAGCAAAAAAAAAAAAAAAAATATTTAAATTTCAAAATTTCAGCTAAAATTTTATATTCTATGGTGTCTGCTATATGTACACATTTATGGTTCTAAAATATTGTATTGCTATATTTTGAAACTAAATGAGCTTAAATTAATTAATTTAACTCTGCTTAACACTCTACAATTTTTATTATATTAATATTTAAAAATATTACTTAAAAATAATGAAAGTAAATCTTACCTTATTAGTTTGATAGGAATTTGTTTTTGTTTTCGAAGTACAAATTCTAATTTTTTGTCAAATGCAGCCATCTGACATGAACAAAATAAGTGTTATTCCATTCTTTGGATTGTTCTTGATCAGTTTCAGTGATCATATTATCCAAATGCATGGTACCTAATGAACATTATAATATTTTTAGGTATGTGCCAGTTAAGGCACGTGGTACAGTGAAAGGTTAAAATGTACCTTTAAAAACGTAACTTTCAGCCTTTATTATTAAATGTGACAATAACACTAAAAGGGATCACAGCGTGCGTTGAGTAACTTCTAGTCTTAGATTCCGAAATAGTGAATTTGCTTATAAAATGTATTCCACGTTCAGTGACAAACCATATGACATATTAAAGTAAAAATGCTAAAGAGAAGCACAGCGTGAGTTGAGAATTTTCTAGTGTTAGATTCTGAAATAATGAATTAAATTTTAAAAATATATTTTTTGACTCAGACTATTGAGTTTTTTTATGATTTAAAGAAAGTAAACTCCAAGCTGAATTATAGAAAGGAAATACGCGTTCCCAAGTTGCGTCAGATTTTTCATTCAAAATATCTACAACTTTTAGGTAGCTTTCATTACAAAAAGCTACCTATTACAGCCGTTCGGAGGAAAGCGATTAAAAAAAATTTTTGGTATATTTTCAACGACCTTGACCCCCAGACCCCGAAACCACCCTCCGTCCAAAAGTTGATATATATATATGATATTTGTCACACTGTAACTCTCGTATTTATAAACCGATTTGGATAAAAGTTTGTGTATACAAAGTACATACCAATGTCTCGACCAAGTTCGTTGGCCAGCTTCATCCGCCATCTTGTTTCAAAATGGCGGACATTTAAATTTTTTTTTAATTTAAAATTTGAAATGTGGTACCAAAAAATTGAAAATTAAAAAATATTTTTTTCGTATATGTTTGACCTTGATACAAAGATTCCGTTGCAGTTTTTGTTTCGTTTATATCTTTAAAAATGGCTGAGTTATAGCACTTTGAATTTCTAGCGTGGCTGACATTTTGAAATGACCTGATATTTGTCACGTGATAACAGGCGTATTTATCAACCGATTTGGATGTACCTTGGTGTATACATAGTACATACCAATGTCTCGACCGAGTTCGTTCGCCAGCTTCATCCACCATTTTATTTCTAAATGGCGGCCATTTAAAAAATTTAAAAAAATTGAAATGAGGTACCAAGAAATTGGAAAATGAAAAAGATTTTTTTTGTATGTGTTTGACCTTAATACAAAGATTCCGGAACAGTTTTTGTTTCGTCTATATCTAAAAAAATGGCTGAGTTATAGCATTTTGAATTTCTATTGTGGCTGACATTTTGAAACGACCTAATTTTTGTCACGGGATAACAGGCGTATTTATGAACCGATTTGGATGTACCTTGGTGTGTACATAGTACATACCAATGTCTCGACCGAATTCGTTGGTCAGCTTCATTCGCCATCTTGTTTCAAAAGGTCTGCCATTTTAAAAAAAATTATGCTTTAAATTTTAAATTTTAAATGAGTTATCAGAAAATTGAAAAATGAAAATGATTTTTTTCATGTCTTTGACCTTGATACAAAGATTCCAGAGCAGTTTCTGTTTCGTATATATCTTTAAAAAATGGTTGAATTATAGCACTTTGAATTTCTAGAATGGCTGACATTTTGAAACGATCTGATATTTTTCACGTGATAACACGCGAATTTATTAACCTATTTCGATGTAAGAAGGCATGTGGATAGTATATCGTAATGTCTCGACCAAGTTCGCTGGCCAGCTTCATCAGCCATCTTGTTTCAAAATGGAGGCCATTAAATTAAAAAAAAAATTATATTTAAAGTGAGGTGCAAAAAAATTAGTAATTAAAAAAGGTTTCTCTCTTAAGAATTTGACTATGATATAAGAATTTCGGAGCGTTTTTTGTTTTGTCTTTATCTTAAAAAATGGCTCAGATATAACAGTTTCAATTTCTAATGTAGGTGACATTTTGAAAAAATCTTATTTTTAGCCTGTCACAGCACTTGTATATATCAACCGATTCCGATGTGAGTGAGCATGTGCACAGGAATTACTAAGGTCTCGACCAAGTTCACTCGTTAGCCTCATGCACCATGTTGTCTTAAAATGGTTGGAACTTCAAGATATCGCCGAATTTGGCAACCAAATATAAGTTACTTTAAATAAAAGCAGCTTGGATAAAGCTGAATATTCGTGAAATTTTCATGCATAATGATTTAGTATTCATAAAAATTAGTATTGAATCTCCTATAATCGGTTTCCACTAAATTGAGCTGCGTGTGTTTGAATAATATAAGCTTGCTTTTTAAAAATAAGGAATATGAAAGCTACCTCTTCCTCCCGGCACTGGCCGGAAGGACTTTTTCAGTATAAACTTTTTCACTTTAATTATAGATACACATTCCGTGATTAAATAAAGAAACGTTTATTTGTTGGAGGTAGATATTTTGAACAAAAGAAATTCCCCAATTTGACAAAACTGAGTTAAAAAAAGCATATTTGTTGGGCGAAAAATCCATAAAGTTTTAAAATATCAAATTAATAATTCAAAGATTAAAAATCCTAAATTATCTAGTGATTTGTGTTAACCCTTAAATGCGCGATTTTTTATTTTGTTTCGAAAAAAATATATATGATTCTCCGAAAGGTTTATTACACAGGAAAAATAATGAAAAAAATCAGAGATACATTTTTCATATAATACGTCAATCTTTTCTTCTTTTGCACATCTGCAATACAAGTAAAAACTACTGTCGTGTGGCTGTTTTACGTTAAAATATTGCAAATTAGTAAATATTTTAATAAGTATGTCTTCAAATACCTTATTTTATATAATTATTTATTTTATAAAACTTAACCTTTAACCCTTTAATTCCCATGATAGAATACGCTCTAGGAATTGCGTAGTTCAGAGAATTTGACTTTACGCCAGAAAGTTTCAAGGATTAATTTCGCTTTATTTAAATACGGAATGCCTGTTATGAAATAAAGCAAATATTGTTATTTTAATTTTCTGGTGTGAATTAGGTATATACAAATTTAAAAAAAAATCTATTAAATTGAAAACTCAGTTGTTTGCATATATGCAAAGCTAAAGGTTAAGCTTCGTATCAAAAACACATAAATTAAAACGATTTAGTGTTTTAATAAGGTAGGTTCTACTTGTTTTACTAAAAAATAACGTGATTTTTACGATTTTTGTTCGGTTACAAAGAAAAGAGCGATTAATGGGCGAACGGTTATTACGCGATCCTGCTTAATAAGCGACAAAGTTCTGTCCCTTAGGGTAAAAAACCTCGCTTAAGACGCAAACTCTTAGACACGGATATAAATTTTTTCATGCCTCTCCAGTGTTGCCGGTTTAACGGATTTTTATAAATTCAAATATCTACCACTATTTCCTATTAGTAATAGCAGCTTCATTTAATGAAAGGAAGGTGACTATTACTATTCGGAAATAGTGATAGATATTGTAATAAGAAATCCACTAAACTGAAACTGCTGATTAAATAAGACGAAATCGGAAATATTGGTAGATTCTTGAATAAAAAACCCTACTAAATTAGCAACTGGTGAACAAATTAGGAAATGTTGAACAAAGTTCGGGAAAAAAGTATTGAAACTTTTGAAGACTGAAAAAATACAACTGCTTTTGAGCATTTCGTTTATATTTTCTAAGTTTGTTTACTTTTTGTTATGCTAATATATTTTTTCTTTTTTACTTTTTGTTATGCTAATATATTTTTTCTTTTTTTTACACAAAGACATGGATAGTTTTTTCTTATTATATAAAAAATCCCAGCCGGCCCGCTTTTTCAAGAAGGCTCACGTTTTGAGCACCTTATCGCCAGAATAAGGGTTGGCGCGGGGATGAATTCAACGCTACGCACCCTTTTTTGTTCGTGACGTCGTACGCGTAGCGAACAGCAACCCCATTCCTTTGCTGAGAGGAAGAGATGTGCTTTTTTTCATTTGTTTTTTCCGCAAATGTAAAAAGCTAGACGAAATGTTATTTCACCGTGGTTTGCAATTAGAACCTTGCTTAAAACAAAGATCTTTTTCGGATTAAAATAACTTTTAATTGCACAAATATATATAATTCAAACATAAGTTATTTTTTTTTTCAGTTCTATAATATTCATTTATTTCATTAATTCGCTATATGTTCGAAGAAATTGAGAACGTATTTTAAAAACAGACCTAAAAATTTTCTTTAATAAATATAATTGTATTGATCATGTTTTTATGACACAATTGAACATAGTTTTATTAGTATTATTACTGAATTAATTTAGTTTTTTTTTTTATTATTAAGCGGCATAATTATGTGACGTGTTGATTGCATTAATAAAACACATTTTCACTGAAATAATTCATTAAAAATTAATTGTTTTGTATTTAATTGCGATTAGAAGTTAATAGGAAGTTGAAACTAAAATCAATTCGATTATAATTAGATTGAACGATAAAGCATAAATTATTTAGCCGTATCCTGCAATTAAATCTATCAGCTAAAATAACTGCAAGTTGATGCATGGAATTAAATCAATTACTATTACATTTTAATATTGTTAAAATTTTATCATTATTTGAGTTTTTATGAAAAAGACATTGGTCTGTCCCTAGTGCACAAAATTAAAAATCTTTAAAATTCTCCAGTTTTTTATTTTAAAATTTTTGCCATATTTTTAAATATTATTTCGCCTTAGTTGTTTTATTTATTATTTAAAAATAATAATTCGTCATATTTGAATAAATCATGTAAATTCCTCTCTCGAATGAAATCCCCCCCCCCCCCCCACACACACTTTATATTTCGTCATTCTGCACACATATTGCTCTATTTATTAAGTTGAAGTGGCAATAAAATAATGCTCAATCGTCTGAGGCAACCTCCCATTTCGAATTTTCTCTTCCCCCCACCCCCACCCCCCTCTCCTCCATCACACTATTTTTTGCCCATTTAAAATTCATTGTTGCCTTACAGAAAAGATTAGTTAAAATTGCGTGTGAAATGTTAACTATTCCTTCGCTTATCCATAACAGTGCATAAAGTTTACTGTTTTGCTCTATCTGCTGATTTTTAAATAACAAATAAATAATTTACCATAAAAAAAGATAAGGAAACAAATAGAATGAAAGATTTTAAAAATAATAATAAGGATTAACCTTTTGTGCACACGCTTTCATTGTTTTTTTTTAATTCTTTACAGTTTTTAAATTTTCTGTCCTATTTATTACTTTGAAGTAACTATAAGTAAAAGACCAATTATTCAAATTCTGCGCCCCCCCCCCCAAAAAAAAATTAAATATTCCAAGTTTTTAATTTTTTGGTTTGTTTTTTCTATTTGTTAATTGATAAATTTAACTATTTAAATCTATAGCCCCTCACTATCATATACAGTTAAAAAAATTCTCTAATGATTTTATTTGTTATTTTGAAGTAACAAAAGATAGTCATTCAATCTTCCTTCTACCCCACCTCCCCTTAAGAATTTCATCTCGCATTGAAAAGGCAATTTCTAAACATACTGTTTGGGGGTGTGAAAGGTTTTTTTTTTCTTTCTTTCTTGGTTTGGCCTATTTTCACTTGAATTTGGGGGCTGTTTCTGCAGAATGATTTGGTATTAAATTAATTATAGAAGTTCATCGCAGAAAATATAAATTTTCTGCCACAGGTATTTTTTTAAATCTGTGTTTATATATACATCAAAATGCACTGAAACTGCATTAATTCATGATCCCCATAAATCCATCTTTATATGTAATCAAATATCTAAATATATGAAGGTAATGAGTTTTTGTTTAAGAGGTATGGAATTAATAATGCTCAATTGAATGAAAATTTAGATTTTTGAGGGGATCAAATAATCAAAATTTTAGTCTATATCATCAAAAGTAATAAAGGCCTTCGATAAAACAGAGTATAAGAATTCGTAATACAATTTATTTCGAAGAAGATTTCTTTTCATCTAGAACACATAGCTGAAAATATTTCTTTAATTTAGGTAGGACTAAAATATGCTAGTTCGTCTTCCGCCATTTCGGTTCAAAACAAAACACAAGACGACGATTGGCGTTAGAGCTAGCTGAACGCTCTCGCTTTCGCCAACTCGCCAAGGCTGGTGCTGAAAACGTGAGCCTTCTTGAAAAAGCAGCCGGCCCGACCTACAGGCGGAGGTACATTTCGAAGTTAAGTATACTAATTTCTCAAACAAAAACCAAATCATGATTAGAGATAAACCCACTTTAACAATTTTATCTGGCCGCTTTTGACGAGTTTTTATTTCATTTTTATATAATAACTGGTTTTATCAGAATCATGTTAGAGCGGTATTAAAAAAAATACTTTTCCATGCTCAACAACTCGAAATTTTCTGGCATGACTCTAGATTCATTTTTAATAGGAAAAACATGAAACTTGTTGACGTGATTTTTGAAGAGATTTATAAGCGACCTGTTTTTTTAATTTTCGTTCAATTAATTAAAACTTGATATATAAACAATTATTTTCTCAGTAAGACAATATTTTTCGTTTCTAACACAATCGCTTCGGGAAATTCCGTTCAAATTGCCCACTTTGACATCATTTTTTGAAATATATTCTACTTTTGTCAAAAAATCGATCATTACGGTACATTATATAGATTCTGAATAAGCGAATCTACCAATTGGATGCGTTTGAGAGCAAAAATGAATTTAAAAATGAGTCAGAAAATAAGCAGTTTGGATTTTAATACTCCCTTTATTGATGATTTTTCCAACACAATCCGCTTCGGGAAATTCGGTTCAAAAGGCACACTTTGACAGCATGTTTTAAAATATATTCTGCCTCTATCAAAAAATTGGCCATTACGGTACATTATATAGTTTCTGAGTAAGAAAAAGTACCAATTGGAAGCCTTTGAGAGTAAAAATGAATTGTAAAATAAGTAGAAAATAAGCAGTTTGGATTTGAATGCACCCTTAATAAGATAATTTTTTTCTTCAACCGCTATGTATTTTTAATTTCTTTTTGCTGTAAGAATTGGTCCTATCCAAAACTTGTCTATATAGATGTTGTAGACAATATTAAGAAGATATATGATAAATTCATGGGGATTTTATGTCTTTTGAATTGACGGACTTGTGGAATTTTTTCTTCTTCAAATGCCCTTTTTGGTTTCGTTTTTAATTTTTTTGCGGTACGAATTGGTCCTATCAAAAACTTGTGAATATAAAAGTTATAGATAATGTTAAGGAGATTCATGATAAAATTAATTGGATTTGATATCTTGAGAATTGACGAAGTTATGAATTTTTTTCTCCCAAAAACCCTATTTTTTGCGCCCCTTGAGCCCATTTTTAACTTTATCAAAAATTTGTGATACATAAATTTTTGGCCCTATTTTTAGAAGTATTAAAAAATTTAAACTGATTCTATATGTACAAAATTTAAGAAGTTATGGGGGTTTTTCGGTTTTAGCAAAACCCCTCCCTATTTCCATCCCCTTGGTCCGATTTTGCCCATTAACGAACTTGACCGAGATTTTATGCCCCTTGATTTTATGTATCAATTTGGAAGAGATTGGTGCAGAATTGTGGAAGTTATTGTGTCCAGAAGAAAGTGATATATATAGATATATACATAGATAGATAGATAGATAAAGTTTTTTACTGAGGGTTGTTTTGGGCTCTAGGGGTCATGATCGGTGTAGATCTGCAAAAATTTTCAGAAATTCCAACATAGGAATGACGCCAATAGGTAGTATTTCATACGAAATCTACCTAAAAAAAAAAAAATATATGAAACATGCTGACGTGATTTTTGAAAAGATTTATAAGCGACCTGTGTTTTTATTTTCTTTCAATTAATAAAAACTTGATTAATAAACAATTATTTTCTCAGTAGGGCAATATTTTTCGTTTCTAACACGATCGCTTCGGGAAATTCTGTTCAAAATGCACACTTTGACATCATTTTTTGAAATATATTCTGCCTCTATCAAAAAATCGATCATTACTTTACATTATATAATTTCTGAATAAGAGAATCTAGCAATTTGATGCGTTTGAGAGCAAAAATGAATTTAAAAATGAGTAAGAAAATAAGCAGTTTCGATTTGAGTGCATCCTTAATGCAATGATTTTTCCAACACAATCCGCTTCGTGAAATTCGGTTCAAAATGCCCACTTTAACAGCATTTTAAAAAATATATTCTGACTCTATCAAAAAATCGACCATTTCGGTACATTATATAATTTCTGAGTAAGAAAACGTAACAATTGGAAGCCTTTGAGAGCAAAAATGAATTGTAAAATGAGTAAGAAAATAAGCAGTTTGGATTTGAATACACCCTTACTTAGATGATTTTTTTCTTCAACCGCAATGTATTTTTAATTTGTTTTTGCTGTAAGAATTGGTCCTATCCAAAACTTGTCTATACAGAGGTTGTAGACAATATTAAGAAGATATATGATAAATTCATGGGGATTTTATAGCTTTTGAATTGACGGAGTTATGGATTTTTTACTTCTTCAAACCCCCGTTTTGTTTTCGTTTTTAATTTTTTTGCGGTACGAATTGGTCCTATCAAAAACTTGTGACTATAAAAGCTCTAGATAATATTAAGGAGATTTATAATAAAATTAATCGGAATTGATATCTTGAGAATTGACGAAGTTATGAATTTTTTTCTCCCAAAAACCCTATTTTTTGCGCCCATTGAGCCCATTTTTAACTTTATCAAAAATCTGTGATACATAAAATTTTGGCCCTATTTTTAGAAGTAATAAAAACTTTAAACAGATTTGATATGTATAAAAATTTAGAAGTTATGGGGGGGGGGTCGGTTTTCGCAAAACCCCTCCCTATTTCCATCCCTTGGTCCGATTTTGCCCATTAACGAACTTGACCGATATTTTATGCCCATTGATTTTATGTATCAGTTTGGAAGAGATTGGTGCATAATTACTAAAGTTATCGTGTCCAGAAGAAAGGGATATATATATATATATATATATATATATAGATAGATAGATAGATAGATAATGTTTTTTACTGAGGGTGGTTTTGGGTTCTAGGGGTCATGATCGGTGTAGATCTGCAAAAATTTTTTAGAAATTCCAACATAGGAACGATCCCAATAGGTAGTATTTCATACGAAATCTACCTAAAAAATAAGGACTGATTATAAAGATATTGTTAAAAATTCTAAAAATGATTTTAAAACCCTTTAACCGGCTGGCCCGGATTTTTCCGTTACTGGAAATCCTGTTAAAATGGCTGTAGACAAAAATATTTTAAACAGAATTCTATTTTGAACCCTATATTGAAAGAAATGATATTAAAGATATTATAGTATCAAACTGCGATTAATATATATATATATATATATCCTGGTATTTACAAGTATTTTTACCAAAATACTGGAAAATCCTCGGACGGTGAAAGGGTTAATAATAGTGTTGGGCGGCAACGATTTAAGATTTTTGCTTTATGTTTAAAAAAATTAATCTTGTAGAAGAACGATTTTGTTTTATTTATTTATTTTGTGTGTCACGTACCATATGAGATGTAAATTTCCAACTGGGCAAAAAACGTCCGGACTCCAGGATTCGAACCAGGAATCTCTTGTTTGAAGATTCGAATGCTCAACCGTCTGAGCTATAACGGACGAATCTGGTGGATCTAATTCACCCAACTAATCTTATTGATTATAGTATCTGGTCCGATATCTGAATCAGCTCAACAGAACAAATCGCAGGTAATGGAAATCCAGAAAACGCTGGATACGTAATTACACTAGTTTAATTTCAACACAATTATTCTAATTTGTAAATAAATCATATGTAAAATTCCAACTGGCCGAAAAATGTCCGGGCCAGGATTCGAACCAGGGATCTCTTGGCTGAAGCCGCCAATGCTCTACCATCTGAGCTCTACACTGTAAAAGAAAAATCTGTAGTACTACTGGAAAATCGCTAGGCAACTGGGATTCCATAATCTTTTATAGTAACTAATAAAGCTTCTTCTTAAGAAAGATTAATGCATTTAACTTAGTAAACAGCACATAGATTTCCGAAGTGAACATACTAAAAAATCGTTAGTAGACATTACAGGAGTTTTTTTAGTATGTGTACTAAGAAATGATTAGTAGTATTGCAGATACTTCTCTTGTATCTTCACTAAGAAATTGTGGGAAATGAATTGTGTAAAAAGTGATAAAAGACGCTGGTGGCGCCATCTTTGGAGAATATCCGTTCCGAAGCGCTTGGACAGAACTCACTATATGGGGTTTGGGAACCGAGCGTTCTACCACGGGTACACTCGATTCCCCCTTATAAGGCAGGCGATCGAGTTTGGCCGTGGTTCTACATACCTTGCTACTGGGGCCATGTTAGTAAACGATTTTAAATGCGAGTAATGCGTAATGAAGCTGATTTTGCTGTGTGTAGTTTTTATAGGATTGAGCATAAATTCACTGATATTATTGTAATTCCTCCAAGTTTCAATTAATAAGCTTAATTTTTTATTAGGGTTTTTCTATGGCTAATGGATGATTAGAATATGGCTTGATTAATATAATCCTTTATTGGAATTTTCTTTGCTTAATGAATGGCTTGAATATGTTCTGAATTATTTGTTGCAGAAAAATAAACAATTTCGAAGTGTATTTTGGATAGAATAAATTTCAGATAAATTTAATTTCAGGTGGTGGTTAGAGTTTTATGAGAGATATTAAGGACAGAGACGGACGCATGTGAAATAAGCATTCAGTTACAGCTATTTTCTTTTTAATATTACTAGCACTGATTGGTTACAGGTGATTTTCTAGTAACTGCTATAATATCTGTAATGATACTAAGTATTTTTTAGTAAAATGCAATACCTTTTTTTTACAGTGTACCATCTGGTTCGAATCTTGTTGCGGACATTTTTCGGCCTGTTGGAAATTTACATCTAATATGATTTATTTACCAATCAGAATAACTCTGTTAAAATTATTGTAGTGTGACGTATTATTTGACAATAAGGTTATATTTGAATTCACGTTTATTCCCAGTTATTATTCCTGTGAATTCTATATAAAAAAGTAGTCGGATGTGGCAATCCCAAAACTTTCTTCTATCTCAGACATGTTAATACTTCCCGAAAAATGAAGCATATCAGGGCCATCGGTTAGGTAATTTAGATCAAAATCTAATCAGCAACAACTTATCTCAACTTCTAACTGAATCTGAAGTTTGGTGAAAATCCGTGCAATAGGTTTTGAACTATTGCGAAAATCGAAAAAATCTGAATAGCAGCGCCACTTCTTGGGCAATTTACTCCAAAAACTAATCAGGACCAATTTATAGCAGGGACTAACTGAATCTGAATTTTGATGAAAATTCATGCATTAGTTCTTGAGATACAGTTATTGGCAAAATCGTGATAAATGCATGCTACCAGTGCCACTTTTTGGACGATTTACACCAAAAACATCACTAATTAATATCATGGACTAACTGAATCCGAAGTTTGATGAATATTCGTGCATTAGTTTTTGAGATATATTTATTACGATAATCATGAATAATGCCACATAACAGCGCCACCTGTTGGGCGATTTACACCAACAATTAATAAACACCAAATTATATCAAGGACTAACGGATCTGAAGTTTTATAAAAATCCGTGCATTGGCTCTTGGGATATGGCTACTTCGGAAATCGTAAAAAATGCAGCATAGCAGCGCCACCTGTTGGGCGATTTACACCAAAAACTAATCAGCACTACTTTATATCAGGGACTAACTGAATCTAAAGTTTTATTAAATTCCGTTCATTAGTTCTTGAGATAGAGTGCCCACAAAATTTGTGTTAGATACAGACAGACAGTCAGACAGACAGTCATACAGACGGACAGACAGACAAAATCACACACAGACATTTTGTAAAAACTATTTTTTGGGTGCTCTGACCCCTAAAACGTGTAAATCCGTCGAAAACCCGAATTCTCAAATTTTCGTGAATCCAATATTTTTTGTAAAGACAGAAGAAAGTAGCAATGGGTTAAACTTCAATATAGTTATATTTTAATCTAAGCATTCGTGAATGACACAACTTCCGACCGTAAACATATAAACTAAAAGCTCATTTAGACGACTAGATACGTAAATAAGCTCAGCTCCTACAACATTATGCAAATCATGTTTTTCACGCAATCCCGCTTATTTCGCAACTTTTGTCCAGTACCTTGAAACGCGTCTTAACCGGGTTCAACTGTTTTACGCCTTTTGCGACACTGGGTACCTGCAACTGCGTGCCGTGAACTTCTAGTGGGGTGAGCCGTTTTACTTCGGTTTTAATCATCTGAAATACATTAGATCACCAAATTATAAAATAGAAATTAATTCACTGGAACTCATTTGAACAAAAAAAATTATGTGTTCATCTGATTTTTCCTTTTGCGAGCTCAAAAAAATAATTCATCAATAAAAATTATACTTTTTGGTGGTATAAGCTCTAGAAAAAAACGATTACCTTTATTATATAAATAATGAAGGAAATCCGGTCGAACAGTTCACGAGAAAAAACTGTTACCGATTTTGAAAAACATGGCTTTGAGAAAAACAAGTATCAAGTTTTACAGTAGCCTTATGTTCAATATGCCAAAAAGATTCTAACGAATTGGAAGTATTACGAAAAAGCTTTAGGTGAAAAAATTTCACACTTAAAGAACGCATAAATGTATTTTTTTTTTTTTTAATGACCTAAAGTAGTGCAACTCCCCACTTAAGTTGAAGTAAAAACCCTTGATCCCATTTTCAAAACTATTACGTATGATTTTTCAACATTAGAAAACATAAAAACTATGTTCATAAAGAGAGTTATTTATTGAAAAAATTCTGGAACATGGGGATATACCTTCAATCGATTCCTTTGCAATGGTTTCTCCCAACTTGGTTACGCTTGCTTTTCCTTTCGATGCGATAGCTTTGCTTATTTATTTCAACAAAACATGTGTTTCTTTCTCGCTATGTATGACAGTTTATTTAACTGAAGAAGGATCGTATAATTTTCTGACCTAAACGATCATCATGATTTCTGATTTATAAGGCATTATTAAACAAAATATTTTATACTTCTACTTCTATATTTTAATATGTCCAATTTATTTTAAGAAAAAAAAATGGGTACCCTTATAAAAACGTAGCGCAAAACTTTTATGACAATGTTTTTACTATAGGGAGAGTTTATCAAGGTTATCAACATCCTTCATTGATAAAGGATTGCTCTGAAATTTTTAAGTAGGTAGCATGATAATTCTCATTACATGAGAAAAGCAACCTCTTAAAAATTCGTCATAATCTTTAAAATTTCAGAAGCAATTTAGAGTTAACGTTCATGAAACTTCATTGTAAACTCATAAATTCTAACGTTTCTGGAAACATTTCTATTATCTTTAGAGACTCAAGGAGGAAACTTAGATACTTTTAGTTTTCAGTTATTAAGAAAAATAACTTTTAAAAATTTTAGGGACAGCATTGTGGCGTTTTTAATTAGTCTTTAGGAGCGAATTACTTTTTACCCGACTGCCAAGAAGGGTTATGTGTCTCACACGTAACTGGGTATGTGGATTTCTTTATACCCTCGAAACATCCCAACGGCTTGATGGATTTTAATTAATGAGGTCTCTATCGATTCGTCTTAACCGCCCGATGATTATAGGAGATGTTTTCTTTTTATAAATTCAAAATGCAGGTAGAGACGAAAAAATTTTTTTTTCGCACCACATTGAGTGGACTATCATTTGATAGGTCTTTAAAAATGAATATGATGTTTCATTGACTATTTTACAATCCGAAGCGCCGTTTAAATATTACACATCCTGAAAGTTGTTTAGGTAGGATCTCTAGCTTTACTGCAACTCTAACCATCATAGACATCTATAGATCTCATCAAAACACTGTTTGTAGATAAGAACTAACAATTAAACACAACTTAAAAGTCATCAATACAAGTAAATAAAAAAATTAGGTAAATAATATAAAAAATAGTTTCACATTTATGAGAAATAATTAATTAGTTCGCTTTTTACACAGTCGTGTTTTTTGATTTTTTGAATTTAATGTTTACTTGTTGAGGTTTCTGATTGGCATACCACGAAATATGTTTTGAAAATAAAGGTCAAGTTTGCAGATTCGTGGGGAACTACAAGATTAAATTGAATTTCCGTAAAAATTTCTCCTATATCAGAAAATTTTGTCTGAGGTTTTTACAATGTGTTTTACCGAATCTAATGCTCATGACGCTTTACAAATGTGTGGATAATTCAGGTGCATTTGTACACAATATCAAGAAAATAACAATAAATTCCGATTTTTTTATGAATTTGTTTTTAAACACTTAGGCTAATAAGTTTGCTAACCAAATGCAGCAAGAAATGTTTCTTAGAAAAGTGATAATTGACATTTTTATAAATATTTCTAAGAAGTATATTTTAATCTACCAAATTTCTGTTGTCGTGTTACACACGCGTCTTGATTACATTTCCTTAAAATAATTCAATCTTCGTAAACATGTAAATATACAATTTTAATGGCTAACAAATATATATTTATGTGCATTTATGTGTGCATGGGGGGAGTCTGTGTTTATAACTAGGTAACATATTTCCATAAAAGTTTTCAAACAAATTCTAACTCCTTTAGATGATCGCATTACCTTGTTTCATATTAATTCGGTGAAATATTCGGCAAACTACAACATCTGTCAAAAGCAAATGACGTATATTACTAAGCCAACCCTTTCTTTTGTGACTGCAGAAAGTTTCAAAGTACTTAGACATAATTTATCTTTATAAATATAAGGCGTTCGTACGTCTTTTGAAGTCTTAAGCAGCTTGAGTTGTAATCAATAAAGTTATGTGAAAAATATGCATTTGATCTGATAGCGGTTGTTAATTGCTTTTCAGAAACATGTTTCCTTCAATATTTAGGAATGAAAAATAATTAATAATTTATCTTATTGAAAATTAAATAATGTTAAAGTAAACTTTTTATTTTATTTGTTGATTGTTTAGATTTAATGACAGGCATTAATGAGGTGATTTTTTTTTTCTAAACTTGCTGTATAAATAGAAAAAAATACAAAAATGTCAAAGAAATAGTTAATAAATGAGAAAATATTGCTATGTAGATATAAACAGTGATGAATTAAATGAGTGGGCAGGGAAGTAAATTCCTTAGGAGCATGCCACTTACGGAAAATTTGTAATTAGATGCTTATCAAAGGGCTAAAAGTGCATATTTCCACCAGAACTCAGCAATACCCCTCTCCCCTACTTTTTCCAGGTGCCACGTATAATTTTTGCTTCACATACTCTGGACACCAGAATTTTAAAGTAATTTTTTTAGCTTATCTAATTGCAGAAATATCTGCGATTAAATATGGCACAATAAACTGTAAGAAATTAGCGGTGTCCAGAGCATCTGGATTCCTGATTTACATTGGACACCCGGCAACAATACCATCCCACACTCCTTCGAAGCTGCTGAATTTCCTCCCACAGGAAATATCCGTATTTACCACTGGATCTAAAAATAAATCAATAATTAAATGAAATTTAAAAGAAAAGAAAAGAAAAATAGCAAGTAAAAAACGCTATAAGCTAAAACTGACAGTGAAATAAAGTTTAACTTAGGGCCCTGGAATCATTTTGTTGCAAGCAATATAAGAATAATAAGACTTTTGTCATAGTGAAAATTATCTACTACCAATATTTAAACGTGCACCGGATTTGTGAACCATTTCTTGACAAGTAGTCCGTACTCTAACCAATGGACATTGGACAAACAGGCAGACAAAATCATGAAAAACGGAATCTAACCCTGGCAATTCAAACATAGAGTATTGAAATTTGTTTTTCAATCAGGCTCTTAAGGGGACATTGGACCTTTATTTGAGCGGAAATGGACCCAAAAATTCAAAAATTATTTTTGCGCATATTGTTATTCTCCAGTTTGTTTTGAGCCATTTGCGAAAACCGCATGAAGATGCGAAAGTGCATGAATGATGCCCGCCAAATTTAGAAATGTGCCCCCCGGAGGGCAAATTTAGGGGGGGGGAGGGAGGTGCATAGCATGAATAAGTAGTCACAGGCCTTTCCAACAATATGTCATATGTGGGAGTCGGCAAAAGTTAAATAAATGATCCCCTTTGAGTCTACTATCGCGCCTTCTGGAATACATCCTCCCCCATCTCTTTGAAATACCGTTTGCATATATGTGTTACTGTGACTACATAGAAAAGGACTCATACAATGTAGCAATTTCATAAATGTCACTCAATTATTTCTATGTGAGGGCAAACACTTATTGATACACCCTCGTAAGGTGACAATGAACCTTCAAAATATTTTTTTTTTTTTATTTCACTTTAAATACTATTCAAGGGCACACTATATGAATTATGGCCTATATTTATCAGACAAGGAATTTAGAAAAAATACGGAATTTTTCAGAATATTTTAAGCGTTATGAAGAAATTTTCAAAATGCCTCACGCGCATTCCATATCAATTAAAATCTCCAATATTTTTTATGCTAGTTTAGCTTACATATACAAATAAAACTGCGCATCAAATTTTACATAAGGTACCTGGTCTTATTATATCCCCTCTAATGTTTGATTGCTTTTTTCACCATGTTAATATTATTTTTTCCGGAAACTATTTATGCTGTTGCTTAGAGGTATTAATGTGGTAAATAAAAGAAAGGACTCTATACTTGTAATTATACTATTAAAAATTATATAAGCTGAAATGTAAAATGTGCCATATGGGCCATATTGGGAACACCCCACCCCGTTCACAATATGGCCCATCATCGACCCATAAAAATAGTTCTGAGAGATCCTTTCTATCTTTCTCTGTCCAGAATACCCTCATAATTTAACCTATATATTTTCATTGTCTCTCGAATAGTGCTTTGTAAAGTCATCCTCGGTCTGCCCCTCCTACGTTTGCTGTCCGGACACCATTCAAAGAAATTTTAGGAAGGCGTTCCTTTTTCATTCTGCGGACATGACTATTCCATCTAAGCTTGTTATACTCGACTGTATTAACAACATTATTTTTTACTTGCATTATTACTATAAACAGCATTATATACTATAAACAGCATTATTACTATAAACAGAATTCCTATAAACAAAATTATATATATATATATATTAAATGTAGCTATTCGAAAGAATGTCAATAATTTCAGGCATCGTCATTTACAAAGTTGTTGAATTTTACACTTCAGTGAACATTATATACGAAAGAATACTTGTTCTGAAATATTTAAGAAATATTGGTGGCTTCTGCTTTGCTCCAATCTATGTATAGAGGAAGTTTGGAAGTGTAATGTAAATGTTAATAATTGAGTGTATAATAATAATAATAATAATAATAATAATAATAATAATAGGCCTTCTGCGACAGTGAGTGGAAAATGCAGATGCCAGCCATGAACTTTCAATTGAGCGGCTGTTTTTCTTCCAGTCACAAGCAACTGAAAAAAATTTGGTCATAAAATTAGGTTATGGCATTACATTCTCTGAAGCTTATATCAACATGTAGTTTAAAAAGTTGATTTTCTGACAAGATAGCGATAATTTAAACAAAAAATAGTCATATGCCTCTTTTCTTAAAATAAATGTTTAATCAATGAAAATTGTACTTATCAGTGATATAACCTCCAGCAAAAACAATTACCTTTATTTTTTTAAGAAAATGTAATAAATTGGCTGAATAATTCTCGAGAAAAATAATCGATTTGTTCAAAAAACATGTTTTCGAGAAAAGCAAGTTAAATTTTGACTACGTTATACGAGGAAGAATGACTGTAAGGAATTTGAATATCGCGAAATGGCTTTAGTGCAACGATCTGCAAATTAAAATGATGCCAAAAAAACTAAAAAATTTTGACACAAGTAAGTAGAACCTGCCCTTAATGAATAAATATTTTTAATATTATTTTTTGTTAAAACTAAGGAACATACAATGTTTACTTAAATGAAGATTACATGTAACAAAATCAAAATGAATTATTATAAACTCAGGTATATTTCAAAAGTCACAAGTTTCATACATTTTAAGTATATTTTTTGTTTTAGCAATTTTGAGATACGGATAATTTTGAATTACCTTTCTTTTTAAATGATTAGTTGTTATTTATTATTTAGAGAAAATTCATAATTTTACAATTATTCATAAATTTTACAATTCATATTAAAGTAATTGAAATTTGACTTTAATAATTAAAAGAATATATAAAAAAAATTGAATAACAGAAAATTTGCTTTTTTAGACAAAATATTTACAAATATTTACTTTGGCGAGAAAATATTGTTAAAAGGAGAAATATTGCTCCTATAAACAGCATTATTACCCCCCGGTATGCTATTTCTTTCTCCCAGCTTATTTTGTCTTCAATAAATACGTTACCTTGTATAAGCCAGCCGTAAAACAAAAGCCGATGTTTCAATGTGCGATTAAATACTCTACAGCATTTAAAAAATCTTCTAAGCATCGCACATTTTCAATGTTTATACCGTCGTACTGGAGGGAAAAAGTACTTTTTAATGCAGTTGTTTGAAAACTGCATCTCCATTTATTTTTGAAATATTAATTTTTTTTTTGTAGTTTTTAGCGACATTTGTTTCTTTTTGGCAACTTAAGTACTCCATTTCTGTAGAAAGTAAAAATAGCTGAAAAATAGCAATTTTATCCTCTTGTTGCCATTTTCTCATAAAAATTGAAAAAAAAAATAATTAAAATACGTGCTATTTTGAGAAAAATATAAATGAATGATTTATGATGAAACATGGAGCTATTATAAACTATATTTCATTTTAAGTATCTATATTAATGCAAATGACGTCATTTTACATAAAATAAAAGCATGTGCTTTAAGTCTTAAAATTGAAGTATGTTTTGCACTACAGTAGAGTCCCGATTATCCGAGTCCCGCTTAACCGAGTTATTTTTTTCTGATGGACTGGTGGCTTCTATTATTAAGAAACAGCCATTATAAATGAAGCGTTAGGCGAAGATGAAAGAGCAGTCGTAAAAAGTTAGAACTCTGATTTTCTATTCAGAATGGAAAAAAAAAAAAACGGCCATTTTTTTTTTTTTTTTTTTTTTTTTTTCAAGAAAAAATTATGGCCATTTTTTCCCCCCCAGTCTGACCAGAAAATCAGAGTTCTAACTTTTTACGACTGTTCTTTCATCTTCGCCTAATGCTTCATTTATAATGGCTGTTTCTTAATAATAGAAACCACCAGTCCACCCGAAGAAAATGAAGTAATGGAAATGTTGGGGGCGATACTAAATTCTGAAAAAGCTGAATTCCTGTTTTCTAGTATATATATATATATTAAATGTAGCTATTCGAAAGAATGTCAACAATTTCAGGCATCGTCATTTCCAAAACTGTTGAATTTTATACTTCAGTGAACATGATATGCGAAAGAATTCTTGTTCTGAAAAATTTAAGAAATATTGGAGGCTTCTGCTTCGTTGCCACCTATATATAAGAGGAAGTTCTGTTATTATGAAATCCCATTTTATTTTTATTTGTAAGTCAACATAAAAATTTTAGATACACTAAAAGTTAGTAAAGAACAAACTTTGAGTATTTCTGAGCACATTTTGAATGCAAGTGAAGAAAAAATAAAAGATTTTTAGCTTATACTTATACTTATCCTATACCATCTCTTAGGCATTATAATGATAGTATACACATTTTTCATTATCTGTTACATAGAATTTCAGTTATATAAAAAACCATGACACAATTATTTTTCCATTTAAAAAAATTCTTTATCTCGTTTGTATACTTTTACATTAAAATCAGTTTGAGACATATTTCGCTATTTTTCATTAAAAACTTTAAGACATATTTCGTATTTTTCTTATAAACGTATATTCTAACTGGTTAACCTGTTATCAATCAGAACACATTATTATATAGAATATATGACCTGCACGCTATATAGCAATTACATTTTATAGCATTTTACATTATATATATATATATATAATTTAGAATGTATGTTAGAATGTATGTTTTAAAAATAAAATACGAAATATGTCTAAGAGTTTTTAATGAAAAAGAACGAAATGTGCCCTAAATTGATTTTAATGTAAAAGTATAGAAACAAGATAAAGAATTTTTTTAAATGGAAAAATAATTGTGTCATGGTTTTTTATATAACATATATATAGCATACTTTAAACTGGTAAGAATGTATGTTTTTAAGAAAAATACTAAATATGCCTTAGAGTTTTTAACGAAAAATAACGAAATATGTCTTTAAATTGATTTTAATGTAAAAGTATACAAACAAGATGAAGAATTATTTTAAATGGAAAGATTATTGTGTCATGTTTTTTATATAACTGAAATTCTATGTAACAGATAACGAAAAAATGTCTATAATACGATTGACGAACTGGCTTATAATAAGAATGGCGGGAAGGCGACGATTAACAACAATTTTGTTAGACTTTATTACTACTGACGAACGCACTTATAACGATATCAAAGGGGTGACGACACTTACGATAACAATCTTTCTTCATTGTTTATAATAGTACTGACGAACGTATTTATAACAAGAACGAACGGGAAACAGCACTTACAACAGCAATCTTGATAGACTAAAATAGTACTGACGAACGCGCTTATAACGATAACAAAGGGGTGACGACACTTACGATAACAATCTTTCTTCATTGTTTATAATAGTACTGACGAACGTATTTATAACAAGAACGAACGGGAAACAGCACTTACAACAGCAATCTTGATAGACTAAAATAGTACTGACGAACGCACTTATAACGATAACAAAGGGGTGACGACACTTACGATAACAATCTTTCTTCATTGTTTATAATAGTACTGACGAACGTATTTATAACAAGAACGAACGGGAAACAGCACTTACAACAGCAATCTTGATGGACTAAAATAGTACTGACGAACGCGCTTATGATAAAGAAGAATAAACTTATTCTTTAAAACAAAATCTTTGTGATAGCAAAGTTTAAGATATCGTATCATAAAACATATAAAAATAAGTTAAAGGAAAATTAACTATTAAAACTGACTGAATGATAATTATTGTAGGCACAATTTTGCACTCTAAAATTTTTAGTTAAAGATTAAATTAATTAGTTAGAGTTATTTAATAATTAGATTTAGTTAGATATTAAAAGTTTTTTAAATCTAATTTTAGCAAAATAGCAAAACATATATATTATATGATATATTTTGCTTATATAAAACAAGAAAAATATTATGATACTGGAAAATGACTAATACGTATTATTTGAATTTCGTTTGTTACAACTTCGTCTGTTGCTAATTTGTTTTACAACGAACCTTTCCCTTCTTTCTACTCGTTTTAATACGAGTCATGGTTATATCTAAGTTTGTGATTAATGAGTCCAATTTTCTGTAATAAAAATATCACATCAAAACAGTGAAGGTAAAAAAGTTAAAAAACCAAAAAACTCGACTGCGTAAAAAGCGAACTAATTAATTAATTCTCAACAATATGAAACTATTTTTTATATTTCTTACCCATTTTTTTATTTACTTGTATTGATGACTTTTAAGTGTTGTTTAATTGTTAGTTCCTATCTATAAAGATGAGACCTATAGATGTTTATGACGGTTAGAGTTGCAGTAACGCTAGAGATCCTACCTACACAATTTTCAAGTTGTGTAATATTTAAACGGAGCTTCTGACTGTAAAATAGTCAATGAAACATCGTCTTCATTTTGATAGACCTATGCAATGATATGCTACTCAATAGGGTGCATCAAATTTTTTTTCGTCACTACCGCCATTTTGTATTTTATACCGCCATTTTCAATTTATAAAAACAAAGCCTACCCTATAACCATCGGACGGTTGAATTGAATCGATAGAGACCTCATTCATTAAAATCCACCCAACCGTTGGGATGTTTCGAGGGTATAAAGAAATCCACATGCCCAGATACGCGTGAAACACATAACCCTTCTTGGCAGTCGGGTAATAAAAAGATAGTAAACGATTTTTGCAAACTTAAATAAAATGAGAAGAAATTATATTTTTAAATAAACTGTTAAAAAAAAACACTTTATAGAAAGTGCTTCCTAAAGCTTTAAAATCCTATAAATTAATTACACAAAGGAATCAAACCATTTAAAATAATTAAAGATTTTGTTCATTTTCATTTTTTTTTTTTTTCAAAATATAAAAACATCTCTTTTTATGTGACGAAAAATTCTGAATAGTTCTTTTTATCCTAATATTCACTTGAGTTACTTAACACTTATTTTTAATTTCGGTAATAAAACTTTTTATGGTAGTTAAATTAGTTTATTTGAAGTTTGCTTAATTATATCTTCTTTCTAAAGTCTTTAACGTGCAATGAATTACGGTGTTTCTGTTTAAAGAAAGTACATTATAGTTTTTAATTGATAGAACAAACATCTAAAAAAGCCGCATTTAAGTGTGTAACTGAAAAATGTGATTTGATAACATTTTATATTCAAAGTTCTAATATGTAATATTATGGGGTTTTTATATTCTGTAATCAACTAACGGAAGGAAACAAGGAACCTAAATAGATTGAGTAAAACATGGGTAAACGATTGATTGAAATAATTTTCAAGGTATAATTAGTAATTAATTTTTCATTTAATTTTCATCAATGAAGTTACGCTCGAAATTATTGAATATATAATATGTGAATTATCACATTGTTGACGAAGCGTAGAAACCAACAATGTGAAAAATATCCAAACCGGGAATCGAACCAGGAAACCCATGGAATAGCGCTCCAAGTGCTCTACCAATTAAGGTACGAGGACAATGCCCATCTTAGCACTTCCCACATATGTTGGTAAGACTGCAACTGCAGCACAAGATAGAATAGTCTTCATGAGCGCACAATCCTGCGGCGAAACATGCGGCAAAATGTTCTGGGCTTGTTTGTGTCTCATATTTCACGTATTATATATTTAATTTTCAAGGATTATAAAGATATTGTAATAATATTTTGAAGATGCTTAATTTGTTTTCTATGAAGTGTGCATTAGTTTTCAGATCCATAGAAGATAAATATAATAAAAAAAAAAAAAGAGAGAGAGAGAACAACATCTCAAGAACAACAGCAGGCAACGGGAAAGAATGTATGACCGTTATCGATTGTGTTTCAAGAAATGGAAATGCATACCCACCTCTAATAGATGAAACACTTCAATCAACATGGAAAAGTACCAATGTGAACATTGAACGACGTATGTAATAAGAGAAAATAGTTGGATGACAACCGAAATATTTGATTCATGGTTTGATAATTTCTGTGATAATATCATTACGTTCCTGAGAAAGGTATAATACAAGCTGCATACCTCAAATACAAACAAGGCATTTGTTAAGAAACGTATTATTTGTGAAAGATGTTTGAAGTTACAACCAATTTAATAATACTCTTTATTTTTTAACCTTTTTCATAACTCTCTTTATATTTACAGGCAATATAAGTATTAAATTTATTTTAATAATGTTTAATTCAATAATTTATTAATTTTTTTAGTGTTTAAAGTGTTGGTATTTGATCACAAATAATTACCAATAATCACTGCACCCCTGACGAATAATATCCGATTGCTTGGGTGATCAGAAATACTTTTATTTTATTAATGTTATATATAATTTTTAGGGTTCCGCACTTAAAAAGTAAAAATGAAACCATGAATAAATGATCACTCCTGTGTCTCTCTGTCCGTCTGTCGCAGCCATTTTACTCGTAAACTATGGAAAGTGGAAAGTTCAAATTGTGGGAAGTATTAAAGACTATTGACCCACATATTTATAGATTGATAACCATTCGCAATATTTAGGAAAAATGTAGCGTTGATGATTGCTTTACTTAAAAAAAAAGTTTTCTTTGTATATTTTATTATTCTGTAGAGTATCGTATGAAAGTTTTCGAAACGTCGCACTCAAAAATACATTTCTTTTAATCTTAGGTATTATGTTATAAGATATATCGTCGAAAATGCAGTGCAAAAATATGTCCCCCCCATCTATTTCCGAATCTACTGAAACTAAAATTATGAAATAATTAGGAGTAGTAGAAGTTAGTTTAAACTTTGCAGGAGAACTATAGCGATTACCCTAGGTCACATAGCTTTTGTGGAAATCCAATTCCTCCGTTACACACAAGTTTCGATTTGCGGACGTTCGGCAAAGGAGTTAAGGAGCGCTGGAGGTATCTTTTGTCGCAGAAGCATAAAAGGAAGTATAAAGCCACCTGTATCTTTAAAGGTTAATTAAAAACCTATCTGGAAATCACGTAAAGAATAAAGGCAGCAATGCATCTTTGCGGCCTCCTTTCGAAGCGCACCTAGCACAATGCCAAGTTTGAACTTTGAACAGGGATTTTGTTTTAGGTACACTGTGAAAATAAAAGATTACTACTACGCTGAATTTGGGTTTATGAAATTCCAAATGAAGTTTAAATATGCACTAATATTATTGTCAGCACCGAATTATGTCAATCATTTATAAACAGATTAGAATAAGATTAAAAAAGAGTTATACAGAGTAGCGATATTTGATACTGTTTAGGCTTCATATCTCTCTGAACTTTCATGGTATATCCATTTATACGTTTCTAGTATATACATCTATACCCAACCGTACGTTGTAAAGTTTTTAACAATGTCATATTATTCTTTTAGCAACGATTTTTTTGTAATAATACAGTTACTAATTAATATATTTATTGTACGAAACCCTCTGTGCGAGAGTAATACTCGCACTTGACCGTTTATTAAGCAATAAAACTAGCTTATGGAACAATAACAATAAAACAAGCTTATTTTGTTAGATTTCATCTCGAGTGTTTAAAAAACTTTTTACTTCAATTTAGTTAATGAGTTATATGGATCTTTACGGAAAGTGACGAATAATCATTTGCACTGTAAAAAAAAAAAAAAATGGTAACGTTCCATGTAAAATCCAGGAACGTTTCGCCTT
Organism: Maratus speciosus; assembly: GCA_963932465.1. Lineage (NCBI taxonomy): Eukaryota > Metazoa > Arthropoda > Arachnida > Araneae > Salticidae > Maratus > Maratus speciosus. The sequence continues at coordinate 608,865,350 of OZ010791.1, read as the reverse complement.
TTTTCAGGTTTTCAGAATAATTTAGCTCTTTCCTGTGAAATTCTGGTTTTCTTATCTGAAACGTTCCTGAACCCTGAACAAAAGTTGGAAACAGCAAAACGCTGCGGCCGCCATTTATTATTTTTTTGCTATAATCCGTTGCTTGCGCGCGAGTGTCGAAAACGAATTCCTTAAATAAATGTAAAAAAATCAATATGGAATGCAAATAAATCAATAGACGACATAATCCTTTACGTCTCTATTGTCAAGACAATTCAGATAAAAATACAATACCTCTGTGACATCGCTAAGAGATTATCTCTCGTACTTGTCTGTGGAACGTTTAACGAACAGACCGTGTAAAAAAAATACACCTATTATTTGGATCTCTATTAACCAGGGGACCATCAAACATGATTCTCACCGATTTTGATTAATTTAAAGTATGTTTTAGAGTTCTTATCTCTAATTATTCTTGTGAAAGGATTTCTTCAAATGGGCCTTAGATTTTGAGAAATTAGATGCCGAGGTTTAGCATACGTTTCAAATACCCATTAGTTTGCAGCTCTCAACGTGTCTTTCGTGGTGTGGACGCAGAAAGCTCGCACGCCACCCGTACGGCCCGAGTTCGATGCTACCTCTTGACTTTTTTTTTCTTTTTTAATTAATTTTATATTTTAACACTTTATTACAATTTGATTTAAATTTGATATATATTTGACACTTTGAATTGCTGCAAATTTGAATTTTTTTTTTATTTTCGGAAAAAATATACAAATACGTTTAGGTTTTTTTTTTTTTCCCATGAAAATTTATATGTATTTTATCTAACTTGTAAACTAACATAATTACTGACGAAAATCCAAAATATTTTAAGTCTAGATTTTTTTTTCTAATTATTATTTACATTTATATATTTTTATATTTTAAGCAAAGTTCAGAAACAATATATCATATATATATTTACTTTATTGAATTTTAACTGAAAATTTATTTTTTCGTGTAAATTATAAATAATAATTTTGATGTCAATTTCAAAATATTTTTTCATTCTAACAAATAATGATAATAAAGCGAAAATTGTCAACTGGAAATGTAAAAATCGTCTGCGGATCCCGCATGCTGTGAAATGTCAGTAATGTTTTGCTGTCAACAGAAATATTCCTGGTATTTCGCAGGAAACTTACTGGCATTTCTGTAGAAAGTTTTTAACGTATACAGTAAAGTTCCAGTCATTTTCAAGAAATGTTTCTTGGAAATAATGGGCAACTCAGCTGCCCATTTTTTCCCAGGAACGTTGCGGAATTTTTTTTACAGTGTGACTGCGCCCTAATAAAAGAATTTTATATTACATTAGAAATATGTTTTATAATTAGATTTATTCCTTGTAAGCTTTTTTTAATATCTACTTTTCTCTCCCTTTCTTTTAATAATTTATAATATCACAAAAACTTACTACAAAACATTCAAATATTACAATGTATATTATTTTGCTTTCTTTGTATAATTTATTGAATGTCATAAATATGTGTCGTACCTAAATGTACCTGATAGCCAAACTATCGTAAGTCGCATTTCACTTATTTATCAGAAGTAAAAGAAGCATTACCATGTTTTTTGAGAAACGGATATCATATTTATCATATAATACAAGTATGGTGATAGTTTTGCTCGAATGAGAACAGTTTCTTTAGTATAAAAAGCTGTTATCATATAATTTGTCATTTTTGGACTTACGACAGTTTGATTCTCAGATACAGATATATGAATACGGCAGTAAAATACACTGCTCAAAAAAATTAGGGGAGCAAGCAAAAAAGTGAAAGAAAGCAAAACAGTAATGTATGGGCATAAAATGGATAGTACATGTGTAGCAATGACCAATACATAAAAAAAAGACACAAAAAAATGGTAAGGGAGCATTTATGTTTGAAAAGATGAAAAGATGGTTTAGGGCAACAATTTGGTTTCATGTAAATCATAAAAAAGTATTGTTTAGAAATGATGCAAGATTTTTAATATGGCGTGTGGTCTCCTCGAACAGCTAAGACGGCTGCACACCTCTTTTCCATGGATGCAATGAGGTTATCGATAAGACTTTGGGTAATACTGTTTCACTTCTCAAGAATTGCAATCTCCTAGTCCCGGACAGTGAAAGGAGGCCTCGGTCTTGCAGCAATGCGTCAACTGAGCATGTCCCAAACATGCTCGATCGGATTTAGGTCAGGAGAGCATGTTGGTCATTCCATACGCTGTATTGTTTTGCCTTCAAGCATGTTTTCCACAAGACGAACTGTATAAAGTCTTGCATTATCATGCATGGAGAAAAAGAAATCACTAATTACTGCAACATAAAATACGACATGAGGTCTCGGTATCACGTCTGTATTACTCCGGACCGTCAAAGTGCCATTCCGAATGATATGCAGGCCCGTACGTCCACCTATGCTGATTCCAGCCAAAAGCATCAACCCACTTCGCCTGTAATGTGACCTTTCACGAACGAATGTGGGATTATTTTGAGTGCCTCTTTCTCTCCATGCCAAAACACATCAGATGTCACATCCAGACTGAATTGGGACTCGTCTGTAAATAGAATTTTACTCCAACAACGTTGCCTCCAAACTCGATGTTCAGTTCCCTACCTTCTTTGGGCCGCACAGTGGCTTGAGGTCAACGGAATAAAGTCCATTGGCTTACGTGCATAGCGACCACTCTGATGCAGCCTGTTTCGGACTGTTTGGCTGGACACTCTTCGTCCTTTGGCCAAGAACAACTGTGTTTGCAGCTGAGTAGCATTGCAGTCCCGACGGGCTGTTAACAGGATATATCGGTCATCAGTTTCTGTGTTAGCACATTTTCGACCTTGCACTTGTCGATGACTACCATTCCTTGTGTCTTGGAATCGATTCCACAGCCTTTCATGGACACTTCTTGCGACTCCAACAGCGTCTAAACACTTCGTTGTGTTTCCCCAAATTCAACTGTCCCGATAACACGCCAAGCCATTGATTGCGGTAAATCATGTTGTTGTGACATTTTCAAGCCACCTTTTCTCAAAACACAAGCTGAGCAATTGAATTTTACAACTGAGGCAGTGAAACAGACGTTTCTGCAAAATCCCGATTTCTGCACATATCACCTTTTTCCAGTTTTTGACGTCATAAACTTTAATTTACGCGTGAAGATTTCTTTATCGGTTTTCTACAGCACTTTAAATTATGGATGTTTTATTTTACGTTACTTATCGGTGTAAATATTTGCGTAATTTCGTTAAAACCATGTGCTCCCCTAATTGTTTTGAGCAGTGTCTATGAATAGCGAAAATATCAGGATCGCGGAGTTTATAAGCTTTTAGGAAGCGTCCGCTTTAGAAAAAGAAAACAGACTGGGTGGTCATAAAAAAACTTCTCCGATATATGAACCCTTACGGCCTAACCTCTCAACAAATCGAAAAGAAAATTTAGATATACTTATTTGAAGGTATGCGCTCGAGATCGTGATGATTTAAAACAATTGAGCTCTCACGGTTACGGTTACAGTGAAAAAATTTCGAAAATTTCGAATTGCAACGCTCGTTTTTTTATGCGCAAATTCATCAGCGCATTGAAAAACCATAAATAATGTTGGAATGATACACGTATGATAAAAATTGCCGCTGTAAAACACTTGCAAATAATATATTAAATTTAAAAAAATCAAAAAACCCGACTGAATAAAAAGCGAACTAATTAATTATTTCTCATCAATATGAAACTATTTTTTATATTACTTACCTTTTTTTTATTTACTTGTATTGGGGACTTTTAAGTTTGATGAGGACTATAGATGTCTATTTTGAAGGTTAGAGTTACAATAAAGGTAGCGATCCAAAGTACACAACTTCCAGGGTGTGTAATATTTAAATGGAGCTTCTGACTAAAAAAATGATCAAAGAAATATCGTCTTCATTTTGAAAGACCTATCCAATGATATGCCACTCAATAGGGTGAGTAATTTTTTTTTCGTCTCTACCGCCATTTTTTATTTTACGCCAGCCATTTTGAATTTATAAAAACAAAACCTATCCTATAACCATCGGAAGATTAAGACGAATCGATAGAGACCTCATTCATAAAAATCCATTCAGCCGTTGGGATCTTTCAAGGGTATAAATAAATCCACATACACAGATACGCGTGAAACACATAACAATTCTTTTCAGTCGGGTAAAAAGATCATTGTGAAGAACGAAGGGAGTGGCTACAAGACATGTTTTTCAGAACTGATTTTTTTTTCTCACTTGTGAACTGAGTAATTTTGTAAGTTTTGTTTAAAAATGTGTTTTTTGAGTTGTTTTTGTGTACACATAGTGGAAATAAAAATGTAATCATTTGTTTTAGTGTGCTGAATATTACGTTACATAGGAAATGATTAAGATTGTGTGCCCCGATATTACACCGGCAATTTAAGTCATACGTGTATCGTTCCAACGCCATTTATGGTTTTCGAATGTGCTGATGAATTTGTGCAGGAAAAAAAGTGCTGTCGTTCGAAAATTTCGAGTTTTTTTTCACTGTAACCGTAAACGTGATTGTTCTATTGTTCTAAATCATCACGACCTAGAGCATAGGCGTAACTTATGCTCTAAGACTAGGGGGGCAAAAATCTTGAGGCCCTTTTGTACAAATTTATACCCTCCCCCTTTCTCTCACCTTACCCCATTACACACACTTAAATTAAAAACTTAAAAGCTTTAATGTTTAAACAAATTTTAAATGTTCAACGAAAATTTAGAGTAAGATCATAAATTACACATTTTATGTATTAAAAAAAGAATAAATGCATTTTTTATTTTATATCTTTTCAAAGTGGATTCCCCTTAAAGACCAAATAATAATATTCAGTTCTAATGTATACTAACACTGCCGGTCGTACCCAGGCCCGTAAAAAATAGCATAAAACGCAAGAAAATTAAAAATTCACGACACGAATTCCAAATAGCATTTATTGAAAAGAGAATAAAATGTACTATATTGCAGTAGAAAATTGAAACTGGATTAATCTTACTGGTGTGATAAATCACAGCAAATTGTGAAAAAAAAAATGCTAAAATTTCAAAAAATCTCCGTGAAACGCAAAATATCTGTAAAAATAGCATAAAAGTTTTAAAAATTGCTGTACGAATTCCGAACAAACGTTACTGAAAAGACGGCAGAATTTATTATATTGGGCGAAAAGATTAAATCTGGATTTATTTTACTAATGTGAAAAAATAGTCGTGAATAGTAGAAAAAAAGAATACAAAATAATAACATAAAAAATCACTAAGAATTCTAAAATCGCAAAGAGTAAAATTGCCTACAGTAGGCTAAAACATTGTAAATCGAAATTCTGTCACAAATGTCAAAACATCGTCGCGAAACGCAAAAGAGCACTGAAAAATGTATTGAAAATCGTGGAGGACAAAAGTTTCTATATAAGGCTAACAGTTAGAAACCAACTTCCGTTTCCAACTGTCAAAAAATGCTGCACAACGGGAAAAATGCTATAAATCGCATTAAAAATCACCAAATATTCAAAAAGCGCGAAGGTCAAAATTTGCTATATTAGGCTAAAATCTTGAAACCAAATTCTTTTGAAGAATGTCAAATATCACTTACGGAAGGAAAACAAATGATAAAAAATCGAAGGCTAAAAGTTTAAAACTTTAACGAATTTTTAAAAATCGCTGCGTGACACGAAAAAACGCTAAAATTCGCATTGAAAACTGAAATCGTTAAAAATGAAAAATCGTGGGTTGGGTTGGGTTGATTTTTGACGGCCAATTATCTACACGAGGGATATAGGCCCGGGGGGAGTGCCCTCCGTGGGGGTCTTTCTAAGGGAACCTAATCCGTATTAGCGCATGGAAGATTACGCAAAGGAAGATTACGCATGGAAGATTACGCAAGTAACGCAAGAAAACCACGAAAACTCCGAACGATTAGGCCGACGGGCGCGATTGGGATCGAACCCAGCACTTCCCGTCTACCAGCTTCGAGAGAAGAACCTCTCGGCCACTGGTGGGGCGAAAAATCGTGGAGGACAAAACATACTTTAAAAGTTCGAAACCAAATTTCTTTTCTGAATGTTAAAAAATCGCCGTGGAATGCTAAAAATAGCAATTGAAATCAGTATTAAAAATCACGGCGGATAATAATATTTACTATATTAGGATGGACGTTTAAAACAGAATTATTTTCCAAATGTCAAACAATCGACGCGAAACAGGAACAAATGCCAAAAATTCTATTGAAAATCACTAAAAATTAAACAAATAAAACTCGAAGGACAAAATGTCCATTAAGACTAAGTGTTTAAAACCAAATTCTTTTCCGAAAGTATAAAAAATCGCCACATAACGCAAACGAATGCTAAAAAATCGGATTGAAAACCACATGAAAGATCGCTAAAATTCAAAAATCACGGAAGATAAAAGTTACTATATTAGGCTAGAGGTTTAAAACAGCGAAACGCGAACAAATGCAAAAAAAATCACTAAAAATTCAAAAATGGGAATAAAAGGGGTTCGTAAGGAACAAAAATTACTATAGTGGGCCAGAATTCGCTGGTGAATGTTAAAAATTTACCGCAGAACGCAAAAAATCGCTAAAATTCAAAAATCGGGGAGCAGAAAATTTACTATATTATGCTAAAAGTTTGAAACCGCATTGCTTTTGCCAGTGCCAAAAAATACCTGGGAAATAGCGAAAAATCTATAAAAATCGTTAAATGAATTCGTGAACAATTCAAAAATCATTGTACAAATTCGGAATCAACTTTATTGAACAGAGGACAAACTTTAATATATTGGGCTTAAAGATTGAAACCGGACTCTATTTATTAATGTAGAAAAATGCTTCAAAATGTGACTAATCTTGAAAAATCGTATTAAAAAATACTAAAATTCGAAAATCGCAGATAAAAATTACTACATTATGCTAAAAGTTTGAAACCGAATTCCTTTTGTCAATGCGAAACACTTGCTGAAAAATGTAAAAAATCACTGTACGAATTCCGAATCAATGTTATTAAAGAGAGTACAAAAATGCACTAAATGCACTATTGGGTTAAAATTCTGAAACCGGATTATTTTCTTTTAATGTAGAAACATCGCCTCCAAACGCGAAAAAAAGCTAAAAATTGCATAAAAAACTAATTAAAAAATCCAAAATTGGGCTTTGAGGTGCATAAAAACATACAAAGAGGTACCTTCCTGCTAAATTTTGCAGCTCTGAGTACAGCGGTCTCTTCAAAACACAGTCGACAGAGTCACTCTCTCTCTCTATATTTCTCTCATTCGCAGACACACACAAACACTTCTGTCTTTTTTTTCTTTTATTATAATTATCATTATAATAATAATTATTATTATAAATTATTTTTATTTTAAAATATTACATGCAAATTCTTATATAATTTACAGTATTTTGATGATAGAATAAAGTAAAAAATGCCATTTCTGGAGCTTCGATCTAGATTTCTCTAAAGCATATTTCATTTTCCCCATATTAATATTCTTCATTTGTGCTTAAGTTAAAATTCGAAATATATTTACAAATGTGTTTTTAAGTATACGAATTACGAAATGAGCCAAATACAAGCGGATACGGAAAAACTGAATAAGATTGTAAATTTTTCTACCCTTTGAAATTAACTGCTCTCTGACTATCTTATTGCAATTGTTTTGCTCAATACATAAAAAAACTAATTAAACAAGGATTTGTTTTATAAGCGGAAGGTTAAGGTATGATTTATATTACTGAATTCCCATAGTGAAACTCAGTGAATTTTAAGCACCGTCTAATGTTTAACCGGTACCATGAAATAGGGGTCGATGCAGTAGAGAAAATCAGGAAGTTTGTATTCATTTTATCCCAAGGTTAATTTATCCTAGATAAAGGTAATGGCAGTGGTCGAAGTCCAAAAACAGTTTATCAAGATATCTATTTCACACGACCGTAAATATAAACAGCTCTATAATAAGAAAGAGAAAATAGGTTGTGCTTCTCTAAAAACAACAACAACAACCAAAACAAACAGGGGAAATACTTGAACCATTAAAGATCTTGCAGACGAAAGACAGAAATTACTGCTATAAACGTGAAGACTGTGTAATTTTGAATTATCCAATAGTTCGTATAAAAGATAGCACATAAATAATTTTAAAAAGAAGAAGAGGAGAAAATTAAAATACAAAACTGGGCCTTAGCCCTTAAACAATACAAAAAACTGGAGGGGCAAAAGGTAAGTCTTGCCCTGCTCGTGGGAAAACTGCGGGGGCATATATCCCCCCTTGCCCCCGCCAGATTACGCCCATGACCTAGAGCCTTCAAATAACCAAATATAAAATTTCCTTTTGATTGGTTGAGTGGTTAGGTCGCTAGGAGTACATATATCGGGGAAGTTTTTTTTATGACGACCCTGTAGGTGTCTGGTCCTGAAATTTTTTTTTTAATTAAATAGAGGTATCCGCTATTAGGGAATTTACGCTATAGAGATTTTACAATATATACAGTACGTGAACTTTGTCCAGGGATTTATGTAAAACTTTATATATACTGTTTTTATTTTACTCTATAATAAAGATAGCAATTCATGCATAAAATTGAAATGTAAAGCCGTGCTAAACATAAAAAATACAACAGAAATTTGTTTCTAGTAAAATATCTTTAGATTCGTATAGGTTATTCTTTTTTCATGTCTGTTGTTCATGCAAATACTTCGCCTGAAATGCAGTGACATTTCAGGAAAAGTTTTATGGCCGAGGGCTTTTGATGAAGCTTGTGAGAAGAGAAAAACTTGATCGTTTGCCAAAAATGATAGTAATTTTTTTTTAATGTCTGTGTAGGTTTATAAATGATTTTACAAAACATGGAAGAATATTAAATGCATATTTTGCTTTGAATACCTTATTAAAGTAATTTTTTTATGTGTGAAAAAATAGGTCATGTAAAGAAATATGAATCAGAAAAATATTTTCTTTTGTGAAAAATAATGCTTTTAAAAAGTTAAAGGAAACGCTAAGGCTAAATGATATGAAGGCCCATAATATGTATATAGTATGCATTTATAATAGAGTAAACAGGACTGTGCAGCTAGTATACTGAGAGTGTAAAAAAGTTTTAAGATGTTTTAAGATGTTTTAAATTTTTAAGTAAGATCTATCAGATACGAAAGGCCAAGATAATGCACGAATAAATTCGTTTTACATTATATGATATTTAAAGCACACCCGATAGAAAAGGCCAAGATAATGCACGAATAAATTCGTTTTACATTATATGATATTTAAAGCACACCCGATACTCATCAGCGTACAAATATATAAAAACAATATTAAAATTTAAAAACATTTAAAATACACCCGACGTTTCGGTCTTTGTCTGTAAAGCCATTTTCAGGGATTTTGAGTTTTGAAATTCTTGACACATCACGAAGTCAATATTTGAATGAAAAGCATTTCTACGAAACAGCACAAACTTCAAAACACTATTGTATCATATAGGATGGTGCCATCTGTTGAGAGGTCATAACATCAATATTTAGATCAGAAAATGAAAAGAGAATTTAATTTTACAATTGTATTCCATTTAAACTGTTAATCAACGGGTCAGGAACCTGAAATCAGTTACTACAGTGAGCTCCGAAACGAAGGTTAAAACACCTGAAGATGGCTTTATAGACAAAGTCCGAAACGTCGGATGTATTTTAATTTTTTTTTTTTTTTTAATATTGATTTTATATATTTGTGCGCTGATGTGTATCTAGAGTGTTTTATATATTATATTAGACAGCGTAAGTCCATGTTTATATTGTAACATTATCTGATACGTGTATATTCTCAATCTATTCGAAATATGCGAAATTAAAATAATTGAACCAATCATTAAAAAAAACGATCATTACGCACGCTTAGAGGGTTCCGTACAATAAATATATGAAATTTATCAGTATTATTAAAAAAATCGTTCCTAAAAGAATAATAAGACTTTGTAAAAAACTATACAACGTAGGGATGGCTATAGCAGTACATACTAGAAAAGTATGAATGGGTATACCATAAAAGTTCAAAGAGATATGAAGCCTAAATAAATATAAATTATTTCCATTCTGTATAACTCTTTATTTAATCTTATCCTAATCTGTTTATGATGAACTTAAGTCGGTACTGACAATAAAAGTAATGCATATTTAAACTTCATTTGGCATTTCAGAAAACTGAATTCGGCGTAGTATTAACCTTTTCTTTTTACAGTGTAGCTAAAACCAAAAATTTTGTCCAATGTTTAAACGTGGAATTGTGTTAAGCACGCTTCGGAAGCAGGACGCCAAGTTGCAATGACACCTTGGTCCGTGCCATATTTTCCAAGATAGGTTTTTAATTAACTTTTAAAGACACAAGAGGCGTATTGAAAGATCCACTCAATGAAAACTTGACGCGCATCCCATAGTATTTATGTGAATAATTCTGATTAAATTAGTCTGTTTTTAACAATTTGACATTTATTGCTTTAGGAGCATAAAATATAGCTAAATCTCTCTTCTTTAAAAAATTAAACACGCATTTAAGCGAACTTAGAACAATTTCAGCGATTTCCTCACCAACATCGTCAATGAATTCGATTATGGAAGATTAAAAGAAAAAGACAACTATTGTTCATTTTTAATTAGATAAATTTGGGTAACACATTTTTCGAAGGATTTTTTTTTTTTTTATAGATATATATAGATGGCTTACAAAATAGAGTTTCGCCAAATGCTACGACATTCGGTTGATTTTTTTTTTCTTATTGTCAGGGAAATTATTTATTTTTCTATTAAAATGCACGAAATAAAATGCACAATCTCATTTATATCGTCGAGGCTTTTTTCTATGATTGTGTCAAATTAACTTTTTTTAACATTATTTGCTGATTGCCTTTTAATGATTTATGTGCGAGAAAATTACACTAAATCTCACGGCGCCTCAGTTAGATCTTATTTCACAAAGATTGCAATTAAGTGTACTTCGTTTTCCAATACTTTCTGAGAAATGTCTTAATTTGTTGATCTTTATCTACTAAATGTTTGCCAACACATGTCACCCTCTATTCTTTATCAGAAAGACAAATATTCATCCTATATCGTCTTCTGTTATCAGTATACGAATAGATTAATTTAATCTATTTATATGTTTTATTGAGTATTTCTTTCGCTTGCCGTAATGACAGAAACAAACAAATGTTTGCATAATTGAAAATAAGTTATTAACAGTGCACAGAGTTTCTAGACCGAATTTTCAAAATAAAATATATTTCCACCAACGTCTCTCAGGATAGAAAATAAAGGTGCAATAAAAAGTAACACTTACAAACGAGTTATCTACTGATTTTTTCAGTAAAAAGACAAGAAAGAATTTTTATTAACATTTTGGCTTTTGTAAAACTATCTACAGAAAGATGCTGATTAATTAAGTATAAATGTACCAGGATAAAGATAAAAATTTTATATCCAAAATACAAAATACTCTGAAATATAATTTTAATAATATAATTTCTAGAAATACAAGGTCAGTCAAAAATGTTACAAACACTTTAAAAGAGAACTGCTTATGTACTATTGCGTGTACGCATTAAAGATAAAAATAAAGCATATACATGTTTGGTTAAGTGGTACAATTACAGAATTCAAAAATAAAGCACAGCAGCATAGCTCCTGTTTGTGAAATTATTATAACTGAGAACTTATTATACCGTAGCTTAAAGTAGCTCTTAACCCCTTAACGGTCGCATTAATTTACGGTTTAAAAATTCAAATTGCTTATTGCTACCACTTTTTTGAAAAAGAAATATTCACCTTATTTAATGACAGGCAAAATGATATCATAATAAAGCCAGTTACACTATTTTATAAAACTGGTGAAAATCAAACACTCACGCAAGACGCAGCCCGTGAATATCACGGAAACAGGGAATTAAGGGAGTACTACTTAATTAAAAAGAAAATACTTTTGTTGATTTCTATAAACAATTTTTTCCCACCTATATATCCGTTTTTTATTAATTACTTTCAATTGTAAATCCCTTTATATTTTATGATACCCCTGAGTTAGTATAAAACTGTTTAAAGAATTAAGTAACATAAAAGTTAATAGAATTATTTATTTTTATTTGTTAACACCAGTATCATTGTTAGATCAATTAATGATAATCCAATTAATGATCTTCCGCCACCCCCTTTGCGGGTAATGGCACCGAGATACAATTTAGCCTATGTTGGAGCAAGGGGTGTCACGATCATTTTGACACCTTTTTTTAAAAAATCGGTTTGGTTCTCTTTGAGATTAAGTAAAAATCGCCATTTAAAACGTTTTTTAGAACGCTTTTTGCGCATTTTCACCCCTTTTAAATTTCGAATTTTTTTAAGAAATGTCCTTAGAGATCATTAGTATCTTACAAGTAACTACTATTCCAAATTTCGTTTTTCTAGGCCCTTCAGTAATACAAAAATCGTATTTTTAGAACGTTTTTTGCTCCTGCAGCCCCTTTAGCGGTAGTGACACCGACATAAAATGTAGCCTATGTTGGAGCAAGTATTGTCACAATCATTTTGATACCGTTATTTTTGAAATCGGTTTGGTATTTCTTGAGATTGCGTAAAAATCGCCATTTAGAATGTTTTTTAGAAAGCTTTTTGTGCATTTTCACCGCTTTTAAATTTCGATTTTTTTAAGAAATGTCCTTAGAGATCATTAGTATCTTATAAGTAACTACCATTCCAAATTTCATGTTTCTAGGCTCTACATTAACACAAAAATCGGATCTTTAGGCCGTTTTTTAGCCCCTGCACCCCCATTAGGGGTAGTGGCACCGGCATAAAACGTCACCTATGTTGTAGCAAGTGTTGTCACGATCATTTTGACACCATTATTTTGGAAATCGGTTTGGTTCTTCTTGAGATTGCGTAAAAATCGCTATTTAGAACGGTTTTTAGAACGCTTTTTGCGCATTTTCACCCCTATTAAATATCTTTAAGAAATGTTCTTAGAGATCATTTAGATCTAATAAGTAACTATCATGCCAAATTCCATGTATCTGGGCCCTTCAGCAACCCAAAAATCGCAATTTCGAACGTTTTTATTTTCTTCTCCTGCACCCCCTTTCAGGATAGTGGCACCGACATAAAATGTAGCCTATGTTGGAGAAACGGCTGTTACCATCATTTTGACACCATTATTTTTTAAATCGGTTTGGTACTTCCTGAAATTGCGTAAAAATCGTCATTTAGAACTTTTTTAGAACGCTTTTTGCGCATTTTCACCCCTTTTTAATTTCGAATTGTTTAAGAACTATTCTTAGACATCATTTATAAGTAACTAATATTCCAAATTTTATATTACTAGGCCCATCAGTAACGCAAAAATCGCATTTTTAGATCGTTTTTTACTCCTACACCCCCTTTGGGGTAGTGACACCGACATAAAATATAGCCTATGTTATAAGTTGGACTAACACCATCCTTTTGATACGATTACTTTTGGAAAAGGTTCGGTAGTTCCAGAACTTACCTCCTACAAATAAACAATTTTTACCTCTTTATAATATTAGTATAGATAAAATATTTGACAACTTCTAATTTTTAAAAAAAGTTACTTTTAAGCAGAGTTTAAAAAAATGCAATTTTGCAAAAAAAAAAAAAAAAAAAAAAATGAAAAGAGCCATATGGTTTTGCTTTTGGTTCTAAAGCACACTATGCTAGGGCCATATATGAGAATATAAATCAACTAAGTATTAAGCGATAACAGGCAAAATATAAATTACTCTAGGATTAACTTTAAACAATCGACTTTTGGTCTGCTAGAATCGGTAAATCTCCTACAGTAGGGTGGTCGGGTATATTTTATCTAATTTAACCCCTTAACGGTCGCTTAATATTTGGAAAAACCATCAAAAAAGTACCTATTTTTTATTACAGAAATTGAATAATTATAAGGTTTCTATGTAAAATATTCAGTTAGTTTCTTTTAAGGCAAAAAAAAAGATGTTATAGAATAAATTCACATTCGTAGAAAAGCCATCATGCGAGAATTCTGTGTTTTAATGTTTGTTTTACACCATACAAATTAATGCGAATAAGACCTTTCTTTTTCACATCTTAGATCTTTATTTATCCACATTAAACAAATTTTTACCAATAATATTTGAAATAATATAATATACATTAAACTTTGATTATTAATAATTTTTTTGAGTGTGATATAGTTCGAAACATGCAATACAAAGTCCAACAGCACAATCAGCGCCAAAAACCAAATTCAAACGCGAATATTCAAAGACTTCACACCAAAATGCCAGTTAAATTTTTCTGGTTTTGAAGTTTTTTCCAACAATAAATCCCCAGCCCGGAAATATGCCGGGCACGAGAAATAACGAACAACTCAGCCCGTGATATTGACGGGAGCGAGAATTAAGGGGGCTAATTTTAATAAAGATTCACACCAGAACTTTTTAAAAAGAATTTCAGAAGAATAATTTTGTTCGAAAAAAAAAAAGACGGCTTTAAAATAGCACTTTCTTATTTTGAAAAGTTTTCGAAAATTCTGGTGTTAATTCAACATTAGATAAAAATAATTACCTGCCCCTGACAGGGTTAACGAATTTCAAAACATTATAATTCGCATCTTTATACTTTTAGATTAAAGTAATTGAAAATATATATAATATACAAACCCCTTACTTTAAAAAAAAAACTTTGTACAAATAAAATAATAGATTTACTATTTATTGTCACTGACATGAACAAAATTTTAGTTATTTTCTTATTTATTTATTTATTTGAATTTTTAAAATCATTTACTAAATTTATTGTTATTTTTTTTCTTGCCATTCCACTTGGAATACTACATTAATGACAGACCAAAATTTTGAATTGCTTCAGAAAAAAATTCTTTCGCAAAATTAATTAAATAACGCGTAATGAAATTTCGCAAAATCTCATAAAATTTCTCTGAATTATTCGAAAAGATTATAATCATTCTTGACAAATGAGAGAATTATATTTTTTTATTTTTTAATCATAAACTGTCATCGTCAAAATATTTCATTACTTCGAGGAATTCGGTTTTTTTAAAGATGTAAATAAAATAAGATAAAATTAGAGAGAAATTTAATTAAGAAAAATGTTCATCTTTTCTAACAATTGTCTTTATGAAATATATTAATAGACATGCTGAATTAGTAGTTTTATATTTATCCGACAACGTATATATTTTCATTATTTTAGGAATTGTATAGTATTATGATAAGTGGATTATATTTTAATCATTAATTTATTCGACTTGAAATCAAATGAGGGGGTTGACTTCATACACATACGGATCATCAAATTAATTTCAATAAAAGTAAGATAAATTTCAACTCCAAACTATAAAACTATCTATCCATTATAAAGATTGTAACACGTAAAAATTCAAAATGTAATGATACAGCCTCTTTTAATTTAATAAAATTATGTATCGAGTTACTCCGTGGTTGCGAAAATGTACATTGAAGGTAAAATAAAAAACCACGTGCGTGATATGAAAGAGTCCGTGAAAAATGGAATGATGGCATTTCAGATCATTGCATCATAGATAGTGCAATTTTAGGATATTCTTATTTGTTTTGAAAATGGTTCGGATAAAACTGGCTGATCGAAATGAAAATCGGCTGAAACATGTAAACAGCCGAGTAAAACTATTTTTACTGGTTTTAAAGTTTTCATCTTACACCTTTTAGAAATGACGTTACATATTCACCTTCTGAGGTCCATTATATTTTCAATATGACGCAATTTTTATTTTTATTTTTTAATTCCGTCAAACTATTTATTTCATTTTGAGTTTTCATGCGGAAATCTTGCTCTAGAAAACTTATGACGTAATATTCAATTTGTTTTCAATTCGTCAAGCTATTTATTTAATTTAATTTTTCACGTGACAATCTTGCAATAGAAAAGTAATTGTTGTGGTGAGAATTTTGCTTTTTTTAAAATTGTTTTCAACTGCGATAACGAAAAATGTTTATTTTTACCTGTCATTGTTGTGTAAGATCTGGTTTTATCAGAATCATGTTAAGACGGTATTCAAAATTTTTAACCCTCCCCATTTCCACCCCCTTGGGCCAATTTTGCTCATTTGCAATCCCCGCCAAGATATTAGCCATCTCAATGTTGTTGGCGAGTTTGAAGACGATCCGTGCATATATATATACTTTTTAGGTGGGGGTGGTTTTGGGTTCTTGGGGTCATATAATGAAAAGTTAGGAAGGAATTTTTCAAAAGTCGCACCATAGTAATGACTGCAATAGGTAGTATTTCTTACGAAGTCTACCTAAAAATATAATGTAATTCTTTTTTTTTATTTCTTTTTTTTTTTTTTTTTTTGGTAAATTTTAGAAAATATGCATACTGCATGCAAACCATATTTATACATCTCAGTGTTTAGTTATTGCCGTGATGAACTATTGACTGATTACACTGCATACATATTGATTCAGCAACCTCATTTGATTATAAGTCGAATAAATTTTTGAGATATAGAAGTATAAAAGAGTACAGTATAAAATAACTCCATACAATTTAATAAATCTTACATTTTACATCGCAAAAAACATGTCAACCATATACTATTATACTTTCAGATTAATTTCGCTACAGGTCGTTCAAATCTTTCCAAACGCGAGAAAGCAAGATAGAGAACGAACAAAAACAAGTAATAGAAAAATAGGTAACAGAAGGGTGAATCAAATCGGATAGACGACGGAAGAAAGAGAAAACATCGCAAAGGGACGGTGTATAAACAAAAGAAATCGAAAAAACTGAATAATAAATAATCACAATAATTATACCAATAATTCCTTATTTTCCTACTATAAAAAAAATACTTTCTTCTGAAATTTTATATATTTACAGCTTTTCATGGGCTGAAAAATTTGAATTTGAGTTTGTTTTTATCTGTGTTCCGCTTTCCAGGCATTTTTGTAACTTTTTTCCTCGCTTCCCACGTAATGGCTTGTGTTTCAAAGCATGCGCTATTGTTCGTATACAAGGTGTGTTCGCAAAATTTCAAGACTGGTCTCAGAATACAAAATTTACTAAAAATTTTTGTACAGCGAAACTAAAATTCTTCGAAATATGACACTTGGGTTTCAACACACCGCTGCCAGCGTTTCTCCCATTGTTCATAGGCTTTCATGGAAATCTACGCTCGCAAGGCTGCTAAGAAATCGCGTCGAAGCTGCCTAGATCACTGGAATCGTGTTGAATCTCTTTCCTTGCAGGTCTTTCTTGATCCGGGGGAACAAAAAAAGTCTCTGGGAGTAAGTTCGTGGATGTAAGGGGATTACGGTACTATTACCACGTTAAATATAACTAAAACTTCGCTGGCTGCGAGCGGATTGGGAGAGGGGCATTGCCGTTGTGAACAATCCAAGGGGGTGTGTTACTCTTTGATTTGACATTTCGTTTCAGGATCTTACTGGAAGACCGAGGTCTCATCACCAGTAACAAATTTATCCAAAAAATTGGAATCTTCTTCCAAGCGAGAAGCAACTCAGCCAGTTTTTGACGGGGATCAATGACACGCACTCACTCCACTGGCGAACTACTCACTTCAACGTCTCGGAGGCAACTGACACACATGCGTTCCGTTCTCTGACACACCACACTATCTCCCCTGTCGGTGGAACGGATATGCGCGCGCATCCCTACTTAGGAAACGATCACTCTTGAAACTTTGTGAACAAACACACCCTGTATTTACCTGATAATCTCAGCTCTTTCCGTATTGCGGGTGTTATGATTTTCGCTACATATAGATTTTTGCGCATTTGTTAAAGGATCGGGTTAATTTGACTGTCTACAATAATGCTGCACAACCTTTTTGCCAGAAAATTGATTGCCACCACAAAAAATTAAAAAATAACATCTGAATTATTCAATAGCAATGTTTCTGTCAGTTAATTAGCAACATTTTTCTGGATAAAAATACTGGGACACATGGTGGCCCGCGGGCCACAGGTTGTGCACCTCTAGTCTACAACAATCCTCATACGTGATATATTTAAATTTCCTTTGTGTAGTTTAAGAGAAAATTTTATAGTAGTAATATCTGACACAAACTTGTTTGGACATTTTAACCCTTAAATGTCTGAGTTTACAAAAATCCTTTAAAAAATGTCTTTCAGCTTTCTTTTTTTAAATAAATCATGGGAAAAATACTTAAAAAAATCATATTTTGTTTTGAGTATGGTTTACGGCTAAAAACGTGTTTGATACTAATCGACAATACCGGTGTTTAATTGAAAAAAATAATTTTCCTTGATAAAAGTCTATAATATTAAACACACAAGAATTTTGAGAACTGTGATAAGAAATAAATTTTACTTGCTCACTGCAGAACAAAATAGGGTATTCCGCAACCTTCCAAACAAAACAAAAAGAACATGTATCAACAATTGAAAAAATAAATCTCGCTTTATTCTTAAACAGCACAAGTGTTGCCATCTAAATGTTGAAAATCGATTCAATAATATTTTCAGAATGTATTTTATTGGCAACATTAGGCATTATAGCTTCAATATTATTCTAATAGTATTTTAGAGCCTAAATTGGGTATGTTGCCAAAAGGCAACACACGGCATTTAAGTGTTAAACACTTTCCAACAAAGTTGAAAAGTGTTTATGATTTTGGTTTGTCTGGCCACCTGTCCGACCGTCCGCGCTCTAACTCACGTAAATATCCTCGAAATGCCCTGAAACTTTTGGGTGTTATTGACGCTTACCATAGCACGATCCCTATTTAACATGAAGTTTGTAGCATCTTTAATTCAGTTACAGGGACAGTCAAAAGTATTCCGTTATATTACAGCCAATGTGAAAACGTCCTTTCAAATGATTTTTAACGATGTTACACGCTTTCAAAACATAATAAAATTGATATGCATTTATGAAGCAATCAAAAATATGCCTACTGTAGAACATGATGTGCAAAGAATAGTTATTATTCATTTACAGGTCCACAAAAAAGAATACCGTTACATAATGATAAAGAGGAAAAGTTGTTTGCGGCGTATTTTAATTGTGTTAATCTATTTCATACATAATGAAATTGACATACGTCGTTGAGGTTTAGTATCAGTTACTTCATGTATAATACGAAGTGCATAGCATTTACAGGGACATACAAAATATTTCAGATACTATATTGTATGAGAAGTACTGTACATTAGCGATGATTGCTGGAAATGCATTTTTAATTATATGCGCTTTTAAGTTTCACGATATTCATGCATTTTGTATGATGTGAATAAATGCTATAGTTCATAAACAGGGCTACACAAAAGAGTTCGTTAAACTGTAGGGTTACTGAGTATGAGCGCAAATTGCTTATTGGTCGTTTTTAAATGAGTTATGCATTTTTACGCTGAACTGCATTTAGTTCACTAAGAAATGTTTGTAGAATATAGATAAAATGGGGCCACGCATAGAATTGTATACATGGCCGTCTATGGATGATAATTTCTGAAAATGTGATTTCAGTAGTTTTATGAATGTTTTAGTTTGAATTAAATTCTAGCCAAATAGTGGCGTGTAATAAAGGTACTAGGTAAACTCCAGGGCTATACAAAAGTATCTAAGTATGATTCCATCTATTAGTATAAATTGCTAATAGTGAAATTTCAATCTATTTTGCGTTTTCTAGCTAAACTAAATTTTCCCATTATATAGTATATATAGGGTGTCCGAAAAGTCTGGAAACGGTCGAATAACACGAGAAATACATATCAGATTGAAATACGTAGATATATATGTTAAATATTTTTGAAAAAGCTACTCGGTGATACCAAATTTGACGCCCGCAACCGACCCCCTGAGTGTCAGAGGGGTCCAACTTTGAAATCTTGAAGGATGATCCCCATTTTTTATTGCCGATTCGGATTCTACGGACAAAAATACGTAACTTTTGTATTTAATTTCTTTTTTCGGATCCCCGTTGATCACGGTGTAATCGAACAAATTCGACAGATACATATTATCGTTTTCCCAACCAGGTTTTGCCATCTCGAAATCTGATTGGCCAGAACTTTTGTCGTCAAAGTATTCGTCTTTTGTGTTTAATAATCTTTCTCGAAAACCATAAGTGGAGATTGTTTTTATGGCACTTTATATGCATTTTCCATAGATATTAATATAAATATATTAAATTAGTTTTCTATTTGCATTTTTTTTTTATCCAGTCAATCATTTCTAAATAATAACCCGCGTGTTTTGATCTTTTAACAAGTAAATATGCACCTCCCCTCCCGAACAGAAAAATGATAATCTTCATTATTTGGGGGCGGGGTTTGTTGATATTCTGCTTTTCGATGGCTTCTGCTGTTGTTGTTTTTTTAATCATTTAATTGGGAGGGGGGGGGGAGGTGTTTTTTTATAATCATTAATTTAGAATAACATATAGGACAAAAAAACATATAAAATCTTTTTGTTCTGGCTGAGCAAATGATGGGGAAGTATCGTACATTTCAGCTGGGATTGGGATTATAGGTCTTGATGATTGATTACTTACTGCAACTAGCAAATAGGGCAGAAAACTTTTCAATAATTCTAGTAAATATAATATTTTTTTTCTAAATTAATATGCTTTCCATTTTTTCATTTTTTCATAATTTTAAATTTAATAATTTTAAACAATTGAAAATTTTGATCTTTTAAACTTTTAAATTTAAAATATAATTTAACTCTTTAATCTCTGTTGATTATTTCCTGGGTGAGAAGGCGTTTTAATTTTCATAGGGGAAGGATATTGTAGAAAATTGTTTCACTATTTATTTATTATTGTAATAAAATAACAAATGTGATAATATTTATAAAGAAAATTTGCAGAACAAATTAAAAACAAATTAGTTTATTTCCTACATCTTTTAAGACCGAGAAGGGACATTTATCAATATACAGTAAAACCTCCCTAAAGCGACCACGTTCGTTCCAATAAAAATTGGTCGCTCCGACAGGTGGTCTCTTATTGGAGGTTATGTTAAAATCTACTTTTTAATTGTTGAAAAGAGGTAACAATTAATGTTACTAAAATTTTTTTTTCACATTAAGAAAAAATATAAAAATTTAAGTATCAAAACAAAAGTTAATTACATAAGTTAATTACGCAGAGTTTAAAAAATCAATACATTGACATTTGCTTTGATTTTACGGTTTTATCTATTATAACTTATATTTTCAAGTCCTTTCGAAGTTCAGTATACAAATACGATTTATTTATTTATTTATTTATTTTGACGGGAACAAATATTGATGATTTCATTAATTTATCTATTTCTTTGAGAGTTTCCTGACAGAATAGGGCAGGGGAGTTTATTGACCGTCATTCTTAATTTGTCATCAGAGTTAAATTCATTGCCTAAAAAAGGCACAAAGAGTTTTAAACACTTAAAAGTTACTGGAATGAAAAAAATTCTAAACTTGGTTTAGAAGTTTGATGAATAATGCGCTCTCCGGAATTATTTTTCTAATAAACATTTCAAGTGACCTGAAAAAAATGGAATTTGTTTAATTTTCTTTAAAGAAATTGGTCGCTCATGGTGGGAGTTCAATTAGGATGGTCTCTGAATGGAGGTAAAATTAGTATTGAGCCTATGAGAATAAATTTCGTTCCATGAAAAAATGGTCATTCAGGGAGGTGGTCTCTTAAAAGAGGCGGTCGCACAGGGAGGTTTCATTGTATTTCATTCAGTTAGTTCTACGTTAAATGTTAAATTTTTGTAACAAACAAGCTAAACCAATTGAACATTAAAAAATAAAAACAAAATTCAAACAATATGATACTTAAAATACCCTAAAAATTTAGATTCCCTTCAAATTAGAGATCAATTTTAGATTTTTTAAAATATTTTTTGTATTTACATAGCTGCCAACTCTTCCGCTTTTTTGTAACTTATTTGCTTTATGAAATTTTTGCCTTATTTAATCGATAGATTACAGCGATTTAAAACGGTAAAATGTACTACAAAACTGTTGTGGTACAAAAAAGCGTAAGATGTTGGCAGCTATGTATTTAACCCTTTCAAGGGCGGTGGTCACAAAGCGTGACCATCTAATTTTAATTCAGAAACTGACAAACGGCACCAAGAATATTTTTACAAAATTTTGCTTTATAAAGAAAGGGTAGAAAAGTAGCCTGAAATCGTTGTAAAAATGTATAAACAACATCTGTATATTCTTTTCTGCAAGATTAAGTAGTAATTGCCGAAACGTCAGTGAAGGCTTACTGTGGAGACACGAAAAGTTTTGGTTTCCGTTAGTCTGTCTGTCTGTTAGTCTGTCTGTCTATTCCGCGATAACTGCCGCAAAAAGCATCCGATCGGCTTGAAATTCCCTGGGCATGTTGATGAGCTCCCCGGATTTAGCTGTATAGTTTTGGGTTAAATTTGGTTCATTCGTTCGGAATATACAGAACATTTTATTTTGTGATATAATGCTTTTCTATGGGAAGTCAGACGATTTTCAAATTTTCATTTGTTGAAAGAAATCGCTCATATAAATAATAGATTTAAATGGTAAATTTTGGATGCTGAAATTTTTAAATAAGAGTATTAAATTATTCTTATTAGTTTGCAATTTTGTCAAAACATTTGTCAGAGCTTTTAAATTAGGTGTATAACTTATGATAGAATTTTATACATGTGTTCGAATAATATAAAACATTTTATTTTATGAATTTACTTATATTTCATTTTTTTCTTTTAACCGTTGCGTAGCAACAGCATCTCATCTAAAAATATCATAAATGTGAAAGTATGTATGGTTTTAAGTCAAATCAAAGCAAAAGGAATGAATTAATGAATGCCTTTGTATAGATATTTGCATATAGATTTATTTAAACGCAGAAATGAAAATAGTATTTATATACTATATAGAATAATATTTTCATTTATTTATTCAACTATTTGATTATAAATGAAAAAGTTCGTTATTTTCATACAGAATAAACTGACATTATTCTGTTAAATTTTATAAACTTTATTGTTGCCAAAAAAAAAATGAATAACAATTTCTCCCAAAGAGTTAATTTTAATTTGTAAGATTTTCACGTGCAAAAGAAAAATGGAATAAGCAAATAAAAAATAAAAAGAAGGATATATAGGACAGGAATGAATACATATAAACATTTCACACCAAATACCACCTAAAATAGTTTTTGTAGCAGTATTTTCCCAGCACTACGAAGAAAGATTCCTCGATTTACACGATTTTACTTGACCTTCAATTTCTCATTCTTTGCGATTTCATTTTCGCAATTGCGTGCATTAATTGGCACAAAATTTTACATTTTTATGACTGAGATATATGTAAGGCCATACAAATAAGAAATTTCGTATTGTCTCCTATAAAATGTGATAAAGTGTTGGTTAATCATATATGTTTTTATTAAGAGGAGCAGAGCTGCCAAGCCTCCGGCGTTCTGGATACCAGTATTTTAATACAGAAAATGTTACTTTATTTAATTGAAACATTTGCGCGATTTAAAAGAACATTTTCTCTAAGATAATAGTGATGTGCAAAAAGCTTGAGACTTGGTATGTCTGGTGGGGAGTGAAATGTTTTACTTAATGCATTTATCTCTATTTTAATGCTACGTGAACAACGTCCGTGTAACAGCTTGTAGAGTGTAAAATAAATTAAATTATTAAAATAATCCTTATTACGAAAAATGAAACAGAAAGTCCGGCTAAGGGAAATGAAATGTTAGTTAACCTTTCGTAATTTGACCTGAACATAGGTTTGCGTCAAATTTCAACGGTATTTGTAACATCACGATTTTAAATTAAATGTAGATACTATTAAAAGAAAATCACAAAAAATACTTAAAGGCACCAAATCATGTTTATCTATTTAACGATGATGAATTATTGACTTTTAGGTTTAGAAGCCCCCCTACTTTAGGGTGATTTTAGTAAGTTAATGCTACCGAGTACATTTTTGATATTTAGATTAGATCTTAGATATAAATATTGCAGAATGGTAATCAAAATTATTTTTTTATAAACAAAATTTATAAAGGTATTAGATTTCTAAATTACATGTTTCAGTTTACATTTCCAAAAGTTCTTTATCCATTCGATACAGGTATTTGTGGTTAGCAGGCATGTAAATACTGCTGTATGGATATTAGGATAACGTAAAATGCTTGACCGAATTATTGCTTATCCTTATAAATCGCAGTGTAAAAAGAAATCTAAGATATAGGGTAATCATTAAATCAATCAGTAGAAAATTACAAATGCAAAATAAATTACACAACGGGGGGTTCAGGGGGGCAGAGCCCCCCTGAAGAAATTTGCTTTATTATATAAAAATTACTAGAATAAGTAGCTCGTGAGAATTTCAGAATATCCTTACATAACAACGTGTTTAATTTAACGCTTTTAATGTCTGAAACCATCGAAATATTTTTTTCCTTTTATAAATGTTTGTGTAATTTAAATAGTTTAAATTTTGTTTTTGTAGAAAGATTAATATTACGCAAAGTTTGATAAAAACAATGAGTTGCAGAGATGACGTTGAGGCTCTTGATCTGCAGATTTACTAGTTTAACGCTTTTAATGTCTGAAACCATCGAAATATTTTTTTCCTTTTATAAATGTTTGTGTAATTTAAATAGTTTAAATTTTGTTTTTGTAGAAAGATTAATATTACGCAAAGTTTGATAAAAACAATGAGTTGCAGAGATGACGTTGAGGCTCTTGATCTGCAGATTTACTAGTTACTATCGAAACTGAAAAGAATAGTTGCCGAAACGTCAGTTAAGGCTTACTGTGGAGACACGAAAAGTTTTGGTTTCTGTTAGTCTGTCTGTCTGTTCCGCGATAACTGCCGCAAAAAGCATCCGATCGGCTTGAAATTCACTGGGCATGTTGATGAGGTACCCGGACTTAGCTGTATAGTTTTTGGTTAAATTTGGTTCATTCGTTCGGGAAATATGGAACATTTTATTTTGCTCTATAATGCTTTTCAATGGCAAGTCGGACGATTTTCAGATTTTCATTTGTTGAAAGAAATGGCTCATATGAAAAATGGATTTAAATGGTAAATTTTTGATGCTGAAATTTTTAAATAACATTATTAAATTATTCCAATAAATTATGTCAATATATTTGCGCGATTTTTTTAAATTAGGTTTATAATATTGGGGGGAATTTTATGCATGTTTTCCAATAATATAAAGGATTTTGTTTTATCAAATTGACATAATGCATATTTCATTTTTTTCCTTTTCTTTCTCTGTTGCCTAGCAACGTATTTGGTCCTAATAATATTAGTATAATTGCGTGTATAATGCTTGAGTAAAGCCAACGTCAAAACAGATGAATTAATGCATTTGTATCTTTGCATATAGAAGGATTTTAGCCCAGAAATAAAAATAGGCAATATTTCATTTATTTTATTGAAATATTTTGCTTAAAAATACAAAAATTCATTATTTCATAGAGAATAACGTAACATTTTGCCATAACATTTACCAATATTTCTTTAATTGTTGCCAAGAAAATCAAAACCCGGAATATATTTTCTTTTAAACAATTTTCAATTGAAATGTTTTGTCGTGAAACAGGAAAATGAAAAATAAAATTAAGAATAGAAAAATTAATATGGCGGTATATTAAAAATAAAAAGAAAACTCTCGAGTATTTCTTAATATAACAAGATGAAAAGTTTTGAGTAAGTACGCATAGCAGGTGAATTAGACGTCATTTATCGAAAACAAAGATGCTGGAATAAAAAGATCTTGGGTAAAATAAAATTAACTATTATTCACGGAGGAAAGAGGTAGATGGAGATGCAGTATGCCGTAAAAACAGTTTGCAATACGATGTGCGTTATCGCTCAGATTTAAATGCCCTCATTCGGCCCAAACAAAACAAGCACGTGGAACAGGGACCAAATTCTTTGACTTCATCCGTTTTTTTTTTTTTTTTTTTTTTTTTTTTAAGCACGTCGTTGTGTTGTGCCGAATGTAGCGGATTTTAGGGTTACATTTTTGGCGTCACTTCAAGATTTATTGTCTGTGTACGATTAACATGAATATTTTATTTTAAATTTAAATTTTATTAATTTATAAAAAAAAAACTTATGCTTATCCTTATAAATCACAGCGTAAAAAAAATCTAAGATATACTATAACCATCCGCACAATCAATAAAAAATTACGAATGTAAATTTAAATAGACTACGGGGGGTTCAGGGGGGCAGAGCCCCCCTGAAGAAATGCAATTTTTGATTTAAAAAGTTACCAGAATAAGTAACTCATCAGAATTTCAGAACATCAATGTACAACCACTTGTTTAACGCTTTTAATTTCTGAAACTTTACGAAGTATCTTGTATGCTCATAAATATTTATGTAATTTGAAAACTTTAAAAAGTGATTTGTAGGAAGTTGAATATTATGCAATGAGTGTTAAAAAACAATGACTTGCAAAGATGACGTTGAGGCTCCTGATCTGCAGATTTACTAGTTACAAAGTAGTTAATGGAAAGTTGAAGTTATTATTCATCCTTGAAAAACAATATTTTCTATCATAAGCTATAAAATATCTTTTAACGTTTAAAAACATAGGTTAAGCCTCTTAAAATAGAATGATTTATGTTATAAGAATACAAAAGCCCTAACATTTAAGTTATAAGCATAGTGCGTTTTTAAGATGCATAAAGCTTGATTTATTTAACCTCAAAATAATGTCGGATAAATGTTTTTGATAGAAAAATGAAATATTTTTATGTATGATTAACGTAAATCCTTTAAATCTCAGAGGAATGAATGGAAATGTGATTTTCATACCGTAAGATTACAAAGATTTTTTAGCTCCGGTATGCTATTTCTTTCTCCCAGCTTATTTTGTCTCCAATAAATAACGTTACCTTGTATACGCCAGCCGTAAAACAAAAGCCGATGTTTCATTGTGCGATTAAATACTCTACAGCATTTTTTAAAACTTCTAAGCATCGCATGTTCATCGCAGTTTCAATGTTTATACCGTCGTATTGGGGAAAAAAAGTACTTTTTAATGCAATTTGTTTGAAAACAGCATCGCCATTTGTTTTTGAAATATTATTATTTTTTTTTTTTTAGTTTTTAGCGACATTTGTTTCATTTTGGCAACTCAAGTACTCCATTTCTATAGAAAGTAAAGAAAAAATTGTTGAAAAATAGCAATTATATCTTTTTGTTGCCATTTTCTCATAAAAATTGAAAAAAAATTAATTAAAATACTTGCTATTTTGAGAAAAATATAAATGAAGGATTTGTGATAAAACATGGAACTATTATAAACTGTATTTAATTTTAAGTATCTATATTAATGCAAATGACGTCATTTTACATAAAATAAAAAGCGTGCGCTTTAAGTCTTAAAATTGAAATATGTTTTGCAGTAGAGTCCCGATTATCCGAGTCCCGCTTAACCGAGTTATTTTCTTCTGGTGGATTGGTGGCTTCTATTATTATGAAACAGTCATTATAAATGAAGCGTTAGGTGAAGATGAAAGAGCAGCCGTACAAAGTTAGAACTCTGATTTTCTGGTCATAATGGGAAAAAAATGGCCATAATTTTTTTTTTGAAAAAAAAAATTATGGCCATTTTTTTTTGATCGAACTTTATATTCAGTTAGTTCCTGATATAAATTGTTGCTGCTTAGTTTTTGATGTAAATCACCCAACAGGTGGCGTTGCTATGCAGAAAATTTCCCGATTTCCACAGTAGTTCTACCTCAAAAAGTAATTTACGGATTTTCATCAAACTTCAGGTTCAGTTAGACCCTGATATAAGTTATTACTATTAGGTTATGGTGTAAATTAACCAACAGGTGGTACTACTATACTACATTTTTTCAAGATTTACACGATTTTAGCGATAATCAGATCTCAAGAACAACTGTGCGGAATTTCATACCTTTGGAATTGCTCATGTTGGGCATAGATGGTTATTTGATTTTGGCATTGTGAATTTTGATTTATAAACATGTATGAGATTTTGGAATTAGAAAATTTTGGCCTTGGTACATCCGACTAGTTTGTAAATAATCCAGTAATTCATGATATATTAAAACATTCTTACGTATAAATAATCAAAATATTTTCAATTGATTTCAACAAAAACTTTAATGATACACATTTTTGAAATGTTTCTAAATGTCTTTTGATCAACATAACAAAAGTAATAACCAAAGTTCTGAAGATAAAGAACAGTGTGAGCAGTCTTCAGAGATTTGGATTTCATTACAACTTTTCCCGACAATATTTATGGTGCCATTTTTCTAATTTCCGTAACATCTAAGAGCTTTTTCCTTAATCTTGAAAAATGCATTGTTAAAAATACCTGATTCATTACAAAAACGACCATAAAGCGCCATCTTTTTTACTATATTCACAAAAACTAACCAACCAGCACTTATACCTAGCAAGATCTAATTAATTGACCCTGTTAAAAATTTTATGCTGAACTAACATTTTGTGCAGAAGTAGCTGCATCCATAAAACGGGGAAATCTCATTCCAACATTTGTAGCTATAATCCAACCGGAGTTCGAAATGCCGAAATGGGATTTCAAAGTCTTACGGTTATAGTTATCTACAGCACCAAAAGGTGGTTCCAGCACAAAATTTTTAACAGTGTACATTCGAATAAATTTCATCCCATAGGTGTCGAGCTATAGCTGTCAAGAAAATCTTGAAACACACAATATAGCATCGCACTTGTTCATCGATGTACCACAAACCTAATCATTGACAATTTGTGTTAAGGTCTAACAGGGTATGAAATTTTATGAACTTTTATGCAATAGTTTTTGCGATATAGTACCGACATTATTTCAGTCAGATAAATTAATACAGACGAACAGAAATTTCCTAAATAAGTCAAATCATGTTCTAAAGAGTTAAAAGCGTTGAATTTTTTTTTTACGATTCCAATACTTTCTTCTTAAATGCATAAAAAAAAATAGTGAAAAAGAAAATAGCTCATCTCTTATAAAAATGAAAAAGTCAGAGTTTTTTCCCAAGGTACTGGCTGCTTTTATAACAAATGTTTCGCCATTTTTATTAAAGATAAAATTTCTAAAACCTTTTAGAAGCACGTTTATATTCATATGATAATAAAGTACTACGCCTAGCATAATCAATTTAGCGCTCTTATTTATGAAACAAAATAAATATAGCAGAATATACATAATCTCTTTTTAAATAACTTTTGCATAAAGAAGCTAAAGGCAATATAGACGTTGATCATAAATCTTTGGAATAAATTTAAATAAATATTTTTATTGGACGATAAATAACTTTTTAATAGTAAAAGGGGAAGTAGGAGTTTATTAATAAAATGTCTATTTCTTTTCAACATTTAAATTGAATGGAAAGTTCGTAAAACAATTCATTGTACAATAAATTCATAAAGATGAAAAAAAATACAATTTGTTTTACACACTGTAAAAGAAAATCTGTGAAGTTACTAAAATGAACTATTTAAGTAACGGCAACAACAAAAATTCGTGTAACAGATTACTGTGTAAGTAACATTGACTTTTTGGTATGCTGAAGATCTGCAACACGGTGAGACAAAAGGTTAATTACAATGAAAGAATTTAACTTGAACTAACACTTAAAATAACTAAGTGCAAATTTACTAATTTAAACTCAACGTAGTATGGAAGGAAAATGACTGCTCAAGAGCCGTACCCAAGACGACTTCTACGTCGAGGAGTGTTTCTGTAAACGCCTTAACCCCTTCTAGGGCGGTGGTTCATTTTTCGACCACCTAATTTTAATTCCTAAATGCCACATTCTCACCAGAATATTGGAATCAAAATTTTCCTTGTATTAAGTACGTGAACAAAAGCTTTTGCTTATTTTGAAATAATTTTGTTTGTAAATTTTGGCGTCAGTCACTCATTTCAGCATTTTATGAATAAAAGTACCTTGCGCCTGAATGGGTTAATCATTGGCACTTCAAAACTATCTTAAATATATATAGTAACTGGAATCCCCTGGACTCCAGAAATTACTTTATTGAAGTACTGTGTAGAATTTAACACCTTACCAGATTCAGGCAGGCACATCCATAATTGCAAAAGTCAGAGAAGCGACAGATACATGGTACTTTCAGGCACAAGTGTTTGAACTTTGAACTTTGAACTTTGAAGTGGGGGTTTCTCTGAGACCTAAAGCGGCAGGATGTTGTCTCAAATGATCCACTAAAGGCACAAGTGTTAGATGTCGTACAAAACGCTCACAATAAATATTATTCAACAATACATTCATGAGCGAGTTTCTAGATATTGCCACAATCTGTGTTCGAAAATCTTAAAATGGCTCAATGGACAGTATTCTCGTGACGCCACAGTAAATTATATGGCGGCATAATCGTTTGTTTATGCTTTGCATTCGACAAGCTTTTTCGGTATTTCTCTTCGTAACGTTATTTTATTGTCACACTTGTGAGTTCAGAAACCAAATTAATGAAAATATAAACATATTCTTTCATTATTTAACTACTAAATAATGAAAAAATTGATAAAAGCATGATTTGCAAAATTAAAATGAAAATTGTTTTAAATATTAAAAATTAACATTAAAATCGCGAAGTAAAAGCATATTTAAGTGAAATAAGTGTAATTTACATAATTAATAAACAAACCTCAATTTGTACACTTGACGTTTCACTAATTTTTACTTTTAACGTTACATTTCTAATAATTTCGATAATTAAAACAAACTTAATCTGAATTTAAATGATTATTCCTTCTATTATTCAGATATATTACGCATATTTCAATCTATTCAGTAGAAGATTAAAAAGTAAGTGAAATCTTAAAGAACGTAATGCTTTTCAATGGAGCTATTTTCCATTGTTTTCCCAAATAGATGGATTTTTATAGCCTCGAACTGAAAGGAAGAATAGGATCCATGATAAATTTTATAGTGAGATTATCATTTAGCCCTTTTACGGGCAGAATAATTCTGTTCGTAAAATGATGAAATAATTGAATAACACCAGAATTTACAAACGAATTTTTCAAACAATAAAAATCTAAGAAAATAAGTTAAAACTGGTGTGAATGACTAAGTACAAAAAATCTTCTTAAAACACCACCAAACATTTGTACTTGCCTCTGCTTTCATAGTAGAAGGACGTCTTCTTTGCGCCTGATGAAGAAAGACTCAGATCTTTCGAAAGGCCTAGCGCATTTACAAATTTTTGGTGGTGTTTTAAGACTCTGCTTTCATAGTAGAAGGATGTCTTCTTTGCGCCTGATGAAGAAAGACTCAGATCTTTCGAAAGGCATAGCGCATTTACAAATTTTTGGTGGTGTTTTAAGAAGATTTTTTGTACTTAATAAAAATCTGTTTATCTTCGCTTTCAAGCTTTCATTATAAAAACAAAATTTTATTAAGATATTCTTCGTGCCGTTTGTCAGTTTTGGAATTAAACTTAGGTGATCACCCGATGTGACCACCGCCTTTGAAAGGGTTAAACATAATTACTCTACTAAAAAATATTTCATTGAGGATAAACATTTTTTTTCTACAGTTACCTGTACATTAATAATGAACGAAAAATAAAATTTTCAAAACCTTTTAGAAACTCATTTATATTAGCATGATAATCAATTTATTTATCTCGAATTATAAATTCATATATGTATTTATAAAACGAAATAAATATAGCGGAATACATAATTATCTTTCTAAGTTATTTGCCCTGACAACTTTAAAGCCAGTTTAACCATGTATCATAAATCATCGGACAAAATTTAAGTTAAATATGTTTACTGTATAATAAAACACTTGTAAATAGCAACATTTTCTGAAAAAGATTATTAATAAAATCTCAATGATTTATTTTCAGCATTTAAGTAGAATAACAATTGTTTAAGAGAATTATTTGTACAAAAAATTCGTGGTAAAAGTAAAATGCAGAACCCATTTATTTTTTCTAAGTAATTAATGTTTCATAGCATTTTTATATCTACTTTTGATTAAAATTTACGTCGTTTCTTAGAGAATTTCACTTCAGAAAATATCAATGCTATTTATCTAAGATATTTTATAGATTCGGTATTAATCTTGATTCTAATCGATTATACTGAAGCTAAAAGAGGTAATTATACTTGAATAGACAAATACTTTATCCGTCTGGGACAATTTTATGCTAATTTAATTGATATTCAATTGAATAAAAACTACAGAACTTCAAATATTAGCAGAAATGTTTTATATGATATAATTTCAAATAGGCTAAAAGTTTCAGCAGCTACATTAAATTTTAAAGACTGAATGACTCAAAGAAATCGCATTTTTAGTGGTCTTCCCATGAGCGATGTTATACAAGTGTAGCTGTCGACGCATTTGTATTTATCTGAATCCAAACCCGCTCATTATGTGTAAAATATTTGTTGCTAAACGTTTATACACAAACCTTACGTAACTTACATAATTGCATACATGAAGTGCATAGATTTTCGCTATACTTTTAAATCTGATGTATGTGAATTCGAAAACTTTTACATTTTTACTTTCTCTTGTTACTTTTAAAAAGTGTTTAGAAGCCTGCGTACCCTGCATACCCCCCCCGCCACACACACACACACACACCACCACTATCACCACCACCAACAACAACAACAAACTCACGGTATTTAAGTGGATGTCTGCCACGGGTGTCCAATCTTGCAGAGCTATTGTTTGCGAATTACCTAATTTCCTTTTTTTTTTTAATGACAAATACTCTGAGATTAAATAATGGAAAGATTACATTTCTAAATCGGTGCTGACAAAATGCGCGTATGCAAAAAAAAAAGAGGGGGGGGGGGGAGTAGTGTTATTCAATCGCTCATGTTACAACTTGCTACTAAGTTTTTAATTCTGCTGAATTGCTGAGTTTTGACTCGCAAACAATTATCCCGGAAATTGTGAATACTAAAATGATATTTTCTTTAAATACATTCTTAACTATTTTATGCCTGTCAACAATGGTGATGCATTAAATAAAACTGAATATCGGTTTTTGAGTAATATAAATAGTTTTTTTTTTTAATAAAAATGTTAAGGAAATAATCACTTTTAATGTATTTTTTGCATACAGCATGACATTTTGAAAAGTATAATTTTTTAAAGAAAAATTTACTACAAAAAAATTTCAGAATGTTTAAAATTGTAAGTGTTGTTTTAAAAATTACTTAAAGTGAAAATGAAAATAAATGCTATACAGAAAATTGAATTTTTGCTGGATTAAATATCATTATTTAAAAAAAAGAAAAGAAAAGGAAGAAAAGAAAAAGTAAAACATTAACTTACATATAATTAAAGAATTATAAAATGCTATTTCAGAGGTAAAGTCCCTTAAAGATGAAAAGATTTCATTCATTGCTGCACATTAGTGTACGTACATAATAATAAGAAAATATATGTTGATAAAATTATTTACATATAGTTAAAAAAAAAATAAACTAGCCTTTTCACGCTCTCGTAGGTGTAATCATTCGTCGTGTAAAGACCATTTCATACGAATACAAATCTGCTTAATATCATAAAATATTATTATTCTTAATGTAAAAACAAACTGATATTTATATTGTATTTTGAGTTTGTTTCATTTTTACATTAAACTCAAAATTACTATGAATGTTTTATTTGAACGCATTACTTGTAATTTTGTGAAGATGTAAAAATTTTGTAGTATGCAACATGTTTGGATGTACAATCCAAACGTTAATAAACACCATGCAAGTTCTTTATTTCCTTGTTTAAAACTTCTTCTAGACCTTTTTACTAGTGCTAGTGAAGTGAAGTTGCTGGTGAAGGAGAATCTGGAAAGAATCACAATCCTTATGTTGTAAATTATTATTGCGAGGGTAAGTCAAAAATTATCCACAATGTAGCTATAAATTTCATTGCAATACAAATTGCAAACTAACGTTAACATCATTTTTACGCAGGGCCCGACTAATGCAGGGGCATGCGGGGCAGCTGCCCCGGGCCCTCCGATTTGAGGGGGCCTCCCAAGGGCAGATATAAGTTTTAGTTAATGGAGAGCCAAATGATAAAAAATATCCAAAAGTCACCAGATTCTAATTTAAAGTGTTTTTCATTTTGTGATATTTAATTTCTTCCTTACTGATTTCATATTTTTTTTAAATACATCATAATTTTAATTAAAATATTACAGTAATATCACACATCTGCTATCTGTTGCTTTCTGTTTTTATATTATGAAACTTTATACCAAAGTACTTTAACGCATCATGGAGAATAGCAGTAACAACACAACACCTATTGAAATTTGTTGCTATTATTATTAAATGCATGCCACCTTTTGCCTTTCTATATGACAGAATCACCCAAATGCATGTTGATTGAATTCAAAGATTAAGTTAAATAGAAAAGTATTAACACAACCAGCCAATAATCCCTGAGAGAACTGTATTTACATTTTAACGGCTCCCATTTATCCTTATATTCCTATTAAAAAAAAAAAAAGTATGCTATAGTTTCTTAAAGTTATCTTTCTTGTACTATAATCTATACTCCTATTATAAAGAGGAAAAAATTGTTTATTTGTAGGAGGTAAGCTCTGGAACTACCGAACCGATTCCAAAAGTAATGGTATCAAAATGATAGTGTTAGTCCAACTTAGAACATAGGCTATATCTTATGTCGGTGCCACTACCCCAAAGAGGGTGTAGGAGCAAAAAACGTTCTAAAAATGCGATTTTTGCGTTACTGAAGGGCCTAGAAATATGAAATTTTGAATATTAGTTACTTATAAGATATAAATGATGTCTAAGAACAGTATTTAAACAATT
This sequence comes from Maratus speciosus, assembly GCA_963932465.1. Lineage (NCBI taxonomy): Eukaryota > Metazoa > Arthropoda > Arachnida > Araneae > Salticidae > Maratus > Maratus speciosus. Next base: position 608,830,462 of record OZ010791.1, on the reverse strand, counting down.
CGAAATTGAAAAGGGTTGAAAATGCACATAAAGCGTTCTAAAAAACGTTCTAAATGGTAGTTTCTACACAATCTCGGGAAATACCAAACCAATTTTAAAAATATTGGTGTCAAAATGATGGTGACAACGCTTGCTTCAAGATAGGCTATGTTTTATGTCGGTGACACTACCCCAAAGGGGTGCAGGAGCAAAAAACGTTCTAAAAATGCGATTTATGTGTTACTGAAGGGCCTAGAAATATGAAATTTGAAATATTAGCTACTTATTAGATATAAATGATGTCTAAGAACAATACTTAAACAAATCGAAATTTGAAAGGGGGGAAAATGCGCGAAAATCGTTCTAAAAAACGTTCTAAATGGTGGTTCCTACACAATCTCAGGAAATACCAAACTGATTTAAAAAACAATGGTGTTAAAATAAGGGTGTCAAAATGACGGTGACAACCCTTGCTCCAACACAGGGTATGTTTTATGTCGGTGCCACTATGCGGGTGCAGGAGCAAAAAACGTTCAATAAATGCGATTTTTGCGTTACGGAAGGGCCTAGAAATATGAAATTTGAAATATTAGCTACTTATCATATCATCATATATATTACAAAGCAGTAAGATCTAAAAGTTCCGCCCGAATGTTTTCAAAAACTACCCGGTGGATTTTTTTGCAAATAGTGTCATTCGATAGAGAATATTCACGTGGTGGTTTATGAGTAAAATATACACGGATAACTATGATTTTTGGTAATAAATTTCGCATTTTATTGTTATTTTGAACGAAAAGGTTGCCAGAGGTTATTTTTTGGCGACAAATGAATTGGAATCGCTGTATCCGTTAGAAAATAAATGAAAAAATAATTACTGATATTTAATTGTAAAAAAAGAAAGAAAAATCCATTTAAATGAGGGATTATGTTAAAAAACGAATATATTTAATTTAAACATAAAAGAAATATTTGTAATTTAATTTAAACCTGAAAGAAATATTTGTAATGCTTAAAAATTAATCTAATGTGAAAGATTACAATTGATACGCAATATTTGGCTCATTGTCGCTTGCGTTAGATTATAGAAATGAAACTGAAAATTTGATTAGATGAATTTTTAATGACTTTTTTTCTTTTTTTTTTCTTTTCTTTTTATTTTTATCTAATTGCCCCATCACGTAACTTATAGGGAAAAAAAGCAAATGTAATTGTGAGTCACATGTGTAATTATTATTTATTTCTTTATGATTTTTTATTTTACTTTTGGTCGCCAAATAATGTGATTTTAAGTCAAAAATGCGTAAGTGTGACACTAGCTTGAGTATTTTCTGATAAATGGTGTTTTTTTCAAGTGAACGAGATCTTTTTTGAGTCCATTTTTATATTCAATTGTAACTTATATAGATATCAGTTAATATTTTAAAAATGCAATCAAATACTTAATTTTAGTGTGAATTTCTGCCACACATACATATTGTAAAATAGTTTCATATTTTTTTAAATGTTTTTCACCGTAATCCCGAAAGCATGTGATATTTATAAACTCGAACTCAGATCAATGACTATTATCCATTTTTTTAAGCAAATATTATCTATTGTTTATTTCATTTTTTCTTAAGACATATCGCCAATATCATTTATAGGAAAATTCACACCTTCGAAATCTAGGAAATGAAGATAGTTTTTAAGGAAATTTATACAATCATGCGTTATTATTATCGAAAATTTCAACATTTTGAAAAAAAAAAAAAAAATGCAAGTCTTTTGTAATTCGTCATTTCTTCTTCGTCTTTCTTCGTATTTTCTCCTCTGTTATGTAATATTTCAAATGATATTGGACTAATTTTCGATCATCGAGTCACCGCCAAATGGCATATCTACATAGTATCGCTAAGAAAGGGTTTTCTAAAGTATCACCCCTAACGGCGTTTTTGCAAGGGGAGAGAAAACATTTCCTTAAAAATCTGATATTATAATTATGCGTCAGATGATAGCATAATTTAATGTATTTTTGTATGCTGAATCGATTGGTGCCAAGTAAATTCTTATAAGTCCAACAGTTCATGACATTTTTCATATTTTTCTAATTTGGCGGTGTCTTTGGCGTCTAAACCTCAAAATATCTAACATTACATCCGTTACTCTAGCAACGAAAAAAATTCAAATTAACTCTTTTGGATAAAGAACAAAAACGGCTCTATGAGTTTGAAAAAAAAAATACGAACATCTTAATAAAAAAATGGTACTACTTAGTTATCCCGTTGACCAATTTCGCCAAATTATATAAATCACGAAACCACTCGCCAAATTACATTAATTGACATAAGTTGTATTTTAATAATGAAAGAACAAATAAATTAGTATAACATTAATAAAAATACAAATAAAACATCGAAATAAAAATAACTTGATGACGTAAGCACCTGTAACTTCCTTGAAGTCAAGTGAATGTGACATATACGATCAAGCGTTATTGGCATTTAATCTTATAATTTGGCGATAGATTTTTGGTCGACGGGATAATTAAGTAGTACCAAAAAAAAAAAAATAGTGATTTTATGCAAAATAAAAGGAAATATTTTACTAAGAAATTAGCGTTATAGAACGAAAAGGTACTGCTTAGATTTTCCGTCGACCAAAAATCTATCGCCAAACTATAAGATTAAATGCCAATAATGGTTGATCGTAAATGCCAAATTCACCTGACTTTAAGCAAGTTACACGTGTTTACGTCACAAAGTGATTTTTATTTCGACGTTTTATTTCTATTTTTATTAATGTTATAATAATTTATTTGTTCTTTCGTTATTTAAAATTAATACTATGTCAATTTGTATAATTTGGCGAAATTGGTCGACGGGATAACTAAGTAGTACCAACAAAAGTATTTAAATATGAAAGCAATGTTTGTAACGACTTAAAAATTATTTTCAATGAAAGAAATTGGAATTGGAAAAATATTTGGCGATTTATAATTTGCTCCTCGATAAGAAAAAAAATGGGTACATTTATAACAGCCGTGCGCAGATCTCGCCAATAGCATTTTTAAAATTGCCAATAGCAGTAGTTACATTTTTCGTATGTAAATTAAAATTAAAAATAATTCTTTGTTTTTAATTATGGAATTATTTCCTGTTATTGTTTGTCTTTTCAGTTTTTAAAATGAAATTAGTGTAAGGCATGCATTTTAAATGAAATGAGTGAAAGGTTTGTATCTTAAATGAAAATAATAAATATAAGAATATGGTATGAAAACAATCTTTGTTGATTTATGACCTGCGCCCGGTTAACATAAAAGTATCACAAAAGCCACATTTTCACTTTTCTTTGGGCTCATAGGAATCCAAGTTAACCTTCCGTAATCGGATACTTCACATATTAGCTATAATGCTGAAAGCATCGTTTATGTTTGAAGCGAAAATTTCACGATGAATTCTATTACACAAAATCGCATCATCATCATCTACTACAGATTTAAAACGGAAATTTGCATTTCATTCCGATTGTTTATAATACTTTGATAGGATATACCACAAATGGTGGTACAGATGTCATATACAGATGTCATATTGGCGAGATTTTTTATCGATGGTAATTTGGCGAAAACATAAACAGCATTGACAACAACTTCCAGGTTACCATATCAAGCAAAATAACGACACTTTGGCGTCAGTTAAGTATTGTTGCGTATTGCAATGTTTCTGACATTGGCGTCAGAAAAAAATCGCGCCTATATGGGGCATGTATGACATCTGTGCCCAAGTGGTTAGGTAATAATTTTGGAAAGGTTTTAGTGTATACATATTGTTCAACGCTACTTAGTCATAGAGAAAAAAAAATTAAAAAAATTAAGTGAAACTGATTATGAAAGAGTTTAGCCTTTTAAAAAAAATCTACAGAACGTATTTTCATACAAGTGGCACTGTTACATGGCTTTTCAGGAATGGTGTTAGTATATAACATTTCATTATATGTTGATTAGTTATAGAGCTATTAATTCCTGTTGTCATAACGGTCTCATTACCCTACCAAAAGTGCATTGTTAGTTAGCAACTAAAAGAATTACTTCTTAATAGCTAAATTCTGTCCAACGCGTAAGGTAATATTATATCACATTGGCGTTCGCATCGTTTTCAGCAATGAGTAAGGTCCAGCTGAAGGTCCATATTGTTTAAAATGAAAGTTCAAATTCACCAATGTCCATTTGGAAAAATTGACCAGCGCAGCGGGCATAGCCTGCTAGTCTATATCTATACTCATATTATAAAGAGGAAAAAATTGTTTATTTGTCGGAGGTAAGCTCTTGAACTACCGAACCGATTCCAAAAGCAATGGTATTAAAATGATGGTGTTAATCCAACTTAAAACATAGGCTATATCTTATATCGGTGCCACTACCCCAAAGGGGGTGTAGGAGCAAAAAACGTTCTAAAAATGCGATTTTAGTGTTACTGAAGGGCCTAGAAATATGAAATTTTGAATATTAGTTACTTATAAGATATAAATGATGTCTAATAACAGTTTTTAAACAATTCGAAATTTAAAAGGGGTGAAAATGCACAAAAAGCGTTCTAAAAAACGTTCTAAATGGTAGTTTCTACACAATCTCAGGAAATACCAAACCGATTAAAAAAATATTGGTGTCAAAATGATGGTGACAACGCTTTCTCCAAGATAGGGTATGTTTGATGTCGGTTTCACTACCCCAAAGGGGGTGTAGGAGCAAAAAACGTTCTAAAAATGCGATTTTAGCGTTACTGAAGGGCCTAGAAATATGAAATTTTGAATATTAGTTACTTATAAGATATAAAGGATGTCTAAGAACAGTTCTTAAACAATTCGAAATTTAAAAGGGGTGAAAATGCACAAAAAGCGTTCTAAAAAACGTTCTAAATGGTAGTTTCTACACAATCTCAGGAAATACCAAACCGATTAAAAAAATATTGGTGTCAAAATGATGGTGACAATGCTTGCTCCAAGATAGGGTATGTTTGATGTCGGTTTCACTACCCCAAAGGGGGTGTAGGAGCAAAAAACATTCCAAAAATGCGATTTTAGCGTTACTGAAGGGCCTAGAAATATGAAATTTTGAATATTAGTTACTTATAAGATATAAAGGATGTCTAAGAACAGTTCTTAAACAATTCGAAATTTAAAAGGGGTGAAAATGCACAAAAAGCGTTCTAAAAAGCGTTCTAAATGGTAGTTTCTACACAATCTCAGGAAATACCAAACCGATTAAAAAAATATTGGTGTCAAAATGATGGTGACAACGCTTGCTCCAAGATAGGGTATGTTTTATGTCGGTGCCACTACCCCAAATGGGTGTAGGAGCAAAAAACGTTCTGAAAATGCGATTTTAGTGTTACTGAAGGACCTAGAAATATGAAATTTTGAATATCAGTTATTATAAGATATAAATGATGTCTAAGAACAGTTCTTAAGCAATTCGAAATTTAAAAGGGGTGAAAATGCACAAAAAGCGTTCTAAAAAACGTTCTAAATAGTAGTTTCTACATAATCTCAGGAAATACCAAACCGATTTAAAAAATATTGGTGTCAAAATGATGGTGACAACGCTTGCTCCAAGATAGGCTATGTTTTATATCGGTGTCACTACCCGAAAGGGGGTGCAGGAGCAAAAAACGTTCTAAAAATGCTATTTATGTGTTACTGAAGGGCCTAGAAATATGAAATTTGAAATATTAGCTATTTATTAGATATAAAGGATTTCTAAGAACAGTTCTTAAAGAATTCAAATTTGAAAGGGGTGAAAAGGCGCGAAAATCGTACTAAAAAAACGTTTTAAATGGTGGTTTCTACACAATCTCAAATACAATGGTGTAAAAATGATGGTGACAGATCTTGCTCCAAGATAGGCTATATTTTATATCTGTTTCCACTACCCCAGAGGAGATACAGGGGCAAATTGCGCGAAAAGCGTTCTAAAAACGTCCTAAATGCCGATTTGTCGGCAATATCTCAGGAAGAATGAATCTGATTTCAAACGTAATGGTAGGAAATTGATGATGACAGCCCCTGCTCTAACATAGACGCTATTTTATGTCGGTATCACTATCACCAAGACGTTGCAGGAGCAAAAAAGCGTTCTAATTTTCGATTTTTGTGATCGGTAGGGGCTAGCAACTTAAAATTAGGCAAGGTGCATATTTATTAGATATAAATGATCTTTAAGAACAGTTTCGAAAAAATTGGAAATTTAAAAAGGGGTGAAAATGCGCGTAAAGCGTCCTAAAAACGTTCTAAATTGCGATTTCTACTCAATCTAAGGAAATACCAAAGCTATTTCAAAAGTAATGGTTGCAAATCAACGGTGACAGTCCCTGCTATAACATAGGTTATATTTTATGTTGCTGTCACTACCATCTGAGGGTTGCAAAAGCAAAACATGTTCTAATTTGCGTTTTTTGCACAACTGAAGGGTCTAACACTTTTAAGTATGGAATGGTATTTACTTACAAGATGCAACTGCTTTCTAAGAACAGACGAAAGAAAATTCCAAACTTAAAAAGAGGAAGTGAGTGAAAAGCGTTATAAATTACAATTTTTAAGCAAACTTATAAATTACCAAACCGATTAAAAAAATAATGATGGCAAATTGTTGGTGATAGAACCTGCTCAAACATAAGCTATATTTTATGTCTGTTCCACTACCACCACAGGGTTGCAGGAGCTAAAAACTTTCTAAATTGCGATTTCTGTGATACGGAAAAGGCTAGAAACTTTAAATATGGAATGGTAGTTACTTCTAAAATATAAATGCCCTCGAAGGAACGTCGAAAATAAATTCGAATTAAAAAGGGATGAAGCGAAGCGGAGGTGCGAAAAGCATTCTAAAAAAGTTCTAAATTACGATTCTATGCAATTTCAGGGAATATAAACCGATTATAAAAGTAATAGTTGCGAATCAATGGTAAATGTCTCTGATCCTACACAGGCTATATTTTATGCCGGCGATTCTACCACCTGGGGTTCACAGGAATAACAAACGTTCTAAAAAAGGCCTTTAAAAGCTTTTTAAATTACGTTTCTGTGGAATATTAGGAAATAACAAACCGATTTCAAAATTAATGTTGGCAAATTAATGTGACAGTTCCCATTTCAACATAGCTCTTTATGTTGAGAGAGGTGGTAGGACTTGGAATTTGACATGATGGTTAATTTTAAGATGTAAGAAGATGGTTTCTAAAAAATTCAAAACTTCAAATGAATACTGAAATGAGCGTATTAAGAGCATAAAAGTTTCAAAATATTTTCTAAATTATCATTTATTTAGTTTTATTTCTTTTTATTAATTTAAGTCTCATTTCTGCCTAATGAAGTGTAATAATGATGTTTAATCAAACTGTGTTTTAAATAGTAATTTTTGAATTATTCCTAAAAGTAATATGTACCTTTTAATAAAAATAAAAAAACCTTTTAATAAAATAAAAATTTAGTTAGTACCTTTTAATAAAAATTAGACATATAAATATCACTTGGGATATTTCAAATATTACGCGAGCAAAGCCGCGGGGTTTGCTAGTACTGTATACAGATGTGAATAGTACTTGGTACGAAATTTAAGTCTACATACAATAGGTATGAAGTTTAGTTTTAGTCATTTCAACATAATTCACGAAAAACTTCAAAAAATCGAAGGGGGCCCCCCCGAATAATGTTTGCCCCAGGGCCCCCCACTGCCTAAGTCGGGCCCTGTTTTTACGTATGTTCGTAATTATATAAATACGTAGCACCTACTGTCGTCTTTCGGTCCGTCTGTCTGTCTGTCCGCATATAAGAGAGCAAAAACTGCCTAACCGAATGGTCTGAAATTTTAAATATATAATTGTTGCAAAATTTTGTCGAGTCATTTCAAATTTTATGAAAATCGCATGCATAGTTTAATTACAGGGACAGTCAAACGTTTCCCGTTACATTACGGCCATTGGGAATAAATTATTGCAAGTGCATTTTAATTATGTTACTGCCTTCCGAATGGTCTGAAATTTTAATGTATAATAGTTGCAAAATTTTGACGAGTCATTTCAAATTTTATGAAAATCGGACGTATAGTTTAATTACAGGGATAATCAAAAGTGCATTTTAATGATGTTACAGCCTTTCGAACAGAATGAAATTGATAATGCTTTTATGAAGTGCACTGAAATATACATTCAGTACAATATGCGGTGCAAAAAATATTTATAAAACTAGTTATAGTAGGAACGCATCACATTTGCCACGTTTGACGAGCAATTTCCAACTTGTTCAATATAGTCCCCTTGTTTTTCATCGCACTTGGTCCATCGTTACACAATCTTCCTAATGCCCTGAAAAAAGGGTTTTCGGCTGAGCAGCGAGCCACGCATGCACCGAGTATATGAAACCCAAGTCTGGTGTAGATGATTTCGTAGGCAGAACCATAACTAATTTGCAGACGATGTGCCACTTCATCAATAGTCAGGTCTGTTTAACAGAACCATGTCACGTGCACGCTCCATGTTGTCATCATTTGTGGCCGTACACGGTCGTCCGGCTACTTCCTCATGCGTAACACTTGTGCGACCATTTTTTTAATTTTTCAATCCCTTTGTAGACAATCCGTTGCGGCACTTGTCCCTTATTGTGCCAAAAGTCTTCGATAGATTGCGGCCCCTGATAGAGGAGAGTAGCCATATTTGGACCGCCGCTTTAATTGGACCGTTGCCATTCTGCCGTTAATTACAGGAAGAGACGCCATCTACCGCTGAAATCCTACTCATCAGGATGACGTCACTCACGATTAGAAGAAGCAACCGCCTACCACGTGTTGTTTTCAGACAATTTAAAAAAACCTAAAGTTAGCTGTTTTGATCTACTTTTTTCCTACTAAACGTAAGTGAATACTTTAAAACTAAGGTAAGTTGTTATGTTTTCATATACATATATAAATTCATCTGTTAATTGCGCATATTTCTCACGCGCCTTTGTTTGATTTCGTTTTTGTTCTTAGCCTTGAAATTAACTGTTTTAAAAAATGGCGCAGTTGCCATAATTGGGCCAATTTAAGTTGCTTAAATTGGACCAGATATGCGATCATAAATTTTGAAAATTAAGTAATGAATTTCGAGGACGATACACTTTGTACACTATTTTTTTTTTAATTTTTTTAATATTTTATAATGGATTACTATCTCCATGCAAGTTTTTTTTTGGTGGGGGGGGGGGGGGGGTGGAGGGTATATCTGGATTAATTTTTTTATACAGTTCGGGCCTATATACACAAAAAAAATATTTTTACATGTTTATGCAATAAATTTTGTTTGCAATTTCTTTCATCTTGTATGCATTTGTATTTATTTTCTTTGAATACTCTATTCCTACGGCGTATTTGGTTTACAGAGTTGAATTCAAACATTTTCTTCTTACACTTTTTTGCCATTAAAACGCATAAAACCTCAAATCTTCCGGGAGGAGGGGGGTGAATTCAACACTGTTGAATATATAATGTTTGCGTATAATTAATCGTAGCGTATTTTTCAATAGAGCATATTTTTTTAAACGCTTTTATAATATAATGTTAAAAATGTTGAAAAAGACACGGACAAGCTGTCTGGAAAAAAAAAAACAGGTGACAGCAAAAGCTGCTATAGATATAGGAAATAAAAAGGAGAGAGTTAGTTGTGAAGAAATTGACCATTGAGCAATAAGGCTGTAGCTACAAATCCTCCCCAAAAGCCAAAAATCATTAGAAATGTTATATCCTTTGCTAAATTTAGTTAAAAAGAAGTACATAGGTAGCCAAAAAAACAGTTGTGTTAACATCTTCGCCATATAAAGTAAACCTTGAAATGAAAAAACACAAAAAATCGAGTAAAAGGAAGCTATCACAACATAAAAGCAAATGGAACATCAAGTTTTAAAAGATAGGCGTAATGCAATTATCAAGGAAATGATGAAAGGGGAGAACTACAATCATAATATAAAGAAAACTTCTGTTGCAAAAAAAAGCCTAATAATTCAGAATCTAAAATAAAAATCTAAATAGTGATGATTGGTTTTGTCTGATTTGTAAGAAAATAAAACAGCAGAAATGATTCAGTGTTCATATTGCCAAATACGGTTCCATGTTGTGTGCGCTGGAAAAAAAATCAATAAACGAAATTCATGTGTAAGCTTTACATCACTCCTTAAATGATATTCAAGTAACTGGCGATTAGTTTTATAATTTCTATTCTTAATTGCTCATAACTTTGATTTATATTTTGAATATATTTTGATTTAAAACAATTACACTTATTTTCAGATATTTTATTTCATTGTATTTCATTGCTGTTATTTTGTTTGATTGTTTCAGTAACCGCAAACTTTGCTTTTAATAAAATTAGTTATATTCCCTAGTCATTAAAACAACCTGATTTTATTTGGTCCAATTTAGGAGACTGGTGGTCCAACTTAGGCGACCAGTTGCTGAATTTGGACCACTTTTGACAAATTTTTCAAATTAAAAAATAATTTAAGATTTTCAAAAAGAAAATGATCTAAAGTTTTATTTAGTTAGTAGATGAATTGATTTATCCCGTGTAGTGATATTTTTCAGATATTCCAAAAATTAATTGAGTTACACCTGAAAATAAGCAAAGTGGTCCAAATTAGGCTTCTCTCCCCTACACCTTCCAACCGCAAAAACTGGATCACTGCTCGTTAGTCCGTCCCGTACAGCTCAAAAAGCTATATCAAAACTAGAACATTCTCAATAGTTTCTACTCATTCATTAATTATAAATTTCTAGCTTAATTCATACTGATTTTTCAACATATTTCCAAACTTAAAATTTTCCTGTGGTCCGGGGTATTTGAGTCAATGTGGTCATACTTCATATAAAATGTAATTAATCTAAAATCTTGGTAAGTAACTTCGACTGAGTCATTTTCAGATGCCAGTTCTTTTTACATAGCAACTTTTACTCTTTTCATTTTTCATTTGGTCATTTTAGTACAAAATCTTAATTATTGTTCGCATCAAATAGCTTGAATATAGCATTACTGTGTTGAAATATGTAAGTATGTATCATCTATAAATCCTTAAATTTATATAATAGTGTAACGTATCTATTACTGTTATCTATTACTGAATTCATTACTGTTTGCACCTTGTACCATATAAAAAGTATCAAAGTGTTATGGATATGTAGGTGATGGTAGCCACGATTCACATTTCCTTCTAATTGTAGTGTAATGTTTTAAATATATTAATCATTATTTTAATTACAGTATAAAGTCAAAAATATTGTTGCATCCTGAATCTTGAAAATAGCAATATAGTGTTGCGAATATGTAATTGAATATGATTCATTGAAAGTAGTATTTTTATGCTTGTTCACAGATTATATCATTGTTAGAATCTTGAATTCTGAAAATAGCATTAAAGTGTTGTAAATATGTAGATTATTGTGATCTAAAAGTGTAAAATGATAATACTCAATGTCACAACTTTTAAATCTTAAATCTATGCATACTTATGTATAATACTAAAGAATATTTCTATTAAATGTAATTTTAGGGGTTGGGGTTCCGTAGGTAGTAGAAATTTTCCCTGCCCTGGGCTCGGGGTTCAAACCTAACCATAAGCCAAAAGCGGGTTCCCAGGGTGGGTGCTTACCTTACCTCACCTCTTTGGTGCAAACTTCTAATGAAGCTCTCATGATCTATCGGCAACAAAAGGAAGACAAATGGGGAATTACGATCAAACTTTCAATGTATGACCACAAGAGCATAACAATAAAATAAACGAAGACAGAAGTCAGTATGATCGATATAAGAAGAGTCATGCAAAAATTGCGGATAATTGTTGACTTACCCTCGTATTATTAATATTGTTGTTATAGTTTATAAAAAATTCAAAGAAATACTCCAGGTAGAGAGATACATCGGATAGTATGAAATGCATAATATCTAAAATTGTAATTATGTTCCTTTTAACTTCTGTCCTTCTTTTTAGGTGCGTTCGTAATTATGTAAATACGTAGCACCAATAGTCGTCATCAGGTCTATCCGTTTGTCTGTCCGCCTGTCCGCATATAACAGCGCAAAAACTACTCAATCGAATGGTTTGAAAGTTTATATACAGTAAAACCTCCCTAAAGTGACCACGTTTCGTTCCAATAAAAATGGGGCGCTCCGAGAAGTGGTCTCTTAATGGAGGTCATGTTTAAATCTAGATTTTAATTGTTGGAAAGAGGTAACAATTAATGTTACTAAAATTTATTTTTCATATTAGAAAAAATAGGAAAATTTAAGTATCAAAACAAAAGTTAATTTCATAACTTAATTACTGCAGACTTTAAAGAATGAATACATTCACTTTTGCTTTGATTTTATGGCTTTATGTTTTATAACTGTTATTTCCAAGTCCTTTCAAAGTTCAGTAAATAAATGCAATTTTTTTTTTTTTTTTTTTTTTTTTTTGGACGGGAACAAATAATGACGATTTCGTTAATTTATCTATTCCTTTGAGAGAATCCTGACAGAATAGGGCGAGGGAGTTTATTGACCGTCATTCTTAATTTGTCATCCGATTTAAATTCATTGCCTAAAAAAAGAACAAAGGGGTTTAAACACTCAAAAGTTACTGGAATAAAAAAAATCTAAACTTAGTTTAGGAATTATATTTCTAATAAAACCTTCTTCAAGCGACAAGGGAAAACGGAATTTGTTTCATTTTCTTCAAAGAAATGGGTCGTTCATGGAGGGAGTCCAACTGGGATGGTCTCTGAATGTAGGTAAAATTAGTACTGAGCCTATGGGAATAAATTTCGTTCAATGAAAAAATGGTCGTTCAGGGATGTGGCCGCTTAGTAGAGGTGGTCACACAGGGAGGTTTCACTGAATAGAATCGTTGCAGAATTTCATTGAATTATTCCAGATTTTATCAAAATCGAATCAAAATTATACACGATATTCATAAAAGTATTTTTTCATTGTATTAAATCCTGTCATACGTCATTAATTCAATGATATCCCACGATAGATAATTATTCTAGATTTCCATGGTGATTACGTCCTATTTAGATGGAGTTCTGTTATTTCCGTATTACTGAATTTAATATACATAACCATAATAAATTTTATATTCATGCATTTCTGCATAAGAGTGCAACCTTTATTCACCAAGATCTGAATATTTATAAAACTGGTTATAGTACGAACGCACCTCATTTGCCAAAGTTTACTAACAATTTCCGGCTTGTTTCTTTAATCATGAATTCTCTATTCGCTGTTTATAAAGTTCAATTGAATTTATGTTTATACGTGTTTCTGTTCTTCAATGTAATAAGACAACGCATGGCTAAAAAAATCTAATGCAATTGTTTTATTGTAATTTAATGATAAAAAAATCTTGCTAGTAAATATTCCCTTCAAGTTAAAATAATTTATTTGTAAGAACAATTTCTTTCCTTTTTTATGTATATATATACATATTTATTGATGTCCTTTCAAAAAGATTTCAAAAAGTAAATTTTAATTTCGTTTAAATACTTATTTCATTCCAAATATTCTATTTGAAATAAATTCTAAAGATGACGTTTCATTGACGTTTAATTTCCTTGCGGACGAAACAAAACAAACAAAGGATGAAACAAAACAAGCAAAAGGCAAATCAAATGTTGGAAAAATGATGAAATTTAAATTGCTGTATCCGAAAAGGGAAACATTTTGGATTATTCATGTAATATTTTAATTAAAAATCTCACTCTATCGACTATTCACTTATACTGAATATTTATTTATTCTTCTATTTACAGGGTGTTTTTATTTTAACTGACGCTATTTAGTGCCATCTGTATCTCATTCAAATTACTGGAATACCACTAAACTTAGTAAGGAGACTAATGACGCTATGGGAAAAAAGATTCCACAAAAAACTAGTCAGATTGGGCAATAAAACTTTCTACTATCTCATACATGATAATTCTTCCTGAAAAATGTAGCATATCAGAACCACCTGTTAGATGATTTATACTAAAATCTAATTATCAACAACTTTGACAACTTCTAACTGAATCTGAATTGTGACGAAAATCCGTGCATTATTTTTTTTTTAGATAGAGCTATTGCGGAAATTGTGAAAAATTCTGCATAGCAGCGCCACCTGTTGGGCGATTTATACCAAACACTAATTAGAACCAATTTATACCAGGAAGTAACTTAATCTAAAGCTTGATGATAGTTCATGCATTAGTTCTTGAGATATAGCTTGAGTATGTAAAAGTTTATTAGTGAAATTTTTAAATTAACTATTGTACATGGTTAGCCTAAAAGATTCATCGGGTTTCAAAAGACCTTTTATTTACAAGTAGACAACGTACAAAAACGAGAGATACATGAAAACATACATACACTCCCCAAGTTACTGGTACACACTACAAATGTTCAATTTGTGAACCCTTAGTCACCCGGCACCTATCCCAGTGGTAATCCACTTTCCGTCCATACGTTCAATAGCATATTTTTGTCAGGGACTAGCAAGTTTCTATGCCCAGGGCACTTTCAATTTTTTGTGCCCCCTTAGAATTACTGTTTTTTTTTTTTTTTTTTTTTTTTTTTTTGTTACATATTACACACTTATTCGATAAGTGCCAACTCAAAAAATTAAGTTTTACGGAAAATTGAGAAACCGTTCTCGGAATAAAATTGATTTTTTTTTCCATTATTTATTGAAATGTGCTTTTAACCATATCTTGAGATATATTTTTGTTATTTCGTTATTTCGTAGGGTTTATTCGAAAAAATATTTTTCCACACTCAACAGCTCGAAATTTTCTGAGATATTTTCAGACTCATTTTTAAAAGTAAAAACATGAAACTTGCTGACGTGATTCTTGAAGAGATGTATAAGAGGCCGTGTGATTTCATTTTTCGCTCAATTAATTAGAATTTGATTTTTAAGCAATTTTGATCATTTTTTCCCCTTCCAAGATCTCCCGCTTCGGAAAATTCGATTCAAAACGCCAACTTTGACAGCATTTTTTGCAATATTTTCTGCATTTATGAAAACATAGACAAGCACGACACACTGTACACTTTCTAAATAAGAGAATTTGCCAGTTTCATGCGTTTGAGAGCAAAAATGAATTAAAAAATGAATCAGAAATTCAGCAGTTTGAATTGGAATACACCCTTATGAATTCTCTGAATGGAGATTTAGATGGAATTTTGAAAAATTTCGTGCCCAAGGCACAGGCCCCGGGTTCCGTGCGATATTCAGGGCCTGATTTCTTTCAATGTCTGTCACAGCAGCAGTGATGTGTTCCTGCACGCGGGCCACGAGTCGGGGTGAGTGTATATATCTTTCCATGTGACACCTGTCTTTGTAGGTCGTATACCTCTCTGTACACATCGTTTTGAAACGCGACGAATCATTTATGTTAACCCTGTATATTGCTTATCACATTTCAATGCATTTTATTCAATTTTATTCAAATCACTTAAGTTTTTCAGAAGCGATTTGGCACAAAATTCTATATAAATTTCCAGATTGTTTGGATACGAAATTGATAATTTGGATACGAAAAAATATGCACTGCTCAAATTAGAAATACGGTTTATCTTTTTTTTTTTTTTCCCTCTTAATTGAATATTTGATCAAATAAACTTTATTATAACGATTAGATCACAACTCTTTACATCACAATTAATAGTATTATTATTATTATTATTATTTAATTTTGTGTGGCATTTACTTTTCATTTTCTGGTAATACCATGTATTTTGCCATGCAATTTACATTCTCAAACTTATATTTAATTCTAAATAACTTAATCTTTATACGCAGGAAACAGAAACACTATTTATATTTTTTAATGTTTGGTATTTATAACTAACAGATTGTGAGTTATATCACGGAGACGAAAGACAACTCCTTTTTTAACACTTCACAACAATGTTGAAAAGCGTTTATGACTTCGGTTTGACTGTCCGTCTGTCCGTCTGACCACGCTCTAACTCTCGTAAAAAGACTCGGGTTGCCCTGAAATTTTTGGATGTTTTTGACGTTTACCATAGCTTGTTCCCTATTTTAAATGAAGTTTGTAGTTTGTTTAGTTCATTTACAGGGACAGTCAAAAGTATTCCGTTACATTACGGCCAATTGAAAAAATTCGTTTCAAAGGATTTTTAATGATGATACACGCTTTCAAACATAATAACTTATTTCATGTATAATACCAAGTGAGTAGTATTTAATGGGACACACGAAAGATTTCAGATACTATATTGTATCCGAAGTACTGTACATTAGCGATGATTGCTGGAAATGCATTTTTAATTATGATATGCGACTTTATGTTTCACTATATTTATGTGTATTATATGGTGTGTATAAATGCTATAATACATATACAGGGGTACACAAAAATAATCGTAAGAGTTACTGGGTATGAGCGCAATTCAATTAAAGATGGTTTTTAAATGTTTTACGCTGAACTGCATTTAGTTTACTAAGAAATGCTTGTAGAATATAGATAAAATGATACACAGGGTTACGCAAAGAATCGGATACATGGTCGTCTATAAATGATAATTTTTGGAAATGTGATTTCAGTAGTTGTAACAGTGTTTTAGTTTGAATTAAATTTTAGCTAAATAGTGGCGTATACTAAAGGTTTTAGGTAAACTACAGGGCTGTACAAAAATATTCAAGTATGTTTCCATCTATTAGTATAAATTGCTGAAAGAGAAATTTCTATCTGTTATAAGTTTTCTTGCTAAACTAATTTTTCCCATTATAAAGTATATATATGTCAACCTACAGATCAAATACAGGGTTGTTCAAAAGAATTGGAATACATATTTGACTGTGTACGGTAATTGCTGAAATCAGTTTTACAAATGTTTTATGAGTATTCTAAAATGTTTATTTAGTTATCTTATTTACCTTATTTCCCTAAATAACGAATTTTTTAAAGCATTCAAGAAGTGTTTTATAATCTATGCTTAACTTACGATTTTTCTTTCGTGTTCAATTTTCTAATTGGGATTAAAGTAAAGGAATTTTATTTTTAGTTCTGAATTTTTTTTTTTTTTTTTTTTTGGAAATACATTTTACTTACCGTGAAGTGGAAATCAAAAGTAGCGATAAAATAATTTAATGAATTATTTCTTCTTGAAATCTCTTAAACAGTTTTTTCTTTACAAATGAATTTGATGAGACATTTTTCCTTATATTTTTTTCATGAGTTATTCGTTTTCTGTTGAAAAAAAAAGTATCATAAAAAGAGATAAGTTAATAAATTCCCATATATTTCTTTGATGATTTAAATTTGAGTTTAATTAAATTAAGCAAAGTACAAATTAATAAATCACTTGGTTTATCTTAATTAGTTGAATGCTTGATTTATTTACATGGAATACTCTAATTAACACTCTAAAGGTTTTTTATTGTTAATTTTATCAATCAAATTTATACATGATATTGTTATTTTGTCATTACATTTGAGAGCGGAATATCTATGGTAATTATTAATTATTAAAAAGCCTCTTAATTAGCCATTGAAGTAGCAGTTTTTCAAATTTAATTCATTTCAATTATATAAAATTTTCGTTTAATTTGTAAAGCGGTCTTGTTACAAATTAAATTAAAATGTCTCTCCACAAAACCTCAAAATTACTGATAAAAAAATTCTTTTGACGCATTTAGTAACGACAAGAGCGATATAATTAAAAATAATTTAATTTATTTAATCAGTCTTCTTGGCACGGTAATATATTTAGCGAGAAATATATTTATTTATTTTTGACATTTTACATGACAGTCAATAAAAATATTTTCAACAAAAGAATTGGAATGCTTATGCAATTAAACAATGAAAAATGTTAAGTACAAAGGCGGACATTTTTTCCCACTGCTGTCAACAAATTCTTGCAGTCAGCGTTTGTTTATTTTATAAATAGGAATAAATAGAAATGTTATAATTTATTTATTTTTTGTTCTCTTCCAATTTGCCATTTTCTGAATTTCAAAGTAATTTTAATTTAATTTGATAAAATTAGGTTTGATTTTTAGTATTTATTTAATAAAGTCTATTTTATTCTATTTATTAAAGTCTTTTTTTTTTAAATTTATTTAAAGAAAAAATATATAAAATATAATAATTTTTAAACGATGTCTTACGACAGAAATTAGTTTATAAATTATTACATGCTAGAAAGATAGCCCGTCAAAAATGACGGAAAATAAGATATAAAGATGCATATATACAACACATGTGCAAGAATATGAGCAGCTTTTCTCGCTTGTTCCTCAGTGATAGATGAATATAACACATTATAAAATGTGGAGAGATGTTGCCAGAAAATATGTTGCCAAATTTTCTTCTTCGCCAAGACAATTTTCTCTATTTCGCCAAGGCTTATTTCGGGATACTGCAAAAATACCGAGAATTTAATTTCCGTACTCGGCTATGTAAAGCACATTAAAATTAGGCCGTTAACTCAAACTAGAATTCTTAAATTTTGTAGTCAGTCCTACATCTGTAGAAAAGTATTCAAATGATGTCATTATCGCATAATAATACACAAACACAACAAAAAGCAATATCGCCATTCAAGAAGCTCGGGAAAAAAATCGGGTATTTAATGTTACATATGCCTTCACTTGTTTTTGCTTATAATAGCTCCATGTTTTATCAGAAATAATTTTTTTCGAAATTCGGAAAATATTATTACACACGGATAAATAAAATTGCATTCTTTCAGCTTTCTGATACAAAATAAGTAATTGTGAAGAAAAGTCACACAATTACTTAAAATACGTTTTCATACAGAGAAAGTGTTCTATCCTTTGTGAAAATTTTTTGCTATAAACTAAAAAATATTTAATTGATGAATAGAAACGAAATAAAACCAAAATTCACCGAATTTTATAACAAACGGTATTTTTGACATAGCATGCATTTTAATTAAAATTTTTATGAAGAAATGGCAACAAAAAAAATGCAGCAATCTACTATTTTCCCTTTACTTTTAATAGAAATGGAGTACATCTGTTGCCACAATCATGAAATTGGTAATGAAAAACTATAAAAAAAAATAATATCTCAAAAATAAATTGAGATACAGCTTTCAAACAAACTGGATTTAAAAGTGCATTTTTCCCCTTATACAACAGTATAAAAACTGAAAATGTGCGATGTGTAGAAGTTTAAAAAATTTCAGTAGCGAAAATTGCAAAACGAAAATTCATTTCACATTTGAAAGTGTTGCCATTCGCAGAATGACTTAAGCGTTACGCACAGATATGTTTGTCCTTTATAATATAGATAGATAGCACAGCGCCGTCCAGTGTTGGTTATTATATTAGTAGCATCGGGATGAAGATGTAAAGAAGTACATTTTCGTATATTGCACTTTCAATTTTGACCCATAGAATTTGAAAAAAAAAAAAAAACGTTCAATGAGCGGAGTTTAAATTAAATAGCGGTGAGCTCCATGATGAAAGATTAAAGGGTATTCAAAGGGAATTTTGCCAAATTAATCAGCTATCGCCAAGTTGGCTTCTTATACGGCAACTTACTTTTGTCTCCAAATTTGGCGGTATTTCGCCAAATTTGGCGATATTTTTCCAAGTTGGTCAAAATTTGGGGTTATTTTTGCAACTCTGTCATTAGTACTTTTCGACAATTACTCATTGTTCAAGCTGGCACCGATTTCTCCATAGGAAGCGTAACCCTGATATGGCCGCGATTAATAAGGCGGTCCAACAGGAATTGTGAAGGACACACAGAGATTTGGATTTTATGTAAATAGATATATATTACACTGGGGAACAATTTTTAACACAATTTCTGTTGACTTCGATTTTTCAGCTGTTTTTAAGTCAGAAAAGCGTGCTGATTTCAAAACTGCAATTAGTTTTCTTCTATCACGTCCAGTATTTTCTCTACAGCTTTTATTAATGTGACCACTCTACGCTGAATCTTGCGTGAGTCATGGGAAGAAAAAAGCTTCCGAACTAGTAGCATCAAGACTGCACGAGAAAAATTTGCTTGAAAAGGGAGCTAAGGTATCATACTTTCGATGAAGTTCTTCAATACTTCTGAAGTGACGGTGGATATTTTTATTGCCATAACGTACATGGTTTAATGGAGAAGTTGAGGATTCCAACCTATTCCGCAACTGAATGGCGACTGTTCATCGGTAGCTCAAACAGAAGCTTGGAGTACGCGCTCCTTCGCAACTAGCCGCCATTGGCGACTAGTTTGGTCTCCCTTAAATGTATGCTAAGCATTGTATCATGTTACTTTTATTCATAATTTAATTTATTTGCACAATCTTTCGTCAAATCGAACATTCTGGTACTGAAATCATGAACCCTGGATTTTTATGTTAGCTGGGCACAGGTGATAAATCGCCAAATGTTGTTCCCGTCGTATTTTTTCATATTTCATTTAAAATATATTACTTTCACTCATTTTATTTTAAATGCATAACTTTAATTTAAAACTGAAATATTTAAAATTTATGACTCTCGATTATTGCTTTAAAAAAAAGAAAAGAAAAGAAAAAAAGAAAACTAATAAATAATACTATAAACCATGACATTTAATTTCAACATCAAAGTTTTGTTTTAAATTGCCACGCGAAAAATTATTTATGACAGTCACATGAAATGGACAATTATAATACTGATGTCATGATGGCGTTGGAACAATATTTGGCGATTTATCACCTGCGCCGGGCTAACATTAAATTACCAAATTGGCCGCCTGGCATGTAAGAAGCGAAGCGGTCAACCCGCAACTGTTGATGACAGTCACATGATTTAGGCTTTTATTATAGAGATGGAAAGTTATTTGGAGCAGTCCCAATCAGGCATTCAGTTTATTTGCACGAAGAATGTGAGGGCATAAAAGAGAGCCATTCATTTATTGTAATATCACATGCACGAATGGATCATCTGTGTTGACCTTAAAATAGTGTGCTTCCTTCTTGGCCAGCAACATGGATATACTCAGTATCCCTGTTTTTAGGTGCGTTCGAAATTACATAAATACATAGCAACTATAGTCGTCGTACAGTCCGTCTGTCTGTCTGTCCGTCTGTTCGTCCGTCTGTCTGTCCGCATATAACAGAGCAAAAACTACCCAACCGAATGGTCTGAAATTTTAAATATATTATTGCGCCAACATTTTTTCGAGTCATTTCAAATTTCATGAAAATCGGATGTATAGTTTAATGACAGGGACGGTCAAAATCTTTCCTTTACATTACGGCCAATGGGAAAAATTATTGCAAGTGCATTTTAATGATGTTACAGCCTTCCGAATGGTCTGAAATTTTAAATATATAATTGTTGCAAAATTTTGTAGAGTCATTTCAAATTTTATGAAAATCAGATGCATAATTTAATTACATGGACAGTCAAAATTTTTCCGTTACATTAAGGCTAATGGGAAAAAATTATTTCAAGTGCATTTTAATGATGTTACAGCCTTTCGAACAGAATGAAATTGATATGCACTTATGAAGTGCACTAAAATATACATTGAGTACAATATGCGGTGCAAAAAATATTTATAGAACTAGTTATAGTACGAACGCACCTCATTTGCCACGCTTGACGTAAAATTTCCAACTTGTTTGTGTATGTAGAGAGCACAGCTCGTGAGAAGCATTGATTCCAGTCGAATTGGTCTCCAAGATCTGACCTCAATCCTGGTGATCCAAACATTTTGCATCAGCCACTTGTCGACAGAAAGAACATCAAATTTCCACCTCTCCATATAAAACTGGGTCTAATAAAGCAGTTCGTGAAAGCTTTGTCAACTGAAGGAGACTGTTTCAAGTATCTCATTTTGTCACCATCATTATCTCACCAAACATATCTTTTGAAAAGATAAAGGCATGTGTATTTGATGGTCCATAGATTCGGCAGCTCATTAGAGATGAACATTTCATCAGAAGAACGACAAAACCGCAAAATAATACTTGGTTGGCATTCAAAAACCTTGTCAGACTTTCTTGGAACTAAGCGAGTAGAAAGTTACACCGAAATTGTCCAGCAAATTTTAGAGAGCTTCAAAATGCTTGGTTGCAACATAAGTATCAAACTTCATTTTGCATTGTCATCTTGATGACTTCCCGGAAAAAATTGTGCAGTCAGTGATGAGCAGGATTAGCGATTCCACCAAGATTTGAAGCTCGTGGAAGAACGGTATCAAGGTAGATGGGATGCACATAATGAAGGGTGATTATTCTTGGAGCATCAAGCTAGATTCTCCACAAATTGAATACTCCGGAAAAGCTACAAACGAATATGTTTACCTTAATATGTACATTTTTCGTTTTGTGAAAGGATTTTATAACTTGTATGAACATAGTGTAGCTTATTTTAGTATATACAGTCGTTGCATGAATAATATATTTGGTAATTTTTCTTTATTATGCTTTGTATCCACATTAAGTACGATTATTGGGGGATATTCTTTAACTTAAAAAGTTGGCACGATAGAAAAAAAACTGGAGTCATTTTTGGATTTAGATGCCAAAAACAAGTGGCGGATCTAATTCAACAAAATGTGTGTTCCCCAGTGTACCGATGCTTGATTAATTACCCGACTGCCAAGAAGGGTTATGTGTTTCACGCGTATCTGGGTATGTGCATTTCTTTATACCCTCGAAACATCCCAACCGCTGGATGGATTTTAATGAATGAGTTTTCTATCGGTTCATCTTAACCGTTCGATGGTTATAGGGTAGGTTTTGATTTTATAAATTCAAAATGGCGGCCGTAAAATACAAAATGGCGGTAGACATGAAAAAAACATTTTACGCACCCTATTGAGTGGCATTGAATATTGAGTGGCATATCATTGGATAGGTCTTTCAAAATGAAGACGATGTTTCAATGACTATTTTACAGTCAGAAGCTCCGTTTAAATACTACACAACCTGGAAGTTGTGTAAGTAGGATCTCTAGCTTTACTGCAACTCTAACCATCCTAGACATCTATAGGCCTCATCAAAACAGTGTTTATAGATAGGAATTAACAATTAAACAGAACTTTAACGTCATCAATACAAGTAAATAAAATAAATAGGTATGTATATATAAAAAATAGTTTCGCATTGATGAGAAATAATTAATTAGTTCGCTTTTTACGCAGTCGGGTTTTTTGATTTTTGATTTTATTTTTTTTTATTTTTAGACTCATGTTTGCCACAGGTTTGTAATTTATGAAGTTATACCATATTGTGCTACGGTTGCAGCCTTACCAACATAGTATAAGTGTGAAGGGTGCCAGGGTAGGTATGTCGTTACAGGTGGCTCAGTTGGCAGAGCGTTGGTGCGCTGTACCGAAAGACCCAAGTTAGACCCTGGCCTGAATACTTTTCACTCTGTTGGTTTTACGCCTTCTTAGCCACGTAAATAAAAATTCACGTAATTAAATTTAGAAATTATAAAATTAAACTGCAAAAAAGAAGACTTTTTTGAATTTTCTGTTTAAAACATTATTCAGGTTTCTTGAAATAAATAAAATATTTTAAATTTAAGACATGACTTATAAATGTTCTGCTACATATACAGTGTGACATCAAAAATCCGGCAGAAAAACCATCTTTTCTCTTCCTTCTTCTTTTACACTTTCTCGTTATAGTAGAAGAAAAATAGCAATTGTTTATGAATTAAAAGTTTCAAGATCGGAATTAAAAATGCAAAAAAAATTATATTTGACATTTTTTTTCATTTGTCAGAGGCGATTATTTTCTGAACAAATTTTCATGGAGCTGCACCGTTGCTCAGCAACGACGTGGAGACTAGTACACAAGTTCTTTGGAATCTCTCTTCTGACGCTGTGTTAAATAGAACCGCTGATAACGCCCATAACAGCTCCCAAGACGAGGATGAACAACAGGCAGAAGAAAAAGTGTCACTAGAAAAATGGATAAATTTGACTTGAGAATTACTGTCTGCTTTAAAGAACAAGACTGTATTTCTGAAATAGGGATTTTTCTTTTGTATAAAATACAAGAAAAACTTATTAAAGAACGGCCAAAAAAATCGAAGCAAAGAAGATTTACAACGATGCTTCCGAAATTACACGAGGAGAAAAAATATTTTCTTTATTAGATTTTTTTTCTGTAACACTAAAAATACCAATTAATGTAAGTTTTATATGTAATTTACTCTTGTTCTTACATAATTATCACTTAATAATGAATTAAATTATGGCTAAAGGTGCCATTTAGAATATAGTACTACTTTTGATATTCTTAGTTACAACTTTTGACATTCCTTCAAAAATACAGAATTTTTAAAAATCCGGCGTAGTCTGGGTCCCGATGATGCCGGATTTTTGAAGTTATACTGTATAACATAAAATTTGTTTAATATTCAGAGTGATAACAATGCAAAAAATTTTATTCTAAAATGCAGTGCAACTACCACGTTGGAATATGATGATCTTTTTAAATTCTTAAGTGGCACAGGACCTTTAAATTTTCAAAAAATCAATTTTATGTTCATTCTGATTTTTTTTTTTTAATTTCTCAACAATATCCAAAAAACTTCATTAAAAATCTTCATTATTACTTTCTTCTATCTTTACCAGAAGAAAGTACTGGATTCGTAAAAATTTTCGACTTCCGGTTTTCGACGGATTTACACGTTTTAGAGGTCAGAGATTCCAAAAAACATGTTTTTACAAAATGTCTGTCTGTGAGTCTGTGAGTCTGTCTGTCTGTCTGTGACACAAATATTGTGGGCGCTCTATCTCAAGAACTAATGCACTGAATTTAATAAAAATTTATATTTAAGTAGTCCCTAATATAAATTGGTGCTGATTAGTTTTTGGTGTAAATCGCCCAACAGGTGGCGCTGCTATGCTGCATTTTTGACGATTTCTGCATTAGCTCTATCTCAAGAACTAATGCACGGATTTTCATAAAACTTCAGATTCAGTTAATCCTTGATATGAGTTGGTTCTGGTAACGTTTTGGTGCAAATCGCCACACAGATGGCGCTGCTGTGCTGCATTTTGTAGCATTTACACGATTTTCGCAATAGCTCTATCTCAAGAAATAATGCACGGATTTTCATGAAACTTCAGATTCAATTAATGCTTGATATGAATTGACGTTTTGAACCTTTTGGTGTAAATCGCTCAACAGGTGGCGCTGCTATGCTGCATTTTTTGTGATTTCCGCAATAGCTCTATCTCAAGAACTAATGCTTGGGTTTTCAACAAACTTCAGATTCAGGTATACTGGATATGAATTAGTGCTGATTATGTTTTGGTGTAAATCGCTCAACATGTGGCGCTGCTATGCAGCATTTTTCACGATTTCCACAATGGCTCAATGTCCAAAACTAATGTACGCATTTTCATCAATCTTCAGATTCAGTTAGTCCTTGATATGAATTGACGTTTTGCACCTTTTGGTGTAAATCGCTCAACAGGTGGCGCAGCTGTGCTGCATTTTTTATGATTTCCACAATAGCTCTAGCTCCAGAACTAATGCACGGATTTTCCTCAAACTTCAGATTCCGGTATATCTTAATATGAATTAGTGCTGTATGTGTTTTGATGCAAATTGCTCAACAGATGGCGCTGCTATGCTGCATTTTTCAGAATTTTCCCTACAGCTCTGTCTCAATAACAAATGTACGAATTTTCATCAAACTTCAAATTCAGGTATACTTTGATATGAATTGGTTCTAAATTGATGCAATTTCTTTTACTATTTAAATGATTTAATTGACGTGATTTATATAGAAGAAAGTTTTGTGATGGCCACAAAATACTAGTTTTTTGTTATAATCAGTTGTAGACGGTGAGTATAATTGAAGGCCTCTAGATATTGAAACTTTAAAAAGTGTTTTCTCAGATTAGCAAATTTCGAGTTTGCGGGCACTGCTACACTAAACAATCTAAGCTACAGCTTAAACAAATTAACAACATATTCGTTTCTGTAAAATCTATACAGGCTAGAACCAAAAAATTCGCATAGTTTGGTTATTTATTTTTTTGCATTTAAAAAAGTTGAAATTTTTTTTTGAAATTCTTTAACTTTTTTTTACTTATTGCTAAAATTAAATTCTAAACAAAACTTTTTGCGTATATTTCAGTTTTAAATTAGAAGTAGGTGTGTTATGATTTTATTTTGTTTCCTATGTGCATAATTTAGAGATTTATCCTGCGCGCAGCATTTAATTACGCATTAGTGAGATGAATTTTTAAATTTAAAATTTTAATTTTAATTTTATATATGGGGCATTCTCACAATTTTTGACTTTCGGGAATAAAAATCTGGTGAAATTAAACTTGCTAAAATAACATTTTAATCTGATAGACGAATGCCTTAATGATTCAAAATAAAGAAAAAATGGTCAGCAGCGAAAAATATTTTATTTAAGTGAGGTTTAAGTTAAACTTCCGAGTTTAATTCTCCTTACCATTTTATCACTATAAATTTCTATTTTCTTCTAAATTTTTACTTATAATGAATTTGAATAGTACCCATAGGACATTCAAATAAGAAATAATAACTATGTAGTATTTCTAGTACAAAACTTTGGTATAAAATAAGACCAAAATTTTTGGTATAATTTTGGTCTTAAAGGGGTGTTAAAGAAAGGACGGAAGGGAAAAAAAGGGGATGGTATAGGAAAAAAGGGATGGTAATGGAAAAAAAAGGGATGGTAAGGATGGTATGGTAAGGCAAATTACCACTATTTTGGGGCAAATCATGTTAAAACTAAGTGATAGCCGCAATGTTCATTGATTTTTGAAATAGTTATTTACATTGAATTAAATTATTATTTTTTTTTTAATTTACCTCGAAAAGTGCGGGAATAAACCTTGGGGACTGTAAGTCTACCAATAAAGGCACTATCTTGAAATTGATATTTAAATGATGATTTAAATTCTTCAGTAAATTTCCTGTCAAAGAATTTTAGACATTCTTTCACTAGCATACTTCTGCATGAGAAAAAACTTGAAAAAAATTCTGTGGCTGCGTCTGAAGTGATTTTCTGAATAAGTTTAGCAAGAGGGACGGTAAGGATGAAAAACCCAGGGACAGAGTTAAAAAAATAATATCAACCGTAAAAATGTGTGCAGGTTAATTTTTTGCCACATATTTATATAAAACAAGTATCCCAGTTTCGGAACAAAATTACATCGAATTACTTTTATTGAAACAATTTTATACAGGCAGCTCCAAACTTAAAAATCAGCATCAGGGATACGGAACGGTATAGGAGTTTTCCTGGTATTTGGGCCCCCAACATCGTCCAAAACTTATTTATCTCGTTAATATTGTTATGTAGTCATACAATGGGTTGTTCCCCAGTATATGAAATAAAAAAAAACACAGAAAATGCACTAAAATAAAAATTATTATTAAGGGACATAAAAGTCAAAAGTTTGTGAGAATACCCCATATACACATACAGCCTTTTTTTTTCTGGAAAATGTAGTTAAGGATATATACTTTAGGAAATAAAGATCTTAATTGCATTTTGTTTGTGTTTTGGTACTTTAAAGAAAGCTATGTTTTTCATTGTTTCGATAAAGTGAAAGGTCCTGTGCCCCCTTAAACAAGAAAGAAAAATCATGCGTTAAGCATAGATGAAACTCTTTCCAACACTTCCTGAAATCTTTATAAAACTTCGTTCTTTAAGGAAATAAGGTAGATAAGATAACTAAGTAAACATTTTGGAAAACGCATAAAACTTTTGAAAACTGACTTCAGCAGTTACCGTTCATAGAAAAATATGTATTCAATTCTTTTGAACAGCCCTGTATTTGATATGTAGGTTGTCATATATAGCATATAATGGGAAATTTTAGTTTAGCAAGAAAACTCATAACAGGTTGAAATTTCTCTTTCAGCAATTTATACTAACAGATGGAAACATACTTGAATACTTTTGTACAGCCCTGCAGTTTACCTAGTACCTTTATTACACGCCACTATTTAGCTAAAATTTAATTCCATCTAAAAAACTATTAGAAATATTGAAATCACATTTCCAGAAATTGCCATCCATAGACGGCCATGTATACAATTGTTTGCGTGGCTCTATATATCATGTTATCTATATTCTAAAAACATTTCTTAGTAAACTAAATGCAGTTCAGCGTAAAAATGCATAACTCGTTTAAAAACCACCCTTAAGCAGTTTACGGACATTTTCCGTAACCCTAATGTTTAATTAACTCTTTTGTGTAGCCCTGTATATGAACTATACCATTTATACTACACAGAATGCATAAATATAGTGAAACTTAAAAGCGCATATCATAATTAAAATTTCATTTCCTGCCATCATCGCTTATATGCAGTACTTCGGTTACAATATAGTAACTAAAATCTTTTGTATAGTTTAACATAATTAAAATGCGCAGCAAACAACCCCCCCCCCCCCTACACACAAACCTATTTCATTATGTAACAGAGTTCTTTTGTGTGGCCTTGTAAATGAATAATAACTATTTTTTACACCACATATTCTACAAAATGCATATTTTAGTGCACTTCATAAATGCATATCAATTTTATTATGTTTGAAAGAGAGTAACACTATAAGCTAGTCGGATGTACCAATCCCAAAACTTACTTCTATCTCATACATGTTAATACTTTAAAATTCGCTATCACACTGCCAAAAAATAGCAATTTATGCCCCTCGTGAGGATTCTAAAGATACGAAATTCCGTGCATTAGTTCTTGAGATATGACTATCGCTGATCATCTAAATCCGGCGAAATGCAGCCTAGCAGTGCCAGCTATTGGGTTATTTATACCAAATCCTAATCCGTAACAACTTATGCCAACGTCTGACTGAATCTGAAGTTTGTTTAAAATCCGTGCATTACTTTTTGAGATAGAGCTATTGCAAAAATCGTAAAAATTCCAGCATAGCAGTGCTACCTATTTGGCGATTAACACCAAACCTAATTAGCAACGACTTGTTTCAACGTCGTACTAAATCTGAAGTTAGATGAAAATTCGTGCATTATTGCTTTAGATAGAGCTATTGCGGGAATCGTGAAAAAGGCAGCACAGCATTGCCACCTGTAGGGCGATTTACACCAAAATGTAATCAGCACCAATTCATATCAGATACTAACTGAATCTGAAGTTTCATGAAAATCCGTGCATTAGTTCTTGAGATAGAGCTATTGCGAAAATCGTGAAAAATATAGAATAGCAGCGCCACCTCTTGAGGGATTTACACCAAAAACTAATCAGCATCAAGTTAAGGTGTGATTGAATATGCATTTTTATTAAATTCCGTGCATTAGTTCTTGAAATAGAGCGCCTACAAAATTTGTACCACATACAAACAGACAGACAGACATACATTTTGTAAAAACAAGTTTTTTGGAATCTCTGACCCCTAAAACGTGTAAATCCGACAAAAACCGGAATTCGAAAATTTTCACGAATCCAATACTTTCTTCTTGTAAAGATAGAAGAAAGTAAAAATCATTTGAAACGATTTTTCCCCATTGGCCGTAATGTAACGGAATAATATTGACTGTCGCTGTAAATGAATAAACATGCTACAAACTTCATTTGAAATAGGTATCGTGCTATGGCAAACGCCAATAACAACCTAAAATTTCAGGGCAATCGCGGTATGTTTCGGGAGTTTGAGCGTGGACAGACGGACAGACAAACCGAAGTCATAAGCAATTTTCAACGTTGTTGGAAAGTGTTAAAAATTAAAGTTAAGATGACCGTTCCATATAAAAAAAACTATAGCATAGCAACGCCACCTTTTGAGCGATTTACACTAAAACATAAACAGCACTAATTTATATCAAGGTATACCTGAATCTAGAGTTTGATGAAAATCCGTGCATTAGTTCTTGAGATAGAGCTATTGCGAAAATCGCGTAAATCCTTCAAAATGCAGCATAGCAGCGCCACCTTTTGGGCGATTTACACCAAAACGTTACCTGCACCAATTCATATCAAGGAATAACTGAATCTGAAGTTTGATGAAAATCTGTGCATTTGTTCTTGAGATAGAGCTATTGCAGAATCGCAAAAAAATGCAGCATAGCAGCGCCACCTGTCGTGCGATTAACACCAAAAACTAATCGGCACTAATTTATATTAGGGACTACTAGAATATAATTTTTTATTAAATTCCGTGCACTCGTTCTTGAGATAGAGAGCCCACAAAATTTGTGTCACATACAGACAGACAGACTCACAGACAGACATGTTGTAAAAACATGTTTTTCGGAATCTCTGCCCCCTAAAACGTATAAATCCGTCGAAAACCGGAAGGAGAAAATTTTCATGAATCCAATACTTTCTTCTTGTAAGGATAGATGAAGGTAAAAAAATCACACTCGTCAATCAATATTTTGTTTTATCTCATTTCTCCTTTTCAGGCACCTTGTTACTCATCTTCCTTCCTTCCCATCCATTAGAATGGGTTTCCCTAAACACTTACTAAACACTCCCTAAACACCCCAAACGACCCTAAACACTTCTTTATACATAGAATTTTATCTCAGCTTCATGCTTTAAGTATGTAGCTTTGTGGATGCACGTGGCCCACTTGAAAAAGACCACATTCACTTTCGGATGAAATGGCGACCAATTAATTTATTTACTTTCTTCTATATTTAGAAGAAGAAAATATTGGATTTGTGAAAAAATTTTGACGGATTTATACGTTTTATAAAGTGCTAAACACGAGTTGATTGTTCTCAGAAAATGTCTGACTGTATGTTACAATAATGTTAAGGGCGCTGTATCTGAAGAACTAAAGGAAGAAATTTAGTAGGTAGAAATTTAGTTGGTTTAGAAGTAGGTGGATTTAAAGATAAATGTCTGCCGGAAGTTAAATGTTGTCCTAAAACTATCCTCCATGTTTTCATACCTTTGTTTGTAGGACAAACACAATGATAAACCTACTAATCAACCGCTGGTGGTATTAATTTTTGGCTTATGCACCACTGAACTACGACAGACATGGATCATTAGATTCCCCTAGTTCTACTCTTCCATAAAATAAAGGTTTTTTCTTGTGCTTGATAACATAGGTTTTTGTGCTGTCGGCTCTTGGACTAAAACTGTTTTATCGAACGATTTACCATTTAGTATCCTAAAATTATATTTACGCAGAATCCAAATGTAATGTCAACAGTCTGCGTTTGTATTGAAAATTTCGAAGTTTGATAAAATTTCTAAGCAAAACTGAAATACAACATTAATTAATTGATTGGTATAATTCCCATTTTCAAATGATGATTTGCTACAGAGTTAGTAAGGGGAGTATTTTTTTTCTCGACTGCAGATTTTTTTTTTTTAACTGCTATGATAAATAAAAGTTTATTAATTATTTTATTCATATTTTCTGAACGAATAGCTGAAAAAGTTCATTATTTGTTATATATTTTTCATATTTTGTTTAAGTATTGAACATAATTTTAAAATGATATTTAAAGATAATAATTAACATGGTCCAATCGCATTTGAAAGTTTTTAAAGTCAGAAACTATCAATTGGCAAATTACGCCATAAATGACCCTGAAGAAGTGTCTGAAACGTAAAAAATACCCTCTAAACCTATACTGTTGACAACTGAGAATATTTCTCTAAACACTTCGAAACGATTGACGTCAAAAACTTTTATACATTATTTTAACCCATTTGCAATGTTTGCGTGTATTTGAATAATTTAATTTTATTCAGAAATTCCTAATTCAAAGCAGAAATTCTGAATAGTAGTTTTTGCTTTGATTAATGACAAACGTTTCACGATAACATAATTTATAAACTAGCAAAAGCCGTGCTTTTATTGGATTCGCGAAGCATTATTTAATAATATAAATATTTGAAAGTAACAATATTTTTTTTTATTATTTTTGCATTTTCATTTATCAAGAACGTTATTTTATGTTTTGGCGCATTTTAATTTTAGAAATGTAAATTCAGCCAAATAACTAAGAATTTCCTCGGCATTTTTTATTTATGATATAAAACTGGTATAAATAAAAATATTTTCGAAGCTAAATTTTACAAAATATTTTTAAAATTTTAACTAAAAGCTCTTTTAAAGATGTTTTTACCTTTTACAATAGCCTCTGGTGGTTTCTCAAATGGTTTGAAATAGGTATGTTTCCAATCTTTGTAATTCACATTAAATAATCTTTGATAGCAATCTTAGAATAATATATTCGAAGAGAGCTTGAAGAAAGTTACTTCTTCAAAATCCTATTTTCTGGAAAAACATTTGAAATCTGCCCTGGTTGATACTAAGAATTATTAACTGTAAAACTTTTCAATCTAATTTCTTCTTTTTTCTGCATGTTAGCATACGAGAATGTTTGATATTGTAGAATCTCTCATAAGGAAATTTTCTATTGAATGCTAACCTTGAAGGGTTTTCACTATCGACAACGCTACGTACGTTAAGCCAACTGATATCTCTTTATCCCCAATATCTACGACTGCTTTATCGAATGTTAAACCTTGGGATTTATGAATTGTAACTGCAAAAGCTAACTGCAGAGGAAATTGATTTCTTGAGCAATTTATATTTCCATTTTTCCAGAATTTAGTTATTGGTGGAATCGGAACACAGCCATTCTCATAAGTTGAATGACTGTAGTTTTCAAATTTAACCATGATTATTCGCGGCATCTGGTCTGGTGGCCCGTGATTTTCTTCATAAATAATATCTGCAACATAGCCTAAAGCCCAGTTTGCTAATCCTTTTTCGGCCCACAAATTAGAACGTAACATTACTTTAGACCCAATTGATAAAGTAAGAAATGGCTCAAGTCCGTTTGTCATTTCAGAATCGGCCAACTTTGCTTTAGTACAATTATGAAGATCTAGAATCAAGGCAACAGGCTGACGCATGTTCTTTTAATTTTTCATTATTATATTCTTTTACGTCTTTATTCGTTGAAAACAGCCTAATTGCATCTTTAAATAAATGCTGTTCGATTTTTGAAAGAGACTGTAAGCTTCTATTCATTAATATTTCATAGTCTTCAGTAGTGCATTCTCCATTGCTAATTCGATCAAGTATGCTACAAAATATTTGACAAGTTTCATCTTGCAGGAAGGATGATGATAAAAAAAATATTTTTGAATTGTCGAAGAAAATAACAATTGTCCTTCCAAAAGAAACTCACTTCCTTGATTTTTGTCACTGTAAAGAGGCCTGTCGTTTAGTGGAGGTAGTTGTTTGATATCTCCAAATAGATATAAGAACATTCCATCAAAAGGTTCATCTTGTTTCGATGGCACAGCATTACGTAATCGTAAATCTATTTTTCGCAAAAGACTGCATCCATTCATTCTCATTTCATCTATAATTATGAATTTACAATTTCGAAACTCCTCCTGAAGTTGACCAATCGAATATGGACTAAGATCTCTTAGCTTTTGATTTAGTCCCAATAAAAGCTTTGAATGAATCAATGACCTATTTATATTGACTGCAGCAACACCAGTTGGTGCAAGCAATTGAAAAGAAGATGGACCAAATGTTTCATTTAATCGAGCAGTGAAGTAATGTATTAAAGTACTTTTTCCAGAACCTGCTTTTCCTTGGACAACAATTCTTTTTATTGGCATTTCTCGCTTATGACCTTGCAAGAAATTGAGCTGTTCTTCAAAAATATTTATTATTTTTTTTTCTGTTCATGGGAAAAGACGAAATTTCGCAAACTAGAAGGAACAGTGACGCAACCCCTTTTTTCGCTCTCTCTCACTTTTTCATTGTCAAGAAAATTCTGTAATTTATTAAGCAAATCTTGACTTTGAATGGTATGCCAGTTATGCGTTATATCGATGTCCCTTCTGCCCAAATCTAATTCATCCTGTGCATTATTTTGTCTTGAAGCGACATTCATCCAGTAAAATGGTTGATCTATTTCAGTAGATTCAATTTCTTCAAATTCTTCCACATCTTCTAAATTTTGCAACAGATATTCCAAATCCAACCTCTGAATTTCATTATTATCAAAATGCTGTTCATATATAACTTTCCATGAAGTATTATTTGTATTCATAATTTGAAAATCACGCCAAGGAATAAGCAACATAACTTGTTGCTTATAGAAATCTTCATTATTTATATTATCGGGATCATATTTCAATTTCGGTATAATTCTGGGGATAAATGGTTTTTTTCTGTTACTGGAATTTTCACCGCGTTTATAAACGTTTGTGAAATAATTCTGAAAGGACATATTTTCAAATCTCACTGGGCGTTGCTCGAACTTTTCTAAAATATTTGAAACGAATATGCTTCCATCCTCCTTATTCATATCTAATTGCTCCCATGCGTTTCTTGCTAAATTAATGGTTGTCAAACTGACGAGACGACTTATAGAAAGGCCATTCCATTAACACCCAAAATATTTCCTGGGCAGAATAATCACGTTCAGCACACATTTTTATTAAAATCTTTTGAATTATCTGCTGAACATTGATATTATCGCGTGATTCTTGAACTGTTTGATGAAATCTTTCATCCCTTCTGATCTGGGTTCACCTTTGCTAGCATATTTAGCAATATATTTTAGAACTGCGTGAATGGAAATGACTGCTTGGGAATCCATGTTTGCTCGCCAAATTTTTAAAATTTATGGGCTATGACTGTTTAAATAAGGACTATTTTTTTCAAATGTATTCGAGTTCATTAGTAAAGAACGGAATTTTACTTTCGTCAGAACATTCTTTGGGAAATTTGAAACGGCATGTGACTTCAGAAGAATCTTTTTTCTTTCTCTTACAGTAAGCTTTAGAACATTTATGCATTTGTACTGCACGCATTAAGTGATTGTAGTCAGCAGCTTCATCAGGCACATCCGTAACATGAAATTTAGATGGATGTATATCATAAACTTGATTAGGATCTGGTTGCCAAGTCGATAGGAATACGTCAAAGTATTTTACAATTTTACGTATCTTTTCATCATCATTTGAACTAAGATTGTTTACATCAGGAGCATCTTGAAACCAGAAAAGACCATGCATGTGAGGACTACCTCTATGTTGAAACTCAATACGAAACCAAAAATCCTTGACTTTGAAATATTTCTTGAAAAAATGTTCCATAATAACCACGATTAAAGGATTACAATTCAACAATTTTGATTTTCTGATGAATTCAGAATTTTGGTTACAATTAGTGTAAATATAGTCTGCATCAATAATGCGATAAATTTCAGGCCAGTATAAATCAGCTGCACTAAGTGTAATGAAAACAGTAGGAAAATCTACTTGTACAATGTAGGATGTTCTGCAACCGTTCCTGGAGTTTTTCAACTGTTTAAACATCATGTAGGCGAGAATTTTTTTAAATACAAATAATTCCATTTTGTAATGCTGTCCAACGCATTATGCTATTGAAAGCAAAAAATCTAAATCTTGGATGTCGTGCAAATCTTCCATCGTCATATATCATGAGAAATTTAAATTTAAAGTATTATTTTGGTGTAATTTTATGAACTCTAGCATCTCTAAGATCACCTCTTCCTGTTGGAAATAACGTAGAAAAAGCTCTACAAATATATCCATCACATGAATATTCATTTATAGGCTTAGTATCTATCTGAGGTCAACGAATGTCACTGCATTTATCCTTTCATTCTTTAATACGTAACATACTATTTATTGCCTCTCGATTACATCTGAAAGTCACATTTGGGGCTCCGGATTCATATATATTATTTGTCCATGGACATAGATCATCTGCAGAATTCAAAGTTTTTTCATCAGATGGTAAATAAATCTGCTGTTGCGAATAATACTCTTAACTGACGCTGAAAAATATTTTCATTTTCGGGCAAACTTTGCAAATTATTTTCATCATGCTGGGGAGATCCAGGTCCATTTACCGGAACCAACTTAACTACCCAAACATACCATGAAGGATGGGGGAAAATAATAATTGGGTAATGGGGGTAATTACCCAAGAGAGTAAGAGAGGTTAACTACTCCTCAATTACTGAACCTGAAATACCTGAATTATTATAGTGGGTATTTAAACATTACAATTTATAGATAAACATTTGTGATCGTAATTATATAATACTGGTCCTGGCTATTCCTGATAATTAAACTAACCTTAATTATCTTAAATTGAGGCGGGAGGAAACACATCTCCAAAACGCCCCAAGCTGCGTTGTGTAATTTTAGTGAAGGAATAGCGTATAGACCGCGCAGTTGAATCTAAATAAAACCTATCTAAACTACGCATAAATAGCCTCATAAAGCAGACTGTCATCTGAAATAAAATTTACATTAAAGTAAAACAATGGACTCATGTTGTATTAAAACATAGCCAAAAGTTAACAATAAACAAAAGGTTTATTTACAGTAATGTACATATTTACAAAATAATAAAAGAAACAAACTAGAATTGTGTCATAAGACACCAGCGTTCCAAAGAACGAAAATGAATTAGTAATTACATTAAATTTACTTTTTAAATTAACATTACAAGTAATACTTAATCGCTTGAGTACCATAAATTGTACCTCCCTAATATAACATAAATTATTCACACAATGGGAAAACAAAAATATTAAAAAGGACAAACCTTCTGTAGAGAGGGATCACTTGTGGTTAAGGTCACACTTGAATCCATGACACATTGAATGACTTTTTTTTCACACTCACGGTAATGTTCACTAATTTAAACACTTGACGCCGAAGAAATGTCCGAGGACAGATTATCCATAGGGCCATCCCTTAACGGGAAAACACGACCCAAATAAATCGACATCGTCATTCAGGAACTCACACTGAACTCTATTTTTAAGACTGCATAGTTTTGGAGTATCCATCGATCTCGTAAGTCGTCCTGGTTTAAAGACTTGAACCGACATCTGTGTTTTTAGTCTTCATGGTACAGAAATTTTAATCAATCTGCTTTTTAGTCTTCATGGTATAGATATTTTTTGATATAATTGTAACTTCATCCTTTTAGTTACGACATCACCTCGTGATGACAATGTGGAGGAAGATCCTTCGCCCCCTCCGTCGAATGATCGGTCAGCCTTGCTGACCCCCATTTCTTCCTTCAACCTACAAACCTCTGATTCGGTCTTGCACTTTTTCCGGGGTATACCATCTCCGCCCCTTGAGCGTCAGCGATCTTGGTTTCTGGCCCCCGAGTCTTCACCTGCGTGGCCTGTTTTATTAGGTATCATAAATAAAGTAGTATCCCGTCATAAATACTACTTGGCATTTTATGTCAAGCTATTGTCAGGCTTGCAGACTTCGTGACTCGCTGAAAAGATCCCCTCTACAGATAGGACTCTTTGTGTGGCCCTACTCTTATTAAGACCTTATAGCATAAATACATATATGAGTATACTTATATTAAATAATAATAATAATGATAAAAATACCTATATGTAAGACACACTCTAAATATATATATGCATTTCATAAAATAATAATAATAATCAAAATATGTAAATAATAGTATTTTTTATGACAATAAAATAAAATAATAACCTGCTGAAGTGGTATCAAGGGTATTTATGTAAGTTACATGATACACTTCCAGCACTTCAATAGTAATATAACGATACCAAGGATTACTTTCCTTTAGATAATCTAAAGCAGACTTAATGTTTTCACGATTTACTACAAAATCTTTGAATTCTTTACCATCTTGTCTTCTAATAAAGATGTACTGTGATATAGTATCTATGGAATGAGGTAATAAAGTACAAAATTCTGTAATATCTTGAGGAAAATTATTAACTTGCCCACTGTATCCAAGCTGACCACCTTTTATGCAATAAACAGTAATAACTGGATGAACTTGGGCAATTAATTGCTCCTCAACGAAAGTTAAGTTCTTCAATGTTTCCGGTTGTGGACCTGGATCCATATTATTAGCTACAGAAAAAACATTTAGTTCATTATTTATTATACATTAATGGCAAGTCTTAAAAGATCCGTCAAATTAAATATGAATGTCAAACCAACGTCGATGACAAATTTTACAAAAATATAATTTAATTTTTTTTTTTGTGTGCATCTTCGAAATTTAAAGCATATTTCAGAGCACATGCATTATCTGTCGGAAGAGATTCGTCATGTCATCGTTTTTTGCGCTGGTATCTAGTCTCTTGCTTTAAAGCTAAATCATGTTCGCATTTTTTTCGACCAGTAAGTATACGTTTTCTCGGCATTCTTTATAATAGAACTAATGCATTCCATAAATTGTTTTTAAACGGCCAACATATTAAAAAGGATACTAATAGTAATTACTTCTTAATAGTAAATATGTTTCATTTGGTTAAATTTTCAACCTTAGAATTCGAATAACACTTTATATAACGAATTTAACATTTAATTTCATTTGTTTACAATTTTTTTTTTTTGTTGCCACTTTACAATAAAAAATCATAACATAATTC
The DNA here is from genome assembly GCA_963932465.1 of Maratus speciosus. NCBI lineage: Eukaryota > Metazoa > Arthropoda > Arachnida > Araneae > Salticidae > Maratus > Maratus speciosus. The sequence continues at coordinate 608,792,067 of OZ010791.1, read as the reverse complement.
TTTTAAAATGCGTAAGTTTCGTCTGCGTAAATTATTTCACATAATAAGAATAAGTTGTGCATTTGAATTCTTAACACTAAAAAATGCTTAATTTAATTAAATAATTGAATTTTCACAAATTTTAATTCATTAAAAATATGCTATAATTTTCCTAAAAAAAGTATTTTAAAAAGGTCACAAAAGAAATCGTGAAACTATTATATGATTAAAAGGAATGAGAGCCAAAATATGCGCCATCTCCAACCAATCTTAATAAAGTATTCTATTAAAATGTATATTTTCCTCTCAAATAACATACATTTTTAATATAAGAAAGTTTAATGCATGTAAAGTTTTAAGCTGTAGCCGGTGTCACGATAACTCTTTTACCTTACATATTACGTATGCCACGCGGCAATATTAAAAAGCTGTAGCCGGTATTACGATAATTCTTTTGCCTCACATGCAAATAATTAGAGATATACATATTATGTATGCACGCTGCAATATTAAAAAGCTCTAGCAGGTATTACGACAATTCTTTTACCTCACATGAAAATAATTAGAGATTATTTAATTCCGCTTAATTATTAAATTTTTTTATAGATAAACATAAACATTTTATCAAAAACTCCAACATAACTTTTTATTCTATTTATTCCTTATTCCAAAGATACAGCTTTATCGTCTGCTGCCATAGTAACATGATAAATTAAATTTTATTAAAAAAATCAGCAGTAGTAGAAAAATATTTTACTAAATCGAATAGTTATTTTTAATTTTGGTTTTAGAATTCAATTATTGAACTCCTATGCATAGAACTGGCTAAACAGCTAGTTAAATTTAAAAAACAGTTTTTGAGATATTTTGGCTGAATAACGAAAACTTACATTATTTATTTAATTAATCATGATTCTATCTATAAGTACTGACTCCATGATTTATTAATTTTTCTTCTGAAAATATACGTGTTTCTTTTCTTTTCTTTCTTTTTTTTTTTTTTTTTTCAAAAATGCATCCGTAACGGAAAAACATGTAAAATAAATGAATTAAAATAATATTTTTTTTAAGGTTATTCTGTAAAAAAAATAACATTGTGCAAATCTACAGGTCATAATGTATTTTTAAGTTTAATTTCAAGTCAAAATACTGAATAGTTTTTTTGTAAAGTGTACGACAAAATGTAATTTGAGTAGACTAGTAGAGGATTCGCTTCGCTCATCCTAATAAAAATTGAAAATTCCAGCATGATTCAGAATTTTTTTAATAATAAAAAGGCTAATTTGGCGACACCAAAATAAGTTATTGGAATTTTTAGAGGACAAAAATAATATAACTAACATTTGATAAATTTTACGGTTTTAAAGATTTAGTTTCCCTAAGATTAAATAAAAAAAAGACATAATTTTATTACATGTTTTAAGTGAGCTTAATTTAACAAAACGTTGTTTGAAGCAAGTATTTATTTTAGAAATTTTTTTATTTAATTTTTTTTATATATTTCATGTTGTAGAAAATTCTAACTTCAAATTAAAAGAAGGGAGAAAAATATGTTTTTTGAGTAGACAAAAAATACTTTTAAGTGTGAAAACCGTTTATTAATCACTTTTGTCAGCTTGAGAGAAACCTGAAAGAAAAAAATCTTATAGAATTATTTACTTGTCTAAAACATTGTGGGTTTTATTTTTATAAAAATTGGGTATGTTTCCTACTTTATTGAAGAATGTAACCATTTTCTTTCTGTTTTGTTAAAAAGGCAATTTTTAAGAACAAGATAATTTCTTTTTTAACCTTCTCGCTCCCTTCAATATCACGGACTGAGGTGTCGTTCGTTATTTCTCGTGCGCGTCATATTTCCGGGCTGGAGATTTATTGCTGGAAAAAACTTCTGAAACCAGAAAAATTCAACTGGCATTTCCGTGTGAAGTCTTTGAATACTACTGCTTGGGTTTGGTTTTTGGCGCTGTTCGAGATGTTGGACTTTGTATTGCATGTTTCGAAATATATCACACTGAAAAAAATTATTAATATTCAAAATTTAATGTATATTATATTATTTCAAATATTATTTGTAAAATTTTGTTTCATGATGATAAATAAAGATCTAAGATATGAAAAATAAAGGTGTTATTCGTATTAATTTGTATGGTGTAAAACAAACATTAAAACACAGAATTCTCGCATAATGGCTCTTCCACAAATGTGATTTTGTTCTATAACATCTTTTTTTTTTCGTCTTAGAAAAAAACTAATTGCATATTTTATATAGAAACCTTATAATTATTCAATTTTTGTAATAAAAAATAGGTACTTTTTTGATGGTTTTTCCAAATATTAAGAGACCGTTAAGGGATTAAAAACTTTGGTGTTAAACTTGTTTATGAATGTAATTTATATCTGAAATTCTGAATAATAATGTTTGTTTTGTTTAATAACAAATATTTCACGATAACATAATTTATAAAAAATAAAAAAAATCGGAAATTCCAGCATGATTCAGAAATTTTTTAATAATAAAGAAGGGATAAAATTTTCAAAGGATAAAAGTAATATAACAAACATTTGATAAATTTTATTGTTTTAAAGATTTAGTTTTCCAAAGATTAAATAAAAAAAGATTTTAAGTGATCTTTTAAGTGAGCTTAATTAACAGAACATTGCTTGAAGCAAGTATTTATTTTACAAACTGTTTTATTTACATTTTTTTATTTCTGTCGTAGTGAAGAAAATACCAAAACTTCAAGTTAAAAGAAAGGAGAAAAATATGTTTTTTATATATTTAACCATTTATTAATCACTTGTGTCAGCTTGAAAGCTGTCTGAAAGAATAAAGTCTTATAGAATTATTTACTTGCCTAAAAGTGTGTGGAAATTTTTTTTCATAAAAATAGAGTATTTTTCCTTCTTTATTAAATAATGTAACAATTTTCTTTCTGTATTGTTAAAAAGCAATTTTCAAGTACAAGATAATTTCTTTTTTAAAGACTTTAGTGTTAAACTTGTTTATGAATGTAATTTATATCTGAAATTCTGAATAGTAATGTTTGTTTTGTTTAACGACAAACGTTGCTGATTACATAAAGTAAAAAATTCTTTTTTCCGAAATTTCCGATTTGGATTCGAAATTTCTGAAGAAAAAAGGAAATTTCTGTATTCGACTCATACATTCGGAGAAGATACATATGGGTTAAAATTGAAAATAGAAATTAAAAAATGCTATATGGGATTAATATTCAAACATTGATACAAAGTATAGGAGATATTTTTATTTTAATGTTAAATATTGGAACCTTTTAAGTAACTTTCATTACAAAAAGTGAAAAGCTACCAATTGAAGCCATCCGGAGGAAAGCCCTTTGGAAAATTTTCACCAATCATGATCCCCCGACCTCAAAATGACCTTCGGTTCATAAGTGACTTATATATGTCTGATTTTTGTCATGCGATAACTCTCATATTTATTAACCGATTTGGATGATATTAATTGTACATTGTACATACCAATGTTTCGACCGAGTTCGTTGGCCAGGTTCATCCGCCATCTTGTTTCAAAATGGCGGCCATTTGCACCGTTCACTGCGGCGCAATGCTTAAATATTATTAATATCCGTTAGCTTCAGATTCTCGCCAAGTTTGGCGACGCTTGGTAAAACATTGCCAAATTTAGAGATCAAAATAAGTAACCATAAATTATGCAAACTTGGATATAGATTGCTAATTCGTCGCAATTTTCATTCAAATTCAGTATTGACGAATATCCTCTTACCGGTTTCGCCGCATTTTAGCTTCTTAAAATTTGAGTAAAATTAGTTTTGAGTAAAACTTGCATAATTTTAAAACCAAGAAATATCAAAGCTACCTCTTCCTCCCGGCACTGGCCGAAAGGACTTTTTAAAATATGTCCATGCAACAAATTACTGTTTTTGCATACGAAATTCTAATTCAAGGCTGATTTGAGATTATATTTTCTTTTTATTGCATGCAGGGTGTTCTAAAATTCGACCGACAATGTAAGAGGAGTGATAGACGGCATCAAGAGCATGAAAAATTACTATAAAACATGGGGTAGCAAACCACTTATTTAATCAAAAATACTGGATGCTTCATCGTAACTCAATTAGGGTGACAGTAATAATTTCGAGAAAAATGAAAACATTGCAATGAAAATGCAACGATATGTACCTTGTTTTGTGTGAAATGTTTATAACATCACGAAAAGTTCTGGAAAAACAGGGGGCTCACTATAGGTGCAGTTTCCCAAAAATTTTAAGGAGCTAGTGGCTCCTAAAACCCAAAAATCCAGTCGCAACTTTGGCTCCTAACCGAAATCTGGTGGCCACATTGTGAAACAAACTCATAAAACAATAGTGTTTATATGGGAAACACTGAACAAAAAAACTCAGGAATTCAAATTGAAAAATAATTTAATTAATAAATACACATGTACAACAAAAGACAGGCTAATTACAACTAATGCGTATATTTAATTTAATCCTAAAATTCTTGAAACTTTGATATTAAAAAAGTATCATATAAATCTTGAAAAATCAAAAGATGAAGTTGGACAGGATACAAGCTGTCATGATAATGGGAAATATTAGAAAAACTTTATTTCTTATTTTGATTTTGTCATATAAAAGTATACATATAAAAAAATTAGGAATGTGTAAGCTTATTTTGCACTATAAAAATATCGCACTTGCAGAAAACATTTACAGAATAAGAATATACCTCGCTTAAGTATTTTTTCGTGTGAGTTTCTTTTTCTTTTATACTTTTTTATTCACTGTCCGGAATCCTCTATCCTCGCGACTCCATGATCCAGAGACCTAAAATAATCTCCATCGCATCGGGAACTTTAGATTGTCTCGTAAGCAGATCTGCTGTAAAGGAGTTTTTATTTCAACTCTGGATTTCGGAGGAAACCTTCGAAGAAATGCTTGCTTTCGTTGGTGTCCAAAGGAGAAGCTTTACCATTAGCATGCTCATGTGCCGAGCTTCGCAGCTGCTAAGCTTTGTAGTAGAGCGGACATGCACAGAATTATATTCGAACATAATGTTCGGCAAGAAAGCAGTACATCACAGGAGCAGAGTTCCCGACGATAACCGAGATCGCAAAAATTCCCTGACTTTTTATCAAGGTCATACTTTATCTCTGCCAGTGAAAAGAGCAGGTGCTTTTCTATTTGCAAAAGAAAAAATACATAAAAATTCCGCGACGGAGATAGGGAACATTGGAAATTGATCTCTGGGTTCTAAGACACTGAATGTTAGTCGCCACAGCAAAAACTTTAGTCGCCACGTGACGACTGGTGACCGTGAATCTGCACCTGTAGTGCTCAAGCAATCGATGATACCGTAAGAACTGGTAATTACAGTTCAAAATGTGGAGTGTCAAGTGCATACAACTTACATACAACTTTTGTAAAGTGTTAATGACATTACATTGTAATATTTTACATCATAATCACGGGAATTCATTCAAAGTATGCTTAAAAAGTAAACAAATGCAATCTATTTATCAACGTAATCTTCCAATTTAAAATATTTTGAAAATAAAACCATTAATCAAATCATATCGTTAAAGTATCATTAGCGTATGTTGTCTTTTGTGCTCAAATCCTCGACATAAAGGAAAAATTACGTCTCTTCAGATAGACAGTCTTGAGTTTTTTTTCCCTTTGATTAATGTAGCGAATTGAAAATAAACCCAGATTATATTTCTTTCATAATGCATAATCAATAACTTGTTTTCATTTTCTATGAAATATTATTCAAATAAATTTTAATATACTATTGAAAATTTTCCGTTTGCCTTTATCTAAAAACATATTGTTGATTTTTTCTTAATTCTATATAATTTGGAGATATTTATTAGGTATATTTATTAACAACCTATTGCATGTTTAAAAACTTTTAAATAGTAAATATGGATTTGAGACGGTGAAAATGATTTCGTAAATTAATTAATATTTAACTATTAATTGATAAAAGCGTATTTATTTTTTAATATTACACTCTTCATTTCTTATTCATAATTTATTTTCTATTTTTAAGTTTTTGAAATATTTCCTTGTTGCAGTTTTACAGCGCTTTGGCTTATTTAGGTGAGCATTTATGGGCGCATAATTAAATTCATTGTTTTGAAATTCCCATACAATTATACGAGTTACAGAGAATATTTGATAATTTATCACCTGTGGCGGTCTAATTGGAAAATGCCTTAAAAATAAATAAAAAAGAAAAGTGCCCAGTTAAACTGATGGCATTGAGCTCACAATCTATTCACACTAATTGTATATTATACTCTCACTTCAAAGAATAATGCCTTTCGAAAAAGAAATTAAAGGGGATTAGCCCCGCCCCCCTGTTTCACATCTTTATTTTTAACCAATAAACCTCCGCATGTCAATAGGAACCGCCTTATAAGAATAAACCGGTATTCTAAAATGAAGCAAATCGGATCGAAAAACCCATTTATCTAAATTAAGCGGGAATTTGTCCCCCCGTTTCTCTTTTTATACTTAACCAATGAATCTCCAACTCTAATCAAGGAAGCGCCTTATCATAATAAACCGGTATATCAAATTTGAAGCAAATCGGATAAGAAAACCCATTTTTCTAAACTAAGGGTGTATTTCCTCCCCGAACCCCCCCTTTATACTTAAACAATGAACCTCCAAATCTTATCAGGGAAGCGCCTTATCACAATTAACCGGTATACCAAAATTTAAGCAAATCTGATAATTCTGTATGAAAAACCATTTATCTAAATTAAGGTGGGGGGGGGGGGATAAGCTCCTCGTACAACCCTTTATACTTAACCAATGAGCCCCCCAAAACTAATCAGGGAAGCGCTTATGAGAATGAACCTAGGAAAAAAATTTGAAACAAATCGGATATTTCTATCAAGTGTCGCGTTACGTACGTACATACTGAACCTGCTGGCACATTAGCTCTCAGGTTTTGATAGCCTGTGAGCTAAAGATAATATATTAATTAATAATTAAGTTGTAAAAATATTAAAAGATTCTATTGTCATCGGAAACACAGGTTTTTTGCATAATTTTCATAATGCTTGCATTATCAGGACTAGAGAGTTCTAAAAAGGCATGCGCTAGTTAATAGTTGTTTATGAAATAGCCGGAACAGGTAGTTTAAAAACGAAAAATAAATAAAAACGTTTCTTTTTTTGTAATATGTCGAGTATTTCATTATCTGAAAGAGCTTTTTAATTATATTTAAACAACAAATTACACGCTTAAGGAAAAAGAATTTATCAAATTGAATAAACCGTTTTGGATATTCAATTTAAAATGGAATTTTAACAACATTAAGCATATGCTGACGATGCTTTATCGTATTTTTTAGTGTCATAAATGTGTTTTCATTAACAAGACTTACAGAAAGTAGAGAGCAAAGAAATAAATTTAGAAACTGACGATGAATGTGCAATTATAATTTTTGATAAATTTATGTATTTTGTTTCAATTCCCAATACGTTTATATATATATATATACTATCAACGATTTCAGTTCTTCTTAATAACGATGGATTTTAAATAACAGCACAGTATTCAGCTGATTCCAACTTTAATGAATAAGGTAACGCTTTAGATATTTTAAATTATGTACTCATGAGAAATAAATCCATATATGGTACTCGAATATTTCATTAGCCGAGAGAGCTTCCTAATTATTTTTAAATAAAAATCGACATTATTAAGTGAAGAGAATGTGTCAAAGTAGAAAAATGGTTTCGCATAAATTGAATTTAAAACGTAATTTTAATTGTTTTTTTTTGTTTTGTTTTTTGTTTTTTTTTGTTTTTTAACGTGAAATACATACTGACTATTCTTTAACACACGGTTATTTTTTGTTAAGGATTTTTTGTTTTTGTGTCAGATATTTATTTTTGTTGTTGTTGTTAACAAAGCGAGGAGAAGGAAAAAAATAGAAAGTAAAATTTATGAATTGATGCTAAATTTACAGTACTAGGGAAAAATTGCGATCAACCCCCACTAAATCTGCTAAAAACAATTTTATAAAAATATAAGTCGTATCAATGGATTCGTCATTAGATTTTTTTCTCTAAATCTGAAGGGAGCAACATTATACTTTAATAGGGGAGACTAGGGAGGGTTGACCCACTTTTTACAAAATGATTTTTTATTTTTTAAATATTGAACGTATAATAAAGTTTTATATATCGTTTTATTCGTTATGCAATCAGTTATCAAAATAAAATTGCTACATAAGTTTAACATATAAGAAATTTGAAAAATGATTGATTTTATTTATGAAAAAATAATGGGTCAAGGCTCCCCACATATGAGAGTTTTGACCCACTATGTGGGAGGCTTGACCCACTTTGGTTTATATTGCGATATTTATGAAGAGAAATAAAATCAGTTTAAAAAAAGCACAATAGCTTTATGCTACATGCTTTAATTATTATAAAAAAAAATTAAATATGATGCTTAAACAAACCTGTTGAGATGATATCGCAAGTCAGAAGAGAAACATTTTGTTTTAACCCTAGAACTACCGAAAATTTTACTCAAGTTTTATAAAAATATTACACATCAGAATTCTTATTTAAAACTATTGAACTTATTTACTTAACTCATTATTGTCTGGTTTACATATTTAGTTTATTTTAAAGAAATTTCTGGTTAGAATAAATATTTCGAATGTACCCATCGGGTCCATTGGACCCGTCTGGTAGGCGGAGGGTTAAATATGATTGTGTCTGAGCAGGTATAATTGTACAGCAGAGAAAATGAAATTTTAACATTTAAGGCAGTATTCTGTTAGAGATAGGTTCCGTTTTCATAATGTTTCATGTTAATGTGTGCGGATTTAGGAGTCACTGTCCCGCTTTTTTTTCTTTTCTTTTTTTTTGTCTCCTTGTCTATTTTTTTTTTTTTTTTTTGACACTCGACCAGATAACTCCAGTTGTCACATAATTAGTCTTCACCTCACTGTATTCACCCTAGTGAAATTTGCTACACACCTTCCTAAAGTTTTTAGATCGATACTATATTCTTTTGTAGCCGTATTAGCACTTAATTTATCATTAACATGATTTAACACTTTAAGGGTCAAATTACTTTCAATACTAAAATGTTGAAATAAATGACTGGCACCGGAATGTATAAGCAAATTTATTCTAAAATAAGAAAAAAGGCTATATTTTACATACATATTAAATGGAAAAGATTTTAGCAAAATTCTGGCGCAATTGTGACGTTTCGGAATTAAAATTAAGTGGTTTTATAAACATACCACTTCCTCTGAAAGGGTTAAGACTGCTGCTTTCATCCTTTCTAGTCTTTCCCACTGTTTCTATTTACCTATTGTAAGTAATATTTAAATGGAAAAAAGTTCCTATCTTCTTTCCCATTTTCTAGCAATTTTTCACATCTTTCTTTAGTCGGTTTTGAACATTTTCTTTTATATCACATCTTTTTATTGTAGCTTTACAGAATAAATTTACATTCTTTTATATGTATAAACATTAACTTTTCCTTATGCACAGTGTGTAATAAAGATATTTCCAATGCCACTTAATTAAGGGAGCCTTGGGCATCTGGTCGACCCTCCCTCACATTGACTGGGTTAAGCCTCCCTACATAGACCTTTTCTAAAAAATAGCACATTGTTCTGTTAAGCCTAACTTACTGTACAATCTTTATGCCTGGAATGAAAGCTCGATATTTCTGCATTAATTTAAACCTACTTACTTAAATTTCTATGATATAATTTATCTGAAAAAAGCTTACAAAATATTTCTATAAACACAACTTTTAGGTTGAAAACGCCTCACAATTGATTTTTTCCAATCCTGTTTCGATTATCTCTATGAAACGAAGACTGCTGTTTGAGCGACAGTAGCTTTGGTTGACACCTATTGATAAACTCTGAAATTCTTTTAAGGGGTCTCAGGACTCTTAAAATAGGAAAAAATGAAAAACAAAGGACCATTTTAACATTTAATATCTTAAAATGTATTTGATATTAAGACACAGTTTTAAATGGGAATGAAAGATACAAGTATGTTCTTTCATTTCAAATATTTGAAAAATTGCAAGATGCAGAATTAGCATTTACAGGGGGCTTCAAACTGTCAGACATTTGACGAGTAGAAAATCGGCATAACAGCTTATGCGCACGATTACAAAATAAATTTTGAAACTAGATTGAAAATTTTGGTGCCTACTTATACCTCGAATTATCATGGAAGACGGTAGTATTTCGAGGGACGCAGCCTTAAGCCTAAAATCGTATCGTATCGTTAAAATCGTATCGTATCGTATCGTATCATAGAATTCGTAGATGGCGGAACTCATATATACAGCTAACTCGACATCAAAGAAAACGCGAAAAGCCGCCTTTTAATAACGCAGCTGATATATGTCTTATTGTTCTGAATTTTCTAGAACAGTCTTATATCTGCAGTCTAGTCGTATACTGAAATTTTTGCATTTCTACGTGCAGTATATTTTGAGATCTAAATAGCCATTTTTAAAGTGAAAACGTTGGTATAATCGAGGAAGTTCCTAATTTGAAAATCTCGAAAACGGTTCTAACGATTATTTTTAAATTGATACATAATATAACTGTGATTAAGGCGAGGTGAATAACACTTTTCTTTTTTCTGGGAAAACTCTCGTTCGTTAAATAATTCGATTTTTTTTCTCTCGAAAATGACACGGGCGATTTTTTAAAAATCAAATAAATATGTTTCAGATGAACCAAATAACAATTTACTTGTTTCCAGCAAGTATCTTGTTCGTTTTATAATGCGCATGAAAAATCGGACTATATTTATTCGCCATTCTATGGAAATTTCACCGAAAATGCATGACACTGTATTCATACACATGCTTTCTTTTTAACCACTTTTGGGGAGAAAAATTTTGTCTTCCCACTGGCTGAGTGGCTAAGGGCCATCGTTTACTGACCTTAAGATAGGCAGTTCGATACTCGCTGGTACGTGTTTTCACATGTGAATGTTTTTTTTTTTTTTAAGTCTGCTAGTTGACCATTATTCTCAGTTCCTTTGAAATTTTTTTAATTGCTATTAAGTTAAATAAAATTACAATTATAATGACGCCAATTTGATGATGATTATTTCTTGGCAATTTTTCAACAATAAAAATATTACCATAAATTTTATAAATATATTTAATTTCAATCACTTTACAAAAAATATACATTAATAATTATTATTTGAATATAAATCACACGATCAGAAACGTAAAAAAATAATTCATTTCAGCTCTTCTTTTTATAATGTCATTTTTTATTATTATGACGGTCAATCAATATATAATCACTGACATCCATAATATTATTATTATTATAATTATTATTTTCCTTGCATAAAAGCTATTGTGATGTAATAATTCTTTTATAATAAATAATTTAGTTGAAATGTTTTATTTATAAATATCAATGAAGTTTGATAACCCCGAGACAATTCTTTTTTATTTAACTTTGCAATATTTACAGTTTACATAATAAGCATATCAGAATTCTGGTGTCGCCATCTTTTGACGCAATTGCGTAGTATTATAGAGAAATGTTTGATAAAAACGTTGAATTAGACAGTTTTTAAATCGAAGAATTATTTTAAGAGATATTTAATGTTAAATCTGGATAAAATTGTCTCATTAAAAAAGTCTCATAGGAAAAAAAATATATACATGGGAATTTAATCATTTTCATTCAATTTAATCATTCAATAGAAACTCGAAGTTTGCAGAGTGCATTTATTATTCTTAACTTGCCTAATTTTTTGACGCTTTATTTCAATTTTAAATTAAAATTTTCAGAATTTCCAGAGATATTTTTTACATATTTTAGAAAAGGTTATTTTAAATTGTTGCCAAATGTTAAAACAGCGCAAAGAATAATATATCCTTTAAATTAAAAATTTATTCACACGTGACTATTATAAACAGAAAAAATCCTTTTAAATTAGAATTAAATGATAACGTGTTAAAAGCAGGAAAATATTAAACATTACGTCATAAAAATTGTTTTTACACATGCTTACTTAAAATGAAAGAAAATTATAAAATAATCAATTATTTTCAAATTAGAATTAAATGATTACGCATTTAAAGAAGGAAAACATTGAAAATTACGTCATAAAAATTATATTTACACGTGAATATTAAAAGAAAAAGAAAATTTTTAAATAATAAATTCATTGATATGTGTTAAAAGTCGTAAATGGAGGTAATTACGTCATATTGGCCAAAGTGGCCAAAACAGTTTACAAAACACATTGCAAAACATATTGCAAAACAGTGTAAATTAAAAAATATATTTATATGAGAGATTTATTTCAAATTTCGAGATGATATTTTTAACTATAGTTGCTAATTTTAAGGTAGCGCAAATAATAATATTATCTTTCTAATAATAAAAATATTTTCAGTTGAATGTTACAAAGAGAAAGGAAAGTTTGGTGAAAATTATGTCAGATTTAAAATGTTACATTTAAAATCTCTTATTTAAAATCATTTTCTTATAGCGTTGTTAAAAAATACCATAAAGCAAAGACTCTGTTGACTTAGTTCCTTTTATATTTGGTAATTTTCAAATGTTTAACTAATCTTATTTAATCAAGCAGGGAAACAGCAACTAACATCAGCTGATTCGGTTTTGAAATCCCTCAGTAAAAGGGAAACCCGTTTACAGTAAGATCGCCATTGATTTTTTAATTATACAGAGCAGCCTCGATTATATGAGCTAATTGGGACTCTTAGTAAATCGGAATCGGAAATCTCGGTTAATAGAAACTGTGTGTAAAAACTCACCGTGCTTGCGAATTTAACATCTCTTTTAAAAAAATATATAGAACGTTTTTTAAATAATAAAAGTAAATATATGTAAAGTTCTGTTTCACAGCTTAACAAATTTAAAAAGAAAATCAACTACCAGTAGTAAATTTTAAAATGCAAATTGAAAAATTTACGAAAGTTCACACAGCCACTGGAAACAAAGCATTGTTCGCTATTGACTTCTCAGGGTCCAATGTTTCTTTGGAGTTGAGGGCTTTTGGGGGCAGAAGGGCCTGTATAGCACGGACAGTGAGCTAAAGAGTGTGGTTATTTTTAAGGCTCATTCAAAAGGAAAAAAAATATCAGACTTTGTTATCGGCTCGGTTAACAGAAACCTCGATTAATCGAAGCTCGGTTAATCCAGGTTCTACTATAATTCAATCTTCCGTAATCTTTTTAAAGCAGATCAAATTAATGGACTTTAGCACAAAGTCACATAGCTGGTAACTGCCATGCTTGTTGGCCACCTTTTTTTTCAAAAAGTTTGCTTCACCTTATTCAATTAATGAGATATCTCCGATAAAATAAGTCACATTTTCCCGTTCTAAAATACTGGTATCCAAAAATCGTAGCATGTAACTGACACTACAAGTACTCATGGAACTAGACTATTTTAAGTCTGATTTTTATTATAGACTATATAAAATTATTAAAAATATATATTATGATAGGAACTAGCGGGCTTCGTCCGCTATTTACGTTACGGATATAAAAATCATGTTTTTTTTTAGGGAAAAAGAAATAAAAACCTATTTGACGATAGGTTTATAAAGACACATTTTGTATTTGTTATATTTCCGGAGATGAGGAAGGGGGGGGAGGCTTTTTTGATTAAATATCGCAATTAGTCTACATGGCAGATATAATTATGATAGACACTAGCGGGCTTCGCCCCTCTATGTCGCCTTATGGGTCCACCTTCCATAACTCAGAAACTACCTTTCGGACATCAATGCAACAGATTCCAAACGTTATAATTAACTTAATAATCACCCTATATAGCAAAAAGTAAATTTATAAGTACTGCATACTATTTTTTTATCGTAATTTCTGAAGAGAAAAAATTATTTCGGTTTCATTCTTAGGTACTGGTCTGAAAAATTTTGAAAAAGGGGGGAAGGAGGGGACATGAGACTGCTGTTTGTCAAACAACACAACGGGCTCTGGCTTATTCAACTTGGTTTTTGATGACTTCAATTGGAAGGTGGTTTGTTTAAAAGAGTGCGTTCCCTGCCCCATGAAAATTGGAACTATTGGTGCTACATCTATGTAAGGATTTAATAATTATAAATTAACATTTTGGATTTATTAATTTAAGGATAAAGTGTTTTTAAAGGAATATCAAATGAAACCCTCTGTGCGATCTGCGATTATACTTACCCAGTTGTTTTTATATACAAACTGCTATAAGGAAAATTGTAATAAAATAGTAAAAATTAAATCTGCATTAAATTCCATAAGTATCTTTTTTTTAATTATTTTATCACTAACCTCAAAAAAGTAATGATATCAATGCAAAAACCCTTGACGGGTTAAAAGTTTCTGACGCAGTACTTTATCTTATGCTCTAAGAATTTTAAATATGGAACTTAAAAATACTGATATCAAATTTTGAGTGACGTTATGCTATTTCTTAAAAAATATATTTGTATTTATTTCACCATTTTATTTTTGTTTTATTTATAATCGCATGTGCAAAAGTTATGTTCAACATGAAAAGCTGCATAAAATTTTATTCGCTGTTGCTTTATCCTTTACATCTCTCATAAATTCAAAATATGTGTTTTAAAAGATATGATATAAAATTTAAGTGACGCCTTGATGTGACTTTAAAAGGTTTGTTTTTTAAAATTCAATTTAAATTATTTTTGACTTGGTTAAAATATTTTTTTTACATCTACACAATACTTTTAATTTTCCAATTCACTGTTAAATATATCACTTTCATTGAATCTATACTATGCATTGAAATGTATTTATTTCAATAAATTGATTTATCTTTTGTGTCACGCTATTCAAAATTGTGAGTAAGATTTATGTAAATGGTTTCTTTGCGTCATTGTGTCCAAACTACATGAAATGTATGAAAAAGGATAGTTTGACGCAAATAAACCATTTACATAAATCTTACTCACAATTTTGAATAGCGTGACACGAAAGATAAATCAATTTATTGAAATAAATACATTTCAATGCATAGTATAGATTCAATGAAAGTGATATATTTAACAGTGAATTGGAAAATTAAAAGTATTGTGTAGATGTAAAAAAAATATTTTAACCAACTCAAAAATAATTTAAATTGGATTTTAAAAAAAAAACCTTTTAAAGTCACATCAAGGCGTCACTTAAATTTTATATCATATCTTTTAAAACACATATTTTGAATTTATGAGAGATGTAAATGATAAAGCAACAGCGAATAAAATTTTATGCAGCTTTTCATGTTGAACATAACTTTTGCACATGCGATTATAAATAAAACAAAAATAAAATGGTGAAATAAATACAAATATATTTTTTAAGAAATAGCATAACGTCACTCAAAATTTGATATCAGTATTTTTAAGTTCCATATTTAAAATTCTTAGAGCATAAGATAAAGTACTGCGTCAGAAACTTTTAACCCGTCAAGGGTTTTTGCATTGATAATAATTACACTGAACCTATATAAATTTGTATTTAAAGCATTTTTATATTTTTAATACAAAGTTGTATTTAGCTAATGCAAAATTTAGAAAATTTCAACAATATAAACCCCTAAAAAATATTTTCTTTTTACAATAAAAAGGAAATTTTAGGTTCAGTTTATAGAGACTAACATGAAACATATGTTTTGAAAATTTCATGTAAAAATATGCAGAAGTTTTTGAGATATCGTGCGCGTTGTGTCCAAAAACGTCATTTGGAGAAAAATGACTTCAAAGTTTTGGAAACACCGCTTTAGCTATTGAGAGAGTATAATTCTAAATGCCATAACTTCTGTTCTAATGGGAATTTCAAGATAACAATTATATCAAAATGTTCAGAAAACATAGAAGTTTAACATCTAAAAAAAATTAAAATTTCGAAACTTTTAGAGCTTTAAGAGTCCTGAGACCGCTTAAATATGAAAATTGATGGGTGGGTGAACCGTCTGGTCAACCGTCCCTAGTCTCCCCTATATAGATACAATTTCGTAGTTATGAAATTCACCTGAAATATTGGATTTTTTAATTGGACGAATTTTTGCATTGCTAACAAGGCGTGAAACTAAAAGAGGGAAAAAGTGTCCCAGCCAGAATTTTGACCCTTGTTATTGCATAGCACACCATTGCTCTACCAACTGAGCTACTGGGACGGTACCCAGGGTTGCCAGTTTGTCCTTTTTTTCATTCCAAAATTTAGTATTCACACCAGAAATTACCTGTTATATTTTACTCTTTGTTTAATGACAGTCATTAAAGCAGAATTTAAAGTAAACGCCCTATCTTAAATGGGAGAGGACATGTCATTTAAGGTCACACGCCACGTTGCGGACGGGGTTGAACTACAGGAATATGCCTAACTGTTTTCTTCTTTGTGGATAATCTATTATTTGAGCATCTATGAAATAACTGCGCAAGCGAAAAACGCCGTGTTTTCATTTGTTTGTAGTATTTATATTCTGACAGTATAGAATAGTCTATTAATTTTTGTTCGTGATTATTTAATTTATTTATTATAGATAATTACTTAAATAAAAAAAGTTATTTTTAGAACTAATATTATTTGTTTAAATGGCAAAATGTTGGCCATCGAACAGCTGTAGTTTTTGAAATTGTATGAAAATTCTTTCTCTGATGCAATTTGTCTCTGTCCTTTTTCAAAGAGTAAAAGAAGTTAGTTACGTATTTTATTTTAATTTATACAAAAAAAAGATAAACTATTATTTAATATATATTATCAAATGTTGCTGATTTAAATACGCTCGATTTTAATTATGTTTTTTTTATGTAATGAAAAATGACGTATAAAAATTAGTAAGTAGTTAATACATAAAGATAGAATTTTGTAGTCTCAATTTTTACTCAATTCTTATGTGCTAATGTTATAAAAAATGATATACACGATTGTATTCCCGATGAGAATAGAACGTTTATGAATGTTTAGAATATGTATAGAACTTAATTATAAATAAAATATTCAATTTTAAATCTTTTTTTTAAATTTATCGAGCGCAGACGATGAGTTCCGAATATTCTCTTGGACGCATTGCACTCATGTTATTTAACTAACAAATATTTCATTCATCATTTAATTTAAAACTCATTTCATTTTGTATTCGGAATCCCTTTAATTTAAAATGCATGCATTAAATGTTGTACTATTAAACAAGCAAGTATTGTTCATTTATTTTCTTAAATATTTTGCGATTCTAGACAATAG